>CM062816.1:838197941-839669883 GCA_031772625.1 Pinus tabuliformis
TATAGAGATTGTGTAATAAATATTAGATGAACAACCACCATTCATTTGGAATGCGCATTTATGATTTTTCAAATTCACATGAGATGCATAGATGAACCTCATAATAATTAGATGGACTTAAAATTAAGGAATATCATCATCATAATGATTGAAATAAACTAAAGGATTGGAGATCGAAGGATCAATTCTCTCAATAAGGATCCATAAACATGATTGAATATTGATTAATCACTAAATTGATACAAACATAACATCTTCATTTTATAATAAATAGTTAATTTTACATTATTTTAATGAGGAGATTGTAAATGAACATTTCACAACTTATAATAAATAAATTAAAATGGTTATTAACCTCATATTTTAAAATATATGATTATCCTCACATCGTGAGGTAGAAAGCACCTAAAAAAAACTAACATTAAAATCTTGGAACCAAAATAAGAGCCACTTTAAATGTGCTTGGAATATCCTCCATAGTCTTCTCTCTATCCTCTAGGAACTTGATCTGATATTGAAAAAGTTATTACAGACTATGTGTGAAGTTGCCTATGTTATTTAGTGCAATGGATCGATAAGATTGCAAATAACATAAACACTTAAACAATTATAAAACACAATCAAACACATCAACACAACCAAAATTGATAAAGGAGTACACCAGACTTCTTGGCTACGTCTCCTGGTCCTTTAACTTCCAGTGTTGACCTCTTTATTATGTATTCAAATAGTTGTTACATGCGTGAGCTCAAAAACAGAGTCTCAACCATGAAAATGGATCTCACTGCTGTGTTCAGATCGAATCTTCAAGTCGAAACAAGTATACACTCAACTGTACTTGGTCACTCTGACCTCCAAACCCCTTGGAACAGTTCACAACACACTCTGTCAAATTTCTCTGTGCTATGGTGTTAATATACCATGTCTAGTTACAAAATGCGCTAATCACAGAATAATACATTTACATTAAAAATAGATTATTAACCAAAGGACTGGCAGGCACGGGGTGGACCTCGATTGTCCGGCCTTTTCTCGATGCTGATCTCGAGATCAAAAAATCTGACGACTATCTTGTCCCACTCATCAACTACTCTAGACAATTTGCACCGTCGATCTGTCCTGAGGGATCCGACGGCTGTCGCGCGATCTCGCGCTCTAACTAGCACGTCTTCTAATTCTCCGAAGGCACACGAGAAAGCAGTTTCAGGATGCTATGTGTCGATCGTTGAGTGGAATCATGTAGATTTTTGGAAAACCATTTCTTGCCTTGAAGGCATGTGATAAACCACTTACCGCTTCTTTGTACTCAAACGAGTTTAACTTCTTTTGCATAATCTCATCGTGTCCGTTTTCCAGGATAACCTGTTTGCATGTTTCAACGTGATATGTTCGATCTCTTTTGATCAAACGATCTTCCCTTGTTCTCTAATCCCATCGCCTATGGTATGAACTAATCACAGGCTTCCACATCATCTTCTGTGTTGACATCATCAAGAACTGTGACTCTTTCTCGGGTTTCCACGTGTATGTCTGATGTAGGCATTGACTTTTTGGCCCAAATATTTAATTGGCTCTAATTTCTTCATCCGAACTCAGATTTATATGTTGTTTGCACCATTGGCTTCATATTAACAAGCACTTCAATGTAATCCTACTTTCACCTATATTTGAAGACTTTTGATATGGAGGCTATGCTGAATCCATTGTGGATCACTTCTCCCCCACTAAAGCTTTTGGTCCACCAAAAGTTGGTTTTAGCTACCAAGTAAGTGAGGATAAAGTTCCTTCACTTTTCCAATCTCTATCCATCATGCTTTACTTGGATTTGTACCTTTGAGTCCAACTCGAAGATACTCAACATTCCCCCGTTGCGAAGTTCTTATCCTCCTATCAAGAACTATGTCCTCCTCTAACTCATTGAGATACTCGGGCAATAAATCCTCAACGGAAGGTAGCTTACCTTGCTCTTTGGGATCTTCAATCAATGAAGGTTCATACAACCTCAAGTTTTCAACATCTACGACTGAATAGATTTGCATATAAGCTGGTAGATCTAGGAGGAAAGCATTTTACCAATTTTATCAAGTATTTTGAAAGGACCATATCTAATTTGTTTCAAATTTTTACCTTCCCCTTGCAGTCTTTCTTTGCTGATGTAAAACCAGACTTGATCACCAACTTGAAAAGTATGCTCAACTCGATGCTTGTCATATCGTTCCTTATACTTTGATTGGCTTCTTTCCAGTTGTTCCTGTACTGACTGGTGAATTTCCTGGATTTGTTCAATGAACTTGGTTGCTTTGTCCACATCACTGTGTCCATTAACTGCTATGTCTTTACCAAAGACAAAATCTAAGGGAGACTTTGGTATAAAACCAAAACAAGTCTCCAAAGGAGATCTAAGTATAAGAATGTTTTGCATGGTTGTAAGCATGCTGCACATAACACAAATGCTCATCCCAAAGTTTGGGATGCTTGCTGCAATATCCTCGAAGCAACTGTATCACTGTCCTGTTGACTACTTCTGTCTGACCACCTGTTTTTGGATGAAATGATGTGTTCTTGTTTAAATTTGTGTCCATTAACTCCCATAGATTTGACCAAAATTTCCCAACAAATCGAGAATCTCGATCAGATACAATAGAAGTGGGTAACCCAAAATGAACCCATACATTTTTAAAGAACAACTTTGTAGTTTGTTCAGCTGTGACCTATTTATTACATGGTGTCAAAACACACATCTTACTGAACCTATCCACAACTACATACAAATAATCATGACCCTTTCTAGACTTTGGCAATCCCCCAACAAAATCCATGGAAACACTTTCCCAAGGACGAGAAGGAATTGGAAGTGGAGTATATAAGCCTAATTTTCTATTACTTGGCTTGCTTGCAGCACACATAGTACATCCTTTAATATATCTAGAAACTGTCTCATTCATTCATGGCCAATAACGGAACCTTTGTAATTGTGCAACTGTTTTACTTACACCAAAATGACCTGATATGAGAGAAGTATGTGCTTCTCGAATTATGTTAACTCTTTCAATTTGTGGAATGCATAACTTTCCCAAATGATATAAGAGTTTTTCCTTTATATAATAATCCAATTCTTCTACCTACTTGCCATGACTTAAAGTTGCATATACATCCTTAAAACTGCATCTTGAGCACATTGTTCAATGTAACTTTCATGAAGTATGCTTAAGTATTGTGCATGCATTTATAATTGGTCTTGATAACATGTCTGCAACCTTATTATGTATGCCCTTCTTATATTTTGATAACAAGATGAAATTGCTGTAGAAAACCCATCCACCTGTAATTTCTTGATTGTTGCAATTTAGTTGATTGTAAATATTGAAGTGGTTGATGATCTATGTGTATGATTGTTTCTTTACCTATTATGTAATTTTCCACTTTTTAACACATTGAACTAAAGCATACAATTCTTTATCGTATGTAGGATAGTTAACTACTGTTGATGTAAATGTATAAAAATGAAAGCATATAGGATTTATGTGCTGCATCAACACTGCCCCCATGGCATATTCACCTGCATCTATCTCGATCTCAAATGGATGTTGAAGATCTGGTAGTGCTAGTACTGGCGCTGTACTGATCCTTTCTTTTAATGTGTAGAAGGCTTTCTATTGTTTGCCTCCCCACTAAAACACATGTTTCACACTTGTCAAAGCACGTAAGGGAGTTGCAATCAAAGAAAAGTTAGCAATAAACTTTCTCCAATATTGCGCTACCCCTAAGAAACTTCTAATTTTTGTAGCAGTATTGGGTTTAGGCTAGTTTACAATGACTTCGAACTTAGAGGGATCTATCTTCACTTCACCACCCCCTACAATATAACCCAAATAATTAAAAGATGTTCTATCAAATTCACATTTTGACAGTTTCACATAGAGATTTTCTCTTTTTAAAACATCTAAAATCTGCTTTACATGCTTTACATGTTCATCCCATGTCCTACTAAAAACAAGAATATCATCTAAATAGACTATTACAAAATCATCAATAAATGGTCTAAATACATCATTCATGACTCACATAAACGTAGAAGGAGAATTAGTTAAGCCAAAAGACATAACCAACCATTCATAAAGTCTGTTCTTTGTCTTGAAAGCAGTTTTCCATACATCCTGTTCTACAACTATAATCTAATGGTAGCTGCTTCACAAGTCTAATTTAGAGAAGTAAACTGCATCTTTTAACTAATCTAATAAATCATCAATACGAGGAAGAGGATAATGATTCTTTATTGTGAATTTATTTAGTGCTTTAAAATCAGTGCACATTCTCCATGAACCATCTTTCTTTCACACCAACATAATAGGTGATCCGCATGGTGATGTGCTTGGTCGAATAAACCCTTTATCGAGCAACTCATGTACCTACTTCTTTATCTCTACATTCTCTAGAGTTGATAACCTATACATTCCAATCTTAGGTAGTGGAGCATATTGCTGCAAATAAATTTCATGTGCTATCTCTTGCTTGGGTGGAAACCCTTTAGGCTCTTGAAATAGAATATCATAATCAGAAACAAATTTAACTAGATCTACTTTCTGTTTAGGATTACAACCTTGGAATGCATAAGATTTATCAAGATCCTTTGCTTTTACAATTATTAGTAAAAATTACTTATTTGAATTTACAATTCTTTTCATCTGTCCTGAATTTATGACAACGAAGTTATCTTTGAGTTTATGAGCCCTTACAATATATTCAATTCCATCCTTAGTGAGTTGATACTTATTTTCAGCTCGATAGAAGATAGCTTTTCTATCATACAAGTATGGGCTTCCTAATACAATTCCATATATGTCCAATGGGACTATGTCTAACACAACCTCATCTACAAACATTGATCCAATAATAAAACAAAGTTTACATTGTTTCGTAACTTGTAGCTTTGTTTTATCACACACCCAACCTAATGGATATGGATTTTTATGAGGTTTTCTTTCTAGACCCAACTTCTTTATAATTTTTTCAGAAATCAAATTAACTTGTGACCCACTATCAAATAAAATATCAATTTTAGTGTGCTTGGGAATGAATCTAATATGAAATAGCTCATTTCTTTTCCTCTCATAACTTTCATTATCAACAGAATGTGAAGAATTACTTGTAGATGCTTCAGAATCTTTACCTTTTATACATGTAGTTGTAACCATTGTTTCGTCACCTGAGTCTGATCCAAATTCCTTTTGAATAGAAGCAACATTCTTTCGCTCTTTACTCCTGAACTTCTTAGGCTTCAATTCTCGATGCAAAGACCAGAAGTGTGACTCATCATGTCCTTCCTTCTTACAATGATTGCATGAAGGTTTATCCTTATTCATAATGTTTATTTTCCTCTCCTTCCATTTCAGTTTATTCTTGCCTTTATTCTTGTTCTCAATATATTTGAATGATTTCCCAACATCTGGGGTTACATTTTTACCTCTAGCCTCTAGATGAGTTGCTTGAACTCATACATCATCTAAGATAATGGGATTAAACATAAGTATAGTATGCTTCAAATAACTATGAAGACTACCTACATATTTTAACAATGTCTCTAGTGAGTCCAATGATATGCCTAATCTTGAAGCTCTCTTACGAAATTCTTGAGTATAACTATGAACACTTTGACCCTTCAATTGACGTAGTGTTTTCCAACTCATCATTGCTTGTTGCATATAAGCCAAAGGATACAATTTATTTTTAATGGAAGAAACAAATTCATTCCAAGTTGAAATGATTTTACCATGCTTTTGGAGATCTGCTTGTGTCTAGCCTTCCCACCACACAAGTGCGGTTCCTCCATGTCGAAGGCTAGCCAACTTGATCTTCTTCCTTTATGAATCAACTTTCTGCACCCTGCAATATACACCAATTTGCCTTATCCAATTATCAAGATTTTCAGCGTTAAGTTCTCCATCATAAATTGGCAAATCAAATTTTACATCTAATTTGCTCAAAGAGTATTTCTTTTTCTTCTTCTTAGAAGAACTATTTTTATGAGAAGAAGATGATGATGATGACGATGATGGTGATGATGGAGGAGATGGTGGAGGAAGCATTCCTCCTTTTCCTTTATCTTCTTTATCATCTTTATTTGGAGGGGCAAAAAGAAAAAGTTCCTCTGTTCCTTTATCTGGTTTACATGATGAAGTACCTTCAGCTTTGCCCTTTTTAAACTCATGATACATTTCTTCCACCATGGCACATATCGTCATGAAAATATCCAAGAATTGGGATTCTGACCCAAGTGGAGTTTCATTTGCCATTTATCTTCGTGAAAAGACCCTTCCAATCTTTGGATTCACCTCAAGAAGTTCACCTTTACCTCGTTCGAGCCTCAACCTAGTAAGCATTCAAATCTCCACACAAACTTGCCAAATCTTAAAAACCTTAAGCTCTGATACCACTTGATCCAATATTGAAAAAGGTATTACAAACTATGTGTGAAGTTTCATATGTTACTTAGTGCAATGGATCGATAAGATTGCGAATAACATAAAAGCTTAAACAATTATAAAACAGAGTCAAACACATCATCACAACCAAAATTGATAAAGGAGTTCACCAGACTTCTTGGCTATGCCTCCTAGTCCTTTAGCTTCCAGTGCTAACCTCTTTATTATGTCTTCAAATAGTTGTTACAGGTGCAAGCTCAAAAACATAGTCTCAACCATGAAAACGGATCTCACTGTTGTGTTCAGCTTAAATCTTCGAGTCGAAACGAGTATACACTCAACCGTACTTGGTCACTCTGACCTCCAGATCCCCTGGAATGGTTCACAACATACTCTGTCAACTTTCTCTATGGTATGGTATTAATATACCACATTTAGTTACAAACTAAGCTAATCACGACATAATAAGTTTACATTAAAAATAGAGTATTAACCAAAGGATCCGTGGGCACGGGGTGGACCTCGACCGTCTGGCCTTTTCCCAGTGATGATCTCGAGATCAAAAAATCTGACAGCTATCGCGTCGCACTCATCAACTACTCTAGACAATCTGCACCATCGATCTATTTGGAGGGATTCGAAGGCTGTCGTGCGATCTCGCGCTCCAACTAGAACGTCTGCTAATTCTCCGAAGGCACGTGAGAAAGTGGTTTCAGGATGCTACATTTCGACTACTCAGTGGAATCACATAGATTTTTGGAAAACCATTTCATGCCTTGAAGGCACGCGATAAAACACTTACTGCTTCTCTGCCGGAACTCAAAGGAGTTTAACTTCTTTTGCATAATCTCATCGTGCCCTTTTTCTAGGATAACATGCTTGCATGTTTTGATGGGATATCCATCGATCTCCTTTGATCAAATAATCTCCGCCCTTGTTCGTTGATCCCATCCCCTGTGGTATGAACTAATCACAGACTGCCACATCATCTTTTGTGCTGACATCATCAAGAACCTGTGACTCTTTCCCGGGTTGCCACGTGTCCTTCTAATGTAAGCATTGACTTTTTGGCCCAAATCTTTAATTGGCTCTAATTTCTTCATCCGAACTCGGATTTATACATTGTTTGCACCATTGGCTTTGTATTAACGAGCACTTCAACGTAATCCTAATTTCACATGTGTTTGAATACTTTTGATTTGGAGGCTATGTTGAATCTATTTTGGATCAGAACTACTTTATGGTTAGGTTTTCTTTCCATTTGTGTAAAAATCAAAATTCTTTATTTTGTGAGTTTTCTCATTTTTAACATTGAGAATTCATGGTCTCCTCTCTATCTTCTAGGAACTATTTTATGGTTAGGTTTTCTTCCCATTTGTATAAAAAATCAAAATTCTTTATTTTATGAGTTTTCTCATTTTTAACATTAAGAAATTGAGTTGTGGCCTCATGAAGACAGTGACTCATAACTATTGTTTTGTCTAAGTTACTTAGCAACCATTGAGCTTCTCCACATAAATATTTCTCTTTTAATTTATAAATCTAGCATACTCATTACCAATGCATTATGTGAGGCATTCATGATGATTTATAAATAAATGGACTCCTCATATTACCTTTGTGTGAAGTAAGATATTAGAACCTTGTGTAGCTTACAAGTAGTGTAGTTTTTGGTTGCCATGTCATTTTCCAATCATCATGTTAAGTAATTTCCCAATAATATCTCTGTCCAACCAATGCTTTCGAAGTTTCAACCTATGACATGTCTAACTAGTTTCTATTTGCCATGAGGAGAAAGTGGAGAGAGTGAAATGCAAAAATTTAGTAGAAAGAAAATGCAGAAGACTATGGATTAAAATTTTACATAATATTAAAATTATTTTGAAATTGGTCCAATCTTAGAAAGGTTTGCATCTCGGTATGCTATCAAATATGTAGCATTTAACAATTTATGGATTATGATTTACTTTCATATCTGAATGTAAACGTTCACTACATCCTCCTTCATTTGATGAAGAATCAGTTGACATTGTGTAATTCCTCCTTCATTTGATGAGGAATCATTTGACATTGTGTAATTCCATATTTCCATTGGAAGCAAAATTGATACTCTAAGGGATAAATTAGCAATTCTTATCAAAGACATGAATTGGCATTGGTATTAGATGGAAGTTATGCATGGTGTAGATTAACATCATTGCCATCTCTTTCCCACTGGATTTGATTATGAAATTCAATAACTTATTTAGTACAAATGCCATCCCTGTTTTGGCATGGATCTTACCTTTCATGAACTAATAAAAATCCTTGAGAAAAAGCATATGCTCCTTGTCTCACATCCTTGTGGATTCTGGATCACAAACACTATAGATGGCTATGATATAACACTTATCAAAATGTTTTTGGATGTCACCTACAATTGCTTTCAAACTTGCACAAATGATAAGCCTTTTATGGACACCTCTAAAATGTGTTTCCTTAACAATGTTCCTCTTATTTCACCAAGTTCAAGGAAGGGAACCCCTCCTCCTACCTTAGAAGAGAGTGAATATAAAAGCAATGAAAGTACACAACATGTTAACTCTTTTTTGTATTAACATTATTCATATCAACATCATGTAATTAGGGTTTCTAACAGGAGCAATCAATCCTAGGGCTTAATCCATAAACCCTTAGCCTAATCCTCAAGACTTATGAGCTAGGGTTTCATGTATGAACCCTAAATTCAAACGAACCCTAGAAATGTCATAATATCTTCAATAGTCCTAGGTTTTTGTCCACAAACCCTACATTTTCATGTTACTCATTTAGGGTTCACAATCCCTAAAATTACAAACTCTAGATATTCAACCTAGGTCTTGATTACCCAAAACCCTACACACTTTTGCCAAGACATACATGGACCCTACCTTTCATGAACTAGTAAATATCCTTGAGAAAAAGCATTTGATCCTAGTCTCAAATCCTTGTGGATTCTTGATCACAAAAATTAGGGATGGTTGTGATCTAAGGCCTATCAAAATGTTTTTGGATGTTCCCTATAAAATTTCTTTCAATCTTGCAAAGATGATAAGCCTTTTCTCGACACCTCTAAAATGAATTTCCCTATCAATGCTCCTCTTATTTTGAGATTCACGTAGCATTCTTTCCTTTTGCACAATGTGCATGGCAATGGTGCTCGACGTCCCCTCTGCTGAAATGAACCAAATTGATGAGTGATTTTACCATATAAATATAGTTGAAATAGTGTAGACACGATTCCATTGTTATGTAGGTCTGCATCTCTACCGGCTGTAATGCTCTAAAACACGACATGGTTGAGGTCAAAATGTGTTTTTCCAGATCTTTAGATTCCATTTGGACTCACACCCATCATAGAACAAATATTATTTATTGCCATTCCAAAGGAAACACCATTTTCGTGCACTGACGAGAAAATCCCTCAACAAGGTAAATATGAAAGATTATATCTCTATGATGTAGTTTGATATACCCTAACAAAACCTACTTATATAAATACAGTTAAAAGAAATAAAATCAACCCTAATTATATAAATACAGTTAAAAGAAATAAAATTATTTAAACAAATTTAGATGTGTATATATGTAAACTATTATTTAGTCTTTAAATACTTGACAATGATTTTTGTTTCAAATTAACCTATTTGATTCATTTTTAAAATATCATTAATATATATTATTTATTTATTTATTTAAAAAATGAATAAAAACAGAAAATGGAAAATAAAATTTAATGAACACAGAGATGTGATACCAAATTATATAATCCAAAATTCCTTCACAAAGAAACAAAACTGCAACATACTTGTGAGCTTTCGGTTAACAGAGTAAAGTGGTGATCCCCTTTCCAGGAAATTTTATTTTTATACATAAACAGTCCCAAGGTTGCTACGCAAAATTTTATATATGTAAGTATTCGTGCGAATGCTATGCAAAATAATACAATACAATACATTGCATCCATCCTTAGTGATAGTTGATAGATGATTTGTATGTAGCATTGGGTTGCCAACTTTTAGCAATAATGTTTCTTGCAGTGAGCTTTGCACCGGAAAGAGTGGTCAACCGAATAGAGAAAGGAGCTTGGAGAGGGGTACTGCTGTTAAGAAACTAGTTTACTCCCCATTTATGTGTCATTTGTTGCCACAATTGAGAGTTTGCCTGCATGCAACAAAAAGCAGAACAAATATTACATACAGAAACTATATATGAATAATCCCTCTTATACTATAAATAGAAAAATAGAATACTTAGGAAAAGCGAATTTAATACTTGTTGTAGTTCAACTGCTCCAAAATCACCATCTCTTGCTTCATATTGAATAAATACAACGAAATAGTAATTGTTGGCTCCTCAGTCAATGAGAAAAGAAACATCGATCCCAAAATATTGGCAAGGAACCCTACATAACATAACAATAAGGAAATTAAGCATATGAAAACCAGACCAAATCAAAATGCATGAAAATTGATGAGTGATTTCATTAGATGAATACCGTTGGAATAATATAGGTATGATTCCAATCTTCTGGAGGGCTTCATTTTTACCAGGAGATGCAATTCTTTCAAACACAGCACCACTAAGATCAAAGTGTGTTTGTCCACCTCCGCAAACTCCACCATTTGGACATATATCAGTAATCACCACAGTCACAAGCATTCCGGAACAAACACCATTCTCCGTGCACTTTACCTATAAAATCCAACTTATGAGAAGAATCTTCAACATTCTATTAGTGAAAATTGTAAAAATACTAACTAAATTCATTTCATACTTTATAGCAAGCTCCACAGCCTTTTCCGTCTTTGAACAACACTGGACTTCCTGCAGCTATTTTTGATTGGAAAGGGGATTCTTTCATATGCTGCCATACCCACATGAGCCTCCTGTCACACACACAAATGCAATGCAATACAATACAATTTTCTCCATTATCAAACATTCATTTCATGGTGATGTAGGAGCATCCTGCTCAGAAAAACCATTGCATTTTAGTAAGCATAGGGTCTTGTGTTTCAAGGGACTTGATTCCCTAAAGAGTGATTAATTATTTATTTTCCTATGTTTTATGAGGGTTGTATAATAGTGAGGATATTGTAATGAAATCTTCTCATTAAGAGAGATTTCAAGAATAGTGTGTGAGTTAGAGGAACTAGGAGTTAGTTTCATGATTTTAGGGATTAGATTAGGATATTTAGGATTCAGGTGAAATTATTCAGGATCTAAACCAAAATTGGTTAACAGAATCCTTTTATGTATAATTGTAGGCCTCGAAGGCTTAAAAGAAGAGTTAGTGAGAGAGTTAGTAGACAGGAGGGTTGAATTGTGAGCCTACGGGCATTGAAATGAGAAATGGCCACTTATACAGACCATGAAAAGGTAGATCAAGCCAAAGCTAGATTGTAAACAGGTTTTTATTTGTATCTGTACATTTGTTTAATGAATGAAGAAACTGAATTCATTGTGACTGTGTGTGTCATTCCTTTTACATTCTGAGTGGTCCGTAATTGGGAATTTATGGTTTCTATGTGATAAACCATGATGAATGAATTCAAGTTGAATTTCTAAAAGTCCTTATGAGTGACAAAAGACTTACCATCCGGATAGAATCCATGTGATTCCAGTTTGGATTTAATAGATGTATGTACAGGTCAAGTAAAGAACGAATTACGAAATATGGAAGAAGGGAAATAACACAGAGAGTATTATGTATTCCAGTTAGAAGTGGTGTTAAAGAAACAAAGGTATAGTTGCAAGGTAGAGTAAAGAAAACAAAGAAGTCTCAGCACACCGTTTCTAAGCTGAGAAAGGGTCACAGAGTTGAACTTGGTATCAAGTCGATCTAGAGGTGAGAAGGAAATTTAGTGGAAGCACCAAGTTTGGTGGAAGAGTGGAACCACGATGAAGTGAAATTGTGACCAAGTAGATTTCAGAGTAAACAAAATCTTGAACAGTGGAATGGTGAGGAATTGGAGCCAAAGTGAAACAAAGCCAAAGTGAAATGCGTAATTGCAGAGGTTAGGAGTCTATGGGTGTCTTGATCAGGGTTGAAGCGTCGTACTAAATCCTAACCGTTGATCGCATTTTCAAATGCTTACGTCATAGTCAACTACGGGGGTTGAGTGTTTGGGTCCATGTGTTAGTTGGAGGGCCACAGACCATTGGATCACTGTTGATGCTGACCATTGGATTAATATCACATCACATCATTCATGAGTGAATGAACCCTAGCCGAGAGAAATTGTGATATGCGATGGCCGATATCGTTGTGAACCATTGGCTCCAGCACACTTTGATCAACGATGTAGAGTGAAGCGCCTGTGCAAAAAGGGAAAGTCAACGTGGGACTATTCACTGTTCAATCGATGTTCAATTATTGAGTAGACCCGAGAAGGGTATGGACACGAGTTTATTTTATTTGGAGTTCGGTTTTATGAATTCAGGTGGGACTGTCGTTCGTTGGTGGATTATACATTAAAGTGCTATTTGGTGATTGGTCGGATTTGTGTTAAAACCCACAAATTTAAATGCTTCTTATTTGTATAGGGGGCCATAACCCACAGGTTTAGGTAAGGTGATTATGAAAATCGAGGAAATTTCCTTTAGGTGGTTTTTCCTGCATCATTTTGGTATTAAAGCAAGGAAAGGTTTCCTGCGAGTAGAAAGAAGACTTTGTGTGCAAAAGGAATAGGTAAATTTTTTTTGAAGAACTCAGAGCAAGAATGAAACAGTGAAAGAAAACTCAGTGAAGGAGTAATTGTTACTGACAGTTAGAGCTTTACCAAGATAAAGCTGGGAGATTGAAAGAAAGAATCAGATTCTAAATCTGATTGATAGTAGTTGAATGTTGAAAATTTGCACAGTGGAAGTATGAAGATCTGCTAAAAATATTTGTAGGAGTGGTGAGATCCTGAAGACAGGTGATGGTATGAAAGTTTGTCTAATGATTAGCAGAAATCGAATGAGTGAGAATTTAGAGCAGGATTACAGTAGTTAAACTGTAAGAGGGACTTTTGCAAGTTCTTGAAGTAGCAAAGTTTGAAGATACAGCTGAAGGCTGAATAAAAGAACAATCCATTCAAAGTGCAGGTGAATGGTAGAACAAGATCATGCAGAGATCTTGAAGGTGAGATGATATGTTTTTATTTTAATTTGATTTTAAGATTGGAGAGTTTTGTGGTTTTTATATTGTTGCACAGATAGCAGCATAAGAAGGTGAGAAGATTGCAGCAACTTAGAGCAAGGAGTGCTCAATTGGTTCCAGAGGAGAGAACCAGAGAAATGCTAACAGAATAAGCTCAGAGGAGAGAAGCTTAGTGAGGCATATGTATCAAGAAGGAGACTTGTTACTGCAAGGATTTTGTTGCAACTCACAAAGGCAATTTCATAGAGGATGTGGGTAGAATTGCTAAGGGATGAAGGAAGCTGGTAAGAGCTTCTAAGTGAACGAAGAGGTGGTCAGAACCTAGTATTTCATTGTGAGAGGACAATTGTGTTCTTAAAGTGAAGATGAGTTGAGGCCTACAAGGAAAAGAGGAAAATTCTCAAGGAGGTTCCAGACAAAGGATTAGTACTTTCCAAAAGACCAAGTATAGAGGAAATCTTGGTGAGGTAAGTGGCAGCAGGGAAAAATTGTTGTTGCAGAGGCTTGCACAACTCATAGTAAAGTGAGTGACGAAATCATAGAGATGGAAAGGATGATGACTAGTGATAGTCATAGCAGAGGTTTTGAAAGAGATCACAGTAGAGGACAAAAGAAGAAAGATGTCAAGGAAAATGGCATGAGAATGAGTGACGAAAAATATGGTAAAGAAATGGCTGAGATGGCAGTTCAACTTGAAGTATTAATGGAAATGTTGCAGATAAATGAGAAGGGACAGAAAAATGGTTATGTCATGAGGAGGAAGGTAAAGTGGCAGAGGCTACAAGAGAAGAGGAATCAACAAGAAAATATGCAGTTAATAAAGGAGATGAGGGAACTTGAACAGATTATAGATGTCAAATTGAAGACAGAGAAGCTCGAAAGAGTTGAGCTACAGCAAAAGGAAAATGCTAGAGAAGGTGTTGAAGTTTTGGTATGTGAACCAGAACATGGACCATTACTTTTTGAAAGTAATTAAGAGACAGAGGATTTGAATCATATGAATGACTTAGAGCAGCTAGAAGACTTGATGGTTGAAGCATCAAATGAGACCATAAGGTCTTGTGTTTTTAAAACTAATAATTTGTGTATGGTTGCAGGTTTGGAAGAAGATAGGCAGTCTTTTAAAGTTGTCAAAAATATGGAAGAATACCTTCCAGAAGATGAAAGTTTTGAAGCAGAGTATGACAATGAGACTGGAGAAGAAACAATTCACTATAGTGAACAAGTGCAGAGAGGCATCATTAAAATAGATGGTGTGGAAAGAGACTTGTTGATAGTCTCAAGGATTCTTTGAGTTTGAATCAGCATACTAATGTGATGACAGAGGAGTTAAAGGAAAGATTAGAGAAACATACTGAAAGGTTTCCAGAGGAAGAAGAGGTACAAAGGCCTTATATTTTTTCTTTATGATTGCAGATTTTGTTGCAGAAACTGGAACAGATTTGGCACAACTGGACAGCCAAATGAAAGAAGAAGAGAAATAACATCTAATGAAAGATGTTAAGGAAGATTTAGCAGAGGAAGAAGGATCATCTGATGATTGGTCAATAACAAATGAAGAAATGGGAGATTTTGTAAAATTTCCTCAAAAAAAAAAATATTCCAAGTAAAATCATTGAGTTATATAGATAGTTAGACCTTCAAAGGATAAAGCTAGAACAATAGAGGATAAATATCCAAAATCAATTGTTGATGAAGAATGACAAAGAAATTTCCATAAATGACAGTCAAGAAGAAGTTGACAGGTACATTAAAAAGAAGTAGAAAATTATCTTGAAAGAAAATATGGCAGTAGTTGAAAAGGTGCAAGACAATAGTAAACAAGAAGGTAAGGATGTAAGGGTGGTAGTAATGAAAATTAAACAGTTAAGAGTTGAAGGAAATCAGCAGACAGAGCATATACTGGACAAAGAAATTGAGTTGGTAAGAAGGTTAATGATAAAGTGTCTCAGAAGTAGACAATAGCAAGAAAGGAAAGAAACAACAACAAGAGGAAGACAACGATAGACTATGAAAGCATGGCAAGTGGAGCATTGCAGCATAAGGTATGAAGACCTGGAGAACAACTGACAAGCAAAGAAAAATTAAAAATGAAGTTGGGATCTAGGAGGGATCAATTATTCAAACTTATGACCAGGAGGTCATAAATTTTCTTACTTGGGGAATTTGATGCAGGAGCATCCTACTTAGAAAAACCATTGCATTTTAATAAGCATAGGGTCTTGTGTTTCAAGGGACCTGATTCCCTAAAGAGTGATTAACTATTTATTTTCCTATGTTTTATGAGGGTTGTATAATAGTGAGGATATTGTAATGAAATCTTCTTGTTAAGAGAGATTTCAAGAATAGTGTGTGTGTTAGAGGAACTAGGAGTTAGTTTCATGATTTTAGGGATTAGATTAGGATATTTAGGATTCAGGTGAAATTATTTAGGATTTGAACAAAAAATGTTTAACAAAATCCTTTTATGTATAATTGTAGGCCTCAAAGGCTTAAAAGAAGATTTAGCGACAGAGTTAGTAGACAAGAGGGTTGGATTGTGAGCCTACGGGCATTGAAATGAGAAAGGGCCACTGATACAGACCATGTAAAGGCAGATCAAGCCAAAGCTAGATTGTAAACAGGTTTTTATTTGTATCTGTACATTTGTTTAATGAATGAGGAAATTGAATTCATTGTGACTGTGTGTGTCATTCCTTTTATGTGCTGAGTGATCCGTAATTGGGAATTTATGGTTTTTGTGTGATAAACCATGATGAATGAATTCAAGTTGAATTTCTGAAAGTCTTTCTGAGTGACAAAAGACTTACCGTCTGGGTAGAATCCATGTGATTCCAGTCGGATTTAATAGATGTATGTACAGGTCAAGTAAAGAACGAATTATGAAATCTGGAAGAAGGGAAATAACACAGAGAGTATTATGTGTTCTAGTTTGAAGTGGTGTTAAAGAAACAGAGGTATAGTTGCAAGGCAGAGTAAAGAAACCAGAGAAGTCTCGGCACACTATTTCTAAGAAGAGAAAGGAGTCGCAGAGTTGAACTTGGTATCAAGTCGATCTGGAGGTGAGAAGGAAATTTAGTGGAAGCGCCAAGTTTGGTGGAAGAGTAGAACCATGATGAAGTGAAATTGTGACTAAGTAGATTTCAGGGTAAACAGAATCTTGAACAGTGGAATGGTGAGGAATGGGAGCCAAAATGAAACAAGCCAAAGTGAAATGCGTAATTGGGGATATTAGGAGTCTACGGGTGTCTTGATCGGGGTTGAAGTGCCGTACTAAATCCTATCCATTGATCGCATTTCCAACTGCTTACATCATAGTTAAGTACGGAGGTTAAGCGTTTGGTAATCCATGTGTTAGTTGAAGGGCCACAGACCGTTGGATCACTGTTGATACTGACTGTTGGATTAATATCGTATCGCATCATTGATGAGTGAATGAACACTAGCTAGGAGAAATTGCGATATGCAATGACCAATATCGTTGTGAACCATTGGATCCAGCACACTTTGATCAAAAGTGTAGACTGAAGCGCCTGTGCAAAAAGGGAAAGTCAACGTGGGAAGTCAACATGGGACTGGTCGTTGTTCAATTGTTGTTCAAGTGTTGTTAAATTGATGTTCAATTTTTGTTCAATTACTGTTCAATTTTTGTTCAATTGTTGAGCGAACCTGAGAAGTGTATGGATGCGAGTTTATTTTATTTGGAATCTGATTTTGTGTATTCAGGTGGGACCGACATTCGTTGGCGGATTATATGTTAAAGCGTTGTTTGGTGATTGGTTGGTTTTTTGTTAAAACCCACAAATTTAAACGCTTTCAATTTGTATAGGTGGGCCATAACCCACAGGTTTAGGTAAGGTGATTATGAAAACCAGGGAAATTGCCTTTAGGCGGTTTTTCCTGCGTCACATGGATTGCATGGATAAATATTGCAAATATATCCAATTTGCATGTAACATAAATAATACGATTACAAAAACTCATTTCCATTACCTTCACTTCGTACACCATGTAGTTTTCCATACCACGTAGCAGTGGCCGGCTCCCAGCAAGTGACTTGCTTGCACAATATTACACATATCAGAACTACGATCGCATAGCTAAAAGAAACCTTCATTTTCGAAACCAACACATGATACAACAAAAACTACTATGATGGGCTTTGAGAAATGAATGTGGACGAGAATGTGAAATAGTAACATTTTTGCAACTAGTTTGCCTTAAGGTTTGACCATATCTCCATCTTCCCTGTATTATTATTAATATTTTATATTTTAAAACCATATTTCTTTTATTATATTCACATTGACAACAACCAATATTTATTATATTCCCATTCACTACAACCAGTATTTAACCATAAATACTAGGTAGTATATGCCCACCTTATAATTGAAAGAGTTTCATTATCCAATAGTAAATATATACTACCCCACATATTAATTACTATACTATCCCCTTATTAATTACTAGATAAACTGGTAAATATGCCTTACCATAACTATCTAACAATATCTCCATTTCATGTATTATGAAATACATGAATGATTATCACCTTAAAATTTTTGTTCACACTAAGATTCCTCAACCAAGTTAAGGAAATTGCCTCCTATGATATCAAGAAAATGTGTAAAGATTTCAATTGTCCATCCATATATCTAGGGAATTTGTCCTTTTTGAAATACTTAAGCACTAAAGTAACCTCTTCCATCGTAAGTGAACTATCTATAGATATATCATCCTTCACAGAGAACATCTAAGGATAAGGCTGAATATAATCTAGTTTATTATCTATGTCCACGGCCTATTGATCTTGAAAATAAAATTCCAAAGTATCTAACAACCTCCTTATGGATATCCAATAATTTGGATATTTTCTCGCCTGTTACAGCTTCAATATCCCAAATGGTATTTGGTTCCTTTTGTGGGAGGAAAATTTGTTGAAATATATTTTGTTTTTATCCCTGCTCCCCCTCAATCCATATAACATGGCTCTTTAGGCGCCATTCTTCATCCTTTAGATATGGCTTGTCTCGTCCATAATTCTAGACTCGGCAGGTTGACCCAAATCATATGCATTTCAGTAACCTTAGTAAGTGGCTTGAAACCCACATACCAGTGATGTAGGTTAAGAAAATTCTGACTGTTTACCTAAGGAGACCAAAGAATGCGATCGACATCTTCCTAGTGTAGGAAATGTATAATACAAAACCTAACTCATGAGAATGATGAATTTTGGTTTGTGTGTTAAGATTGTTACCCAATTATTTTCCAATCAACTCTACATCCTAGCCTCATCCATCTGCGTGAACTCCCAACGGTCAACAAGCACCCTTTTTGTAGTCCAGAGACATGATCCCAAAAATGTCCAATCTGAATTGTAGTTGTTTTATTTTAGGAGAATTTTTTACCACTTTAACTTACCTAAAATGATGTACCAAAATATATGACTTGATTTATTCCTTATGAGAACCAAATTCATTTACTACCAAAGCAAATGGTTGACGAGAAACATTTGAATTTTTTTAGAGGTTGTGCATGAAAAGTTTTGTTTGATTGATCTCCTTATGATACATGATTGTACAATATTTCAATGGCCATGGTGGGATGTATAAGCTCCTCTATATCCATGGACCCATTTCCATGCATTTCCATGCCACCTATCAATAAGTGGGGATGCTACAACCAAACCCTAAGCTCTTTAACTAGAGAAAAATAATATAGAAAGTGATATTTTCAATGAGGATCACCGAAGTTACACAAAGATATCTGAAAACTTAGAATATTAATACCTATAATTTATGGATCATCCACCTCCCATAAGGGAAATTAGGACATATCAGGTGTAAAATAATATATATGCCAAGTCGAGGGATCCAATCTATTTTTTTTTACATTAGCTGTAACAGATTATGAACCTAGTGTAATGCTAGAAATTTCTTTGACCATTTGGAGGTGTGCTTCCTTGATCTCCCCATCTTTATTCTCCTAAGATTTTCCTTCTAGCTATTAATATGTGACTGAAGGAACCTGAATCTAATATAAATTATTGGAATATTCACCAATACCAAGAGGGGGTGAATCAATATTGGTCATTTTTAAACAATTTTAATCATATCATGTAAACATCAACAATTAAAAACACCATTAAACAATGCAAAACATCACACACAGTACTCAACACATTTTCATTTGGAAACCATGAATTTTTTTTAATATATATTTTGAATATTAAATCAACATGAAGCACCAACTTTCAAGATTCTCTAGCACCAACTGGAAGGAGGCATCAACCCTATGGTTTTATCATCTCGAACTAAAATAATGCACCAACACCCTACAAGAACTGACTTGTTGCACTGACACGAACCTGCCCTAGCAGCACCCCTGCCACCTTTAAGTGTCCTTGGGCACCAACCTAAAGGAGAATTCAATATTCTCCTTTCACCATCCAACCACCTTGAAGATTAAAGATGTTCTTAGGAACTAACCTAAAGGAGTATTCAGTACCCCCCATGCACCAC
Organism: Pinus tabuliformis; assembly: GCA_031772625.1. Classification (NCBI taxonomy): domain Eukaryota; kingdom Viridiplantae; phylum Streptophyta; class Pinopsida; order Pinales; family Pinaceae; genus Pinus; species Pinus tabuliformis. Next base: position 838,218,053 of record CM062816.1, read on the forward strand.
CCAACCATCTTGAAGATAAAATATAAATGAATATGATAGATCACAGTGGTCACCCTACTCAAGAACTGCATTTGATCAGTTTTGTCTCTCCACTATCACTACTACCACTTAAACCCTAACAACAATACTTCAATCCATTCTATCTATTTCTTAAGAATCCACGTCTCTATCATAAATGGAAGCAACATACACATTATTGAAAAACCCCTCGTAGTAGGATACATACGTATTGTTGACTCTAAGCCCATAAAAATCTTACAAATATTAACATCATATAATACATGTCTCTCTGCTCACCACACAACTACTCAATAATGACACTGTCAAACCCTAGCTCAACAACCCAATAGCAACATACTCTATCCTTTCAAAACTCAACCATACTTTCAAGATACAAAAACATATTACATAGAGGCTACAAATACATCACTCACACTCAAGATTCCAACCTTTCTCAGCCATGTGCATGGAATTTAAAACAAGAGGTTAACAACAACATAAGCATGGAAATACATTTGAAAAATACATTTCATGCCACCTACAACATATATAAGGCATATGTTCATGAAAAAAAAACCAAAAATTCATAGGCATGGAAGGTCCTGCAACCAAAAAAATGTTAACTCAACAAGGCATTGTCAATACTCTACCTCTAATATCAAGACTCTGCTTAGGTTACATGTACTCTATCTCTGCATCAAGTCACTACAAAGGCGCACGTCTCTCTTTCTCTCTCTCTCTCTCTCTCGCTCTCTCTCGCTATAATATATATATATCTATCTATATATATATATATATATATATATATATATATATATATATATATATATATATATATATATATATATATATATATATATCTACATTCTGATCCAACGTAGACAACCACACATAACTCAAGGATGCCACACAATGACCTCTGATCATCAGTCCAATGCATAGTTACACATAATCCGTTAGTCCATATGAATGGGTCATCAAATCCATAGTGATTCCATCGATCTATTAGGCTATACACACAAACACTTAACATACTTGATCCACATATGTGAGAAACCACTTGTGAATTGATCTATTGTTCATCCTATCATACCAACACTCCCATACCATCAAATGTACATTGGATCAACAATCCATTATCAAATGCCACAATCATTCTATGCATAGGTCAGATATCACATGTTTTAACATTCTCCATAGACATATCAAGGATCACACATTTAGGCTACTATTCAAATTCTCAACCATTCAATCTCCTTATTGATGCACTATGCTACAAAGGTATACATTGGCTTCAATTTTCACTACTTCTAACCACACAACAATAATAATAAAACAATACACTTAAGGATCTTAGGCGTATCAAATTCTTCTTCTCTTACAATCCTATCACACTAAGACCATACACACTTGATCCATCACACTCCATAGGTATTCATGCCTTAAAACACACCAACATAGATATCAAAATAATGCACCAAATTGCTTAGTTCATATGCACTAAAACTTTGTTGCAAGACAAATCAATCCACTACAAGAATTGTATCAATTTACTATGTCGTATTGTGGTCATTAGTCATAGGGGAATTTGATTTTATGTATGGGGTTATATTGGAGATGTTTAGGGCCACCATTACACACTCAATTAATACCTTATGTCAGTTTTTCAAACTGGAAGAGATATGACCATATCAATCATCCTCCCTGTCTATATCCATCTGATAGATCAACCCTGCAACAAAACAATTTCATGTGTCATAATAGATCTAACAACTCTATTTTTATCATGTCTTCTCCTTCTAATATTGCTTGTAATTTCAGATCTTTTATTGACAAGAAAAAATGTATATCTAAAGGGAAATAAACTGCCCCATTTTATAGCTTATAAAAGGGTACAAGGTAGGGGGATGACCTCATATTTTAAAAGATATAATTTTATTAATTGAGATTTATGACCCATTTTATGGGGTCGACCTTGAATGGTTTTTGTTGTGAATGAGAAAACCTTTCAACTAACAAATACATTCAAATGGAAGCTATTATAACCTCATTTTAAGCAAATATTTTCCATGGAAACCAACCTAATTGGTGAGGATTTGACCCTGGCAATGGGGTCCATTTTCTTCAAAGGGGAATATCTGTTCAACTGTGAGGAGCCACATGGTGTGCCACATACCATTGGAGAAAATTGATGAGTATTATTAGATGATTACGGCCAAGTATTCATCTTCACATTAATTTTTCATAACAAGAGCGAAGAAAGTGGGGATTTATGGCTTTGGGCTTCATTTCCTCTATTCTGGGGTTTCCTGTCCATTGGTACTTCCAATTTTTGTAATCCACATATATTAAAAGTTTTCATGTCAAATATTATTCAAGGCATCCTCAATACTCTCCTTATCTTTTTTGTTTCTTCCAAAGAGGATGTGCTCTTAATTTTGCTCACCAACAATTGATTTTGACATCAATGACAACACCATTCAACAAGATATTGAATATATTATAGAAAAATGCCCATTACTAAGTAGGATATCATGAAAAATATCTAGGTTTTACATAAATTAGCCAATTGGAAGGAAATATAATTGGAAATAACTTCTACATAGCCAAAGAAAACATTGTTTTTAAAGAAAAAGTATAATATTAAAAAACCTAACCTAGGTATATGAGAATTTGATCCACATCCCATGGCATGCAAAAAAAACCATGAAATGTCTCTATAGGTCTCTCTTAATCATTAAATATTAATATAAGGATGGCTAGCTTAAATGAGCATAGAGTAAAGAATGAAATCTTGAATGATATTCACTCTGCCACCTTAGGAATCAAGGAATGTATGGGCTTTGAGCAATTTAACATGATTTTTTGGTTATGGAAACCTCAACATATTTCTAAAAACACTAGGAGTAAATAAAATAAGGTTCTTATTATTTAGACAAATCTTAACAGTTCTACACTTTTGGATAAAATTGATTGGCACATGAACAAATGATTTCCTTGAAATCAAATACCTTTAGAAAACATGCAACATCGATTAGTCCAATAATCCAAATTTTGTTATTTTGTTTCTCCTTTGTACTAAAATTCAAATACCATTAATAGGTGGTCAAGCAATGGAAGTTCCTATTGTATCATGTAAGTGAATTAGTTGTATCCCCACAAATGTTCTCCTTCTTCCTTTTAATCACCATATTGCTTATTTTTTCATTGCATTTAGAAATACATGATAGATCAATGAGGGTTTATAGATCTATTAGATGTATAAATATATATTTATGGTAGCATTTAGTAACACATCCCCTCATTACGTACCATATTCATTAGGTTATGAAAGAATGATAACAAGAATTTAATAACCCATGGTGATTCTTTAAGATGTGTACTAGTGGATAATTCACATAGTACAATATCGTTTCCTTTTTTCCTTGGAGATGAAACTTTCTTAATGCGATTTCAGTTAGCCTCAAAATGAGTAAATAATTTATTTTTACTAAGTATGGAGTATAAGAAAATAATTCACTTTAAGATAGTATAATAATATTCCTAATGTGGAAACTTAATGAGTGGAAAGGAAACAATGTGCAAAGGAATGGGTTGTGCAAATGATAAGGCTTGAAAGTCCTTTGGACACTTAGAAAATTGTATGTGTATGGATTAGTGCAGTTATTAGGAATGTACAAAGTAAGGGATGTGAGGAGGGAAGAGAGGCATTTAAAGCATAGGGTCATGAGAATTTTTCTACACACCATTTTTTAGAGAAATGACTAAGTCATGAGAAACATTTCACACACTGATTTTTAGAGAAATGACTAAGTATGAGATTTGGGGCACATAAAAGAAATACATGATGGTGATGATGGTATACAAAAACTGATCAATGAATTTACATAAAAGTATTTCTTTATCTTGTGTATTTCTCCAAGAACCCTAAATGTCCTCTTATAAGAGAATTGTTTATTTCCAAAATGACCATTTGTTTTAGTGGGGATTCTTACATAAATATACGTAATGGTAACAACACATCAAATCATTTTTTCACATAAATTTATCTAATTCACTCAAGACCTATTATATTTATTGAATGATTTTGCATGTGTTTTGATCTTGCTTCTATTTCATCCTTGCTTCTTCCACTCAATAAAATTGAATATGGTAATAGCACAAAGAAATCCATGTGCATATTTGTCTTTCCTTGAGATTGCACCTATAACCACATTTTATTTTATATTTTTAAGTCAATTTCAAACCGATATCCTACAATAGTTGTAACCCATATTTTCTCCTCTTCTAAATATAATTATGTTCCAAGAAGTACTTCAAACTATAATAATTTCTTGTTATCTTGTAGTGTCTTCGTAATATGCATGGGTGTCATTTCTTACACAAATGAAATATAACTAACATTTCCTTTTGATAGATAGGTTTGAATTCATTATTTCCTTTACATTGTTGAATTTCAAAGGAAATAATCCTTCCTTTTTGCATAAAAAATACACCAACTTCATGCCTTGAGGTGTCACACTACATAACAAAGTTTTTTGTGAAATCCTATGTGGCCATGATTGAAGTTATACACATGTGCTCCTTAAGCTTTTCACAAAATTTGGTTACTTCTTGAGTCTAAGAAAATGCCTTCTTTCATAGAAATATTATTAAGGGTGCTTCCATTTGACCATAACTCTTGACAAACTCGTCGTATTAACAGATCGGTCCTATGAATCTTTTGATATTTTTTAAGTTTATGGGAATTAACCCTTCCATTGTAGATTTAATTTTGTTACGTCTAGTTTGACACCTTCATGAGATATAATATGACTTGAATATTACATTTTTTGAATCCCAAAGGAACATTTGGAAGCATTTGAATATAGTCATTTCTCTTCCAATATTTTTAAGATCATGTCGATATGTTATACATGCTCTTCCTACCATTTATTTTAGATTAACATATCATTAAAAAATAATAAGATTTGAAAATAGAATTCATTAAACTTCGAAATGTTGAAGAGTCATTAGTAAGGCCAAAAAAGCATTGCCAAAAGCTCATAATGAATTTCATGTGTTCTAATATATATTATTGAGATTCCTTCTTTCCACATGCTAATTCAATAACATGTAGAAAAAAAAATCTAACTTGGTATAGAAATTTTTTTCTTACACTTGAACTAATAATTAAAGAATTAATAGGATATGAAACTAATCTTCAGTGATCATTTTGTTGAGCTATTTATAATATAGAGACATTCACCATAAACATTCATTTTTTTAAACCATCATCACTATGGAAGACAAAAAGAATTGGCAAGGTCAAATGATGTTTGTGTCTAGTATTTCTTGAACCATACACTCAATGACAATATTTTATCCATATGGGTACCAACATCAACTTATGACTTCCACTTTTTAGTAATCTTTTTGTTTTTGACATGCACCTTTTCAAATTGTAATTTTCTACTAGCCTTATTGTAATGGGTGTTATTCACGGCAATTGATTTTTCTTCAAAACCATCTAACTCTTTAGAATCCAACTCTATAGTGACATCTTAGCCAAATGTGATGCTACCTAATATGGGATGGTAGCACTGTCCACTTCCATATTTGAGGATCATTCTGCTTGTTGTGATTCTATTGTAATTGAACTCTTTCTTTTACAAGAAGTAACAATGTGGAACCTTTATAATCTAACATAAAAGCATGTTTCTTCCCCATGATCTCCACCTAATCATGCTTCGTTACTCTCTCCTTGCTTCTTGGTTAATGCAGAAGGAAACATTTACACCCAAATAAGAAAAATAAGTATTTTAAATTGTGCATTTAAATAAATCAATAAATGAGAATGGGCTAAATTGATGAGTGATTTGGCTAAATAGTTAGATTTGAAATAAAATCGACATGATTTCAATCTTACGTAGGTTTGGATCTCTACCATGATGTAATGCTCTCAAATGTGACATAGTTGAGATCAAAATGTGTTTTACTAGATTTACAAATTCCATTTGGATATTACTAACAATAGCCATGACCGTTATAGAATAAATGTTATTGAAAATCACAACCATTATAGAATAAACACCATTCATAATCATGACTTTTCGAAAAAAAAACATCATTCTCTTGTACTTTACCTATTAACATGAATCATATGAGAATAATCCTCAACAAATAAAATATGAATGCTTATAATCTATTTTCTTTAGATAAGTGATAATATAATTTAAAAATTTATTTGGCCCTTCACCATGGGATTGAAGCCTCTCCACTTTTATTCCTATCTTGATGGCTTATGGTTCTAGCCTTTTCTCTTAGCCTTGATTTTTTCCTTACCACTATCTATCTCTCCAATTGATCCCATTTTTCCCATATCTAGTAATGGATTCTGACTTGGATATCATAGACTACTTTAACAGCTTAGATCATTGATGGAATTTTGTACCTATGATGAGTACAATTGGGCATGTCTTGTCTATGCAGTCTCATTTCTATGCATACAATTTTCTTCCACATCATGGTGCCCTCTCCACATGTTATCATTTCCTCAGTCTCCACCCCCATAGGATTTTACTCATTGGTCCAATATTCCCTTTCCCCTTGCTATTTTTGAAGACTATTTACCCATATTTTCCTTCCTCTTCCTTGTGTTGTCCCTCCATTATGCCTTCACATTCCTCTATTGGTCACTCTTTGTCACCCCTCTCCTGATCCCTTGCTTTAGAAAATTTTTCATTCCCACTAGAACTTGATCAAGGCTTGACCTTCCCACATCTCTTTAACAATAGGAAAATACATTTACATTAAAGATATTCCTCATTCTTTGGGAAATTTTTGGTACACGGTTTTTCGAGTGAAAAACCCTCGAACAAAGCCATGTACACTTATTTGTAGAGAAATTGGAAACCTCACTTGGGTTACTCCCTCGCAACCCACATTTTGATTAGATAATGTGTAGCCTTCATTTTCACCTTGGAGGAAGGCTGTAATAGGATTATGGAGCAGGAATGGCGTTGGGGTCCATCTAGCCTCTCCTTAAAAAAATCTATTGTCAATTTTGATCCCTCCCATGAATATATCTCCAAACAAAAATATTGGGTGATCATTCCAAGCCTCCGACTCACTTTCTAGTTTGAAAAGGTGATAAAAGCTACAAGTGAAAAAAATTAGAGGCTTTTTGAAGTCAAAGTACAACTATGATGGGAAATTAGACTTAGGAGACAAATTTGGGTGTAAGTGGAGGTGGATATTAGTTGTGTTTTACTAGGATAAGTTCAACTAACATTCATCACACTTATTTGGAACAATAAACTAGACCATTATAGGATTCCTTTATGATGCTTCATATGTCACTCCAAAGGAAAAACTTATACTAAACTTCTCAAGGTTTATATCCATGCTACCATAACACAAATGAATCTAGAAAAGAAAGGTAGCTACATCTTCACTAGGGGAAGGATAAAAGATTTCCTCCAAAGGAGACCTAGCGAACCCAACATTTTCTCTAAATTCCAAGAAAGAGCCTTCACATTGGCAAAAAGTTTCCTTTGGAAATTCAATATAATGGCAAGAAGTCAAAACCCCTTACTAATATTTATCACGTCTCTATTTCAAGCTCCTCCATTTTGGTTTCTCTGTTTCTTTATTTTTTATCTTCCCCTCCTCCCTTGACTCCCTCTATCACCCCCCTTCCCATCCCTCATCATAGTATTATCCCTCAGAACCCTCTTCATTACCCTTATCTTTATCTCCCCTTCCCTCATCCCTATTCCCTCCCCTTTGTTGGAGCCTTCCCTTCACTTCATCCACTCTCCCCTCATTTTTTCCCCTTCCCTTTGCAAAGGTCCCTAAACCCATTTCCTCTTAGAAGCCTTATGAAATGTTCCCCTTTTAAAACTAAATGAAGATTCACCCTCCATGGGAGGTTTGTCTCTAGACCCATCCTATCCAACCTAGTGGGTTGGAAGCACATCTTCTCAAATCACAATAGAAAGCTATCCTTGAAATTAGCCATGGGAAAAAATATACCATCAAAGGCCCCTAGAGTAGGAAAATTTGTCTCCTCCCATCCAACATGTCCCTCCTTAAATACTTGAGACTTAGAGGATGCCCTAAAACTTCTAGCCCTCAAATTCCTATTCTATCTCCACCAATCTAACGTCCTCTTCCTCCAAGAAACGATGGTTGAAGGTTAAAAAGAAAGAATTTTTTTAGGTCCTTGGTTGAAACAGTAGTCATTTTCTACCTTGGATGTTGATGGTCTTTCAAGTGGGTTAATAATGGACTAGAGTCCCCAAATACATGTCTTCAGCTCTTGCACTTACAATTTGCTATCTTGATCTACCTAGAGATAAAGGAACTAAACCACATTGTCTCTATAATAAAAATTTATGGTCCATAATCAGAGTGTAAGGTTTTATGGGAATACCTTTCTGGGTGTGGAACACTATTGAATCACTTATTGATTACTAGAGATGAACTAAAGATTATCCTCCCTGCATATGGTAGGCTAGAAACAATAACGAACATCCAAATATCTATCAGGAATATAAGGTGGAGCCAACATCTCTAAAATTAATAGTACCATCATGCCTCCACTCACACAAGGCATCCCATAGGGTTTTTTTTTTTTTTTGATGGTGTAGCCTAAGGAATTCCTACAAGATGTGGTGCAGGTGTAGTCCTCTTTTATTCCCAATTCTGTAATGTACAAGTAATGATATGCATCGAAAGAGACACAAACAACCGAGCATAATGTATAGCTCTTTCACATTAACTACTAGAAGTGGCTTCTATAAAAATAATAAAATCACTTCAAATAATTGGAGATTCAAATGTTGTAATTGTTTGGGAAAGAAACAAGATCACCATTGGAAATATTTACTTGCATCCAATTTTGTAGGATAACCAAGACACCCTTTCCTCTTGTGACTTGTTATCTTTCACTCACATTCTACTAGAGCTAAACAACAAAGCAAATAGACTATCAAAAGAATCCAAATCAACTGCTCAACTTCATACAAAGTTCTCCCTCACAAATATTCGTATATTATAAATATGAAAAGTGAACAAGTTTATATTTTTTTGTGTACACAGGTAGGTAACCCCATATCAACAACAACACAAGGGAACCCTAAGAACACCTATTGTCTTGCAACCAACCAACTAATTTCCAAGTAGAAGGTGTGTCATGAGTAGATATGACATAATAACTGAGAATAAAAATAATATGAGTAATATTGACATTGCAAAAGTGGTATGTTATTTTGTCCTAAAAGACCTCCATGACTTCTATTCCAAGATGGGTTTGATACTATAACATAACAAAAGTCATGACAATTAAATCACGAAACACGTTTTTACGTGACAATAAGAAGAAGAAGTTCCTTTCATATAATTATGTTGAAATATTTATCCATCAAAATTTCATTTAGAAATGTAGTGTTGAGAAAAAGATAAATGAAAAATAGGAAATTATTATTGTATAAATATTAAAAAAAATAGTAAAAATAAATAATACATGTTTTGAAAGGTCCAATTATATTTATTAATCGAAATAGGATAACATGAGATAACATTAGATAATCAAAATAGGAACTAAATTTGAATGCTTATAATGTATTTTTTTTTAGACAAGTGATAATCTAATTTACTAAAAATAAAAAAGCAATCAATTATTTGAAAAAATTTAGTTGGCCCTTCACCATGGGATTGAAGCCTCTCCATTTTTATTCCTATCTCGATGGCTTATGGTTCTATACTTTTTTCTCGACCTTAATTTTTTCCTTACCACTATCCATCTCTCCCATCATCCCCTTTGATCCCCAACTAATACAATTTCTCCCCTCTTTGGCAATGGATTCTAACTTGGATATGATACACTACTTAGACAACTTAGATCATTGATGGAATTTTCACACATAGCATGAGTAATATTGGGCCTGTCGTTTCTATTCAGTCTCATATCTATGCATCCCATTTTCTCCCACATCATAGTGATCTCTCGACATGTTATTTCCTCATCCTCCATCCCCCCTAAGATTGTCATTCATTGGTCTAAACTTCCCTTCCCCCTCGCTAGTTTGGAAGCTTATTTGCACATATTTTCCTTCTTCTCCCTTGCATTGTCCCTCAATTATGCCTTCCCATTCCTCTATTGGTCACTCTTTGTCACCCCTCCCCTAATCCCTTGCTCTAGACAATTTTGTATCCTCGCTGAAACTTGATCAAGGCTTGACCTCCCCACGTATCTTTAATATTAGGAAAGACATTCCCATTAACGATATTTCTCATCTCTTTGGGAGAGTTTTGGTATGCAGGTTTTGGGGTGAAAACCCCTCGAACAAAGCCATGTACACTTGTTTGCAGAGTAATTGGAAAGCTCTCTTGGGTTACTTCCTCACCACCCACATTTTTATTAGATAATGGGCAGTCTTCATTTTCACCTTGTAGGAAGATTGTAATATGATTATGAGCATAAATGAAGTTGGGGTATATCTAGCCTTTCCTTAAAAAAATGTATTGTCTATTTTGATCCCTCCCATTAATCTGTCTCCAAAAAAAAGGGTGATCCTTCCTAGCCTCCCACTCATTTTCTAGTTTGAAGAATTAGAAGGTTTTCGAATTTAGAGTATAAATATGATAGGAAATTAGATTTAGGAGATAAATTTGGATGTAGGTGGAGTTGGAAATTAGTTTAGGTTTATCTGGGGAAATTCAACTAACATTCATCACACTTATTTGGACTCATAAATTAGACCATTTGAGGCTTCCTTTATGATGCTTCATATGTCACTCCAAAGGACCCCTCATAGTAAACTTCTCAAGGTTTGGATCCATGCTACCATAACACATATGAATTTGGAAAATAAAGGTAGTGACATCCACATTATGGCAAGGAGAAAGGTTTACTTCCAAATTAAACTTGGTCAGCCCAACATTTTTTCTGAATTATAAGAAAGATCCTTCACATTGGCCAAATTGTCCTTTGGAAAGTCAATATAATGACAAGAAGTTGAAACCCCTTACTAATATTTCTCATGTCTTTATTTCAAGTTCCTCCATTTTGGTTTCTCTTTTTCTTCATTTTTTATCTTCCCCTCCTCTCTCGACTCCCATTGCCAACCCACTTCCCATCCAATCACCAAGTCCCTTAGACTAGGAAAAGTTGTCCCCTCCCCTCCAACATGATTATTCCCTCATTAAATACTTGAGACTTAGAGGGTGCCCTAAAAAATTTGGTCATCAAATGCCTATTTTGTCTCCACAAATCTAACATCCTCTTCCTCCCAGAAACAATGGTTGAAGGTTCAAAAGGAATTTTTTTTAGAACCTTGGTTGAAACAGTAGTCACTTTCTACCTTAGATTTTGATGGTATTTCGAGTGAGTTAATAATAGGTAGAGTCCCCAAATACATGTCTTCAACTCTTGCACTTATAGTTTGCTATCTTGATCTCCCTAGAGATAAAGGTACTAAACTACATAGTCTCCATAATAAACATTTATGGTCCATAATCAGAGCGTAATTCATACTTGATACCAAGTTCCATAGCCTTTTCTGTCTTTGAACAACACTGAACTTCCTGCAACAACTTTTGATTGGAAAGGTGATTCTTTCACTATGTTGTCGTACCCACATGAACCTCCTGTCACAGACAAATACAATTCAATTTTCTCTATCATCAAATGTTCATTTCATGGATCACTTGAATAAATGTTGCAGGTCTCCAATTTGCATATTATAATACAAATCAAATACTGAACTCATTTTCATGATTACCTTCACTCTCGGCGCCATGTAGATTGTCATACCACTTTGCAGTGGCCAATTGCCAACCAGAGACCTGCTTGCACAATATTACGCATATCACAAGTGTGATCGCATCACTAAAAGAAAGTCTTATTTTGGAAGCCAACTAAGTATATACTCTTATTTTGAGCTTAGAGAAATAAACTAATGTTTATACAACTTAAAGAAATCATTGTGGACCAGAACATGCAGAATGTCTATATTAATAACAACTCCTTTTTCCTAGGTTTTACATTATCTCCATCTTCTCTATTCTAGTATTGATATTTTATATTTTTAAATAATATTATATTTATTACGTTTTCATTTTCTGTTTGACAATATCATATTTTTTTATATATTATATTATATTTTAATTTTGTCTGGACAATATCATATTTTAGTAGTATTTTATATTAAATCATGTTATATTATATTATATTTATTAGTATTTTATATTATATTATATTATATTATATTTATTAACTACATTATTTTATTTATGTATAATTAAGTGGGTTGAATGGGAGAAAAGATGTATTAATATTTTTTCATTTAAATGTCTTAAATTTTTAGATTTTTTCTATATTTTAGTTATTAGATTTGTACACATTGAACATTGAGGTGGTCTTTTTTTTGTTTTTTTAAAGAATTCTCGATATATGATATGTTTATGCACTAATGATTATCAATAATGATATCACCAAATACCAGTGAGAAAATAAAAATATTTCAACCAATAAAATTTAGCATTAAATATTAATATTCATAAACATAAAAAAACATAAAAAAAACAAATGAATGGTTATAACACTTTCATATATTTGTTTTACGTAGTTAATGATATATGATTAATATTAAGCATAGTCTAATTAATAGACTAAATTTTTTTTTCGAACATATTATTTTGTCGATTTTACTTAGAAAGTTTTTGCTCAAAATCTAGTTTAAGTTGTTTAATTTGCAAAATTTGAGGGCCCAAAAGTGTTTTAGGATGCTGAATTTCATCATATTACACCTTAATATTAGTAATTTGTTGTATAAATAAATTTTAAATTAATTTAAATATATTAGAGATTTAATTTTTATTTAAAACATTGATTTTGTCAATTTTGTTAATGTTACTCTATGATAAATAACTACCAAACAATCTTATAAAGAAAGAGATAAATTAATTGTTTAATGGAATGACCTTAAATTATTTTTAATTTCCATAATGATTCATTTTAAATTCTTAATTATTGTTATAATATAAAATATTGGTGTAATCTAACTTATAAAAAATAACATTTTTCACCAGTGACATAATCTCAAGCAAGAATGTGATTTTTTGTTATTTAAAATATGCTTTTCAATGCATAAATGGATTTAGTAAATTGAAAAACCCTATGGCACAAGCAATTCTCAAGCGACACATTTTCATCTTCATTGTTTTTTTCCAATACATATTTATTGTTTTCTGGTGGATATGTTTCCATGGTCGTGAAAGAAAACTTCTTTGGATTCGTAAGTGTAAAGATAAAATAAAAATGCCCCTTCTTTTGAAAAGAATGAGGCAAATGTCCGTTCTTTTGAAAAAATGAACTATGAATGAGTGAATGAAATTTTAATGTCAACGAGACTAGAAATATTTTATGGACAACCAACTTCCCTGCTTTTCGCTTTTTGCAATTTAATCATTTTATTGCTCAAATTAATAATGAGTTGACTCAGCCTTCTAACAACTCCCTCACTCAAAAGAAAATGTCAAGGAACCGATGTTAACATACTGTTGTAATTGCCTATGATGTCTCTAAAAGAATCACATTCCAAAACGAAATGTTTTTCTGATTCCACTACCTTAGAAGTGCAAAAAGTACACACCCATTCTTCCCAAGCTTCTTTAAATCTTTTCTACCAACCCATTTTGCACCATAGTTGATGTGAGTTAGTTCGTAATTGAGAAATAATAATATTTTCTCTCCAAAAAATACTAACTCCAATATATCTCACGAATTGAATATTTGATTTACAAAAGTGTAATGATAAAAATAAAAACACATTTTCTCTTTTTCAAATTCCATTGTATCTTGAATGTGCTATACATTTCCTAGCTCATGATAAACTCTTAGTTTTAATTTTTTGCAGAATGATATTACTTTCGAAGGAAACATTTGAATTAAATTGAGTTGAATATGTCATCTATTAAAAGGAATCATATGCTTATGTTTTAATTATAAAAAATATTAGAATCATTTAAATGGTATTGTATTATATTATGTTAATAATATAAATGTTAGAAAGTAGATGTAGGGGTTTTTCTGATTCATGATTTATATCAAATATTTTTGGACAAAATCACATTTAGATTATAAAATTGATGGGTTTCGAATATTTTGTCATGTTTTAAAAAAAAATAAATATTAAGATTTTTTAAATTGTATTATATTATGTTATTAATAAATTTAAATGATATTATATTATGTTAATGAATTTAAAGTTTATAAATATTTTTAAACACATTTTTATATCAATATTTATACATGTTAGATTTAATAAAGATATAAATTGTTTATCAATATAATTCATTTTTGATACATTGTTTGGTATATCATTGTAAATTGTTAGATTGTATTTTTATCCATTAATTATGTTTTTTTTTTTTAAGATTTAGGTATAAAATATAATATAGTTGATGTATTCATAATTATCTACTTTATATTATGAATATGATGTAAAATTGAAAAATGTTTAATATATAATACTACTATCAGATATTGATTTAAGTAACAAAAGTAGTGTCTCATATACTACATATTTCATCAATCCTTGTTTTCCAAACTTGTTCATATGAAAAAAATTCATAGAATTTACAAATTACCATATACGAAATTGATGTGAAGATTATGTTATGTGAATTATTGATTATAGTTCCATATAAAGGGGCAACAAGGATAGACAATCCATACTTTTTTAATAAAAGAACTTATTGCTCTTCTCACAATGTGTCCATACACTATAAGGCTTTTATTCTCATGTGTTAGTAGACTATAGGGCTATTGGTCAACATAATATTGACCCACTTATCAACACAATGTCAATAAATTATAAGGCCACATGTCAATAATAAGGCTAATTATTGTCTTGTACACATATATCATAGCATAAGGCCACTTTTCACCACATGCCAACACACTCCAGGGCTTGATGTGGACATAGCATAAAGTTACTCCTCAGTGGTATTAATGCACAAGAAACCCATGTGTTAGCATATCATATTGGAATTTGAGGGCAGTTCCAATGCACCCTTAAGAGACATTAAGGACAGTGTACATCGGCTTTGGCTGTCAGCCCGTGTGCATCATTTCTCCGACTAACAAATTCTGATTTTGCGTTCATCAACCATGGCTTATGTCGATGCCACATGATCCACCATACACATGATTATGTCGATACCACATGATCCACCATGCGCATGATAGATCCGCCGTAATTGCATTGACAGTACGCCATGCGTTTGGAGGTTATTGCATGGAGCATGAGGTTGTGCGCGGGCGAATAAAATTCAAATTTGAAATCGCATGCCACGCATTTGGAGGTTATGGCATACATGAGGTTGTGCGTGGGTGAATAAAATTCAAATTTGAAATCGCTATGAAAAACCAACATATATATCAGCAACATGTTGTAATCCGTTCTATAATTTACAGTTTCAGTATCCAGTCCGAAATACTTTCACTTTTAGAGATTTTTGAATTGCAATGGCGATCCCCGTGCTGCTGTTGCTTCTGTAAGTTTTGGGGAATGGAGATGATTACATGCCAGAGCCAGCGCTGGATAGCAGAGAGCAAAAAGCGGTCTACAAGGTTCTGGAAGCCATCAATTCTGATATCGACTGGAGAGACTTGTTTCCTAATAATCTCTGCACTGGTGGACCGCACGACATCGTCTGCCATTTGGACACCCATCACAGTAAGCGGCACATCGTGGAATTGAACCTGGGTTGGGTATTCTACATCGTAAACAATCCCCCCTGTGGGAGAAATGCATCATTTAGCCCTTACCTGGTTTCGATACTGCGCCTGCACAAGCTCTTCTTCTACAGGTGCTTTATTCCCACCTTCGTCTGGGTTCAATGCATTCGTTGCTCACTGAGCTCTGGCGTAATTGGTCTGAAAGATTCCTTTTGTTCTCTCAGGCCAGCGAGATTCAAAAGCCTCCCAATGCAGTATTTCACAGTTTCAAAAGCTTTCTATAGTCAGACATGCAAATTACTGTGTTTTCTGTGTCAAATGGATTTCTCACCTATACTTGTTTCATTTGAATCTTCCCGCAGGTTGCCATAACTACTCACGTATGCATGCGATATTCTATGAGTTTTCTTTTACTGCACCGGCTGGTTGAAACGTAGTGATGAACTAATTTTCCTCGCGTTGCCAGAACGTTCCCATGGATAAGGTTTTGAAATGGTGTATATTACATAGTTTTTCGGTATTTTAACCAAGCACAATATAGTACAACACTTTGTAAATTACATATCTTGAATTATTTTAAAATTCATTTAAGGATTACTAGGACGGAGAAATTCTATAAATAATTTTGACTTTCAATTTGTCAACCGTAAAGAATTTAGTCTCGTGCCACGGTATTATTGTCGACATGAAATTTAATTCTAACAAAAAGTATACCAAAATGGGTGCATCTTCATTGCCTTATTCCCATCGTCTCAAGGCTCTAAGGTAAGGTTTATATTTTGGATGAAATTTAGATTCACATTTTTTTTAAATTCATTCCCTAAATAGATATATGTGTGATTCCTACAACCATGGTATAGGATTAAATTCCAAACTTCACAGCTTGCAATTATTGAAAATATCAAAATGTCTCTCAATTTTTAAACACAAATTGAGCCTAGAGGGCGATTTGTAAGTACTCTAAGCAAGAACTCTCGAACTAAATCATTGGGAAGAGAGGAAGCATCTCCTCCTCTCTTCATAGTGCTACCCTCCTTGACCTACGGAGCATAATCAAAATTAACTTCCAGAGGATTTAGTTCGAGAGTGTTTGGTTAGAGCACCGTAAAATTCGCATTCTAAGTTCAAATTTGTGTGTAAAAAATGGAGAGACATTTTGACATTTTTCCTCCTTTTAGTGTGTTTTGGATTGATTAGGTTGTATAACTTTTCACTCCACCAACAGAGTACAGCTTTTCACTCCACCAACAGAGTGCACTTTCTGCAGGATGCAATGAAGAGATAAACATAATGCACTTTCAACAAGATGCAATGAAGAGACAAAATCTACAATCAGAGATTTAGGTTTTAGTTATTAATTATATTAAATTTATGATTTGAGGTTGTTACACTTTTGTAAAAATGATACAATTTTATAGTTTTTTTTAATAAAATAATATTATATGAGGTACATGCATAATATTTTTAATTGTTTTAATTTATAAATAATTAGCTTAAAATATCTAAAGTAAAAATATATACAAGTTTTAAAAAAAATAAAAAATAATTTAGCTTGATATTTTAGTTAGTCAAATTTTTTCAGTATCTAATAGAATTGGAATTTGATAACTATACAGAAAAGTGTTTTGTGTGATGATAATCATAAAGAAATTCTACAGATGCCTGAATATTACATGTAGGGTCTAGAATTCATATTCTTATACAATTTCTCCTTTCCATTTATGGGAAAGTTAGAATATTGGTTGGCAGTTGCATTAAAAGTGTTTAGAGATGATAATATTTAGGGTGCAAACTCCATTTTTTAGAAATCGGGTGTCTTGCTCCTTCAGAAGGCACTCCAATCCTATAAAAGAGTTTCTACCCCAAATAATATCAACATCGTCCAGATCAATGGGTATTGAGAACAAATATTCTAATATTTGACATTAATGGAATAGTCAAGAAACCTTAAGTGATCAGTGGTTACAAGAACAGAAAGTGAAACATCTTCCCATTTATACTTTTCTTTGGTATGCTAAACCTCCTAATTGTGAAATTTTTCTGAGGAAATATTTACATGATCAACAAGAGACAAGACAACATCTCTGGCCTGTCAAACTTGGGGAAGTTAGAAGATTAGAAAAATGACATGTCGAACTTGTGACTTCGATTCTCATTCGGTGGCATGAAACCCTCATTCTTTTATCAACATTTTGCATTGGCCGGTTCCTACTGCTATGGCCACAACTAGATGAGAATATTAACTTATACTAAATGCTACTTAAAGGGCCTATGGCTCTAATCCCTCTCCCCATTATAAAAAGAGCTAAATCAGATACGAGCATGTCCACTCCATGCGATAGATACATTAAGATATGATAGCAACACAAATTATATTGGGAAAATTACAGTGAAAAACATATACTGAGAACATATTTATTATTGTGTTAGAGAGTTATTTTAACAAATGAAATATCATGTATTTCAATAGTCTATATTACATAAGGAAAATATTATGAGCAAAATTTATATAACTGTAGATTTACTAAAGATATGCAAAGAGAATTGATCATTCTCGGTGCCTAGTAGATTCAGAGTTAATATGGATCTAGGCTGGTTTAACTCCCCTAATTCCTCTCCTTAAATAGCATGTATTCCACGTGAATACCATGGGTCAATACCATGAGTTTTCATAAACTTGGAGTGGGTCAATACCATGAGTTTTCATAAACTTGGAGCTCACAAACCAACACTAACTTGACCAAATCATGTTTACCTCCACTTCCCAGCAAAAATTAATAAAATAAGGAAAATATGCTAACATTTTTATTTTAACATAGCGTTATTTTAGATTTATTTTATTTTGACCAAATTAAATCTCTATGACATGACATTACAACATCTCTACCATAGTGCTAACACTCCTAGCAATTACCCCTTAAACTTCACTAGGGGAGATTAACTTGGTCCATCTTTCTTGAAGTCCACATAAAATGATATAAACTCGTATGTATTGTTAGTTTAATATTATGTTTTTTCAATCCTTTAATTTTTGTAAAATGGATCAAATGTAAACATTAATTTCAATTTTAAGTTTATATTAAATTTTTAGGTATTAGCGATATGAGAATGTGTATTTCAATTATTATAAATATATTTTATAATAGTTATTTTTACAAAATCCGTTTATAATATTTTTTTTAATAAAAGTTAAAATATATATTTAATTTTACAGTAAAAAATGGACCACTCAAACCTTTAGTATGGCTATATTTTTTCCCCTGAAATTTCGAATTCATATTTTTTTCACCAAAACCTACATTAACAAAAAATCTGTAATAACCTACTCTAAACCTTATAGGAAAAAATTAATAATTTATAATAATGTATTATAAACAAAATATTAAATTATTACTCATTTTAAATAATATATATATGTTAAATTATATCATATTAAATTAAAAATGAAAAATTATTAAAATAATTAATTAATTTTTTATACATCATTTAAAATTTATATGTCAATATATGTTAAATTATAGGCTAACACTCATAACAGTTACCCCTTCAACTTCACTAAAGGAGATTAACTTAGTCCATCTTTCTTGAAGTCCACATAAAATTATATAAACTCATATGTATTGTTAGCTTAATATTATGTTTTTTCAATCCTTTAATTTTTGTAAAATGGATCAAATGCAAACATTAATTTTAATTTTAAGTTTATATTAAACTTTTAGGTATTAGCGACATGAGAATGTGTATTTCAATTATTATAAATATATTTTATAATAGTTATTTTACCAAATCAATTTATAATATATTATTTTTAATAAAAGTTAAAATATAAATTTAATTTTACAATAAAAAATGGATCACTCAAACCTTTAGTATGGCTAGAATTTTTCTCCTGAAATTTTGAATTCATTTATTTTTCACCAAAAACTGCATTAACAAAAAATTTGTAATAACATACTCTAAACTTATAGGCAAAAAATAATAATTTATAATAATATATTATAAATAAAATATTAAATTATTACTCATTTTAAATAATAATATGTTAAATTATATCATATTAAATTTAAAACCAAAAATAATTAAAATAATTAATTAATTTTTTATACATGATTTAAAATTTATATATCAATATCACCAAGCTGGGGTGAAGAACGTGGAAAGTGGAATGTACGTCAGAGGATGGTGGGAAGGTGGTATGATGGGACCAGCCCAACACCCCACACGATTCCACACAATAAAGATTGGAATTAACACATTGTTATGTTAACTACTAATTAAATGATTTAAACAATGATTAAGCTTTGGATTAAATTGTGGTTTGTGACTTAACTTCGGATCTTTCTGGACTTTGGTAAGGTGGCAATTATGATTGTAGTTATTAACACTGTATTGGCACCTTGGTTTGCATTTCCCGCTCCTCGTTCTTTTCAAAACCTTCCCTCCTATTGTTGCTCGGTCATTTCTACTCTTCATTTCTTGGTGTTGAGGTTTGTTCTGGTAATGCTTATGCTGCTTGTGTATGATGCTACGTTGTAACTAATGTGCGCGCCAGTCAGGGGTTGCTCTGCCTGAGAGATTGGCACCTACATTCACCTGGGTGACTTGTGGTTTTGGCTCTTTGTGCACAAATTGGTAGTGTTGTCGCCTGTGTGAGTATACGTTTGTAATTCTCGTGCAGCTGCTTACTGTGTCTTTATTCCACGGTCATTGTTTTGTTATGAGGTCATTTTGCTGGTAAAACTCAGTGGTTTTGTGCATGCATCCAGGTTGCAAAGCGATGGTACTCCTATGTTTTCAACTTCACTTCAGGTAACTTCGTCCGTCCATGATTTACTCTATTCCCTTTGTTCTTCCATCTCTAAATGAACTCACTCCTTTATCTCAGTCGGTATCCGAGATTTGTGGCTCAATGGCCTGCGCTCTGTCTACGTTGCGAACCCTCCAGGTAAGGAAAATAATCGCTCTCTACGTATGCACTTGTTCGCTTTTTCTTTCTTTCATAGTCGATAGCTATACTCACAATCTTGTCCTGGTTCTCTTGTAGGTTGAGGGTTTGCAAATGGGCGTGCCTGGCATAGTCACCTTCGTTCTGCAAGCAGTTCCCATGGCGGTCCTGCTCTAATCAGCTGTGCAGAGATGAAGCGTATCGACGAACCTTTTATAGTGGGACAACAGGAAGCCTTTTCATTTCTTGAATATTTGGTTATGGAATATGCGGAGGCTAAGAATATTGGCGTGCTTGGCAAGGGTTGATTTCAGCACCACGTTGGCATCCCCAATAAATAAACTATTGGTAATATCAAGCTGCACAGTGTCCTCTGCAACAATGGCGGTATAATCCAAATAACAACCGATGCTCCTCGTCTGAGTCAATCCACCGAGCTTTAGTTTGATTCCAACTCCTCCGAAGCTTGTGGCCTTGTTATAACAGTGAACTCCTGTGAGGATATTGGCTTGACTTGTCATTGCAATCCCCACAGCAGCCGAAAAGATGACAATGTTCGTTACAGCGTTGTCGTTGCCCATGAGGCTTATGCCCACGCCGTTGAATTTCTTCTCGTCGGGGCTTCCGCCGGCGGTAATGCCCTGCCCCAGCAAGGAATTCTGGATATATGTCTCGTGCCCGCCCTGAACCATGATGCACGACTTGAAATGCGAGATATAACAATTATCGATGTTCAAATTTTGAATTTGGGCGAGGTGGGTTCACCAGTTCAAACTTCAAATTCGGCGGGGCAGATTCACGAGTTCGAATTTTGAATTTGAATTTGAATTGTTCGGTTAACAAGGAGTAACATGCTTTCTCAGCGCGTCACATCTCAGATGCCCCGTCCAGATGCATAGCATAGCATGGTATGGTTTTATGTATTGTACATGGCGGTTATCCATGGTATGGTTTACCGGAAAGCGCTTGTCCAGAAATATTCAGGTGTGTCAGCGTGATTGTACTACCGTCTATGCCCACAGAATAACAATAATGTAAGGGAGCATTTATGGAATGTGTTAGTGTAAGGACATAGCATTTATAATGTTATAGGGTTGGAAATAGGCCCGCCAAATTCGAAGTTTGAACTGGTGAACCTGCCCCGCCCAAATCCAAAATTTGAATATCGATAATTGCTATATCTCGCATTTCAAGTCGTGCATCATGGTTCAGGGCGGACACGAGACATATATCCGGAATTCCTTCCTGGGGCAGCGCATTACCGCCGGCAGAAGCCCCGACGAGAAGAAATTC
Source organism: Pinus tabuliformis (assembly GCA_031772625.1). Lineage (NCBI taxonomy): Eukaryota > Viridiplantae > Streptophyta > Pinopsida > Pinales > Pinaceae > Pinus > Pinus tabuliformis. Next base: position 838,240,021 of record CM062816.1, read on the forward strand.
AGCGGCTTGGGCATAAGCCTCATGTTCAACGACAACGCTGTAATGGACGTTATCATCTTTTCAGCTGCTGTGGGGATTGCAGTGACAGGTCAAGCCAATATCCTCACAGGAGTTCATTGTTATAACAAGGCCATAGGCTTCGAAGGAGTTGGAATCAAACTAAATCTCAGTGGATTGACTCAGATGAGGAGCATCGGTTGTTATTTGGATTATACCGCCATTGTTGCAGAGGACACTGTGCGGCTTTATATTACCAATAGTTTATTTATTGGGGATGCCAACGTGGTGCTGAAATCAACCCTTGCCAAGCACGCCAATATTCTTAGCCTCCGCATATTCCATAACCAAATATTCAAGAAATGAAAAGGCTTCCTGTTGTCCCACTATAAAAGGTTCGTCGATACGCTTCATCTCTGCGTAGCCGGTTAGAGCAGGACCGCCATGGGAAATGCTTGCAGAAGGAAGGTTGTGCTTCTAATGTTTCCTTAATTTGTTGAAATTCTTGTTGGAGGTTCTGATCTTGTTCCTCTAATAGCTCTGGAAGTTGGACAAACTCAACCAAAGGAGACAATTTGAGATGCTCTTTGAAGTGTAAAATCAAATCATAGATCTTCCTGCTGGTTTGATAAAGTTACATATTATTAGTATTGTGCGACGTCATCAAATCATAGATCTTCAAGCTGGTTTTATAACGTTACACATGATTGGTATTGTGCTACGTCGTGCCACCTATGATGCTTCTTGGAAAAAGGAATTCAAATATTTAAGCCATATACTCGCAGCGGAACCCTTATCATTCTTGTTCTTCTTTATTGCCTGGCGGTCTCTCTAGATCTGCTTAACAATAGGCTTTATTTTCATTACTACATCTTTTAGAGGCACCAATTCTTTCCTGCAGCGAACTGCAATGTCTATGCGATCCATGATCTGTTGCATTACTTTGTCGATACCCACACCAATAAAGTTAAGAAGCTTTTTAATTTGAAGTTAGCATCTAGCAGTGGGCACATCTAGTTTTGTTTTTTCTTCTTTTTAAAATCGTTTTGATCCTGAGCGTGAGAGATATTGATTTTGAAAAGTTATTCAATTTATAAATTAGGAGTAATATTTACAATGAGATTTATGTATAAATTAAATTTGAGTAGGAATTAGTTGTAGATAAAGACGTCCTCGTTGACCAGAGCAAGCAATCGCAATCACTGTTTAGAGCCAATTCCCATTGCCTTTGTGGAGGCTTTGGAAAATAACGTCTAACACACAAATCACAAAGCAGATCAAGTCAGTAATTATTTATATTATTTTGGTCTTTCAATGAATAACAGTGCAAATTTTCTATGTATTTTCTGATTTCATGTTTGGAATAAGAGCCAACAAATTTAATTTTTAAAAAGCTTCCAATTTTAATTTTGAATTCACCTTTAATTTCATTTCATTTTAAAATTTAAAGCTTTCGGATGGTTTCACGTTTGGAATGAATAATGGATGGACAATTGAATTTCTAAAAGCTTTCAATCTTAATTGACAAGGGAGAATGTTAAGAAGATTTTTAATTTGAAGTGAGCATCTTCTAACCTCACGGAAAAGAGTGGACACATCTCGTTTCGTTCTTCTACGTCATTTTAAGCCGTAGCATGAGGAAGATCGTTCCGTTTAGAAATTAGGGATAGCCCGAGGGTCGAGTTAATGTATACCATGATTATTATATATATTTTAAATTAGAAAAAGAAAAGGGTATACACATTTCCAAGTCATTTCCAATTTGCCCAATTTGTGATTTCAGATTTGAAGTCTACAATGATTATTAATACATATTTTGATTTAGAAAAAACAAAGTGTCAACGCATTTTAAGTCATTTCCAATTTGTGATTTTTGAAAAATTATTCTCTTTCCAATTTGTGATTTTTGAAAAATTATTCTCTGTGCCCGTCCTTTTCCCTTTCTCATTTAAAAAGAAATTATAATATACAAAGGGATTTAACTCAACAGATTTGGAAAAGTCATTCTATTTTCTTGTTAAATGAAATTTCTAGTCATGTTATACTTTTCCTTTTTTTGAGATAAAAACATGGTATAAAATTGTATTGAGGTTAAGAGTTATTTAGTTATTTTTATTTTTAATTACATTTAATATAAAGAATTAAAATTAATGTAAAAATTTATTTAAAGTTTTTTATTTATTTTTAAATAAAGAGCATAATTTAAAATTGTATTTAGATTGATGAGATATTTTGTTATTTTTAATTATGTTCAAAATAAGGAATAAGGAATGATAATTAATGGATATATTTCATGAATACCTATAATAATTATGTTATATATTTTAATATTTTATTAGAAATAAATATTCAATTGGGATTATCTTACATGCTTCACTAGAACTATTATTATTCTTAGTTTGATGAATATTATTGTAATGACTTGATTTTGAAAAAGCACCCTTGAGCTAATATAGTTGTGGATTATTTCTTGGAAGCTCATAGACAACCAATTTCTACTCTCTCTTTTTAATGTCTTATTATAAATAATCAATAAATAATTTACTTAGTATTTAAGGCAACTGAGTTATGAATTAAAGTAAGTAAAGGTGTAGATTTAATTATATTAGATATGGACACCTCTTTCTCACACACACGCGCGCACACACACACACATATATCATTTTCTTTCCTTTTTTTAAATCTATATTAAATATGGAATGTAGAAAATTGTACGCATGAATTTTTCCATAATTATATGGATTTTGAATTCTTTTTAAATGATATTTTTTAAGAAGAAAGTATAAGATAATTGTTTGTATTGTTGCAATATTTCCATTTAAATGAGGAATAAATACGTAAAAATTGTGGACAAGGGATACAATTGTGAGGCTAATTTCACAAAGAAAATTGATTGTTTTTTATTTTTAAAATAATGAAATTAGAAAAAACCAAACCCTATATGTAAAGAATTGGTGCAACATTTAAAACTATTAACATAATGAATATTTATATTTTTTACCATGTAGAGCTCACTATGAAGTAAGTCAAAATATAATCTCTCAAGGTAACTATCTAGTAGCTCAAAACTTAATTTTTCGTTAAATTTATAAGAGAAACATTCATCATTGGATTTTTACATTAATAATTTTATGGCAAGAAAAACAAAATATAAATTAATATCTCTTTTACAAATTACAAATTTGTTATTTATATAAACACATATATGTATTCTTGTAATTTCACCAATTATGAATATTTGTAACATGTTGTATTAGTTCAATTATGAATATTTGTAACATGTTGTATTATTTTGTCTAGACAAAACATATTGAAGAAAAACATGTTGATTATGTTTTATACATTCATAACATTAAAGGGGCTAACCTCCAAGCCCGCCTAGACCCCGACCTTTAACATCAAGGTGGGACTAGTGCCAAGGAGAATAGAGGGATTAGAATACCATTAAGAAATTTGTTATTGTTGATTGGGAGAGCCGCCTAGGCATCGTTGTTGAAGGACCAGAGTTCTAAGGCACCTCCTAGTGGTTCAAGATTCCTCATAAGCACCTGAGTGATTCTTCCCAAATCAAATAGGTTCATCAACGAGAAGCTTCCAGTGGTTTCTTCAGCCTCATAGGCATATCTTGCTCTCAAAAACTAATCACTAGCAAGCCTCCTGGGAGGCATTTCACTATGCAAAGAACTTCATCTCACTTTCAAGAGAAGAGAGCCCATTAGCAACAAGGTTCAATACTATTGTCAAAATGTCTATGGGTATACGTAAGATACATTCATATATAGAACTTGTGCATGTACGAAAGATGTGCATATACGGAAGTCACATAAATTTTCTATATGTGCATCTTATGTATTGCATATCTTCCATATATGCACAACTTTTGTATATGTGCATATCTTTTGTATATGCACCTATACGGAAGAGGCACATATATATGGAATATATGCACATATAGAGAAGAAACACATATACAAGTGATTCCACCTCCAGCTACCCATATTTCTCTTCAGATGCGGAATCTCTCCGTAGACAAACTTCATCTATTTCTACTGCTAAAATAGAAATAAATTTACATCATATGGGTTTTGAAGACAGAGGAGGGAAATGGGCTGTTGGTGGAAAAGGCACTCGAGCTTTACATGGAAAATTATCTGTTAGAGATGGGGATTTTTGTTCTACGGAGAAGCCTTTCATCCTTGTAGATTATCAAGCTAATTTAAAGTCAAACTCTCAAGCTCGGAAGGATTCCAAGAAGCCCAAGAAGCCAACATCTCCAGGCAGGAAGCTCGCAAATTTTCTCAATTCGTTGTTTATGGCTGGCAGTACCAAGAAATTGAAGCTTTCATTATTTTCATCTATAAGTGACTCCAATTCATATGATTCTTCTGAGAAAACACCCACCTTTGTTGACTCATCTTCTTCTTTAGTACAATATAAGCCATGTTTGAGTAAAACATCCAGAGGATCGAAGAACAGTAGTGGGATGAGTCAAAGATCTATGACTTTCTATCCAACAAGTGGAACTTTGGATGAGGACTCTAACCCCTCTGGGGACAAGTATCTCCATAAGCCGAATCCTGTTAATAATCTACATACATATCCATCTACAGATGCATACAAGCTTTCACTGCTCAGCAAAGAAGTGCAATTTCATATTCTTGAGGAGGACTGGCATGCAGCAGCAGCAAAGGACATAATTACTAAGTATCAAAAATCAAGGAGCATTATGAAAGTTGTGGTAATTAAGGGTCTTGACAAACAAGATGAAGAGGAGGAAGACTATGACAATGTCAGTTGTTCAAGTTCTGACCTGTTTGAGCTGGAGAATTTGCAGAAATCGACATGAACATGAGTGTGTACCAAAAAGAGCTTCCTGTTTATGAGACTACTCATTTGGAGACCGATAAAGCCATTGCAAGGGGATTGATTGTTTGATGAAGAAATAGTTCTCTGTAATCCCTAATATAATAATCTTGACATTGGTAACGCAGTGTCTAGAAAAGTTGCAGGTTCTATGAAAATTTCAAATTTTTACAAACTCGCATGCATAAATTGGGTAAGCTTTGGTAAATAGAGGTTTTTAGTGACAACCATTGATTATACTCTGCACCCATTATGTATGATATGAATAGACAACATCTGCTTGTTGTTACTAGATGCCATTGAGCCATCTTAGCTCATGGAACTTGCCATAATCTTATGGCTGGTCTGAGGGCAGGTTGCTTATTTGTAAACTGATAGCTGGTCTGAGGGCAGGTTGCTTATTTGTAAACTGATAGCTGGTCTGGGGCAAGTTGCTCAGGATCTAATTTCTAAGTTGACAGCTGGTCTGAAGGCAGGTTGCTTATTTCTAAGCAGACACTAAAAGTGTCTGACAGGTGACCGTGAGTTTGGCACAAGTAGACTCAGCCATTGTGGTTGTGTAATGCCATACAAGCAATATTAGTGTGGCACAGGTAGACTCAGCCATTGTGGTTGTGTAATGCCATACAAGCAATATATATGTGTGTAGTGCAGATACAGATATACAATGCTTCCTGTTCAGATATTCCACACTATATATCTCTGCTTATATAGTCAAATAATCGTTATATAGCTGGGTGCATATTGTTAGCAGGGTTGTCAAGGTTTTAGCATGACCATCTCTGGTCGAGACAGAAAACATAACTGGAAATCCAAGAAATAAAAAGAGCAATGATGTGCATCGTACCACTATATATATATATATATATATATATATATATATATATATATATATATATATATATATATATATATGCTCTTATTATTCATTCTATTTTCCAAATGTCCTTCACAATAATCATCCATAGAATTTGCAATATAGAAAGTGAATACATTCTTATAAATCCCTGGACATCTTATTATTTTTGCAACCACCAAAAATTTACTAATAAATAGCAAGATTATTGATAAATAAGAGGTTTGAAAACATTAGAACTACTTTTACATTTTAAAATGTAACAAAAAAGGGTTAAAAAATGCTAGGTAAACTATTCCAGAAATCATTAATGGTATGAATGCAAAAGCAAAAGACATTATAGAAACATTATATAAGTCACTACAAACATAGAAACGTTAAAACAAGAAATTAATGCATAAATAAATGTAAACTCTTTAGGGTATTTTATACCATTTGTTTTTTCATTATCATTATCCGTTGTAGTTTGATGAGCCAGTAGAGTGGTGACATAGAGTCAATTTTTTTTATCAGTTGATTGTATTATAATTTTTTATTATTTTTATATTTTTCAAAGTAGTTTTTTCTTGGTTTGTTTTTCTACATCATTAAATGTATAATTACAATTATTCAAGATTACTACAAAGTTATCAAAGTTGATCTATTTGAAACATATTTTTTTTTCGTTTGGAAAGAGGATGTGCAAAGGTTCTTCTTACACCTCTTCTTTATTAGTTTGTGATAGTTTTAATTCTCATTGCTAGGCCATATTCCAAATTTCTGTAGTAGGGATTTTCTTTGGAGGGATCCCTTCTAATGGGGCCATGATTTCATGATTTTCCTTGATTAGTTGAGGGGTTAACTTAGCCAAGAGGTTCTAACTTCTCGTTGTAATCAACAAAGCATTAAATAGTTTGCTTAAGAAAGTTTTCTTCATGATCCTATTTGTCATTTGATTTTGCTGGACTCCATAAATCTAGAAATACATTGACACTATTCTTTATTTCCCCCATCGCCATTTTCCCTTTTTCCATAAAAACCTAAAATATCTATAAAAAAAATTCACTGAGGCTACCATTAACATGACACTCTTTTAACTAAGCCTTCATTTAACACCACCTTTTGCTCTTTTAACTAAGCTTCCCTTGAGTCAAAGGAGAGCTAATCTAAAGTTCTAAAGTGAGAGAACAAAAGTTGTTGTCGTGACAATGGGTGATATTCCTAAAATGTTTATATCATATTATGCATTATGTTATGGGGATTTTTCATGCGTGTACAATTTGAGAGATAACAAACATCTTAGAAAAGCTTATATTTTTATTAAGTTTAACAACATGAAATTAACTCAATTAACATACAAAAATAACACGAATCATAGAAAATGATTTATAATATTGTTAAACTTAATTATATAAAATGAATATCTATATCATTAATAACTTGGAAAAAATATGTAATGTTGTTAATTTTTAATAACATTAACAAAAACCAATACTGCTAGATCTAATAACATGGAAATAATGCATATAGTAAGTGTTAAAACTTCAAGTCCATAATATGGACTTTTCAAAATTTCAAGTGTTCAAATTAAGTAGGAAATCATAAATGATGCATAATTAAAAATTTTATTAAATTTATGAAATATTATGTAGAACAAACATATTTAGGCAAAAAAGGTCTAAGGTTAGTTGTAATATATCATGGTCAAGACCAAAAAAGATGTATTAAGGGAATTAAGTGAAGCTTGCAAAATCTCAGTGCATTATCGTGCTAGTATTTATATGGCATGACTTTGGATGTTAAGATAATTATTTTGTTATGAAGATAAATGTTACGATAATTAAGACATTGAAATTATTGAAGTCAATCTTTATGATCCCAAGTCAAAGCTAACCACTAGATATTAGGAAAGAAACATATTTATCTTTGAGCATGTTATACAAAAGTCAACAACATAAGTGCCCTCATACAAGATGATTAAAATGTGTCCTAATAAATGAACATTGAATTGCCTATATTTATTAAAAATGACAAGCCATGCATAAGCCTTCACAAAAATATGAGTTTGAGAAGAACTACTAACCAAGTATATGCATTTTTCTTAAGCATCACTCTGGCATTAAGATATATGGATATAATTATCTATTTACAAGTTTAGGGTGCATAACACTAATAAATTAGAAATTGTTAATATTTGTGGAAGATGAGGAGACAAGGAGACAAATCTAATTGACGTTGCAAAACTAACAAAATTTTAGTTATATAATGAACATGCACAATACATGAAAACTTCCCTTGTGGTTGATCACTCATTCATTTGATCATGAATTAATTAACTGATCACAAAAGCTATGGATTACTATGTAAACTTGTATTAGAACTCTAACAAAGATACATTTCTATGCTTATGAATCAATTATATGAATTAAACTTAATTTATATTGAATATATAAATAATTATTTCATGGGACGACAGGAGAATGTCAGGCAAGTTGGATCAAGTTGTGTAACATGTGTGAGGTTGAGAAATTATGAGTGTATATTGTAGCAGTTTCAAATTGTTATGGACATTGAATGAGATTGTTTTGGAGTCATTGTCATTGGTAATGTGTATCCTTGTAATAACCTGCCTTTGAGCTTTCAAGGATCTTGATTGCATAGTATCATAGATTGCATGGCTTTCTGGGACTCGAATGAAAAGTGGATTAATCATTCCAAGAGATTTAACAGATAGTTATGAGGTGTCCATGGAAGTGTAATCATCAATATTTTTGAATGGATGATTCTCTAAATGCTAGGTATATGTATCTTTTATCACTTTTATATGAAGACAAGGATTTTAGGAGAATGAGCATGGCTTGTCGATATTAGTATATTATGAGTCTTCCACATTTCTAGGTTGTATGTATTGTTAGAGATTGGGGGTTGAATAACAGACATAGGCTCGCACCCCTTTTGGTCATGTCTCTAGTGCTAGGACGAGTCATCTCACACATCTCTCTGGAATGCTCCTGTCCCTGGTACCAGAGATCTTACGTATATTTTTACTATTTCTCATTGCACTTTACATCCTCTATTTGATTATGGTACTACACTAGTGGACACCACACAGGAGGCCTCATGTTTGCCTGGAAAGGCATTCGTAATATTTTAATAACCGAGGCGATATTGTATCTGGGGTTCAATAGGACTAGACTAAAATTCTATATCTTTGGAAGAAACGGATTGCATATTTTTATATCTCGCGTTCATTTAAAGACTTAAGTATCATATGTTGTGATAGAAGGTGGACGTGCTTGGGATGTTTGTGATCTTTCTATAGTTAAATTTTCTCTCGATTACATTCTAAGCCACGTTTGTATTTGCAGTTTCCACTGGAACTTCCTTTCTCGGGTTTTTGATGGTTTGTTTTGCTTCTTGTTTACATTTCTTTCTAGTCTTTGTTTGCGTGGGGGATTTGTATCTCAAGGGGTACTCCCCCTATTTTATGAATTATGCACATTATTGCTTAGGGTTTGCTACACCACTGGTACTCGGTCTCTCTGGTGTGGCGAAATTATGTGGTGGTGCTTTCTTGATGATTTTTATTTCTCGGTGATAATTGAAATCTTTCTGATGCCTGTCAAGAGGTCGGAGAGGGTTTTTGAGTTAAAGGGCAGTCCATATACAGAATTGCGCATATACGAAAATTGTGCATGTACGAAAGATATGCACATATCTTCCGTATATGCGCAATTTCTGTATATGGAATTTGCGTATATACAATGCAGATACATAAACGACGTGCATATACGGAAGATACACACATAAAAGAAAGTTAGGGATATACAGAAGAGATGCGCATATCTTCCATATATGCCTAATTTACGTATATGCGCATAACTTTCGTATATGCACAATTTCCGTATATGCACAATTCCTGTATATGGAATTTGCGTGTATACGATGCAGATACATAAACGAAGATATGTACAAATTCCATATACAGAAATCGCGAATATACGGAAACTGTGCATATACGGAAGATGTGCGCATATACGGAAACTGGGCATATACGAAAGATATGCGCATGTCTTCTGTATATCCCTAACTTTCCTGTATGTGCATATCTTCCGTATATGCACGTCGTTCATGTATCTGCATCGTAGATGCGCAAATTCTATATACAGAAATTACGCATATACGGAAACTGCGCATATACGGAAGATGTGCGCATATACGGGAACTGGGCATATACAGAAGATATGCGCATGTCTTCCATATATCCTTAACTTTCTTGTATGTGCATATCTTCCATATATGCACGTCGTTCATGTATTTGCATCGTAGATGCGCAAATTCCATATACAGAAATTGCGCATATACAGAAACTGTGCATATATGGAAGATATGCGCATATACAGAAATTGTGCATATACGGAAGATATGCGCATATCTTCCGGATATCCCTAACTTTCTTGTATGTGCATATCTTCCGTATATGCACGTATTTTATGTATCTGCATCGTAGATGTGCAAATTTCATATACAGAAATTGCGCATATATGGAAATTGTGCATATACGGAATATATGCGCATATACGGAAATTGGGCATATACGGAAGATATGCGCATATCTTCCGTATATCCCTAACTTTCCTGTATGTGCATATCTTCCGTATATGCACGTCGTTTATGTATCTGCATCGTATATGTGCAAATTCCATATACAGAAATTGCGCATATATGGAAACTGTGCATATACGGAAGATGTGCGCATATACGGAAATTAGGCATATACGAAAGATATGCGCATGTCTTCCGTATATCCCTAACTTTCTTGTATATGCATATCTTCCGTATATGCACGTCGTTCATGTATCTGCATCGCAGATGCACAAATTCCATATACAGAAATTGCACATATACGAAAACTGTGCATATATGGAAGATATGCGCATATACGGAAATTGGACATATACGGAAGATATGCACATATCTTCCGTATATCCCTAACTTTTCTGTATGTGCATATCTTCCGTATATGCACGTCGTTTATGTATCTGCATTGTATATGCGCAAATTCCATCTACAGAAATTGTGCATATACGGAAGATGTGTGCATATACGGAAACTGAGCATATACGGAAGATATGCACATGTCTTCCGTATATCCCTAACTTTCCTGTATGTGCATATCTTCCTTATATGCACGTCGTTCATGTATCTGTATCACAGATGCGCAAATTCCATATACAGAAATTGCGCATATACGGAAACTGTGCATATACGGAAGATATGCGCATACCTTTCATATATGCCCAATTTCTGTATATGCGCAATTTCTGTATATGGAATTTGTGCATCTGCGATGCAGATACATGAACGACGTGGATATACCGAAGATATGCAGATACAGGAAAGTTAGGGATATACGGAAGACATGTGCATATCTTCTGTATATGCGCAATTTCTGTATATGCGCAGAGCTTCCGTATATGCACAGTTTCCGTATATGCGCAATTTTTGTATATTGAATTTGCGCATATAAGATGCAGATACATGAACAACGTGCATATACGGAAGATATGCACATACAGGAAATTAGGAATATACCGAAGATATGAGCATATCTTCCATATATGCGCAATTTCCGTATATGCGCATATCTTCCGTATATGCACAGTTTCCATATATGCGCAATTTTTGTATATGGAATTTTTGCATCTACGATGCAGATACATGAACGACGTGCATATACGTAAGATATGCACATACAGGAAAGTTAGGGATATACGGAAGACATGCGCATATCTTACGTATATCCCCAGTTTTCGTATATGCGCACATATTCCGTATATGCACAGTTTCCGTATATGCGCAATTTCTGTATATGGAATTTGAGCATATACGATGCAGATACATAAACGACGTGCATATACGGAAGATATGCACATACAGGAAAGTTAGGGATATACGGAAGATATGCGCATATCTTCCGTATATGCCCAATTTCGGTATATGTGCATATCTTCCGTATATGCACACTTTCCCTATATGCGCTATTTCTGTATATGAAATTTTCGTATTTACGATGCAGATACATGAACGACGTGCATATACGGAAGATATGCACATACAGGAAAGTTAGGGATATACGCAAGACATGCGCATATCTTCCGTATATGCGCAATTTCTGTATATTGAATTTCCGCATATACGATGCAGATACATAAACGAAGATATGTACAAATTCAATATACAGAAATTGCGCATATACTGACACTGTGCATATACGTAAACTAGGCATATACTGAAGATATGCGCATGTCTTCCATATATCCCTAATTTTCCTCTATGTGCATATCTTCCGTATATGCACGTCGTTCATGTATCTGCATCGTATATGTGCAAATTCTATATACAGAAATTGTGCATATATGAAAACTGTGCATATACGGAAGATATGCACATATCTTTCGTATATGTGTGCATATCTTCCGTATATGCACAGTGTCCGTATATGCGCAATTTCTGTATATGGAATTTGCACATCTGTGATGCAGATACATGAACGACGTGCACATACGGAAGATATGCACATACAGGAAGCTTAGGGATATACGGAAGACATGCGAATATCTTCCATATATGCCCAGTTTCCGTATATGCGCACATCTTCCGTATATGCACAGTTTTCGTATATGCACGATTTCTTTATATTGAATTTGCGCATATACGACGCAGATACATAAACGAAGATATGTACAAATTCAATATACAGAAATCGCGCATATACGGAAACTATGCATATACAGAAGATGTGCGCATATACGGAAACTGGGCATATACAGAAGATATGCGCATGTCTTCCGTATATCCCTAACTTTCCTGTATGTACATATCTTCTGTATATGCACGTCGTTCATGTATCTGCATCGCAAATGCACAAATTCCATATACAGAAATTACTCATATATGGAAACTGTGCATATACGGAAGATATGCACAGATATACGGAAGATATGTGCATAACTTTCCTATATCTCCTGTATATCCCTAACTTTCCTGTATGTGCATATCTTCCATATATCCCTAACTTTCCTGTATGTGCATATCTTTCGTATATGCGCAATTCCCGTATATGCCCATATCTTCTGTATATGCACAGTTTCCGTATATGCGCAATTTCTGTATATGGAATTTGCGCACGGAAGATATGTGCATAACTTTCCTATATCTTCTGTATATCCCTAACTTTCCTGTATGTGCATATCTTCCGTATATCCCTAACTTTCCTGTATGTCCATATCTTTCGTATATGCGCAATTCCCGTATATGCGCATATCTTCTGTATATGCACAGTTTCCGTATATGCGCAATTTCTGTATATGGAATTTGCGCATTTAGGATGCAGATACATGAACGACGTGCATATACGGAAGATATACACATACAAGAAAGTTAGGATATACGGAAGACATGCGCATATCTTCCGTATATGCCCAGTTTCCGTATATGCGCACATCTTTCGTATATGCACAGTTTCTGTATATGCGCAATTTCTATATATCGAATTTATACATATACGATGCTGATACATAAACGACATGCATATACGGAAGATATACTCATACAGGAAAGTTAAGGATATACAAAAGATATGTGCATATCTTCCATATATGCGCAATTTCTGTATATGCGCATATTTTCCGTATATGCACAGTTTCCGTATATGCGCAATTTCTGTATATGGAATTTGCGCATCTACGATGCAGATACATGAAAGACGTGCATATACGGAAGATATGCACATACGGGAAAGTTGGGGATATATGGAAGATATGCACATATCTTCCGTATATGCCCAGTTCCCGTATATGCGCATATCTTACGTATATGCGCAAATTCTGTATACAGAAATTGCGCATCTACGATGCAGATACATGAACGACGTGCATATACGGAAGATATGCACATACAAGAAAGTTAGCGATATATGGAAGACATGTGCATATCTTCCGTATATGCGAACATCTTCCGTATATGCACAGTTTCCGTATATGCACAATTTCTGTATATTGAATTTGTACATATCTTCGTTTATGTATGAACAACATATATGCGCAAATTCAATATACAGAAATTGCGCATATGTGGAAGATATGCGCATGTCTCAAGTATATCCCTAACTTTCCTGTATGTGCATATCTTTCGTATATGCATGTCGTTCATGTATCTGCATCGTAGATGCGCAAATTCCATATACACAAATTGTGCATATATGGAATCTGTGCATATACGGAAGATATGTGCATATACAGAAATTGCGCATATACGGAAGATATGTGCATATCTTCCGTATATCCTTAACTTTCCCGTATGAGCATATCTTCCATATATGCACGTCACTTATGTATCTGCATCGTATATGTACAAATTTCATATATAGAAATTGCGCATATACAGAAACTGTGCATATACAGAAGATGTGCGCATATACGGAAACTAGGCATATACGGAAGATATGCGCATGTCTTCCGTATATCCGTAACTTTTTTGTATGTGTATATCTTCCGTATATGCACGTCATTCATGTATCTGCATCGTAAATGTGCAAATTCCATATACAGAAATTGCGCATATACGAAAACTGTGCATATACAGAAGATATGCGCATATACGGAAGATATGCACATACAAGAAAGTTAGGGATATAAGGAAGATATGCGCATATCTTCTGTATACGCACGTCATTCATGTATCTGCATTGTATATGCGCAAACTCAATATACAAAAATTGCGCATATACAGAAACTGTGCATATACGGAAGATTTGCGGATATACGGAAATTGCGCATATATGGAAAATATGCGCATGTCTTCCTTATATGCCCAGTTTCCTGTATGTGCATATCTTCTGTATATCCACGTCATTCATGTATCTGCATCACAGACGGGCAAATTCCATATACATAAATTGCGCATATACGGAGATTGGGCATATACGGAAGATATGTGCATATCTTCCGTATATGCACAGTTTCCGTATATGCGCAATTTCTGTATATGGAATTTGCGCATCTGCGATGCAGATACATGAACGACGTGCATATACAGAAGATATGCACATACAGGAAAGTTAGGGATATACGGAAGACATGCGCATATCTTTCGAATATGCACAATTTCCGTATATGCGTACATTTTCCGTATATGCACAGTTTCCATATATGCGCAATTTATGTATATGGAATTTTCATACATACGATGCAGATACATAAACGACGTGCATATACGGAATATATCCACATATAGGAAAGTTAGGGATATACGGAAGATATGCGCATATCTTTCGTATATGCCTAATTTCCGTATATGCGCATATCTTCCGTATATGCACAGTTTCCGTATATGCGCAATTTCTGTATATGGAATTTGCGCATCTACGATGCAGATACATGAACGACGTGCATATACAGAAGATATGCACATATAGGAAAGTTAGGGATATACGGAAGACATCCGCATATCTTTTGTATATGCACAATTTCCGTATATGCACAGTTTCCGTATATGCGCAATTTTTGTATATTGAATTTAACATATACGATGCAGATACATAAATGACGTGCATATACATAGGATATGCACACACAGAAAAGTTAGGGATATACGGAAGATATGCACATATCTTCCGTATATGCCCAATTTCTGTATATGCGCATATCTTCCGTATATGCACAGTTTCCGTATATGCACAATTTCTGTGTATGGAATTTGCGCATCTGCGATGCAGATACATGAACGAAGTGCATATACGGAAGATATGCACATACAGGAAAGTTAAGGATATACGGAAGACATGCGCATATCTTCCGTATATGCCTAGTTTCCGTATATGCGCACATCTTCTGTATATGCACAGTTTCCGTATATGCGCAATTTCTGTATATGGAATTTGCGCATATACGATGCAGATACATAAACGACGTGCATATACGGAACATATGCACATACAGGAAAGTTAGGGATATACGGAAGATATACGCATATCTTCTGTATATGTCCAATTTCCGTATATGTGTATATATTCCGTATATGCACAATTTCCATATATGTGTAATTTCTGTATATGAAATCTGCACATTTACGATGCAGATACATGAACGATGTGCATATACGGAAGATATTCACATACAGAAAAGTTAGGGATATTTCGTATATGCGCAATTTCTGTATATGCGCATATCTTCCGTATATGCATATTTTCCGTATATGCGCAATTTCTGTATATTGAATTTGCGCATATACGATGCAGATACATAAACGACGTGCATATATGGAAGATATGCACATACAGGAAAGTTAGGGATATAAGAAAGAAATACGCATATCTTCCGTATATGCACAATTTCCGTATATGCGCATATCTTCCGTATATGCACAGTTTCCATATATGCGCAATTTCTGTATATGGAATTTGCGCATCTGCGATGTAGATACATGAACGACGTGTATATACGGAATATATGCACATACAGGAAAGTTAGGGATATACGGAAGACATGCGCATATCTTCCGTATATGCGCAATTTCCGTATATGCGCATATCTTCCGTATATGCACAGTTTTCGTATATGCACAAATTCCGTATATTGAATTTGCGTATATACGATGCAGAAGCATAAATGACGTGCATATATGGAAGATATGTACATACATAAAAGTTAGGGATATACGGAAGATATGCACATATCTTTCGTATATGCCCAATTTCCGTATATGCGCATATCTTCCGTATATGCACAGTTTCCATATATGCGCAATTTATGTATATGGAATTTACGCATCTACGACGCAGATACAAGAACGACGTGCATATACGGAAGATATGCACATACAAGAAAGTTAGGGATATACAGAAGACATGTGCATATCTTCCGTATATGTCCAGTTCCCGTATATGCGCAGTTTCCGTATATGCGCAATTTCTGTTTATAGAATTTGCGCATCTACAATGCAGATACATGAACGACGTGCATATACAAAAGATATGCACATACAGGAAAGTTAGGGATATACGGAAGACATGCACATATCTTCCGTATATGCCCACTTTCCGTATATGCGCACATCTTCCGTATATGCACAGTTTCTGTATATTCGCAATTTCTGTATATGGAATTTGTACATATCTTCATTTATGTATCTGCATCGTATACGTGCAAATTCCATATACAGGAATTATGCATATACGGAAGATATGCGCATATACAGGAAAGTTAGGGATATACGGAAGATATGCGCATATGCACAGTTTCTGTATATTCGCAATTTCTGTATATGGAATTTGTACATATCTTCATTTATGTATCTGCATCGTATACGTGCAAATTCCATATACAGGAATTATGCATATACGGAAGATATGCGCATATACGGAAATTAGGCATATACGGAAGATATGCGCATATCTTCCGTATATCCCTAACTTTCCTGTATATGCATATCTTCCGTATATGCACGTCGTTTATGTATCTGCATCGTATATGCGCAAATTCCATATACAGAAATTGTGCATATACGGAAATTGTGCATATACGGAAGATATGTGCATATCTTTCGTACATGCACAATTTTCGTATATGCGCAATTCTGTATATGGACTGCCCTTTAACTCAAAAACCCTCTTCGACCTTTGGATAGGCATCAGAAAGATTTCAATTATCACCGAGAAATAAAAATCATCAAGAAAGCACCGCCACATAATTTCGCCACACCAGAGACACCTAGTACCAGTGGTGTAGCAAACCCTAAGCAATAATGTGCATAATTCATAAAACAAGGAGAGTACCCCTTGAGATACAAATCCCCCACGCAAACAAAGACTAGAAAGAAATGTAAACAAGAAGCAGAACAAACCATCAAAAACCCGAGAAAGGAAGTTCCAGTGGAAACTGCAAATACAAACGTGGCTTAGAATGTAATCGAGAGAAAATTTAACTATAGAAAGATCACAAACATCCCAAGCACCTCCACCTTCTATCACAACATATTCATAAAAGTTGTTGTAAGGATTATTATTTAGGCATAAATGTTGTAATGTAATGAATGATGTAATCCCTATCACGCATATAGATGAAATATGATCAAGATGTGTAATGGAAACACATGAATAATTGTTGTGGTAGTTGTATCATATTGTATTTCCAGGCGGAGATGCATGTTGTAGTCCATTAGCGCATGATGTCATTTCTCTCATGCATAGAGATGATAGAGTATAAGTTGTGGAATAATCCAATTAAATAATTACGAATGTGTTAGTTGTACTCATATGGTACCTTGAGGGGGTCATGTGAGATATCACAGGAAAGTGTGGTAGTTGTACTCATATGGTAGCTTGAGGGGGTCACTTGAGATATCATGGTGCCATATGGTTGGGGAAAAATATAATAGAAAATTGGGGATATAACTATTAGTTAGCGATGTATTCCCTTCCCTTGGATGTTAACTTTTTTATGTGGACCTCAACAAATATGGACCAAGTTAATCTCCCCAGGAGAAGTTGAAGGGGGTAATTATTGCCTCGAGAGGTGGTATGGTAGAGATGTTGTAATGCAATGTCCTATATACATTTAACTCGGTCAAAATAAAATAAAAAGAACTCTATGTTAAAATTAAAATTCTATCTTATTTTCCTTATTTTAATTATTTTTTGTTGGGAAGTGGAGGTAAACTTGATTTGGTCAAGTTATTGTTGGTTTTTGAGCTCCAAATTTATGAAAACCCATGGTATTGACCCATGTTATTCATGTGGAATATAGGCTATTTAAAGGGGGGAATTAGATTGACCTAGATCCATCTTAACTATAGATCTAATAAGTGTGGAGAATGATCAAATCGCTTTGCAACATAATCCCTCTCAGCTCTTGGTAGATGTGGAGTTAACATGGATCTAAACTGGTTAGGATAGTTAGTGAACATGTCAATAGAGTCAATTTCATGATTAACAAGTTTAGCATTAGTAGTTTATAGACTTGGAATTTCAGTAGCCCACGATTTTTCCCATAATATTTTCATGTAATATAGATTATTGAAATACATGATATTTCGATTGTTAAAATAACTCTATACCAAACAATAATAAATAGGTTATGAGTATATGTTTTTCAATTTAATTCTCACTATATTGTTTGTGTTGATTTATCTCTTTTTATGACCAGGAGAGGGACAGCCATAGTCCCCTTAACTAGAATTTAATATCAAGTTAAGTTTCTCATCTAGTAGTGACCACACATGTAGCAGGAGTCCACTAACACAAAATTCAAATAGAAGAATAAGGGTTTCACCCTGCCAACAAGGGTTGTAGAATCAAAATCGAAGTCACAATTTATACATGTCATTTTGGAAATCTTCTAACATCCCCTATGGCTGAGATATTCCCTTGTATCTCTCTTTATGATCATGTACATAATTTGAGAGTATGTTTTGTGTGGATATATTATAACTTCCTTAGAGAAATTTCAGAATCTGTAGGATGAGGGTACAAAAGAAAAGTATAAATGTGATGAGGACTTTCAAGAAATTATGCAGTTGCCTCAACTATGATGTATTGCTTCACTTTCTGTTCTCATAACGACGAATCATGGTATGAAAGTATTTCACATGCCATTTCAAGTTTCTCGACTATTGCATTAATGTCAAAGATTAGAATACTTGTTCTCAATACCCATTAATCTAGATAATGTTGATATTGTTTAGGTTATAAACTCTTTTATAGGAATTGGAGTGCCTTCTGAAGGAGAAAGACACCCCACTTCTGAAAACTAGAGTTTGTACCCCAAATATTATCATCTCTAAACACTTTTATGGCAACTGCGAAACAATATTGTAACATTCCACATAAATGGAAATTGGAATGGAGAAGTTGTATATATGATTTCCAAGACACACAATTCTTTTTTCACGAATCTGTAGAATTTCTAGATGATTATTGTTATCGCTTGAGGAAACTCTCCCAGGTTGTACCTTGGAGATGCATGGTAACATATAGTCTTCAATATTGTTATAGGAACTATTGGAATGGATGATGGTATGGTTCAAGCCAGATAACCACTTCAACTCTATTTCACTCCAGACATGCATGAACACCCTCAGCCTACAAGGCTTTAGACCACTAATGCTCAATAGTTTGCAGATTAAGTGAGTGAATGAAGAATAGTAACCACACCAACAAATGCATACACAACGTATGATGGCCAGCCGTAGCCAGTGAATGAAGCTTGCAACTCTAATTCATCTAAGCAGAGATAAGATGATAGATATCTAGCACTAGATATAGAAGAAACATATATGACCTATTTTATAGCAAATCTAGTTCACCAATGCTGGGATAAGATGACAGTTATCTAGCATTGGTCATAGGAGAAAGCATGAATAAACCTATCCAGTGCAAGTTTAGAACAGAGGGGAAATGGACATTGAACATATAACAACAAAAGAATCTTGTATTACTGAAAATGAAGATGAGACGCTGCAAGGAACAGAGTATCTACAGTCTCCAAAAGTTGAACCCTAATTACATCTTGCTTTTAGCTACTTATAGCTATTTACAATGCTCTCCAAACCTTTAGGGTTGGAGTTGTCTTAATCTATCCTCTATTATCTTTAACTTCCTAACTGCGTACAAGGACACAATTCTCCTTCCATCACGAAAATGCTAATTAATTCTGGTACAAAGCTGCCTGGTTAGGTGGCTGGTTTGATTGTGCTAGTGGATCTCCATGACTATTTAATTTTGTTTGCTAATTCCAATCTTTATTATGTGAAATCGTGTGGAGTGTTGGGTTGGTCCCATCATAGTGGTATGAGAGAAGGATTTTGAATTGGCTATAGAAATGGAAGTAGGAAGGCAAGGCCGTGGAAGAGGTGTCCGAAGGATAGCAGAGGAAGGATTGAGAGAGGAGATCAGGATTCTTACTGTCCATTTGGAGGCAATTGAAGCAGGGAGAAGAAGGGATCTAGAGATAGGTGATGATAGAGAAGAGGAAGTTGTAGTGACAACAGATGGATCGGATGAGGAAGGACCGGAAATGAGGCTGTTGCGGTTGGTCCTATTGGTGAGCAACAAACCCAAGCCAAAACTCTCAAATTATGACGGCAACTTGTCCATAGAGGTTTTGTTGGACTAGATCAACGAGCTAGATAAGTATTTCGAGTGTGAGGAGGTCAGTGAAGACTGTAGAGTCAAGTTCGCTACAACAAAGTTGAAGGGACACGCAGCCCTATGGTGGGACAGTGTCCAAACAGAGAGAAGGAGATTGAACAAGTTGCCAATCAAGAAATGGTCCAGGATGGTGGCCAAATTGAAAGGAAGATTTCTACCTAAGGATTACCAGATTGCACTACATAGGCAAGTGTAGAATCTGAAGCAGAAAGGGATGACAATAAGGGAGTACACTGAAGAGTTTTACCGAGTGAACTTAAGGGCCATTTATACAGAGGATGCCCTGGAGAAGATAGCCAGGTATGTAAATGGTTTAAGGTTAGAAATCATGGATGAAATTAGTATTCTTTCTCCGAAAAACATCAAAGAAGCACATCAAAGTGCTATGAAAGATGAAGAGAAAATTACTAGATTACAAATGCCAGGAGAGGATGAGGAATCGGTAGAGGAAGAGGTGACAACACGAGAGGTGGTAGGCCATATCAACAAAAAAAGGTGACAACACGAGGAACCGACAGAAAAACAAAAAATGGTGACAACACGAGAGCTGGTAGGCCGTATCAGCGAGGCAGGGGAAATGGCCGAGGCAACCAGGAAGCATACCACTCACAACTATAAAGACGAAAGTGTTGTTTCCCCTAGTCTTCCACAACCTATAAGGTTGACACCAAACAATTGGAAGAAAAAAGAGCAAAAGGGCTTTGTTACAGTTGTGATAGCAAATACACTAAAGGTCATAAGTGTGCTGAGAAGAAATTATTCTACATAGATTGTGAAGAGGAAGAAGAAAAGGAGCAAGAAAGGTCAAAAGAAGAGGATATACTCCAGGAACAAAGCCTAGATAAAGAACAAATAAATCCGACCATATCTTATAATGCATTGGTGGGAATTACCACTCCTCAAACCATCAAGATAGAAGGACAAATGAAGAAGAAAAAGATAATAGTGTTGATTGATTCAGGAAGCACCCACAATTTTATTCATTGTAAGGTAGCAAAAGAATTGAATTGCTTCCTATATCCAGCACCAGAGTGTCAAGTGATGATTGCAAATGGAGGAACAATAAAGTGCTCCGGAAAGTGCCATAATATCAAGCTATCCATGGGAGAATATGTATTGACTAGCCCAATGCTTTCCATTCCAATGGGAGGTGCTGATGTTGTACTAGGAGTCCAATGGCTATAATCCTTGGGTACAATAGCTTTTAATTTTCAAGAAATTTTCATCAAATTTTCTACAGAAGGAAGGAAGTTGAATTAAGGGGTATTGCAGGGAAACCAGGAAAGATAATCAACTCTCATGGTATGACAAAGCTTCTAAAAAAGGAGCAAAGAGGTGTAATTGCACAATTATGTTCGCTAGATGTTTCCACATTGGAATCATCTATTTCTCCAGATCTCCAAAATGTCTTAGACAATCATTCCAAGGTATTTGAGACTCCCAAAGGTCTCCCACCTATGCGTGATCATGATCATGCTATTCATCTGATTCCAGGAAGTGTTCCTCCAAACATCAGGTCGTATAGATATCCCTATGTCCAAAAGAGTGAAATTGAACATATGGTTGCAGAAATGCTAGAGGCTGGTATAATTCAACCAAGTCAAAGTTCTTTCTCTGCTCCAGTAGTATTGGTGCACAAGAAGGATGGATCATGGCGCATGTGTCCAGATTATAGGGAGCTCAACAAGCTCACTATTAAAGATAAGTTCCCCATTCCTGTCATTTATGAATTACTGGATGAATTGCATGGATCAATTTACTTCACCAAGTTGGATCTTCATTCAGGATATCATCAAATCAGAATGAAGATTGAAGACATTCCGAAAACAGCATTTAGAACTCATGAGGGTCATTATGAATTTTTGGTCATGCCTTTTGGCCTTACCAATGCACCTTCAACATTTCAAGGTTTGATGAATTCAATTTTCAAACCATTCCTTAGAAAATTTGTGTTAGTATTTTTTGATGATATACTAATCTACAACAAGTCTTGGAAGGATCATGTTGAACATGTTGACAGGGTGCTACAACTCTTGGAGGAGAAACAATTATATGTAAAAAGATCCAAATGTTTCTTTGGAGTCCAGGAGGTGGAATATCTGGGTCATATTGTATCTCATGGAGGAGTTAAGGTAGACCCTAGCAAAATTAAAGCCATTAAGGAATGGAAAATCCCCACATCCATAAAGAATCTGCGAGGATTTCTCGGGTTGACAGCGTATTATGCAAGTTTGTTAAGAATTATGGGAGAATAGTAGCACCTCTAACAACATTATTGAACAAAGATGCATTTTCATGGACTCCGGAAGCAACAAAGGCATTTGAACATCTTAAAGAGGCAATGTGCCAAGCACCGGTCTTAGCTACACCAGACTTCACAAAAACCTTTATTATGGAATGTGATGCTTCAGGAAATGGAATTGGTGCTATTCTAATGCAAGATGAAAGACCCATTGCTTTTGAAAGTCGTCCAATCAAGGGAAAGTTTTTAAGCAAAGCTATTTATGAGAAGGAAATGTTGGCAATACTCCATGCACTTAAGAAATGGCGACCCTACCTAACTGGAAGACACTTCAAGGTAAAAACGGATCATGATAGCCTTAAATACTTTTTAGAACAAAGATTATCCTCTGAAGAGCAACAAAAGTGGGTCACAAAGATGTTGGGTTACGACTTTGAAATCATCTAAGAAAAAGGGAATTTTTTTGGGATGGCCTTAAATCAGATATTCAAAAGTTTGTGGCGAAATTTTGGTTTGCCAACAAAATAAAGTTGAAACAATTAAGACACTGGGTCTATTACAACCTTTATCCATTCCAAGCCAACGTTGGGAGGAGGTTTCAATGGATTTTATCACAAGTTTACCCAAGTCTGAGGGAAAGAGTGTCATCATGGTGGTAGTTGACAGACTTACCAAGTATGCACACTTTTGTGCATTATCACATCCATTTAAAGCAAGTACAGTTTCTACTAAATTTATGGAAACAATTCAAAAGCTACATGGAAACCCAAAGATTATTGTAAGTGAGAGAGATCCCATTTTCATTGGAAATTTTTGGACAGAATTATTTTCTTGTCTTGGTACTCAGTTAGCTCATAGTTCATCTTATCATCCTCAATCTGATCGACAAACTGAGATAGTAAACAAATGTTTGGAAGGATATCTTCGTTGCTTTGTATCTGATAAACAGACACAATGGGTCAAATGGTTGCGTCTGGCTGAATGGTGGTATAACACTTCCTTCCATACAGCAACAAAAATGACCCCATTTATGGCACTTTATGGGTATCAACCACCATCCATCACATCATATTTAAGATAAAATTCTAAGGTTCAGGCTGTGGAACATCACATTGAACATCAACAACAAGTCCTCCAACTCTTAAAGGATAACCTCGTGTTGGCACAAAATAGAATGAAACAACAGGAAGATCATATAAGAAAATGTCCCTCAAGCAAGCTAAGAAGGATAATAAATTATCACCAAAGTATTATTGTCCGTACAAGGTGTTGCAAAAGATTGGTACTATGGCATACAAATTGGAGCTTCCTGCAGCTTCTCGATTGCACTCAGTTTTCCATGTTTCATGTTTAAAGAAGGTTATAGGCGACAACCTCCCAGTTCAAACAATATTGCCAGAACTTGACGAGGAAGGAAAAATTATATTGGAACCAGAAGCAGTCAAAAAAACAAGAACTCGACAACTACGAAATCGATCAATTTCAGAGTATCTTATCAAGTGGAAGAACTTATCCGCTGAAGATTCCACATGGGAGGATGAGAATTTTATGCAGAAGTATCCAGAACTACTCAAGCGTTGAGGAAAACACTTTTTTGAAGGAGAGGGGCATGTTGGGTCCCCATAATACTAGTGATTACCCCATTACTATTGTAGTTATACCCCTTATTAATATTTTTGTGCCCCTATTGCCCCCATATTATTATTACTGTGCCCCATAGAATCCCTCTATTGTTATTTTTGTGGCTTTATATTATTATTGTTAGGTCAGCTGGATTAATTGTGACTCCTTAGACTCATATAAATAGAAAAGAGGTTTTGTCATTTGAATCATCCAAGAATTGTTCATTTATGTAATGTAAAGGAGGTTTCCCCCTCGAAGAGGCTGAATTCTAAGGCGTTGATCTATCTTTTCTATCTTTTCTTGAGCTGGTTTCATAACACAAATAGAGCAGGCGGGTTCTTCAGTCGAGAAGCTCATGGACCGAGTCATGATTTCTTTTTACCCTGGGAGCCTCATGCAGGAGCATCTAGCTAGGGCACCATGACTGGGTGTTGGTCTCCTCCAAGGTGGAAAGTTTTATTAGCAAATTGGTTTCTTTATGTTCAGTTTGTCAAAGTAGGACGCAGGACTTTGTTTTTCTTTTAATCTCAGTACTAGTTAGGGATAGTTTAGTCGGTTATGGTCACTATTTTGTTTTTCCTTAATAAACAATAGTTTAATAATTGTTCTTTCATTTTAGAGGAAAAAGACAAATATGTCCAATGTAAAATCTTGCAGTACAGAACGAACTGAATACATGAACAGTTGTGTAACTAATAGAATAGCAGCTGAAAAAGTAACTACACATAGTTTAGATAACTATGGATAGAAGCTATAAATGTAAAAATCGAAAATCATTCAAAAGGTTCAGCACACAAGTATCCATAATAAAAGGATCAGACAATTTATTCATTCGAATCCATCTGTAACAACCATAATATTTCTTTATTGTTTCCTATTCATTGAACAACCAGAATAGTCGATATGGTGCATGCAGACTGTCTTGTTTATTTTCTTTTCTAATGGAACAGAGTTCAAACAACAAGGACTGTATCGAATCCCCAGAACGAGGGTTAGTAACCCTTTAAGAGAAATCACAACTAGAAATGGACAAGAACAATTGCAAGCAGTTCAAATGCAAAGAGAATATGCACACAGTCATAAATGACAGAGAACACTTTCTCATTTTCGAATCCATCCACCTGAACAAACACGGGTATGTCTACTATGCTTTCTAGTCATTGAAGTAACTATGAGTAACAACCACAATGCAGGTGCAGTTCCATCGTTTTCCTCTTTAAAATCATTTAAAACAGTCAAGGAAACTGCACAAGATAACCAGGCATAGTTCGAGGGCGTCCAAACCAGAACAAGAGATATAACAGTCGAATAATCACATTTAGAACAGAGGTAATTCAAAGCAAATGAATTCTCTGTATTTTCTTTCCAATTATAACATGAAATGCCTGTATATACATAACAGTGTCCGAACATAACCCTACAAGCAGTCACAAGCCTAACGACCAACAAACCCTAGATGAGGGTTTTGGGACGGCTTCCATTATATATGAATTTACAGATAACCAGTATCGAAACCCAAGAAAGACTGCATTAAATCGACCCAGGACGCTTGACTACAACAGAGGTACATCAACAAACAAGTATTGAGGAAACCGAACCATCAAGAACCTACAGGCCCTAACTTTAAGAACGAAATTGATGACGATGACAGAGCCTACCAAGCAAGGGCTGAGGTGACTACGCCAGGCACGCCCATTTGCAAACCCTCAACCTACAAGAGAACCAGGACAAGATTGTGAGTATAGCTATCGACTATGAAAGAAAGAAAAAGTGAATAAGTGCATACGTAGAGAGCGATTATTTTCCTTACCTGGAGGGTTCGCAATGTAGACAGAGCGCAGGCCATTGAGCCACAAATCTCGGATACCAACTGAGACAAAGGAGCGAGTTCATTTAGAGACGGAATAACAAAGGGAATAGAGTAAATCATGGACGGATGAAGTTACCTGAAGTGAAGTTGAAAACATAGGAGTACCATCGCTTTGCAACCTGGATGCATGCACAAAACCACAGATATTTAAAAGCAAAATGACCTCATAACAAAACAATGACCGTGGAATAAAGACACAGTAAGTAGCTGCACGAGAATTACAAACATATACTCACACAGGCGACAACACTACCAATTTGTGCACAAAGAGCCAAAACCACAAGTCACCCACGTGAATGTAGGTGCCAATCTCTCAGGCAGAGTAGCCCCTAACCGGCGCGCACATTAGTTACAACGTAGCATCATACACAAGCAGCATAAGCATTACCAGAACAAACCCTCGGCACCAAGAAATGAAGAGTAGAAATGACCGAGCAACAATAGGAGGGAAGGTTTTGGCAAGAACGAGGAGCGGGAAATGCAAACCAAGGTGCCAGTACAGTATTAATAACTACAGTCATAATTGCAAGCTTACCAAAGTCCAGAAAGATCCGAAGTTAATCCACAACTTAATCATTGTTTAAATCATTTAATTAGTGGTTAACATAACAGTGTGTTAATTCCAATCTTTATTGTGTGGAATCGTGTGGGGTGTTGGGCTAGTCCCATCATACCACCTTCCCACCGTCCTCTGACGTACTTTCCACATTCTTCACCCCAGCTTGGTGATATTGATATATAAATTTTAAATCATGTATAAAAAATTAATTAATTATTTTAATTATTTTTGGTTTTTAATTTAATATGATATAATTTAACATATTATTATTTAAAATGAGTAATAATTTAATATTTTATTTATAATATATTATTATAAATTATTATTTTTTGCCTATAAGGTTTAGAGTACGTTATTACAAATTTTTTGTTAATGCAGTTTTTGGTGAAAAATATATGAATTCAAAATTTCAGGAGAAAAATTCTAGCCATACTAAAGGTTTGAGTGGTCCATTTTTTATTGTAAAATTAAATTTATATTTTAACTTTTATTAAAAATAAAATATTATAAATTGATTTTGTAAAAATAACTATTATAAAATATATTTATAATAATTGAAATACACATTCTCATGTCGCTAATACCTAAAAGTTTAATATAAACTTAAAATTAAAATTAATGTTTGCATTTGATCCATTTTACAAAAATTAAAGGATTGAAAAAACATAATATTAAGCTAACAATACATATGAGTTTATATAATTTTATGTGGACTTCAAGAAAGATGGACTAAGTTAATCTCCCTTAGTGAAGTTGAAGGGGTAATTGTTAGGAGTGTTAGCCTATAATTTAACATATATTGACATATAAATTTTAAATGATGTATAAAAAATTAATTAAGTATTTTAATAATTTTTCATTTTTAATTTAATATGATATAATTTAACATATATATTATTTAAAATGAGTAATAATTTAATATTTTGTTTATAATACATTATTACAAATTATTAATTTTTTCCTATAAGGTTTAGAGTAGGTTATTACAGATTTTTTTGTTAATGTAGGCTTTGGTGAAAAAAATATGAATTCGAAATTTCAGGGGAAAAAATCTAGCCATACTAAAGGTTTGAGTGGTCCATTTTTTACTGTAAAATTAAATCTATATTTTAACTTTTATTAAAAAAAAATATTATAAACTGATTTTGTAAAAATAACTATTATAAAATATATTTATAATAATTGAAATACACATTCTCATATCGCTAATACCTAAAAATTTAATATAAACTTAAAATTGAAATTAATGTTTGCATTTGATCCATTTTACAAAAATTAAGGGATTGAAAAAACATAATATTAAACTAACAATACATACGAGTTTATATCATTTTATGTGGACTTCAAGAAAGATGGACCAAGTTAATCTCCCCTAGTGAAGTTTAAGGGGTAATTGCTAGGAGTGTTAGAACTATGGTAGAGATGTTGTAATGTCATGTCATAGAGATTTAATTTGGTCAAAATAAAATAAATCTAAAATAACTCTATGTTAAAATAAAAATGTTATCATATTTTCCTTATTTTATTAATTTTTGCTGGGAAGTGGAGGTAAACATGATTTGGTCAAGTTACTGTTGGTTTGTGAGCTCCAAGTTTATGAAAACTCATGGTATTGACCCATGGTATTCACGTGGAATACATGCTATTTAAGGAGAGGAATTAGGGGAGTTAAACCAGCCTAGATCCATATTAACTCTGAATCTACTAGGCACCGAGAATGATCAATTCTCTTTGCATATCTTTAGTAAATCTACAGTTAAGCTAAATCTAAATTTTGCTCATAATATTTTCCTTATGTAATATAGACTATTGAAATACATGATATTTCGTTTGTTAAAATAACTCTCTAACACAGAATAATAAATATGTTCTCAGTATATGTTTTTCACTATAATTTTCCCAATATTATTTGTGTTGCTATCATATCTTAATGTATCTCTCGCATGGAGTGGACATGCTCGTATCTGATTTACCTCTTTTTATAATGGGGAGAGGGATCAGAGCCATAGTCCCTTTAAGTAGCATTTAGTATAAGTTAATATTCTCATCTAGTTGTGGCCATAGCAGTAGGAACCGGCCAATGCAAAATGTTGATAAAAGAATGAGGGTTTCATGCCGTCGAATGAGAATCGAAGTCACAAGTTCGACATGTAATTTTTCTAATTTTCTAACTTCCCCAAGTTTGACAGGCCAGAGATGTTGTCTTGTCTCTTGTTGATCATGTAAATATTTCCTCAGAAAAATTTCACAATTAGGAGGTTTAGCATACCAAAGAAAAGTATAAATGGGAAGATGTTTCACTTTCTGTTCTTGTAACCATTGATCACTTAAGGTTTCTTGACTATTCCATTAATGTCAAATATTAAAATATTTGTTCTCAATACCCATTGATCTGGATGATGTTGATATTATTTGGGGTAGAAACTCTTTTATAGTATTGGAGTGCCTTCTGAAGGAGCAAGACACCTGATTTCTAAAAAATGGAGTTTGCACCCTAAATATTATCATCTCTAAACACTTTTAATGCAACTGCCAACCAATATTCTAACTTTCCCATAAATGGAAAGGAGAAATTGTATAAGAATATGAAGTCTAGACCCTACATGTAGTATTCAGGCATCTGTAGAATTTCTTTATGATTATCATCACACAAAACACTTTTTTGTATAGTTATCAAATTCCAATTCTATTAGATACTGAAAAAATTTGACTAACTAAAATCTCAAGCTAAATTATTTTTTATTTTTTTAAAACTTGTATATATTTTTACTTTAGATATTTTTAACTAATTATTTATAAATTAAAACAATTAAAAATATTATGCATGTACCTAATATAATATTATTTTATTAAAAAAAACTATAAAATTGTATCATTTTTACAAAAGTGTAACAACCTCAAATCATAAATTTAATATAATTAATAACTAAAACATAAATCTCTGATTGTAGATTTTGTCTCTTCATTGCATCTTGTTGAAAGTGCACTATGTTTATCTCTTCATTGCATCCTGCAGAAAGTGCACTCTGTTGGTGGAGTGAAAAGTTGTACTCTGTTGGTGGAGTGAAAAGTTATACAACCTAATCAATCCAAAACACACTAAAAGGAGGGAAAATGTCAAAATGTCTCTCCATTTTTTACACACAAATTTGAACTTAGAATGCGAATTTTACGGTGCTCTAACCAAACACTCTCGAACTAAATCCTCTGGAAGTTAATTTTGAGTTATGCTCCGTAGGTCAAGGAGGGTAGCACTATGAAGAGAGGAGGAGATGCTTCCTCTCTTCCCAATGATTTAGTTCGAGAGTTCTTTCTTAGAGTACTTACAAATCACACTCTAGGCTCAATTTGTGTTTAAAAATTGAGAGACATTTTGACATTTTCAATAATTGCAAGCTGTGAAGTTTGGAATTTAATCCTATACCATGGTTGTAGGAATCACACATATATCTATTTAGGGAATGAATTTAAACAAAATGTGAATCTAAATTTCATCCAAAATATAAACCTTACCTTAGAGCCCTGAGACGATGGGAATAAGGCAATGAAGACGCACCCATTTTGGTATACTTTTTGTTAGAATTAAATGTCATCTCGACAATAATACCGTGGCACGAGACTAAATTCTTTATGGTTGACAAATTGAAAGTCAAAATTCTTTATATAATTTCTCCATCATAGTAATCCTTAAATGAATTTTAAAATAATTCAAGATATGTAATTTACAAAGTGTTGTACTATATTGTGCTTGGTTAAAATACCGAAAAACTGTGTAATATACACCATTCCAAAACCTTATCCATGGGAACGTTCTGGCAACGCGAGGAAAATTAGTTCATCACTACGTTTCAACCAGCCAGCGCAGTAAAAGAAAACCCATAGAATATCGCATGCATACGTCAGTAGTTATGGCAACCTGCGGGAAGATTCAAATGAAACAAGTATCGGTGAGAAATCCATTTGACACAGAAAACACAGTAATTTGCACGTCTGACTATAGAAAGCTTTTGAAACTGTGAAATACTGCATTGGGAGGTTTTTGAATCTGGTTGGCCTGAGAGAACAAAATGAATCTTTCAAACCAATCATGCCAGAGCTCAGTGAGCAATGAATGCATTGAACCCAGACGAAGGTGGGAATAAAGCACCTGTAGAAGAAGAGCTTGCGCAGGCGCAGTATCGAAACCAGGTAAGGGCTAAATGATGCATTTCTCCCACAGGGGGGATTGTTTGCGGTGTAGAATACCCAACCCAGGTTCAATTCCATGATGTGC
Source organism: Pinus tabuliformis (assembly GCA_031772625.1). Classification (NCBI taxonomy): domain Eukaryota; kingdom Viridiplantae; phylum Streptophyta; class Pinopsida; order Pinales; family Pinaceae; genus Pinus; species Pinus tabuliformis. The sequence continues at coordinate 838,271,491 of CM062816.1, forward strand.
CGCTTACTATGATGAGCATCCAAATCGCAGACGATGTTGTGCAGTCCACCAGTGCAGAGATTATCAGGAAACAAGCCTCTCTAGTCGATATCAGAATTGATGGCTTCCCGAACCTTGTAGACCACATTTTGCTCTCTGCTATCCAGCGCTGGCTCTGGCATGTAATCATATCCATTCCCCAAAACTTACAGAAGCAACAACAGCATGGGGATCGCCATTGCAATTCAAAAATCTCTAAAAGTGAAAGTATTTCGAACTGGATACTGAAACTGTAAATTATAGAACGGATTACAACAGGTTGCTGATATATATGTTGGTTTTTCATCGCGATTTCAAATTTGAATTTTATTCGCTCGCACACAACCTCATGTATGCCATAACCTCCAAACACGTGGCATGCGATTTCAAATTTGAATTTTATTCGCCCGCGCACAACCTCATGCTCCATGCCATAACCTCCAAACGCATGGCGTACTGTCAACGCAATTACGGCAGATCTATCATGCGCATGGTGGATCATGTGGTATCGACATAATCATGTGTATGGTGGATCATGTGGCATCGACATAAGCCATGGTTGATGAACGCAGAATCGGAATTTGTTAGCCGGAGAAATGATGCACACGGGCTGACAGCCAAAGCCGATGTCAGAACCCGTTTCCCAACACTGTCCTTAATGTCTCTTAAGGGTGCATTTATAATGCTATAGGGTTGGAAATAGGAACTGCCGGAATTTGAGTAGCCATGGTCAGTGTTTTCTTATGAAAAAGATCAGGTTGACTCCATGATCAAAAGGTGGAGTTTCAAGGATCATGACCCTTCACATCGATCACTATATATTGGCCATCCTGCTCCTCATTTTGGAGTGGATCACTCTATGTTGGCCAACGTGCTCCTCATGTTTGAGAGGATTCTGGGTTCTTTTGTGGCCAGGTATGCGAGGTTATGGAGGCTTGGAAAAACAACACGGTATCAGAGATGGAAAATATATGAGCATAAGATTTAATGAATTATCGCTCAATAACTCACATATGATGGATCTTTGTGATTCGTATGCCTCTATTTTTTTGCTCTATGGTTCACATCTGTATTTTCAGTGGCTTTTTATCTCTGTTGCGTGTCATATTCTATTATGGCTCACATTTTGCCTTATCTATGGATCACATACGCATTACATTGGCACACATTATGTTCTCTGCAATTTTCATAATTATTGTGGTTTGCAATGTCTCTATGTTCGGTTGGCTTGCATACTCTTGAGGCTTGCATAATCTCTATGGTTCACTAACTTACTATGGCTAAAGATGGGTGAAGTGTCTGGGAAGGAGAAACTTTATTCTAACATCACCAAATCAAATGCATTCCCCTTTTCATGTGGGGAAGTAATATACAACCAATTAAATTAATATAAACATTAAAATAAATTTTACCATGCGATCTTGACTTTATCTAATATAGTATACGAGACAAAGAAGGATTTTCTTTCCTCCATTTGATTCTCCTCAGTTTTGGTTTTCCAGTGTCAAAAATAACCATAAAGGAGGAATCATTACCTTACGGAACTCTAAGCGAGTTGGTTTTAGTGGAAGCAAGGAATTGTCTGCAATTGGATGGATTATTTACCTTAAGCTTGCATCAGAAGTAGAGAAATCAAAGTGAGGGGAATCTATTGAATGTTGTAAATTGTTAATTGTTGTAATGATCACGGTTTTGCAGGCTTTGTTGGTGGTGGTTATGTGCATGGATTCTTACTGCGGATTATTAGAGGGGACAAAGATGCTTTTCCGGCCAAAATATCTTGTACTGATGCTGCTACGTCAGGTGTCCTTGCCAGTGTAGAATACAACTCATAGCGCGGTCGATTTGCTACATATTTTTGTCGGATCTCTCTTGGAGCAAGAAATTGTTTAGTGAAATGGTTCACGCTTTAATGACAGCAAGACTCACATAGAATTTACAAAAAAAAAGTGTACGAACTTGGAGGTGGTGTGCTATATATTAGCCGTAGTCTAATTAGCCAGAGGAATTGCTTGGAAAGTTATGGAAATTCCAGTTATATTTGGAGAAAATCTGGCAAAGATTTTTGTAAATCCAAGTTATAGTTGTTAAATTTCAAAATTTTAGGTGTCCTAGACGTTTTTGAATGTGTTGAATCCATTTTCACCATCAAAAACACGGTTCAAACACTATCTCTACATGACTTTATGGAATTTTTTTACCCGGATTCCGGACACTTTTGGCTGTCCGGGCAATTCCTTCACCTCGTTAGATGACTCCCTATATATTAAGGTTGGATTCTAAAAAGACTAATACCAAGAGGGAGCGGTCTTGATCAAGGATGGATGAGATTGGACTTCTTGATGACATAATGATGATGATGGATGATGAGAATTATTTGATGATGACATGGATTTCTTAATGATATCTCTGGACTCGGTGATGACATGGATGTTATTTTTCCACAATATTGGAGTGTAGGTTAGAATCTTAAAATCATTGATGCTACCAATCTAGGTATTGCAACAAACTACTTTGCACAAGAGAACAATATGCTACAGTAAATCTATTAATGTATAAATATAGACAACTTTTTAAATTTTTTACAACAAACCAACTTTGTTATATTAATCAAACTGATAATACAACAATCTTGGGCTCTTGTACCAGGGATAATGGCCCTCATACATCCACTAGTACAATAATACAAGAATAAGTTACACTGATAATCTAGCTTATGTAGAGCTCAATCAAAACTACCTTTTCGTATCTTGAACATATTGTGGGTCCTTCACTTCCATTCTGCAACACCGCCTCTATCAATGTAGTAGCTCCTTTAGGCCATTGAACTCGGATCTCCAATATTCCCTCTAGCTAATCATAAGTCTATCTAAAACCAACACATAGGGCATTCATGCTCACTAGTTGCTCCTTAGTCCTCCAAGACCACAATACTTTGAGTCTTCTTTCCCACTATTGAACCTAAACTACTTAGCAACTTCTTCCTATTGTTGTCTTCTTGTGTTGCTCCAATGAAGTCAAACATAGGCCAGGAGGGTTGCCATCTATCACCGTTAAATGTCCTTCTTTTCATAATGAACTTGGGATATAAACTTCTCCTTTATAACTTCATTCTTTAGTCCTTTAAAGATCAATCAATGCGCTCATCAATTATGCCACTCCTAGTGAACTCATTAGTCCTTCAATGCACTGCATCTAGGGCACACTTGGTCCACTCTCTAGCTGCCCTCCAATAGTCCACAAGCGTCTAATACAAACTTTCCAACCTGGACCACTAATCCACTAACCTCAACTCAACTTAAATACATCAAAAAATACATTGCTATGGTTTTTTGTATACTGTTGTATCTCACTCACAGGTTAGGGAACCCAATAGATTAATTAGTTACATCCCTCCAAAATTGCTCCAATAGTCCCTTAATGGCCACGACCTTCCCTTCTTAACCTCATGCACAAAATGGTTCTTGGGCTAATTTCCATCCTCGAAATAGTCCTCATGACACCCTTTTATGGCATTGAATTGGGCTCATCCCTGTTGCAATTACACTCAAACCTTGGCTTATAAAAACAGGGATGAAAGAGCATCTAAAATCCATGCACAAGCACCCAAAACTTGCCTCAAGGCATGTCATTTTCCTCTCCTCCAACTCGGATCTGCTAGACCTTCCACAAGACACCAAAAAAATCCCTCAAACAGTTCAGCCTTGTCCTCCTTGAGTTGTGGCTACTTTAGAGATGTATTTCTATGAGAAGATGCACTTTGGATGTGTCATTTTGCCTCTAACTTCTCTTCTATTGATATGCTCTCATGTGGCTCCAACTATTTGTCCTTGTGGCACACTAACACACCAAGCAGACCTAACTTATGTGGCGCAAAATCCACCAACAATATAAATAAATTCATATCTCCATTTATAGACCTCCAATTTGAGTGATTTTCATTGCCCCTTGCTCCTCTATGGTTTATCTAACACCTCCAAGTGTCAAATCACTCAAACACCTTATGGTTTCACACTCACAAGCTTGGGTACGAAGCCCATACCTTGGGTTCTAAGCCCACAAACCAAGTTTGTGGCACTCATTCTTCACACCCCAAACCTTAATGTTTGGAGTACCTCTCAAGCTACCAAATTTCAACATTGGACTCCTCGATGATGTGAATTTTGTTGATGATATTGACATATGATTCCTTATGCCGATGTGGATGATGTGATTGGACTCTTTGATGGTGATCTAGACTCCTTGATGCTTACTCTTTGACGATGATGATGCTTACTCCTTGATGATGATAATGTGGACTCCTTGATGATATGGAGTCAATTTATGATGACTTGGTCAAGTTCAACTCCTTGATGATATAAACAAGTTTAGCTCCTTGGTAATGTTGATGATATATACTCTTCCCCTAATGATTGGCCTCCATAGTCTTGTTGATGTGGATTGATTAGTTGCGAGAAGGATAATATTGAGAGGGAGCATTAGCTTGATAGCATCATCGGGTTACTATAAGTTGGGGTGTTTCTTTTTGAAGCTTGCAGTCATGGTGTACTATTTTCTTCTCTCTTGAGAGGGGATTGATGGCATATTATTTTCATCTCTATTGAGAGGATATTGATGGTATATTCTGTTCATCTCTCTTGAGAGGAGATTGAAGGTGTAAAAAAATCATCTCTCCTTGTGAGGAGATTGATGATGTACTATTTTCATCTCTCCATGTGAGGAGATTGATGGTGTACTGTTTTCATCTCTCCATGTGAGGAGATTGATGGTGTATTTTTTTCATCTCTTCCTTTGTAGGGAAATTTATGGTATTTTAATCTCTCTCATTGTGAGATCTATGGTATAGTTGAGAAGATTGATGGTGTGATCCCTTCGTTGGATGTTATGTGAGACCTATGATTTTGTCAAGAAAGATGAGTCATCTTTGTGAGAGATGGAATGTGATGTGTATGGCCTAATGAGAAATGGTGTTTGGTTTGATGCTATTAACTTTCCTTATGTTGATATTGATAGAGAGAGAGAGAATGAGAAGGAACTCCCTAGCTAAGAGGGAGTGTTGGATTTTAAGTAGACATGGTTGGTATTTTCATATGAAAAAGATCAAGTTGGCTTCATGATCAAAAGGTGGCTTGTCAAGGGTCATGACCCTTCTCATCGATCATTATATATTGGCTAGCGTGTAACATAAAGTGATGTCCCGCTATGTTTTAATGTAGAATAAGGTAAATCAATATAGGATAGGACCATGTCTCAATGTAGCAACAAGAAATGTGTCACCATGTGTCTCTATAGCATATGGTCACTTGCTAGCACAACATCAAACCATGTGTTTCCATGCATCAACATAGCATAGGGTTATGTGTTAGCATAGCATTCAACCACATGTTGCCATTGAATAGTCCAACTAAATGTCATCATGTTTCAATATAGTATAGGGTCATGTATTTACATAACATTAACTTATAGGTTTCCACATGTTGGTTTGACATAGGGCCCCCCATCACCATGTTTTAATGTAATAGAGGGGCACATGTCAAAATATCATATTATACACACCTTTTGCCACATGTCACTCTAAGATAAGGCTATGTTTTGTTGCTTATAAATCCACTTAGGGCCATGTGTCAACATAAAGTAAGGCTAATTGTGGACCCTAAGTGGACCCAAGTTCCCACATTTCCAGCTCTAATTGTGTTTGATGGTGGGAACTCCACCCCTTCATGATTTTCCCATGGAACACCCAACATCAATTATTTTGTGCCACCAAGGTGCTCATGTGATGGAGGTGTTTGAAGACATCTAAGGGTAGCCACTTACATCCTACCCACTAGAATTCATTGTTGTCCTTGACAACATCCGCAAGATTTTTTTCCTCTAGGTATCCTAACTATACCCATGCATCCATAATTATTGCTATACAATTGTCCATTGTCCAATTCTTCCTTTGAAGAGAGTATGTTTTCCCAGCTTCTACGAGCAATGCCTCTTGGATGTATTTATTGTTCATGTTGTCTTATATTGTGGACACAGTATTGTCTTCTATAATCCAACCTTCATCAAAAAAATTAGAAAAATGTCAAAGTGTTGCACCCTTTGAACATTAATATTACATTAATACTTCAATTAATTTTCGCATGCTTCCGTGGGTTGAACTCTCCATGCCTTCAACTAGTCAAGTGGCCAATCCAATCATTATTCTCGAGTCATAATAATGCACTTATTTTTAATGAGGAGGATCACTTCCTTCTATACTTCAATATGCATCTAAAACTCTATTAGACCAAGGAAAGTCATCATTTCCACCTCCAATCGTCCACCTATGATAACCAAACACTCTAACTTTTGCATTGAACTTGGCACCTTTTCTTAGTGCACTAACGCTCCATTTCCATCTCCTAAGAAGGAGGTCATGCTTGTAGGTTTTAACATTGTACAGAAATTACCTACATACGAATTCTAAAAAATAGAAATAAACAATGGCGAGAACATAAAACATAAAACATATATACACACATATTTTCCCCTAGATCCCAAAACCGGGACTACCATATTGATTTTCCATTATGTTCCTTTCAATGTTACAATACATATATATACATGTCAAAGCATCCATAACCCCCAATCCATTAACCCTGGATTAGAAAATAATCGTAGTTCCCTTGAACGGGTCTACAAAATACTATGGACAGAAAAACATCATGCCCAAAACCATGTCCGAAATCCATGCACAAAACCATAGGCAGGTCTGCTCACCTAATATAGAGTCCAAAAAAAAAATCTTGGGGTGCTGCCCCAAACCCCATGCAAGGGGCTCACCATCCCCCTACATACCCCCCGTGCATCGGGTAGTCATGAAAAGAATATAAACAACCCAACATTCTCCCACTTGTTGTTTTATTTCCACAAGGGGCCATAGGAGAGCTTAGTCATTGATCCACCCCTGCAACACCCATTTTTTATTTACAACAAGAGAACTTATCAGTGCTCACAGACTTTGTCAATGCATCTATAGTATTCTTCAAAGTGTCCACCTTTACCAACAACACCATTTTGTCCTCAACAATATCCCTCACAAAGTGATACTGAAAATCAATGTGAATTGTATTTGAATGATAAGCAATATTATTTGCCAAGAAAATTGCACTTTGGTTGTCACAATATTTACTTATAGCTCGATGTACTAACCCCATACTTGAACACAACCTATGCAATTATACTGCTTCCTTGCTTGCATGAGTGGCTGCCATGTATTCTTCCTCTGTAATTGAGAGTGCCACTACAAACTGTATCTTACTCATGCAACTGATTGCACCTCCAAATAGGTTAAACACATACCAACTTGTAGATCTTCTCTGATCCATATCTCCAACCTAGTCTACATCAACAAGGCCATGGATGTCCAAAACTTTGTCCAATTATAGTCTTCCTTGGTAGCATAAACCATAATCACTAGTGCCACGCAAATACTTGAAAACGTGCTTCACTGTTGTCTAATGTTCCTTCCCTGGTTTTGACATAAACCTACTGAATGCTCCCACTACATGTGCAATGTCTGGTCTAGTATAGAGCATTGCATATATCAAGATACCAATTGCACTTGCATATGGAACACGGGACATGTCATCTTCCTCTTCTTGTTTCTTGGCACACTATTTAGCAGATAACTTTACACCTACAAGAATAGGAACCTTCACCAATTTACTATCCTTCATATTAAAACTTTGCAATATTGTCTCGACATACTTCCTTTGGTTTAACCAAAGCTTCCTCTTTGCCCGATAGTGTTTAATTTCCATGCCCAAAATATAGTTTTCAGCACCAATATCTTTCATGTCGAATTTGGAGGATAATTGGGTCTTCAAATCTTGGATAATTTCTTTGTCATTTCCAGCCAGCAACATATCACCCACATACAAGACCAAATAAATAACACAGTCACAAATTAATTTAAAATACACATAGTGATTTTCTTTTCTTTTGGTGAAACCAAGTCTCCGTATAAATGTATCAAATTTCTAATACCACATCCTTGGTGACTGTTTTAACCCATACAAATATTTTTTAACTTGCATACCGGTTCTTTCTTACCCTTCACCACAAAGCCTTCAGGTTGATCATGTAGATATATTCTTCTAAATCATCATGAATAAATGTTGTCTTCACATTCATCTATTCTACCACAGAATCAAAAGTAGCACCAACAGATAAAAGTAATTTAATAGAAGCTACCTTGGCAATAGGAGAAAAAATATCACCAAAATAAATTCTCGACACCTAGGAATAACCTTTTCTACCAACCGAGCTTTGTATTTCTCCACCTTGCCTTCTGCATTCATCTCCTTCTTAAACATCCATTTTATGCCAATGGGTTTCCTTCCAGCCGACAACTCCACCAAATCCCAAGCCTCATTTTTGTGCAAAGATACTATTTCATTAACCATAGCCTCTTTCTGTAGAAATTCTCACTGTAGATTAAACTGATTATGCAATGTGCTAAAGAAAAATACTTAATCTACTTCTACAATCAAACTTGCATAAGCTTAATCGATTTTTAGCAAGATCAAACAAAACACATATAAAAGAGAAGAAGATTCAATCACACATGAAACATATAAGAATACTATGGGGAAAGCCTCAGCTAAAAACCCCGCTATCTGTATTATCATACAAGTGGAAATATCTCAGGATTACACAAAGATTTAGTTCTCAAGCTATCCATCTCTCAGTACAATCCCTCCCTACTACTCATAGACAAAATAGACAACACATATGCCCTCTCCTCTGTCCTCCGAGCCTCCTATTTCCTTGTGCAGTTTTCCCTAGGTCCTCTAGCTGTAAACTGTGTGATTCTCACCTCACACACTGTTGCTAACCTCTGTAGTAACTGCGCAATCCTGAAGGAATGAATTCCTTCTGCATGTATGAGTATCCTTTATAGGAAAATTCCTCCAACTGATAGTACAATGTCCCTGTCTTTAATCTCAACTGGGTCTCTGTCTGAACTGACATGCATGAGTTATTTATGAGAGAATATTCAATTATCTCGAAAACACTAGTTGCATGAATGCATGCATTAACTGATTGAACTCACAATTAGTTCCACAAATTGTTTGGAACTAATTTAATTGGACTTAACTTAGTTAACTGATCTAACTAATTACAATTCAAGTACAACTCATCCTTATCTCCTTAATTAAGGGATAACTTCCTCACTCAAAGGAATAACTGTTGTATGTCTTCACAAAGACTTCATGTTTGATTTTCACCAACTAATTAACTCAATATGAATAAATTAATTATTTTTCAAATAGCTAGTGAGACTAAATTCGAATTTTAATTCTCAATTTTAATTCAAGGACAAATTAAAATTGGAATATATCCCAAAATGCTATTTATAGCAATGCTAATTTAACATTTCTATTTTTTTCTATTTTCAATAGAGTTGGACTATATCCTAAAATGTTATTTATAGCAATGCTACTTTTAGCATTTCTATTTTTATCATTTCTTGTTGTTATTTTCAACACTTTCCATTGTTTTCCATCCTTTGAATCTATTGCTTCCCTCACAATTCTGAGATCATCATCAGTAATAGATAAAGCAAAATTTAAATAGAAAGAAGATGGACTATACCTTTCTTGCTACCTTCTTTCTCAAAATGATCTTCTCACAACTGGAGTTTGTGGCTCTTCATCTTCTGATTCCTCTTCTGCTGTAGAGTCATATTCTTCTTCCTTTAGCTCAAACTCTATCTTCTCAGGTTCCTTTGATAGGAATTCATGTTTAATAACCTCTTTTACCTCTATAAACACCACATCTCGGTTGTACACAACCTTCCTTATTTCTAGGTTCCAAAGCTTATAACCTTTTAAACCATCCTTATACTCAATAAAGATGGACTTTTCAGACTTACTATCCAACTTTGTTCTTTTCTCTTTTGGAACATGTACGTATGAATCACATCCAAATACCTTCAGTTGTGAAAGAGCAGGTTTCTTACCATTCCATACCTCTTGTGGAGTCTTATCCTCCAACGCTGATGAAGGTGATCTGTTGACCAGGTAACATGCAATCTCCACTGCCTCTGCCCAGAATTCTTGTCCTAAGTTGGCACCATTGAGCATGCTTCTTGCCTTTTCAATCAATGTCTTGTTCATTCCTTCTATAACTCCATTTTTCTCAAGTGTGTATGGAGTGGTCTTCTACTGTGCTATACCACACTTCTTATAGAACTCTTCAAATTCCTTTTTGCAAAAATCTCCACCGTTATTTGTCATCAACACCTTTATCTTCTTCTCTATTTAGTTTTCCACTAGAGCCTTAAATTCTTTGAACCTGTCAAAGACTTCAAATTTTTTCTTGAGGAAATATATCCATGTATTCCTTGGGAAGTCATCTATAAATGATACATAGTACACAGACTATCCCAGTGATGAAACCGACACAGGTCCAAACACATCATTGTGCACAAGCTCTAATATCTGTTTCACCCTCTTACTACCAGAGGGGAAACTCACTTGATTCTGCACCGATCAATAACAGTGATACCTTGAAGCTTGTACATAGTTCCAATCCGAACTCTCTGCATCAATATTAGTTCTCCCCGAACCATCTTGTAAGTATATTTCTCAAACACTATTTTTACACTTGCATCATCCAACTTGCTTACAAAAATTAGATTTTTGACCAATGCAAGAATATTCAGAACACTCAGAAGTGTTATAATCCTTCCACCTTGCAACTTCAACTTGACTTTCCTGCAAACAACGATTCTAGCCTTCTTGGCATCCCCTAAGAAGACATCACACCATTATATTGCTCATACTCACAGAACCACTCTCTATCTGAGTGAAAGGATGCACCTGCGTCAATCAACTATGCATCATGATCTACACGTGTACTTTAAGAGGAAGACAAGTACACATCCCCACATTCATCTGAGGTGGTTTTCACCTTTGTAGAAGGAGCATCATTAGATCCCTTTCCTTTCTTAGGAGCTTTAGATTTATAGTCCCTTTTGAAGTGCCCTTCCTTTCCGCATTTCCAACACCTTTACAAATTTTCCTGAAGATTTAGATCTCCCTATAGATTTAGATTTCCGACTCGAGGACTTAATTTTGTTTCTATTCTAGGACCGTCCTCGTACAAAAAAGGCATCACTATTGTAGCCCTCCATATTTTTTTGTCCCATCTCCTCTAACACAAGAATGAGTCTATTTCATGAAACTACAATGCAATTGCATTTCTACCTATTACAACAACTAGACTATCTCACAAATCTAGTAGAGAACACTACAAACTAATGCACTTATATTCATTTGAAATTTTAATATCAACAGATAATAACTTTCTTACCACAATATTAAATGCATTTAGATGCTCTATTATCGAGTCTCCATCTTTCATCCTTGGGTTATATAGCTTTTTTCGTAGGAACAATTTATTCACCAAAGACTTAGATTGGTACAAAGTCCCTAACATGTCCCACAAAGCCTTCACAGAAGCTTCCCGTCATAAATTTAGAAATACTGAATTTGAGATACACAATCATATTGTGCTCTTCTCCTTCTGATCTAACTTCTCTCAGTATTCAACTGACATTGTTGTTGGTTTTGTACCCGGATCTATCGTGATCCACTGATCTTTATCCACCAAAAAATCCTCTATCGTCAGTTTCCAAAATCAAAACTCTAACCATTAAATTTCTCGATCTCTATTTTTCCACTGCTCGCCATCTTCTTTCACCACAAGAATCGATCTCGCGGATCTCCCACTAAACAGGGTCTACTGCAGGCCTGAGAAAAAACCCCTCAACATCAAAGGTGTCCCCTTGAAGCCAAAATAAATCTGATACCAAATGTAGGCTTTAACCACATACATAAATTACATGCATATGAATTCTAAAAGATAGAAAATAAACAATGGCAAGAGCATAAAACATAAAACAAATATACACAAATATTTTCCACTGGATCCCAAAACCGGAACTAACAGATTGATTTTTCATTATGTTCTTTTCAATGGGACAATAAATATATACACATGCTGAAGCATCCATAAACCCCAATCCATTAACCCTGGATTAGAACATAACCATAGTTCCTTTGACCGGATCTACAAAATACCATGGACATAAAAACATCATGCCCAAAACCATGTGTGAAATCCATGTAAAAAACCATAGGTAGGTCTTCCCACCTAATGGGGGTAGTCGTGGAAAGAATATAACACAACCCAACAATGCCAAGCTCTAAAATAAAAAAAGGGTGATAGATGGCGACCATTACCACTCCACTCAAACACTCCAATATGCTATTCAAAGTCTGCTAAGTCAAATAAGTCAACCAAAAGACTTACATGCCTCTTTCTTCAGAGATGCATGTTTGCACTAGTGTTTTCATTACTTTCAACCAATGATCTCATGATATTTAATTCATGTGGTTACAAAAATAAAGGGTCTCCACCCCTTACTCAAACCTTTCATGTTGCCTCCTACAACTAAAAAATGAGACAACAACAACAATATATAACATTTGGAAGATTTGGTTTCCCAATCGTGAAGTAACCCTAATCCAAATTTAATATGCTATTATGACACTTAATCTAATATAATTTAACTTTGATCCACTCGTACTACACATAATTAGTTACATTCTACAATTATATATCTTGCAAGGTAGTTTGCCTTGTTGGCTTTTCAACCTGTTTCTTAATTCTCACAATGTTCATAACATTGTCAACAAAATGTTGGATCTCTAAGTTAAACAGTTTAAAGCGCCAGCGTATGATATAAAAATTTGGACATCCACGTGATGACAATTCAAGTTATTCCTTTGGTTTTCTTTGTACTATATTGGAGCTTGAATTCGATGCCACAAATCATCCTCTAACACTTTAACAGATCAATAAATATGACCGGAATAAATTGAGTTGATGATTTATGTAATGCATTCATGTGGTGATCATGAGAATAAAATATTACCATCATCCGTTGTTGAGGATGAAATGTGATACTCCAACATTTACTTTGATATAACTATAATTTAACGTTGAGTCATTCAAATGGAACAAAATTAAGCAACCCGATTTAATGGGTGCTCAATATTAATTACAACTTATGTTTGTGACAGTCTGTTTGGAGGCTCAATACATATGTCTTCGCATCCTATTTAAGGGTGCAAAGCATATGTCTCCATCCCCCCCTATATATCTCTGCACCATTCTATTTCGAGGCTCAAAACATGTTTTTTTTGTTTGCCCTGAAATTACAGAATTGAAAGATGCACAATAAAATGAAATAAACTAGGATGCATTGGATATGAATGAATGAATTACATTAAGTTAAAGTTTATTTTCTTAGTAGTTATTTTAAATAAATGTGGTAATAACAAAACCAATTTTTTGGTTGGTTTTAGATTTTTTTTTTAATGTCGTGTTTAGAATTAATCTTTTTATTAATAATTGGAAGAAATTAAAAAAATTAAATGTTCTTTTTATATTGAAAGTTATTAAGATAAATTTATATAAATATGATTTTGTTGCTAAGTTCAAAAACCTGAAGGGTTGGTGTGAAGAAGTTATTTGTAATATAAGAGTTAAGCAAGGTTGTCATTAGTACTCTTATCTTTTTTGAGCTTTACATTGCCAAGTTAGAGATATTTTTAGAAAAACAGATTGTAGTAGCACTACTTTTACTAAAATATTCACCACCATTTTTCTTTAAGCTAAATATATTGTTCTTATGGCCAAGTGTCTCTTTGATTTAAACAAGAAATTAAGAATTCTTATGGATTTATGTTGTAGAATGGGCATGTAAACTATGTCGAAACAATGTTATGATAATTAGGTCCAAAAGAATAGGCAAACACTATTTTTTGTGTATGATAATAAAAACTCTGAGGAAGGCACTTCTTACAAATATCTCAAATCCTACTTTCATCACAAAATTAATTGGAACTATAACATTAAGAAAAGGATAAATGGAACAGGAAAAACCTATTTTAAAATTTTAGTTTTCAGAAAAAAATAAACTCCTCTTTAAGAATATTGTTGCTCATGTTATCTATATGGATGTGAATCTTATTAATCAAGTAGTACCTCCTGCTCTCCCTGATCCAATATGGAAGGCTTATAGAGCTCCACATATTTCACATTCACTATTGAGTAAATGTGCATGTATGGGGATAGAATGATTCTATATTCTTTATCTCCCACCTTTTCCAATCTCTCAAAGGGACTATATCACAAAGTCTTGATTTTCTTACCAAGACCTTGTAGCATCTCCTTATTCAATTGTAACGATTCTCTGTATCCTACCTTCAATAATTTCTCTGTTTTGTGTTGATCAAACCTTCCCTTTTATTTTACTTGTAACTTCTTCACTATCCCCTACACTTACAGACGGATCTACATGATCTTCTCCACAAGTTTATTTTTCTTAGAGCATCCCTTATGAGATCCTCCCGAAATCCTTGCATGCAATATCCAAAGGTGAAGGTGGAGAATATTCAAAAACAAGTTTCAAGTGGGGACTTAGTAGAAGAAGTGTATACTACTCTATATAGTATGAGTGTTGTATATATAACATATTTTCATCCCAAGTATTCATATGCTTCTAATTTTAAACCCTCAAAAGATGCCAAAGTCTTATTGATTACTATTTGCCCATTTTTCTATGGATGGAATGTCATAGACCTCTTCAACTTTGTGTTCATATTGTCCCACAATGTAGTCTAAAATTCACTAAGAAATCTTGTGTTCCTATTTGAAACTATGTTCCTCGATATCCCAAAGTGCACCCAAAATATCGAATGAACAAGTTTTTTTCTTCTTTCCTACCAATGGTATTTTTATAAGGCATGAGAATGCACATCTTAGTGAACCTGTCAACTACCACAAATAGGTAGTAAGGTCCCTTCCTATTTTTTGGTAAGCCTCCCATAGATTCCATGTAAATTCTTTATCTAGTATGACTGAGTACATGTAAGGGATGGTATATACACTATTTCCTATTATTAGGCTTGTTGGAACAAAAAATCATGTGGTTTTAGCTAGATTTAAGTGTAATTTGAGGTTATGTAACTAATAATGAAATATACTTCACTTCCATTCCTAACACATACACTATGGTACCCACAGGAACCATGAGTTCATTGTGCATCACATTCATGGCTCTCCAAGTAGGTATCATTACTTTGTATTCATTTCAAAATATTTTTTTAGGCATTATAATTAGGGTAAGAAATATACTTTAGAAGTCATGAGAATTGATTCGAGATATCAATATTGATAATCTCATTCTTCTTCCACTTTAATCTAACTCCTTTCTCTTTGATTTAACAATAAGATAATATCGAGATATGAAAGATCATACTCAGTTAAGCTCTCTGACAGGTAACTTTATCCTGATACAATTTCTTACTCAGCATATAAACATTATTCATTCTTTACATTTAGTCAGTTAGAAAGTTATTTTCATTCTAAGGAATAATTTGATGCATTTTCCATTCAGTTTCGAAGCCTGGTCGATCAATATATAAGCTTGTATTCAATTTTTATATTTTTATGTTTTCATATACATATTTGAGTTTTTCTTATGCTTAAATTTGATATTGATTAATGTTATACATATATATTATGACTCTTCTTGGAATATGGAAGATGAACCACATATGTGTGACTAAGTGGGCCCCTATGACGCCCACATGAGTGTGTGGTGTTTGAGTGAGGATGAAAATGCAAGAGCATAAATGAGTTTACATTTAATCACACGTACAACAATGTGGAAAAAATGGTTAGGTGTTGGAGCATCCTATCAATGGTAGTTGATAAAACCAAGGTGTTAGAGCATACTTCCAAATGGAGCGAGGAAGTTGAACATTTTTATAGAGTACTAGGGTGTTGGGGCTTCCCTTTTTTAGTTCGAGCTAAAGAATATTTTGTACTCAAAATTATTAGAAAAGCAATTTGTGGTATTTCTCTCGAAAGGGTTTCCACCTAAAACATCTTAGGCATTGTTCTCTTGATGTGTTGATGTTTACTTTTTGTTAATGCTTTGAAAATTAATAAATTTACTAATTGATAAAATATATTGATTCACCCCCCTTATTATTTCCAACATACAACACATCCTTCCATACTTTATAAAAATTGTCACCATTTGTGAAACTTTATGGATATCATCCTGCATCCATCACATCACCCTTGAAAGGGACTATAAAGGCTCAAGCATTATAGGACCACACACAACACCAAAAATAGGTTCTCAAACTATTGAGACACAACTTGATTATGACACAAAATAGGATCAAACAACAAGTAGATCAAAATCATAGTGAAAGGGAATTTGAGGTGGGGGATGGCGTATTGGTGAGACTAAAACCATATAAACAGATTTTCCTCAAGCAAAAAAGAGGGAAAATAAATTAGCTCCAATATATTATGGCTCCTATATCGTGTTGCAAAGGATTGGAATTATGCCTTACAAATTGGATTTTCCTCCATCTTCATGTGTACATGTAATTTTCCATGTTTTTCTACTTAAAGGAAGTAATCAATGACAATATCACAATCCAAACTATTCTATCAGAGATTAATGAAGAAGGGAAAATAATATTAGAATAAGAAACAATTTTGGAAACAAGGACTAGGTAGTTGAGAAAACGAGCAACAACTGAGTACCTCATCAAATGGAAGAATCTACTTATGGAAGAAGATAGTAAATTATTGAGGACAACACTTCTTTGAAAGAAAGGGGTGTGTTAAGCCTTAGTGATTGAGTGATTACAAGTCTATTGTTATATTATTATGCTTGCTAGAACCTGTCATGGTCTTATCTTATTATAATGGTACCCTTTGGTCTTGTATATTGTATCAATTGTAAAAGGAGGCTCCCTCTTTGAAGAAGACTGCAACTATTAGTTTCTTATCATTTTTAAGGTGCAAGGATCATGACACTGGCTATGGATGATAGGTCTTGCATAGCCACTCGACCATATCTGACCTATCAACCAATCTTTATTAATTTTTTTTTCTCTATAGCTTTTACAATTTTTCTTGGTTGCCATTTTTTTCTTTTCAGTTAGCCCTTTTGGATTTTTTTAGCAAAAAGAAATAAAAAAAAATCATAGGCCAATGTATAACATATGGCCTTTGTACAATACTCTTGTACTTGACTTGAAAATAACTTTTATGCCTCATACAATCACAGCTGAACCTAGCTCATGTGATGCTTGTATGAAATTGGCACCTAAAATTTTGGAGACTGGCCATGTTAATTTTTGAACCAAGCCCTTGAAAATTAGTTCCTCGTAGATTTATCATAAATATACTGAATAAAAGCACACCTAGGTTCTTAACAAAATATTGAGTGGAAGCACAATTACAAAACCAATTTCGATCACATGTGACACGTACAAATTCTTCCCAATCTACAATTCTTCATTAAATTAATAATTCCAACCTACTTGGGCTCATATCCAAGGATAATAGCCCAAAAAAGGAATTTACCAATACACCATACCCTATATTTGATCTAGTTGATTAAGCTTTAGATCTATCCTTGATTTTGTTGGCTGATCTAAATATCCTATGTTGCACCCCTACACTTTCCTTGGACTTGACACATGAGCATCTCATTCTTTAGTTGACAAAATCTCTTTCTCAATGTCTTGTATTTATTTAAGGTGTACCTTCTCCCTTCATTATCCTTGCTTTTAGAACTTCTCATTGAGCTAAATCCCTAACCCTAATATTCAAAGTGATGGATGGATGAGATTATATCTCATATCACTCGAGATTATTGGTTGAGATTTAAACATGATCATTAAATTATATACTTTAATTTTCTTAATATTTTTTAGCTTAATAATCAACATAATTATTTATGTGATTTTTCTAAGTTAGACTTTGGCTAAGTTACAAAAACAACTTACTCAATACTTGAGTAAAAGGGACATTGGGCAATGTTTTCATGCCTAGACACTAATTAGCCCTATGTAGAGGTAACAACACGAGCTACAAACATAAACAATGGTTAGATTTGGGGGGATAAATCCCTTAGAAGTTTGAAAATTTTGCGATTTTTCTCTCTTATAATTTTGATATGGATGGATAAGTTGACCAACTTTTCTTGGGTGGAGTTATTATGTGATGTGGTTTTTTTCTTGTTGTTTTTTCAACGAAATATGATCTTCTAAACTAATAATTACTTTCCAATGATTCCTTTAACCAAGATTTCTTATGTCACATGCATCATGAAGTAATTATACATAGAAGATCTAAAAAATAATGCAATAATGATAGTAGGATCACGAAGAGACATCCAAGCACACAAAGAGAGACAAATTTTCACCTGGGAAACCCATACTCAGGAGAAAAATGAGCAATATTTTCTAAGAGAAATTCTTTAGTTTAATAAAGCTACAATTTGATCTTTCGAGTCAAAATTGGTCAAACATACCATAAAAATCATACAAGTCAAACCTAGTCAAACAAACCAAAAATTTGACCTTCTTGCTACTGCTCAAAATTCGCCAAGCCTAGTCAACATGGCCAAAATTTATCTTCCTGCAACTACCATAGAATATCACTCAACCTACCTCAAATTTTGGTCAAAAAATTCCTTAGAAATTTTGGTCCTAGAGTGGTTTGTTACTTTTCCACTATTCTATGATGTTACAATTACTTTGGCCCAATTATTATCTTTAATTAACAAGCTTTTCAAAACAATTTAATCTTCTAGTGATCAGTAGTTATTATAGAGAGAAAAATAAATGTAATGAACAATAAGATACAAATAAGAGACACCAATTTTGGTCAAAGACTATGGAAAAAATCCAAAAGGGGGAAAACCCCTTCGAAATTCTTCTTTTTATTAGATTGTCATAAAATGTTTAGGAAAGAGAGAGAGTACAATATTCTAATTCACCAATCACAAGGTTATCTAGTAAAAAAACCAAAACATATCTAAGTGATGACCCAATAGACAAATCTACTCCATATCAAAGTTTTCTAACCCGCGGTCGATGATGAAAATCTACACTCACCTGTTTTCAAAACTTGAAGTCACAACCTCACGGAGCTAGTGACCATGTGTGAAGCCGCAACTCTTCAGCCACACAGAGAATCCTGTATGCATGCAACTACAACCAATATTTACATTTTCCAACCCTACAGCTACATATCAAAATGCTAATCCACACGTGCGAGCTCAGACCCTGCAATTTCAAACTTGTACAAACCAATTCTACGAGCCAACCTTAGACTTGTGTGAGCCAATGCAAATAAGAGAGAAGAAGAAGATGCTTGATATTGATATTCGAATAAGATTCACTTGAATTGTATCTATAGGCTTCCAAGGGTGTCCAATTTCTCTTTTAGGTTGACTTGTCCTTTTGTGCACATGTGGGTTTCCATATGAAAAATATATTTTTCCCTAACCAAATTAAATTATTCCAAGTGCTAGGATGGGTATTTCTTAATGAGGAAGGTTTTCCAAAGGAGGGAATTGTCCCTAAAATTCCAAATTAACACTCCATCTCATCTAGGGAGAAATTACTGACTACAACATATGTACCATCTCAAATATCAAATCAAATTTCATTTTTTTTGTCATATTTGTTCATCTATGGAACACTCTTAAATATAAAAGAAGAATAATTGGACATCATAGGGGAGATCAAGCTACTACCCTCTATCCTTCAGGGAACCATTGCTACTACCCAGAATCATCTGCTAGCATAAAACCCAATTCTACTACCCCTCAAATCTTTTCCAGCTGAGAGCTCAATGCTACAACTGGGGAAACTTTGCTAGTAGGGAGCTGAATGCTACAACCTGGGAAGCTCTGTTAGCAGGGAGCTTAATGCTACAACCTAAGAAAATTTACCAGCGGGGCGCTCAATGCTACAACCCAAGAAAATTTTCTAATGGGGAGCTCAATGTTACAACCTTAGAATCTCCTCCAGCGGGGAGCTTAATGCTACAACCCAAGAATTTATTCTTGGGAGGAGTACAATGCTACAACTTGAGAAACTCTTCCAGCTAGGAGCTCAATGCTACAACCCAAGAAACTCTGCCAACAGGTAGCTCAATGCTACAACCCGAGAAACTTTGTTGATCTTTCCAACATGACCCTTAAGAGTTAGTGGTAGAACACCTACATCTCTAGCTTCAGTGGGATGCCACTTACCATAAATGGTAAGAATCATGCCTAAATCAAGCAGTCAACACCCATTGGCCAGATTGGCGGGAAAGACAGATGAAAACTGGGTGTTAGAAATTTAAATCACAAAGAAATGGAACACATAAAATATTATGGAAACAAAAACACATAAAACAAGAGAGACACAGATATATGTGGTTCACCTAATTTGGTCTATGTCCATGAAGAAACAACCAGTCCTTCCTTTTATATTATCTAGCAAGATGAAGAGATACAATCTACAACGGATTTGTTGTAATTTCGTCTTTGCTCTCACACAATATCCTCTCCCTTTCTCGCTCAAAATAATAATATGAATTCACAATACAATTCCCTCATATAAACAAAGGATTGCCTTCTAGGGAAAAAAACTAAATTAACATAACTTCTACCATCAAATCATGTGGCTAATGAACGACCTAGATTTAATATGAAATTACAATATTTTACAAGGCAAATTTTCATCTATTTTTAGCTTCACGGGTGCTACCCCCAGACCCCCTAGCTAGGGGGGATAGTACCCCCTGGATCCCCACGTGGAGGGGTGTGCAGTCTTCCTAGGGTATACACCTAGCTAAAACAAGACTTGTGAATCTGGAAGATAATGAAGCTCCGCACCCAAACTTGTGGTATACTCTGTCAAATCTAGTTTTCTCTCAATCCTAAGAGATTTTAGGCTCAATTTTGCACCCTGAGAGCTTATACAAGGGGAATATCATATCTTAGTGTCCTTGATTATTCGAGACCCTTACCCAAGAGGATCACATCTATCAGTCCAAGTTTCTCTCTAAAGACCAAGAACTTCCCTTTTAATAAATCCTTGGTAAGAATGTCTTCTATCTTCTCATCAGCCGAAATGTGATGAAGTCTCATGGGTCCTATCCACACCATGTCATGTATGTAATGATATATAATCTAAATATTCTTGGAATTGTCATGAAATATAGGATTCTTTGCCAATCAAAGCCGACCCTTGTTGTGCCAATATATTACTATTATATCCAGGACCTGCTTAAACAACTCTGCAAAGAGCTTCTTTAACAAAACTGCCTCATAGCTAGCCATGCTAGAAGCAATATAGTCTTCCTTTACCTCACTCAAAGCCAACAAATTTTGTTTCTTGCTCATCTAAGATTTCATGGAAGATATCAAACTAAAGCAACACCTAGATGTGCTCTTCCTATCAATAATGCTTCTATCCCAGTCAACATTGGTGTATCTAGGAAGTCTCGCATCTCCTAAAGCATATCCCAAACCAAGATATTTCATCTCTAACTCAGAGGCCAACTCCTTCTTACACTCTATCATCAAAGGCTCACTACCTGTCAAGAATAGATCGTAAACCTATAAAACCAAAATCAAATGCATACCTTGAAGAAATGTCATTTTTACATCCAACTGGTGAAGTGTCCATCCATGACTAGTAGCAAGGGAAACAATCAATCTAATAATAGTGGGAAACTGGAGAAAATATGTCGGCATAATCTCCTTGCTCTTGCTAGGAGAATGCTCAGGCCACAAACCTTACATTGTACTTCTAATCATCTCCATGCTTTATCTTCAATAGCCATTTTGAAGTTACAAAAGACTTTCCCTTAGGTCTTGACACAACATCCCATACATCATTCTTCATATGCAATTCATATTCTTTGGCCATGGAATCCTTCCAAACTTTTCCTTTCACAGTCACTCCATTATGCTCGGGATTATCATCGATCTTGATCTTGCTAGAGGGGAATGGTCCCCTCGTCTTATTTTCACTTTAGTTCCATAACTCATTTTGATAATTAGTTTCATCAACCATTTCTAGAAGAGGTCTCCCATTAAATCTATAGAGTCCTTATACTCTAGACCCAAATCTAAAAGCAACCCTCATATGATATTTTCAAGGCCATGTGAAAAAATTTCTTTTGATGAAGGCTACTCTCATACCTTTGTATTCCAAATCAGAAATAAATACGAAGTTATTCTTTTGGTCTCGAACATACATCACTTTCACGAAGAATAACAAAATATCCATATTCCAAGTCAAATTTGACAATACCAAATCCTTTCAATGAATATGTAGAATTTTCCCCAAGAATGATATTCAAACTCATCTCCCTTGCAATAAGATTTGAAAGGACTTTCTTATACCTATGGAAGTTTCTGTACTTTCTTGAATTATTTTAAGGATGAGGAATTTCTTCACGATCATCCAAATCATCTCTTCTTCTTTGATCATCTCTTATTGTTCTATCATCTCGCCTTCTCCTATCATCAACTCTTCTTCTATCATCACTTCTTCTTCTATCATTATGCCTGCTATTATTGTAGATTTAGTTGGAACTTGGAGCATCTCTCTTTCTTGGACAATATTGGCATACTGACCACAATTGTGGAAATTGAAGCATTCAATATCCCTTAATATTCTATTAGTTTCCTCTTATTCGGGAGAAGTCCTTTCTGAATTAGATGGTCTTTCTTTTCCCTATTTCATCTTGGATTGAGTAAAATGCAACATAGCCTCCTTCTTAATGCTTTTGAATTCTCCCTCTGTCAATCATCCTGGTCTCTTCTTGAGTGAATTTACCAATGATCTCATCAAATGAAGGTAATACATTATTTTTTCTTAGCCTAGTAATGAAGGTCTCCCAAACAGGAGGAAGACCTCGAAGAGTGACCAATACCAACTCCCTATCAGATACATGTTCACCTGCATCTTGAAATTGATCCCTTAAATGGTATACCCTCATGATATAGGATTGTAAATATTATCCCTTTTCTCATCTTTATCTCTTTAAGTTGATCTTTCAAGGATAGAATGTGATTCAAGTTGTTGACCTCATACATCCCAACTAGCTTGTCATACAAATCCCCGGATGCCTTCAAGTTACTAACAGAAGCAAGAAAATGATCTTATAAAGCATCAATGATACTTTTCTTATATTTGATATCACATTTCTTGTACCTAGATTTTATAGCAGAAAAATAATTCACTGTGAGGCTCAGTACCTTCCCTTGTACATGCTCCAAAACATCGTTGTCATCCAATATGAATTCCAAACTTATCTTCCAAGCAACCAAGTTAGATGGGTGAGAAAGATTCTCATTATCCTCAAAGTAAGAGGTATACATATTGACCAAATAAAATAGGATCCTTTAGCTTCTTTACAAGATGATTTCTCTTGTTTCTTGTCTCCTTGGGATTTTCTCTTCACATTAGCTTTGATGCCATGTTAATTTTCCACTCTTATATGTTTTTACAATTACTTTGGCCCAATTATTATATTTAATAAGCAATCTTTTCAAAACAATTTAATCTTCCAATTATCAATAGTAATTGTATATAGAAAAGTAAATGCAATGAATAATAAGAGACAAATAAGAGACACTAATTTTGGTCAAAGACCAGGGAAAAACCCCACAAGGTGAAAAACTCTTCCAAATTATTCTTCTTATTATATTTTCATAAAATGTTTTGCAAAGAGAGAGTATACAATATTCCAATTCAATAATAACAATATTATCCAAAAAAAACAAACCAAAAAATATCTCAGAGTTGACCCAATAGATAGATTTGCTTCATATCATAGTTTTCTAGCCTGCAGTCAATGATCAAAATCTGTGGTCATCTATTATTAAAATGCTAGGTGATAGCCACACAAAGCTAGTGACCATGCGTGTGGATTCAACTCTTCAACCACACAAAAAATCATGTATGTGTGCAGATACAACCAAGATTTCCCTGTTCCAACCCGACAACTACAAAACAAAACCCTAATCCACATGTGAAAGCTGAGACCCTGCAATTTCAGAATTGTACGAACAAATTCCATGAACCAACCTCTAACCTGTGTGATATGTCTAGTCAATTTAACGTCTTAAATTTCTCTACATAAATTATCAATCTGAGTATCGTAAACTAATGGAGTGTGGTGCACCATATGTGCTTAGTTAACCTTTTTCTTACTTCGTTGTTTTATATTTTATGTTGTTTTTGGGTTTTTGTTCTTGTTGGTTTCCTAAAGTGTTTAATGCAAATGGAAATCCTATTCTAAGGTCTTAAGAATACTTTTAAAGGTCAAGTATGGATGTAGATTTCAAAACAAGGTTTATGTCCCTTACGGTAACTTCCAAAACTTAGCACTTCAAAAGATCTCAAAACATGTTATTGATAAAATTAATACTTGAACACGAATGTAAATATGTAGCTACTTAAATCAAACAAAAGATGAAATATTGATCATGAAATCATTGTCTTTGCTGCCCATCTAATTACAAAAATAAAATCTAAACTATTTCACTCAAACAAACCAAAAATTGCATACTAACGAAAGCAAGATCAAATTACTTCACTTATAATCCGATAGATCGCCAAGTAGCTTTTCCAGGTTAAGCCATGGCTCTGGAGATAACATCAATAACATGAAGGAATGATATCTAAATTACCTACTTGCAAATGAAAGTAAAATCAAGTCACTTCACTTATAATCTGATAGCTCGCCAAGTAACCTTTTGGGGTTAAGCCATGGCTCTGGAGATAACGTCAATAACATGAAGAACCTGATATCTAAATTACCTACTTGCAAATGAAAATAAAATCAAGTCACTTCACTTATAATCCGATAGCTCGCCAAGTAGCTTTTCGAGGATAAGCCATGGCTTTGGAGATAACGTCAATAACATGAAGAACCTAGTATCTAATTGCAGAGATGAAAGTAAAATCAAATCACTTCACTCATAATCCGATAGATCGCCAAGTTTCTTTTCGGGGTTAATCCATGGCTCTGGAGATAATGTCAAATGACATGAAGAATTTGATATCTAAACTAACTAACAACAACAAATAAATAAGACTGAAATCAAAGCATAACTGAAATTGAAAAGCTTAAGAAAAAGTTCAGCAGAGAGGCAAATCTCATGTCACTATTTGATGCAAAAACATGTAAAGAAAAACTAATCTATAATCAACTGGTTGAACACACTTGCATGAATTAAAATTGCATGAATGGAAAATCTAAACTATCAAACTTGAAAGTAATAAAATGACATACATGAATGAAATCAAAGCAAAATTACAAAATAAAATCTACTCTACCTTACATTCTAATATGCTCCATGACATCTACTTCACATCTCCTTCCATGTTGAGAACATCAAAGCTTTATTCAAATTCTTCAAAATTATGAAGTACAACAAAGCTTTCCAAAGCTTTCAAAAGCCATCAAGGAAGAACTATAAAATCCAAGCTAAGCTAAGACTAACAAGCTAACAAATGAAGGAGAGAGATCTCCTATTTATACAAAAAGATGAGAAGCCATCTCATTAATGAGACTCTATGAATCTCTCCCTCTACCTCTAGAGTCCTAATCAAAATAGGAACTGATAAGACACATGTCTTCTTAGAGTTTCAATACAATTAGGAGATGTGAAATATATCCTCATGATCCCATGATTCTTTCCACTCAAAATCGAATTTGGCCTTAGAGTGCCACATAAAGGTCTTCTAGAAGCCTCCTTTTGACCTACACATGTCAACAATATCAACCCACTTGTTAGGTATAAGCATATGCACATTATTTCCTAATTTTTAACCACAAATTCACTTAAAAAGGCTAAGAATTAATAAAGTTTGGAAAACATAAATGTGGCCCAATGATAGTGAAAATGGGATGAATGTAGTGACATAGTAGTGAAATGGAGGTGATATAATGGACATAATAGTGAGAGTGTAATGGAAATGAATGACATTTTCAAGATCCAACATGAGATAAATAAAATAAGAGAGAAGAAGAATATGCTTGATGATGATATCCAAATTAGATTCACTTGACTTGTATTTATAGGCTTCAAAGGGTGTCCAATTTCTATTTTGGGACAACTTATCCTTTTTTGCAAATGTGGGTTTCCATATTAAAAATATATTTTTCCTCAACCAAATTAAATTCTTCCAAGGGCTAGGAGGGGTCTTTCTTGATGAGGAGGGATGTCCAAAGGAGGGAATTTTCCCCCGAGCTACCAAATTAAAATGGTCAAAATTATTTCTTCTTCTTCTCACTATCTTTTGCATGTGTAAACAAAGAACGTATGAGTTTTGATGATCTGAATTTTTTTCCAAATGGAGGTCCAATGAGTATATATAGTGGTAAAATCAAGTTGGTTTTGACCAAGGGTAACACCCATTCAATTGGTGGGGGCGACTTGAATTTCTAAAGCCTATATGATTTCAAAAATAATATTTCTTTCTTTCAATTTGATCAACTTGAACACTAACTGCAGTTAGTAAAAATCAACGTTCCCTCTTAGCTAGGGGGTATTCAACTTTCACTTTCTCATCTATCCTCTTTGCTGAACAATTTCTCCATCAAAAGAAAATACTAAATGAGCTTGATATGTTGATGTATCCATCCACTCCATGTTCTAATCTAGAATCATGTGGAAAGCATCTTACTTCAACAACATGCAAATAATCTAGTCATCTACTAGTCA
The DNA here is from genome assembly GCA_031772625.1 of Pinus tabuliformis. NCBI lineage: Eukaryota > Viridiplantae > Streptophyta > Pinopsida > Pinales > Pinaceae > Pinus > Pinus tabuliformis. The sequence goes on from CM062816.1 coordinate 838,298,183, forward strand.
AATTCCCTTTGCAAATGGATCTAGTAACCCACTAGCCAAAAATTTTGGTGTTATGATTAGAACCTTTTGACCAAGGTCATCAATACTTGTCCTAGATGACTAGCTCAACAATTCATTACTTGGAGTAGGGTCAATACCTTTGACCAAAAAAAATGGTGAAACCTTGGGCCAATTACCATGACTACCTTCCAATTGAATGGTAAAACACTTTCCCGATTGTAAAGGAACTCACTCTGCCCACTAGGAAAGTACCTCTTGGAAATATGTTCAAAACCTTCTGATCAAGGGAGAAATTTAATCCTTGATGCTCTTTTAGACATTCTCCCTTACAACATTACATGGCCCCTAGTTAGTACCCTTGACCTATCAATATCCTAACCTAGGGATAATGTATGTCATTAGTGCTACAACATCAACACTCCCTCTAACTGAGGGAATCATTCTCAACCACTCCAAGCTTGTCCTCAAGTAAAAAATCTTCATATTGGGACATAGGTTGCATGAGAATATCAGAAACCTACTCATCTATAGAAATGTACTGGATCTATACTGCTCCCTTTTGTACCATGTCTTAATACTTGATATCAATGTTCTTTGACTTGTCATTACAATAATATCGAACACTTAATCTAATCTGAATTGGATCATTATATTGTTTTTCATCCATCTCAATGAATTTGGATTGGAAAAAGTGGAGGAATCAACTCACGAGACCATTTTTACCGGTGGGACACATTTGGTGAAACAAAGAGCTTTCCAATGACATAAGAATCACGTCAATTGGAGTCTGTATGCAAAAGGTATGCCACTCAGAAGTTGACTTCCTCTTTTCACACCTATAGTTTGAGAGGATGCCACATTAGCCCCCGTTATTCATGGAAAAGGGGCTAGCCACGTGTTTGTGATGTAAAAGACTCTAGAAGTGTCTATTTTATAACTCTATTTAAGAGTTTATATAGTCAAACTTAACCACTAATAGGCTATCAGGCTATGTTATAAGTAGGCCACTAGGAGGAAGAGGCATTCCATTCTTTTGAGAGAATTTTGTTCCATAGTTGAGAAAAGATAGCTAGGAGAAATAGGAGGTAGAGCACACAGAGAGGATCTGTGCATTGTAGTAGCCCACGAGCCACAGACATTACTTCTTTGTATCTGCAGCCATATTTCCAGACAGAGAAAGAGAGAAAAGCGACCTCACCTTCCAGTTAGCTTTTCTCCCAAAAGGGTTTCCCAAAGAGCATATCTTGTGTATTATGTGTGTGTGAGCTTATTTTTTCATTCTCTACTCTTTTGCTTGATTTACTTTTACATGCATGCACTAATTATAGTTAATTTTATAGATCTAGAAGTTAAATAAAATTGTAATAGTGTAGAATCTTAGATTTTTAATATAATATTACCAGACTTGTTGTGACGAAATATCCAGTGGAATATCCACGACAGTTTATGGATCATAATCAAACAATCATGTGAGTAGCTTCTGAAGCCATATTGCTTCACAATTCGCCAAACTAGTTATAATATACTAAGCCTCTGCAGTATTCAATGTGACAAATATCTTCTTCTTGCTCATCCACAATATCATAACATAACCAAAACTAAAGAAACATCCTTATGTGCTATTCTTGTCTTCTACACTCTCTTCCCAATATGAATCTGTATATCTTGGCAGTTGTACTTCATCATTTGAGATATATCTCAATCCATATCCAAATGTACCATTTTGACACTTCAAAACATATTGTGCCACATACCTTTGCTCAACCATAAATTGGATGACTTCCTTCACTGGATCTATCACCACAACCAATTTTTGGTCACCCTAACTGGGTGCTCCCTCTAACATTGGAACAAATCCCGTTGTGGAAATCCTAGCTGCTCCCTCTACCACTACTTATTGAAGCATATCTGCTAAATGGCATGGTCCACTCATAGAAGGCATACTACTCTTAGAGATATCATGTCTTTGAGCATGTAGTCTAAAAATATTATAGTCCATAATATGAAAGATCTTCATAGTATACTTCCCTAGACCAAGGAATTAATGCATCAAATCTCGATCCTTCATCTCGAACTCATAGGTCAACTCCCTCTAGAACATAAGTAGGCATTGACTGCTCCCTCTGTCACAAAACAAAACCCTCCTACTATTGTTTCTCCCTATGTCATGTGTGTCCTTCTCAATAGATATCCATGAATTCGAGTATACCATTCTCGAGGTTCATATAAATCCTTCTTAAGTACACAAGCATGAGATTCCCTCTCATGTGCATCAAATCCTCGAGATAGATCTATTTACACTTATTCTTCAATCACCCCATTGAGAAAAATGATCTTTATATCCATCTAATGTAATCTCCAATCCATAAAAAAATTAACAGAAATAATAGTACTAATAGAAGTGTACCTAGAAATTGGATTAAATGTCACCCTATGGTCCTCCCCCTCTTTTTGGGAGAAACCTCTTTCCATGAATCCTTCTTTGTACATCTCTTTGCTACCATATACCATATGCTTGATCTTGTATATCTACTTGCAAGTCACTATTGACTTCCCTTTAGGTCTTGACACAATTTCCTCCCTTAGCATCATTCAAACCCGTTGGCTTGCTTGTTCCCTCTAATCTAGGATCTTTCCCTGGCATCTGAAACGATTCTAGATGTTAGCAAAATTTCTCCCTTGAACACAAATCACTCTAGTTGACTTTATGCTTGATTATGGGAGAATCCTATTTCCACAAAAAAATCATCATTCTTCCCATTTCTTTCATCTGCCTCCAAAGCCTTGACAGCCTTCACGATGTACCTACAAACCTCATTAGGTGGACATGGAAGAAAAAATTATAACCAAGAAAAAGATATAAAGATAAGAGGATGACTAAAATTAATAATAATCAATGAATAATGATATTAAGTACCTATCTTTTGACCTGAGGATTGTAGGGAGTTCTCAACTCCCTCTTGATCCTTGTGTTCTTGCTGAAATCATTGAAATCCATGTGCAAACTCACCATGCTAGAAAATACTCATCCTTGTTCTCATCATCACCTAATAATGCATGTAGCTTACCTTTCCTTGCATGGATTGTATGAGATAGGGTTTCATCCTTGATCTAACCACACCAAAGGATCAACTACAACCTAAGTCATTTTTTGTGCTATTAGGAAGATGAACCAAGTATAAACTCCACTCGTATTCGACACTCTAGGTCTCATTCTAGGGTTTCACGAAACCTTAGGATCAATAATTTAATAAAAGTCATATCCTTCTAAACTTTTGTGGTTTACAAAACCCAATACTTTCAAATTTCATTGAAACCCTTTGTAATACTAACAACCTTGTAAATTATCATGTGAATCTCATCACTTGAATTTGTTGCTTTATAGGTGACCTCTATTTTTTTCATACTGAGGCCTTTTCAACCCTATTGAGGTCACCTATGAGGCCTTTCACCCCTATGTAGCTTGCATTGAGGCCTTTCTCAACTTCTTCTAGGTATGTAGCTTCGCCTTATTCATCCACGACCCTATTTTCTCATGACTTGAGGCCTCTCAACTTCCCTGCTATGGCTTCAACCCTCCTCCAAGGAATAATAGAAACTCAAATTTACCTTAACCAACAAACAAATCATTGTGTATTTGTTGATATTTCTAGGGAAAACACACTAGAAATAATGGTCTTCCATAGATAACTACTTCCAATGATCAGTTACCATTAATTTCACATATAATTGATCCAGTATCATTAAGCAGTTATACAAAATAAATTTTGAACTAATAAACATGAAAGAGCAGTAGAAAAATAACCATGAGAAAATGAGACAAGAGGGACATAAATTAGGCTCGAGGTTAGGGAAAAACCCATTAGGGGAAAACCGATTTTTTTTCCTTATGAGAGAGAGTTAATTATTCATCAATACATCCAATAAAAGCATGATGTCAAAATAACAGATAACCAAAACATGATCTCATAGATGACAAACCTCTCTTCTTTCTTTCCTCTATTTTTCATCCACCTTTCCTCTAGTCTAGCTTCAGTAGAACAAACAAAAGAATATGTAATGCAAATTTCCCAAATGAGGAGTTCCACACATAAATAGTCTTTGAAGGGGGCCAAATGGGTGCCTCTTGGGACCTAGCCAACTTGAAGAAAAGAAGAATGACTTGAGTAATTTAGGAGGCATAAATTAAAATTAAAATTCTCTAATTTCTTCATGATGAAAATATCGACCATGGCTACCATATTTCTAATACTATCCTCAATAATAAGTGCTTCTTCAAGTCTCTTTAATGGCTTCTCTTTCACCTAAGTTACGATATCATGTTGAGTTTTCAAGGAAATATGATCTTCTAAATTGATAATCACTTTCTAATGATTTTTTTAACCAATTTTAGTTATTTCACATACATCATTAAGCAATTATACATAGAAAATGTAACATCCTTGGTGAAAATTCCATATAAAAATATATAAATACCACAGATGATGGGACAAGTATTCCAAGTTGAATGGCGGGAAAGACATCCTAGTAGGTGTTCGTTTGGTTTTCTATGGCTAAAGGAAATTGGCAAAGGCAATGGCTAAGGCTTTGGAAAGGAAAAATGGCATTTTTGGCACATTTATTTATGAAAATAATGGAAATTAGGAGAAAAGGAAGGTGAAAGGTCACAAGTTGCATGTGAGGAGGAAATTGAAGGAAAATAATGGAAAATGAAGAAAATAGAGGCCTCATTAATAAAAAGGCTTCTCAGGATTAGTGGGAAAGTTTTGTTAGTGAAGACTTGGTCAGTTCAATTTTGGGAGCTCTCTCATTATTCTCTCTCTCTCTCATACTCTTGGATACTTAAATCTTTCATGGAGCACTCTTGGATGGTGTGGCATACTTGGATTCTTGGAGCAAGAATGAAAAGGAAGAGTAGGAAAGTGAAAGAGGGCATCAACATCAGCAGCTACATCATATTTTCTTACAGGTATCGAGTTGCATGTATGATTTTTTCACTAGTTTTGGCATGCATGTGGTTTCTTGGTTATGATCTTTCATTGGCATGGAGAATGGTCGAGATTGATAGTGGATTTCCTAGCCTTGCCATTTCTTGGATATCCATGGTGATTGTGGGTTTGCTTTCGTTGTTTTATTTTGGTTGGTTCTCATGTTTCCTTAGCTTCAGTTGAGTTATTAGTTGTGGAATCCCTGGTTGAACAAATGCTCTAGAAGCCAGGTAACATTTTGGGTTGAGTTACTAGTGTTGGAAGCCCTGGTTGAACAAACACTTTGGAAGGGCTATAACAACTTGGGTTGAGTTACTATTATTGGAAGCCCTGGTTGGACAAATTCTCTGGAAGAACTTGGTGGATTGAGTTACTATTCCTGGAAGCCTTGGTGGAAAAGCGCTCTATAATCCCTGTATAAGTTGTGGGTTGAGTTACTAGTTCTGGAAGCCTTGGTTGGACAAATGCTCTAGAAGCCCTCTATAAGTTGTGGGTTGAGTTACTAGTTCTGGAAGCCTTGGTTGGAAAAACACTCTAGAATCCGTGGAAGGCTTGGATGGAGACCAATATCATGATGGTTTTGGTGATGTCCGCTGTGAGGTGGAATCCCTATTTGATGGGTTGATGTGGATGGCCTAAGCCCTGGATGAGTTTTGATTGATGTGTTCTATGAGATCCCACATTCATGCTTGGAATATGGCACAGCGTGAATGGTTGAAGAGAGATTTGTCTCAATCATTATACGGTCAGGTGGAATTTGGTAGTCCCATATTTGGTTGGTTCATTTCATTTATTAATGATAAATCCATTCCCTTGATTTTTATGTGTAAAGGTACTAATGTATTTATGGATTTGATGGCTAATATGTTTATTGTATTTTTGTTCCTATTATGTTGGTTATATGCACATTTCATGACAACCGCTATGTATGGATCTCAACATATTTTTACCTGTATATGAATGAATAATATTTTTATGAGTTAATGGAGGATAATGCAACAAATGGCATGAGGGAAAAATGGTTCATAGCAATTCTTAGATAAGTATGAGATACCTACTCTTAATTTTGTTATTTACACTTGTGGGTTACATGTTGATGATATGTTTGACTAACTCGCCTGACAGTGTCTGGGAAGCATTATAAAGCACTTGGCTAATTTCTAGGGAGCATTGGTCCTAAGACTAACTCACTTGGGTAGTGTCTGGGAATCATTATAAATCACCTGGCTAGTGTCTGGGGAGCATTATTCTTGATACTAACTCACTTCGGCAGTGTCTAGGGAGTGTTACCCTGCTCTAAGTTTCTCAAATAGAAGTAGGACCCAGGGATAGGCAGTATGAGTGGCTGGCTTGTCTCCTGAAGGTTATTTGGATGATATTGGATGATTGTGTGTGATGTTCTGTCGATTCCATTTCCTTAAAGTCACCAAGGAGGTTGACTATTATCATAGTGGCCTCTCGTCGCATGTTTACCCTAGTTGACCAGTTGATTGGGTAGATGTGGGAGGAGGGTGTTACAGAGTGGTATCAGAGCATGGTTCAACTCTTGGATTGGATGGGCAGTGTGCTTCGATCATGTATGCATGTCAGTTTCATGTGTGTCTCTTACACTTGTATTTCATGTGCTTGTTGCACTTGCTGGATGATTGATTATGGTTGTAGTATGGTTATCATGGAGAATTTGATATTGATTTTGTGGAATGCATTTGTCATGAGTATGTGAATGGTTGTATATGGTTATATATTTCTTACATGTTTATTTTATGTCGCCTACTTACATCCTCGTATGGTAGGTTACATGTATCAGTCTTGTAGGTTGATTACAAGAATTGATCACTTATGCTCAACTACATGTGTTTATGCGTATGTGTAGTTGATTATGCATTTCTTATGCATGTTGATGGTTGCATGTGGAAATGTGTATAGTGAGGTAGTTGTTGTTTTCATGCATGAGGTCATTGAGGCTGCAACATTGGACTTTGGGGTAAGAGCATATCGTCATATAGGTATTGTATGTCTAGCATCGAGGTGTGTAGGTTAAAGTATTTTTATATGCATTAGGGTTATATACATTAGGCTTATGTACATGTATTTGATGTTATGGTTAAATTCATGATATATGTTAGATGGTTAGTGTAGCTATATGTACATGTGTCAGATAGTCATGAATGATAATAACATGTGGTTGTATGCTTTGTTATTGTTGTTTTATGTTAGATATCTTGATGATTTGGTTATATGTTGTTGATGAGCATGTTATATGTTAACTTATTGTTGCTATATGTTAGTTAACTTGATGATTAGGGTTATTTATTTGAGATCTTGATGTTGTAACTTGGATTGGTCATATGTGTGATGGTTATGCTCATTTCATTGAAGATCTTGTTGTTACATGTATTTTGTTAACCTGGTTTGACCTATGTAGATGGTTATGGTTGCGATATTCAAGTATGAGCTGACATATTAGTGATATGGTGTCGTACTAATCTAGACTGATTGTACATATGTGATTGTTATGCATGAACGATAAATGATTATGAGCTTATGTTGTGAACATGTTAGTTAGTTAGTGTTATGGATGTCATGATCTTAATTATGTTTGAGTTGACATGTTGTAAAGTTATATCCTGCCAACTAGATTGATTGTGTAGAAAAGATAGCCTTCCCTGAGGTACACTAAGGTATGAGGTTGCTTATTTAGTATACTTGGTGCTTCATTCTTGATCATGTTGTCTATTGATGTTGAGTGTTTAGTGTCTATTATGTCATATAGTTAATTTAACATGGTATGTTGCAAGCTAGTTGAATGTTTGATGAATTTCATAATATGAGTATGTGTTCAAATGATATTGTTTTAAGATGATTGTACTAACACATATGTGTTGAGACAGTTGATATGTACTTGATTATAGTAGGTGATAGTTGTAATATTATGACTGATGACTATGAGTTGGCTATGGATTATGACATGATTGTTAATCTTGGTAACGATTGATTTAAAATTGATAGATATGATTGTCCTGATATTTGGAACATGTGGTTGACATGTGTGAGCAGTTGCAGGGTAACATGCTTGGTATTAGTATGACAAGGCAATAGTTGATTTGTTTATATCACTAAAAATTGGGTGATGTGATAGTGCATAGTAAGCCTCGATTGCAACAAAGTAAAAATGGTAAATTGGGAAAGAATTCCTTTGGCTATGTTTGGGAACCTAATTCCAAACGAATGAGAGCTTTGCACACAAGAAGTCTTCTTAACCTTAATCTAGTCTAACATTATGTGGATACATGCTATATTCATAAACATGTACTTGACAAGTATATTAGCTATTCTTTAGTTACAGAAGGATATGTTAAAGGATTGGAGTCGCTTGAGAGATGGCGTGGATGTGTTCAATTGCAATCAATGTCCTTGGAACAACAAGATGAGGTAACTGGTGTATTGTTAGACTTATTTATACATTGATAGTTATGTGTTTTTGGTAGCATGATGCAAGGATTTGCATGTCAAGAGAGGTTGCTATGAAATCTTGAAGATGGCTCACGTTGAGCTTTCCTTGGGAACCATGGGGATTGAGTCATGGTGTTTGTTGTTAGTCTTGTGATTTTGGTCTTTTATGAATTGCTGATCTTGAATTATAGCATTTTTTATGTCTAGTGTATGGCCATACCACTTTGTTTGCGGAGTTTTTTTGTTATTGGTTTTCATGGTTTTATTCTTGTTGTTGTTTATGTTCTTGCCTTTTATGTTTTGAGTCTGGGAAATTGGTTTGGAAAGAGGAAAATTAATGTAGCTTGAGGAGAGCTATGTGGTACTCGATAGGCGATATAAGACCCATATGAAGCTCAGTGCATGAGTAAGCGTAGAGGAGGGTAAGACTATGACAGTTGGTTGGAATGGTTGGGTCTATTGTGGTAAATGGACAGTAGTAGTGCAAACACAAGAAACGTAACCAGAATTGTTCACTGAGAGGACAAGTGGCACAGGATTGTAGCACTAGACATTGGATGCAAATTTGACGTTGCAGTGGATTCTGGACTTAGTGGGAAGGAGGTGGATCCTAGTACTAATTTTAGGTTAGAGGCATGAGCCTATGGATTCCCTTGTTACAGATGCAGAGCTGTGTTATAAAGCTTCAATATGTAGTATGGTTTTTATATGGTCATGTTGTCATGATGTTTCTATTTTGAGTGACCTTAGTTAAAGATTTATTAAGTAAAGGTATTACAGACTCATGTGCTGGTGTGTGTGTCTATGTTATTTAAGCAACAGATCGATCAGATTACAAATACACAGACACTTGAAATGGAAATACAATAGAGAAATATAGTAAGAAATAAAAGAACACAAGAAATTAATAAGGAGTTCACCCTATCCTCCAGGGCTACATCTCAGGTCCAGCTCTCAGTGATGGCCTTATTTTATTGTGTCTTAAGTAGATAATTACAATGCAGGAGCTAAATATGAGTCTCTTGAAACAGATTTGCTTGGCAGGGTGGTTCTTGGATTCCCCAAGCCATGGGAGTGCATAGACTCTTTTGCATACCAGCTCTTTGACCTCTCTAGTCTAACAGATCCTCTCGGGGATGGCTTGAATCTCTCAAGCTCTCTAGTGCTCGACACTGCCTCTGGTCAGCTCAGCCCTCTATCTTCTTTCTGCTTTTCTTTGCTTCACTGTCTTCTATCTTCCTCCTTGTGTTCTGTCCTCCTCTCAGGGTTCTGGTGTCTTTCTGCGTTACATGTACATGGCTTTAAGGCCATTCGTTCCCATGGCAGTTCGATTCCTCTTCCACTTCCTGTCAGATTGCCTACTGCAGCTGCGCTTGGAGTTCCTTGCTCGGCGTCATCATCAGGCTCACAGGGAGTGGCCACATGTCCTCCTGTACATTGCGCCAACGTGCTTCGTCAATTCAATTCTTCGGTTATGTCGTGGAATGATTCTTCCTCCACTGTGGTAGTCAAAGCGGACCTCAAATTCTTCTGAATCACGGCTTATTCCCTCTTTAAATCCGATCTTTCCATCAGGCACAATGTCAACCGTCCGATCTGGATCCCCCAGATCCAACGCCATCCACTCATTTTGCGCAGCTGACTTGCTCTTCCATTAGCACGCGATGAGCGGCGGTTTTCTCTCTCCTCCGCTTGCCATGTGTTGGTCGCGAAGTGGAATCGCTCTGATTTCACCAAAACTACTTACTACCCAAGGAGCCCCCGATCAATATCGCCGATTTCTCAGAGCATGGGCCCCGCCTTGTCCTTTAGCCTTTTCGCTTTTTGTCCTTCGATTCTCCAGCTCTCCATGCAACCAAGTGCTCGGGGCTTCTCCATTTTGAGGGTTTTTGCCCTAAGCATTACTTGCACATCAAAAACGTCCTCTGTTTCCCGATCAGGGCCTCCCAGGTTCTAATTTCACCTCCCGTGCAGTCTCCATGGGCCTCGGTCAGCGCGCTTTGACCGAGGTCCTCGTTGTTCCATACTCGCTGCCACTGCCACTGATTTGAGGTGTTTTGATCGTTGTTTTGAATTATTTGAAGTCTATCGCGACCTGATACAACCATCATTCTTTTGATTATTCTTCATGGATCCAATAAGGATCATGGGAAGTATGTTTTTTTTTCAACAGTATTATTGGTTATAGGTGTCATTGAACACTGAGGACGGTGTTCTCCCAAGGGAGAGGGTTCTATAACAGCCCTGGTGAAAATTCCATGTAAAAATATATAAATACCATAGATGATGGGACACGTATTCCAATCTGAATGGCGGGCAAGAAATCCTAGTAGGTGTTCGTTTGGTTGTTTATGGATAAAGGAAATTGGAAAAGGCAATGACTAAGGCTTTGGAAAGGAAAAATGGCATTTTTGGCACATTTATTTATGAAAATAATAGAAATTAGTAGAAAAGGAAGGTGAAAGGTCACAGGGTGCATGTGAGGATGAAATTGAAGGAAAATAATGGAAAATGAATAAAATAGAGGCTTCATTAATAAAAAAGACTTCTGAAGATCAGTGGACAAGTTTGGTCAGTTCAGTTTTGGGAGCTCTCTCATTATTCACTCTCTCTCATACTCTTGGATACTTAGAGTTTTTTTGGAGCACTCTTGGAGGTGTGGCATACTTGGATTCTCAAAGCAAGAAGGAAAGGAAGAGTAGGAAAGTGCAAGAGGACATTGGCATCAACAACTACATCATATTTTCTTGTATGTACCGAGTTGCATGTATGATTTCTTCACTAGTTTTGGCATTCATGGCACATGCATGTGGTTTCTTGGTTATGATCTATCATTGGCATGGAGGATGGTTGGGATTGATAGTCGATTGCCTAGCCTTGCCATTTCCTAGATATCCATGGTGATTATGGGTTTACTTTCATTTCTTTATTTTGGTTGGTTCTCATGTTTCCTTAGCTTGGGTTGAGTTATTAGTGCTAGAATCCCTGGTTGAACAAACACTCTGGAAGCCCTGTAACAACTTGGGTTGAGTTACTAGTCTTGGAAGCCCTGGTTGAACAAATGCTCTAGAAGCCCTATAACAACTTAGGTTGGGTTACTAGTCCTAGAAGCCCTGGTTGGACAAACGAACTGGAAGCCCTTGGTGGGTTGAGTTACTAGTCCCGAAAGCCTTGGTTGGATAAATTATCTAGAAGTCTTGTATAAGTTGTGGGTTGAGTTAATAGTCTGGAAGCCTTGGTTGGACAAACGCTCTGGAAGCCATGTATAAGTTGTGGGTTGAGTTACTAGTTCTGGAAGCCTTGGTTGGAAAAATGCTCTGGAAGCCCTAGAAGGCTTTGATGGAGACGAATATCATGATGGTTTTGGCGATGTCCAACTACGAAGTAGAATCAATAATTGATGGGTTGAGGTGGATGGCCCCTAGAAGCCCTGGATGAGTTTTGATTGATGTGTTCTATGATATCCCACATTCATGCTTGGAATATGGCACAGGGGTGAATGGTTGAAGAGAGATTTGGCTCATTCATTCTGTTAGCGCTCGAATTTGCCTCAGGTTGAGGAAGGCGAAACTCAAGGCAACATCAAACTAAGCTCAGCCTCATAGCTAGCCCTATGAGGACAGGAGAGGGCTCTCTCCGGCTCTATCTCGGCAAGAGGTCTTCAAAGGGGCTGAGATGACCGATATGAATACTGATTTTAGGCTAGTAAATTGATAAGATAGTTTGATTTAAGATTTTTAGGGTTTTGTTGGAAAACAGGGAAAGGCAATTTTGGGTGCGGGGATGTGACACAATTTTTGCAGAGGTCTTTTTGGGGCAAGGTAGGCAATCGTCCTGATGTCTTTAAAGGAATTGAATGGATAGAAATGACTGGTGAGGAGCTAAGGAGAGTGAGAAAATTTCAGGAGTTCTCCTTAAACAGATGAAAACATAGATATTAAACAAACTTAAAGGCAGAGCATACAAGATTATGAATTCTACCTCAACACTTCATTTGTTTAATTTGCAGAAGAGAATAGTAGGAAAATGATACACATAACAAACTTACAAGTACATGAGAGAAACACACCATCAACACAAATAACCACAGGAATCCCAAATAGTGCTGCAAAACCCTGGTCATTCCTTTGCCAAAATTGCTGAGATACAATGTGTAATACAGTCTAAGCTTATCCCCCAAGAGTCCAACCATGAAAATGACTAAGAAAGTACATAATATAGGCAAGCTAACACATTTCCTTGCCTCTAGGGGTCGAGCTCATCATCCTAGGAGCTGTTTCAACCAATTCTAAACTGAGCACTACAATCTAGGCAGTCAAAACAACTTGCCTCTATAAGTTAGGAAACCAATTCATTCATTAATTTTTTGCTATTTTATGAATGAATCTTCTAGAATAGGTAAAAAAAATGTCATTTCATCATGAAAATACATTAGTTACATCAAAGAGGGTGAAAAATCCCATGAAAAGTCAAAACTAGTCAAAAGTTGCGTTGTCCTGAGCTGTAGATGAAAAACTGGCAAATTTCCCTGATGCGTAGCGCGCCATTTCTCTACGCGTAGCACACCTTTGAGCCCACTTTTGGGGCACTTCCCGGCATCCAAATGAGGCTCAAGTGGGCTTGCTGGAAAGGTTTGGATGTCTACTCTCCAACCCAAGTGGAATTTCTCAATCTGGTGCCCATTTGCCCCTCCAAAAATGCAATCTCCCAAGACTATTTCCTGTGTGTCCAAAAAGTGGCAGAAGGTCATTTTTTGCTTGTTTTTTGACCTTTTGGGGGCCCAAACCTCAATGAAATGTCTTGGCAGTGGCTGAGCAAGTGTAATTTGTCATGACAAATCCAAAAATGTAGAGTTTTTGTGAAATGGACCTCCCCATCTTCAGGGTAGCGCGCAGCGCGCTACGCGTTGAGGGCAAAACCCTGTTCTTAGCAAAAAACAAATTCAAAATTGACCAAAATTGCTCCAAATTTTCTGAATTTTGATCTGGAGGTGTATCATTGAGCACCATGCTCCTTCAAGGAGGCTTCGGCCAAAATCTAAAGTGGATCGGGTCTTTTCCTCCGTTTTAGTGCCTTGGCCAATCATCCTTTGAGTACCTTCATTTTCGCTTTGCACACATGCATGCAGGCCCAATAATGATTCTTCATGTGGCGGAGCATATCTTTGTCCCTGTTTGCCTTGGCTAGCAACTTCTCTAAATGAGTGTTCACCCGGATGAGCATAGACCCTTGCTCAATAGGTGTCAAATCATTGGGTCTCTTGCGGGGCAAGTTTCGGTCTTCTCAGATTCGCCGCAACTCATCAAAAGTGTGTTCATATTCTAGCTGCTTGTTACGCTGCTCCAAGTAGTTGATTGTCCAATTGGCCGTTTCTAATTTCTGTTGCAACAAGCGATTTTCAGCCTTCTGTTGCTGAATGATCTCCTTTAGCTCCGAGCTAGGAGAACTAATGTCTAGGTCAATAATGTTTATGTCTGGATCACCTGATGGTCCCTCATCAATCATGGGCTGCTTGCCTCTCTCCTCTACCTATGCTGCTGTCGAAAGCGAGGCCCCTTCCACCTGATGTGGAGATAACACTCGCTGTGCTGATGAAGAAGGCGAGTCCCCTTCCACCTGGTGTGGAGATAATACTCGCCGTGTAGATGCAAATAAGGCCCTATGGCCTCTCTGATATGTAACACATGCTGGAGTGCTGACATGCTCGGGCTCTGGAATGTGAAACTGATGTGAAGGACCTCCCTCATCATGGACAATCTCAGGGGGTGGTGTGACACCGTGAAGAAGTCGCGAGAGATGAAATCCTCCCAAGCAATACCCTGCTGTGCCAACTGATGCATCACTATGATCTCGATCAGTGCATAATGATATATACTCTTGTGTTGCTGTGCGGGGTTCTTCCTTTGCACTAAGGGCACCATCCTCTCTATATTTTGGCACATGAAAAATGGAATGTTCATCATTCGTATCCGGGTGAAATGCATCAACAAACGGATATGGTACGAATATAAACGTGAAAATTTGCCCTCACAAGTGAAATAGTGCATAATGAGCCTCATCAAGGGTGCATACTCATCCCTTAGGAATCTGAAGGGAAAAACAGCAGTTAGGTGTCTCATACACCCGGGTTTGATATATGGTTCATAATGAAATCTGTCTAGTTGTTGGCACTTGTTCCACTCCTCCCCAACATTTGGTATCCCGGTGGCTTGAGCAACAATTTCGGGTGATAGGGTGAAGTCCACTCCTGCAAGGTTCACCTGACCATTGTGCAAATGTAGGACAAACAAGCGGACTAGTTCTTTGTGATGTTGAATTTGCGAGATCCGCTCACAATATCCAAAGCATGATTGATATTGAAAACATGTCATTGCAAGTGGACAAGCTTGCAACTGAGCCAAAGAAGTGGGCTCCTCCCTGACATGCCGACCACCTTTACCACCCTTATGATGCCTCCTTGGCACTTCTATCTTCGGTGTCGAATCACTGTCATAACTCTGCTCATAATCTGATTCGGTTTCTGACATGGTTTTGAAGGCAAGATGGCTGAAATTTATTGTTGACTTTGCACCAAATTAACTGTTGTTTGACTTTTTCAAATGTTGTCACCAAGGGGACATAAATACAAGGGGATTGTTAGGGAAAGGGGAACATGAGGGAATTAGTGACAATAAACATAAATAAGGAATTTAGGGAAGGCAACATGGGGAATCATAATATTGTGGGATTTTAAGGTGAAGTAGGGTTTGGGAATTTAGTAGGTTTTAGGGATTTTAGAGCGGAAGATTATAAAATTTTATGGGAAAATTTGAAGGAGAATGTTGGTGAAGATGAGGGAAAAGAGGGATCAAAAATGGGCAACCTTGGACAACAAAATACTTTGAAACCCTAGCACAACTAAGTCTTTAAATTTTCCACAGCAATGTAGGGTTTTAACTTCTCATTTTCATGGCATTTTTAACATATTAATTTCTCATTCATCTTGCAAAACCAAAACTAGCCATGGAGGAGAGGCCTACCTGAAATTTGCTTGAGAGAAAAGAGGATTTGGTAGCTTGCTGGCAGTTTATTGGGTGAAAAACCCAACGCGTAGCGCACCTTGCCCAACGCGTAGCGCCCCTCTGGTGCGTAGCGCCTGAGTAAAAATGCACTGGAAAAGTCGCGTTGATGCGTAGCGCGCCCTGGGTGTGTAGCGCGCCTCAGCTGATGCGTAGCGCGCCCCTGAAACTGCCCAATTTTCTCAATGACTCTTGAAATCGCCTTTGCAAGGATTCACTTGGCTTGTGAGAGGCAAATGAGTTGCTAATGAAGAGTGATATGCTTTTATAGGCTCCTTTTTTATTTTTATTTGCCCAAAACCCACTTTATAATGTTTGAGTGTTGACACCTTTTGAATTAATTGGCTCTGACTTTTGGTTTCCTTTTTTTTGAAAAAAATTGGTTGAAATGATGATTTCTTCTGAAAAATTTTGCAGGGATGGCTTCTAAGATGCTTTGGCAAAGGAGACCAAGGCTGCGCTTCAACATTTGGAGAATTTGAAATTTTGACAATTTTTTACAAAAACGAGATGGTGACCTGTGTTTTTCAAAAACAGAGTTTTGAAAACAAGGTGAAAATTTAGCTATACAATAATGAGAATTATTGAAATGATGTTTTATGAAGGACATCCCTCTGGCCTGCTGGTATTTTATGACTTCTTAAGACAAAATTGACTCAACCCTAGACCTAAGACCTCGAAATTTAAAACATGATGATGAATGACCTTTGAAGACTTTATTTACTTAAACAGACCTGAACCAGCAGTGCCAAACACGAGGGGAATAAATGACACAAAACTATTCCATCAGAGTTATGGCATGCCTAACGAAATGCAGCTGATCAAACTGATGGGACACCTAATCATGAAATGCAAAGAGCTTTGATCTCTGATGGAGGGATACTAGACCGACTCTAACATTGGTTCCAATGGGGATGGTAGCTCCTTGGAGATGCCAAGAACGACAGATCTCTGGGAGAGTAGACCAGTGCTTTCATCCATTGGGCAATGGAGTCATTATTTTAACATTTAACACAAACTTTGACAGCTATATTGACTGAAAACTTGACTGAAAACTGACTGGAACTTAACTGAAGCTTGACTCAAACCGACTCGATGGAAAACTGAAATAACTTGAAAAAACTCACTCAACAGACCAAACACAAATGACTCATGACTGACTTAAAACAAGACTTTACAAAGCTTTTTGAAAGGGCGGCAGTCCATCAAGATTTGAACTCATGATGACAACCACCTGTGTTTCTTACAAGACAATATATCCTCAAAATATATCAAAATTCCAATGCAACCAATCAAGAAGATGGCTTCATGACTGATTCTTCTTATCAGATCTTCTGGTCAACAAATCAAACCTATCACTGGGCATCCAAAAACATAATTGACCATGGCTGCAACAAAACACTGTAACAAACACTTTCACTGCTGGCTGTAAAAAACTTGCTAGAGGATCGTAAAAAACATGAAGATTTGCCATTGCCACCTCCTGCTGAAAGATCAAGGTGTCCTTTGTTTCAAATTCTGATCTGCCTTCATCATGTGCTTCGGTAAAAGTATGCTCATAGGCTTCAAAAAACTCTGAACAAATGGATGGGCAGACCTCTTCTTGGAAAAGCATTTCAGCACATGAAACATATGAAGAGGAATCTGAATGGAAATCCTGAATGTTTTGTTCTTCTGTGGTGTGAATATGCTGTAGGTCATTTGTATATGATATGATGGCTAGGTTTTCATGTTCCTTATTACATTCTTCAATCATAAGGAAAGAAACTCCAGATGATCCTTGAAGCACAATATTATCATTTATGTTGTCTACCACAAATTCATTCAGAGAAACTTTTTCACTTGCTTGAGAAAAGATCTCACCTTGCTCTTCATGATCTGACTGAATGACCTCCTCATGAAGACTCGGTTCTAATGACAGACCGGCAGCACGACTGAGAACATTTGAATCCATTCCGTTGTCTATGATCTCAACAACCAAATTCTCCTTTTCAGGATTTAGCACAAGGTATTCTTGGTCATCATGATCTGAATGTTGATCTGAAATAGCTGGCTGGACTGCATCACATTCTGAAATTGAATCTTGACTACCCTGCACGCTGTCTTCTTCTGTGGGTAGATCTGAAACGACACTTTCTCTTTCATTATTTTCAGCCATATGACCATCTTCAGCTTGCTGATCTTGATTCTGCTGCAAAATGTCCTGATCATTTTGACAAGTATCCTCTAAGTTTTCTTTATGCTGCTGAAACGGATTTTCGTAAAGGGCCTCCATGATTTCATCATCCATAAAATTATCATCTTCATAATATTTCTCAAGGTTTTCAATAAAATTAGAAGCATGTTTGCAATAGTCATGAACCAAATTTAATGATGGATAAGATGCTTGATATCTTTCAATAAACAAGGCATGAAAATCCTTTAAACAGTAAATACAGGCCTACGGCAAATTTTCATACCAAGATTGGGCTTCACCTTCCAGAGTGGCCAGGAATATCTTCATCAAGCAATCTTCAGGAAAATCCACCTTCAACTTGCGAATATGCATATGAAATCTAACTAGATGTAAAGCAGCATCCTTCTTACCATCATCTTTAAATGTAAGGATAACAACATATTTGTTGAGGGATCTCAGAACAATTTTTCAATTGGCACAAACATTACCATTACAATGTGCGCAACTTTCCCTGGACAACCAACACTATTATTACCACCAATCACGAGGGTTTTATCGTTATCTACAAAAATGAGATATATTTTCCAACAACTTTCTTCCCTCGCCCACAAACATTTATGGAACTTTTATTTCTTTCATAGAAAATTAAAAATACGTAAATTAAACTCTTCGAGTGCGTGGTGACTGTCGTAATGGCATTAAATTCATCTCCAAAATTGTCCAACAGGAAATTCTTGTGAGAGATTCAAATCACTTCCATATTTTCAAACATGGGTCATGTTCTTGTAGGGATTATTGGTGAAGTTAACTAAAATAATATTTCATTCACTTGTGTTGGTGGTCACAATTTCCTTTTATTTTTATTTCTACTTTATAATGTTGTGTTTGGTATTCAAGCTTAGTGCAATTTTAGAATACCAGAGATTGTATTGATTAGCCCGAGGAAACTTAAAAACCAAGTTTCAAAGAACATTTATATTTACATTGCTAATTGATCTCTAAATGAGAAACTTTTAGACTACTCACTTCGCCAACATATATCCTTTGGAGAATTTACTTCTAGTCTTTGTTCTCCATCTTATATAAGGATCTCTATCTTTGACAATGGCTACAATGCCTCTTTTCTAGATTGCAACTTCGAGTGCAAACTTCTATGAAACACTATATGCTCGCAATATGGAAATCAACAAATAAAATGTTGTTGAATCAAAATTCAATTGCTTACCAATTTAATCCTTCCAATAGATTGTCAATTACATGGGTTGCCTATAGCATATTCAAAATCATTGTGATTCATATCTCAATGCTTAATGAGTTAATGAAATATAATGGTGACATTGATCCCAACATTGTTACACATATAGATCTATCCCAATTCAGGCCACAAACTTCATTGCGATGCTACCGGAATACATATTCTTATCATTGGGATGTATAAAGCTTCAAATAACTTTCACTGAAAACTAGAAAAAAATTCACAATTCCTTGACAAGTTTCATGAGATTTTAATGAAACTCCAATCGAACTTGTACTCCATCTGCCCTTGCCCGTGAAAATTTATGGCACATTTATCTCTCTCATAGAAACTGAAAAGATTGTAAATTAAAAATGTTAAAACTTTGCAAATTATGTGTTATTCAAAATTGGTGATTAAATGGGAAAGCAACAAAATCATCATTGGAAACATCTACCCACATTTTAAACTATGGGACACTAGGGATTCTTTCACAACGGTTGACTGGCTTTCCTTTTCACATATTCATAGAGAATTTATTAATATTGCATATGAATTATCTAAAGATGCACTTGACTTGCCTATTGGTAACATTTTCATAATAAATTTCATTAACGACAAGGTGCACGACCAAATTTAACTAATTCCACAGTTTTCTTAACTATGTGAGAGGTAATTTAATGAATTCCATATTATTTTTGTTAACTATGTTAGAGGCATCAAAGTCTGTCTATGAAGTATCTTTTATCTTCAAAGAGTGAGAGATCCATTATTTTTTGGAAAAATTAACAAATATATATTCATACTCATCTTAAAAATGGTTTCGTGATAGTTAGTTCCCCTTTTATGGATTCCTTCATCCTTCTTAACTTCAATTTCACGTGGCTATCTAAGCTTGAAAATATGATATTGCTTACTAACAACTTTTAGTGTGTCATGTATGTGGAACATCTCCTTCCAAAAATGGAAGGATATTGAGATTTTAGCTTTTGATCGTGCTTCTTTTCCATCGTTGAAACTATAAGATCATATTGAAAAGAGTATTAGTGGCCATGGAAATTTATTATCCTTGGAAATGGTTAATTTTTTCTTTGATACCAACCCTTTTCTAAGACTGTTATTCTTTCATATTAAATAATAAAAATATTTAAATCCATTTATTTTTAATTCTTGCCAAATACCAATATTCAATACTAATATTAATAATTAGTCCTCTTGTATATAGGAATAATGGCATCAAATAACCCCTCCATTGAACCCTTGTCAGGAGGAGCCAGATTAGGTTCCAAAAAACATATTAGATGGCATTTTGAGGGGTCTCTTAGGCATACTACATGTATACATTTGATTGCTAGTATCATGTTCAACACTATGCTATAAATTCAATGTTTAACATGTGAATAATATTCTTTGACGCATGTTTAATGTGAAAAAATATCATTGTTGATAGGTGTATGGGTCTTGATTGAGGCTGGCAGTAATGATTTGAGTATTATGCCTTTGAGAACCAATCAACTGTTTGATAGAGTTGGTTCAAGTAAATATGAATATAAATCTTCGAGTGAGATGTTTAATGTATGAAAAGTTATTGCACATGTCTCATACTTGTGATTGATAATTTGATGTAAATTGTATAGCCCATACATATAGATATGTTGACAAGGCTTTAGGAATGAGTAGACGTGATTATAATGGTTCTACTTCACATGGTAGAGGTGCACATTCGATTTCTAGTTAACATGTTGAAGTCTAGACAGTATATAAATTTTAAAAATATCATCATCCATAGCCAAATGCTCTCAGCATGAGGTTGGCCATGTTGATTCTCAGCGAGTCGTCTAGGAGCATTCAAGTGAAATCTTAACATAAATCTTGTTCAAGATATGTTTAATGTTAAAATTTATCCCATCTCTCATACTTATGCACGATTTGAAATTTGGTGTTTTGTATAGGGCATAATAGATCTGAGTTTGTTTCCTCAGAAGGGGAAAATTGTCCTTTGAATCAAGGCTCAAAGAATGTGAGAGTTCATGGACCATGTAATTTTAAATGTAGACATTTTTTTACTATGAATTGTCCAAGTGAAATTCATTTATATTTAAATAGGATGTGAACATTTATCATGTTACAGGTTTTGATCATGCTCTTCTGGGATGTTGTGGTGGTGTTGTAGGGCTCAACAATATTCCCGAAATGAAAAATATGAACCTCTTTACCCCCATACTATAGATGTTCCTAAGGAGGTACCTTGGGAAGACAACATCTCCTCTCTTACTCTTGATGACTTCAAGGTACATTTAGCGAGATTGTAGAATGAGATAGAAAATAGCAATCTCTCTAGATGTACTAGATATTGTATCCAACTATTTTTGTACAGTTTGGAGAATCTCATAGTGGCGTATCATGGGGTTGGACCGATTATTTTGGTTTCTTATGACATGATACGCACTAAGAGGAGAGAATCAGCTATGGGTAGACACTCCTTTAAATAAGTTAGAGAAAGGGTCACTAAAGAAATGACTTTCTCATTGTTTGACTTGTGACCTTGAGATAAAAGTCGTTTTAAGGTTGCAAGATTTAATAAACCTAATATTTCACCATTTCTTTATGAGAAGTTCCTATTTGCTAATGACAAGTTCCCTAATAATAATGAAATTCCACAATATTTTGGGAGGATATTTTATGCCAAGTTTTGTGAGCACATGGATCCTAATTATATAGATACAAGATCCATATTCTATGGAGCTGGGAAAGGTCATGCATATAAACGACCCAATGTTATGCGGCATCTTTCATTGAGGGTTCTAGAACCTCGTTTAGCACCTTATCCACCTAGAGTTGTTGCATTTTGAGATGATTTAAACATTGCATCCCGCATAAGAACTCAGAGAAGGGAGAAGATTAGGGAGGTTGTTTAGGATGTTTTGTGAGCAGTGTTAGTTGGGTTAGGAAAGAAGATGCATTTAGAGAGTGAGGATCAAATTACACCATCTGTTAGTGTTTCGAATAAGTTTCTGAGAGAGATGGATTGACCAGAACTCGAGAGATATGCAACATCTTGTAGATATCATGTGGAGTGATCCTTATCTTGCAATAGTTGGAGTGTTGCCAAGGGCTGTTCAAGGAAAGTATGAATAATGAACTATAAAATCACATTTACAAGATTAGCTATAATGCATGTTGAATATAAATTTATTATGTTGAACTATATATACATATTGTCTCCAAAAATCACTTATATATTTATTCGAACTTATGCATATTTAAATTACGTAATACTTAACTTAGTGGCACAATTGTTGCTTCATGAACTTGTTGATGTACAGAAATAAAAAATATTACCATGTATATAGATTTTTTGCTTCAAATTGTGAAGAATTAAAGTCACATAATTTTTATGGTGTCACTTATACTTTTTATGTTCACCTTTTATGTTAGAAGCAGAAATGAAAGAATTATTCAAGAAACTAAGCCCTAGGGAAATGGTACAAGATATCCACAAGATGGTATTTTCATACCCTAGTAGCCTATTATCCATCCAGTTGTTTCGACAAAATTAGCTTAACAATGATTGTAAGATTTAGGTGGTCTATGATGATGGATATCATCTGCGGAAATGGAGGAGCTGAGGCAAAGGAGATCTTTTGGCATGGATCATCTGGGGTGACAGACTACGGTGATGGAGGGTCTATAGAGAGGGAAATAATCAGTGACACTCTATCACAAGCTTACCAAAACCATATAAAAAACGAATATAAAATATTTGAGATTGTATGGGTTCTACTACTTTCTATCAATTAGAGTTTTGTCTTCTTCGAGGATGCATTTTTTAACCCACCTATGTGCCAGAATGTAGGGCACCATAGGATTCCTATCCTTTCACTTTTCTGCAATCAATCTGAATACTCTATTACTAGCGATACATGGTGGAATTCACCTCTGTTTATCCTATGAATTTTGTCTGTATCTCCTTTAGTGAGGCCTGGATCTCCCTACTGCTTTGGGCATGAGTGGATCGAAGCAGCCGTGAACAAAATCATTGGGATCTTGCATCCAATCTTTGAGGACCCTTTATGTTTCGACAATCTGGACCTTTTTTCCTAGATCTCATGGGTGGAATGGTATACTGAATCAAAGATCAGTCGTATTGCACCGGATCTATATATATACAGTGGTAGACATAAGTAGATCTGAGATATTCATTGTATCCTTTGCCGGATCTAGAATTTTCCTTCCTTTGGAGCATACAAAATTACACACAAGGTGGATCTAGTATTTCTCAGTGGCTACAGGAACTCAATCTGTTAGATCCATCCACAATCACAATAGATTACAGGGAAACATGGATACGATAGATACAAAATATGCCCACGCAGACATAGACTCTAAAACAAGCATCAGAAGTGAAAATCGATACCGAATCAAAAACCGTTCCATTTGACCATTTGGATCAGGAAAAGAACACTTTCCAAATTTTTATAAATCTTCATCACTCTTGGTTCAGGCTTTTGATAAGATCCTACAAATGAAACAGAACATCATATACAAGTTTGGCTATCCATCACACTTGCAAATTTTGATTTGTGGAGGTAGATCCCTACAGGATAACTTACCTGAATTTAATCTTCTGCTTGCAACCACCATCATCCTCAACTTGAGATTGAGAGGAGCAGCGGGATCAAGTAAATCCAAAGGAATAGGATTTTTTATTGGATCTAAATTACCAAAAGGAAAAAAACCAAATCAGGAACATAATGATGCTGGTCTCTCCTACAGAAACATCCTCCAAGGGAAATAAAAAACCACAAAAAAATCAAATTAGACACATAATAATCCCAATCCATACATTGTGGACTAGGCAAATTATGTACCAAAACTGAACCTAGAGCTTCGAGAAACAAATGATTTCTACACAACCTATGAGGCACAAGCCCTCATCTATATATTTAATAGGTTTTTTCCAAAACCAATAGATCTTTTTCACTGGGTATTTACAAATTGGACAACAAATTATGACATACACTTATGCTCCAAAGGCTTCTTCATTGTAAATTTTGCGTCATCAAGAACGAAAAATTATCCTACAGGAAGGCCAATGGTTTTGGGGTTCGATAAGGCTCTTCATCACTCCATGGTTCCAAAATTTTGATGCTAACACCATGATTGTATCAAGGATGTTGGTTTGTGTTAGGCTACATAACCTCCCCCTTCACTTATGGCATAAACCTGTCCTAGGAGGCATTGGAAATATCTTAGGACAACATATACAGATCGACAAACAAAGGATAGAATAACGAATATATAATTTCACATGCATATGTGTAGAGGTGGACCTCAATAAAGGCCTTCCGATTCTCATCTAACTGACACACAACAAGCAGAACTGGACTCAAATTCTTGATTTTGAGAACACTACCTTCAGATGCTGAATATGCCGCCAAATAGGACACTTACAAAATACGTGCCTTGAAGCCAAGAAAGAGTAGCGAAGCAAGAAGAAGTCGAGTAAGCAACCAAAAGGATGGAAATTTCCCCCAAATGAATCATATGAGGAAGAGGAAGATGCAGAAAAGGAGCCCATCCCAAATAAGGAAGAACACATACAAGAAAAAGATGAAAAATTCGAAAAGGCACATATACCAACAGAACAACAAGGACCTACAAATAAGCTAATAAGGAAAATGGAGTAAACAAACATCAACATACTCTCGATAATTCATATTCAGACAAGGAAACCTCAAGAATTGAAGAAAATCAACTAGCTATCGTCTCATTCAGGCCATCTCAAGGAGAATGGCGGAAGGTTGAAAACAAAAAAATGGAGAAAAGTCTAACTTTTCTCCTCGCTATTTAGCTGATTGTTTTTTTTATGAACTTATGATCATCAGCGTTTGACTAGATGATGGACTTCTTATAAGCAGCTACAACATGTAATTTTGTGTTCATTAATAAAATTACAATTTTTTCCTTGGGAAAAAAAATGACTGCAAGCTCTAGTTAATCGTATGTTCTTTTAGAAATCCCATATATGACATGTTAGGTATTTATTAATTTATTTTGATTCAAATTATGTTCTTGTGGTGTAATCGAATTTATCTCAAGGGATGTGCCTAAGTAGTTCATGTTGTAAGTATTTTTCATTTTTATTTGAAAGATAAAAAGTATGGTTTTCCCATTTTGCATTAGGTGATCCTTTATCTAGATCTCATAGATGCATGGTTGCAAGCCAATTGTTCTATGACATTCATTTTATATTGTATTACTGGCATTTAAAATTTATGTTTATGTTTAATACTCTTTTGGGGAGTTATATACCCTAGTAGCATTTAACACTTTGTGGATTATGATTGCTTTTGGTATCTAAATGTAAAAGTTCACTACATCCTCCTTTATTTGATGAGGAATCATTTGACATTGTGCAATCCCATATCTCCATTGGAAGCAAAACTGACACTCTAAGAGATAAATTAGCAATTCTTACCAAATGCATGAATTGGCATTGGCATTAGATGGAAGGGATGCATGGTGTAGATTAACATCATTGCCATCTCTTTCCCACTGGATTTGATTATGGAATTCCCTAACTTATTTAGCACAAATGCCATCCTTGTTTTGGCATGGATCTTACCTTTCATTAACCAATAAAAATCCTTGAGAAAAGCATTTACTCATCGTCTCACATCCCTGTGGATTCTAGATCACAAACACTATAGATGGTTGTGATATAACATTTATCAAAATATTTTTGGATGTCACCTACAATTGCTTTCAAACTTGCACAAATGATACGCCTTTTCTCGACACCTCTAAATTGTGTTTCCTTGACAATGCTCCTCTTATTTTGAAATCCGCCTCTTTATTTTGAGATATGCCTAGCATTCTTGCCATTTTCATAATGTGCATGGAAATGGTACTCAAGGTCCCTGCTATGAAACCAACTCACAAAAATATAGAAAAGATAGATGAATGCCTTAGAAATAAGCCTCTTCGAGTGGGAAACCTCCTTTACATTACACAAATGAACAATTCTTAGATGATTCAAATGAAAAAACCTCCTTTTTATATATAGGAGTCTAAGGGGACACAATATAACCAAGCCAACCTAACAACAATAATATAAAGGCACAAAAACAACAATAGTGGGATTCTATGGGGCACAATAATAACAATATGGGGACAATAGGGGCACAACAATAACAATAAGGAATACAATGTCAATAGTAATAGGGGAATCACTAGTATTATAGGGACCTAACATGCCCCTCTCCTTCAAAAAAGTGTTGTCCTCAATGCTTGAGTAGTTTTGGGTGCTTCTGTATAAAATTCTCACCCTCCCATGTGGAATCTTCAATGGGTATGTTCTTCCACTTGATGAGATACTCTAAAATTGATCTATTTTATAGCTGTCGAGTTCTTGTTTCTTTAACTGCTTCAGGTTTCAATATGATTTTTCCTTCTTCATCAAGTTCTGGCAATATTGTTTGAACTAGAATCTTGTCACATATAACCTTCTTTAAGCATGAAACATGGAAAACTGGGTGCCCTCGGGAAGCTGCATGAAGTTCCAATTTGTATGCCCTAGTACCTATCTTTTGCAATGCCTTGTATGGACCATAATGCTTTGGTGATAAATTATTATCCTTCTTAGCTTGCTTGAGGGACATTTTTTTAATATGGTTGTAGCCGTAGAAATACCCAATCACCTATATCAAAACTTCTTTCCCTGCAATGTTTATATGCCTGTTGTTTCATTCTGCGCCAAGGTAAGGTTATCCTTTAAGAGTTGGAGAACTTGTTGCTAATGCTTGATATGATCTTCCACTGCTTGAATCTTAGAATTTTCTCTTAAATATGATGTGATGGATGGTGGATGATATCCATAAAGTTCCATAAATGGGGTCATTTTTGTTGCAGTATGGAAGGAAGTGTTATACCACCATTCAGCGAGAGGCAACCATTTGACCCATTATGTCTATTTATCATATACAAAGCAACGAAGATATCATTCCAAACATTTGTTTACTATCTTAGTTTGCCCATCAGATTGAGGATGATAAGATGAGCTATAAGCTAATTGAGTCCCAAGACAAGAAAATAATTTTGTCCAAAAAATTCCAGTGAAAATGGTATCTCTGTCGATTACAATAATCTTTGGATTTCCATGTAGCTTTTGAATTGTTTATGTAAATGCAGTAGAAACTGTACATGCTTTAAATGGATGAGATAATGCACAAAAGTGTGCATACTTGGTAAGTCTGTCAACTACCACCATGATAACACTCTTTCCTTCGGACTTGGGTAAACCTGTGATAAAATCTATTAAAATCTCTTCCCAACGTTGGCTTGGAATGGATAAGGGTTGTAATAGTCCTGGGGTCTTAATTGTTTCAACTTTATTTTGTTGGAAAACCAAACATTCCGCGACAAACTTTTGAATATCCGATTTAAGGCCATCCCAAAAAAAATCCTTCTTTACTCTGTGGTAGGTTTTTAGAAATCCTGAGTGCCCTTTAAAGGGAGAGGTGTGCAATTCCCTAAGAATCTTTTGTTTGAGTTGGGAATTCTTACATAGGTATAACCGATCCTTGTACCATAAATAATCATTTTTCCAGCTAAATGTATCAGATGTACTGGGATCTTTTTGTATCTTTTGAATGAGTGCCCACACTTCCTCGTCATTCTTCCATTCATCTCTTGCTTCGTTTATCTAATCTGGTTGGATAATAGAAATGGTGCAACGAAATGCTTCCACATTTTCATCCTTTCTTGAGAGTGCATCTGCCACAACATTTTGCTTTCCTTTTTTGTAAATGATTTCAAAGTCATAGCCCAACATCTTTGTGACCCATTTTTGCTGCTCTTTTGAAGATAATCTTTGTTCTAAAAAGTATTTAAGACTATCATGATTTGTTTTTACCTTGAAGTGTCTTCCCATTAGGTAGGGTCGCCATTTCTTAAGTGCATGTAGTATATCATTCCTTCTCATAAATAGCTTTGTGTAAATACTTTCCTTTGATTGGACGACTTTCGAAAGCAATGGATCTTTGTTCTTGCATTAAAATAGCACCAATTCCATTTCATGAGGCATCACATTCCACAATAAAGGTTTTTGTGAAGTCTGGTGTGGCTAAGACTGGTGCTTGGCACATTGCCTCTTTAAGATGTTCAAAGGCATTCGTTGCTTCTAGAGTCCATGAGAATGCATCTTTCTTCAATAATGTTGTTAGAGGTGTTGCTATGCTCCCATAATTCTTAAAAAACTTGCGATAATACCCTGTCAACTTGAGAAATCCTCGTAGATGTTTTATGGATGTGGGGATTTTCCATTTCTTAATGGTTTTAATTTTGTTAGGGTCTACCTTAACACCTTCATGAGACACAATATGACCTAGATATTCCACCTCTTATACTCCAAAGAAACATTTGGACATTTTTGCATATAATTGTTTCTCCTCCAATAGTTCGAGCACCATGTCAACATGTTGGACATGATCCTTCCAAGACTTGTTGTAGATTAGTATATCAACAAAAAATACTAATACAAATTTTCTAAGGAAGGGTCTGAAAATGGAAATCATCAAACCTTGAAATGTAGAAGGTGCATTAGTAAGGCCAAAAGGCATGACCAAAAATTCATAATGACCCTCATGAGTTCTAAATGTTGTTTTTGGAATGTCTTTAGTTTTCATTCTGATTTGATGATATCTTGAACGAAGATCCAACGGGTGAAGTAAATTGATCCATGCAATTCATCCAATAATTCATCAATGATAGTAATGAGAAATTTATCTTTAATAGTGAGTTTGTTGAGCTCCCTATAATCTGGACACATGTGCCATGATCCATCCTTCTTGTGAACGAATACTACTGGAGCAGAGAAAGAACTTTGACTAAGTTGAATTATAACAACCTCTAGCATTTCTGCAACCATACGTTCAATTTCACTCTTTTGGAGATAGGGATATCTGTAAGGCCTGATGTTTGGAGGAATACTTCCTGGAATCAAATTGATAACATGATCATGATCACGAATAGGTGGGAGGCCTTTGGGAGTCTCAATGACCTTGGAATTATTGTCCAAGACTTTTTGGAGATCTGGAGAAATGGATGATTTTGATGTGGGAACCTCTAATGAACATAATTGTGCAATTATGCCTCGTTGTTCTTTCTTTAGAAGCTTTGTTATTCCATTAGAGCTAATTATCTTTCCTGGTTTCCTTGCAATACCCCTTAATTCAATTTCCTCTCCTTCTGAAGAGAATTTCATAAAAAGTTCTTGAAAATTAAAAGCTATTGTACCCAAGGATTGTAGCCATTGGACTCCTAGTACAACATCGACACCACCAATTGGAATGGAAAGCATTGGGCTATTCAATACATATTCACCCATGGATAGCTTGATATTATGGCACTTCCCTGAGCAATTTATGGTTCCTCCAATTGCAACCATCACTTGACACTCTTGTGCTGGATATAGGAAGCAATTCAATTCTTTGGCTATGTTATAATGAATAAAATTATGGGTACTTCTCGAATCAATCAACACTATTACCCTTTTGTTCTTGATATGTCATTCTATCTTGAGAGTTTGAAGAGTGGTAATTCCAGCCAATGCATTAGAAGATATTATCGGATTCATTTATTCATTTTCTAGGGTTTTTTCCTAGTGTATATCCTCTTCTTTTGGTTTTTCTTGTTCATTTTCTTCCTCCTCTTTACAATCTATGTAAAATAATTTCTTCTTGGCACACTTATGACCTTTAGTGTATTTTCTATCACAATTGTAACAAAGCCCTTTTGCTCTTTTTTTTTCCAATTGTTGTGGTGTCAACCTTGTAGGTTGTGGATGGCTAAGGGAAGCAACACTTCCATCTTTATGATTGTGAGTGGTAGGCTTCCTTGTTGCCATAATTTTGCTTTCCATTTTTCTTACCAACTTGAATGCCTCTCCAATGAATCTGATTCCTAAAGGCAAACCTCATGTTGAAAGTTATCTTTTAAAGTCCTTATGAACATATCAATCCTATGCTCCTCTAGAATCTCTTTTACCTTTATATTCAATTTTTAGAAGTGCTCAATGTGCTCCATCATTAAATCCTTTTGTTTGAGATTCATCAATTGGCTAAAAAAAGTGTTTCTTTTTGTATCCTCATAATGTGCTATCATTTCATTCGTAAAAATAACCCAAGTGACAATTTATTTACAAGAGTAAAGTCATCGATACCATACAAACTGATTTGGTTCCAAATATAAAGTTGCAATGCGTATCTTTTGTGTGTTTTGCATATTATGGAGATCGAAAAATTGCTCCATCTGTAGTATCCATGTTCTAGGATCCTTGCCATTAAACTTTCCAATATTGTTCTTTGGAACATGGTGGTTTTTCGATCCAACGTTAAAGTCTATAAAATCATGATTAACATTTATTTTGTTCTCATCATGAGTTTCTTTTACTACCCTTTCGCCATTGGTAAGCATTTCTTGTATAAACTTTGTCAAAACTGTCTTCAAATCTTCCATGCTTGTCTTCAAATCTGTTTTCAAATCGTCCATCTGAGTTTCCACTCTATCCATCTTAGCTTCCAAGTCATTCATTTTAGCTTCTATGTTTTTCTTTAAACCATCCATCTTATTTTTTGTTACCTTTTATGCGAGTGAAATTTGTTGCACTTGATTTTGTAATATTAAAAAATTAATAAAAAAGAGAATGAAAAATAAAATTCAATGAATATAGAAATGTGATACCCAATATTATATAATCCAAAATTCCTTCACAGAGAAACAGAACTGCAACATACTTGTTAATTGTGAATTAACAGAGTAAAGCGGTTAGCCCCTTTCCAGAAAATTTTATTTTTATACATAAACATTCCCCATATGCTACGCAAATTTTTATATATGTAAGCATTCGTTCCAATGCCATGCAGAACAAGCGGGGCAGCGGATAGATCTAGGCGAATACGAGACAGGAGACAGGAAACAGAGCATTGATTTACCATCGAGATATAAAACGTGGAAATAATGGCGAATAACTAGTTAATTTAATTCTAGCTGGAACTACGCATAGAGCGACTGGAACTACGCATAGATCTAGGCGAATACAGGAGACAGGAAAGAGAGCACTGATGGCTGGAACTACGCATGGATCTAGGCGAATACAAGAGACAGGAAACAGAGCATTGATTTACCCGAGGTCCAAAACGTCCAATTCTTATTAGATATATCGATGATTTGGTTTTTTGTGCTCCGAGAAAGGCTTATAACGCTATCCTACGTTAGAACAAAAAGACTCATCACTATGGTGCAGGCAGTTGAAGACCACCGTGCCAGGCAGATGCAGACCAACGTGCATTTTTACAACAAATGAGACGCTGAAAAGGGGCTCCAAGGCTCCGAAAAACAAGTCCACCCTCCCTGCTCCTCCAAATCATGATGGCATGGTTATATGAATATTGAATGGTCAGCATGATGGGTAAATGAATCTATCCACGCTGCTGAGAATAAATCGAAGTCTCTTGGTCCTGAGCTTCGCTCAGGCAGGTGAGGTCAGTCAAGACTGAGATGGGCGGAAATGGCAGTTCAGCAGAGTTCTGGGTTTCAGTTCTGGGTTTCCCGTTTTTGTGGGGCGGGGAACCAGCATGTAGCTAAAATAGATACCCAACATACCCACTCTGAACCAATAGCTATGGAGATGGGATTAGTCATTGACGGAGATAGGTTTTCCTCAGAGGGTGATGGAGATGTTATGTTGGATGGTGAGGATCTGTTAACAAAAATCAACGATGTGTTTTGGGAACAGTTTCTTGCAGAGAGTGCAACGTCAGGGGTAATGGAAGAGGCTGGGTCTGCGGTGCAGGAAAGTCTTACCAAAGATCAGGGTGAGAAACCATCTGAAAATGGGAATTAGTGGAACAAAAATCAAAATATGATAATCTCATGGAACAGATGGGTCAGCTGGCATCAGAAACAAATCCTTGAGATTTCCTTGAGATTTGTATCTTGGAATAGATGCATATTGTGGAGGTATGAATACTGCTTATGCAGATAATTTTGACGGTCAATACACAAGTTGAATGTTTAATGTAAACATTGGGTAAGTATTTTGTACAAAATACTTAGAAAAAAAAAGTTCATAAGCAATTTTGCTGTCACATGCTGCTCTTTAGATGTGCTATTTTATTTAACTATTTCTTAGGATGGCCCAAATGGTATCACTGGCAGCATCCTTTCTAAGCCATAGTTACAAATCGAAACCCCACCAATGGTAAAATCTTCTGAATTGGAAAGATATTTACAGAAAATGATTTCCCATGGACACCTGATGTTTGTTTCATGCAAAAAGTGAAAAGAGTACAAAAACAAAAGAGCTGCGAGTATTTTTATGCTAATTTTGTGAGTCAAAGGACTATAATTGTTTGTTGCACTTAGTAGTCTTAATCAGAAACAACACGAATATAATTTTTTGTTTTACTTTAGACTAGTAGTAGTAGTCTTAATCAGAAAGAATATGCTGTTATTGTTGAAGTGCACTTGTGTATTGGGCACCGACAAAAGTTAAAGCCAAAGTGGCATTGAAACCATAAAACTTTACACAATGAAACTGCATTTAGCCTATGGACGTTCAACATTTTTATGTTTTGGAGGAGTATCATGTTTTGAAGCTCTTGAGCAGTTGTTAGGTGCGCCTATGGACGTTCAACATTTTTATGTTTTGGAGGAGTATCATGTTTTGAAGCTCTTGAGCAGTTGTTAGGTGCTGGAATCTGCCGGAGCTTGTCTGGTCTCCCTCTCCGATCTCCCTTTCTGACAGTTGCTAGGTGCTGGAATCTGCCGGGAATTGCAAAAATTTGTAAACCTTGGGTGGGAATGGCGACTTTCAGGAAGCACAGGATGCTTTGTGTGATGTGAGAAAACCGCGACCCTGTTATTGAATTGTGGAACTCCCCTTCATGCATCACCGCGGGTATGCTCCAGCACTTATGATCACTGATATGCACAGGTAGGCAGTTCTGGTCAAGATTTTGTGGTTTTTTCTTTTTGGTTTCCATCAGTTGCTTTAAATCAGACCCAACTTAGAAAAAGTCGTATTGGGCCCTCCAACATAAACAAACAGTGTGAAGACTATCCGAAGAACGAGGATTATAAAAATACTGGGATGAAGACTATCCGAAGAAGAAAGAGGATTATAAAAATAATGGGATGAAGACTATCCGAAGAAAGAGGATTATAAAAATACTGGGATGGTTTCACTGCCTGCTCAGTACTCTCTGATAACGCAGTGCTCTGATAACTGGAAGGGAAGCGTCCTCGGTGACATTGCTTAACTGGAAAACTGATCAGTGCTCTGATAACTGGAAGGGAAGCATCCTCAGTGAAATTGCTTTCCTGCTGGTGGGAAGCTGCTTCTTTGACCGGATCAAATGAATCCTTACCTTCCTGAGAAAAGAAAGGCGGAGCGAGCCTGAGAAAAGAAAGGGTGGGTGGGGGGATGTATTTCCTTGGCTGGCTTTTCGACGGATCGTTCCAGTTAGGCGGAGCGAGCCCATGTAGGTGGGGGGATGTATTTCCTTGGCTGGCTTTTCGACGGATCGTTCCAGTTGGCAAGGCACCTGCCCGATCATAGAGGTCCTCCCATCACCGACCGAAAGGCAGGCACGATAGGTGGATCCAGGACACTCATACACTTCATGACATGCACACAACCAACGTGTCTCTAGAGAGAACAGAGTGTGACATTGGTTGAGTGTGGCATTGGTTGGGTCTCTGAAGAGAACAGAGTGTGTCTGTGACATTGGTTGGGTGTGGCATTGGTTCTTTCTCTGGAAAGAACAGAGTGTGGCTGCACATGCACTGTGCATGCACTCACCACTTGATTTCTTGCCAATCAAACTCACCACTTGGTTGTGTGCTGGAGACAACAGAGTGTGGCTGCACATGCACTGTGCATGCATTCACCACTTGGCATTGGCATGCATGCACTCACCACTTAGCAATCAAGGATGTCTCACTTGGCAATCAACTGTGAGACAGTGTATCATAACATAACATAAAAATGGTTGACTAAATAGCATAGCATTTAATACCTCACCACTTGGCATGCATGCACTCCCACTTGGCAATCAACGATGTCTCACTTGGCATATATCATAACCTAACAAAACATAACACAAGAATGGCTAACTAAATAGCATGGCATTTAATCCCTCTAAACTAATGGTAACATTAATTTAGATCTCTAAAATATTAACTAAACAAATTCAACTTAAACTTAAAACCATAATGAATTCGACTTAAAATTATAATAGTTGATTAAATAGAATAGCATTTAATACCTCTAAAGTAATGATACCCCTAAAACATTAACTAAACAAATTCAACTTAAACTTATAATAGCTGATTAAATAGAATAGCATTTAATACCCCTAAAGTAATGATACCCCTAAACTAATAATAGCATTAACATTTCTAAAATATTAACCAAACAAATTCAACTTAAAACTATAATGAATTCAATTTAATATATAGTTTTCGCCTTTCCCTTCCAGAGGAGTCCTCAGCCAAATAAGATGATCAGATAATATTCAATATGGTAAATACAATGCAGTGCTAAAATGTTTAAGTTGATTGTAACAGGGAGTACGCGAAATAATGCTTAAACAACACGCGAAGTAATGCTTAAACAACTGTTTCTGATTGATATAGTCCCATGCCGTAGGGCAGAGACTAATAATACCATACAATACATCGCATCCATCCTTAGTGATAGTTGACAGATTATTTGTATGAAGTATTGGGTTGCCAATACGTCGCATCCATCCTTAGTGATAGTTGACAGATTATTTGTATGAAGTATTGGGTTGCCAACTTTTAGGAATAACGTTGCTTGCAGTGAGCTTCCATCTTAGTGATAGTTGACAGATGATTTGTATGTAGCATTGGGTTGCCAACTTTTAGGAATAACGTTGCTTGCAGTGAGCTTTGCGCCAGAAAGAGTGGTCAACCGAATAGAGAAAGGAGCTTGGAGAGGGGTACCGCTGTTCAGAAACCAGTTTACTCCCCATTTATGTGTCATTTGTTGCCACGATTGAGCGTTTGCCTGCATACAACAAAAAACGGAACAAATATATTACATATAGAAAATATATATGAATAATCACTCTTATACTAGAATACTTAGAAAAAAGTGAGTTTAATACTTGTTGTAGTTCAACTGCTCCAAGATCACCATCTCCTGCTTCATATTGAATAAATACAGCGAAATAGTAATTGTTGGCTCCTGGGTCAGCGTGAAAAGCAACATTCATCCCAGAATATTGGCAAGGCACCCTACATAACATAACAGTAAGGAAATTAAGCATATGAAAACCGATTAAAATGAAATGGATCAAATCAATGCCTGAAAATTGATGAGTGATTTCATTAGATGAATACCGTTGGAACAATATAGGTACTATTCCGATCTTCCGGAGGGCTGCATCTTTACCAGGAGATGCAATTCTTTCAAACGCGGCACCACTGAGATCAAAGTGTGTTTCGCCACCATCTAGACATATGTCTGTAATCACAACAGTCACGGGCGTTCCAGAACAAACACCATTCTCCGTGCACTTGACCTGTAAAAATCAACTTATGGGAAGAATGTTGAACATTTTATTAGTGAAAGCTGTAACTATACGGACTAAAATCAATTCATACTTGATAGCAAGCTCCACAGCCTTTTCCATCTTTGAACAGCGCTGGACTTCCTGCAGCTATTTTTGATTGGAAAGGGGATTCTTTCACCATGGTGCCATACCCACATGAGCCTTCTGTCACACACAAATGCAATGCAATACAATATAATACAATTTTCTCCATCATCAAATGTTCATTTCATGGATTGCATGGATAAACATTGCAAAAATCTCCAATTTGCATGAAATGTAAATACTAATGATTACAAAAACTAATTGCTATTACCGTCACTCCCGGCACCATGAAGTTTTCCATACCACGTAGCAGTGGCAGGCTCCCAGCAAGCGACTTGCTTGCGCAGTATTACACATATCAGAACTGCGATCGCATAGCTAAAAGAAAGCTTCATTTTCGAAACCAACGCATGATACAACAAAACTACTATGATGGCCTCTGAGAAATGACTGTGTACGAGAATGTGAAGCTGGTGTATACTTATAGTAACGTTTTTGCAACTAGTTTGTCTTATATTAATGGTAAATATATACTACTCCACGTATTGTGGAGTAATGGCCAGATAAACTAGCAATTACCTCAAAAGTGCAAAAAGAGGTAGATAGTTTTCTTAAATTAAAAAAATATGAAAATTGGAAAAATGGTATAAGAAATGCAAAAAGAGGTAGATAGTTTCCTTAAATTAAAAAATATGAAAATTGGAAAAATGGTATAAGAAATGTAAAAAGAGGTAGATAGTTTTCTTAAATTAAAAAAATATGAAAATTGGAAAAATGGTATAAGAAATGTATTTGTAGATATGTACACCATATACTATATGTATTGGCAAAATTAAATTCTAGATATATATATTTTGTAAAAAATAATATTTTAGTTTTGTGGATCTATATATATATATATATATAATTTCTAGAGCTCAAACTAAAAACACTAATTTGATATACTTCTAACAAAATAATAAAAACAGAAAATAATGGTTGTTGGAAACCACCATTTAAATTTAATTAAAATGACCACCATTTAAATTTAATTAAAATGATTGGATTATAACATCTACAGTCTCAATTATATTATTAATTAATACTTTTTTCTAAAAAATAATTAAAATTTTAATTTACATATGAGTAATAACTAGTGCTATTTTAATTTCATATATAATCCAAATTAAAATACAAAATAATGAAATTTTGTAATGAAGATTAACATTGGGATGAACAAAGGCATACAAAGGCCATAAAAAGGTTTTTCAAAAGGTAATTCCGTGTATATTTCCTCCAATGAAAACGCAAATGGCAACAACAACAATAGAGTTTGTCAAAAGCTGTAACCAGAAGAGTTGAAAATTAAGCAAAGAAATATCCAACCCTCCACAAAACTAAACAAGAAAAGTAAAATCGTAACAAAACTTTTCCACCAATGCTTAGTCTAAAGAGCCCACAAATTAGCCCAGAAAAATAATTATTGAAAGACACATAGTTATATGTTGGTGTTAAAGTAACACAATTGTCTTGTCTTAACTTATAATGGTTATGAACTAACAAAACTTTTCCACCAGTGCTTAGTCTAAAGAGCCCACAAATTAGCCCAGAAAATAATTATTGAAAGACACATAGTTATATGTTGGTGTTAAAGTAACACAATTGTCTTGTCTTAACTTACAATGGTTATGAACCTCATATACAGCGGTAACAAAGAAGTGTATTCTTGCTGACCTGGGGATGTATATATGCTGCCAGTTCAGAGAACATTAATTCATAATGGTTATGAGCCTCATATACGGCAGTAACAATGAAGTATATTCTCTCTAACCTAGGATGTATATATGTTGCAAGTTGAGAGAACAATAAAACCCAACAATAAAATACAAATAGAGAATGAATACCACACTATTAGAAATGCTTGAACAACTGCATAGAAATGTAGATAATGAGTGTTTTCCGCAATATTGGTTGTTACAGCATGTATATGGTCTTTATATTGACTGTATAGTTGATTCAAGGATGAATATCAAGTGACCAAGAGGAGGTAATGCCCAGAAATGAGAGTGATTGTCTTTCCCTTCAATGCTCACACCTCCATGTTGTAGATGCAACTCCAAGATGGTTGATTGTCTTTCCCTTCAGTGCTCACACCTCCATGTTGTAGATGCAACTCCAAGATGGTATAAAACCCCTATTGGTAATGTACACAACCGAATCAGGTATCCACGCTGCCCTAGAAAGGAAGTTAACGGTCCCTGCTTCTGTTCTCAACCACCTACAAGAAGTTCACACCCAACAAGGAAGTTAATGGTCCCTGCTTTTGATCTTAGTCACCAACAAGAAGTTCACACCCAACAAGAGGTACCATGACCTCCCATATAGTATTTTGTCCAGGCAAGAAGATAAGGCCTTAGAAATTCATCTTCTTCAGACTTTGGCTTCACCATTTTCTTCTTCACCTTATTTCTTCATGTAAGAAAGCCTAGTGCAGAAACCATGACAACAAACCCCTATTGGTAATGTACACAACCGAATCAGGTATCCACGCTGCCCTAGAAAGGAAGTTAACGGTCCCTGCTTCTGTTCTCAACCACCTACAAGAAGTTCACACCCAACAAGGAAGTTAATGGTCCCTGCTTTTGATCTTAGTCACCAACAAGAAGTTCACACCCAACAAGAGGTACCATGACCTCCCATATAGTATTCTGTCCAGGCAAGAAGATAAGGCCTTAGAAATTCATCTTCTTCAGACTTTGGCTTCACCATTTTCTTCTTCACCTTATTTCTTCATGTAAGAAAACCTAGTGCAGAAACCATGACAACAATCCAAACCCCTGATAAATTTCCTAATGCTCTAATTTGAGACTTGTTCCAAGGATTTGATCTCCTGATATTGGTAACATTCTTCAGAGTCATTCTGGAAGAAAATCACAACACAAGAATTATGTTATGAACTGTGAATATTAGAATTGACACAATTTGAAGAACCACAAGTCCACTAAAAGTTGAGCCATCGACCAATGTATCCAAACCAATCCCCATCTCTGAAATGAGTTCAGGTTTTGTAATCTCCTCAAATTCATTTATTGCAGAGGAACAAACTTCATCAAATGTCTCAAGGCTGGCAATTTAAAATTTTTGAAATTTATAAGTAAAGAGGTATCTGTGAACTAGGAAAACACCAAACACAATGTCAAAAACTGGCTTGAAAAGTTGAAAGAATGAAACAGAGCATACCTTGTGTGTGTAAAGAGAATCCCATTAAGGCGAACGAAGTGAATTCAAAAAGCCTTGTTAACCTCTAAAATATTCAGTTGTTTTCTCTTTGATATGGTGATCCTTAAGGGAAAGTCTCCCATCACCTCTCCCTCTCCCTCTCCCACCAGCACCATTTGTAGGGGTCTGCTTAAGAAGCAACTGAGAATAACGTTGATGATTCTGTAGAAACACAAATCAAACTAAATCCTCAATAGATGAAAGAACTGAGCAAGCAAAATACTCTTAGCATAATACACTATGGAAGAATAAAGCCCAAATTAAAATTGGAAATTTTCATAAGTTATCGATGGGCATGCGCAGAATTGGCTCTAATAATAATAAAATGGTCAATGCAAGACAATCAAGAATTTGTAAACCTGATGTACAGTAATAAAATGTTTGATAGGGAGAAAGATACATCATCTCTGATTCATGCAGCAAACTGTTGTTCTTGCAAGTTAAATAGTAACAATAATCTTCAAGAGACTAAAATTATATTACACTAAACGAACATACCACTACCTACTTTAACCCTTGAACACCTACGTGAAGAGCGATACCAGATAAAAATTATATTCATTATAATCATAAAAAAGACGAATACATTGTCAAATATAATAATCAAATTGTCTCTTGTTGTAGAGAATGGAATTCAACTGCCAAGCTTCAAAAATACCGATAGACTGCAACGAGTTCATCTCCCATTTGTTGCCAGTGTTGCAAGTTGGAAACTGCAAACCACAAAATGATACAATACAAGACGGAAAAGGTTGCAACTCAATGTTGGTAAATAGTTAGATACCAATATGATTTAATAGTACAAAGATAAATCAATTTTAGAATAGGGCTGCAATAATATAACAATAATAAGTCCAGTTACTTCCCACAGAAAATTAATACTTTGGAGGCAGATTCAGATAAACCAAGACAGATTAATAAGAACAGAACCACAAATTGAGATCAAACTTGATGATGATGATTTCCACTTGATGGCCAAAGTGAGGCAGCCTGCACATAGTAGGTTGCTACAACTAAAAAATCATGGCCTAAATATTCCCATAGAATCTGTTGAGTCTTCAAGTGTAGTTGCTTATGATGGAAAAGCCCAGGTGAAAGAGAGCATTGTTATTACTCAGTTGACAGAAGGTAGAGGGAGACTACACTGGATTTCATGCCATTCTTTGGGGAATTTTGTAGGTTTTACAATACAACCCACATTGTCCTTCATGTTTACTATTTATCTTTGAGTAGAAATTTTGTTCAAGACGTTGACAATAATTCCAGAATAATGAGATTGACATAAGCTACACATCTAAAATCCCTGTTGTTGTTTTCATTTGCTTGGATAGACACATTTAAACGTGGTAGCTTAATGGGAGAGTATCGTCCATCACCAGCTATTGCAAAAGTTGAATTGCCTATT
This sequence comes from Pinus tabuliformis, assembly GCA_031772625.1. NCBI lineage: Eukaryota > Viridiplantae > Streptophyta > Pinopsida > Pinales > Pinaceae > Pinus > Pinus tabuliformis. The sequence goes on from CM062816.1 coordinate 838,338,443, forward strand.
GTATGTAGCATTCCATCATTGATCACAGTAATTGCTGATGAACCTGGTATGTTCTGATTTGAGAAGCACTATGATTGTATATTCTTAAATTATTTGTGAAGAAAAATCTTTCTAAGATGTGACAGTTAAGTCTTTTAACAGATGAAACAATCCTTCCGACTACATTTTCATCTTGCACTAACTTATTGATTCTGTTGTTCGTTGTCTACAAAACACATTGGCTATAATTTGGGCTACATCCCAAGCTGATCATTTTGCAGACCATGTTCTTGTGACTCCCATCACTGTGACTAATGGTCGTACAATCCGTGTAGCTGCCGTTGGAATTCATCATTCTGGAAATCCATTTGCCAAATATTCTGTGATTTAGTGTTCGACAAAGAGTTCGCAATCACGTTTCCAGAGTCGTTAAAAATAGCCATTTCACATGAAATATCTTACTAGTAGTTCTTCGAAGAAAACAAAAACCTCAACTAGGGACAAATGAAACTTTAAGAGATTGAAGGTAGCAATGTAGCAGCGTCCAAACAAATAAATAGTTTGAAGTCCCTTTGCAGATTTTCGCTCCCATTCAATAAGATGGTCTGTTAAAAGTTTTTTTCACAGAGTGAAGATTTAATCTATGATTCAATTAAAATACACGCTATAAGTTTTAATATAACTTACAGATTTAACATTTCACCGTTAAAAAATTTAACAGAATTCACAGATTTAACATTTCACGGTTACAATTTTAAAAGACATTCCAGATTTAACCTGTCATTAGACAAAATGCACCGTCAGAAGATTTGACAGTATTTACAGATTTAACCTCTCAATCATACACCCTATTAGAAGTTCTTCCAGATTTAACCGCATTTCAAAAAATCCATTGTCAGAAGTTTAAGAGGATTCGCAGATTTAACCCCTCGTTTTATAAAATGCAGGCTTAAAAGTTTTTAACAGAATTAGCAGATTTAGCCTTTTGTTGAATAAAATGCACGCGTAAAAATTCTATCAAAATAAGGATGAGGAAAAGACATACAGAATCGACGCTAGCAGTCTTCGCAGTGATTTTCTCCTTCACATCTTTAAGGCCTGGAATTCCTTGCCAGCATCGTCTGAGGCTCTTAGATTCCGCCTCTTTCGTATTCGCTGCATTTCCTCCGCAATTCCCCAACGGCTGCCGCATGCTGTCGGTGTTGGAAGCTCTGTCTTTGCAAGACTTGACCTCCTGATCTCCACCTTTGTTAAAACCAGAAAGCAGCGCACAGAAAATTTTTCCCATTAAAACCAACGAGAAAAAATCAGTTACAGCGCTTTACTTTCATTATTACTGTAACTAATTCATTGTTATTACTGTAACTAATTCATTGTTATTGGAGTTGGCTACTGAAAAACTCGGGCAGTGTGTGGATAGCCCAAAAAAATGAATTGTCTAAAGTTTAACCATACACTGTTTTACAAATGGCGTGCCAGGTGTTAAAAGAAAAACAAAAGCGTAGAAAATTGAACTGATTCAAAGAAAGGCCTATCCCCTAATTAATAAATATGCCTTTATCATAATTATGCTTTTATCATAATTATCTAACAATATCTAAGACCATTTCATCTATTAATTAAATTACTTTATATTATATTATTTTATATCTGTATAATTATTTATTATACTATATTATTTTATAGGTGTACAATTTAATTTATTTATAGGAGAAACGGTATATTAAATATTTTTTCATCTTAATCTTTTAATTTTTTAGATTTTTCTTTCTTAAGATTATTGAAATCATGTATTTTAGTTATTGGATCTGTACACGTCTCTATATATTTATGCATTTAAGAATATTGGAGAGTTTCTTTGAGAGTTCTTAATATCTTTATCTATTTAAGAGTAATGAAAAATAATTATGATACCAATAATGATATCACTAAATTTATGAGAAAGCAAAAATAGTTCAACCAATAAAATTTACTATTTAATACTAATTATGCATAAACATAAATATATATATATATATATTTATGAATGGTTATAACACTTTTGTTTTATGTAGTTAATGATATATTATTAATATTAAATATAGCTTAATTAATAGACTAAAAAGCTTTTGTCCCAATATATTTTTAGTCAACTTTGTATTAGAGGTTTATTTTTTATTTAAAATTTTGATTTTGTTCATTTTTTTTAAATGTTACTCTATGATAAATAACTACCCAACAATTTTATAAAGAAAGAGATAAATGATTTTAAACTGGCAAGTTAAATAAATCTTATAAAGAAAGAGATAAATGATTTTAATGGACTTAAATTATTTTTAGTTTCAATATTGATTCATCTTAAATTCTTAATTATTTTTATAATATAAAATATTGGCATAGTCTAACTTATAGAGAAAATTACATTTTTCACGGATTATACAATCTCAAGCAAGAATGTGATTTTTTATTATTTAAAATACATTTTTTAATGCATAAATGAATTCAATACCTTGAAAAACCCCTTTGGCACTCGAATATCACAGATTAAACAACTTAAACTCAAGTTTTTAAAAATATTTGTCGGATTTCGTGAAAAAGGTGTAGTGTCCCACCTTGGCAAGGTTAGTTTTGTGACACTTAGAGAGGGTGGTTTTGATGCAGTGATATAAGATTTTGCATGTCATACTTATGTACATGTTTATATGTTATAGACCTGGTTTGGGTCACCTAGTTGTTGTCTGCTTATGATAATATCTATGGTTGTGTGTATAAGACTTATTTTGGTTAAGTGAATATTATTAATGTTTTCTGTTTTGGTATCCTAGTTTTGACATAGGCATATGAAATGGATGGTGATTCAGGATTATGGCACATAGATCCATGGATGATCATGGTTATGTGGAAGATATGGTTAATTATGATTCATGGATGATACATTATTTATATGATTATATATGCTTAATATTGTACTAAACAAGATGTGGCAGGGACCTAGTCCTTTGCCAACAAGGATGCTCAAATTATAAATGACTACGGAAGTCATTTCTCCAAAACCAAAATGAATATGGAATTCATGCATAATTATCGGTAAAATGTGAATTAATTAATTACAAAATTCATTTGATTCCTTTGATCTATGAGATTATGATGTGCGTAGGTCTTAGAACAAGACCTTACCAACGAAACATCAAATGGGTATGAGCTCACAATCAATACCATAAGGAGAAACATAGAGTTTCAAAGCATAGTAGATGAAAACGGATGAAAATTAGGGTGTAGAGTCCTAAATACAAGAAAGATAAATACGTGGACTCTTGTATATTTAGGGTGTGAAGTCCTAAATATTTAAAAGATCAAGGTGTGAAATCTTGGATCTTTGGAGTAGATCAAGGCACAAAGTCCTCAATCTACTAAGGCACGAAGATGCATGCTATAGGGGTGCAGAATCCCTATTCTCCGAAATAAAATTGCCACTCATGGGAAGCCCAAGGATGAATTTCCTTAATAGAACCTCATTTCTAACAATCCTAGAGTGACTTTCTAAAAATAGAAATTCATGTCTAGTATCTTAATCAAGAATTTCCAAAAATAGTAAATCACCTTGCATAAATTGGTAATCAAGTGTAGTTGAAGGAAAATTGCTTAACTTGTCATTAATCAATTCTCATAGTTCAATCTCGACTTGATCATCAATATTATTAATATTAATACTACTATTATTATTATCTTTTATGAGGATATGATATTATTATTAAAAGGGAATTATAAGTCACCTTTATCACCCCAATCACTTCACACCTCCCTCCTTGATGACTCTTATGTCTCTCTATAACTCTCTCTTAATGGGACATTACACTCTCTCTTACGCACTCATCCAAGAAATGGTATATTACACTCATTAAAAACATGTCATAAAATATTCCTCTTACACTTTCTTTAATGCACATGTTATTCTCTCATTAAATAAGTCACGCATACCTCTCCTTAATGGCATACATTACACTCCCCTAAATAGAATATGCTAATTTTACTCAAGGCATGCATATTACTCCTCCTTCATGACAAGAATTTGTTACTCCTATATATGTGTATCATGTCTTCTAACTTGGGGGAGAAAGGGGTGCATTGTAATACCAAGAGTTGGAAAGACTTAAAGAGGATTGTGAGAGGGAGAGAGTTGGAGAGTATCCAAATGTTGTCGAAATGAATTTAAAATTCCTAAACTAAATTATTAAGTATCTCTACTTGGTGGAGTTGACCGTGAGTGGTATTAGGATGAATTTAAACTATCTTCCTCACATTGCCTTGTATATCTCTCTATTGTTATATTTTGGTACTTCTTGTGAGCTCTTACAACTCGAGGGGGAGAGGTTCTCGTTGGATATGGTTGGGTAGATAAACATATAGTTAACAATGACATGGTAACAAGATCGGAGTTGGAGCATACTCTTTTCTAAGACATTCGATTAAAACAAGAATGTGTTGCCAAAGTTTTCAAGTTCAATTTATAATGAATTTTTGTCCATAGCAGGTCATATCTATTATCTAAATTCAATATTCTATGTTTGATAGCATGGTTTTTCTTACTGTGAAATTGGGTTGTTAGCTGAAAATTTAAATGTATATAAAATGTTGCACTCTAAATGTTCAAAGAAATTCCACAATAGTTGTATTTTTTTATGTAAGTTTTCTTTTGTATCGTTTTGTTGAAAACTAATTTACAGAAGATCTTAATAGCTTAATCATTTAGGTTCACAAGAGTTTTATGAAAATATCATATTATCATAAATTTGGGTTTTCTTCTCCATGTATAACTATAGATGAAGTTTTCAAACTAAGTGTTTGACAAAAAGGATAAATGAGATGGTAGGATTTTTTTTTGTTCTTGTTTTAAATAATCGCATCCCTGGGAATGTTGGTTGCGATTCAAATCAACATCAAGGGGTATATGTACATTTTGACCAAGTAACCACCACTTTGATTCCAAAAAAACATGTTTTTAGACTCTCATTCTCTAATCTAGTCGATTTTGTAGATTTGTTGCTGCATTGTATGGAATGCCTATTGTTTAGTTTTGTAGAATTTTTTTTCATCTTGAATTTACCTAGTGATCTATATTGACGACACTAACCTAGTTGATGCACTTTGAAATTTTTGTTTTAAAGTCTCAATGGTTGATACCTTGACAGTTTAAACAACTTTATGGAAAATTATTTTATGACCGCTAACAGTTTGTCAAAATTGTCCAATGATTGTAGCTCACATGGATGCAAGATATTTGCAAAATTTCCCAAATGTTTGTAGTCATTCATGTTCTTAAAGTGTTGGTAGAAATGCATCAATGAAGATGGTTGATAGTTCTACTTGTGTGTTAAGCTGAATTCAAGAATTATTAGCATTACTGACAATGAAAAATGAATTTATTTAATCTTAGATTCATGTTAGCTAATTGTTGTGAAATTTCCTTAAGGGATTATGGTTGTCAAGTGTTTGACAAAATACCTCAATGGTTGTACATTGCATGCTTGCAAACTATTTGTCATAATGCTTCAATAGTTGTAGCTAATTACATTTATGAATTGTCTGTAAAAATGCCAAAGTGAAATTATGATTTGTAACCAAGGTGTTTATGAAAATGTCTCAATGAACCTGAATGGTAATTGTATTGAGTTAAAATTCATGCTCATGAAGTCAAATTTGGGTAAGTGGATAGTTGTAATGTTAGCTTACATATGAATTCATACTTATTGGATACCACTCCTATAGAATATAAACGCTCCTTTTAAGTAAAGAATTTATAGGCATGCTATTTAGCATAAAATTAATTAGTCACTCTTGAACACATTTAATTGCCACAGAATTAACAATTAGCTTGTTGGAAATTATGGTTTGTAAAGTTTGATATTTATTCATTCCACTAAAAACTCTTTCTTTCGAATGTGATTTTTGAGCTTGAGAAACAGGTATTATGTTTGTAAGCTTTGGATCTTGACGAAACCATTATCCTTGTAGCTTTGATGAGAATATTAAAATTACCATGGGTTAGTTAGTAGAATTTAGTGTAGTGTAAATGATACCAATGAGAAAATATGGCCCTACTTTAACTTTTCGAGTTTTCTTTAGTGCGACTTTTTGGAAGCTTTTCTGGTGGGTTTTTCCAGTCTAATTTCTCTAACATTTGGTAAGAATTTATTGAAATTACAACCTTGATAGGTAACCCCTTCATAATTGAAGTGCCCTAGGGGTTTTTTAAGGTTGTTGAATCGATATATACAGTCAAAAAACTAGTTTAAATAGCACAAATCAAAATTTCACCTCAAAATTTTCCGCTGGATTCCGACACCAAAAAGTCCAGAAGTTAAGAAGTTGTCTTTAGTGTGACTTTTTGGACTTTTTGGTGTCGGAATCCAGCGGAAAATTATATATATATATATATCACATTTTGAGCCTTAGTGTTCAATATTTATCTATATTATTGATGGTTAGTAAGGTGGGACCTTACAAAAGGCCATTCATTTATAAGTTAAGATGTGCCTAAAATATTAGCTAAATAATTCATTTTAATTTATTTTTAACTAATTTCTACAAAGTAATATAATCCTACTTCCTATAAAATTACACATATTTCTTTTAATTTTTATCCATTTTATCTCTTAAGGAAATCAAACCTAGCCCACTTCAATCCAAAAAGTCAAATGGATATGATAACATTTATAGAAACATATTGTCTTACTTACTCATCAATAATATATGTTCAAGGACAGTAAATATGTTATATTCATGAATTCAATGTGTGTTAAAACAAGTTCAAGATAATTGTTTTATTCTTTTTTAAGAAATGAGTAGTAAATTTTATTAATAAAAAAAAGGCACAATCCCGATATATTTTTTGAGTGATGTTGAAAACTAAGTAAGCTTGAATATTCGGGTTAGAACATGTAGGAGAAACACAAAACGTTGCATTATTCTTACACTCTACTTGATGATTAAATTAATTCCAACCGTAAACTTTCCAAAAAGCTCCTAATATCCAAATAATTTTGCAACTCAGTCTTATGATTTTTTGGCTGAAATTTTGTCTTTGTTGGAGAACATTTTTTTACTTTCTTTAAGTTAGGTGCATGCCCTATTTTCTAGTGGATCTACAGAATCACCCTTGTCTAAGGAAGCGAGTGAGGTTGAGTTGTTGGAGTCCACCAGGTGACCTGAAGGAGGGAGGATGACCTACACCTTAACATCCCATGTTATCACTTTCTTACTATTCACAAGCCCTAATGGAGTTGTGGTTTCTTTTCCGTTATGCAATAAGGTTCACTTGGTAAGCACTGATGCAAACAAGAAGCTTGAGAGGAGGAAAGGGAGGACTTGGCAGAAGCATCCAACACTACCTCACACTTAGAATCCTTTGCACTAATATTAGGTGAGGTGGAAAGACATTAGGACTTGATAATCAAAGTATCAGAAAATGATATACTCTTTTGCTTATTGCACTGCTTTAGAGATGCAGAGGGGGGAGCCTCCAAAGAGATTGAGTAATGGTCAAAAGTGGCACCAACCTATGATTGTGTTCACCGAGAAGATAATTTAGACATTGATTTCCTTAGATTGGGACATGATTTAATAGAATGTCCAAATTAACATCATCCTTTGCATTTGAAAGAAACCTTTTCATAATCCAAGGATTGAAACCATAAAAAATCTGGACTAGTGAGCTTTATTTCAGCAAGGAAACCCTTGTTGAAATCCATATCCACACAAATATGATCATATGTGGGAGATCAATAGAGTTTGGTGTCTTCACTGCGACAATGAAACCTTCCTATGGAATTACCAATTGAAGATAATGAAGTGAGATTCCACAAATGTAGAGGAAGATTGGGGAGCCTTACCCAGACTAGAGTGGATTAGATTGATGCCGAAAGTGGATTGAAAGAGGGGAAATAGGGCTGAAAAAATAGGCCAATACAACCCCAAAACCATGGGCCAAATTCAATAATTTTAACACCATCATCAACTTTGTTGAAAAAAATGATGAAGAAACCCATGGCTAGAGGATACATGTTTAAATCAGCTGAAATGGGGCTTCCAATGCTCATTAATCTAATAGTACAGATCGACAATCTTTGACCACAACCTGACAAACTTGTAGATCAATCCATCTTCAGAGAAAAACTCAGCTTCACCAAGGCCTCATCCCCTGGGGAAACCTCAATAGTGAGGGCCTTGCTGATAGGTATGAATTTTATTCCAGAAAGGAGGCTTCCTTCTGAGGCTTTAACAATGTCACAAAATGACTTCACAAGGGCCTAATAAGAGCCCAAAATAAAGGATTATGAGGCAGCTCCAAGGACCCCAATCTCAAGGGAGGTAGCTAGTGGGTCAGAAACCAAATAGATAGAGGAACACTGCCCATCGCAGTGAGGAAAATATGGGTTTAAATTTTGCTTGTTGCATGTTCCCTCTTCACAAACCAATTGTTCCTTTGGATTTTCAAGGGGACCAACAATATCATTTTCTATTATACACTCGAGGGTGGGATAATATGTTGCACACAATACTTGTATTAAATGTAATTCCTTCATCACCTACTAACCAAAAAGTAATCATAAATATATGTGCTCACATGGAACTTTGATAGCTCTTTAAAGGAGTCATTTCTCTCTGAATCTAGGTTTTTCTCAAACAATTTAAGTCTCATTTTTAACATTGATTTCACCTATTTTGCATGAGCTCAAAGTTCTTTATATTTCCTAAATGAGTTTTTTAGACTTATGATATGACTATCTAATGACTATGTTATGATTTTGACTAGTCTTTAATTTATCAATGCTCGCGTAAGAAAAGTATTAAATGTACAACCTTGAACATAGCAATTTCATGTTTCATGCTTATTTTAGTTTCATTACATTCTAATGATCGTATACATGTCTTTGTGGGATTAGTATGAGTTTGTTTTCATCATTATAAGTGATATAAGAGTGGACCTAAAACATTACATCTTGTTTTGGGGGTCAAATCATGCCATATCCATTTTTAATTTATCTTATTGGAATATAGTGTTGTAATAATGTCATTTCATATACTATACGCACCATAAAATAAACTCAGGTATATATCCCCAAGGGATAGCTCAGTTGGCCGAGTTCCTTTTGCTAAGTACCTCGCCTATCAGGAGGTCACGAGCTCAAATCTCCTCGATGCCCTTAGGGTTAGGCCTTACTAGTTTTTCCAGCGGGTAGATACCTTTAGGTTGATCTACCTGTATTTTCCCATGGATGTAGCGGCCACTCAGTGTCCGTGAACCACATTTAAAGAAAAAAAAAAGACTCAAGGATACTGATTACAAGCAAGGTGGATGAATTCAGTTATTAATATAAATTACGTGGAATCACAATCTCAATATTAAAATATAGTATTGACCCATAATGATAGCTCAGTTGGCCGAGTTCCTTTTGCTAAGTACCTCGCCTATCAGGAGATCATGAGCTAAAATCTCCTCGATTCCCTTAGGGTTAGGCCTTATTAGTTTTTCCAGCGGGTAGATACCTTTAGGTTGGTCTACCTGCATTTTCGAATGGATGTAGTGGCCACTTAGTGTCCATGAACCACATTAAAAAAAAAAAGAAAAAAAAAAACAAACAAACAAACAAACTCAAGGATATTGATTACAAGCAAGGTGGATCAATTTAGTTATTAATATAAAATTACATGGAATCACAATCTCAATATTAAAATATAGTATTGACCCATAATGATGGTAAAAAATGTAAATTCTACTAATTGAGTTGCAATTTCATGAAAAGGAATGAGCCAAAATCAATATATTTAATAAATAATTTAGATTACAACAATGAAAGTAAAACTTCCACTAGAAATCACCCTAAATCATGTGCAAGGGACTTAGAATCCCCATGATTATGACTCACAATGGTGAATTTAGTGTATCCATCCACCCTCTCCTCTCTAGATTTCACTGTAATATATGCACTCAAGATAACGTATAAGCTACATGCATTCATCAAGGTAGTGATGGATCAGAGATATGTCTCGTAACCATTGCTCATGATATACATTTAATATTTATGGGTCTAGTATAATCAAACTAGGCCATGTTTCCAACCATGTTGCATTGTATTTTGGACACTCTAGGAAATGATTCCATACTACAGTGAAGTTATGGGCCCTCGACCATCATTAGATTTAATAGGCATGGGATTTATGAAGCTTGGGTTTGCATTATGCCTCCATAAGGTTCACCTTGCTTGGTTTTATTTGGTTTCTAATATATCTCTCAACATTTCCATTTCCTTTAGTTATTTTCTACTATGCATTATTATAGTTGTTGGCTTTGGTTTTGGTGACTCAAATCGCCTTAATTTTGAGTGATCCAGATTTATGCAAGAATGAAATGAAATATAGATTTAAACAGAAACATAAATCTACAATGAAAAATGAGCTTCAATTAATTAATAACAAATACTTAAAACTATTTACACACAAAATGGAAACAAAGTAGCTCGGGCTATGGTAGCTTATTTCTAAGAAGAGATGTGATTGTCTCTACTTACTGAATCTATGAAGTAGCATGTATGCTCATGGGATATTAAAGAATAGCTCTAGTTTCACTAAATATTGGTAAATACCTCACAACATGTTTTGTTGAACTAGTCTATCAATGCATATTTCCAATTAAGAATACCCTTTTTTACTAGTGTTGACATGGTGAATGTTCGCTATACCAACAAGGGGAACTAACCCGATCGCAAGCCCCAATCAGTCTTGCTTTTGTTTGGAATGGCTAGTTCCAATGGGTTTTAAGGGACCCCGTAAGCTGTTAAATGAGTTGAGAGATTGCTTTTGGGCAGAAGGCTTCAATCAAATCAACAAAAGGAACAGCTAACCTATATGTATCAAATGTTATCTACACTACTTCTACTTTCCTATGCTAAACTTAACTATTCTAGTCTATCCTGCAAGAGAATAATAAAAGAGATTAAACACCATAAATAAATTCCAAGTCCAAAGAATCAATTACTGAGTTCATAGATGAACAAGGCTGTATTAGATTTGATTGCAATCAGATTACTCATACAGGAATACACATTCCTTTCTGCACAAATAAACATGCAACTGGTGTTTAATATGGTTTTGAATGAGTGATCGCTCATAAGTCAAACAAGAAATTGAATCATATTCAAATAAACAAGACTAATCATGAACAATATGCCATCAATATGCACAAACACAAATCACATTTATATTTATGCCAGCGGCAACACTCTGCTTCAAAACACATAAAAGCAAAGGAAAAATAATCAGAAACTACAGGCTCCTTCTTCAACCAAACAGTCCTCCTTATTCACAATAAATCAAAATTGTTCTTATCCAAACAAAAAGCCCTTTCTCATCTTTGGAGCTAATACTTCTGTAAAAGCCCCTGACTCTAGGTCTTCCCTGCCTCTTCATATTCCCCCACTATTTTTGATATACAAATCGAGTATACAGAGATAGGATCATCAGAGTAACTGCTAAAACATAGAAAGCATATATGTTGGAGCACTTCATTTCCTGATGAAGTGAACAGATGTTGATAAAAGGGTGACTGTGTGTCGCCTTCTCATGATGAAAAATGGGACAACTTTACTTTCAGAATGCACAGGCAACGCATGAGATTCCAACCTGGAACGCCTAAGGCTGAATCTTTAAACACAATGCTTCTGCATACATGACTCTTCGAATCCACTTCTGCGTACTTTACTTCTCGCCTGCAAAGATAGTTATCATTAGCTTCATGATTCAATATAACGGAAATGTTCAAACAAAACATAAACACTACCTTTATTAATTTTTATAAAACTACGGGAAACAAGTGTGAAAGAAAAGGATTTACGCATAAAACACACATAACATACAATTTTCCCGCTTAATCCATAGGCTTGGCACGGTTTTCGAGGGCTTCACTTAATCGCAATCGGGTATTGGCCCCTCTACGGGTCGTAGTACCCATGCCTTCCACTTCCCAATTGTGTGATTACACTATCGGGACTCCACAAGCACACCTTTTACACTAACACCCGCTCCCTTTGTTATATCAGGAATTTTGGAAAACACAGGAATACAAAGAAAATCCCACTCCAATCACTTAGGCCGGACCTCAAATTTTATGTATCGAGGCTTATAAATATCGTCGGGTCTGGCATATCGCATATCGCAATATGCACAAGCCTAGGGCTCCACTGATTGCGATATGCGACAGGGCTTCAGACTCGAAAATATATATATCATATTTGATAAGCTCGACGGGTCCGTCATATTGTCGCGCACATTGTGTATAAGGCCTGGGCTCCGCCGATATGCGATATGCGATTGGGGAACTGGACCCGATAATGTATATAATGTGGTTAGTAATGCCATCAGGTCTGGAGGCCAGTGGCACGCCATATATATATATATATATATATATATATATATATATATATATATATATATATATATATATATGTATATATATGTATATATATGTATATATATGTATATATATGTATATATATATATATATATATATATAAACCCCGGGACCCCACCGATAGCGACATGCGATATAGCTTTCGGACCCGAAAATATATGAATTTGGGTCGATACTACTGTCGGGTCCAGAAGGTAACGGTGAACCTTGAGTCTTAGCGTTAATTACGATAGGCAGGAAAGGGTTTTACGCATGTTTTTGATCGGTTTTTCTATAAGGATCTATGATGGGAATAATGAGGCGACGGGAGGTTTTGTGAGTTAAATAAATCTTGATGAACATATGAATGAAGGGCTTTAAACAAGGTTATATGCGAGGAATTTATTAAGGGTTTTAAACCATTTGTGAATGGAAGATTTGACTCTCTAGAGAGCTAAATCCCTCAGGTAAAACAGATCATTCGGAGAGATGCAAGATTAACTTCTCAGGGACCCATCAAAAATTGTTGCCAAGGCAAGTTTTGATAAGGTGGTGGTTGTGGCCACAACAAATGGTGAACCGTTGGGTGAACTAGTTATCTTTATTTCCAAATAAACCTCAAATCGATAAAGCATCAGGGTGTTAAGATAAACTTGAAATGCAAACTGTACAAATGAAAGGCATGGGTTCCACTTCACATTAATTGCTTCAGGTGGGATGAAGACAAATAGCTTCTACTTACTGATAGGGTTTTGACAGGCATTCTCCAATGGCAGTATTATGGGGTTTTATTGACCTTCCTTTACCTGTTTTCCACTTTCAAAAATCCTTTTGGGGTCATCACTGGTCTGCCCATACCTGTTTAGGTGTGTACCTCAGCTCTTTATTGCTCATCAAACTTGATGTACGCATGTTTATCTTGCACTTTATATAAGAATTTTAGTGCTATGTTTTCATTGATTGAAGGGGGCGTAGTCATGGATCATGCCATATTTTTAAACTACTTAAGCAAGGTTGGGCTTGTTGTGTCAACTAGTACTCTGAGCCCAGCAATAGTCCTTACTCTAACCGGCTTCCCAAACAACCTGTCCTTCCAGATTGGCATGAGGACTTGACGTTTCATTTTCTTCTAGATAAGTCCTTCCAATTTCAGGCACAAGGACTAGAGCACAATTGGATTTTCCACAGGGTATATGACAGTGAGCTTAGCCCATGAAAGGAGGTTTACTTGTGGATAACAGGTATCGGACAATTTAGTGTGGTGGATGGAGCCAATGGAGAATGACTGCAAACCCTACAGCTAAGTATAGGCTAGGTCTGAGTGGGATTTATTCAAAATGCAGTGTCCCTCCATGCCAGTCCAGCTGTAGTTACACATTTTTTGTTTTATAAAGATGCCCCTGCATGCTCCAGATATCCAGGTTATCAACAGATCTTACCCAGTTCTCAACAGATGCCAATGAGTGGCTTTGGTTTGAACTCCATAGTTGATTTTCAAGTTCTCATGGGCTGATTGAAAATTTGTTTGATTTGCAAGGTAATAATGGGTTTAGAAACAACAAAATTATCAGTAGCTTAATGAGGGAAGGAAAGGCTGAATGTGGTGAATGAGAGAAAATCTGAGAGGTAAAATGAGGCTGGAGGACTGAAATCAATTGGCTGAGAAAGGACTGTATTCAAAATAGCAGGAAAATAAACTTTGCGGAAAACAAAAGGAAAAGACAGAAATACAACTAAACTAACAACAAAATGAAATGAACTCTAACCTACTCAGGAGGTAACCACCATGTGGTGGCTACTAGAAGTATCTCTTCAGATGCTAGCCATTAACAGGGAGCTTTTTAGTCTCTCCCTATAACGTTTTCAACCTGTAAGTTCCTTGACCAATTTTTTCAACAACTTGGAATGGGCCCAACCATAAGTGTTGGAATTTCGTGTGTTTGCCTTTTGGCTCACTCAGCTTGTCCCATTTCAGGACTAGCTCCCCTACTTGGAAATCTTTATCTCTTGCTAGATGATGATCAAGCCATTTTTTACAATCATTTGGTCATTTTTGAATTTAATTCTGGCTCTATCTCTTAATTCCTCCAGCCTCATCTGTTGGTTGATCCTTTCTTGAAGCTTGGGAGAGCTGTAAGGAGGGAAGGGTAACATTTGGAGGCAAGATGGCTTCCTATCCATAGACGAAGAAGTATGAGGAGTTTCCTAAGGCCACTTTAGGGGTGACCCTATCGGCCCAAAGGGCATTTGTTAGGGCGTTGTGCCAGTTCCTCTGGTTGTCAGCCACGGATTTGCGGATTATGCGGATAAGGTTTTTATTTGAAGACTCTGCAACTTTGTTTCCCTAAGGGTAATATTTTGTTGCATACCTTATGTGGATTGATTTATCAATAGAAAACTCAGTCAGTTTCAGTGACAAAAAGTAAGAAGCGTTATCAAATATGAGAGCGTCAGGGATGCCATACTTGTTGATAATGAACTTCTCAATGAATGATATTACCTCATCTTCGTTCACCTTCCGAAGCGGGATGGCTTCGGTCCATCTGGTGAAGTAATCAGTCACTGTGAGTATATACTTATGCTACTATGAAGATTTTGGAGTGATCTTGCCTATGACGTCTAGGCCCCATTGTTGGAACGGTCGATAAATCATAACAGGCCTGAGGGGAACAGTAGGCTTTCTTTCTCGTCCTGCGGCAGTTTGACACACCTTACATTTGCAAGTGTGGGTATGCGAGTATCTGAACACTGTGGGCCAATAATACCTAGCTCTTAATATTTTGTGAGCAGTGGTCTCTGACCACTTGCTGGGCCATCTTGCATCTCTTTCAATACATGGTCGACCTCATCCTTCTCTAAACACCTCAGCCAGATTCCATCATGATTTTTTTTGTATAAGACATTGTTGGCCAAATGATACTGATTGGATTTCAATTTGAGTGCTCTCCTCTGTGATGCATCCATGTGTTCAGGACACGATCCCCACACTAGATAGAAGCATATGTCGTAGTACCACGACTCAGGGTCCAAAAATGCTTCCAACGTTTCTCCCTTATACATCAGCGCTTTGTTACTCCATAAGGGCTCCTCCCTGAGTTCCATTTGTGAAAATTGCATGCTCAGCGTTTCTGGTTCTTTAGATGCCCCTTCTTTGTCCGTCAAGGCTTCTACTACTAGCCTACAAAGTCCCTACCCTTGAACTATCTGTGGCGGCTTTATCTCGAGGTCAAACTATTGAAGGGCAGTTATCCAATTCCCTCTTCATTCACAAATTTCCTTCTGCATGAAGAGGGCTCTTACAACAGGATGGGGGACGATTACTTTGGTCTTGGCCTTTAGTAAATAAGGGCGGAAATGCTTTACAGCCTTGAAAACTACATAACCATGTTTCTCCACATCTGGGTAGTTGAGTTCTGCCCCTTGGAAATTAGAGCTCATATAAGAAATAGGGACTTCATAGACTTTTTTTCTTTTTTGAGTGAGTATTGCGGCATAAGAAACATCAAAAGAAAAATTGTACAAGAATAACTCCTTGCTGAAAGCGGGGCTAACCAATGCAGGGGCTTCAGCGATGGCTTCCTTAATTCGCTGAAACTCTTTCTTGGCTTCATCGCTCCATTTATACACAACGTATTTCTTCATCATTAGCTGCATGGGGTGCACTATTTCTGCAAAGCCTGAAACAAATTTTCTAATGAAATTAATCCTCCCGAAGAAGGATTACATGGCTTTCTTATTGGCAGGGGGTTGTATTCTCATGATGGTATCTATTCTTTCAGGATCAATAACAATCCATTCTTTAGAGAGGATATGACCCAGTAGTTTCCCCTCTGTGACTGCAAAGATGCTCTTCTTGGGATTCAATGAAATTCCATACCTTCGACATCTTTCAAAAATCTGTCTCAGGTGATAAATATGATCCCTTCTATGATATGAATACGTAGTGATGTCATCCATGTAAACCACTATTGATTTGTTAATCAACCCTCTGAAAGCTATGTCCATAGCTCTCTAGAATGTGGCGCCCACGTTAATGAGTCCAAGAGGCATTTTACGGTATACGTAGGTGACTCATTTAGTGTTGAAGGTTGTATTAAGCTAAATCCCCATGAGATACCAATACTTTATTATATCATGAAAACCCATCTAATAGGGACAACATTTCATACCCAGAAACACATTGAAGGATGTGTTCCACAGAAGGGACAGGATAGTTATCCTTTTGAGAAGCTTTGTTCAGGTTTCTAAAATCAGTACACAACCTGATGTCTCTATTTTTCTTTCTTACTGGCACGAGATTGGCTACCTAGTGGGTGTGTTTGACCGGGAAGATGATTTTAGCATCCAGCATCTTGTTTAGTTCTTTCTTCACCAATGGTTCTAGGCTTGGATGCATCTTACGCAGCTTTTGTTGGTAGGGCATGGCCTCTTTTTCCAAAGGGATTACATGCTGCATAACATTGGTATCAAAGGTCTTTAGGTCTTCATATGTCCATGCAAAGACATCCTTGTATTCTTTAAATAGCTTGACAAATGCAACCCTTTCCTGTGGAGAGAACCCCAAGCCCAAATTGACATTTTTTAGGTCTTCTTTGGTCCCAAGGTTGACGGATTCATACTTCATGGATGAGCTATGCATTTTGCAGTTAGTCAACTTCTTGAATTTATCATGCAAGTCATACAAGTGCTCCATCTTAACAACAGACTTGGGAATCACATTGGGCTAACCCTTTTCCTCACCTTCCCTCTCATTCATAAGCTTTTCGTGCTCCTTTTTGTCAATCAATGCATTCTTGAATGTCTTCTTGCAGTGCAAGAACTCAAGGATTTTCTCATCACCTTTGAACACCTACCAATTCGAGATGTTATCAAGCATGGATGGTCTGAAAATAAATTCAACAAAACATTTATTTTTCTTCAATCTAAAATTAGGAAAAGTTTTAGCAGCCATATTAGCCATCAGATCAGCATCTTGGTTTTGCCCTCGAGGTATATATGTGATATCAAAAGAGTCAAAACTATCAATTAAGTTCCATATCTCATGCTGGTACCTTACCAGGTGTGGTGAATTGCAATGTATCCTTTTCCTTACCTGATCCACGATTATCTGTGAGTCACCAAAAGCTTTAATATTTTTTACATTCATATCAATGGCTTTCTTCAGGCCTTGTAGCAAGCCTTCATATTCTATTGTATTGTTGGTGCATGCAAACTCCAACCGACTGGCCATCAAATGTTGGTTCCCTTGCGGGTCAATGAGAATACTCCCAGCACCTGCACCTTCAAGGCAGTTAGAACCATCAAAATAGAGTGTCCAGAACATAGAATCTAATGTTACATCAATTGAACTACTATCTAAGAAACTATTCCTATCATCTACTATAATATAGGATAGTTTATCAGTTGGATTATGGGAGGGAATTTCCAACTGTGTGTATGTCAAAGTTTCTTCAACTGTTCCTGCATGGAATTCTCCAAAATAGGTTTCTGTAGCATAAACATTGAAACTGTAGTTCCCAAGGATGGAGCTGGTAAACATTACAGGTTCATTGGGACCATTTAGTTCCATTACTACATATTTCATGTATCTTTCTCGATCAACTCTCAGCATATCACCTTTTCTCTTCTGAGGCAGCAAGAGGTGGGACCAATTAGTTGAGAAATATCCATTGAGTTTTGCTGACCAATCCCTCCTAAGCAGCATTCCATAACCCTCAGGCATATCGACTACCACTATATCAATGACTTGTGTGTATTGTGGTTTACCAGCCATCTGAATCAACACATCTTTCAATTCTCCAATTACTTTCATATTTGTCCTGTCCAATTGCATAATTCGAGTCCCACTTTTCTCAGGTATTGCATGTAGTATTTTAGCAAAAACATAAGGAATCACAATGGACGAGGCACCAAAATCTACCAGGCAATTGTGTACATTCATGTTGAGGATTTCAAATGTGATAAGGAAAGTTGGGGTCATGGATTTTGATTTTTTCCCTATCATGGCTACACTAACATCTTGGGGTTTTTGATTCATTTTAGACAGAGTGGCTTCCATAGCTGATGGCATTTGGGTTGCAATGGAGGTGTTGATAAGTCTGGACACTGACTTCATGGTTTGACCGCTTGGGATGGTGGTAGTTTTGGAATTTCTCTCATTCATAGCTTTCAAGAGCAAATCTCTTTGCCGCGTTAGTTTCAGCAAATCAAAGTATGTGATATTAGCCCTAGGTTTCTTAAGATCGTCCAAAATATTGTAATCAGTGTTATAAATAGGATATGGTAGAGTAAACATACCAATTTTTCCATTCCTAGGTGGCAGTTTACCATCTTGAGTAGCCTTCGTTGCAATGGGAAATGCATTTTCTTTCTCTAGATGGTTCGCAATAGGGGTATTCTTGGATTGACCACTAAGTCTACTCTTCTCAACAAGAACTTTGGGAGCAGGTTCCTTCACAGGGCGGACATATTTCTTGGTCCGATCCACAGGCTCCATCACACTTACAAGTGGCCCTTTGCTTCCTATGTGGATTTCATTAGTGTGGATTTCTGCCATACTATCTCCTTGGTCATCAGCGTTCTCATTTGTATAGAAATCCCACAGTACGTTCATTTGAGATTCTTCTTCCAAGGGCTCTTCTACTTGGTATTCTTCCTCATCTTCCTGCTCTGGTTGTAGCTCCACTGTAGGTTCTTCTTGGTTAAGGAGCGATTCGATAAGAGCCAGCTCTTTTGTGTTTAAATTCCCTTTGTTAGGTGGAGCAGGCAGTGCAAGTGGACCATGACCACCTTCTACCTTCTTACGATAGAAAGTTTTGAAAGGTTTTATGTTGTTATACTCTCCTACACTCCCGCTTGTACTCTCTCCATAATTCCTTTTCATATCGATGATTGTATTTGTCAGCTTCTTAATGATCCGATGCAAACCTTCTACATCTATGGTATCCTTTTCCTTGGTTTCAGCCCCTTTGTTATCACTCCCATTATTATTCTTGGATACCTAAGAGGCTTTCTTTTCTCCGGTTGTAGGGTGGCATGTTGTGAGACTGAGCATTTCATTCTCGACCTTTACTGCTTCATCAATAGCACCTTGTAAGGTTTGTGCGTTACTCCTCTTGACCCACATCGTAGTAGGGACAGGGAGAGCAGTGATGTAGAATTCCATGAGCACCTCCTCAGTAGGTCTAGCGGTGGCTGGGATTCTGTTGAACAAGGTGTTGAACTGGATATTAAAATCCTTAACCTTCTCCTTGGTTTCCATTTTCAAATGGGACAGTTCTAGAACTAAGGTAGCAGGGGTTTTTTCATCACCATACTTGTCCAAAAAGGCCTGTTGAAAGGCAGCCCACGAAGTGATTGATCCTGTTCTCAAGCTAAAGTACCATGTGGAAGTTGCACCAGTTAGGGTAAAAGGGAATAGGCGACAAACTATATCTTCATCAGCTACCCCCAGCATGCGCACGACCAGGAAGAATGAATTGATATGGTTTTTAGCGATCTCCCCCCGCTCAGGGTTGAATTTAAGCAGTACCTTTTCTGCATTCTTGGGTAAGGGATGTTGTTGCCTAGGTATCACCATGGCATCCTAAGCGAGCTAGGGAGGCAATGCTCCCGGAGGAGGTGGGAGTTGGTTTCCACCTAGTGGAGGAATATTAGCCATATCGAGGATAGTGATGTTCTGGTTGAGGGTTTCTTCGTTAGGATTTTCCAAATCAAGCCAAGGATTGCCTTTAGAAGGGGAACCCTCAAGAATTTCTTCCCAAGGAGAGTTGATACTCTACAAAGAATCAAGCACAAGATATTCAAGAGAAGGGGCTACATGTGTCTCTTCGTTTATGTGATAGACTCTTGGATTTATTTTCGTTGTTGGAGGTAAACACTAAAAGATAGGGAGCTGTGATAGGGAATGAGTGTATTCCCAAATAAGTCTTCTGACTGGTTGTTCCTGAGTGACAGGATACTCCCACAGTGTCTCCTCTTTGAAATGAGGCTTTTCTGAATGAGAGGAAGGGTCTTTTCGACCTTCACAATCCATGTATTACTCTTTTTGAATCCATGCATGGCACTTATAGATGAAATCTTGAAAAGCTGTGGATGGTAGTTCAGGCCCTCCTTCTAGCGCCAATTTGTTGACATGGCGAATGTTCGCTATACCAACAAGGGGAACTAACCCAATCACAAGCCCCAATTAGACCTTCTTTCGTTTGGAATGGCTAGTTCCAACGGGTTTTAAGGGACCCCGTAAACTGTTAAATGAGTTGAGAGATTGCTTCTGGGCAGAAGGCTTCAATTAAATCAACAAAAGGAATAGCTAACCTATATGTATCAAATCTTATCTACACTACTTCTACTTTCCTATGCTAAACTTAACTATTCTAGTCTATCCTGCAGGAGCATAATAAAAGAGATTAAACACCATAAATAAATTCCAAGTCCAAAGAATCAATTACTGAGTTCATAGACGAACAAGGTTGTATTAGATTTGATTGCAATCAGATTACTCATACAGGAATACACATTCCTTTCTGCAAAAATAAACTTGCAACTGGTGTTTAATATGGTTTTGAATCAATGATCGCTCATAAGTTAACCAAGAAATTGAATCATATTCAAATAAACAAGACTAATCATGAACAGTATGCCATCAATATGCACAAACACAAATCACATTTATATTTATGCCAGCGGCAACACTCTGCTTCAAAAAACATAAAATCAAAGGCAAAATAATCAGAAACTATAGGCTCCTTCTTCAACCAAACAATCCTCCTTATTCACAATAAATCAAAATTGTTCTTATCCAAACAAAAATCCCCTTCTCATCTTTAGAGGTAATACTTATGCAAAAGCCCCTGACTCTAGGTCTTCCCTGCCTCTTCATCTTCCCCCACTATTTTCGATATACAAATTGAGCATACAGAGATCGGATCATCATAGTAACCACTAACACGTAGAAAGTATATCTACTGGAGCGCTTTATTTCATGAGGAAGTGAACAGATGTTGATAAAAGGGTGACTGTGTGTCGCCTTCTCATGATGAAAGTCAGGACAACTTTGCTTTTAGAATGCACAAGCAACGCATGGGATTCCAACCTGGAACACCTAAGGTCGGATCTTTAAACACAATGCTTCTGCATACATGACTCTTCGAATCCACTTCTGCATACTTTACTTCTCGCCTGCAGAGATAGTTATCATTAGCTTCATGATTGTGAACAATATAACAGAAATGTTCAAACAAAACATAAACTTTGCCTTTATTAATTTTTATAAAACTACGGGAAACAAGTGTGAAAGAAAAGGATTTACGCATAAAACACACGTAACATACAATTTTCCCTCTTAATCCATAGGCTTGGCACGATTTTCGAGGGCTTCACTTAATTGCAATCAAGTATTAGCCCCTTCGCGGGTCGCAGTACCCATGCCTTCCACTTCCTTGATGTGTGATTACACTATCGGGACTCCACAAGCACGCCTTTTACACTAAAAACCCGCTCCCTTTGTTATATCGGGAATTTTGGAAAACACGGGAATACAAAGAAAATACAGCTCCAATCACTTAGGCTAGACCTCAAATTTTATGTATCGGGGCTTATAAATATCGTCGGGTCTGGCATATCACATATCGCAACATGCACAAGCCTGGGGCTCCACTGATTGTGATATGCGATAGGGCTTCGGACCCAAAAATATATATATCATATTTGATAAGCTCAGTGGGTCTGCCATATCGCCGAGCACATTGTGTATAAGTCCCGGGCTCCGCCAATATGCGATATGAAATTGGAGAACCGGACCCAATAATGTATATAATGTGGTTAGTAATGTCGTCGGGTTCGGAGGCCAATGGCGTGCCATATATATATAAACCTCAGGACCCTGCCGATAGCGACATGTGATATAGCTTCTAGACCTAAAAATATATCAATTTGGGTCGATACTACTGTCGGGTCCGGAAGGTAACGGTGAACCTTGAGTCTTAGCGTTAATTGCGATAGGTGGGAAAGGGTTTTACGCATGTTTTTGAGCGTTTCCGTTGTAAGGAGCTATGATGGGAATAATGAGGCGACGGGCAGTTTTTTGAGTTAAATAAATCCCGATGAACATATGAATGAAGGGCTTTAAACAAGGTTATATGCGAGGGATTTATTAAGGGGCTTAAACCATTTTTGAATGGAAGATTTGTCTCTCCAGAGAGCTATATCCCTCAAGTAAAACTAATCGTTTAAAGAGATGCAAGGTTAACTTCTCGGGGACCCATCCAAAATTGTTGCCAAGGAAAGTTTTGATAGGGTGGTGGTTGTGGCCACAACAACTAGATATCCCCCCTTATTTTACCCAATAATACTTATAAACCTCCCTACCTCACATTACGCCCACCCCTGATACCAAAACTCTATTGAATATTTTTCTCATAATTTTAAAACCCCCTTTTTGAATGGCTATGATATGATATTGGTCAACAAGGTGAAACCCCTGTTGTGTGATTATAGGATGTTTGGGACACCACAATGATCAATACCCCTATGGTTCTCGCATTTAGAAGGTTACCTAGGAAGCTGCCAAAATCTACTTGGAATATCCCCCCTTGCACATCCATGAGTGGATTTCAATAATAGAGGTGAAAATTTGACTAGGTAGGGGTGGAATGCATGACTAGGATAATGATAAATAAATTGGCAATTAGGTACCTAATGTGGGGAATTCTAGGGATAAAGACAAAAAATATTAAAAAAATACGGAGTTATATTGGAACATTAATATCACGAGCCGCGAGGGGGGAATCTTAAAGGAAAACTATTGTTATAGCTCCAAATCTCACTCTTATGGTTTGTGATGCTGTACTCATGGCCTAGGGCAACCCCTCCTTCCAGACCTGGTCCTAAAATTTAAAAAACAATGTTTTATCCCTTATACGCGACATTGCCCTGAGTTAAACACGTGTATACGCGGGTCTGTGTATATCCAACCCGCGTGTATGTATTAAAACATTTAAAAAAATATAAAATTCCTTCTTTTCGGGCGGAGATCGCGGGTTTTACCTGCTGATCACCTGTTAGTGCCCGTGGCCCAACTGTTCCCAACCAACTCCTAACTAAAAAAATACTTTGGAGATGGTATAAAAAGACCTCAAAGGGAAGGCCTAAGGGAGGAGAGAATAGAGAGAAAGGTTATTATGCTGAGATTTTCCCCTTGACCAGGTCTGAAGTCCCTTGTGCCTTCTGCACTTCCCCCATTTTGTACAGGAAACCTTTGTTTTCTTGTGTGTTGATGTTCATCCACCATTTATGACATCATGGAGAGAGTCATGGAAGGAGTTTTGTTAGAGGCTTGAGGCTGGAATGGATCTGGAAGGAAGCTTTGCTTGGAGCCTGCTGAAGGTGACTCAGGTGAAAATAATCCTTTTTATGTACTTTATTTGTCTATAATAAAAGAAACACATGTCTTGATTCCCGAATTGAATCTTCTTTATGTTAATGATATTCATGTTTTGAATTCATGTATAAATGGTTGTTTGGATTTCATAACTAACTACCTTTCTTTGTAACATGAAGATGGTTTCTTTATAAGTTTTTGTCCATGTACTGCTGCGCTCTTTGAATTGTTTGTTTTGCAGGACAAAAGAGAAGAAGGGAACTCCAAGAAGGGTTTGGACCCTAAAGGCCTTCTCAAACGTAGGACCGAAGGTACGTTCCCTTATCATAGAATTTGCTTATAATAGCATAATGGCTATATGAATGCATGTTTCTTTGAATAGACAACTTTCAGTCTGCTAGGGTTTCGCCCAAAAAGCCCTAGGGGATTAATTCCTTCTAGCAGAATTGGCGACTCCGCTGGGGACAACACTCTTGTTGTTCCTAGTTTGGGTGTTTTTCAAGCCAATTAGGGCTCAGCTGCCTTGTCTGCTTGCTGTTACTGTCTGGTCTGTTCTTGAACTTTAAGCTTTGCCAGTTTCTTCAGTTTGTCTTTTTTATTTTTCTTGAAGCTTTTCATATACGTTGTTTTTCTTAGATACAGAGGCGTATATATGCTTGTTTCTTTGAGTGAACCCGCGTATACGCAGGTTTCCTCAAACACAGTCGCGTATACATGCAATCTGTACTACAGTACAGTCGCGTATATATTCCAATTTTCAAGATTTGTAAATCTTTTTGGCCTCTGAAGGTTTGTCTGGTGGTTTGAGTCAGTCTGAAACAGTCATTTTCCAGTATTAGTTATTTGTTTTACAGCGAGCATCTCATTCTGAATTCTCTCTGATTATAAGGAGTGTTGGTCTTGTTTTTGTTGATTGTAAGCGTCATCGTTTTTGGCTAAAGCACGCAAGATTTCTTGCCAGGAATCTTGGCTGCTCTGTTTCATCAGGGTAGGAAGATTGTATTCAATCTTTGTGTTAATCTTGCTTTTGGTGACTTTTTGTTTGCTTGACAAAATCACTTTGTGACCATCTACTTCTTTGTTTCATGAAAGTTGTTGTTTGACACTTTCTTGGAATTTGTCTGTTTGATCTTTTTGGTTTTCATTGCCAAGGCTTTCATTGCTGCTTTTGATTGTTAAGAGCGATTTCAAACACATTTATTTTTGTTGGGTTTTCATCCATTAAGTGGTGTTGATTCGCAAAAGTGTTTAATTGCCTATTCTTCAATCACAAGTTTCAGTGTTGTTGAGAGCATTTTTTGAAAAGACTTTTTGTTTGTTGCTTTGAAGAAAATCTTTTGAAAATCTTAGTTTTGCTTTCTTGAACTTGCTTTTCATTTGGTTTCCTTTTAGAGAAGTGAAAGTGCTTTATGTTTGTCTTAGAACTTGTTTTTAGTGTTTAGACGAAATGAATGGAAACATTTCATATTCCATCTAGGCATCTTAAGTGGCAAGATAAAGTTTGATAAACAAGCAACTTTCATTTTTGTTTTTAGAGTAGTTTTGAATCTTGCATCCACATATAGTTGTTGCATTAGGATAGATTTGCATCCCCTTTTAGGCATACATAGCTTTGTTAGCTTTTGTGAGTGTGAAGTGTGCATTAACGAAAAGAAAAGAAAAATTTGTTTTATTAGAAGTACCTCTGAACCCTATAGAAATTGCTCTTCATCGAAAAACGAAAAAGTGCATGTGCATGTAGTTAAGTTTTTATTAATTTCTTTTGCGTCAAAAAACACCACTAGTTTCACTTCTGTTACCTTGTGACTTAAAGAACAGCCTAATAAAATCAAGCGCTAACTAAAATTCACTAGAACTTTTTGTTTTAGTCAGTTACACCAACAAGATTAGGATTTTAGGGCCTTGGATTAGGCGAGTGGAGAGTTAACTCTCCAAGGCCATATAAACATCAAACGTAGGAGTCTGAATAACGAGAGAAAATCCAATAGCGTTAGGAAGACCAGGAAAGCTCTAGATCTGGGAGTTAAGCACGAGGGTCTGTGAAGACAGGGAAGAGAGATACCCCCTCTCCTACTTGTCCGAACTTACCTCACGACTGTTCCGCCTGGCTTCTGCGACGAGTTGGTATCCATAGTTGCTCCTCCTAGGGAACTGCACAGGTGGCTGCGGAGGGGAATCCCATGGCACCTGAGGTTGACATTGTATCACTCTCGACAGTACTACTCGAGGGCACCCTTGCAAAGCTTGGGGGCTTGCACCAGTGCAGGCTGTTGTTAGGAGGTTAGCGTAACTTCCTCTGATACCTTCGCTGATAGGATTGGGCCCTCATCATCCCAGACTATCTTCGGAAGGCCCCCTTATTTCACTTTCTCGTATTTTGGTGTCCGGTCTTAATCACCCGGAGCAGAAATACTTGGAAGTTGTTTGACTGGCTGTATCATTAGGGACTTTATAGTGTGTGCTCTGTGCTCCTAGTTGGCCTAGCTTTCAATTTTTTGAGTCTTTAGTTAGATCATAACAAAAAATTCAAAGTGGCTAACCGATCTACAAGACGGTCTCGAAGACTTCGTGGTCTCTCGCCACCAAGTTTAGAGCCTTCTCCTAGAAGGCGCAAAGGCAATACCACCGGTGGGTTCCGTCCCACGCCGGTTGATGCATCGGGGATTGACCCTCCTCTCGGGGGCATTAGCGACCAAGCAAGGCCTGGCACTTCTGAGCAAGAGAGGGACACTCCAGTCCTTTCTCGAGTTTGCTTTCAAGCGGAGAATAACATAGAGGTAGAAGAACTTTCAGAGTCATTAGTGGCTCCAAATTCTCCACTACCATCTAGTCATCCAGACGTATTACAATACATTGGGACTCCGACGCATAGACCGTCAAGTCCAGGTTACGCTACGCGCTTACCATCGATGACCACTACTGGAAGCATGGCTTCTACGAGTGCTACAACTA
This sequence comes from Pinus tabuliformis, assembly GCA_031772625.1. Taxonomy (NCBI): domain Eukaryota; kingdom Viridiplantae; phylum Streptophyta; class Pinopsida; order Pinales; family Pinaceae; genus Pinus; species Pinus tabuliformis. The sequence continues at coordinate 838,365,178 of CM062816.1, forward strand.
TGCAAACCCCAACATCGGTGCAAGGGGGAGGAACCATTTCCATCCCCTCCGCTTCCTCGTTCGGATCTTTTGCTAGCACATCTTTAGTTGGGTCTACCTCCATTCCGTCCACGAGTGGAAATGCCCAAACCAATGCTTTTGGTACTGGACTCTTCCCTTTTGGCACCCAATCACAGGGTATTCCATCAGTTCCGTTTAGTGCCGCTACGTCCATGATGGGTGGATCGGCTTCATTCCAGGGTTTTCCTTTCGGAAGTGGTCATATACCACATTCCAACCCGACGGTAGGATCCATGCCTTTTTCTTCTGTAGGACAAAGCAGCAATCCTTTCCAAAGTTGGAATAACCCTGGGGTTAGTAGCGCGGGAACTGGGAATCCGTTTATCAGCCAACAAGGGAATAGGCCGTACTCCACGGTTAGCATGTTTCAAAGTATTCCTCCCCTTGCTTCGGCTTGGAATCCATATCAGGGGTTATCAACTCCCTACAATCCTTTAGGAGGAAACTTTGCTGGTTATGGAGGTTATACGGCCGGAGTTGGTCAAACTCCGAATTTTGCTGGACCACAAGGCTTGCCTTTTGGTTCAACCGGTTCTACTGGTCACTTCGGGTAGCCTGGTGCCTCCCAAATTCCAGGACAATCTTTTCAGAGCTTTGGGAGTTCTGCCCAGTCTGGGTGGAATCCCCAAGGTCCTCCTAGGCTTCCGTTTCTGGCAACGTTAAACTTGCCAGATCTCACTAAGTTAACAAATGACCCAATCAGGTACAATCCGGTCTGGCCTTCGGTCCCAACCAAACTCCCTTCGGACATTCCAAAATTCGAAGGGAAGAGTTGTGAAGACCCAGGCGACCATGTAACCACATTCCATTTGTGGTGCTCATCTAACTCCCTTATCGATGACTCGATTAGGTTGAGACTCTTTCAGCGCACTTTGACTGGTAATGCGGCCAAATGGTATATAGAATTGCCAGGGGTCAGCTTTACATCATTCGCTGACTTAGCCAATATTTTCTTAAATCACTTCCAGTTGCCTGTCCACTATAATGCCAAAACTGAACTTCTGGCCACCTTTCGTCAGGATAAGGCAACCCACATTTCTGACCATATTCAGGAATGGAGATGGAGAAAGAGGCTCATTAAAGCCGAAATCCCTCCGAAGTACCGTCTCGAGTGGTTTTTGAAGTCTTTACAACCCGAGATCTCCAAGGATGTCTCCATGTCTGGGGTCTATTTTGGGGAGCAAGCCATTTTTAGGGCCCAACAATTAGAATTGATCTACTCTCAGTCTGGGATCCTACAAAAGTACTTGCCAGATGCTCCTGGATCTAAGGTTGATGTAGCTAAGTCGAAGCCAGGTCCGCACGCGGATGGTATCGTCGGGTCAGTAGACACAATTACCATGAACTTGTTGAATCAATTGCAGTAGTTGTCCTTGCAAACTGCTTCTAAAAATCAAGTCACATCGTCTAATCCCCCCGCTTCCCAAACTTCTTTAATAAATGCCGTCCAATCTGATAATCCCAAAGGAAATCAAAATTCCAATGGGAAAAAGAAAGGACGAGGTAAGAAAAAGAACCAGGATGGGAAGCCTGATGCAAATAAATCCAGCAACAACGCCGGTGGTGGTGGAAATGAGTCGATAAAGAAAGTCAAGTTTCCATGCAAGTTGTGCAATGGAGACCATCTAACTCATCTCTGCCCCAAGATTCAAGACGCTCAGCGCTTGTTAGGGAAGCAAGGAACTTCTAGTTCTTAGGCTGTGTTAACCAACCCTTTTCCCCAGGGGCAGCAACTTCTTGCTGGCACGAGTTAAAACCCTGGTACCTCCGCAGGGGGCAACTAGGAAGGGGACAAGTCATCAAATGTCTTCATGATGGGTGCTCATGCTAATGTGACCACTCGGTCACGTGATTATGGTGAAGGTGAAACTTCCAAGGGTAAATCAGTTCCCGAAACTAACAACCCACTTCATATTGAGCGACCTTCTGTTGAGACTATACCTCGGGTACCGAAAGGTTCCGCAAAACGCGCGACTATCAACCCTAATATTAGGGCAGCCTAGAATTACTCCATTGTTGAGGATCTAGCCCAGATTCCATGTGCTATGTCCATGTTAGAGGTTCTCCAGTCATGTCTTGCTCAACGAAGTGCCTTGCTATCGGCAATGGGGGCAGTAGATCCAAGTAATTTGTTAGCTCTCACTTTTGATATGAGTAATGTCAAAAAGAGACTTTCCCATCACATGGCTTTCCAGATAAAGTCTACCTACCAGAAAACGAATATTTTTTGGACGGTTGTAGATGAGGGAGCTTCCACGTGTGTCATGTCTATGTCATGCTGGAAGGCCATTGGATCACCGTCGGTTGTTCCTTTACCCACCCTATTGACAGCATTTGATGGTCATTCTCATAGACCGTATGGGATTATCCCGGCCTTTCCTATATGTGTTGGAGGAAAGGTCTTTAATATCGAAGTAGAGGTCATAGATGCTAACCTAGATTATAATCTCCTCTTAGGAAGGAACTGGGTATACGAGATGGATGTCATTGTTTCGACTCTGTTTCGTGTTATTTGCTTTCCTCATGAGGGGAAAATCGTTAAGGTTGATCAGTTGGACTATTGCCCAGTTGATCCTCAAGCAAACGCTGACTCTACTATTCCTTTAGTGGGTAACCCCCGTCCGCCTACTAAGAGTCTAGGAGTCGGGATGTACTCTTCATTGATGGGTACATTTAATCTTCCCCCTCCTACAGCTGGTATAGATACAATTTCATCCTCCAGGGATCCTTTACGGAGAGAATTTGTCCAAACTCCTTATTTTTCGAATCCTGGAACCTTAGCTTCATCTGTGACCACATCAGGTGATGACAAGGTGGGTGGAATAGAATCTCTTATATCTACAGTAAAACCTAGATGTGAATCTATCGATAACTCTGTAGATAACCATTCTACTCCTTCCTCTGGGAAGGAAATAGATGGTGATGTGGCTCATTTTCGGACCCTTGATTCCACCTCTGCATCGGATTGCTCAGATATTGTTTTTTCATCGGACGAAGCGATATTCGAAGCAATGACGGCTGTAGATCGACCGTTGGAAGATTTACATCGTCGGTCACACTTTCGTTCCCCTGTGCATGGAGTCGAATCTCGGTCCTCTAGTTCAACTAGTGATGTTTGTACGGTCCCTTTGGCTCCAACACATTCATCTGCCGAAGAGAGTATATTGATCGGTTCGATCATTGTACCTATAAATATCCCTAGGAGTGAGTTGGCGGAGCCCCCTGACGGGCTCTACCTAAAGAAGTACTTTGCTTAGTTTTGACCAGGCAATGGCTTCTTTGTATTTTATGTATATTTGTACATATATCATCGAGAGTTTTCTGATATCAGCACTTTTTTGTCTGTTGTGGCAGGTGTTGATGGATGATTTGGTTTATTTTGGGTTCGCCGATGGTGCTAGTCGGCACACTCGAAATCTTGCTTCCGCAGCTTGGGTACTCTATTATCTAACTGGTCAGTTGATGGTATCAAGAAGCGTGCGCATCGGTCCTGCTTCAAATAATATGGCCGAGTATATTGCTGTTATTAATTTATTATCCAAGGCAATCTCTCATGGGATCGACTCGTTGGTAGTTTATCTTGATTCTCAATTGATAGTGTCTCAATTAAATAACATTTATCGGGTACGGGATCCATCTTTATATCGCCAGTATTTAAGGGTGAGGTTGTTGCAAAGATCATTTACTTATATTAATTATTTGCATATTCCAAGATCTCATAATTGGTTAGCTGATTCTATCACTAATCAAGCATTAGACTGGCATATTAATCATTCATCACAATAAAATAAAGCATCAAAAAGTCAAACTGTATATATATATATATATATATATATATCGTAAAGTGTCTCGAGTATACATATGTGTGTCCAAAAAATATACAAAATTGGGACTCAAATGCCCATAATCATGTCCGGCATATCTAATGCCTCGGCTCAGGATGAGCATCTAAGTATGTCACTATAGCATTGGCCACGCGCCGAAAGATGCGAACCCAGTCACGTGGCATGCCAACCACATGACGCTGCATATCCTAAGGAAGGTCCTCTATGACGGCCATCAGTACTCGGCAGCTCAGTCTCGCCAAGTGTCGCTGGACGTTGTTTAGAGTCCGTTCTGTATCAGCAGCCGCCTCTTCGGCTCCTCGACCACGCTGTCCATGCCACGGGAATCCATCTGGTCGTACAGGCCCAATGTCTGGAACATGATCACCATATCAGTCATTTGAATCTCATCAAAAAATATTTTTCAAAATTCATCATTATATTTGAAAAATCCAAAAAAAATCATAAAATCAAAAAATCTTACCGATCTCGCCCCATGCTGCATTTGGTGGTAACGCTAAATCAGGATCTCCTCGGAAATCCAGTCCAGCATAGGGGTAGTCGTCCACGGCGATGATCTGCTGATCCCACCAGGTGAAGAAGTCATCGTCAAATGCAGTCCTTGGGACCTCCCCACCCCCCAGACGTTTCATCAGATCAGCCCACCGGCCCATGCGTGGATCGCGTGGGGTGCTGATGGAAACTGCTACCCTGGGGCGAAGTGCGGGAACCTTCTCGAAAAAGAAAGTGCACAAGATGCTTCCATAGCCAAAGTTTTTAGTCTGACCCCTCCTGATAGAAGTGAGCTAGCTTTTCATGTTGGCCAGAAGAGGAGTACACCAGTCAAACACAGTAGTAAGACAATCAACTGCCACGCTCATGTTTTGTCGTGACACCTGATGCAGAGAGGATGATCCGTTCACCCGAGCCATGGTAAACAGGATTATCCTAAGTGACAAACTCGCCACATGTGTGATGGAAATCTGGCTCCCAACCTTTTTGGGATGTCCAGGGCAGTATATCTGTACATAGTCCTCTATCAAGAGGGCACTCTGTGACATGTCCCGGGACTGTACTACCTCTCCCCTTCGGGAAAGGCCCGTGATAAAATAGATGTCCTCCACTTCTACCCTGAGCAACATCTGATCGATCATAAAAGCTTCCTCATCGACATCCCAATAATCAATAAGCATCTCAAGCAATCGCGTGTTTGCTTTCATATTTGGTAATTTGAAAAATTTAAGCAAACCGCATCCTCGGAGTGCATTTAATGCTTCTGGACTGTTCATAACTTCATTGTCTACCGCTGCATGTTCTCTTTCACGCCATGTGATAGGCATCCTGAGAGAAAATCGATTTTAAACCATTAGTTTTTGTTTAAAAATGATTCGCGGCGTATACGCAGGTCCCTGTGCACGCAGTCGCGTGCAGGGATCGCGTATACGCGGGTTCAATATTACCAACCCGCGTATACGCCGCGAGCGAATTTTTGACAAAAATTTAACGGTGAAACATCAATCATAAATCTTAAAACTTGTCACAATCAATTGCAAGCTAAGTATAAGGGTTACCTGGAGGTATTCGATGAATTTGAACGGTTGAATCTGGCTGTGGGAAGATTGCTCCTTTTGCTCCAAATCTTTTGCTCTCAAACTCAAATGGTAAAAATAGTGAGTCCAAAGTGCTTTTTATAAGTTTTGAAAATGCAAAATTTTTTCAAAATTTTCTTTTGTTTGGCCTCATGTGACTTTTAACTTGGGAGCTTGGAATGTCGATATTGGTTTGTTTTTCAAGACATTTTGGACGTTTTTCGACAGTTCGAGACGGTTCCATGACTGCTGACCCGTCATGGCAGGTATCGTGTTCTCACTAGCATATAGGTTAGGGACACCATTTTTCCGTTACATTATGCATGCTAGCCTCCATTTGACCGATACATCTGCCATAGGGTCGATCCCATCGTGTTATGGTTCGCAAGCCATCTTCACTCGCTGATTCTTTAAATCATGACACGATGGTAGAGCCATCCTTTACATGGGCATCCTAGTTAGCACCTCACTGACATTTGCTGCCCATGCTGCTCCGATTTAAGTAGGCTCGGGAGTCCTCTGTGGTCCCGCCATGACTTATGCGTTGAAGACTCATTCCTCTTAGCTTCTCCGCTTTGTTCTGGCCTTATACCCTAGAGGCTCCTTTGTGTTGCGTTGTACTACTGCATTGCATGTTGACCATTTGCACCTTTTGGCCTGGAGCTGGCTTCACTTGGACTCGTGTTTAAGCCAATTTTTGACCATGACGTCTGCAAAATCAACCTTGCATACCTTTGACTTCTACAGCTTGACACACCTTGACCCGTGGAAGGAGCATACCTTTGAGTGTCACTGACCAGTTTTCACCTCCCTGCATTGAGCATAGGAACGTTCCTGTCCCAGGAACTAGATCATCTGTTTCACCGACACTCGCTCTTTCCACTGTACCATAGCATTCTTTTATTCTTTTTCCAGCTTAACAGAAAAAGACAAAAAAATTAAATATTCCAAAAAGAGCGGGAACGGGACATTATTTCCATTTATTGTTGGCAGCTAGAGTCAGTCGTGTCGCCCTTGAACAAAGCACTCAAAACAAAGTCTCCTCCGCATGGGTGGGATTTAGTTTGACTTAGGTACGCCATAACCTTGTTATTGAGTCAGTTCTCCCCCGATTGGTTATCTCTTCCAATCATATGGAGGGTTCGTTCGTGCCTCCTGCATGGCGAACTTATACAGAGTCATCATATGCTGCCACACAGTCACATTGGGTCGTGCTTTTGTTCAAGGGAAGTTAGCCTGAGTCGGCCTCTCTGCAATGTCTCTTGACTCATTTTTCAGTCGTCCATCCCTGGTTGTCAGTGTCATGTCTATCATCACATCAGTTATATTGGTCCTTTACTCGTTCCGGTTTGAGAAGGTCCCCATTGACTTCTTGCTGGCGGGTCTTGTCCTTATCGACGACGACACCTTGCTCTGAGGACAGGCCTAGAGCCGCACCCTGGCCCTATTTTCATTATTTATAGGTCACCTTGTGCTCAGCATCGATCAGTATCATGGGTCTTTGACTGAGTGGTTTCCCTTGTGTTCGACATCAGCTTACATTATCACACATTGGGATTCATGCAGTACCTTGGTTTCCATTTGACCCTATTGGTGGATACCTCGCCTCTGTGTCAGCTTTCATTATTGGTTGGTTCAGAGGGTTTCTGCCGTGCGCTAGCCACATCTTGTGTACGCCAGAAACGTACTTCGGTTGGGTTACTACATCTTTTTTCGTCTGATTCCTTCCACATTATTGGCCTACGGGTTACACTCGTGCTAGATTGATGGAGGATGCCTTAATGCCTTCCTTCTAGCGGATCTTTCCCTATCGACTCCGACTCATTGCTCTGGGGCAAAGATCTAGAGTCCATTTGGCAGTACCTTGGGGTTTGCAGTCATTAGTGGCAGATCCTTCGCTATCGACAGTGGGAAACCATCATTGTCTCCTGATCAATAGATTCTTACAGGTGTTCGACTCCAGCTCATCTATTCACACTTGTTAGATTGTACTGGGTACCTTGACGCTCATTATCATTATCGGTGAGTAGTCTCGCGTTTGTTAACGGTATACATCAATGACCGGTAATCAAACAATTTCTCACATGGTTGACTTCAGATCATTTATTCCCATGGTGTAGAAATGTACCACAAGGTCGGTGAAGACCTCAGGTTGTATCAGCATTCATTGGTTCACTTGACAGTTGCTCCTGTTGCTGCTAGTTGATACCACTCCACTTTATATGTTGCAGTCAGTCATGGCGACATTCTATATGCTGGCACCTGAGTTTGCAGTGTAGTACCATCCTATTCCATCATGTTCAGTTGGTACCTTTTTGGGATCAGTCTTTGTTATCAGTGATCCGTTGCATCTTTCAGCATCATTGATAGTCTTATATGTGATATTCAGACATGTACTTGTTCATTATGATCAGATGATCCATTATGTATCTTTCAGTCATTTATACTTGTATACTTAGTGGATCCGCTTGTACTTGATATGCAGACATGCTTTACTTTTTCTGAGCATGGGTATGCCCGCCTCAGACAATGTTTCTTTCTGATCTCCTTTGGTGGCTTGGCAGGCTGAATTCTGGTGAAGTCCTCCTCGATTTTTGACAGACTTCCTTTCCATGTACTCGCATAATATATTTCGGCCATCATGTACCCCTTCTGACCTCATATATTAGGGGGCATCTGTTATAGCTCCAAATCTCACTCTTATGGTTTGTGATGTTGTACTCATGGCCTAGGGCAACCCCTCCTTCTAGACCTGGTCCTAAAATTTAAAAAACAGTGTTTTATCCCTTATACGCGACATTGCCCTGAGTTAAACGTGTGTATACGCGGGTCTGTGTATATCCAACCCGCGTGTATGTATTAAAACACTTAAAAAAATATGAAATTCCTTCTTTTTGGGCGGAGATCGCGGGTTTTACCTGCTGATTACCTGTTAGTGCCCGTGGCCCAACTGTTCCCAACCAACTCCTAACTAAAAAACTACTTTGGAGATGGTATAAAAAGACCTCAAAGGGAAGGCCTAAGGGAGGAGAGAATAGAGAGAAAGGTTATTATGCTGAGATTTTCCCCTTGACCAGGTCTGAAGTCCCTTGTGCCTTCTGCACTTCCCCCATTTTGTACAGGAAACCTTTGTTTCCTTGTGTGTTGATGTTCATCCACCATTTATGACATCATGGAGAGAGTCATGGAAGGAGTTTTGTTAGAGGCTTGAGGCTGGAACGGATCCGGAAGGAAGCTTTGCTTGGAGCCTGCTGAAGGTGACTCAGGTGAACATTTTCCTTTTTATGTACTTTATTTGTCTATAATAAAAGAAACACATGTCTTGGTTCCCGAATTGAATCTTCTTTATTTTAATGATATTCATGTTTTGAATTCATGTATAAATGTTGTTTGGATTTCATAACTAACTACCTTTCTTTGTAACATGAAGATGGTTTCTTTATAAGTTTTTTTCCATGTACTGCGCTCCTTGAATTGTTTGTTTTGCAGGACAAAAGAGAAGAAGGGAACTCCAAGAAGGGTTTGGACCCTAAAGGCCTTCTCAAACGTAGGACCGAAGGTACGTACCCTTATCATAGAATTTGCTTATAATAGCATAATGGCTGTATGAATGCATGTTTCTTTGAATAGACAACTTTCAGTCTGTTAGGGTTTCACCCAAAAAGCCCTAGGGGAGTAATTCCCTCTACCAACTATGAAGCCAAGGTGGAGTTATTCTTACAAATTGATGATTCCATGCTCCAACTCAACGAAATCAACTTCAAAATACCTTCCTCCTTTGTTGAAACTCTTGGGAATCCTTTTTCTTCTCATGAATCCCTCCAAACATCTCCTAGTTCTACTTTTCATGTTATAGAATTATTGCTTAATGTTTAGGAATGCAGTGTTTTGTTTTAATTTGTAAAATATTATCCATTTCCATGGAGATAGGCATCATAGGAATACATATAATTCCAAGAGATTTCAAGAGATTTTTTGCGATATAAATTTGATCTCAATATTTCATCCAAATTAAAAGTTGTGCCCAATGAAATTTAATCCCTTTAATCTATACCATATCAACATACATTATGACGTGGCACTACCAAGTGGCATACATGACTATGCCAATTTGCACATAACCTCAGTCATGTTAGTGTGCCATCATGCTAGAACGAATGGGGAACAACCCCCTAAATGATTCTAACAATAAGGATGTGTTAATGTCAGTTGACTAAGGGATTCTTAATTACATGCTCTCTATTAGTCTATGATGTTATCAAAAATCTTCTATGAGCGCTAAATGAAAGGAACTAATGGTAAATTTTTCATTTGTTAACGCCGAATTTGACGTTGAACCTTATGCCATACTAACACCAGGGTGATATTACCCTCCATGTGGCATTCTTTGGTGGTTCCATGTGTCACACTAATCTTTCCTTTGGCTATTCAAATGGTTCATATTCCTACTACATGTCACACCACATAGGTGCCTCATTAATATGTGTCCATGTCACCTATCCTCGTGAAATCTACATAAACCCAACTGGCATACATGGAACTTGTCACCTTAGCCTGTGCCAGGGGGTCTTGCAGGGCTAATCCCTTCATGCAAAGTTTCTCTTTCATGTTATATAAAACTTTAGAGATCCATGTGAAGCCTCCCATCCATGCCTCCATCATTACGCCATAGTTCCACAATGTTGGGACGTGAGATAGGAATTATGCTAAATTGAGCATTTTAGGATGGGGAATTCCTTATCATGTGACAAATGGGATTTACTATTTCACACTCTTTGTAAATAGCGCCAATGTGTCCACACAGGGGATTCACTAGGGGAGAAATATCATACCACGTGGATTCATATTGGGGGATATATATTGAGGAAAAAATGACATAACATATTGGGGGATATATAGGGGGTAAAGGGTTTTTATATTGGAAAATATGAAAAATGGTGCTTCAAGTTAATGAAAGAATATAAAGTGGTATAAAAAATGTTAATGGAAAAATGGATACCTACAATATCTAGTGAAAGTAGGGGTTTTTTAAATTGGAAGTTGTATTGGGTTCATATTGGTAGGGGGTTAAATAATGTGACTTTTAGAGGGATTTTGCAATATATAGTCAAATTAAGAATATTGTTTAATATGCCACGAACACACGTGATATGCCAGAGTTTGACTGAGTGAATCCCCCATGTGTGTCCAATCTTGAGAAGTAGTCAATAGCACACCATTATGGTGCGACGAATAAAGTTGGTGGTAGGTGATGGGCATATATTTTTCCCTTACCTTCTATCGATCATGCCAATCTCCATATTACCTTATGGAAAGCCTAGTGTGACAAATATTAATGATAATCATTAACTGTTATGTGATTAATCACAACATTAGTACTATCACAAGAATTAAGTTAATGCCTTTGTCCTTTATAAAATTCTAAATTCCTTTAACAAATTTAAGAAGGCTCACTCGACATGAATTCAAGGTTGTTACTTTGTGAAACTCAAGCTCAGAGTTTTAGAGGACTTTGATGACCTTGCAAGACATACCCAATAACACACACTACTAAGTTCTTCAATTATGATAAGAACAAACATTCATTCCCTACCACACTATTTCATACATATGCATAGCATAATGCATCCTCATGTCAAGCACAATTAGACCACCTGCTAACATAGATAAAACACAATTACAAAAGTGCAGATATTCTTACAATCAAGACTTGAATCAAGCCAATCAATGGCTAACTACACTTTTTAATTCCAACTACAACCACACCATATCCTTGTATGAAACAAATATGAAAACCATTACTATTAGAAGCCTTGATATATCATGCATGAATTCATGGTCAATTCATGAACAAATAAGGAAAACAACCAAATAATGTACAAAAAGGTCCATGCTAACTTTATATAATGTTATACACAACACTTTAGAAATGAGTGTTGGGTCTTGAAAATGTCATTTATTTCCATTACACTTTCACTATTATGTCCATTATATCACCTCCATTTCACTTCCATTTCACTACTATGTCGCTACATTCATCCCAATTTCATTATCATTGGGTCACATTTATGTTTTTCCAAACTTTGTTAATTCTTAGCATTTTTAAGTGAATTTTTTGTTAAAAATTAGAAAATAATGTGCATATGCTTATACCTAACAAGTGGGTTGAAATTGTTGACATGTGTAGGTCAAAAGGAAGCTTCTAGAAGACCCTTATGTGGCACTCTAAGGCCAAATTCGAATTTGAGTGGAAAGAATCATGGGATCATGAGGATATGTGTCACATCTCCTAATTGTATTGAAACTCTAATAAGACATGTGTCTTATCAGTTCCTATTTTGATTAGGACTCTAGAGGAAGAGGGAGAGATTCATGGACTCTCATTAAGGAGATGGTTTCTCATCTTTTTGTATAAATAGGAGATCTCTCTCCTTCATTTGTTAGCTTGTTAGCTTGTTAGTCTTAGCTTAGCTTGGCTTTGTAGTTCTTCCTTGATGGCTTTGGAAAGCTTTGGAAAGCTTTGTTGTACTTTGTAATTTTGAAGAATTTGAATAAAGCTTTGATGTTCTCAACATGGAAGGAGATGTGAAGTAGATGTCATGGAGCATATTAGAATGTAAGGTAGAGTAGATTTTATTTTGTAATTTTGCTTTGATTTCATTTATGTATGTCATTTGACATGAGATTTGTCTTTGTGCTAAACTTTTTCTTAAGCTTTTCAATTTCAGTTATGCTTTGATTTTAGTCTTATTTATTTGTTGTTGTTAGTGAGTTTAGATATCAAATTCTTCATGTCATTTGACGTTATCTCCAGAGCCATGGCTTAACCCAAAAAAGCGACTTGGCGAGCTATCGGATTATGAGTGAAGTGATTTGATTTTACTTTCATCTCTGCAATTAGATATCAGGTTCTTCATGTTATTGATGTTATCTCCAGAGCCATGGATTAACCCCGAAAAGCTACTTGGCGAGCTATCGGATTATAAGTGAAGTAACTTCATTTTACTTTTATTTGCAAGTAGGTAATTTAGATATCAGGTGCTTCATGTTATTGACGTTATCTCAAGAGCCATGGCTTAGCCCCGAAAAGCTACTTGGCGAGCTATCGAATTATAAGTGAAGTGACTTGATTTTACTTTTATTTTCAAGTAGGTAATTTAGATATCAGGTTCTTCATGTTATTGACGTTATCTCCAGAGCCATGGCTTAACGCCGAAAAGCTACTTGGCGAGCTATCGGATTATAAGTGAAGTGACTTGATTTTACTTTCATTTGCAAGTAGGTAATTTAGATATCAATTCTTCATGTTATTGATGTTATCTCCGGAGCCATGGCTTAACCCCGAAAAGCTACTTGGCGAACTATCGGATTATAATTGAAGTAAATTGATCTTGCTTTCGTTAATCTGCAATTTTTGGTTTGTTTGAGTGCAATAGTTTAGATTTTATTTCTGTAATTAGATGGGCAGTAGAGACAGTGATTTCATGATTAGTATTTTATTTTTTGTTTGATTTAAGTAGCTGCATATTTACATTCATGTTCAAGCATTAATTTTATCAATAGCATGTTTTGAGATCTTTTGAAGTGCTAAGTTTTGGAAGTTACCATAAGGGACATAAACCTTGTCTTGAAATATACATCCATACTTGACCTTTAAAAGTATTATTAAGACCTTAGAATAGGATTTCCATTTGCATTAGTCACTTTGGGAGATCAACAAGAACAAAACCCCAAAACAAGATAAAAACTATAAAACAACGAAGTAAGAAAAAAGGTTAACTAAGTACATATGGTGCACCACACTTCATCAGTTTACGATACCTGGATTGATAATTTATGTAGAGAAATTTAAGACATTAAATTGACTAGACATTTTGGCGCCCTTGCCGAGGAAGTGTAATTAGGAGACCTTATTTCTTACATCTAAAAAAAATTAATAATTCTTGAGTATGCTCTCCTCCTGCACTTTGTGTGATCTGGAGGATCAGAAAAATAATTGTTATGTTAAAGTTAGAGAAAAAAAGGGGAAAAAATAAACTTCATCATTTCATTTGATTCAATAAAAAACGAAAACACAAAAACAATAAAAATATATATATATATGAAACCCAACTGCTTTGATAGGTTCAACTGTCCAAGATTGACTGGTTATGGTTTGTAGTGGTCCTCAAAACACTGTGTCCTGTTTTAATAAGATTCTGCAAATTAGCTGCGGAATGCAGCCTGATTCTGCAGCTAACTGTGAATTCCGCAGCTAATTTCAAGGTTTAGCAGGTTACAGGCGTCCAATGAAGAAACCAACCACATGGGCATCTCCAGAATTGTCCCGACATGGATCCTATCCTAGTCACCCAACCCAGATTGATAAAAAATCAGCTTAAGACCTCAGTTAAAGTCCTGTTTTTAGTATATTTTACCTCGAAGTTTTTTCTGCTTGAAATTGAAAATCATTAATCATTCTTATAAAATTTCACAATTTTAAAGAAGAAAAAAAGAGAAAACAATCTATGGCTATCTTCAATCCTAGCTTTCACTATGGCCTCAATAAAAAATCTACATCCCTGTTTGAGCTTTGGCCTTAAAACAAACCTGCAAAAACATTAAAAAATACAAAATAAAATAAAATAATAAAATAATAAAAGCCTCCTCTAGTTGTTTGCCTGACTCTTGTAAACAACAGCAGTAGATCAATTCTTTCATCTCTATGTAGGCTCTGAAATTAGAGAGAGAGCAAGTAGTATGCAACAACATTGCGTATTGTTTATCCTTGTGCATGCGTTTTTTGTTTGTTTGTTTATTGCATAGACAAAAATCAGCGTTCACTTGACAAACAGAAATCTAATGATCAGAACAAGGGAGACCACCCAATTCATGGAAAATCCATTCTTGAACGCACGACATCCTTGAAGGGGGTACTAGAAGATATGAAATCTGTGCAGATATGAGATCAACAAGCCTACGTTGATGCTGCCCTTCGTAGAGTTGACTTTACATCTCCTCTTGGACGTTCATATCCTTCACTGCTAGGGTCATCTTCACTGTATCAGTACTGATTGAGATTTTATAATTTCTGAATGTGTTGGTAGCGTACATTTTTGAATTATCTTTGGAGACTATAATCATAACCTCTGATTCAAAATTTCACAGCCGAAAGCAACAACTCAGGAAAAACGCAAAACACTAAAAAATGTCAACCTTTGAATGCACGATCTGGACAAACAGAGGCGAATTTGGAAAAAATAAAACACGGGTTTTTTCGAAAATAGGGTTGATTAGACAACCCAGAAATGGTTTTAAGAAATTCGTGGTGGTTTAAGATAATTTCTCGGTTCTATGAAGCCTCATGTTGCATGCCGCGTGAAGAAAAACTGATTTTAATTGATGAACAGTCTGTTGTTTTGACTCAGCGTGCTTGGAGAAAACAAAACCAATTTTGGAACCTAGTATGTGCTAGTATTCGATGTTATTTACGCGTCTTTAATTGCTAATGATCTCATGCAACCTCCGTGACTGTATTTCAATTTAACGGCCGACAGTAGAGACGTATCCCAATTGAATACGATACTTCTCCAAGCACCTGTTTAACGACTAATTTCATGGCTTGACCAAGTTGAATACGACTATTTTACATCCATATTGATTGGATTATTCATTCAGCATCACTCTGTTTTCATACTCTGTCTACATGTGCAACTGCTTACATCCTCTGCATTTTTTTCACGCACACAGCCACTCCATTTCACAGTATCTTCTACACTCTATTTTCACGTATTTCATGCATACAACTCCTCTGCTTTCGTGTATGTATAGCCGTTTTACCCCATACTCATAGTTTCTGTCATTCCATATCCATATTTACCAGTTATTCCATTGTACATACACAATCTTCTTTACACAGTCATTTCTCAAACAGTGAAAGGAAATTTGAAAAATAGCAGAGAACAGAGGCTCGTGAATGATTGGTCTTGTGCACCAGCTGTGATCTTAGGCTCTCTCTCTCTTCCCCTGGTACTTGCCTGCATAAAATCTCTTTTCCAATAACTTATATCAGAAAACTTATGGTTGACTGTCTTTTAGCTATGGAATGCGGCCTAATTCCACAGCTAACTGGAAATTCCACAGCCATTTTCATACTTCTATAGGTTATAGGTGTCAAGAGACGAAACAAACCACATGGGTAGCTGGGAAAATGTTAGTACATGGATGGTGTCCTATTTATTTGATCCAAGTCGATGAAAAAGACCTCGGTCAAAGGGAAGTCAAGGTGTGTGTTATTACTAAGTCGTCGCATGTCAAGAGAAAAAATAATAATTTTGAATCAATGAAATGAATAAGTTATTTATTCACTTTTCTGAAGGTATTGATTAATTTTGGATTGATGATGAAAGATGAATGGTTAACTTTTTATTCAAGATTTTTAGCTACAAAAACTGTGCACATTTGCAGCTAAAGTCCAATTCCGCAGTTGTTCTCCAGCTAAAAAAACCTCATTGTTCAAATCATCCTAACTTTCTCATACAAAATTAGATTTTGATGATTCAAGTATCATTGGAAATATCTCAACAAGGTCTACAAAATGATAAATCCATCATTAGAGTTTGAAACGGTAAATAATAAAATAAATTGCTGAAAAGAAGCAACATCAACTTGAGGCACCAATTCCAAAGCAAGTATAAATTCTTTTGATTTTTCCTTTGAGAACTTGTTTCCTTAATACAAATTCTTAGTTTTGTGTGTAAATATCATAACTAGAGAGATTTATCACCTCTCTCCTTTGATAATCTTACATTCCATTGCAGAAGAAGTATTAGTTTTTTTTTGCAGGTTCCAAGAAGAAGGACAAATGACTACAAGAGAATGGTGTCTCTCTAAGAGACCAATTTGTTTCATAAGAGGATGATCAGCAACAAAGAGGAAATATGCTGATGCAAAATCAGATCCAAACACTTGAAAAACTTTCAGATACTATTGTCTCCATCACATCCATACCTCATAATAAACCATTCACCTCATTTCACTTCATACTTTCCATTTACATTCACATACACTTTCCATCTCTTTTTGTCCATTCATAATCCACAAATAAAAGCAAGAGGCTCATTCACATGCTTATTTCCCATTGCCATTTCTGCTCTCTATTGCCATATTCCATTCTCATCTCTCATTTCCTGTCATTTTCATTTCACACATAAGCCCTGCTTCAATGCAAATTATTGAGTCCATAGTCCTTTGAGTCTAAGTTCTTTGTAAAAACACCTTGAAGCTTGCATGCCTTAATGGTAAGTCCTCATGCTAACAAACAATGGAAATACATTAATGTCCCTTGTTCATCAGATCTTCTAGGTGACTCGACATCGGCAAAACTATTCGTACCTAGCAAGATGTGTTTGGGCATCTTGACTCTCATTGTCATCAATGGTGAGAGTTCTCGTGTTGACTAATGGCATTCATTAATGGCCACTAAGTCAAAAATTTCCTACTATGTTCGACATCAGAATATCTTTTCACATGGTAGGAATAGTGCCAATGAGTTTCGAAGACATGAAGACTATTATTTTCAACATTTTGGAGCAGATTCAGCAAGTTTTAGTAGAAGCAATAAAGAAAGTCATCTTAACTCTTTATCCATGACTCCTCTTGTTCAGCCACTTGAAGAAGAATATGATCAGAATTTTGCAGCCACCACATATACAACTCATACATTCCAAAGGGTAAGTTAAGGTACGTCATTTTCTAACTTTTGACCATAGAATTCCATAAAAAGCTAGAATGATAATTGTTGGAAAAAAAATTCTCTTCCTCATTTCATAAAATTTCCAATACCATCAGATGGGGGGAGAGGGGGGAAATACATTCATATTCATATCTTTCCATGTCCATATCATATTCAGGAGCCCACATACTTCCAACATATATTAACTATTACATTGTTATTATAAGCATACAATGACTTTTCAAAAAGTGCTTAAAGGATAAATTGGATACAAACAAAATCATGGTTGTCCCACAAGAACCAACCATCATGCAATCCAATAAAGATATACTTTGCAAACAATAATCAAAATATCATTATGCAAAGTTTAAAGATCAAAATGCAACAACAAAAAATTGGTTGTAACACAAGAACCAACAATGTTGCAATTCCAGTAAAACACTTTGCAAAAATATGAAATTATCAAATGATATCATGCAAAGTTAAGCCAAAGCTCAAGGATCAAAAGAGTTAATGTAATATATATTGCATGAGGACATGCAATAACTTCTTTTGTTTGATTTAAGTAGCTGCATATTTACATTCATGTTCAAGTATTAATTTTATCAATAGCATGTTTTGAGATCTTTTGAAATGCTAAGTTTTGGAAGTTACCATAAGGGACATAAACCTTGTCTTGAAATCTACATCCATACTTGACCTTTAAAAATATTCTTAAGACCTTAGAATAGGATTTCCATTTGCATTAGTCACTTTAGGAGATCAACAAGAACAAAACCCCAAAACAAGATAAAAACTATAAAACAACGAAGTAAGAAAAAAGGTTAACTAAGCACATATGGTGCACCACACTTCATCTGTTTACGATACCTGGATTGATAATTTATGTAGAGAAATTTAAGACATTAAATTGACTAGACAATGAGTCTCCTTAATAGTTATAACAACCAAGCCATGGAATTTCACACACCATAACAACTAAACTAGGTTCACTATACCACCAAACATAGCCATGTAAATATCTTTGTAATTCAAGAAACATATCATCATCTACATGGATCTACAAGTCCCTTACACCTTGAGAACAATCAGACAACCATCTCATTGAAAATACATAAGAATATATATTCCTCAAGTTCTAATATGCCCCTTATTATAATACATAACAACACTCATAAATTCACAATGAAATTATGCATACAAAGGTCCGGAACTAAACATACTTATCTTATTAATATTGGGATGATTGGAAACCAAGGGATGGATTTCAACTCTCCACCCAACCACAGGCCAGCTACACTGCAACCTTTCTTGTAGTTGACCACCCCTAAGCCATATTCAAATCTTGAGGAATGAAGTGCTTAAGTGAAATTCACACCAGTCTAGTTCACCAATTCACATGGAAACCCATAGAAATTGTGCCTCCACCTATAGTCTAGTAGGACTCTAAAGCACTTCTTCTCCACCTATTAAACCACATAGGAATCTAGAGAACTATTTAATGTTGCACCAGTTGTTCTCTTTTTATATTGTGAACTTCGACCTTTGTAGTCTGCTCTTACTCTTAACCTTTCCCTTGTTGTGAATTATTCCAAATGCCTATTTCCATAACATGCTTATGTTTCTTCTCATTGTCCCCCCAACATACCACATTATCATGCCTTTTTTCCTTTTGGACATTATTTTTTACTGCGTGTTGACCAGATCCAACATATACCAAGAGAGCAGGATTGTCCCATCCTTTTTCTTAGGCATCCATATGCAATTTTAATGCCTATACAAACTTTCCTTCAATTTTATAAGGAGAGGGTGAGAATTTAATGCAAATTTTGATTTTGGTTATCTCCCTAAGCAATTACCTAGCAACTTCTCCTCCTGACAAATCTAAATCTGCGTCCTTCCGCAACCCATTCATTTTTATATATTTCATAATTACTTACAATAACAATTGCATATAATAACATATACATGAGGGGGAAACCAACAAAGAGAAAATGAAAAAGAAAATTTCCCCTGACCAAATAAATAATTCACATACAATCAACAATACTAAAGTAATGGTGTATAAAAATTGCTTAAAGAAAAATATATAATGGACTATTTATTCTTCCTTAAATATTAGTTCAAGCTAGAATTAAATTTCCTTTGATATTTAAAATAATAAAAACACTAGCTACTATATAAAGTGTGAATGAAATGTGGAACTAAAATCATATTGTCATAAGATAAAAACTAGCAACTATGATTAGTTCAAATAATCAGTGCTTTTCACATGTCGTTAGATGCACTAACTACATTGCTTATTTTATGCTACATCACATACTCAAAGAAATATTAAGTTCCATAGAGTTTCCCAAGTGATTTACTTCAAAGAAACAAAGAAAAAGTGATAAGACCTATACCTATAATAATATAATGTTAAAATTATGAGAAACATATACATGATGAATATGCATTCTAAATTCCATTTTCTTGAAGGAAATGATGCTATATGTATGTAACCAACCCTCCCTCATTAACCCAGTTTTACCGGCCTACCAAGATAAACATGAGACAGGGAGCTACTATGACATGAGCCAACCAATTACATCTAATTAAGGAAGTGAGGTTGACAACTGGAACTTACCAACCACAAACTAACATCCTATAGGGTTTACAGGACACTAAGATGCAGAACAACCACTCCAAATGCTCAAACACTGAGCTAGATTACCTTTTTAGTGACTTGGGACCACAACCACATGCATGAAAAGGCCTCCATGCAATTATAAGCCTCCAATCACATGCATAATCTTGTAAGGGTGCAGTTATGGACCAAAACTTCCAATTCAAAGGGTGCAGTCCTAGATTCTGAGCCATCATTTTAGGCTAGCCTCTAGACCATTGCACAAAACTTAGTGATACTTTCCAAAATGATAAATAAAATCAAGACAAATCCATTCATACAAAACTTGATCAAAGAATTGACTTAACTATGCCTAACCATGACAATCATTTAGTCAAACACATGGAAAACATATAATCTACAGGTCATGAATGCATATATGATCAAAAAAGTATGAAACTCATATGGAAATCACCGAGAATGCCCTATTCCTTCTCCACATATATGCAATGATACTTATTAGTCCATAGATTCGTCAATCGATCAATAGCTAAGAAATTCACGACAATAGACATAGATGGTACACATCATATAAACAACATATAACGAGCAAATAACCAGCATATAAAACATGGAAACCCTGCCATAATATCACCAACATATTACCACAAATATACATGAATCATAATAGAATAATGTCTCTCATTAACATATGAAATTTCTAACCAACTCAAGGACTTCCATGTACCACGTGACCATAGATTGGTTGAACCAAATCTCACTTTCAACCAATCATCCCCACACCATATTCCAAGAATGAATGTGGGATCTCATGTAATAAACCAACAAAGTTGAACCAAGGCTTCTAGAGGCGAAACCACCTCAACCATCAACTAGTTATTCCACCTCATGGTTGGACATCACTCACACCGACCAGATCGATCTCTACCCAAGTTGTCTAGGGCTTTAGGAACTAGTAACCCAAACCACAACCTTCCAAGGCTCCATAAAATTTTTCCAACCTAGTTCCAGGACTAGTAACTTGTTGAAGCCCCGAAAATCGGGTCGAAAACAAGGGGGATACCCACCCGGTCCGGACCTTGGTTGGCAGCTCCTTATCTGTTTGGTATAGCGGGTCTGACTGGGGATAATGGGACCAGTTTTCCAATCTAAGGGTGTATGTGTGTGCAGAGTTGGATGATGCTGATCTAAGAGTACTTAAAGCTTATTTAATTCAAACTTTTAAACTAACTCTATGCTATTGTAATCTAATGAGAAACAACACATATAAGCTATGCTAACCCGGGGTGTATTTCTTCTATTATGCGATCTAAAGAGATTTCAAACAATAACTGGTAATAAAGATCATTCAGCTATCATAAGAATAGAAATCAATTAAGATAAACCACTTTGCATAAAAAGTTAGGCAAAACAGTTGTGAACATCATATCGCATAATAAGTTATTCATATATCAAACATAAATAAATGACTCCACCGTACAAAAGTGCCAAATGGTAACTCACACATTCATGCAGTAACATATAAACAACTAAAATTTGTATATCACTTTAAGAATATAAACAAAAACGGTCAAGAGATAAAAGTACCATTTATGACTGGTTCCACTCATAAGCTTCAAACAACAATGATTTATCTCTCCTTGCTCTAACATCTATTAAGAGTACAGAAGTGCAACATCAGTAGCAGATATCAAATGCAAACATTAATAAACCTTGATCCATTCATTCATCAAAACCCCCTCCGAGGGTGCAAAAGTGCATGTTCTGAGGACAAGTTTTTTGACAAATTTCTGGACCCTTCTCCAAATGCCTGAGAAGGGTTTAAATACTGCTAACTAATTAACTTAATTACATAAATTTAGGATACGGTTTTAAATGACCGCCCTTCTGCTAAAGCAAAACTATTTCTAAAAATTGAATCTAATTCCTAACCATTTCTGTATTTTCTCCTTAGTGCTGCAAGCATGCAACATTCGCCTGGGAAGAGTCGGCTGGTCGCCTTCTGCTTTCGTTTGAGCTATGAAAATAGAAATAACAAGCGCTGGCACCACTTTCTGGTAAACTAGAAGATATTTTCGAGAATCTTCCTCTGGCTGGGTGTATTCACTGCGTGTATACTTGGTAATAACCCAAATTTCTCTCAAACTGATTCTGCTTTTGCTATTTCGGTTTCCGGCCTTGCGAATGACTGAACAAGTTAGGGACTTTGCTCTCTGAACAATTTTCTTAGCGATGTTGCCTCCGTTCTTTGTTCCGGGCTTTTCTGGTGCGTTTTCCTTCTTTAGCACCTTTTTTCCTTTACTGAGCATAAGCTTCAGGATCTTTTGTAAACATGTTGCTTTTGTGCTCTTTTGACTCTGAGCATTGGATGGCCTATTGACATCAGCATCTGTTGAGTGATACTCTGGAATCTGTGGTCCTGTTGCATGCGGCATCCGTTTATGAAGGCATCTCTTCTCTGTTCTCCGAGCATTGATGCTTTCGCCTTTTCCTTAGATGTTTCCTACACATTGCTTCATGTTATTTCCTGTCTTACAGTTTACGCAAAGGAAAAGAGTAATGATAATAAAGATTGACATGAAAGCTTTAAGCTCTTATGAATGTATGAAATCATGACACCCATAGCAAACTGACTCTTCGAAAAACACAAAACTGTCCTTCTTGAATACTTTGGCGTACATTCATTAATTTCTTTTAAGGCGCGCGCCCAATTTTGGTTTACGGACAACTTTCCTTGAATACTGCGCTGAGAAAAATTTGCGATGGGTGATTTCTGCGACTCACATCGCAGCATCGCGGATCGCGTCGTCAAGATGTGTCATCGCAGAAATTCATGATCGCATTTATCTCAAATTGCATTCATCGCGGCATCGCAGATCGCGCTTAGTCATTCAATCATTGTGTGCTACTTACGCGATGTTGCGATATGCGACGTCGCATATCGGCCGTTGGAGATTTCTTAAGATTTTTCATTTAAGAGCGCTTCATAATGTATGCGATGCGATGAATTTCACGTCGCTTCTTCGCAGTTTATTATGCTCATAAGAAAATGTTTTATTCTCTTCTCGCGATGCGATACAGTTTTAAGGAGTTGAATACAAAAATTTTCATAAAATGTTTTTTGGATTTTTTATTAAGGGTCCCCATTTGCTTGGTGTTATTGCTAATACCAAACAAAGAGGGGGGTTGTTGGTGGCCACAACAATGGCGATTCACTGGGAAGAACCAGTTATCTTTGCTTTTCTATTGAATTTTAACTCCCAAAGCAGAAAAATTTTCATGTCTAAATTTTGTTATGGACAGATAGAGTACATTATGCCTTATCCTATCAATGATATTTTGTTTCAACCTTTTTCTATTCCAATTGTTTGCTTCCTCAAGCTTTGTCCTTGTATTTACATCAGCCATTACTTGGTCTTTTAAAGATAAAATAAGGTCTTCTCTGTGTGCTGGCTTTTAAAATATGCTCATTTGTCGTAGGTAGAGCCTCTGCTACTAGCAGGTGTCCATAGCCTCGACAGGGTTACCTGTTACCCAGCAATGATCCTTTATCCTGCTTAAGGCTATTTACAACTTTTCAGAGAAAAACCCATTTTGACACTTTTTTCCTTTTTTATTCTCTAAAGAACAATGTCTTGGTTTGGTGGCCAAATTATGACACAGTCATTCACTTGATTTACACTTTTGCTGAACAAGCTGGTGATGAGACCCCTTGTCTTTTGATTGCAACAATCTTGAGTCGTTGCCCTGTTTTGGTAGACAGTATTGGCAAAGTCAGCAAGTTATAATATCTTTGATCATGATAAGTCGGCTCGTGATGAGACCTCTTATTCTTTGAGATATAGTGTTTTCTCGGATTGTTCCTCTGAATGCTGCGATTTTCTTTAGCAGGGAGGAAATCATTGTTTTTCCTTAAGAAAGCTCTAGATGACAATAATAGAGTTTGAAAATAGCAGTTTTACAGAGAATCTTTATTTTATTATTGATACCTTTCATTGTGCTGATATAAAAGAATTTTTTGCCAAAGGTTGCTTTCATCAAATTTTTTGAAGTTGAAACTAGTATCATATCTAGGCTAAAGTTTTTTTTAACTCTATCTGTCAATAATAAAGATCAGATTTTTCGAAAAATTTTACTATTTGTACAAGTGAAAAAAAAAATCAAAATCTGATAGAGAATTGGTGTCTTTTTCGTGAACCCGTGTAGTAACCATCTACAACTGGTTTTATTTATAAGGAAGAAAAGAAAAACTAAAACTATCCTACAAAATAGAAGAATAATCTTCTATGGAAAATATATTTTAAGGATCTGTCCATTAACAGGCAAAGAATCCCTTCTACCTGCTAAATCCTGCAACACAAACGTTGATGGGCCTATGACTTCTACAATCTGAAAAGGACCAAGCCACATCTTCTGAAATTTTGTATGTTTTCCCTTTTCTTCATGAGCCTTATCCCATTTCAAAACTAGATCTCCCATCTGAAAAAAAAAATCTGGTCATTATGCTTGAATCAAAAGAGGATTTTATTAGCGCTTGGTGATGAGCATGGGTTTTCTTAGCTTGTTCTCGTCGTTCTTCTAATTTAATTATTTCCATTTGTCTTAATTGTAAGGAGGAAGTAGATACTTCATCGATGTATTGTACTAAAGATAAGGAGGGGATCACTAAGTGAGTTGGGAGAACCACTTCCTTCCCATAAACTAAATTAAAGGGAGAAGTGCCGATTGAAGCTTTCTTCGTTAGTCTATCTGCCCATAAAGCATTTACCAA
Source organism: Pinus tabuliformis (assembly GCA_031772625.1). NCBI lineage: Eukaryota > Viridiplantae > Streptophyta > Pinopsida > Pinales > Pinaceae > Pinus > Pinus tabuliformis. The sequence goes on from CM062816.1 coordinate 838,389,761, forward strand.
AGTTTTGTGTCAATTCTTTTGGTTCTGGTCAAATGTTCTTTTAATAATCCTGATTAGGTTTTTATTTGTTGACTCAGCCAATCCATTACCTTGCGGATAGTAGTTGGCTGAATATTTCAGTTTGAACCCTTTTTTAAGTGCAAACTCAATCATTGCATTCCCATAAAAGTATGAGGCATTATCAAACATTAAAGCCGTTGTCAATCCAAACCTAGTGATTATAAATTGATCTATAAATTCAATGATGTTTTCAGAATTAGTTGTCTTGAGAGGAACTTCTTCTACCCATTTAGTAAAATAATCTGTTGCCGTGAGGATGTATCTATGCTGCTTAGAAGAGTGAGGAATGATCTCACCTATTATGTCCAAGCCCCACTGACTGAATGGTTGTTCGATGTTTACCGGCTGTAGTGGCATGGACGGTTTCTTTTGTCTCCCTGCAGTAGTTTGGCAGACTTGACATTTCCACACGTAACTGTGTGAGTCTTTGAACAGCGTGGGCCAATAATATCCTGCACGTAAGATTTTATGTGCAGTAGCATCTCCAGCATAGTGTCCGCCTGCTGGTCCATCGTGGAGTTCCTGCAAAACCTTTTCGGCTTCAGTTTTCTCAAGACACCTAAGAAGAACATAATCGTAATTCTTTTTTAACAGAACATCATTTATGAGCTGATATTGTTTAGCTTTCAATCTCAGAGCTCTTTTCTTAGTGTGATCCAGGTGTGATGGAGCATACCCGTTCTTAAAATAATAAATGGTGTCAGCATATAATGATTCTGCATCGTTTAGGCTTACCTCATACATTTGTACCTCTTCAGATGAATTTTCAGGAATTTGCGATGCTCCAGCCAACATTTTGCAGAAGCCTTGACCTCTTACAATGCTTGCTGGTTTGATCTCAAGGTCGTATTCTTGTAAAGTAGTGATCCAATTTGCTCTTTTTTCACCCACATCCTTCTGTACTAGAAGATTTCTTACCGCTGGAAATGGTACTATGACCTTAGTATGGGTTTTAAGTAAGAAAGGTCTGAAATATTTGACCGCTTTGAAAATAGCATATGCCTATTTCTCCACGTCTGAATAGTTGAGTTCAGCACCTTGTAAATTCGAGCTAAAAAATGCGATTGGAGCTTCCGCTTTCTCTTTATTTGCTTGAGTTAGAATCGCAGCATATGATTTCTCAGAGGCAAATGTGTATAAGATAAAAGATTCTGAAAAACTAGGGGTTGCTAAATATGGAGCGTTAATGATAGCTTGTTTGATCAGGTTGAATGCTTTTTAATCATGGTTTGCAAAGGAGAAACAATTCGTGAAAAATCTGGGACAAATCTCTTCACAAAATTGATTTGACCAAGGAAAGATTGCATGGCTTTTTTATTATGAGGTAGGGATATTTCAGAAATTTCTTTGATTCTGTCAGGCTCAATGTGAATACCAGATTTTGACACTATGAATCCTAGAAGTTTTCCTTCACTTAATGCGAAAAAAGATTTCTTTGGGTTAAGTGAAATCCCATACCTTAAGCATCGTTGAAAGATTTGTTTCAAGTCTTTGAGATGGTCGCTTCGCTTCTTGGAGTACACTGTTATATCATCCAAATAAATTACTACAGATTTATTGACTAAACCCTTGAATGCGATGTCCATGGCTCTCTGAAATGTAGCGCCGGCATTGATCAAACCAAATGGCATCTTCTGATATGCGTATGTGCCCCATTTAGTTCGGAATGTGGTTTTTAACTGATCATCGGGATGTACCAGCACTTGATTGTATCCTGAAAATCCATCCAAAAAAGACATTAGTTCTGAGCCTGCTACTACCTGTAATATCTGCTCCATAGGTGGGAGGGGAAAATTGTCTTTTTGACAGGCTTTGTTGAGATTCCGAAAATCGATGCAGATTCTAATATCTTTGTTTTTCTTTCTAACGGGTACCATATTGGAGACCCATTTGGAATGTCTGACGGGGAAAATAATTGTGGCTTTTGATAACTTATTTAGCTCAGTTTTTATCTGATTTTCTAAATTGGGGTGGATTTTTCTGAGTTTCTGTTGGACAGGTTTTTCGTTGTCAATCATAGGGATAGTATGTTGAACGATAGAAGTGTCGTATGTCTTCAGCTCATCGTAATTCCAGGTAAAAACATTTTTGTATTGTCTCAAAAGACGAATATACACTAGTTTTTCTTCAGGGGCTAGGTCGTGGCCTAGATTAACGTTTTGTGGTTTATCATCGGTTCCTAGGTTTACTAATTCGTAGTTCAGAGTTGAACTGTAGCGCTTAGAATTGGTAGACCTTTTAAACCGACTTTTCAAATCGTATAAGTCTTCCAACTTAACCACCGATTTAGGTATAGCATTATCAGTGCTATCTTGTTGTATTTGTCGATCGTGATGGTCTTTGTCAATTATTTGATTGGAGTAGGATCCTTCAGAAGTGAGGAAATTTACAATATCAGGATCGTCATTGAATACTCTCCAATTTGTAATGTTGTCAAGGATGGACGGTCTAAAGATTAATTCTATTGAGAATCTATCTGGACTAAAATCTTCGGAGGGAATAAGTCTAGATGCTACGTTAGCTAAAAGGTTTGCGCTCGCGTTTTGGAGTCTTGGGATTGACGAAATACTGAATGCTATGAAATGCTCAATCAGATCTTGTACTAAATATTGATAGTGTTTCAAATGACCTGATAGGGAATGTATGATGTTACGTACCTATTTGACGATAATCTCAGAGTCTCCAAAGACTTGAAGATACTTGACGTTCAACCCGATTGCTTTGTATAGGCCTTGCACCAAGGCCTCATATTCCGTTGTATTGTTTGTGCAATCGAATTCAAGTCTGCACATAAGCATGGTCTTATTTCCTTCTGGACTAATCAGAACGCATCCTGCTCCTGCTCCTTCGTTAGATTTAGAGCCATCAAAATATAATTTCCAAAACAAAGATGTATTTACAGGTTTATCTACAAAATTAACACACTTTGAATTATCAGTTTGGGAAAAAATTTCGACTTGGGACAAAACTGAATTTTCTAAGTAAGGTGATGTATGAGCATTGAAATTGTCAAGGAAAGAATCTACCGAGTAATTGCCTATGATACTATTGTTATATGCTATTGCTTCATTTTCTCCCTCCAATTCTGTTACTATGTACTTCTGGTGTAACTCTCGTTCAACCTTTATTTGATTCGGTTTACCATTGTAGGGTAACCACATGTGCGACCAGTCAGTTGAGAAGTATCCATGGAGTTTTTCGGACCAATCCCTGCTAAGAATCAAGCCATAGAATTCTGGGATATCATCTACTAGAATGTCAATAACCTAACATACCTTCGAGTTGGACGACAATCTTATGGTTACATGATTAAGTTCACCAATCACTTCGACTTGAGATCGATTAAGCTGAACTATGCACACTGCGGATTTTTGTGGTTGAACATTCAACTTGGCACATATTGATCTGGGTAAAATATTTGTTGAAGCACCAGAATCTACCAAACAATTGTGCACATTTTTATTGAAAATTTCATAAGTGAGAAGAAAAGGGGGAGTGTGAGACCTTGATCTTCCTCCAATCAAGGCGATGTCATTTGGATCAATCTTATTGATCGTGTTGGTTGGAGGTCTTCCCATGTTGTGGGAAGCTACAGCTGTAGGCAAAGATGTAGTAGGCACGGCAGGTAATTCTTTCATCATTATCTTCTGTTGATGTTTCAATTTGCTCAATTCATAAAGAGTGATATTAGCCCTAGTCTTTTTCATGCCATCAATAATATTGTATTCCATTTCATCCGACACTATCAGTGTTCTTGATGGAGTTGTTTGATTTGGTTGGACTGGGCTAGATTGAGTCGCTTTATCGGTCGTTTTCTTTGTTGAAAATTTATCTTTTGCTGCAGGGCTTACGCCCTTCTGCTTAGGGGTAGTTTGGGGAGGATCAAGTTCATTTTTGCTTCGTGTGCTAACCAGGAATGCTTGCTGATCTTCTTCTTGTGGGAGGATGAAATCCCACATTCCTTGTAGTTCCACAACTTCTTCGTCATCGGTCTGCCCTTCAGTGGTACTGTCTTCTTCTTCCTCTTCTTCGGATTCGACATTTGAGATAGCGTTGGGTGGTTTCACATCCATTGAAGGGCCTCTTTTAAAAGCTCTGTAGGGCTTTTTTGAAGAAGTTTCTGCTACTTGCTTTTTTATGTCAATCATCTCATTGGACATGGTCTTTAATACTTTTTGCAATCCTTCCAAATCGAAAGGGTCTTTCGTTTGTTTCTTCTTGGAGTCTTCCTTGAAGGTGACTTTTTTAGATTTGCGTTCCTCTATCGCAGATCTCTTTTCCAGGGCTACTACGCGTTTCTCTACTGCTATCGCCTCTGTCAGGTTTTCAACTAAGGTTGTTTTATTTGCCCTATCCACGACGATTGCTAAGTTTGATGGTAAGGTCGTAATATACCATTCACATCGTACTTCTTCGCTGGGTTGGGAAGCAGTGGGAATTTTGTTGAGGATTTTATTGAACCGTAAATTGAAATCTTTGATGGGTTCTCTAGCCTCGGCTTTAAGATTGGATAGGTCATTGATTAACGTTGTCGTTGATCTGTCATCACCAAACTTGGTAAGGAATTGACTTTGAAAAATGTCCCAACTTGTGATAGACCCGGAGGGTAATGAAAAGTACCATGACTCGGCTGTTCCTTGCATTGTATAGGGAAAAATCCGGACAACAGCATCCTCGTTGGTAACTCCGTTGAGATTGACAGAAAGCATGAAATTGTTAATGTGCTCTTCAGCTAGCATGCCTGCTTCTGGACTGAATTTGGGTAGCCATTTCTCAGGATGGGTCGTATTTGGCTCAGGGGTGGAGACATTAAAACTGCCCCAGGATTGTTCCATGGAGACTGGGCCATCGTTGAGCTGCTAGTAAATGAAAGTGCAGAGGATGATCCCTGAGGCTGGGAAGATGAAGATATTATGATCTTAGATGATTGAAAAAGAGGGGTTGTGGAAGATGGATGGGTGGTTTGGAATGAAGATGTGGGTGGCTGACTTCGCGGTGAGGGAGTTGAAATAGACGATGTAGATGAAAGAGTCTCACTATCAGACTCTTGTGGTGTTTTCCTTACTCTTTTCCTGGTGGAGAGAGGGAATTCAGTTGGTTGGATGCCAAATTTTTCACTCTTTAATCTGGTCAGGGGATGAGCAGGATTGTACTGCGAAGTCACGCTGCTTTGAGATTTATCAGACCTCTGTGTAGAAATAGAAAATCCCTGGAGTTTGCGAATCAGAGTTTGAACTTCAGGGGGTTCAATGGTAGATTGGTCTGAAATATTAGGGTATGTAGCAGCGGTTAATACTCGAGCGACTTCTGACTCTGGATTTAAACGTACTGGGGAAGTCGGGGGAGTTGATGAGGGTGATTTACTCTCAGAATGGTATTTATATTTTGATTTAGGTGCCATTCATAGTTCGGGCCCTCCTTCTAGCGCCAAATATGTTGAAGCCCCGAAAATCGGGTCGACAACAAGGGGGATACCCACCCGGTCCGAACCTTGGTTGGCAGCTCCTTATCCGTTTGGTATAGCGGGTCCGTGTTATAGACATTTTCGTGCCTTTCATCACTAAGCATGAAATGTCAATAATCAAGGGATCCAAAGTCCCTAAACATGTTGTTCCTACCCCTAGAGGAACAAGGCCAAGTAACCACAGCAATTCACAAAAGTTCTCCACCTGAAAACACTCAAAACAAGGCAATTCTGGATCATGTCAACTTCTCCACTGAGCATCTGCGCTGAATGTCAACTGCTCCACTGTCTACCTGCGTTGAATGTCAACTGCAAAGAAGGCTACCTGCGCTGAGCGAGTTTGGACAAGTGGCAGAGTCATTCCTCAAGGTGTCAATGCCCAGGAAGCTTCCAAAATGACACTTGGATCAGGGAATTCGACTGGTGATGAGTAAGAGGTTCCAAATCTCCAAGTGGAAGCAAGAACCTCCAAGTGGACTCAAGAACTGAAGTGGGAGAGGACACTAGTCAGTCTCAGACCAGTCTCAAGCTGACTCATCCTCTCTCCAATATCCCTATATATAGATCTCTCTCATGAGGTCTAGGGAGGCTGGAATTTGGTATTTGCAAAGAATTGCTATTGGTTTGTGGCTAGAAACATTGGGTGTGTTATGCTTTGAAGGGAGCTGAAGAAGGAATTCCATCCTGCTGGGAAGGAGATGCTGGATTGGAGCCCTATGGATTGTATCACTTCCTGAACCCTGTTACTTTCAATAAAGCTATCTTGATTCTTTCCTATATGCTGGTGTATTTTGTATGATTGCATTGGTATATTTGATTTACTTCTAATCCTGAATCATTTATGAATATGTATATTTGCCTTTGTATTGTGTTCTTCTCTTGTTGCAAGTAGCTGTTCTCTTGTCACAGGTAGCTGTTCTCTTGTGATCTCGTGGGATTCAAGTAGCTGTTCTCTTGATCAAGCGAGGAGGCAAGTAGCTGTGGACACACAAACAGAAGAGGATCTAGTTCGAGGGACAACCGCAAGACAACGGTAAGTCTGCCGATCTCCTCTCTTTCATATTTCATAAAGGAAGAAATCATGATAGCTGTATTCTTTTGTTGCTAAGGCGTTGTCACACCTTAGGTGGATAGGATCGTCCTAAATAGGCATTTTTCCCCACAACAAATTGGCGACTCCGCTGGGGAAGAACTTGTTTATTCATTTCATTTGTGTTTCCGTCATTTGTTTACTTCATAGACTTGACAGCAATTCTTGAACTGCATCTTTCTCGGATGCAAAGTAAAAGTTGTTGCTTTGATCCAGTATGTTGGACTTGTCTATGATCTAAACTAGATCCACAAACGATTTGATTGATCCTTGTGATAGTCTTTAGTACCCTATCAAAGCATCCCTCTGTTTATACCTTGCTTGTGTTTCTGATTTGGCCTGAAAAAGTGTATTTTTGAGCATTTTGTGAACCAGAAACCAAGGGAAACGAGAGTTTTCCCTTTCAGCGCAGACACTGTGAAAGCAGTCTGCATTTCAACGCAGGTCCCGAAGGGGCTACCTGCGCTGAATGTCAAACTGACAGTGTTGTACCTGCGCTGAACCAATGTGGCCTTGTGCAGCTGGGGTTCTTTGTCCTCTTTTGCCCTGTTTTGATCTCTGTTTTTGCAGCCTTTAACCAAGTATAGGTGCTGGTCTGATGACCCTTTTCTTTGCCTGAATTCCGCCCCATTTTTGTACAAAAAGATTGTGAATGTTTTTATGTGTTTGTGACGTCATTTACAGTCTTCCTTTGCATGAGTAAATTAGTCTTTCTGTAGCCTTTGATTCAGATCTGATATAGAGTGATCTTAGAAGAGAGTTCATTGGCTATTTGTTTAGATTGATTATAGTTTTACTTTTGCTTATTGGTTTGAATTTGTTCTTTTCAAAGTATCAAAACAAGTCTTTATTTCGAAAATCGCAAAGTGATTGTAATCTCTTCTACCCTTGTTGATTTCGAAGAAAGTGAACTTGTTTATTTTGATCATTGTAAAAGCAAATTCAAATTTGTGCAAAAAGCTTTCTTTGTAGGCATTTATACTAAGAAAGTGAAAACAAACACCTGCATTGTGCATTTTGCATTCGATAAGTTTGCATGTTGGATTTAGGGAAAGTGCATTAGAGTGTGCTGATTGCTCTTTGAGAAAAGATAGTCGCTCTCTTTTCCCTTAGTAGCTAGGATTTTCAAAGTTGAAAGATTGTAAAGCTTGCTTATCATCTTAGACTGCATTTAGGAATTTGTATCATACATCTCGTGGTGAACCTTAAAAGGCAAACTTTAAACAGATCAACCTAAAATAAACTGAATGAACCTAACAACGCTTTGTAACATAACGTACAACATAGAGGTCTAGGCTAGAGACGTGTTCTGGCGTCGTTAAACATAGTGATTGTCGATCTCGAAGAAGGTGGGTGATTCCTCCTGAGAGTCGGTGGCGCTAATACGGATTGTGCTCCCACGTACCGTCGCATATATATTGGGAGACCCCTATAGGCATATATCTTTTATCCTTAGGAAGTCGTGTCGGCCGCCCTACTGATCGCAATGCAGTGAACACAGCATTCACGAAGATCGACCACCCGTATCGTAAAAAGTATTCTGTGGTTTTGCGAAAAGTTTGGCACACCCTCTGCCTAGATCTCCAGAGCAGTTTCTTTTGGCCTTTTTCAGACTCTATAACAGAAAAAGTCCATCCGAGCATTTGTCACTTCGGGCTCGTTAAAACATCGAAGGAGACTAGAGTCATCTTTAGCTTTTTCTCGACTCTTTAAAACTGAAAAATCAAGTTGTGTCTAAAAGCGTCGTTAACAATTTATTTTAAACGGAACAATCACCCTTTAATCCTGCGTTGATCTTTAGGTTGAAAAGATGGAGCACACCAACCAAGGAGTTCCCTTGGGTGGAAATCCTAGTCCCTTCTCCTCTTGGGGAGATGTTGGTGCACCCCACATGGCCACATTGTCGCTTCCAGGACTGACAATTGGCCTACCAGTTTGGCTCTTTTCGACCAATGTCGTTCAGAATACCACCACTCCTGAACAGTCGAGTCAACAGTTAGATCAGACAAGAGTTGCCTCCCAGCCTTCCACTTCATCTTCCTCTCCTCCTTCCTCTTCGCTTGACGGAACTGGTCGATCAAAATATCGGGTTCCTAAGGAGAAGAAAGAGAAGAAGGAGCCTAAGGCGACTGGGGGCAAACAAATGTCATCTAACAAAAATCCACACACCGCACTTGTAAGGCCTAAATCGCCATGCATCATATGCAGGGGAGACCACTTCCATAGAGATTGTCCCTGTATCCCACGGATACTAAGAGACTGGTCCCCCCGTTTGCACAATTCGGGAGCATCGACCTCTGATAGCCATGTCGACTGCTCACCGTCAACTAGTGGGAGTGAAGATCCAGGACAGAATGGGAAAGTTAAATTTCCCTGCAGACTGTGTGAAGGCAATCACGCCATCCACCGTTGTCCCTTCTTAGACGAGGCAAAAAGAGTCCTGGAAGATCGCCCGATTTTACGAGCGAATCTTCCTCCTGGATATCAAAGACTCCTGCCAAGTCCCTCACTAGTTGAGAATCCGGCTGAGCCAATTAGATGGTCAGCCGAAGCACCTGTCATTGAAGAAGAACCGTCTGGATCCATGCCTAACGAAAGTCAAAAGGTTGATACGGCAGTTGACCCGGTTTTGCCTTCAGAGGCTCCATCTTCGAATGACACCATCACAGAGGAGAATACAGACGACACCGTCCAGATTCTCTTCATCAGCACTGACTCTGATGATCAAGGGGGCAATGCCACCATTCCTTTGTCGCAGGAAGGAAGTTCATCAGAGCGTTATTCGGCCGTATATTCGGTCCCACCACCAAGCAACCTGGTTGTGTCCTTTGATTGGGACCAACTAGGCAGACCCCGGTTGCCAGCCAGTGTGCCATTCAGAATTATTTGTCAAATATACAGGATGGTAATGGCTGGCACTATCATTGATGAGGGGGCATCTGTGAGTATCCTTTCCTCTATTGCTTGGAAAGCGCTTGGTTCGCCAGCGCTTTTACCTGAGATGAGAAATCTATCAGGTTTTGATAAAGGAACCAGTCGACCTTTAGGGATCCTCCCCAATGTGCCTATAACATTGAAAGGGAAGACCGTTCAAATGAACGTGATGGTCGTTCAAGGACCCTTGGATTATAACCTACTCCTTGGACGAGACTATATATATTGCATGGGAGCTGTAGTCTCCTCACTCTTTAGAGTAATGTGTTTTCCGCATGAAGGAAGAATGGTCAAGCTCGTGGACCAACTTTCGTTTCTCGGATCACACATCGCAAATAGTCATGTGCCATCCCTAAATGGTCTATTCATGCAAGAAGTGTCTCAACCCACGGTCCGTACTCCTGATGAGCACGAGTAATCCGGGAGGATATGACTGGAACCCAGGGGGCATGCATCCTGGCCTGCTTTGGCAGGAGAACTTTGGGTATAAGGTAGGTTTCCGCGGGAGAATATGACTAGTCCGTACCCCGTCCGTGGTTGGAAGAGGGGTTGTTCTAGAATAAGATTCTTTTGTCAAAGTTACGTGTTTGACAATGGTCATTCACCCTTGTCTATTTCGGTAGACATTGCCGAGGAAGTGTTCTGTTGAAAGAATAACAGAACAATCTTTGGGTAGCCTGAAAGAGGTAGGCCTCTCCCGGTAAAACAAATGTTTTATCTGCAAATTGAGGGGTAACCTTGAAACTCTGTTTTATACCTGGGGGCATGCAAACCTTTTGGAGTGCAAGCAAGGGACGACTATTTATTTTTTAAATTTTTAGGTCCTCCCTTTAAACCTGTAGGTCTAACCCTTTAAACTCGTAGGATTAGCCATTTCCGAACTTGCATAAAGAAAGGAGAGTGAGCATAGCTTTGGTAAGGCGCAAGCTCTATAAAAAATGGGATCTTTCATGAGACACTCTTATCTTATGACTGGGTATTCGAGCAGTTTTAGCATAAAGTTCATGCTCGTTAAAAAATAAACGCAAGATCCGAGCAGTTTTAACGCGGTCTTCATGCTCGTTAAAAAATAAATATAAGCAGTGAGCAATGTTTCCTCCAGAGTTTAAGCTCATTTTTAACTAAAAAATGAACCTATCCCGGTAAATAACCACTGTGATCGTAAATTTATCAGCCATAAAAACCTTGGTCGTGTTTGCACCTGCCACCTCCACTTGTCATTTGGCCGATCGTTCACCTCCATATGATTGTTTACCCATTTTCAGGAACAGCTGCGAAGAGTGATTTCACCTAGCCATCCTTGTGACACTGCCGTGATTGGAAAATTCCAACCTGTACCTGGAATCAGTTGCTATCCCTGTTTATCACTCGTTCCTCAAAAGACGAGTCTTCTTTAAGATCTTTTCAACTGACTCGTAAAATATGAAAATATTGCCGAGTTTTGGCCTTCCAGCTCGTTAAAGGACAGGAAGAGCTATCCCTCCTCTAGATTTTAATCTTTTTGGACTTGAGGGATTATTGCACAAAAAGGTCGAGCACTTGCTTTATTCAGCTCGTTAAAGTTATCAAAAACTCATCCCTTTTGTATTGTTTTATACTTTTTCAGACTTAAGGGATTTGATGACGAAAAAGGAATTTTGGAGTTAACTTTATGTACCTTTTCAGACTCTCTAAAAATGAAAAGGACCGAGTTATCCTTGTCGTTAGACTCGTTAAAATTATTAAATAGCGACAAACTTGTCTTTAGACGAGAACGAGTTTCCCTATCGCTAGGCTCGTTAAAACATAGCGATGGGCTTGCCCGAAGGGCAGGTTATAGAATAAGCATATGTTATCCTCCTCAAGCTTGACAAAAATAAAGAGGTACTAGTCAGCAATGACTGGGGAAAAATTGGGAAAGATCAAGAAAACTTTGATGGTAGCAGGTCGCTCTTGAACATGACACTTTTCCTCCGTACCACAATCGGGTTGGGTTGTTTCATTCACCGGTCACATCACCATGGTCTTGCCATACCATCCATATTTGGGGTAATGCTACCAATCCATCGCATCAGTGTCGCCATATGTTCAAGAGAAGTCATTCAGAAAGAGTCAACCGGGTCCCATCCACTGCCATACATTATCCTTCATCCATTCATGACCGCCACCCTGAATCATATGTCACAGATTGTTTTCACCTCCATTAAAATCATTAGCTCCGTTCCGTGTCACTGATGTGGGATTCATTAAGGCCCTCCTTTGACGGATCGCTCCTTGTCGACATCAGCTCATTATCCAAGGAGTTGATCTAGGAACAACCCCTCCAGTACTTTCAAGCTTGCATGCCTCAATGGCAAGTTTCTCACTTCAGGCGACAGGTATACATCAATGACCTTCGACCAGAAGATTTTGCGTGGTGTTCGAAACCAAGTCCTTTATTCACACCACGTGAATTGTACTGCAGTACCTTGAGGGTCATTATCATTATCGGTGATTCCTCTCGCGCTTGTTAACGGTTTACATCATTGACTGGTAATCAAGCGATGTCTTTCCATGTTCGACTTCAGCACAATTATCACATGGATCGACTTGTACTTAGAGTGAAGATCGAACGAGTTTGAAGACCCCGGATCTAGTTTCATCCATCCGGGCTGCGATATATATTCAGGAAAAATAAAGACATTTGACATGTACATCATTGCAGCAGATGATCATCCTACTCAAAGGATGATAATTTTCACCAAAATTATCAGTCTACCATCAGACGATCGTCTGTTCTATGTACAAAAATGAATTTATAAAGCTGAGCATGGGAATGCCCGCCTCAGCTAGATCATGAAAGCAGTATGAATCATAATGTATTGTATTGTATTTTATTACAGGTCTCCTCCCAGCAGATGGATGAACTTCGGACCCTCCTGGATAATGCATTTCACCCGATAAACGGCCTCATACTTTAGGGGGCAACTGTTATAGACATTTTCGTGCCTTGCATCACTGAGCATGAAATGTCAATAATCAAGGGATCCAAAGTCCCTAAACATGTTGCTCCTACCCCTAGAGGAACAAGGCCAAGTAACCACAGCAATTCACAAAAGTTCTCCACCTGAAAACACTCAAAACAAGGCAATTTTGGATCATGTCAACTGCTCCACTGAGCATCTGCGCTGAATGTCAACTACTCCACTGTCTACCTGCGTTGAATGTCAACTGCAAAGAAGGCTACCTGCGCTGAGTGAGTTTGGACAAGTGGCAGAGTCATTCCTCAAGGTGTCAATGCCCAGGAAGCTTCCAAAATGACACTTGGATCAGGGAATTCGACTGGTGATGAGTAAGAGGTTCCAAATCTCCAAGTGGAAGCAAGAACCTCCAAGTGGACTCAAGAACTGAAGTGGGAGAGGACACTAGTCAGTCTCAGACCAGTCTCAAGCTGACTCATCCTCTCTCCAATATCCCTATATATAGATCTCTCTCATGAGGTCTAGGGAGGCTGGAATTTGGTATTTGCAAAGAATTGTTGTTGGTTTGTGGCTAGAAACATTGGGTGTGTTATGCTTTGAAGGGAGTTGAAGAAGGAATTCCATCCTGCTGGGAAGGAGATGCTGGATTGGAGCCCTATGGGTTGTATCACTTCCTGAACCCTGTTACTTTCAATAAAGCTATCTTGATTCTTTCCTATATGCTGGTGTATTTTGTATGATTGCATTGGTATATTTGATTTACTTCTAATCCTGAATCATTTATGAATATGTATATTTGCCTTTGTATTGTGTTCTTCTCTTGTTGCAAGTAGCTGTTCTCTTGTCACAGGTAGTTGTTCTCTTGTGATCTCGTGGGATTCAAGTAGTTGTTCTCTTGATCAAGCGAGGAGGCAAGTAGCTGTGGACACACAAACAGAAGAGGATCTAGTTCGAGGGACAACCGCAAGACAACGGTAAGTCTGCCGATCTCCTCTCTTTCATATTTCATAAAGGAAGAAATCATGATAGCTGTATTCTTTTGTTGCTAAGGCGCTGTCACACGTTAGGTGGATAGGATCGTCCTAAATAGGCATTTTTCCCCACAACAGTCCGACTGGGGATAATGGGACCAGTTTCCCAATCTAAGGGTGTATGTGTGTGCAGAGTTGGATGATGTTGATCTAAGAGTACTTAAAGCTTATTTAATTCAAACTTTTAAACTAACTCTATGCTATTGTAATCTAATGAGAAACAACACATCTAAGCTATGCTAACCCGGGGTGTATTTCTTCTATTATGTGATCTAAAGATATTTCAAACAATAACTGGTAATAAAGATCATTCAGCTATCATAAGAATAGAAATCAATTAAGATAAACCACTTTGCATAAAAAGTTAGGCAAAACAGTTGTGAACAGCATATCGCATAATAAGTTATTCATATATCAAACATAAATAAATGACTCCACCGTACAAAAGTGCCAAATGGTAACTCACACATTCATGCAGTAACATATAAACAACTAAAAATTGTATATCACTTTAAGAATATAAACAGAAACGGTCAAGAGATAAAAGTACCATTTATGACTGGTTCCACTCATAAGCTTCAAGCAACAATGATTTATCTCTCCTTGCTCTAACATCTACTAAGAGTACAGAAATGCAACATCAGTAGCAGATATCAAATGCAAACATTAATAAACCTTGATCCATCCATTCATCAAAACCCCCTCCGAGGGTGCAAAAGTGCATGTTCTGAGGACAAGTTTTTTGACAAATTTCTGGACCCTTCTCCAAATGCCTGAGAAGGGTTTAAATACTGCTAACTAATTAACTTAATTACATAAATTTAGGATACGGTTTTAAATGACCGCCCTTCTGCTAAAGCAAAACTATTTCTAAAAATTGAATCTAATTCCTAACCATTTCTGTATTTGCTCCTTAGTGCTGCAAGCATGCAACATTCGCCTGGGAAGAGTCGGCTGGTCACCTTCTGCTTTCGTTTGAGCTATGAAAATAGAAATAACAAGCGCTGGCACCACTTTCTCATAAACTAGAAGATATTTTCGAGAATCTTCCTCTGGCTGGGTGTATTCACTGCGTGTATACTTGGTAATAACCCAAATTTCTCTCAAACTGATTTTGCTTTTGCTATTTCGGTTTCCGGCCTTGCGAATGACTGAACAAGTTAGGGACTTTGCTCTCTGAATAATTTTCTTAGCGATGCTGCCTCCATTCTTTTTTCCGGGCTTTTCTGGTGCGTTTTCCTTCTTTAGTGCCTTTTTTCCTTTACCGGGCATAAGCTTCAGGATCTTTTGTAAACATGCTGCTTTTGTGCGCTTTTGACTCTGAGCGTTGGATGGCCTATTGACATCAGCATCTGTTGAGTGATACTCTGGAATCTGTGGTCCTGTTGCATGTGGCATTCATTTATGAAGGCATCTCTTCTCTGTTCTCCGAGCATTGACGCTTTCGCCTTTTCCTTAGATTTTTCCTGCACATTGCTTCATGTTATTTCCTGTCTTACAGTTTACGCAAAGGAAAAGAGTAATGATAATAAAGATTGACATGAAAGCTTTAAGCTCTTATGAATGTATGAAATCATGACACCCATAGTGAACTGACTCTTCGAAAAACACAAAACTGTCCTTCTTGAATACTTTGGCGTACATTCATTAATTTCTTTTAAGGCGCGCGCCCAATTTTGGTTTACGGATAGCTTTCCTTAAATACTGCGCCGAGAAAAATTTGCGATGGGTGATTTCTGCGACTTGCATCGCAGCATCGCGGATCGCGTCGTCAAGATGTGTCATCGCAGAAATTCATGATCGCATTTATCGCAAATCGCATTCATCGCGACATCGCAGATCGCGCTTAGTCATTCAATCATTGTGTGCTGCTTACGCGATGTTGTGATATGCGACGTCGCATATCGGCCGTCGGAGATTTCTTAAGATTTTTCATTTAAGAGCGCTTCATAATGTATGCGATGCGATGAATTTTGCGTCGCTTCTTCGCAGTTTATTATGCTCATAAGAAAATGTTTTATTCTCTTCTCGCGATGCGATACAGTTTTAAGGAGTTGAATACAAAAAATTTCATAAAATGTTTTTTGGATTTTTTATTAAGGGTCCCCATTTGCTTGGTGTTATTGCTAATACCAAACAAAGAGGGGGGTTGTTGGTGGCCACAACATAACTCAACCCACCAAAGGCTCTAAAGCTTTTGTCCAGCCTAGGCTCCAAGACTAGTAACTTAATTTAGGTTGTTCCAGGGCTTGTAGAGCATTGTTCCAACCCACAACCATAAGGAATTATGAGCACCAATTAGAAATCAATCAAGTGGAAAAACCCACAACACCATGTCTATCTAAGAAATGGAAAGGCAAGGCTAAAATCATTGTCAATCCAGGGAATCCTCCATGTAAATGACAAAACATAACCAAATAATCACATGCATTTATCATGCATCCATAAATCAGCAAGGAAATTACACATGCAACCTGTTATCTACAAAACAATCCAATTGTAGATGTTGATCCACCTATTCCCTTGCACTTTCCTTCTTTCCTTTGCCTTCTTTCTCCAAATCTAAAGTATGTCAAAATGCTCCAATAATTTTCTAAGAATACTCTAAATCTGCAAGAGTATGAGAGAATGAATGAGAGAGCCAAAGACTGAAATGACAAAAGCTAAACCAAGAAAATATGTGAACTGATCCTCATAAGCCTTTTTATCATTGAGGCCTCTATTTTCTTCATTTTCCTTCTTTTTCTCTTTAATTTACTCCTCATGCAAATATGTGACCTTTCACCTTTCTTTTCTCCTATTTTCATTTATTTCATAGTTAAAATGACAAATAGTTTCCACTTTTACTTCGCCAATTTCCATAGCCATAAATAAATCACAAGTGATCCACATCACTATGTTTTTCTTAACATTGAACTTGAAATACCTATCCCATGACCTTGGTTTTATTTTTATTTACATAGTAAATCAACCACAGGTTGTTACAAACCCCTCCCACTTGGGGGAACACCATCCTCGGTGTTCCATGACGCTTATAAACCAAAAAAACACATGCTTACCATGGAGATTTATAATATATATTGATGTAGAATTTACATCATATCATACTTCCAAGACCATGAACATCATATCATGAACACCATAACGCTTATTAGAGATTTATAACATAACTTGTTGTTGTATTTACATACATATGCATATAGATATAAACATAACCAAAACACAACATCAAAACATATATTAGAATATATCCTCTCAACCAGCGAATATGTCCCATGTAGCTTCATCGGGCCCAAAGTGCTTACACTGCACTTTAACTTGCTCGATTGCTGATTATGGAGCATGAGCATATTTTGCTGCAAAATGCACTTAGGTTCCAACTAGAATTCTCCTTTTGATTCCACCTACAATACAAACCAACCAATCACATGATCAACAACTTTCACATACTTCTTAAGCAATGACACATGGAAAACATCATGGACTTTCACAGTCGGAGGTATTGCAAGTCAATAAGAAACTGGTCCAATCCTCTCAAGGATCTTGAAAGGCCTGCAATACCAAGTTGCCAACTTGGCACATGATCCAATACTCAAGGAGCTTCTCTTGCACTTGATGTGCAAGTACACATGCCCCCCAACCTAAAACCCTTAAATACCGATGGTGATCTGCATAACTCTTCTACTTGTCTTGTGCTACCTTTATATTCTTCTTGATTAACTGCATTTTATGTTCCATCTTTGCCAACATATCCTGTCCAATTAATGCCCTATTAACTGGATCACGCAACAAATGGGAGTATTATAACTCCACTCATAAAGTGCTTCAAACATACTCATCTTCAAATATTCTTAATACCCATTGTTATAGACAAACTCCATCAGTGGAAGATACTCTTCCCACTTCCACTAGTGATGCATAACGTACATCTTCAACATGTCCTCCAAAATATCGTTGAACCTCTTTGTCTATCCATATGTCTATGGATGATAAGCTATATTGAAGGCTAACTTTGTCTCCACAACTACAAACTTCCAAAACCTAAAAGTGTACTTAGCATCTATGTCTGACACAATCTTCCTAAGAACACCATGTAACCTCACTATGTCTCTGATGAAGACCTAGGCTACCTCACTAGCTAAATTTGTAGACTTCACTGGAATCAAGTGAGCTACTTTAGTCAACATTTCAACCACAACCATAATAGATTCATGCTATCTAGACGTACTCAAAAAACCTATAATGAATTACATGGAAATGACCTCCCATTTTGACTCTAGAATCATAATCGGTTGCAATAAACTACCTAGATGCTTACACTCTACATTTACCTATTGAAAATCCAAACATCTCACAATAAAAACACCCACCTATTTCTTTAGATTCGACCAATGGTAAAAATTATTAACCGCTGTCAATATCTTCTGATATCCTGGATGACTTGAATATGGCTTAACATGAAATTCCCGTAAGACAAGCCTCTTGAGCTCCCTGTTGCCCGACATAGATCCTGTCCCTAAATCTGACCAAGCCATCTCTTGTGAGATGATAATCCACATCCTGATCACCTGTACCCTGCTTCTGTAACATGTGCTTAAGAGGATGGTACATGTCATCTTGTTGTCCTGCCTGTAATATCTGATACTATAAATTTGTCCCATATGAACTCATAGTTGCAATGTTATTTACCTGCACTCTTTTGCTAATCTCATCTACAACCCTGTTCTCTTTACCCTTAAAGTACATGATCTCGAAATCAGACTCATTAAGTGTAGTGAACTACCTAGCTTGACTGGAATTCAAATTAGGTTTTTCAAACAAGTACCCCACCCCACTATGATCACTCATCAGAATGAACCTCCTACCAAGAATACAATATCTCCACATCTTCAATGCATGAATGATTGTTACCAACTCAAGATCATGTGCCACATAGTTCTACTCGTTCTCATTCAATTTCCTTGAATCATAGCATACCACCTGTCCTTTCGGCATCATAACTCCACCAAATCCTCTCTTGCAAGCATCTGTACATATCACAAACTCTTTATCTAGATCTATAATATTCAAGACCAAATCATTTGTAAGAAACTGCTTCAACTGCTCAAAACTTGTTGCATATTCCTTTGTCCATTCAGACTTCTTCCCTTTTCTCTACAAGGATGTTATAGGATAGGCATTCTGTACGAATTTCCTGATGAACCTCCTGTAATAACCTACTAATCCCATTAATGATTTGACCTCATCCACATTCCTAGGAGTTTCCCACTCCATGATAGCTCTGATTTTTTACGGATCCACTTCTATACCTTTCTTGGAAACCACATGCCCCAAATAATGAACTTCAGTCTCAAATAAACTACATTTACTAAGTTTGGCATAAAACTAATGCTATCTTAGCAATTTCAACATTGTCACTAGATGTGTTGCATGTTGTTCCTCATTCGTATAATATACCAATCTGTCATTAATGAATACAATCACAAACTTGTCTAGATAAGGACGCAACACACTATTCATCAAACATATGAAAGTAGTTGGGGAATTAGTTAAACCAAAAGGAACCATAACAAACTCATAATTCCCATACCTTGTCTAGAAAGTAGTCTTGTAGATGTCCACTTTTTATATGCCTACCTAATGATATCTTGACCTCAAGTCAATATTTGAGAACACTACAACTCCCTTCAATTGATCAAAAAAGTCACCAATCCGCAACAAAGAATACTTATTCTTAATCATCTCCTTCTTCAACTACCTGTAATCAATACATAACCTAAGAGTACCATCCTTCTTCTTCACAATCAACATTGGTGCACACCAAGGTGACACACTTGGCCTAATGTATCCCTTGTTAAGAATTTCATTCAATTGAAACTTCATTTCCACTAATTCTAGAGTGCTCATTCTGTATGGTCCCTTCGATGTTGGTGCTACTTGCGACATAACCCTAATAGAAAAGTCCACTTCCCTATGAGGCAGTAACTTTGAAAACTCTACTGTGAATGCATCCTGAAATTGTTACAAACCGGGATACCTCTTCAAGACATCAACATCCTCAACATCCTTCCCTTTGTCACTGGAAATCTGAACTGAAAATAATTCACATCCTTTCCTACTACAGTGCATTGCCTACTTAGTTGTAAACATTCTGACTAATTTGGGCTTATTATTACCCTACAATATTCTCTTCTCTTTGTCATCATCCAAGCACTCAATAGACTTATCATGGAAATCTACTTTAGTCCTATGAATGTACAACCAATCCATACCCAACAACATACTGTATGATCCCAATAGAATCACATTCAGATGCACTAATATAGACAAACATTTAGTTCAACTACATAAGATCTTACTGAATGATGAACTATTTTCTTAGCACCTGAAGCCAACTATACCAATCAAGACTCTTCATGCAATTCTTTATTCAAGAAACACTTATCCACCAGGTTAGGACTGATATAACTATAATTAGATCTAGGTTCAATCAAAATGGAAACACCTTAATAAAAAATATTACCTTCCATATCGATAATAGATGTTTGACGATTAACCTACCTATTATCCAATGCTGCATAAATCCGAGGAATAATATGTCCAACATCCCCAATTATCTGTGCCTCTTGAGCACTGTAAATCTGTGATTTTCTACCCTAATGTTGTAGAAAATATCTCCTGTGATGATCCTAGCCATAAGTCCAACACTTAAAAGGGTCCCTTCCATCACCCTTATTCTTCTCTTCAGATTGAAATCCTTATCCTGTGTCAACTCCATTTAATTTATTGTACAGTGTCGCATTCTCCTTGTCATATGTATCCTAAGGTTTTCCTCTCTTCTTAACCTACTTTTCTTTATTCTTATCATTACCTTTATAATTCTTATTATACTTAGTCTTGCACTTCGATTTCTCCTAACAGTGCTTCAACTTTTGGCTTCCTCTAGCGATCTAGGCTCATCAAACTTAATTTTGCCTTTGAATGATACCGACAACCCACTAATGAATCTTTGACTATATACTTTATCCTTCTTAAGATAAGACACATATATCAACAACTACAAAAATTTGCTAGTATACTCCTCATTGGTCATAGATCCCATCTTTAACTCATATAACTCCTTTTTCTTATCATCATAGTATTTTTCAGTTAGATACTTCTCTCTGAAAATTCTCCCAACCTCACTCCAAGTCAACTCCTCTTCTCGAATGCCTCTGTAATTCTTTACATCTTCCCACCAAATGTCTAATTTTCCTTTAAATTTGAAAGTAACTATCATGGCTTTCATATTCTCTGAGTAATCATGCAGCTTGAAAAAATTATTCATCCCAAGAAACCGATATTTTGCATCTTGTGACTTCTTCATTTCTCCATAAAATGTAGGAGTCTTTTCTTTCTTGAATTCATCTAGAAAGTACTGCTTCTCACTCCTCCTATATAGATCGTGTTGGTGATGACAACATTTTCTCTCTGAACTAGAACTAGAATAGAAGCCAAGATCATTATCCCTCGTATCAGATGTATCCACAACCTACCATCTTTGACTATGTCATCCTTGTCAAACTTGTATCCTGATTGATACCTAATTCCATATGCCTCATTAGTCCTTTCCTACTATCCATGACTAATCTTAAGCAGTCCTTATCTCTTCAAATATGATAGACTCTGAAGAATCTTTGCATTAACTTCTACTTTCTTCACCCATGCCCTGAAAAGTCTTTTTAGTGACTGAATGATACTGTCATTATCCACCTTGCAACTTTTGATCTCTACTTTCAAGCTTCTCAATGTATCTCCTATGTCAGGGGAGTACTCATCACCATGTTTCTCATATGATCTTAAAAGAGAATCACGTGAACTATATTCCACCATTTTTGTTGTCATCTTTGATCCTCTACTCCTTGCAAACATACCATGTCAGATAAACCAAACATAAACATAATCAACATACCTTAGTGAAGTTCAAGGAATGTTATCTCATCTATAAAATAAATCTAGATTAGCACAACATATGTATATATAATGAAAGAAACATATCAATCATCTCAACATCAACATCGTCAACCTCTACATGACAACACAATTGCAACAATGACTATCACAATGCATGCATAATGAACATATAGAAAACTAACATGCATGCATGACAAAAATATTCTACCCATCCATTCCAAGTGCTTGAACCTGATAACTCGGATACCAATATGTGCTATCAGATATCACCCAAGGAGAATGGAACACACATTGATACAAATATGTAACCACCCCTCCCACATTTACCCAGTTTCACCGGTCTGCTAGGATAAACATAAGACATAGATCTACTATGACATGGCCCAACCTCCTACATCCAATTAAGGAAGTGGGTCCAAAAACTAGAACTTACCAAGCAGAAACTAACATCCTACAGGGCTTACATGACACTCAAAGGTAGAACAACCACTCCCAGTACCCAAACCATAAGTTATATTTCCTTTTTAGTGACGTGGGCCCACAAATGCATGCATAAAAAGGCATCCATGTGTTTATAGGCCTCCATACACACGCATTAGCCTATAAGGGTGTGGTTATGGCCCAAAACTTCCAATTCAGAGGATGCGATCCCAGATTCTAAGCCACCATTTCAGGCTAGCTTATAGACCACTTCCTAGAACTTAGTGAGACTTTCCAGAATGATAAATAAAATCAAGAAAACACCATTAATACAAAACTTTATCAAATACCTGACCTAACCAGGCCTAACCATGATAGTCATTTCTACAAACACATGGAAAACATGTAATTTATAGGTTATAAATGCATATATGATTATAAAAGTCTGAGATTCATATGAGAATCATTGAGAACGCCCTGTGCCCTCTCCACATAGTGGTGATAACACTTATTATTCCATACATTCATCAACCAATCAATAGCTAATAAATTCACGACAAGAGGCATAGATGATACACATCATATAAACAACATATAACCAGAAAATAGCCAACATATGGACCATTGAAACCCAGCCATAATATCACCAACATATTGCCACAAATATACATGAATCATAATAAAGTAATATATCTCATTAACATATGAAAATGCTAACCAAGTCAGGGACTTTCATGTACCACCCAACCATAGATTAGGCTAAACCAAATCTCTCTTTCAGGTAATCACCCCTCTCCATATTCCAAGCATGAATGTGAGATCTCATGGAATAAACAAACAAAATGAAACTAAGGCTTCGAGAGGAAAAACCACCTTAACCCTAAAGTATTGGTTCCACCTCATAATTGGACATCACTCACACCAACTAGATCGATATCTACCTAAGATGTCCAAGGCTCCAGGAACTAGTAACTCAACCCACAACCTTCCAGGGCTCCAAAGCATTTATCTAACCTGGCTCTAGGACTAGTAACTCAACTCACAAAGGGCTCGACATATTTTTTAAAACTTAGTCTCTAGGAATAGTAACTCAACCCAAGTTACTCCAGGGATTCCAAAGCATTGTTACAACCCACAACCATAAGGAAATATGAGCACCATTCAGAAAAAAAATCAAGTGGAAAAACCCACAACACTATAGCTACCAAGGAAATTGTAAGGCAAGGGTAAAATCATTGTCAATCTAGGAAGTTGTCCATGCCAATGATAGAAAATAACCAAATAATAACATTCATATACCATGCATCTATAAATTAGTAAGAAAATCACACTTGAAACCTGTATCCTGCAAAGAAATCCATTTGTAGTTGTTGATCCACCCGTTCCCTTGCGTTTTACTACTTTCATTTTCCTTCTTTCCCCAAATCCAAAGTATGCCAAAGTGCTCCAAGAATTCACCATGAATACTCTAAGTGTGTAAGAGTATGAGAGAATGGGAGAGCTAAAGACTGAATTGACAAAAGCTAAATCGGAAAAAGTTGTTAACTAATCCTCAAAAGCCTTTTTATCATTGATGCCTCTATTTTCTTCATTTTCCTCCATTTTTCCTTCAATTTCCTCCTCATGCAAATATGTGACCTTTCACCTTCCTTTTCTCCTATTTTCCTTTATTTCATAAAGAAAATGTCAATTATTGCCTCTTTGCCTTTGCTAATGCCTTTTCCAATTTCCATAGACATAAATTAATCACAAGTGATCCCCATCACTATGTTTTTCTCAACATTCAGCTTGGAATACATGTTCCATGACCTTGGTCTTATTTTTATTTACATAGGAAATCAACTAAGGGATATTACAATATAATTTTTCATTGTCCATGATATGCACTACATCTAATAAAATTGGTGTATGTAGTTAGTGAGAGATGGAAATAATCAAATAATAACATTAAATATAGTTTTGGATAGTGTATTCCATAATAGGGCTTTGTATACACCCCCGCACCCCGCCCCCCACCAAAAAAATAAAAATAAACCCTCATCTCATCATTGGTATGTTTTAAGAATTCTCAAAAATTGTAAATGATAATATGATGAAATGTGAAATTTTCAATTACAATCATCAACACCCCCATCCCTACTACATTTTAAGAATCCTTATGAATTCTCACTTCTTACCTTCTTCATTATTTGTAGATCTCTCCTATTTGGGAAAGTCATGAACTCCTACCTATTTGGGTTGCCCATCTATCCCAACATTTATCCATGTTTTAAATATTATTATTTTTTGGCTAGATATATGGTTAAGGATTATCTCTTTCTCATTTAAAAATTTCTTTTATGTATGCAATTATAGTTTATCCTATATCAATTCATGGCCTCCTTTTGTATAAAGGATAATTTATAGATGAATATCTCATATTGCAATAACTATTTGTTCTCTCTTTTTGAAACCCTCTAAAACTTGTTGAAATTGGGTAGGATCGGAAGGTACTCTCACATGCCGTTGATGAGCCTGGGATTGTGAGAAAAAAACACTCCTAAAGTGTGATTTTATGAGTGTGTCATATTTTCACCCAAGTAGTGGGATTTATACCCAACGTGACAGGGTTTTGTGCCCAAGGAAAATATTTAATATTCTAATTTAATGTGGGTTTCTTAAAGGAAAATGGGGCTTCCAAAGGGACCAATGGACAAGTATAAATGAGAGGCCAATGGAAAGGAATAAGGTGCAAATCATATGGACAATATGTGATGGATTCGTCTTGATTTAACCATGAAAGTTACTAAGGAAGTCGTTGACCTCCAACTAGGGAAGAAAAGGTTTCAGAGGGCATCTTTTTTATGTTGGAAAGGGTTTTCGGTTTTATTATTTACATGTGGGAGGGCTAGAAGAGACCTAGATGTAGGATGAAAGAGATTTTTTATCCCTAAGCAGTAAGGAAATGACAATTAAGTAGCAATCTTAGGTAATAAAGAGGAAGCCACAAGCCTTTCTAGGTTGGTTGCAGATAGAGAAGGCTTGCTGAAGTGTAGACAAGGAGGCCACAACCTTGTTTGGCATTGTTGCGGGGGTAAATTAGTAGGCCACAACTTTTTTAAGGCTTATAAGGTGGAGAAAAGGATAAAAATAGATTGTTTAATGTATAGAGGGCATGCAAGGAGGGATACCAAGTCACTAGGAGACATCCAAGGTGTCCAAGAGGTTGGTTATTGGAGTTGACAAAGGAAAAGCGATTGTTATAGGTTAGAAACTTAGTTTATATGGAGCTAAATAAATATAATTATTGTATTACATCTTCATAATTATGAAGGATTGTAAAGGGTCAAAATCCCTAGTACAAGAGCCATGTGGATTTTCTTATTATTGGACTTATAATAAAATGAGTTTGGAAAAATAAATTTTGTGTTGTGCATTGATATAATTGTTGGGTTATATGATTTATGTTGTGAAAGAGCTTTAAAAGGTTAGGAATTTCAATGTGTTTCGTTTTCTAGATAAAACATAGACCATACCTGGGGTGCATGGAATTCTAACATGATAGCAAAGCTACATTGGAGAGACTTTGGGTCACAGGTGTGCATAGGGATCATCTCTAAGGGGGAGTTAAGTTGTCTTGTCATTTAAGGAAGGATAACTGATAAATATGGCTTTTGTTTTGAAGCTTGAGGACTAGTTGGAAGGGATTTTGAACTATAGTTCATGGAGGGAAAGAATCACGCTAGTTTTTTTGGTGAATGATCTATGGGATTATGGAAACACTAATATCAGGGCATCTATCGATGCAATAGCTATGTCTTTGCATAAAAAAGATTATGAGAAGGCCAAGTTGATCATTCTTGATGGAGTCAAGGGTCACCTAATATCTCATCTCTTTGGAAAATACACTGCATGACATATGTGGGATGATTTAAAAGCTTTGATTCAGAACAAGAATGATAACTAAAATATGGTATTGAGAGATAAGCTTAGGGACATCAAGATGGGAAGTTTAGAGAATGTGACTTTGTATCTCACAAGGATTTAAAAGTTCATGATGTGCTTGTAGTTATAGGGGACAATGTGGAAGAATTAGAGTTATTGAGGACTGCCATAAAGGGTTCATTATATTAGTGGAAGCCATTCATAAAAGGAGTAGACTCACGAGAGAATATTATATATTGGAACAAGCCATTAGATGATTTCATCTAGGAGGAAATTCGAGACAAGATATTTAGTAGAATAGTGATGTAGAGAATGTTTCCCTCTCTAGTAAGTTGAGGAAGGGAAAAGACAATTTCGTCATCAACAAGAAGGGCCTAAGAAAAGTGAAATTATTTTCATGTGAAGAGTATAGTCATTATGCAAGAAAGTGTCCACACAAGAATAATATAGGATTGAAAGAGAAGAAGACTAAGATGGTGATGGATTCTCCAGTTATAGTTGATGAGGATGTGTTCACAAGAAGATTCAACCGGAATTTTTCTCTAACCTGTCATTTCTCAGGGAGAACCATTCATGAGTTTGCTTTGTTTATAGATAGCGAAGCATTGAAGCTATGGCAAGAAATAAAGAACTATTTAGGAGCTTGACACATTGGTATTCTAAGCTACATGTGAATATTAGTGATAAGATTTAGCATGCAGTCAAATGAATAGGGACTATACCATTTAAGATGGGTTTAGGTGGATAATTGTGAGTATAGGATATATTTTGCATATCGGAGCTTAAGTGAAACATTATTTCAATCTCATTAATTAAGGCTAAGGGGTTTAAAGTTATATTCTGAGATGGAAAATTGATGCTCAAGCTAAGTGGATCTAACTCAAATCCAATAGTGGTTATTGGAGTCAGAGAGAATAGTCTGTATAGGCTAAAATGAAAACCAATTAACTAAGAAAAGAAGAAGTTTTTTGAGATTTAAAGTGAGTCAAGTTCCAAAGGGAGTTCATTGATTCAAAGGGAGAGTTAGAAACACTAGAAGAGTGCATAAAATAGGACTTCCATATATGATAAGAAGGCACAATGGACTGGATTAAAGGACTATCGAGAAAATAAGAGGGAGGCTTCTAGTAGTAGGGACACTTCCAAGAAGGGTATTGTTCTTACATCAAGTTTTTATTTTGTGACGAATGATGAAGCTTATGATGAATGTTGGAGAGCCACAGTGGAAGATGATTGTGTTCTGGTGGGAACCAAATATAGTTCTAAAGGATGGAAGTACCTCCCTCACTAAGAGGGAGTGTTGAAATTGGGTAGCATCATGCAACAAATCCTTTGCTAACCCCTCTTGCAAAAATTATTTTGAATTCTAAATTCATTTAAATAATGTGGAGACTATAATACAATGATTAAATGAGGAGAGGAAATGGATTTAGAGCTTCATTGGAGAAGTTATTGGGGGAATTGCTTAGCAAAATGACTAAACTTAGAGATGTGTTTAAGAAGTCATCTATCTACCTATAGGAATTCAAGGAAAGTTGGTACAAACATTTGAAGACGGTATGGTCACATGCACGCTAGGAAAATATTGTTAATTTCTTGTAGGACATGCTAGTAAGGTCAACATGAAAGGGGAAGGCAGAGATATATGAGGAACAATGAACTAAAAGAGGGAGCTCATTCGGAAGCGAAGAATGATTGTGGGGAAGGAGAGAAGACATCCACAATTGTTAGTTATCTCAAAAAGTAGAGGAGAGAAACGTGAGGAAGTTTTTCATAAACAACAAACCATATCTCAAGGAGATACAAAAAAATACCTTCTTAATTTGAGTTGAGTGGGAAGACATACAAAGAAAGATCAAGAGAAAGATAAGAGAATTGAGAGAAAGAATGCATAGGAAGACACATTAGTGGGAGGCATGCTGGTATGCATGATTAAGAAATATAGGAGATAAATGAGTTGCTATTGAGGAGAAAGTATTAAAATGGTTGGGAAACACCTATTGGGGTTGCAGGTGGAATCACTATGGGATCCTTGGACTCTTGTGCGTTTTCTTGACTAGATGGAGCTACTGAAAATTAACATCATAGGAGGAGTGGATGCAATTTAAAAGACTTTAGGCATAAAACTATGTATTATTCCCTGTCAAATATGATGAAATTATAGACGACAAATTCCTGACAATTGTTGGGTATGGACCCTGATTATCTTCTGTATTCAAAGGTATTGCCGCATTGGACCCCAGTTCGTAATGGGGAGGCATTGCAAGGGAGTCCGAGGGGGCAGCTGCGACCTTTGAGAGCTCCCCCCTAGCGGGGGGATCGGGGGCAGCGCCCCCAAAGCTAAGAGTAGATGTAAAATTGCCTTGTAAAATGTTGTAATTTCGTAGTCAATCTGGGCCGTTTATTAGGCGGAGATCTGACGGTAGAAATTATGTTTAATTTAGGGTTTTTTGCCCTAGAAGGCAACCCCTTGCTATATATGATGGAATTGTATTGCGTCTATGGATATTTGTATTATGAGTGAGGAAGAGAGAGGAGATTGAGAGCAAAGAGGGAATTACAGCGAATCTACTATAGGTTGTATCTCTTCAGTTTGCTGGATAATATAAAAGAAGGACTGGCTATTTCTCTGTGGATTTAACCCAAACTGGGTGAACCACGTATATATGTGTCTCTCTTGTTTTATGCATTTTCTTTGTTTATATTGCTGCAATATTTTATGTGTTTCATTGCTCCGTAATATATAATTCTCTAACAATTGGTATCAGAGCCAAAGGTCTTTTTTCGCTGATAAACGCCCAAGAGAGAAGGGTTCTTGGTTTGAGTGGGAGCAATGGCGGAAGATGGTAAGTTTAGGGTCGAAAAAATTTAACGGCCAAAACTACCAGTTGTGGAAGATGCAGATGGAAGATTATTTATACCAGAGATATCTATACCAACCATTGAGCAGAAAGACAAAGAAGTCGACGAGTATATGTGATCCATTGCTCTGTAATATATAATTCTCTAACAACTAGTATCAGAGCCAAAGGTCTTTTTTTGGCTGATAAACTCGCAGGAGAGAAGGGTTCCTGGTTCGAGTGGGAGCAATGGCGGAAGATGGTAGGTTTAGGGTCGAAAAATTTAATGGTCAAAACTCCCAGTTGTGGAAGATGCATATGCAATATTATTTGTACTAGAGAGATCTATACCAACCATTGAGCGGAAAGACAAAGAAGCTGACGAGTATGACAGACATAGAATGGGATATTCTCGATAGAAATGCACTTGGAACAATACGGTTGTGCCTAGCGGCATCGGTAGCGTTTAATATTTCAAAGAAAACGACAACAGAGGGTTTAATGTCAACATTGGCCAAAGTATATGAAAACCCTTGGCCTCAAATAAGGTTTTATTATGAAGCGTTTATTTAATATGAAGATGTAAGAAGGTGGATCTGTTGCTGATCATTTAAATGAATTTAATACAGTTACCAGTCAGTTAAGTTCTGTAGGGATAAATTTTGATGATGAAGTTAGGGCTTTGTTATTTCTGTGCTCATTGCCAAAAAATTGGAATGGTTTAATTATGGCCATTAGTAACTCTATCTCTGGATCTAGTACTTTAAAGTTTGATGATGTCGTCAGTGCAATCCTTGGCGAGGAAATGCGACGGAAAATCTCCAGTGAGACATCAGGTAATGCTTTGACTACAGAGACTAGGGGAAGAAAAATGGAAAGAGGAAAGAGCCCTGGATATTGCAGTAAGTCAAGAAGAGGCAGATCAAGTCTAGATCGGGAATAGTGTGCTGTAAATGTGGGAAGAAAGGACACCTAAAGAAATACTGCAAGTCTCAAAAGGGAAAACAAGGAGACGCGCATCAAGAAAATAATCATGAAGCGAATGTAACAGGTGATGTGTTGCAAGATGCTTTGATTCTTTCATTAGAGAATATTATTGATGCCTGACTGGTAGATTCAGGGGCCTCATTCCATGCCACAGCTAATAGGAAACATTTTTATGATTACGTTCAAGGAGATTTTGGACAGGTTAGATTGGGTGATAATAAACCTTGTAAAATCATTGGAATGGGTACAGTTTTCATAAAACAGCAAAATGGAAATCAATGGCTATTGAAGGAGGTAAGGCATGTTCCAAATCTGAAAATAAATAAATAAATAAAAATAAAAATAAAAAATAAATAAAATAAAATAAAATTAATTAATTAATTAATTAATTAAAAATAAATAAATAAATAAAATAAAAATAAAATAAAAATAAAAATAAAATAAAATAAATAAATAATAATAATAATAATAATAATTTGATTTCAACAAAGCAATTGGGAGGTGAAGATTGCATAACTACTTTCATAGATAAAACCTGGCAAGTCACTAAAGGATCCCTGGTAATAGCGAAAGGAGGAAAGGTTGGTACATTGTATTTATGCAATGGTATTTCTAATTCTGTTAATGCTTTAACCTCTATAGGAGAAGATATGGCATTGTGGTATCATAGGCTCGGGCACATGAGTGAGAAAGGGACGCAGATTCTTCACTCAAGAAATTTGTTGCCAGGTTTGAAGCATGTTGATTAAAATTCTGTGAGAATTGTGTTTATGGAAAACAGAAGAGAGTCAGATTCCTTAGAGTTGGGAAAAAAAGAGTGAAAAATTAGAGCTTGTGCATACAGATGTATAGGGACCTGCTCAATTATCATCTCTTGGTGGCTATCATTATTATGTTACTTTTATTGATGATGCAACCAGAAAAACCTAGATTATTGTATTCGAAATAAATCTGATGTATTTGATACTTTCAAGAAATGGAAACCTTTGGTTGAAAATAAGACAGGAAAAAGGTTGAAGTGTCTCAGATCAGACAATGGAGGTGAATATTGCAACAAAGAGTTTGATAGGTACTATTCAAAGAATGGAATTCGTAGAGAGAAGACAGTTCCATGAACACCACAAGAAAATGGTGTGTCAGAAAGGATGAACAGGACAATCATGGAGCGTGAAAGGTGCATGAGATTGCATGCAGGATTGCCTTTACAATTTTGGGTAGATGTTGTAGATATTGTTGCTTATCTAATAAATAGAGGGCCTTCAAGTTCGTTGGATGGTAGTATTCTAGAGGAAGCATGGACAGGTAAAAAGGTAAACTACTCCTTTTTAAAGACTTTTGGTTGTGAAGCCTTTGTCCACATTAATAAAGAAAATAAAAAATAGCTTGAGGCAAAATCAAAGAAATGTACCTTTATTAGATATGGTGTTAATGATTTTGGTTATCACTTTTATGATTATGAAAAACACAAAATCATTAGGAGTAGAGATGTCATATTCAATGAAAAGGTTTTGTATAAGGATTAGTTGCAGGAAAAGAAAACAAAGAATACACAGTGCTTGACGAGATCACAGGAAAAAGTGATGATGCCTAAAAATCATAATGATCAACAGCCAAAACAACAACCACAACAGCAACAAGCACCTCGAACACCTAAAAGTGGTGTTAGAAGATCTACCAAGATAAGTAGACCCCCTGAACGATACTCTCCTTCGTTATATTATGTATTGTTGACTGATTCTGGTGAACCATAATGTTATAAAGAAGCAGTGCCAGTAGAAACCAGGAAGAAGTGGGAGCAAGCCATGAAAGAAGAGATGGACTCCTTAGCACATAACTATACTTGGGACTTAGTCAGGTTGCCTACAGGTAAAAAAACATTGCAGAATAAATGGGTTTACAAGTTGAAGAAAGAAGATGGAGGTAGAAAAAGGTATAAATCTAGACTTCTGGTGAAAGGGTTTGCACAGAAAAATGGTATAGACTTTGATGAGATATTTTCCCCTGTTGTTAAAATGACTTCAATCAGAACTATTTTAAGTCTAGTAGCAGCTGAAGATTTTCATCTTAAGCAGTTAGATGTAAAGACAGTCTTTCTCCATGGGGATTTGGAGGAAGAGATATATATGCAGTAGCCACAAGGATATGAGGTAAAAGGGAAGGAGAAACTAGTGTGCAGATTGAAGAAGAGTTTGTATGGTTTACAACAAGTTCCAAGGCAGTGGTATCTAAAATTTGATAGGTTTATGTCTAAACAAGGTTATACTAGATGTCACTCTGATCATTGTGTTTATCTCGAAAGGCAAAATGATGGCAGCTATATTATATTGTTATTGTATGTAGATGACATGCTTGTTGCAGGTTCTAACATGCAGGAAATAAATGCGCTTAAAATAAAATTGGCAAACTCATTTTCA
This sequence comes from Pinus tabuliformis, assembly GCA_031772625.1. Classification (NCBI taxonomy): domain Eukaryota; kingdom Viridiplantae; phylum Streptophyta; class Pinopsida; order Pinales; family Pinaceae; genus Pinus; species Pinus tabuliformis. Next base: position 838,421,817 of record CM062816.1, read on the forward strand.
ATGAAGGATTTGGGTGCTACAAAACAAATCCTTGGTATGAAAATAACTAGAGACAAGAAGAATCGCAAATTAACATTGTCTCAAAGTGAGTACATAGAAAAGGTGTTGGAAAGGTTTAATATGCAGAATGAAAAACCAGTTAGTATACCTTTGGCTAGCCATTTCAAATTAAGTAAGGAGGAGTGTCCCAAGACTCAAGAAGAAATGGCTCATATGTCTACAGTTCCATATGTATCAGTGTGCAATGGTTTGTACAAGGCTTGATATTGCACATGCAGTGGGAGTTGTAAGCAAGTACATGAACAATCCAGGCAAAGAACATTAGATGACGGTGAAGTGGATTCTCAGGTATTTGAGAGGTACCACAAATCAAGCATTATGATTTGGTGCTTCAAACATTGCTCTACAAGGATATGTTGATACAGATATGGCAAGTGATAGAGATAACAGGAGAAGCACAACGGGGTTTGTGTTTACTGTAGGTGGAACAGCGGTCAGTTGGGTCTCAAAACTATAAAGTGTTGTTGCACTCTTAACAACAGAAGCAGAGTATGTTGCTGCTACAGATGCTAGACTTAAAGAAATGATTTGGTTACAAAGGTTTCTAGATGAATTGGGTAAGAAGAAAGAGATGTGTTCCATTGCTATGTGGTAGTAAAGATCTCTTGCTGATTATTATAACGTTGTGTCAGTAAAGATATCTTGATGATTATTTTCTTGTTATGCGTCTCCTTCTTTTCCCTTTCGAGACTTGCAGTCTTTCTTCCATTGCTCTATAACACATATATAATAATCAACAATACCTCTTCTCCATATATAATAATCAATAACACATATATAATAATCAATGTTTCTTTTCCATTGCTCTGTAACACATATATAATAATCAACAAGAGATCTTTACTGCCACACCATTATAAATCTATTTTGATGAACCACAAACCATGGAAGAATGAATATGTTGGTTACACTGTGGACAGAGGTATAATGTGTTGAAGAATCTAGGGCAATTAGGTTAATAAGATTCTTCTCATAATGATACCTATTTTGTGAGGTACTTTTTATTTTCTTGTTAGCACAATCTTCTCTTGTTATTATTAGAGTGTGTTTTCTTACTTCATCAAATAGTTACCAAAACATAAGAGACAAGAACACAAATATTAACTTTTTTCCAAGGCCAAAACCTCTCACTCTTTGAGAGGAAAACCTGCACAAAATTATTCTTATAGAGATTCCAATTGATGAATACCAAGACCATGACCCTTGACCTATGTTTCCACTCCCAGACCAAGACACAATCATCCTTCTTCCTTGATTCTTTGATTTCTTCATACTGTTACTAGATCTGAGTTGCATCATGTAGCTCCTAGCTGCATCATATAGCACCTCGCATCACTTAATCATTATAGCACTACTGAGCACAACACCTTGATATCACTGAGATCTTACAGCACTGAGACCTTATCCAAACTATACCACTGAGATATGTCCATCCGCATTATGGTGAGTATATGCCAAGACAGTGAGGAAGATATCATTGCAATGTCACCCAAACTATTCCGCATTGTGATCATTGTGGTAACCGAACTCCTTGTTGTCTTAACCATCTGAAAGCCTCAGAGGGATTTGAATCCTGATCTTTGTTACCCATTCGAAATCTCATACTGTAATGCGAAAATCTCAAAGAATGTACCCATCCAAAATTGCAGAGGATTCGAGAAGATTACTGTGGAAGATCCACTCCTTTCTCTGTTGTACCCATTCAAACTGTCTCATTGTTTCTTCCATCTGAAATTGCAAAGATATGTGAAGATCTCACTTTCGAAATGCGAGGAGTATAAGCTCCTATATATAGTTGTTTTCCCCTACATTTGAGATGACATGACCATTTGAAAGGGTGTGTCTCCATATGTGAGTCGACTTGTCATTTGTATACATTCTGAGACCGACATCGAGAAGAGGATCATTGTTATTTTTTATTGGAGGGCTTCTAGACATTTATATAGACTTGTGAACATTAAACATAGGCTCAAGAAGAGCTCTTCATACATGACATTAATTCTAGACTCTAAATTTAAAATCATTTTATTCTAAAATAATTTTCTTATGAAACCCATGAAGCAAGTTTACAATAATAATTTTGTTCTCTTTATTACAACATTTGCATCAATCATAATTACATGTCATTATGAAGACCAAATCTAGTTACACTTTTTTCAACACTCCCTCTTAACTAGGGAGGTATTCATAATGGTACTTGGTCATTCTCAATCAGAAGAATTTCTCATAAGAAGAATCGGATTGGTAATCCATCTGTATAGCATCATAGTAACCAAAATTGTTTCAAAATCAAGGCCTTAACTGACAGATCTATCTCTCATCAAATCATAGCACAATGTTGGTGAGACCAATGACTATAGACACCTTCATCATTTTCTCTCAAGGTACATACCCACCCGGGGGTTCACTAAGTATGACCTTCTAAGAATATTCTTATCTTGGGTTCCCAGCCCTCAAAGAATATCGGTCCTCTTGCCTACTCTTATCTTGGATGCCCTACACATCCTAAAAGAGCATCAGATGTCAGAAGATTACCCAATCCTCCATTATTTCTTCCCAAGTGAAGACAAGAATGTTGTGTTTATCTCTCCCTCTCAACCAAGGAAGATATGCCCATTCCTGTAAAGGAATGTACTCAAGCTCCCTCTGATTAGGGACTTGCCCAAGCTCCCTCTTGATTAGGAACTTGTTAGAGCTCCTTATTAACTAGGGACTCTCCTTTTCATCAACAACTTCTTCTCCGTGGGTCCTTCAATTGCTTGATCAATTTCTTTCCTTGATGTTATGAAATTCAATCGAGCTTCTTCCTTGTAGGGCATTAGCCATCGATCACTTTCCTCCTTGGCTCGTCATGTCATTCATTTCTTCATGCAAAGTGGCCTTCTTGGTCCATATCTGGAACCTTCTTCATGTGGCTACTTCTTTCTCATCATGCTTCTTTCATGAATTTCCATTCACCACATGAATGCAAGTTGTACTTGCGCTTACAACTCTTGTTCCAGTAGCCCTACATGAACTCATCCAGATATTATTCAAGAAATCAAAACATAACATTAAATCAAATAGTACCTTATGAGATGCATCTTCATCATGACATCTTCATGTGTGTATCAACATCCTGCATACATGTTGACACATCTCCCAAAGATATCCATTGTCAAGGGTCTCCATCTTTTCAGACACTCATCGAAGTCTTCACGAGCTCTTACTTCTAATGCTTCTACTCCCTTGTTCTTCCTTCTTTCATCTTCCTCCATTTCTTTGATGAAATGGACTTCTCCTATATTCTTCTTGTTATTGTCCTTCTTAAGCTAAGGACAATCTTTCCAGTTAAGTACATAATCTTTTACTTCCATAGCATTGAATTTCAACCATGCTCTTTTTCTCTTTTCTGAGTACCAGAATTTTCCAAACTTCCTTTCTATCCAACAAATGTTTGAGTCCTCAATACTTTTGCCCTCAACTTGTCTTTTTCTATCTTGCATAGAAATCATGTTGAAAATGCAACAAGATTATGGAGGTTAGTGAAAAGAAGTCACCTTCACTAAGTGGGCTTGCAGGCTATTTTTGGCGCAAAGTTTATTTTTAGACTGTGTCTAATTTTAGACATATGGATCATGGTCTATGAGTTTCATGATGCTATTTATGGATAATTGGTCATGTTGGTAAAAATAGATGGACCTCTATTTTTAGACATATTGGCGGAGTCTATTTTTAGACTGCCAGTCAAAAAATAGAACAGTCGAATATTATTAGCTCTTAATAATATTTGGACTATAAACATTATCTTATCCTCTTGCAACACTTCAGTTCGAGCTACGGATGTGGCACATCCAACTGCCAGAAGGAAATACGTTTTTCCTATGGGTTAGTTGAGCTATTGCATGATGGACTTCAGTTAGAACTCAAGTGATTGAGTTTGGTGGAGTTGATTGAGGAGTTGATGGAGTTGTGTTCAGTTTGACTTAGTTGAACTAGTTGTATTTAGTCTACCTGCCAAATACACTAGTGATGAGTGATGTGAATTAATTATTAATTAATTCACTAATTATTAACTCATAAATCAACTAAAGAATACATCAGTTAACTTAGTGCATGGATAGTTCAATGGAGACAAGTGTTAGAGGTGGGTGAAAGGGTGAGACTACTATCAGTTGTGACTATAGTTGTGCATGAGATTTGCACAATCATTGATCGAGATTGCCAATGAGGATTGCGCAGTACAAGCCAAGGGAATTCGAACTTGGATCTGATCTATTCTCAACTTGGATTGCGCAGTAGAGGCAGGCAAACAGTGGAGGAGATTTGAACCTGTGACTTGTTCAGATCTGAGCTAGTTTGTGTGTAGCATGTGGAGATAGTATTGAGTACTTGCGAGGAGTATTGTACTATGTATTGTTACATGTTCTCTATCATTATAATATACAGATAGTTGGGGGTTTTCATCTGTATGCTTTCCCCATTACATACTGTGTTGATATGTGTGATTGATGTTTCAATGTACGCATGCGATTGTTTCTTAATTCCGCAAATTGATGATCAATGGTAGAGGAGGTTATGTATTATGCATGCATTCCGCAAATATTGTATAATCAGGATAATCTCTATGAATAAGTGTTATATTATTCAAATTTCTACATGGTATCGAAGTGAAGTTGATCATCAGATCTATTATTCAAAAAGTGATTACATTTTATTTCTTCGAGCAGAGTCTGTAAACGGGCCAGGTAGCCTCTGGATTCATCCTTCTTTTGGAAGGTGAGATATCCGATAAATGCCCATACAGTCAATCTTTGTACGAGAAATACTTTGTTCTCACGAATTTTAGATCAGAAGCAGTTGAGTTTTGAGCTGGTGGAATTCGAATTTGCAGCAGTGTTTTCTTGGTGTCAAAGTTGAAATGTCTTTCAACAGATTGCGATTGGAGTATGCCCTTGAAGGCAGCTCAAATTATATTGCATGGAAAGATAGGATGGAGGCAGTGTTAGATGACAATGGGTTGAAGGAGTTCATAGAGGCTGAGGTCCCAAAGCCTACTGATGCTGCTCAAGTTGAGGCTTGGCAAAAGAAGACAGCAAAGTGTCGAAGGATTCTGTTGGAGGGCGTGAAAGATCACATTGTATCCAGCTGGCATGGAAAGGCTTCTCCATACTTGATGTGGAAAGCATTGACAGATTTATTCCAAAGCAAGAGCGACCAGAGAAAGTTGGCGCTCAAAGGATAAACTCAGAAACATTAAGTGTGAGAAAGGAGACAGTATGCCCAAGTATCTCACAAAGTTTACCCAATCCCAGGCTACGCTGGGAAGTGTGGGGGTGACTATCGATGATGAGGACTTGGTGAGCTTGGCTCTCCTTGGTCTTCCAAAGAGTTGGCATTCCTATCAGGACTCTGTCAATGGTCGGGAGAAATTGCCAGGATGGGAGAGACTTTGGTCTGATCTTGTGCAAGAAGAGATCAGGCGGAATACCAGGGACGGATCATCATCAAAGGCATCTGATGAAAAAAATTGCGCTTTGGCTGCCAAAGCAAAGAAGGGGAAGAACAAGAAAGCTTCTCATTCTGGTGCGAAAGGCAAGAAGCAGGACATGTCCAAGGTGAAGTGCTTTCACTATCACCAGCACGGACATTATGCCACAAATTTTCTGCAGAAGAAGAAAAATAAGCAAGCTGTTGGATCTGCAGCGGGAGAGGCCTTAGCCTCGCAGTTTGAGCTAGATTTTTCGCTGATCACATGCTTGGTATCAAGTGTGATGGGATCGGTATGGTTCTTGGACAGTGGTGCGTCTTTTCACATGACAGGAGATCGAGATTTGTTTTCTGATCTGGATGAGAAAGATCTTGGAGTGCACATCAAGATGGGCGATGATGGTAGATACAGTGCGACTGGTATCGGTACCATTTCCTTTGAGAGGGAGTCTGGTAAACCCTTCGTATTGAAGGAATTGATGCATGTTCCAGGATTGAAGAAGAATCTTATCTTTGTGACGATGTTAGAAGACAAGGGATATGATGTTGTCTTCAGCGAGGGAAAGGCTTTCCTGCACAGTAAGACAACTGGAGAAACCTGGAAGATAGGGGTTCGAGTCAAGAACCTTTATCAATTGCATGTAGATGGTTGCGCAGCAATGGCATGCAAGGTAGAAGGATTGGTGAGCCGGGATGATGGCGAGCTGTGGCACCGGAGATTGGGCCACCTTCACCATGGAGCCTTGAAGATACTGCAGTAGATTTCTACTGGGCTTCCTAAAGGCACTCTTGTGCAGTCAGATTAGTGCAAGGGGTGTACTTTGGGAAAATTTGTGAAAGCCACCTTTCACGAGAAGGATAGTCGCGCCACGACGATCCTTGAGAGAATTCACACAGACGTGTGTGGACCTTTCTCAGTAGCTTCAACAGCAAAGCACAAGTACTATGTGATCTTTGTTGATGATTTCTCTTGAAAGTGCTGGATCTTCTTCATGTAGAAGAAGAGCAAGACATACTCAAAGTTCTATGAGTTCAAAGCACTGGTCGAGAAGGAATCAGGGAAGAAGGTGAAGGCTCTTAGGAGCGACAATGGTGGTGAATTAATCTCTGGCGAGTTCAAGGACTTCTGCAGCGCAGAAGGGATTCGAAGAGAGCTCATAGCTCCCCATAACCCACAGCAGAACGGGGTTGCTGAGCGGAAGAACAGAACGATCGTGGGTGTTGCATGGCTGATGTTGCATGATCAGGGCCTACCCCTTCACTTGTGGGCGGAGGCATGCAATACTGCAGTATATGTGCAAAACCGTTGTCCTCACAAGATACTTGGCATGAGTACACTCGAGGAGGCTTATTCCGGTAAGAGGCCTAATATTTCCCATTTGAGGATTTTTGGTTCTCATGTTTACATGCATGTGACGAAGGATGCCAGGAAGAAGCTGGAGCCGACCGTAGAGGTTGGGATATTTTTGGGGTACACTGATACACCCCACAACTATTGTGTGTATTTCCTAGACAGTCGCAAGACTGTTGTGCGACGAGATATCAAATTTCAAGAGAAGAAAGCCATGAAGTGTTCGCTTGAGAGGGAGCCACACTTGCATGCAGATGAGGAGCTATTAGTTCCTAAGGATGAGCTTCAGGATGTGGATCAACCACAAGATGAAGTTCATGGAGTGGAAGAGACCACTCATGCAGCGCCAACCATCAGAGGGCGAAAGCGCACTACAGAAGCTGAGCGACTGGCTCAAGATGCAGAGAAGGTTGTAGGACCACCTACAACACAGCGCAGATAGAGACAGTCACCTGATCGGTACACTGGATACATGGCTCTTGTGAGAAAATGTGTCGTGACTGAGCCATCCTCTTTCGAGGAAGCTATGGAGGATCCCGCATGGGTAGATGCCATGGTGGAAGAGTATGATTCGATTGTCAGAAACAGTGCATGGGAGATTGTCCCAAGACCAGAGGGGAAATCAGTGGTGGGTTCGAGATGGATCTACAAAGTGAAGCAGGCAGCTGACGGGAGTGTGGAGAAGTACAAGGCAAGATTTGTTGCCCAAGGCTTCTCACAGATAGAGGGGATCGATTATGAGGAGACCTTTGCACCTGTCGCAAGGTATTCTTCCATACGGACGATTCTTGCTCTCTCAGCGCAGATGGGGTGGCACATCCATCAGATGGATGTGAAGACTGTGTTCCTCAATGGAGTCATTGAGGAGGAGGTGTACATAGAGTAGTGCGAAGGTTTCGATATCTTCAGCAGCGAGTCGCATGTGTGCAGGCTCAAGAGAGCGTTGTATGGGTTGAAACAAGCACCTTGTGCTTGGTACACACGAATAGACAGTTATTTCACCAGACTTGGAATCTCCAAGAGTGAGGCGAATCCTAACATATACCAGATTGTGATGGAGGGTAAGTTGTTGATCATTGTACTTTATGTAGATGATTTGATTTTGACGGGAGATGAGTTGTTGATACTTTCATGCAAGGAGGATCTTGCTAGAGATTTTGAGATGAAGGACTTGGGCCTCCTTCATTATTTCCTGGGATTGGAAATTTGGCAGCGCAGTGATGGACTATTTGTTTCTCAGGGTAAGTATGCCTGGGAGATACTGGAGAAGTTCAACATGCATGGCTGCAAGCCTGTTGATACTCCTCTTCCTGGAGGTTGGAGGAAGGAGGATGCTACTTCAGCGGAGGTAGTGGATGCCACTGTTTATCGACAGTTGGTGGAGTCGCTTATGTATCTGGTCAATACACGACCCGATATATGCTATGCTATTAACCAACTTTCACAAGCTATGGTTAAGCCAACCAAGCTCTTCTGGAAGGAAGGCAAGCATGCATTGCGTTATCTCAGAGGCATATTGGGATATGGATTGTGGTACAAACAGGAGGATGAGGTGAAGCTACGTGGCATCACGGATGCAGATTGGGCAGGGAGCCCAACAGAGAGAAAGAGCACATCTGGAGGGATATTCAGTATCGGGTCGACAGCAGTTTCTTGGTACAACAGGAAGCAGAGATCCGTGGCACTCAATTCAGCAGAGGCAGAGTATATGGCAGCAAGTTTGGCTGCATGCGAGGCTATATGGATGAGGAAGATCCTGGTCGGGTTGTTCAGGTCACACTTGGAGCCTACTGTGATTTATTGTGATAACCAGAGTTGCATTAAACTCTCGGCTAATCCAGTATTTCATGATAGATACAAGCACATCGACGTCAGGTACCATCATATCAGAGATTGTGTGCAGCGGAGAATCATATTACTTTCATACATTCCCACGGAGTATCAGGATGCTAATATCTTGACGAAGGCACTCACCAGGAGAAAATTCGAATACCACAGAGGCAAGATAGGGGTTGCAGATAATCCATATCTTGTTGAGAGGGAATGTTGAAAATTCAACAAGATGATGGAGCTTAGTGAAAAGAAGTCACCTTCACTAAGTGGGCCCGTAGGCTATTTTTGGCGCAAAGTCTATTTTTAGACTATGTCTATTTTTAGACATATGGATCATGGTCTATGAGTTGCAGGATGCTATTTATGGATGACTAGTCATGTTGGTAAAAATAGATAGACCTCTATTTTTAGACATATGGGCGGAGCCTATTTTTAGACTGCCAGTCAAAAAATAAAACAGTCGAATATTATTAGCTCTTAATAATATTTGGACTATAAACATTATCTTATCCTCTTGCAGCACTTCAATTCGAGCTACAGATGTGGCACATGCAACTGCCAGAAGGAAATACGTTTTTCCTATGGGTTAGTTGAGCTATTGCATGATGGACTTCAGTTAGAACTCAAGTGATTGAGTTTGGTGGAGTTGATTGAGGAGTTGATGGAGTTGTGTTCAGTTTGACTTAGTTGAACTAGTTGTATTTAGTGTAACTGTCAAATACACTAGTGATGAGTGATGTGAATTAATTATTAATTAATTCACTAATTATTAACTCATAAAACAACTAAAGAATACATTAGTTAACTCAGTGCATGGACAGTTCAGTGGAGACAAGTGTTAGAGGTGGGTGAAAGGGTGAGACTACTATCAGTTGTGACTATCTTTGTGCATGAGATTTGCACAATCATTGATCGAGATTGCCAATGAGGATTGCGCAGTACAAGCCAAGGGAATTCGAACTTGGATCTGATATATTCTCAACTTGGATTGCGCAGTAGAGGCAGGCAAACAGTGGAGGAGATTTGAACCTGTGACTTGTTCAGATCTGAGCTAGTTTGTGTGTAGCATGTGGAGATAGTATTGAGTACTTGCGAGGAGTATTGTACTATGTATTGTTACATGTTCTCTATCATTATAATATACAGATAGTTGGGGGTTTTCAACTGTATGCTTTCCCCATTACATGATGTGTTGATATGTGTGATTGATGTTTCAATGTGCGCATGCGATTGTTTTCTTAATTCCGCAAATTGATGATCAATGGTAGAGGAGGTTATGTATTATGCATGCATTCCGCAAATAGTGTATAATCAGGATAATCTCTGTAAATAAGTGTTATATTATTCAAATTTCTACAAATCACAAGTTGAATAAGGTAACTTACTTATCTCATGTATTTTTGTTATCCTTGTGATGATTTCACGAGTCTTTATTTGTAATGCTTCTAAGATGTCATACCGCATCTTATTGTAGACATAACCTATGCAGGATCCAAGAGCCAGCGGGAGAGACTATCTTTAATGATTTCTTACTCCCTCTTACCATGGAATTATTTTCCTCAACTCCTCCTATCCTTTCTAGTGATATGAACTTTATTTTCTTGTAATGTTCATAATTCTTCTTCCAGCTTCTTTGTTGTCTCCAATATTGTTTATGTGAGAGGACCTTAAGAGTTCCTTCCCATGAATTCAAAGGAGACCTTTTTCATTGATATGTTTCGTGACTTCACTTATCTACGAGGACTATGACAGTCCTCCTTATTTTATGCAAGGACCTTCAGTCACCCAACTAGCTTATCATTTTCCTTGCAAAACGAAGTCATTTAACCAAAATTGACTAAAGAATGAAAAATAATTACTTGTCATGTGAAGATGAAATATTCGCCTTGATCACGTTGAAGGTGGTTGAAGCAGATGCATTGATGCTTCCTCTGGATGAGATCATTGTTGCAATGATAGGGAGCTTGCCTTCTTGCCTTCAGGATACTTTGACTTATACATCTAATCCTTATGATTAACAAATTGTTGACATACTTGAGATGGCACTGTATTTCTATCACACAAGTGGACTATGGAACCTTGTAGTATGCAACATCGTGTAGAATCATGGAGCATCAAGGTCACTTGCTATGATTATCACCTATTTCTGAGCACTATGTTGTAGATGATCTGCTTCTATATGCCATCGAGTATGCATCATCAAGCTATGGGAATCTGAGTTGTCAAGATTGTATTCTTTATAGAAAATGATTCAATCTGAGGTTGTGACTATCACTGGTATGTTGAGATCATGTCATTGTGAGATTATTGAGATCATTGTATGACATAGATCGAGACTGTGAGAGGCCCTGAAACTGATGCCATGTACCCGATTTCTGAGCACTGTGATCTAGCATCGAGGCTTCATCTTTTGACTGAGATTACTTAATCATACTATGGCACCGAGATCCCAACAGCATAACACCAATACAATGGGTAGTATGAGACTATGAAATTATCTGAGAACTTCAGATAAGAATCCAAATTAGTCTCACTAGTACTTATCCTAAATTGTCTTGTTGTTGTAGACTGTCTCCTTGATTATATAGACAAAATCCCTTGCCGTTGTAGACTGATTCTTCAATCTTTGATGTAGATCTTGAAACACAAAGCCCTTCAACTTGCTTTGATGCCCTTCTTGAAACTTGATCCTTGAGTGTCTTGTTTATGCCCTTCCTTTGACTTCAACACCTTAGCTCTGATCCCATGTTGAACAATCTAGGGAAATTAGGTTAATAAGATTCTTCTCATGATCATAACTATTTTGTGAGGTACATTTTATTTTCTTGTTAGCACAATCTTCTCTTGTTATTATTAGAGTGTGTTTTCTTACTTCATCAAATAGTTATCAAAACAAAAGAGACAAGAACACAAGATATTGGCTTTCTGCCAGGGCCAAAACTTCTCACTCTTTTAGAGGAAAACCCACACAAAATTCTTTTTATAGAGATTCCAATTGATGAATACCAAGACAATGACCCTTGACCTACGTTGCCACTCTGTTGTAGCAGCTACAACCACCCTCCAAAATTTTGCCTTGGCCTGTTTTGGAGCCTCCCTACCAACCTTCACATCAGCTTGCCTTGCTTCGTCAAGTCCTCAAGCTTCAGTGTCTTTCTTGCTCAAAGGCAGCCTGTCGATCACAGTTGATCCATTTCCCTCACATGCTTCTCATCCAAACGTGGTCCAACTACACGCTGAGCAGCTTCCCAATGAAATTTGTGCATTTCTAAAGGGAAACCAGCCTTCCCTCCAGGAATTGCGCAACCCCCTTTGACAGCGTGCTGGGCTCCAGGATTGTGTAATCCTGCCAGCCAACCCTCCCAGTGGGATTTCCATAATTTTTCCCATCAACAGGTTGTTCAGCCCAAGATTTGTGCAAATTTGGGTAGCAATCAGTTGTTGGGACCAGAAATTGCACAATCCCCTTGGGCAGTGAGCCCAACTTATAGTCAGGAATGCGCATTTTTCTCCAGCAGTCAAGCAATCTCTTGCATGTGCAGCTGAGTTGACCAGTTCCCTTCGGGACTGAGCAAAACAGACTTGCATGAATGGGTTGCTTTTCCCAAGGAAGCATGCAAATGCATTCCTTGTTTCAAGGATCTATGTTTAGCAGTTGGAGGTTACATACAAGGAACAATTCAGAAACCTCCCTCCAAGTGTCGCTTCCCCTATATTTGTGGCATGCGCGTCACAACTCGATGTTATCAAAACTCATCAAACGGACGCTGCAGAGCTCATTCCTCACATCAACCTTGTATCTCTAACATCCCACATCACATCTAGGAGCAGTCAGCACATTCATCTTAGTTGTTTTGGGGTAAGCTCGCTTCCCATGCCTTGTGTTGCATTTTTGTCATTTTTTGTGTTTTCACTTGTATGAGTATTGTTTGCTTGATTTCTTTGAATGCCTACAGTCATTTACATATATTCTAGCTTGTCCTAGCTCTGTTTCAATTTTCGTTTCTATCTCACTGCCGTCACATGCATGGAAGTGTTTTGCATGGACGTTCGCCCAACCAGCGAACTGCCTCACCCACATGCATGTTGATCTTCTTGCTGAATCTTTCATTCATGTTTTGCATGCACTGTTAGTCACTTTTGTTATCACTTTGTGTCGTCATGCATTTATTGACTTGCTTTCAGTTGCCCGTCGGCTAGTCGGGCCAGCCTTGGCCCGGTCTCTGCCTTCACTAAGACTACATTGCGCAATCTGGAGAAGGAAGGCTCACCTTCCTCTCCAGAGTTGTGCATTTTGGCCCAGCACTAGCCTCCTGAACTGGATTGTGGATTTCTGGAGGTCAATGGCTGCTTGGCCCAAAAATTTACGAAAATTTGTCCCTGGGCCAGTAGTGTTTCCCGGCTGGAATCGCGAATTGTGCAATCCCAGCAGCCAACTTCCCAACTAGACTATGCATTGCACAGTTTCAGCAGTCAATCAATCTTTCAGCAACTATGCCTTGTGCAGTCTTGGCAGTTCGTCTCTCGACCTCCCGGCCGAAATTGCGGAACCTTCATGATCATTCACCTATGTATATTGCAAGTCAGTTCCCATGTTCATTTTCGTTTTTGACTAACAGATTGCTTGCTATGAGTGGTGCCATGTCTCCAGGTGACATTGGTGTTCATATGCCTCTTAGCAGTACAGATACAATGGTTTCCAGGAGAGCAGAGACGAAGACATCGTTCAGAGCACGCTTGGGGATGCAGTCGATCAAGTGTCCATGGGCTTACCTACTCACGAAGACATCAAGTTGTTCATGGACAAGGACATCAAGCAGCAACATCATGAACAGCAGTTGAAGGCAGCATACCAAATGCAACGAATGCAAAAGGAAGGTTGTTGACAGCATAGAGGTGGAGCAAAGTTGCAATATCAAGCAGATCCACTGATAATGAAAACAACTTTGGAGACTCAGGCTATGAAGTAACGGCGCGACATGAAGATCGCGCGAAGGTAGAAGATGGGACAAAGAAGGAGTTGCATGTGTTGAAGCAGTGACTCAAGAAGAACATGAAGCTAAGTTGCAGTAGGAACAGGAACAACAATGGGTGCAACATGCACTCCCTGATGAAGCTGCGCTAGTACGAGTTAAGGATCTATCCCAACAACTAACACAGAGCAAACATGGTAAGAAATGTTTTTGATCTTATACAAGAGATTCAGCAACATGCATGTCATTGAGCACACGCATGTAATCCAACCCGTTCAACACACTCACCAAGGCGAAGACAAGAAGCAAGTCCAACTGGGGTTGAACATGTACTTCGGAAAGTTGATGCGCATGACCACCAACACAAACTTGAAAATCAATGCGGACACTATGCATCAGTGTGTTGTCGATTCAACCATACCCAAGAAGACCATGTGCATGTTAGCAGACGAGTTGGATGAAGAGGCCAAACCAATGCACCAGTTGCAATGGAGGCAAGAGTTCGCTTCAGCAAGATGTCACCATGAGGTGCATACACACCATCACAGACAACCAAGCTTGGCATCAGCTCAGCTCACCAGCTTTACCATCACAAGCATGTCAAAGAGTTGGTCTCACCACATCGACCAAGTGTTAGTGATGTCTTGCAAGGCTTGCTCAAGCCATGTTGTCTCACATGAGCACATGTGCGTTATCATGTTGAGTCATCTCAAGTGTAAGTCAAGTGTTAATAGTTGGATGTAACAGTCATAGAGTAGGTGAAGAGTCATGAGGGTAGTTGAACTGTCACAAAAGGGAATGTCAAGGGTCACCCCACCCTTTGCTATAAATAGTCTCTCATAACTCATTGTATAGGCTTTTGGTCAATCAAGCTTCTACTAGGACTATCTTGAAGAAGGCTTGGACAGTATTGTAATGCGCCTTGGCTTCTCCACTGCACGAAGCTAGTACATCTCTTTGGAGGAGCAGGCAGATGTGGCTGTAACGTTCCACTGATGGGGCTAGCAGGTTTACATGGTGTATTATATGATTGTGACATACACTTCTTTAATAATAAGAGCCAGCACATGCATATGTTGTTATTGTAGTTTGATTGTTTCGATTGCCTTAATGATATATGTTGTTTAACTTACATATTTGTATATGAATTGATTTGTATGCAATTATATGAATCTTGTTGTTAATGTGTTGCATATGTTGTTAATGCAGTCATTGTCCGTGTCCACTGCTCTGCCGGACACCAGACAGACCTTTCTCATGAACCTTTTTATATCAACTGTCACACTCGTCTCAAACTGATCCATGAGTGTTGTTCATGTTATCTTACCTTGTATGTTGTGATCGCCGCATCCGTGTCGGCTGCTCTGCCAGAAGTTGTGCATGTCCTTTGTGTTATGTGTTCCCAGCCGAGTTGGCACTGATCCCTTTCAACCTGGAACTCACCTTCACCTTCCTCTTCCTTTGAAGTGTTGGAACCTCTCATACTCATTCATTGACTCACTGCATCAGTCACACCCTTACTACTGATAGAGTTATCTTACTTGCCTCTGTGCGACATCGCGGTCAAGGCATTACCTTACGACCCACTGCTAAGACTCCTACACCAAACAGTGTGAGGTCTAATTGGGACTTCTTACGGGGGAGATCCTCTTGACATGTTGGCGGGTCCAGCGTCGTCAACACACTCCCAAACCAAGACAAAATCATCCTTCTTCCTTGATTCTTCAATTTCTGGATACTGTTACTAGATCCGAGTTGTATCATGTAGCTCCTAGTTGCATCATATAGCACCTCGCATCACTTGATCATTATAGCGCTACTGAGCACAACACCTTGATATCACTGAGATCTTACAGCACTGAGACCTTATCCAAATTGTACCACTAAGATATGCCCATCCACATTACAGTGATATGCCAAGACAGTGAGGAAGATATCACCACAATGTCACCTAAAATAATCCACATTGTGATCACTGTGGTAACTAAACTCCTTGTTGTCTTAACCATCTGAAAGCCTCAGAGGGATTTCTGTCCTAATCTCTGTTACCCATCCAAAATCTCATATTGTAATGCGAAAATCTTAGAGAATGTACCTATCCAAAATTGCAGAGGATCCGAGAAGATTACCATGGAAGATCTGCTCCTTTCTCTGTTGTACCCATCCAAACTGTCTCACTATTTCTGCCATCCATAATTGCAGATATATGTTAAGATCTCACTGTCGAAATGCAAGGGGTATAGGCTCCTATATATAGTTGTTTTCCCCTACATTTGAGCCGACATGATCATTGAAAGGGTGTGTCTCCATATTTGAGCCGACTTGTCATTTGTATACATTTTGAGGCCGACATCAAGAAGAGGATCATTGTTCTTGTTTATTGGAGGGCTTCTAGACATTTTTATAGACTTGTATACATTAAACATAGACTCAAGAAGACCTCTTCATACATGACATTAATTCAAGACTCTAAATGACAAATCCTTTTATCACTTGCTCATGAAACCCATGAAGCAAGTTTACAATAATAATTTTGTTCTCTTTATAACATCATTTACATCAGTTATAATTACATGTCATTATGAAGACCGGACCTAGTTACACTTTCTTCAACATAACGAAGCATTGATAATACAGTTATGCCAAATATAGCGATGCATGTAGCTTGATTTTGAGGAAATAAAATACTACCTGAAGTGAGGCTTCTGAATACGGAGTGGGTCAGAGGTGATGTGATCCAACAAATATGCAAATCATTGACAAAAATACCAACCTCTCAAAAGAATAACAATCCTTAGATAGTATGCGAGCCATTTGTCTTGATAAGCTAACTAGTAACTCACGCCCTTGTTGCTTAAGGATCGAATCCAGCTAAACCTTCTTATTACTGAACCGAATTCAAAATCATCATACCAGACTTTGGAAAAGGAGATCGAACTATTAGAATATTCTTTGCTGGACTCTTCTGATAAGTTGCAGAGATAAGAGGACGAACCTTAGAATCTTCTTAGTGATTGCATTCTCTCTTGCTTGGGATTGTCCTCACCTGAGCTCTGATTCCATGTTAAAATTTGTTCTTTGCTTAGGACAATTACTTCAATGTTTATGATAGCTCATTTATAATTCCAATTTAGTTCCATTAGCAATCACATAATCCATTATCACATTGATAGTAACTGAAGAAAGAATGTAGACCATAAATGCAAAAAACAAGCCAAGATAGAAAGATCATAGGATTGGCTCAAGCCAGGGAAAAACCCCAAGAAGGGGAAAACCCTTTATCAATCTTCTTATTAAATATATCAAATGTCTAGCAGAGCGAGAT
The DNA here is from genome assembly GCA_031772625.1 of Pinus tabuliformis. Taxonomy (NCBI): domain Eukaryota; kingdom Viridiplantae; phylum Streptophyta; class Pinopsida; order Pinales; family Pinaceae; genus Pinus; species Pinus tabuliformis. The sequence goes on from CM062816.1 coordinate 838,438,828, forward strand.
ATGAGAACAATGATCTAAAGTCAAGGCAGAGTAGCCAATTGAGCTAACAGCACAACCTTTAAACAAATCGATGGTGTACACAAGACTACAATCTTGACATACTGAAGAGGGTTAGGGTTGTTGGCGAATAGTTGATGACCCTTCTAACTGAATCAGAACACCTCTTCTTAACTACGGCTTTGCTTGACAGGAAGGATGCTACCCTTTGCCAGTCCTTAGGGTCAGATCTGTGGCTTATCTTGTAGCATCAGACTTTCAAAAGTTTGTGGCCTTTCTTTAAATCAACAGGCAACAAAATACTAGATCAACATATCATGAATTCCATCCTGGGCCATATAACAAATCACTGAGATGCTCCACAAAGAATTCTGATCACTGATTCAAAGGTTACACTCTCAGTCTAGGTAGCAGTGTACTCCTTGTGCCTGCGGTTTAGAGAGGAGACCCAACACTAGGCCTCTTGGCCCTTCAACAAGATACTCCAACCTTGTTGTAGCTACAACAAGCTTTGCGGCCTAGAACAAAAGGTAAATAATAGTAGAAACTAACACCGAATGGCCCACACTTACCTTAGATGTCTCAGCCCTGTTCCTTCAAGAGATCCGCACCAAAACGTCAAGACAATCCTTCCCCAAACTCTTCTTTCTGCCTCACTCCAGCGAGATTACAGAGTTAGATATGATTCAATCTTATATTCTCAAATGAGGATGGAGGGTGACTATATATATACAAATAGATATGATGATTTTCCCTTATGGAGGTTAGCTGACCTTGACACTTTGGAGACAAATTCAAATTTCAATTTTTCAAATTTTTCCCGCCTTGATAAGGTTATGCCTTATAGAATTTCTTTTGAGTGAATAAGTACATTTGCTTATCCAAATTTGGTGATCCTCAAGTCGATTTTGATCCTCTCAAGAAGAAGAATTTATTGCAAAGATTATCTTTATCAAATAAGCTGTCCAAAGTGGAATTTGACCCTAATTACCAATTTTAATAGGTCCTCCACAATTCATGCAAATCATCCCCTTTTGACAAAAGTTACCAACGTAAGGCACCCTTCAACAATTATTGACCATATGACCACCTAACAATCTTATCATGGATATTCCAAAGGTAGAGTGCTTTATATGCCTTACCCTTGGGGTTTGTGCAAAACTAACAACAACTTCATCGTCATTCCATGTAATAGGCCTGGAATTCTCCTTTACTTAGGCCAATTTAGTTGTACCATTTTTCTTCAGGAATCCGCTGTCAACCTGGTCAGGCTACCCGCATCCTCAAACTATGATCCTTCACCATATCTCCAAGGGCCAGAGACAAGTTATCTCCTTTTTGGCTAAGGTGTTGTACATATTAGGCTCAAACACCTGCTGGAGCTATCCCCTTGTTATGTCCATAAGGTCTATCTGTAATAGACCACAATTTAGGGCTTTATAACAACTCCAAGGGTACAAGAACTTGCTGTCCAAGACGGGTTAACCAAGCTGCTACAGGTAACTTGCAACATGGTAATGAAAATCCCCCAAGATCTGCCACGAAAAGATCATCTTCCATCAAGCTCTCATTACTTTGCATGGTGATGAACAACTCTGAACGTGCACACCCTTTGTCAGAACTAGCACGACTGTCTGCTGTGATTGAGGATTACACTGCTGGTTCGGAGTTTTAGGAAACCGTGAATGCAAATTTATAAGACTTCTCCTTTGTTGAATACCAGGGTTAGAAAACACAAGACTGCGGGGAATCCATCTTGGCCGGAAACAAACCCAGAACACATGGAATTTTGAGTCGCAACAGAAGTTATAGGGACCGCTTGATAACTGATAGCAAGGGGCCGGATCTATCCAATGGTCAGGCTTTCATTTATTCTTACATGGGGTTCAAGGTTATCAATTGACAGCTCTTTCTATTGGTTCCATACATCTGGAGCATATGCCTGTTTCCATACAGTTCTAACAGTAACATGTAATTCTAGCATATCACACTTGATGCATTCAATCAGTGCCTTCTGAGTTTCAACTCTAATCACCAATTTTTATTTGGACCTGTGGCAGCTCATTTCAGATCTTCCATATATATTGGTTACACAGAAACAAATCAATGCAAATCTACCCATTCGTTTATTGAAAGGATTCCTTTGCTCATCTTACAACTGTTGACCGAAACCATTCCATGTGATCTACCCATCCGTTTATTGAAAGGATTCCTTTGCTCATCTTGCAACTGTTGACCGAAACCATTCCATGTGAGATCAATTCTGCCAGATCGAAATCAGCATCCTTTCCTATGCTGCACGTCCTTATACGTGCTCAGATATGGTTGAAAGTCGCAGAAATCAGTCATAGGGTCACCTCCAGGGGTTTGAAAATTTCATAGCAAGGAACCTCAGGAGCACACCTCCTGGAACTTAAGTGCCACGCTCAAGCATCAGGGCAAAGCCAAGCATGCAATCCTTCTACAAAATGGTGGATGACAGAGACTCGAGTTTACAAGTATTGATAGACAAATGAAAAGTGCTAAGGGTTATTTTGTAGAGAAAGCCCCCTATTCTCTGATGAGCCAACTCTCTTTTCCATTTTTTTCGACAACGGTAATTTACTTCATTCTCTTCTAAAGGTAGAACTTGATGGGAAAACTTAAGTAGGTGAAGGCTATTTTTGAACTCTACTAATTGCAGTCCCTAAATTTTGTTCATCTATCTTTGAATTTCTTCAGGGGCCACAGTTTTAGAGTTTTCATTCAAGAATATCCACTTGCACGTGTAAACGAGAAACTTGGTATTTCTTTGTATATCCTCGTTGTTGGTGCAAGGTGTTTAAGATCACCTTTGTGGTCGCTTGGTAGTCATTAAACCTTATCAAACCTTGGCTATGAAGGAACCTGTAAACAAATAACCTAGTATTTTTTCTTTGTATATTATTGTTGTTGGTGCAAGGTGTTTAAGATCAACTTTGTGGTCCCTTAGTGGTCATTAAACCTTATCAACCCTTGGCTAATGAAGAGGTAGTCATTAAGTATGAATTTGTCCAGAAATAAGATATATTGGGTGTGGGTTAAATATATATAATCAGGGGAATCAGTAAACCTATTGCCTGTCACCGATGAGACTTGGGATCGAGTTAGTGGGATTGCCACTATATTCCGGAGCCTAATACAACTGCCCAGAAGCCTCGTTAGACAGGGAAACTGAGTTTCAAACCTTTCAAACCTGGGCGAGGCCCCTATATTAATTGACAAATGCTTTCCAATACAGAACTTCCACCACTCGGCCTAACCCAATGGACCAACTCAAAAGGTGAATACTTTATTCTAAGTTAAGCCCTATTTTTAAGTCATTTATGGCTCATCCATGTTGAAATCTATGAACTTATGAAGGTCAAAAAGAGAAACAATAGAACCATATCTCACCTAAATTCTGAAATAACCTTATTTAAGGTCACTCAAAATCCTTACCATGTTATGGGTGGCACCACTCCTAATAATTTCTCCTATAACAACCTCGCAAATGAACTTGGTTGCAGCCAACTGAGTACAAGTCATCCGAGACGTGAAGGTCTTCCATTAACTCAATTAATTATCCAAAGGACAGACTTAATCTACTAATTATAATAGCTTAATTGAAGGTCTCAGCCTGGCCAAATCGATGTATAAGACCTTTCTGTATTTGGGGTATAGAACCACAAAAGTAGGTCAAAGAGACTAAAAAGTACATCCAGTGTAAATTCAATGTGGGAGTGGGATAACAATGCTGAAAGAAAAAAGCTACAAACGATAAAAGATACTAAGTCTCTGGCCAACACCTATAATAGCTTAAGTAAGATTCTGAGCTTCTTAGTGTGGTTGGCACTTTGCAAATAATTTCTTCCTTCTGTTCCTCTGCATCATGCAGCACAAAACTTGTATCCGGAACATACCCTGCTGACTTCATCTCCCGGGCCAATATCTCCAACTGTGCATATATTTCCTCAGCTTGAGGATGTGATGTGTCACTAACAAAGAAGGTATGTACTCTTTTATCAACTTCAATCCAACTGCATCCAGGTGTCTTTTTCACTCCTTTGTCTTTCATCATTCTCCTTACCTTTTCATTGTCTCTCCGCCTTCCAGCTACGGCATACATGTTTGACAGAAGCACATACGGTGCAGCATTTTTAGGCTCCAACTCAAAAAGGTGATTTGCAGCAAATTCTCCAAGTTCTATACTGTTATGTTTTCTACATGCACTAAGCAAGCACCTCCACACAGTTGCATTAGGTTTTAATGGCATTTTATAGACGAAGTCTTGTGCTTCATCCAGGCGACCAGAGCGGCCAAAAAGGTCAACCATGCAGCTATAGTGTTCCATTGTAGGAGTGATATGATAAATATCATTCATAAGATTGAAGTATCGATGGCCCTCATCCACAAGACCGGCGTGGCAACATGCAGTCAAAACACAGAGTAAACTGACACTGTCTGGCTTTATGCCAGAGCGTTCCATTTGTTCAAAGAGTTGCAGTGCCTCCTTGCCAAAGCCATGCATTCCATATCCTGCAATCATTGATGTCCAGGAGGAAACATTTCGTTGAGGCATTTTATCAAACACATCTTGGGCTTTTGCTATAACCCCACATTTTGCATACATGTCTATAAGAGCATTTGCCACAAAAACATCCTGCTCAAATCCAGTTCTAATTGTTTCCTTGTGGATCTGCATGCCCTGGCCCAGAGATGCCAAATTGGCGCATGCTGGGAGAACATTGGTAAAGGTTTTTGCGATAGGTTTTATACGTGCAAGTTTCATTTGCAAGAAAAGCCTCAGAGACTCCTCTTCCATTCCATTCTGTGCACACCCTCCAATTATCACGGTCCACGACACGGTATCTCGTTTCTGCATTTTGCCGAATATATTGAGTGCCTTCTCTATGTTCCCACATTTTGCATACATGTCCACAAGGGAACTCTCCACAAACACATCGCATTGAAGTCCGCTTTTAATTATCTCTTCATGGATATCCACACCCTGTTCCAGAGCTGCCAAGTTGGCGCATACTGGCAAAATACTAGCAAAGGTTTTCAAGTTGGGCTTCACACCCACCGTTTTCATTTTCTGGAAAAGCTTCAGGGCCTCCTCTCCCCACCCATGCTGTGCATATCCAGTGATCATCGTGGTCCATGATACCACATCTCGTTTGCGCATTTTGTCAAACAAATCGCGTGCTTTCTCCAAACTCCCGCATTTTGCATACATGTCTACAAGGGCATTACCGACAACGATCTCAGATAAAAACCCGCCTCTAACTATACCTTCATGGATTTTCATGCCCTCTTCTAGGGCTTCCAATTTAGTGCAAGCCGGGATAACGCTGGAGAAGGTATATTTATCGGGTTCGAAACCCGTAGACTGCATTTGGTGGAAAAGTGCCAATGCCTCCTCAGGAATCCCATGTCTAGTATAAGCTGCGATCATAACAGTCCACGATGTTACCATTCGGTTCGGCATCTCGTCAAAAACCCTGCGAGCGTCCATCAATCTCCTGCACTTAGAATACATGTTAACGAGCGTGTGTTGTAGAAGCCTTTCAGAGATAAATCCCGTCTGATTAAGGTGTGCGTGGATTAGTTTTCCCTCTGTCAGGGTTTTCTTCTCAATGCAAACGAGTAGAACATCGACATAAGAAGAAGAAGAAGAATGATGCAGAGGATGGTCCAGAAGACGAATTGCCTCTCTCAATCGACCCTGTTTACACAGTGTTTTGATATTGTTTGTGTTCACCTCTGTTTGAAGGCAGTTCCGAAGGCCAAGAAATAACATCGGAGCCACAAAATTTCCAATGAGCTTCTTCTTTCTCCTGTGAGATATTAATGGCCGTAGCACCGCCATTGCTACTGCCGTATTCTTCCTAATTGGATATATTGTTTTCAAAAGTCCTCCCAACTATCAAATTTCTACGCAGAACGCGTTCTCTAAGGAGAGGTTCCTCTTTCCGCAGAAGGCGTTCTCTAAGGGGAGGTTCCTCGCCCAGCTTACGTCTGTCGAGGGCTTAACAAGCATGCCACGTATCGATGTACTGTCCGCTGCCTGCTCTGAATCCATCCTCGATGACTTCTTTCGGGTAGGAGCCAACGGCCTGGATTTCGACGGGTTCGCTGCCCTGCACCGCCTGTGGGAGAGCAGCTGCTCGGCTACGGCAGCGTGATTTACTTTTCGCCAATGGAGGCGGGAGCGCTGTCGAGAATCAGGATGCCTTCACAGGCGGGAGCCCTTCAGGGCTAGCAAAATCATGCAAAGGATGGCGCTGTATAACCCCAAGATCGAGGTCATATGGAATAGGGAGATTCTCAAGGCTTCTGTGAACGAGAGGGGTTTCTTCATCCGTCCTCCTCCATCTCTTCTTTAGAGGATGATTAACCATCTCATCATACCATTTATGTTTCATTCTGCAATTTCTTTTGCCTTACTATATCACTTTGCTCATAAGATTCTTTGAGCCAATGGCTTCCTTTTTTCAACTGAGTGGATAATCCGACTGGTTCTCCATTAGAGCAAGTTTGGTTAAAATAAATGTAATCGGTTAAAATGAAATTGTTAGAGTTATCACTACAAACAATATGAAATATGAAAGCAAATCTTATCATTAATTTTGATTTTTTGAGTTTGGAATCTATTTGCAATAGTCTTAGCTATATAATTGACATATGCCTATGTAAAAAAAAATTACATGGATGGATGTTCTTGATCATAGTCTTAGCTATATAATTGACATATGCCTATGTAAAAAAAAAATTACATGGATGGATGTTCTTGATCATGTAATAATATGTTACTTTCATGGAAAATCCACATCACATGTGAATCCATTATTTTCAAATCTAATTTAGCATTTCACTTCAATAGTAAGATAAGGTTGTTTATAAAAGATGATGATTCACTTGAAGTTGGTGCCAAAACATATATATTGGCTTTCTTTGTCCATATAAGGAAAGCAATAGGGTAGCTTTAGCTAATTAATGTAGGATCATATGTAATTTTTTTTTTGTGTATTAATAAAATATAAGTTAATTTTTTTATTTAAAAAAATAAATAAATAAATAGGTCAAAGTTATAGGATTTATATTCCATTTCTTATTGTGTATTTATTAGATGATTTTGTTTGTAATTGTTCTTAACACTAATAAATTGCATTTAATCCTTGTATGTTATTGCATTGATACTTTGTGAAGGAAAACATGTTAGTTATGAATGATATCATTCATTTATTTTGCTCAAGTTTGTTCTTGATTTTTTTTTTGGTAATCATGTTATTTATGTGGAAGAAATTTATCACAGTGGTATGGTTTGAATGGTTAGGCATTCAGAATCTCGACATTTCAAACTAAATACATTGGAAGAGTTATGTCACATTTTCCTCAAATGTGTTTCTCTTTGCACTACATAAATGTTGCATATCATGTTCCATTATTCTATCTCGTTATTTCTTCTTTTAGTTATATTTGAGTATCTATGTTTTCTCCACACATGTTATCACTAAGCATGGACAAAGCTTAGCTTAAGAATTTGATGTGGGGTCAACTCTCAAGCTATGCTACAAATATTCCTACTTTAGTTCATCTTGTCTACTCTCCTTCAAGAGTTGTAGTATTTTCCAATGATGTAATGTAACGACATCCTCACACAGTTACCTGTTTTTATAAGCTCTCCAGGGTAAACATGAGTTAAGTGCTATTATGACATGACCTGTTCTCCAAGTTCCAGTTATGGAAGTGGGGCCTACAACCAAAACACATACTACCACCCCTCAGGGACACTAGATCACTCAACAGCTTGACAACCACCTCTAGTGATCAATCCTTGAGTTGGAACTCATTTTCACAAGCTTGACACCCCAACCGCACCCATAACACACTGTGCATGCAGTTATGAGGCTCCAATCACACCCATAAGCCTTCATGCATGCGGTTATGACCAAGATCTCCTTGTTCTATGCATGAGATGGTGAGATCTATGCCACTTTTTCATAGCTAGTCTTCAAGCCATTGCCCATAAGTGCCCAAAAATTTCCAGAATGCAATCAATGATGATAACAAGTCTAAACAACCAATACTCAAGCAAGATCTTGACCAAAACATACCTAATACATGATACACATTTCATCAAATAGATAGTAAACATAGAAGCTATAGGTCATGAATGCATATATGATCATAAACTTCTGAACTTCATCAAAGAATTATCAAGAAGATACAGTACCCTCTCAAGGTAGCTACAACAACACTTGTTAGCCTATGCATTCATCAACCATTCAATCACTTATCAATTCATGAACAAGATCTGTAGCAAGAACACAACATGTAACCATGCATATAACCAACATAGAATCCATAACAAATCATCCATAATATCAACATATTAACCAGTACAAGTGCTCATCAATCACAATAAGAAAATAGCTTATACTAACATATACAAATGCCAACCAAGTCAGGGACTTCCACGTACCACCCGACCATAGATTGGGTTGAACCAAATCTCTTTTTCAACCAATCACCCCCATGCCATATTCCAAGCATGAATGTGGGATCATACGGGTTAAACTAAAATAGAACCAATTAGGGCTTCTAGAAGCCAAACCACCTCAACCCTCAACCAAAGTGATTTCATTTAACCGGTCCAGAAATCACTAACACCGAAACAAGCTTACATGCCTCCAACTTTCTTCACTACATCTAGAGGAATTTTCTTGTCTCCACCCATCCATCAAGAGTTCCAGGAGAAATCTCATCTCCACCATTGACCCTTGGAAATTTCCTGAGACCACCTCATCGGGATTCAAATTCTATCACCCATCCAAAGCTTAAACAAAAACAAGCCACCCACAACACCATGGCTATCCATGAAATGGCAAGGAAACTCTAAAACCATTGTCAATCCAGACAAATTCCATGTCAATGACAACAAAATAACCAAAGAACCACATGCAAGTACCATGCATCCAAATCTTAGCAAGGAAATTACACATGCAACTTGTTACCTGCAATGAACTCCAGATGTAGCTACTAATCCAACCTTCTTTTATGTTGTCCTCCAATTCCTTGTTTATTCTTTGCTTGCTTCTCTCCAAGTCCAAGTGAATGCTAGGATGCTCCAAGAATGCTCTAAGTGTGTAAGAATGTAAGAGGGCTAGAATGAACAAGTGTTGAGTCAAAACTGTCAAAAAGCTATCAATTGTTTCTCTGATGCTTTTTTATCATTGATGTCTCATTTTTCTTTCATTTTCCTTCATTTTCTCTCTAATTTCCCTTGCATGCATATTTGTGTCTCTTCACCTTCCTTTTCTCCTATTTTCCTTTATTTTCTTAATTAAATGTCAATTATTGTCTCTTTGCTTTTTCCAATTTCGATAGCCATTATTAAATCACAAGCGTTGTCCACTATAATATTTACCCACCATTTAGCTTGGAATACGTGTCCCATGACCTTGGTCTTATTTTATTTACTTGGAAAATCAACCAGGGGTTGTTACAAACCCCTCCCCCTTGTGGAAACACCGTCTTCGGTGTTCAATGACACATAGACCAACAAAACATACTACCCATGGAGCTTTATAATATAGCTCGATGCAGTATTTACAATGACAATTGTTGAAAACCATGACAAACATGACAAACATGTCGCTTATTGGAGCTTTACAACACAACTCGATGCGGTATTTACAATGAAATATATATATATATTGAAAAAATTCATATAATCAACACATTTGCTCAATCGGGAAATAAGGAAGGATACAAAGCCCACATCTGATCATCCATCTCCCATGTAACTTCATTGAACCCAAAGTGCTTCCATTACACTTTAACTTGTTCTATTGCTCTGTTCCAAAGCATGAGTTGTTTCTGATACAATTTTCATTGTGGCTCTGCCTAGAACTTTCCCTCTCATTCCACCTACAATACAGACCAATCAATCACATGATCAACATCTTTCACATATCTCTTAAGAAATGAAACATGGAAAACATCATAGACTTTCACTATTTGCGGCAGTGCAATTATGTAGGTCACTGGCCCAATCCTCTCTAGGATCTCAAAAGGCCCATAATATTGAAGTGCCAACTTGGCAGATGACCCAATCCACAAGGAGCTCTTCTTGGGCTTGATGCGCAAATGCACATGCTCCATACTCTATGAAGTTTTAGGAACACCTGCACTTGAGCTTGTGCTCGTACTGGTCATGATACTTGTGCTTTGTTGCCCTTGATCCTACTACTCAACTCTAGGAGCTTATGTTGGTTGCTCACTTTGATCATCAACTGCTAGCATATCTTTGGACCTCGCGTATGCCTTGTTCTCTAGGAGCTTGACATCTCTCCTAACTATAATTTGTCTGGCCCCTAGAACGGAAATTCGATATGCCTTGGAGGTCTCGATGTACCCACCGAAGTACCCTATCTCTGCAGTATTATCTAAAGTTTGAACGCATGTCTCATGGAATGTGACAATATGCTAGGGTGCCAAATATCCTGAAATGACTGACACCTAGCCTTCCCCTTCAAGTGTCATCTTTCCCAATGCTTTATCTGGAACCTTTTTTTGTATATAAACTATCGTACTACATGCCTCTACCCATAAGTAGCGAGGTAGATCCTGGCCATACAACATAGCTCTTGTTGCCTATGATATATAATGATTCTTCCTCTCAAGAACCCCATTTTGCAATGGGTTGTAAGGAATCGTCCACTCTCTCTTGATTCCTACCCTAGTATAGAACTCTTGGAACTCCTTTCATGTGTACTCATCTCCATTGTCTAATTGAAGAACCTTGATCTTCCTTCCTATTGCATTCTCAACTAGAGTTTGAAATCCTAAAAGTGACTGAAGACCTCATCCTTGGTCTTCAAGAAGTATATCCAAGTCTTCCTGGAGAAATCATCGATAAAAGTAGTGAAGTACTTGTATCCCTTGAGAGACTTTGTCGACATGGGCCCACATATATCTGAATGCACTAAGTCAAAAATACCCTTTGATCTCATGTCACTCCTTTGAAAAGTTGTTTTCGCAAACTTCCCCAATACACATCCTTTGCAAACACTGTCATGCTTTGTGCTCACCACTGGAACACCTATCATCATCTCACAAAGAAATCTAAGTGCTCCATGATGTATATGGAAAATAATCCTATGCCATAGCTCCCCTTGATCTCTCAGATTACTACTACTAACTAGAGTCTTAGGAGTATCCATCTACAACTTGTACAATCGGCTACTCCTAACTCTAATCACTATAGGTGATCTCCAATATGTGTGCCTAATCAGCACCTATTCCCCTCTAAATAATAAATCATACCCTTTATCGCGAAGGATAGATATATAAATCAAGTTCATACCCAAGCTTGGCACATGCAACATGGCATGAATAGGAATCGACTTATCATTCTCCCTATAAAACATAACAGTCCCTCTTACAACTAGGTTTCATTTAGACTTGTTCCCCATTTGAACTTGGAATCTGATGTCCTCCTCCTTATATTTGGAGAAGTACTCTTTAAATCCTATTATATGAAATGACGCTCCACTATCTATATAATAGAGTCCCTATGAGGTTGAGCTAGATAGGCAAGCAATAAGTGTGAATTCTTGATCCAACCTACTAGAGAGCTCATCTGCACTTGCTGAAGTTGTTTTATGCTTCTTTCCCTTCTTCTTAGTCTTCTTCCTCTTTGGATAATTGCTGACATAGTGTCTGAACTCATGAAAACCATAGAATTTGACCTTAGAAAGGTCCTTCTTCTTCTTTTCACCTTTTCGGTTCGGTCCCTTGCTTGGCCCTTTCTTTTTTTTTCCTTTTCCAGCTAGAGCCACATTCTCCTACTGCTCCTCACTATTTTGATTCTTACTGTTACTGCCACTTACAACACTAAGTCTCAGATCCTCCTAGGTGAAATTGCTCCATAATCAATCCCAACCTGGTAAGGTGTCTCATCCATTAATGAATTGAACAAAGACATCTCACTTCTTTGTAAATCCATTCAGGGCTATACACACCATTTCGTCATTAACTAGTTTATCTCCCAATGTAGCTAACTCATCCTTTTCCAATCTAAGTCTGGTGGGGTAGATTGTAACGTATTCACCCTTGTGCATTTTGGTATTCCTCATCTTTTCTATGAGAAATAGCTTCCTATTAGTGGTAGCATCCTCGAACAGTTTCAAAATAGTGTGCCACATTTTCTTTGTTGTATCCAACTCAACAATATGAGAAACTATATGGTCCTTGACTCCATCAAGGATTATTCTTCATGGTTTTACATCTTCCTTATGGTATGTTGAAAGCTATGTTCGATCCATTGGAACAACTATCACACTGGTTGCATATTCCTTGAGACCATTTTCCTCTAACAACATGGAAATTATGGCTTTCCAAACACCAAAGTTTGAGGCTCCATCTATCCTGTTGAGGCCATTTAAACCTTTAGAAATAAGTGACACCCAAATAAATTTGAAGAATTCAAACTCTGATACCATGCGAACTTTTGTAGTTACTATTTATTATTCTCTTATCAAATTTGATTATTTGTCTTCTACCGGATCAACGACTTGAAAATAATCCTCTTCGAGGGGGAAACCTCCTTGTACATCACATAAAATGAACAATTCTTGGTTAATACAAATGAAAATGCCTTCTTGGTATATATAGGAGCCTAAAGAGTCACAATATAATCAGGGCCTACATAACAATAATAATGTAAGACACAACAATAACAATAATGAGCTTCTATGAGGCACAACAATAACAATATAGGGGCTACATGGGGCACAACAATAGAAATATGGGGGCTACACTAGTATTATAGAGACCTATCATGCCCCTCCCATTCAAAAAGTGTTGTCCTCAATGCTTGAGTAGTTATGGATGTTTTTGTTTAAAATACTCATCCTCCCGTGTGGAATCTCCAGTAGGTAAATTCTTCCACTTAATGAGATACTTTGAAATTGATCGATTTCGTCGCTGTCAGGTTCTTGTTTTTGTGATTGCTTCAAGCTCCAATATGTTTTTTCCTTCATTGTCAAGTTTTGGCAATATTGTTTGAATTGGGAGCTTGTCACCTATAACTTTCTTTAGGCATGAAACATGGAAAATTGGGTGTACTCAAGAAGATGCAGGAAATTCCAATTTGTATGCCATAGTACCAATCTTTTGAAACACCTTGTAAGGATCATAGTACTTGGGTGATAATTTATTATCCTTCTTAACTTGCTTGAAGGGCATTTGTTTGTATGGTTGTAACCATAAAAGTACCTAATCACCTACTTCAAAACTTCTTTCATTGTGATGTTGATATTCTTGTTGTTCCAGTTGATTTTGCACTAGAGTCATGTTATCCTTTAACAGTTGGAGAACTTGTTGTTGATACTCGATGTGATCTTCCACTACTTGAAGCTTAGAATTTTATATTAAAGACGATGTGATGGACAGTGGATGATATCCATAAAGTGCCATAAATGGTGTCATTTTTGCTGCAGTATGGAAGGAAGTGTTATACCACCAATTTCTCAGAGGTAACCACTTGACCCATTGCATTTGTTTATCAGATACAAAACAACGAAGATATTATTCCAAACATTTGTTCACTATCTCAGTTTGCTTGTCAGATTGAGGATGATAAGATGAGCTATGAGCTAATTGAGTACGAAGACAAGAAAATAATTATGTCCAAAAATTTCTAGTGAAAATGAGATCTCTGTCACTTACAATAATCTTTGGGTTTCCATGTATTTTTTGAGCTATTTCCATAAATGCAGTAGGGACCGTATTAGCATTGAAAGGATGAGATAGTGAACAAAAGTGTGCATACTCAGTAAGTCTATCAACTACCACCATGATGACACTCTTTCCTTCGGACTTGGGTAAACCTATGATAAAATCCATTAAGACCTCCTCCTAACACTAACTTGGAATGGTTAAAGGTTGTAACGGACTTGGGGTCTTAATTGTCTCAACTTTATTTTGGTAGCATACCAAACATTCTGCCACAAACTTCTAAATATCATATTTAAGGCCATCCCATAAAAACTCCTTCTTGACCCTATGGTAAGTTAAAAATCTTGAGTGCCCTACTAAAGGAGAGGTGTTCAATTCCAAAAGAATCTTTTGTTTGAGTTGGGAGTTCTTACATAGATATAAGTGATCTGTGTACCATAATGAATCATTTTTCCAGATAAATGTATAAGGTGTATTGGGATATTGCTGCAAATTTTGAATGAGTTCCCACACCTCTTTGTCATTCTTCCATTTATCCCTTGCTTTAGTTATCCAATTAGGTTGGATAATAGAAATGGCACAGAGTAATGTTTCCACATCCCCATCCCTTCTTGAGAGTGTATCTGCAACAACATTTTGCTTCCCTTTTTTGTATATGGTATCAAAGTCATAACTCAACATCTTTGTGACCCATTTCTCTTTTGAATATACTCTTTATTCCAAAAAGTATTTAAGACTATCATGATATGTTTTTATCTTGAAGTGTCTTCCCATTAAGTAAGGGCATCATTGCTTCAGGGCATGTAGTATTTCCAACATTTCCTTTTGATAAGTAGGTTTATGTAAATATTTTCCCTTGATTGGACGACTCTCAAAAGAAATGGGTCTTCCTTCTTGCACTAAAACAACATTAATTCCATTTCCTCAGGCAACACATTCCTTAATAAAGGTTTTTGTGAAGTTTGGTGAAGCTAAGATCGGAGCTTGGCATACTGCCTCTTTAAGATGTTCGAAGGCCTTAGTTGCTTCTAGATTCCATAAAAATGCATCGTTCTTCAGTAATGTTAGAGGTGTTTTATTTTCCCATAATTCTTAACAAACTTGCGATAATACCCTATCAACCTGAGAAATCCTCGAATATGCTCTAGGGTTGTGGAGATTTTCCATTCCTTTATGGCTTTAATTTTGTTAGGGTTTGCCTTAACGCCCTCATGAGATACAAGCTAGCCCAAATATTCCACCTCTTGTACCCCAAAGAAACATTTCGAGGGTTTTAAATACAATTGTTTCTCCTCCAATAGTTTAAGCACCTTGTCAACATGTTGAAGATGATCTTTCCAAGAATTGTTGTAGATTAATATATCATAAAAACACAAATTTTCTAATAAAAATGTTTGAAATTGAAATTCATCAAACCTTGAAATGTGGAAGGTGTATTAGTAAGGCCAAAAGTCATGACCAAAAATTCATAATGACCTTCATGAGTTATGAATGTTGTTTTTGGAATATCTTCTATCTTCATTCTAATTTGATGATATCTAGAATGAAGATCCAACTTGGTGAAGTAAATTGTTCCATGTAATTCATCCAACAATTCATCAATGACAGGAATGAGAAATTTTTCTTTAATAATGAACTTATTGAGCTCTCTATAATCCAGACACATATGCCATGATCCATCCTTCTTGTACACCAATACTATTGGAGAAGAGAAAAAAAATTAGCTAGGTTGAATTGTACCTATCTCTAACATTTCTACAACCATACATTCAATTTCACTCTTTTGGGCACAGTGATATCTATAACGTTTGACGTTTGGAGGAACACTTCCTGGAATTAAGTGAATGGTGTGATCATGATCACGAGTAGATGGGGGATATTTGAGAGTCTCAAATACCTTGGAATGATTGTCTAACACTCTTTGGATATTTGGAGAAATGGATGATTTCAATGCTCGAACATCTAATGAGCATAATTGTACAATTACACCTCGAGGTGAAATCATGAAGATGGGTTACACTTTTGGGCCAAATGTAGCGATGCGAATTCAAGTTTTTCCTCTTTTATCGAATTGAAGCCCTCAAAATTAATATAATCATTGTGAATTTTGATTCGGAGTTAAAAGACAATATGTGGAGAATTATGTTGTTGTCCTAGTGATATTTTTTTCAAAAAAAATTAGTGTACAATCCCTTAATTTTCCATTAAATACAATACTTGTCCTCGCAAATTTTCACACATCTTAAAAAGTATGTGTGTGTTCACATAGCATAACTTAGTCTAAAATGTGTAATTAAAATATATACATATATATATATATATATATATATGTATATATATATATATATATATATATGTATATATATATAAATCATGCTCATATATATATATATATATATATATATATATATATATATATATATATATATATATATATGAGCATAATTTATATTGAGAGAACTAAGTTTTTCATATTAATTTTTTTTTTTTATGTAAAAATATATTTTTATTATTTTTCAAAGTTAGCGAAGTAATATTTCAATTGCATTTTGGAGACATGTGTTCGCATAATATTTTTTTCAACTCTTTAAATCATTTGACAAACCAAGAGTACCCTAAATAATTTGAAAAACCAAGAGTTACCTTTGGAAGAGGACTCATAAATGAAGATAGTGGTATATTTTGAAAAAAAAAATTGTTGTGTATATTTTATGTTATTGATTTTTTATTCAGCTCCTTTGAAATTGTGCAAAAAAAATTCAAGCATTATGTTTAAAGAAATTATATGAAAAATATCATATGAATCTAAAAGTGTCAAACTCATATGCTATTGGATAGAAGATTCTTTCACGAATCCAACATGATCAACTCTGCCACATAAGGACAAATTTTCCCCTAAATCCACTAGGGTACAAATGGGGTTACATAGAAATCTGCAAAAGCGGTGCTAAAGATGTGATTTTTAGGACCTTAGGAGCTCGATCGAGCACTTAAAACATTTGATTGAGCGCTTGATTTTCAAATTCAAATAGCTCAATCGAGGATTTAAGAAACCCCCAATCAAGCACTTAACATGGTTAAATAAAGTCTCGATCTAGTTTTAAAGATCGATCTAGCCTATCACTTGATCTAACTTTAAGGCTCGATCTAGCTTTAATAATAGATCTAGCCTATAGCTATATCTAGCTTTAAGGCTCGATTGAGCCACTTTTTTTAATTCCATGCCCAATTTGTATTGGCGGGAAATTTCAAAAGCATGGCTTGATCAAGCCTATTTCTCACTGGCTTAATCGAGCTCTTAGATAACCTCAGGTTACATTGATTAAGCCCTTAAACAACTCGATTGAGGGCTCAAATATTGCTCTATCGAGCGCTTAAAATGGCTTGATCAAGCTTTTTTTTTTCACCCAAAATGTGTCCTCTCTTGCTAAAAAGTGTAACCCAACTCCATATGCTCACCCCTCGTTGTTCTTTCTTCAAAATATTTGTCATGCCATTAGAGCTAATCATCTTCCCTAGTTTCCCTGTGATACCCCTTAGTTCAATTTCCTTTCCATCCCAAAAAAAAATTCAAGAAAAATTCTTGAAAATTAAAATCTATCATCCCAAAAGATTGTAGCCATTGGACTCCTAATATATCATCAACACCACCCATTGGAATTGAAAGCATTTGACTATTCATTACACATTGCCACATGGTTAGCTTGATATTATGGAACTTCCTTGAACAATTTATAGTTCCTCCATTTGCAACCATCACTTGACACTCTAGTGCTGGATATAGAAAGAAATTCAATTCCTTGGCTATCTTACAATGAATAAAATTATGGGTACTACCCGAATCAATCAACAATATTACTTTTTTCTTCTTGATATATCCTTCTATCTTGAGAGTTTAAGGAGTGGTAATTCTCGTCAATGCATTACACCATATGGTCAAATTCATTTCTTCTTTCTCTGGGGTTGGTTCCTAGTGTATATCTTCTTCTTTTGATGCTTCTTGTTCATTTTCTTCTTCCTCTTCACAATCTATGTAAAATAATTTATTCTCATCACACTTATGACTTTTAGTGTATTTTTTATCACAACTGTAATAAAGTCCTTCTTCTCTTTTTTCCTTTACTTGTTGTGGTGTCAACCTTATAGGTTATGGGAGACTAGAAGCAATAACACTTTTGTCCTTATAGTTGTGAGTGGTATACCTCCTTGTTGCCATACTTTTGCTTTCAACTTTTCTTGCCACCCTGAATGCATTCTCCAATGACTTAGGTTCCCAAAGACAAACCTCATGTTGGATGCTATCCTTTAAAGTCCCTATGAAGATATCAATTTGATGCTCCTCTCAAACATTAATTACCTTGATATTCAATCTTTGGAAGTCCTCAATGTGCTCCCCAACTGAACCTTTTTGTTGGAGATTTATCAATTGGATAAAATTATTGCTCTTTGTATACTCATAATGTGCTATCAATTCTTCCATAAAAATTATCCAAGTGACTAGTGCTTTGCGAGAAAAAAGCCATCAATACCATACAAATTGATTGGGTTCTAAAAATAAAGATGCAAAGTATACCTTTTGTGTGTGTTGCACATCGTGTAGATCAAAGAACTGCTCCATCTGTAGTATCCATGTTACAAGATCCTTACCATCAAACTTCCTCATATCGATTTTTGGAATGTGGTCAGTCTTCAACCCAAAGTTAGTCTCTAAAATCATTATTCACATTTCTTTGGTTCTCATCATGAGTTTCATGGAATACCTTGTCGCCATTAGGAAACATTTCTTGTAGCAACTTTGTCAAACCTTCCATTTCTTCTTTTAAATCATCCTTCAAGCCTTCCATGTCCCTTTTTATTTTTCTTCTAGAATATCCATGTTCCCTTTTAAACCATCCATCTTAACATTCATCATCGCTTCCAATTCATTGTTGGTTACTCTTTGCAAGAGTGAAATTTGTTGCACATGGTCTCGTAATTTTGATATATCATGTTGCATTTTTTCCTCTTCTTCATGCGCCATAGCAAAACTTTTTTTTGGTTTACTAGGTGTATCCATTTTTTTTGTTTCGAGGCATTTTACAACCAAATAATGATATCTATCATTCAATATGCCCTTCGAATCAATTCAAACTGATTTTTCAAACAAAAGTTATGCAAATTTAAAAAAATACACACATTTTTATTGCTTTTAGAAGCTCGATCTTGAAACTATTATATCTATGTACCCAAGGTTTGAAACTTCGTTTATAGCTATTTTTTGTGTCTTCTTTCCAACCCCACAAGTAATATTGAAATTGGATTCTTTGAGATAAAGTTATGCCAAATCTCCCATGATGACCAGATTATGCACTCGTTCAGTATAGTGAGCTTATACGAATTGTCACGTGTCATTGTTTCAAACATCGGACCTAAAATTTGTCTTCAATAAACTAAAGTTTCTTTAATTTTGGTCACATTTTATGAAATTCAAATCCGATGCTCAAATAGAAAGTTATGACACTTTTCCCTAGATCACCTATTTGAGACTGGATTTTGGAGCATGCAGAAACCCTAAATTCCTTCGACCATATCTCCGAAAATATGGCGAAATAAGATCTGAAAATTTTACACGAAGTTCATCAAGATTTCGAATCCACATGGTAAAATTTTCAGCTTTAGAAGCCTCACAGAAAAAAAGTTATATAAAAAATACCAAGATGACTTGTTTGAAGAAGAAAAACCCTAGGATCCAAAGCTCTCACACCAAAATATTATGTAACTATATCACAAAACAAGAGAAAATATAGATAAATGACTTGAAAATAAGCCTCTTTAAATGAAAAATTCTTGGATGATACAAATAACAAGACCTCCTTGGTATATATATGTATATATATATATATATATATATATATATATATATATATAAGTCTAAAATGTCACAATATAATTAGGGCTTACATAACAATAATAATGTAAGGGCACAACAACAACAATAGTGGGCGACATGGGACACAACAATAACAATATGGGGGCTATGCTAATATTATAGGGACCTATCAAATTTATTTGCAACAAATATTGAATAAACCACTACTACAGCTTCATAGAAAATAAGTAAGCCACAAGAACTCAGAAAATATTGTATAGACACAAATAATGAACACCAATATTTTTGGACAAAGGTCCATAGAAAAACCGAGTGTGGGGAAAACCAATTTTACAAATAAGTATTTTATTTATTCTTCAGCAAAATTCTGTGATTGAAAAATTACAATTGTTTGTCGTAAATTATCAAACCTATGGAAAATTGTTCCTTTCACTTCTGCAAGTTGATTTGGCTTCCTAGAGACAACTCAGCCCCTTTGATCCAATTCATCCCTCCTCTAGAACCATGAACCAATCCACATGTGTGGCCCTGACAACTTGACATTCATTGGAAAACTTGCATTAGATGGAAATAAACTCGACCTCCTCTAGAATTTGACTTTTTCTGACAAACTTGGCTTCTCCTATGCAAATAGATCACTCTGGAAAATTTCTCCTTGCTTTAGCAACTCGACCTCTCTAAAGCGATTTGAAACGCTGTGAAACTCAACCTCTCTGCAGATAAAATTGACCTCCCTCTATCTTTGAGAAACTGGAAATCGTTGTGAAGAGTTTCCTCTGGCAATTTTGTCTTCAATCACTGTTGATCTCAATCTATTGGTGCCCTCACGCTATCATTGTGCCCTTTGCTCTCACTGTAAATCTGTCTCTCTGATGTGTACTCCAAAAGCTCATCGATTTCTTCTTATAATCTCTCGTTGAGCAACCAATAACGACAATCTAATCTAAATCGATGACTAAGATCATCTTGACCCCATCAAATGACTTTTCTAGATGTCACTAGAGAAAAATCGATTTACCTCAATTAATTCATATTAATTGAGCGATTTCCCTAAGTTAGACTTAGGAAAATTAATAAACTGACTAATTAATTCTAAACAAGGAAAATCTCCTTATAATTTTTTCCTGGGTATTGGGGAAATTAATCCAATTGTGTCTCTAGCCTCATAGACACCACTTGAGACTAGACCATCTTTCCGAGCTACATAAACTAATAGTTTCCTTGGACTAATTTGTTCAAAGATAAGTGTTTCATCTTTGTCACGAATTCTTGTGCATAAATTTGTTATTAAGTTGTGTTTTGCTTATGTATGAATAGGAATGGAGT
The DNA here is from genome assembly GCA_031772625.1 of Pinus tabuliformis. Taxonomy (NCBI): domain Eukaryota; kingdom Viridiplantae; phylum Streptophyta; class Pinopsida; order Pinales; family Pinaceae; genus Pinus; species Pinus tabuliformis. Next base: position 838,459,766 of record CM062816.1, read on the forward strand.
GCATGAATACATGATGTTTCATGTTGTCTTGGTTGTAATAGTTAGATGCATGTTTCTATGAATGTTTGTATAATTGGCTTGAATTTATATTATGAATTCATATTATGTATACCTTCAAATTTTAATGGTACTGTGCCCATAATTCATTAAGAGTCTCCTTGCAGGTTGGTGTGACCATAGGCCAAACACCAACTTGGTTTGGAGTGGGAACTATGTGGAGCTTGTGGCCTAGTAGGCCTCTCATCAAAGTCGAAGTGATAACTTCAATGACCATTCTAGCCCTTTTCTTGTTTGTATTTTGAGGGGTTCCTTCAAAATAGGTTGATTGCCCCCTTTTTGATTCAAAGTATTTCTCGATTGTGTTTGAGAGCCCTTTTGTGTCACTTCAAAGGGTTGCCTTTGAAGTTGAGCCAATGCCTATTTTCAATTACCAATTTGAAAGTGCTTTTTGAATGGGTAGGAAAGGCCCTTTGTTTTACTTTGAATGTTATATATGAAGTGACAGGATTAAGATTTTCATGGGAAGAGACCTAATGGCCTTATCATTTAAATCAAGTACATCTTCAAAATAGGATTGATGGGCATCTTTCAAAGGGGATTGATGGCCTATTAAGCCAGTCTTTAAAAACTACCTCCCGACATCTTCCGAAAGGGCCTAATGGCCTATGTGTTTGTATTAGGTAGATCTTTCAAAGAATATCAATGGGATCTTTCAAAATGATATCACTCGAAGTGACATCTTTGAAAGAGGCCCAATGGCCTATTAAGGGTGTTCAAATGTTGTTCTTTTGAATTGGCCCAATGGCCTATTGAGGGTGTTCAAATGTTGTTCTTTTGAATTGGCCCAATGGCTTATGAGAGGATTTCAAATGTTGTTCTTACGAATTGGCTTAATGACCCATTAGGGACATTCGAATGTTGTTCTTTTGAATTGGCTCAATGGGTTATTAGGAGCATTCAAACATTGTTCTTTCAAAATGGCTCAATGACTTGCCAAGGGTTTGTGAATGTTGTTCCTTCAAATGTGGATGATAGTCTATTGAACACATCTTAATAAAAATTTGAGAGGGGCTTGAAAAGAGATGGACAATGTAATGTTAAAAGTTTGTAATCAGATTAAACAATATATATATATATATATATCACTTATGGTGTTTTATGAAGCGAGGGGTTCACATTTGCAACCCTAATAATAAAACTAATTCATTAATATCGACTTGCAAAGTGCTACATAAAGGCATAGACAATAAAATCAAACTATTACATCGGTCATGAGAATGGATACAATGGCCAAGGTTTTAGTGGCCATGTGGGTTCTTTAGTCTCGAAGATATCAATTCGATTTAACCTCAAATACTAGGTAGAGGTCCACGAGGTCATCCAACAATGTTGCATCACTATCAGCTACAAAATCTAGTTGTTGTTAGAGAATCTAGGGCAAAGCAGTGTAAAGTGATTCTCCATTGCTTGATAGAAATTTGTGATGTATTTTTACAATTTATCTTCTTCTTCTTATTGATGTGTGTGTTCCATCAAACTGCAACCAAAAAAAATAACAAGAACACAAAATTTTGGCTCTATGCCAGTGACAAACCCTCTCCACTCTTGAGAGGAAAACCCTTGGTAAGTTTTCTCTTATTGAAGCTTCTTATTTGAACAACTGCCAAACCTTAGACCCTTGACTAGGATATCCTCCAAGCATAAGTCAAATCCTTCCTCTTTTTGCACTGTCACTTTCAGCACATCTTCCAGCACTTTATCTTCTAGGTTAGGAAACCCTAGAATATTAGGGATTTTTTACTTCATTATAGATAGAGGATTATTTGCTTACCTTTGGATACCTTGTAGGCCTAGGTATACATCTGAATGAGGCTATTCATGTTGCTGCCTTAAACAGTTGTTAAACCCTCCCTGCACCTCGCACGTGTGATTGTTTCTAGCCCTAGAAACAATCCTATCTTCTTCGATCTTGGTCCTTCTTCCTTTGTATATGAGAGCTTCTTCTTCGCTTGTAAAGAGAGGCCTAGTAGACCTTGTTTACACCCAAAACAATGAGATATGTTGACTTATTCTTTTCGGCTGTTATGGCTACAGTCAAGCCTTCTTTGACCTCGCATGTGTGGTTGATACTGCTTCAGAAATGGCTTCCTTCACTTCGTTGTTTTGCCTCCTTATCTTTGTTGTCCTTGTTACCTTTTTTTGCCCTTATCTTTGTCCTTTTTACCCTTCTAGTGTATGCAGATTTCAGAGATAGATTGATGTCCTTTTGAGGAGTGGACAACCTCTATAAATAGAGGTTTGTCCCTCCCTTTCCAACCAACATGACTATCATTTAGGCCGACTTGCAGTTTGTACTATAATTTGACTTTTATTCATCGTTTTGCTGCTTGTAGACTTCATTGGTGCTAGGAGAGGATTTGACCATGCTTGGAGGTGTTCCTTTGACCTTGTATGATGTCATACATGATGTAACATGCCCTCAAAGGGTCTTATCATTATTACATTTTGATATTGACTCTCTGGAAGCACTTCACAATGTGATTGACCTATTTTCAATGAGCAAGAAACTCATTGACAAATAATACAAAAATAATTTCTCTTTTCTTGAATAAGTACAAATATCAAAATTACATTTATGAAGACCGAACCTAGTTACATTTCCTTCAACACTCCCGCTTAACTAGGGAGGTATTCATTTAACATTACATGGTGTTTGGCAATTTTCAATCTTGAAGAATTCACATAAGAGAAACCGGATTAGCAATCCATCTATTATAGCATCATATTCATCAACATTGTCATAGTGCAAGGCCTTCACTAACAACTCCATCTCTTTACGAGACCATGAGCTACAATGTTGGCGAGACCAATGATTTATAGAAACCTTCATCATTGTCTCTCAAGGTACATACCCACCTGGGTGTTCTCCGAGTATGACCTTATAGGACTATTCTTGGGTTCCCAGCCCTCAAAGAATATTAGTCCTCTTGCCTACTCTCGTCTTGGATGCCCTACACATCCTCAAAGAGTATCAAATGCCAGATGATTACCTAATCCTCCCATTCTTTCTTCCCAAGAGAAGACAAGAATTTTGTGTCTATCTTGTGTCTACATTTCCATTCATGGCCTTCATCTATACTTATGGCTGCATGACCCATGAAATGGAAAACACAATTGTCACTCCTTTGTAATAAGGGGTGATCCAAAAACTTTGTCTTGATCAGGGACTTGTTAGAGCTCCCTCTTAATTGGGGACTCTTTCCTTCATCAACAACTTCTTCTTCGTGGGTCATTCAGATGCTTGATCTTCTTCCTTTCTTGATGTCATGAAGTCTTCAATCGAACTTCTTCTCGGTAGGGCACCATCCATCGATCACTTTCCTTCTTGGTTTGTTATATCATTACTTCATGGAAAGTGACTATCAAGTTCTTCTTGTCATCTTGGCTACTCATTGTCATCTTGTCCATGCTTTGGAATGCTCTCCTCATGGATGCTCCATCACACTTGCTAGTAGCCCATCATGACTTCATCCTGGTATTTCAAAATTGCTTTTACTTTTGTTGGATGGCTTCTTCATCACAACATCTTCATAGAGTAGAATCAATTATCTGCACCTTTTATATTTACAAGGCCTTCATAGGTGTTAAGGGTCCTTTCTTCCTTTATCATAGTTGTCCTGCCTTCTTTTGGGAGATACCTTTCAAGGAATTTTGTCAGATAGCGATTCTTGATGATCATGGTGTTCTTCACATGCTTGATCTCTTTCTTCAGTTGCTTCTTCTCAGATAGATAGGTCAACCATCTAATGCTTTTTGTGTAAGTATTCATTCATTGCTTGCTTTCTGGACTTGTCAACATTTCTTCTTGCTTCTTAGTCAACAATTTTGATGCTCCTTATGTGAGCATATTCTTTTGTTGACCTTCATCGCATTGTGGTACATGCCTTCGAGCATGTTCTTGGTGAAAGAGATTCTTTCATGCTTGATCATGTTATAGAACTATACCCATGACTTAATAATATGCAAATGATAACATGACTAAACTTTGATGCATACATACCTCATCTTGATTCTCCTTTGATGATCCTTTGGTGTGGCCCTTCTTGCTTCATCTTGGTCTGCCTACATATCATCCCTTTTCTTGAATCCCATGAATGGGATTCCCAATGAGACATCTGCCTTGGTTCACAAACCTTATTTTGAAGATTCCATCATAGGATATTAAAGATCCTCACCTTGCAAATGTTTCCTTCCTTTGATGATTCAGGTCTTCTAAGATTCTTATTATGATCAAGTTTTCTGTCATCATGTATGAGGTCTTATACTAGGTATGCTCCTTCTACATGAATATATTGAGCTATATTTTCCATGCTCCTATATTCTAGAAGATATTTCTACTCGTGCATTTTTGTTCTTCTCATAAATGCTACATCTACATGAGTGTCTAGAACTCTATGTACATCATGCTGCTAAATTCTAGAGGGTGATTCTAGCCATGTAATTTAATTTATTCTTACATGCTCCTATTTTACTCAAAGTTTGAAAGAAGTTTAGAAGTAGAGAGTTTTACCTAGTCATAGTAGAGATCTGGAGGATCTTCTTTCTTTTGCTTCTTTCCTTCTTATTTCATCTCTTGAGTTATGTGAGCTTCTTCCCTCTTCCTTTTGTTGTTGTTGCCCTTCTTAAGCTTAGGGCAATTCCTTTTGTAGTGTCCATATTCTTGGCATCCAAAACATTGGATCTTGGACATGTCTTTGTTGTTTGTTATTCGTGGACCAAACTTGCCAAACCTACCCTTTCTTTTGGTCATGGTAGGAAAATGCTTGCTCCTTTGATCCCACATCTTCTTTTGCCTTAAGTCTAGTTTCCTCTGTTCTGCATAGAGACCACATTTCACTGAGAGTGCTTGCTTCCTTTTTGGCATATATGCTAGATGTGAAGCTTCCCCACTCCTTAGGTAGAGCATTGAGTACAACAGTTGTCATCTCTCTGTCAGACATGACTTCCCCAATTTCTTGAAGTTGATCTCTCATTTCAGATATTTTCATGAAGTAGGGAGATATTCCTTCCTTTGTTATCTTCATCTTGTATAATTCATTCCTTAGAGATATTACTTCTCTAGTTGTGGATACCAAGAATAGCTCTACTAGCTTATCATAAATTTCTTTAGATGTCTCAAACTTGGAGACATAGGGAATGAGAGAGTCTTTGATTGATTTTATCAAAATCCTTTGAGCTCTTGTCTCATCCTTATTGTACTTGGCTAAGGATTGAGTTTTCTCCTTAGCAAGGATAGTGATATTCCCTTTGACAAGTTCTAGGAGTTCATTCTCCTTGAGAAGTAGACCAATCCTCTTCTTCCATGCAAGAAAGCTATTGGTCCCTACCAATTTATTGCTTTCCTTGCAAAAAGACATTGATGTATATTCAAAAGGGGACATGTACTTACTTGATAGATTTTGGAATTTGATGGATTTGCTTCCTCCTTGAAAGCTTGATGTCTTGTCTTCCCTAGATCGTGATGTTCTTCAAGTGGACTTGCTTGGTGTTGAGGTTTGCTTGAAGACTTGTAGCTTGATGTAGATCTTCTCTTCTTTGATGGTGCCTTTATATAAGGATTTTCTTCTAGCTTTGTAGCCCTCCTTGATGAATGGTGGATTGTAGACCCTTTTTTTCCTTGAAGTAGTTGAGACTTCTAAGCTTGATGCTTTCAACTTTGTAAATGTTTCTCCTTGATGAGTGTTCTTGAGTTGCCCTTTCCTTGATGTGTCACCTTAGCTCTGATACCATGTTAGAGAATCTAGGGCAAAGTAGTGTAAAATGATTCTTCGTTGCTTGATAGGAATTTGTGATGTATTTTTACAATTTATCTTCTTATTCTTATTATTGTGTGTGCTTCATCAAACTTCTACCAAAACAAAATAACAAGAACACAAAATTTTTGCTCTCTGCCAGGGACGAACCCTCTCCACTCTTGAGAGGAAAACCCTTGGTAAGTTTTCTCTTATTGAAGCTTCTTATTTGAACAACTGCCAAACCCTAGACCCTTGACTAGGATATCCTCCAAGCATAAGTCAAATCCTTTCTCTTTCTGCATTGTCACTTCCAGCACATCTTTTGATACTTCTTTTGGCACTTTGTCTTCTAGGTTAGGAAACCCTAGAATATTAGGGCTTCTTTACTTCATTATAGATAGAAGCTTCTTTGCTTACCTTTGAATACATTGTAGGCTTAGGTATACATCTGAGTGAGGCCATTCATGTTGCTGCCTTAAACTATTGTTAAACCCTTCCTGCACCTCCCACGTGTGACTGTTTCTAGCCCTAGAAACAGTGCTATCTTCTTCAATCTTGGTCCTTCTTCCTTCGTATATGAGGGCTTCTTCTTCGCTTGTAGAGAGAGGCCTATTAGACCTTGTTTACACCCAAAACAGTGAGATATGTTGACTTATTCTTTTTGGTTGTTATGGTTGTAGCCAAGCCTTCTTTGATCTTGCACGTGTGGCTAACACTGCTTCAGAAATGGCTTCCTTCACTTCGTTGTTTTGCCTCCTTACCTTCGCTATCCTTGTTACCTTTTTCTGCCCTTATCTTCGTCCTTTTTACCCTTCTAGTGTATGCGGATTTCAGAGATCGATTGATTTCCTTTTGAGGAGTGGACAACCTCTATAAATAGAGGTTTGTCCCTCCCTTTCCATCCGACATGACTGTCATTTACGCTGACTTGCAGTTTGTACTATAATTTGACTTTTATTCATCATTTTGCTACTTGTAGACTTTGTTGGTGCTAGGAGAGGATTTGACCATGCTTGAAGGTGTTCCCTTGACCTTGTATGATGTCATACATGATGTAACATGCCCTCAAAAGGCCTTATCATAATTACATTTTGACTTTGAATCTCTAGAAGCACTTCAAAATGTGCTTGACCTATTTTCAATGAGCAAGAAACTCATTGACAAATAATACAAAAATAATTTCTCTTTTCTTGAACAAGTACAAATATCAAAATTACATTTATGAAGACCGAACCTAGTTACATTTCCTTCAACAATTGTACCACAGGAGTTAAAACAAGAGCTCAGTTTAATGCATGGTGTAAGTGTTAGAATGTGAAAAAGAGACCAATGGAAAGCCCTATGCGCTTAAGGGATCAGGATCACCAGGTCCTCAAATACATCACTATTTGAAGTAAATTCTACCTCTCTTTGAACGATCTTATGCCAAATGTGCCCTTGGCCACCAAATAGTGTCTTGCTTAAAGATGTTGGGAAGTTATCTTGTATCACTTCCAGAGGTGGTGGACAGAGTCTTCAATTATTTATGTTTAGTTTTCTTTGTGCAGACAATTAGCTAAGTCACCTAATACAGGGAGACGAGACACGCAGGACACACAAATTCGAGCATCTGACACAGGGCACGTAGACACCCCAAAACAGGGCATGTAAGACACGTTATATATATATATATATATACCCCCCAGAATAGGACACATAGGACACATTATCTATATCTATATGAAACCAGATTCATTGGATTTTCCTCAAGTGTCTGAATCCTACGAATTAGACACGATTCACCCTAATTCAATTATTAAATTCGAGACACGTCGTGTCCTAACGGGACACACTCGAATCTGGGTCATGTCCCGTTAGGACACAATGTGTCCCGTTAGGACACAACGTGTCCTGAAAACCAGATTTGAATTTGGTGAAAAGGAACCTACGGACCTTTAAAAACAACGCATTCCTATTTTTCTTTGCCATTTTCTCTCATTCCTTTTGAAAACAGTGAGTTATGGGTTTGCTATTCGAAGTTTGGAGTGCTCATAAAGGAGATTCAAGAACCAGGTAAGTGCATTTCATCTCTATTTTTTTGCATTTGTACTACAGTAGTTTGTAGATGCATTTATTTTACAAATTTGTGCATGTTTTGTTTATTTTTTTTTACAGTGTTCATGGCTCAATCAAGAGCAGCAGGTAGGGGGTAAAGGAAGGGGAATAATGTCTCCATTGGAGATGCCCCTCCTCCCCTAATATCATCAGAGTCTGCTGCAAATAATGTTGAGGGAAGACTCCCTCCTAAAGGTAACATTGAGAAATATGCCTTGTGGAAATATGTCACAAGAGAGGATGGGCCAAGCACTAAGGGGAAGGGAGGAGGCAATGTGCATTGGAGATGCAACTTTTGCCACAATACTTTCACAAGCACATATTTTCGTGTGAAAGGCCATTTGTTGGCTTTACCAGGGTGTGGAGTTGGAGCTTGTACAATTGTTCCTTTACAAAATAGGAAAGAAATGGAAAAAGAGTTCACTGTTGGTATGGAAAATGTGGCTGCAAAATCAATAGAAACCAAGAATGATGACCCCCTTCCATTTTTGAGGAAAGGCACCACCAAATTTCCATTTGAGAGTTCTATTGGGGGACAAGTAGCAAAAAGAAAGGCAATTTTACTTGGTCCAATGGACAATATTTTTCAAAAGAGAAATGGGAAGAACTTGATCTCACCATTGCCTTCTTTTCTATCAAAACTTCATATCCTTTAAAGTTGCACGCTCACCTCTATTTATTGAGATGTGCCGAGCTCTAACTCACAAGTCTCCATCATGGTATGTGCCTCCTAGTTCAAAGAAGCTTAGAAATACATTGTTGACGAAGGAAAAAAAGAGGTGCAAAAAATGCTTGAGCTTATTAAAACATCATGGCCAACATCTGGAGTTAGCATTGTTTCTGATAGATGGACAGATCCAGCACGACACTCACTCATCAACTTCATGGTGTCTTCCTTGAATGGTCCAATTTTCTCTAAAGCAGTGGATACACTTGGAGAATACAAGGATGCACAATTTATGGGTGAGTTGCTAGATGTAGGTGTTGATTCTTGTGTGCAAATCATTACAGATAATGCACCTGTTTGCAAGGCTGCTGGCATGATTGTGGAAACTAAATATCCACAAGTGTTTTGGACACCTTGCATTGTCCATTCATTGAACTTAGCACTGAAATCCATTGCTTATGATGTGCTTTGGATTGGTAACATTATTGAGGATGCACGACATATCTGTAACTTTGTGCAAAATCATACAAATGCCCTCACTATCTACAAGGAGTACAACAATCTATAATTGTTGAAGATTGTTGATACACGGTCTGCCTCTTCATTCATCATGTTGAAGAGGTTGAGAGAGGTCAAGACCACTCTTGGGGCCATGGTTATTTCTGAGTTTTGGTCTTTTTGGAGAAAGAAAAATCGAGTAGCCACTAAAAGAGTGAAGGACATAGTGCTAGATGATGTTTGGTGGGAGAGTGTAGATCTAATTATTCAGATCATGGACCCTGTCATTTCTTTGCTTCAATTTGCAGATACAGACAAACCCATCCTAGGAGAGGTTTATGAGGGATGAGATTCCATGATTGAGTCTGTGAGGAACATTATTCTACAGAGTGAGTGCCCCGAGTATGAGACATCACCAAAGGCCTTTTGTGGCACTATATAGGATATTCTTGTCAGCAGATGGGACAAGAATTGCACACCTTTACATTGTTTGGCTCACTCATTGAACCCAAAATATTACAACCATGAGTGGCTGAATGATGGACCTTCCTGTAAATTCCCTCCTCACATGGATGGTGAAATCTCACAGGGGAGGAAAGTTGCATTCAGGCGGGTTTTTTAAGATAGAACATTGCTTGATGAGGTGGGGGATGCCTTTGCAGAGTTTTCTGTTGGCACTAGTTGATTTGCATGATATGTTGTGATTAGAGACAAGGGGCTAAGAAGCCCTATTCTTGGTGGGCAAATCATGGGGCAACAAGCCCTCCTCTTTAGCAGTTAGCGATGAAGCTCCTCTCTTAGGTGACTTCATCCTCTTATTGCGAGAGGAATTGGAGCACATATGGGAATTTGTATAGTGTGAAGAAGAGCAGGCTTGAGCAGTCCAGGGCAGAGACAATGGTGTATGTGCACACCAACCTTCGTCTTATTTACAAGCAGAGGGAAGAGTGGTTGAAGGGAAATAAAAAGTTGTGGGATATCTTTCTTGATGATATGGGTATGGACAACAGTGTTGAGTTGGCATTAGCCAACATTGATCTCAATGACCTAATGCTAGAGCCTGTTAGATTTGATGACAGTGATATTATAGAGGGGTCATCCTCCACACCAGCAGATGCAGAGGCGACTATGGATACGAGGGAGGAGGAGGATACAGGGGAGAGTAGTGGTGACCATGATGATGAGGACATTGATGCTGATTCTGATGATGACTATGAGGATTGATGACTCATGTCATGAGCTACCTACTGCCTTGAGGCTTGTATACCTCTAGTTGTTTTATATTTTCTATTTCTATTTGCCACTAGCATTGCACTACCTATGTAACACATTTTGATTTGATGACTTAACGAGAAAACTACAATTGTCAGTGTCTTTATCTTACTATCTTGTCTTTCTCCTATTGGATCATTGATGAATTGAATATGTATTATGATTTATCATTTATGAATTTAGAATTTATGATTCATTGATTTATCATTTATCATTTATGTGACATGTATTTGAATTTCGTATGTTCTATGCATGCTATAATGTTACTAACTTACTTTGTAAACAATAAAACTAACATCTAGATGAAGATCTATGTTTGAAATCAATGAATTTGTATCATTAATGAGAATTTGTGTAAGAAATGTCTAATATTTAATATATATATATATATATATATAACGAATTCTACATGTCCTGTTGGGTCAACGTGTCCGAATTCGACACTCGAATCCCTGTATCCTACGAATCCTGAATCTTCGTGTCAGGTTATATATATATATATATATATATATATATATATATATATCAATTATTTCATATTACACAAATTCTCATTCATGATACAAATTCAGACATAGATCTAGATTCTACATTGTAAATTTGTAAGTTGTAACATTATGCATACAAATACAATTGTGACATATTCATCAATGATCCAATAGGAGACATAAGAAACTACAATTTTCTCATTAACTCATCAAAATCAAAATGTGTTACATAGGTACTGAGTCCTGAGGACTCTTGACTAGCAATGTCAATGGAAAATAGAAATAACAAATACAAAACAACTACAAGGTAATAGGTAGCTCATCAATCATCATCATCAAAATCAGCATCACTATTATGGTCAACACTACATCCTCCTCTTCTGTATCCAATGTAATCTATGCATTTGCTGGTGTGGAGAATGACCCCTCAAGAGTATCACCATCATCAAAAGTGACAGGCTGTAGCACTGACTCATTAAGATCCAGGTTGGCCGATGCCAACTCAACACTGTAGTCCAAACCCATATCATTAAGAAAGACATCCCATATATTTGTCTTTCCCTTCAACCACTCATCTTGCTGCCTATAAATAAGACAAAGGTTGGTGTGCACACACACCATTATCTCTGCCCTGGACTGATCAAGTCTGCTCTTCTTCACATTATACAAATTCTCATATGTGCTCCAATTCCTCTCACAACAAGAGAATGAAGTAACCTGAGAAAGGAGCCTCATGGCTTAATGCTATAGAGGAGGGCATGTTGCCCCATGAGTTGCCCACCAAGAATAGGGCTTCTTAGCCCCCCTATCTCTAATTACATCATAGCCTGCAAATCACCTAGTGCCAATGGAAAACTTTGCAAAGGCATCATCCACCTCATCAAGGGATGCTCTATCCTAAAATATCTGCCTCAATGCATCCTTCCTTCCCTGTGAAATTTCACCATTCATGTGAGGAGGGAATCTGTGGGAAGGTCCACCTTTCAGCCACTCATGGCAGTAGTATTTTGGATTCAATGAGTGAGCCAAACAATGCAAAGGTGTGCAATTCTTGTCCCACCTGCTAACAAGAATATCATGTATGGTGGGGAAGAAGGCCTCTGATGATGTCTCATACTCAGGGAACTCACCTGTAAAATAATGGTCCTCGCAAACTCTATAATTGAGTCCCATCCCTCATAAACCTCTCGTAGGATGGGTTGGTCTGTATCTGCAAATCATAGTAAAGCAATGATACGATCCATGATCTTAATAGTGAAATCTACCCTTTCCCACTATGCATCATCTCACATTGTGTCCTTGACTCTTTTTGAGGCTACGTCTTGATCTGTCTTTCTCCAAAAAGACCAAAACTCTGAAATAACCATGGCACCAAGAGTGGTCTTGACCTCCCTCAACCTCTTCAGCATGTTGAATGAAGAGGAAAACAGTGTATTTGTAATCTTCAACAATGATACATGGGTGTAATCCTTGTAGATTGTGAGGGCATTAATATGATTTTGTACAAAGTTGTGGCTATGTCGTGCATCCTTAATGACACTTCCAATCCAAGGCACATTAGAAGCAACAATTTTAAGAGCTAAATTCAAGCAATGGACAAGGTGTCCAAAACACTTGTGGATATTTAGCTTTCGCAATCATGCCAACAACCTTGCAAATAGGTGCATTGTCTATAATGATTTGCACACAAGAATCAACTCCTACGTCTTCAATAATTTTACTGAACAACTTACCCATATATTGTGTATCCTTGTATTTTCCAATTGCATCCACTGATTTCAAGAAAAGTGGTCCATTCAAGGAAGACACCATGAAGTTAATGAGTGGGTGGCGTGCTAGATCTGTCCATCCATGAGAAACGATACTAATCTCAGATGTCAGCCATGCTGATTTAATAGGCTCAAGCATTTTGTCCACCTCTTTCTTTGCCTTAGCTAAAAATGTGTTTCTAAGCTTCTCTGACCCAGGAGGCACATACCCCCTAACGGAGCCTCTTGAGTTAGACCTTGACACATCTCAATAAATAAAGGTGATCATGCAACATGAAATGATATGAAATTCAGATAAAAAAAAGGCAATGGTGATATCAAACTCTTTCTATCTCTCTTTCTAAAATATCTTGCCCATTGGATCAAGCGCCACTGCTTTTCTTTTTGCTACTTGACCTACACCCCCACCAAAACTTTCAAATAGAAATTTGTTGCTACTTTTCCTCAAGAATGGAAAGGGATCCTCATTCTTGTTTTCTTTAGATGATGTTGCCACCCTTGCCACATTAGCATTGGCCTTTTTCTATTTATTTCCTCTTAACTACAGACACATTTACGCATGCTCCAATTCCACAACTTGGTAAGCCCAATAAATGAGCTCTCACACGGAAATAAGTTCTTTTGAATTGATTGTTGCAATAGTTGTATGTCCAAGAAACATTGCCTTCTCCCTTTAACTTGTTGCTTGACCCTTGATCTCTTGTGACATACTTCCACAAGGAATATTTACTTTCTTGACTCTGTTGTCTTTCTAAATTTATTTTGCCCTCAACATTTGAATTTGTTGTTGCAGCCCCACTACCAACAGAGAGAACACTTACAAACCCTGATGAAACTAGAACAGGAGGAGGCATCACAAATGGGGACATATTTCTCCTTCTTTTGCCCCTTCCCTACCGCCCTTGATTGAGGCATGATTGCTGTAAAAAATAAAGAAAAAATGCACTAGCATGTAAACAAAATGGACAATCAAATTGCTGTAGCAAAAATGGAAGCAAAACACACTTACTTGTTGCTTGAATCACCTCCAAAACACTCCCAAATCCTTTGCTAGTCCCTCCTGTTAGCCTTGTTGGCAAATGGCCCAAAAATGGATCCAAATATGCTCTTTAACACTCTCAAAGTCTTTAAGATTTGCCTAAGGATCATTCAAAAATCACAACAATCACATGCCAAGAGCCCTTGGTAGGGCAGAAAAGCACTATCGAGAAGCAAAAACCAGAGAAAACCATGAGAAAATAGAGTATTGGAGGCATACACAGAGAAATGCACAGCAGCCATCATATCTGGCCGATCAACGGCCCAGATCTAAGCGACAAATTGCAATTGGCCAAACACAGAGGAGGACTTAAGGTTGGGCGGAAGACACCCCCGATTAGCGATCTTCGATGATCGGATTGGCGGGTCGCAATCGGCGGGGACATATGCCATGTTATATGGAAAGACCTCTAGCTTGGGCGATATGCGATTGCGACAAGTCGCATCACTATATCGCAGCAGAGCAGCACCATGGGGCGGGGCCTATGCACAGGTATATAAGTATTATTTCATAAGATTTCAAGTCTGCAGGAAGACCATTTTCAATGCATTTTTGCAGTTTGACGTATTTTAACGAAATACAAAGGGAACCTCGACGCAGCATCGATGCGATAAGACCCGGACCTGAAAGGGTTTGAGAATGAAAATATATAATATTTTCAGGTCCGCCAAAGCCATTTTTCAATGTATTTTCAGTGTTTCGACGCATTTTTGAAAAAACCAAGGGACAGGGCATTTGCAACCTGTGATAGCGACCTAGAGTGCGGACTCGATAGAGGAATAGGCCATGTTTAAGGACTTTTTAAGTCTGAAATGTTGAGAGCTTGGTGGGATTTCTCACAGTTGCAGCGTTTTCTGTTTAAAACAAAACACAGTCATTGTTCACATTTAAAAGGATTACAGAGGCCCGAAGACCCATTCCATCGCAAAACAGAGGCCGGGAAACAATTGCCAGGAGACAGAGGCTGAGAAGCGATCATGGGGCATCGACAACGCAGCTCATCCAAACCAACAAACGATCATGGAGCATCGCTTGCACGAGTGAGCTCCTAGACAGCGTAGCAAGTTACCAGAAATCAGTTACCCTGCTGTCAGAAGAAGAAGCCTTCGAGCCCACACTTGCCTAGTTAGGGCATCAAACAGTTAAAAAGACAGAGGGATAGATTAAGACACTCCGAGCCTTTGAGAGCTCAAGAGCATTGTACAAGGTCTATAAATGGCTGAAAGTTAAATGTATGAAGGGTTCAACTTCTAGAGACTGTGGATACTTTGTTCCTTGTAGCATCTCATCTTCATTCCAGTAATACAAGCTTCTTTTGTTGTTATATGTTCAATTTCCATTTTCTCCTCTGTCCTAAGCTTGCATTGAGATAGTCTATTCATGATTTCTTCTGTGTCTAATGCCAGATAACTGTCATCTTATTTCTGCGTTGATAAATTAGATTTGCAAGCTTCATTTACTTTCTGTAGCTAGCCATTCATATATGTTTATGTATGCATCTGCCGATACAGTTAGTATTCTCCATCTATCCATTGAATCTATAAACTATCAAACATTAGTGGTCTAAAGCCTTGTCAAGCTGAGGGTGTTCATGCATGTCTACAATGAAAACAGAGTTGAAACGATTATTTGGCTTGATCCAAACCTTCATCCATTCCAATAGTTTCGAGAACAATATTGAAGATTATATGTTACTAGGCATCTCTGAGCTACAACCTAGGAGAGTTTTCTGGAGTGATAACAAAATTGGCGCCATTTCCAACGAGAGGAGACTGAAGCTCATCTTTCCTGGGAGACGACACAGATCCAGCTTTGATGATAGACAAAGTCTGAGCACTTTTTTGGTTGTAATCATCTATCTGGCGACTCTACTGAAGGACGAACCTCTTGGCGACTCCACTTCATAGTTTTGGCTTAGTTTGTGAGGCATACTCAGAGAAATCCTCAGAAGTCACAAGCTGACCCAGTACCTGACCCTGAAAAAATCATCAAAGAAAGAAAGGTATTGCAGAAAGGAGCATCAGGTTCAAGTAAACCTAAACAATATTCTATATCTCTTCAAGAAAATCCTGCAATAGAACAAATACATGTTGAGAGTATAGCATCTAATACTAACAGTGAAGAAAAACTCTTAGAGATTCATAAAGCTCCTTATTCTTTAGGTTCTCCTTTTGTTGTAAGTCCAAAGGAAACCTCACCTCCTATCCATCATACTCCTTTAGTCTTGTCAGTCACTCGTCAGTCCTCTATCATTCAAACTACCATTACTCTTATAACCACCACAGCTATGGCAGGGCCACAAGCACCCACCAAAATGGAAAGAATCATAGCTACTAGGTATGGGCCTCTAGTACTGCCCACTCCTTTAAATGCCATGCCTACTGGAGAATATCAGAAATATAGGCCTAAGTTCACTGAGACTAAAGGTGTTACAACGAAAGAACATCTTGAATCATTCTATAGCTACGCTGATAACCTAGACATTAGTGAAGATGATGTCTGGATGAAAGTCTTTGTCCAAAGCCTAGATGGAGAGGCTAGAAAATGGTTCAGAGAATTGACCCTAAGATCTATAGCAGATATTGAGGCTTTAGATGATGCATTCCTAAGGCATTGGGGGGATAAGAAGGATCTCCTCTACCACCACACCGAGTTTTGCAACTTAAAGAGGGAAAATGTTGAGTTGTTGTCTGATTTCAATATGAGGTTTAATCACATGTACAATAAGATACCAGTTGAAGTAAAACCCACCACTACCTCTATTAAACTCACCTATGCCAGTGCTTTTGATTCTGACTTCTGTCTATTGTTGAGGGAGAGACGATGTGCTACTTTGGCTGATATGCAGAATGCAGCCTTCGAAGTAGAATCAAACATCATGGCTGCAGAGAAGCTCAAGGGTAATGTTGATAGAAGGAGACAGAGGGGCGAGTCTTCATCATCTTCAGATCCCAAGATCGATAAAATGACTAAGATGATAGAGTTATTAGCCTCTGAGATCTCCAAATTAAAGGTTGAGCAGCACCCTGGGAAAGGAAGAGTTCCTAATACCTTTTCTCCTAGAAACCCAAATCCATATACAAGAGCTAATGAGCAGTTGCAAATTTTGCAAAGAAGCAAAGATTCCAATGAAGACCAAAGGGTGAAGACCCATTTTCAAAATGCAGTCATGGAAGAAGAGCAGTTTGAAGAAGATGATGAGATCCATTGTATGGAAGACAAAGACAGTGCCCCTTTTTTGACCTTAGCTGCCTATGAAAAGTCATTATTCAAAGACCAGATTAGCCAAGAGTGGGACGATGAAGCTGTTCTACAAACTGAGGATCAGCAAAGATATAATATGAGGTCGAAGATGAATAATGCCAAGGAAACCCCTGTTCAAAGAGTTGTTGTCCTGCAGTACAGCAAGCTAATAAGCAGAAGTGACCAGCAGTTGATCCTATCATTGTCAAAGCTTCAACCTACGAGGTAAGAGGCCTTGACAAGTCTCCTTCTCCTTTCAGTTTTGAATCAGAAATTCAGAAACTAAAAATACTTATACCTCTGATTGAACTAGTGAAGAATAAGTCCTTCAAAAGATCCATCATCGAGGCCCTTGAGCTTAAAGCCATCCAAGCCTCCACTGATTATGTAAATCTGCAAGATGACAAACCAGCTGTTATTCTCAGCCCAATGATTGAAAATTGTGAAGACAACTCCCCACCATTCTATGTATCTCTGGCTATTCATGATAAAATCCTTCATAACTGCCTACTAGACACTGGAGCCAGCCATAATCTAATGCCCAAGGTTGTCATGGATGAGTTGGGTCTTGACATTACCAAGTCTTATTATAACCTGTTTTCTTTTAACTCTAGAAAAGTGAAATGTTTGGGATTAATCAAGGATCTAGTCATATCTCAGTTGCCCATGAAAAGCATGATGATGGATATTGTGGTAGTAGATGTACCCCCCAAGTTTGGAATGTCACTTTCTAGAGGTTGGATCAAGAAATTAGGTGGAACATTGCAAAATGATCTGTCCTATGCTACTGTCCCAGTTTTTGGAGGTGAAAATAGGAGATTGTACAGAGAGGCTCAGTTGGCTTATATCATCAGTGATGAAAGGAATCCCACTAATCATCCCATCTATGCTGTCAACACTGATTTTGGAGCTTGTTTTCTTCAGATTGAAGAATCTCAGTTGGCCTCCACGCAGCTTAAGAAACCAGTTTGTCAGATCACAGAGGAAGAAGGCCCACAGATTTGGGACATGTTCTTTGATGGAGCTTGCTCTAAGGAAGCTGCAGGAGCAGGTGTAGTCCTTGTGTCCCCCACACAGGAATGCATTCATTTATCTTTCATATTAACTTTTCAGGTCACAAATAACATAGCAGAGTACAAAGCCTTGATGTTGGTCTTAAATGCCGCTAAAGAAATGGGCATCAAAGGTCTGAAAGTGTTTGGAGATGCAGACATTATCATTTAGTAGGTCAACAAGACTTTCCAAGCAAAGCATCCAAGGCTGAAAGCATACAGAGATGAGGTGAAATACAGACCATCGCTGCCTAACAATGTCAAATACTGGAAAGTTTTTGAAGAGGATGATGAAATTAATAGGCTTTTACAAGTCTTTGATGAATTTGCTGAAAGTCATCAAAAGAAGATCAAAGAAACCTTTGATAGAAAGGTAAAATGGGACAATTTTCAGTTTGGTGACTGGGTTCTCAAATGGGATGCATTGAAGGAAAAGAAGGGCAACCAAGGTAAATTTGATCCCTTATGGACAGGTCCGTTTGTCATCGCTCAAGTTTAGATGAGCAACATTTTCATTCTGCACAATTTAGAGGGGGAAGGTGTTTTTGGTAGCCCAGTAAATGGGCGGTTCTTCAAACTTTATTTCATTTAAGGCTTTAAAGCCTTGGTATTGTAAATATGTTTTTTCCAGTTTTTATTTCATTGCAAAATAGACTCCATGCCCAATGAAACACTAGGAGGAAGATTTGATTTTGTTTTTATAGGAAAGGCATTGTTTTGCAGTTCTTAAACCTTAAAGAGGCTTTCATCCCCAGAAGGAGCCAGTGTTAGCCTTGTTGGCAAATGACCCAAAAATGGATCCAAATATGCTCTTTAACACTCCCGAAGTCTTCAAGATTTGCCTAAGGATCATTCAAAAATCACAACAATCGCATGCCAAGAGCCCTTGGAAGGGCGGAAAAGCACTATTGAGAGGCAAAAACCAGAGAAAACCATGAAAAAACAGAGTATTGGAAGCATACACAGAGAAATGCACAGCAGCGGTCAGATCTGGCCGATCAATGACCCAGATCTAAGCGGAAAATCGCAATCGGCCAAACACAGAGGAGGACTTAAGGTTGGGTGGAAGACACCCCCGATCAGTGATCTCCGATGATCGGATCGGTGGGTTGCAATCGACAGGGACATACGCCATGTTACATGGAAAGACCTCTGGCTTGGGCGATATGCGATTGC
The DNA here is from genome assembly GCA_031772625.1 of Pinus tabuliformis. Classification (NCBI taxonomy): domain Eukaryota; kingdom Viridiplantae; phylum Streptophyta; class Pinopsida; order Pinales; family Pinaceae; genus Pinus; species Pinus tabuliformis. The sequence continues at coordinate 838,478,859 of CM062816.1, forward strand.
GACAAGTCGCATCACTATATCATAGCGGAGTAGCACCATGGGGCGGGGCCTATGCACAGGTATATGTGCGACCCGACGAACCGGACCCGATGGTATTATAAGTATTATTTCATAAGATTTCAGGTCCATAGGAAGGCCATTTTCAATGCATTTTCGCAGTTTGACGTATTTTAACGAAATACAAAGGGAACCTCGAAGCAGCGCCGATGCGATAAGACCCGGACCCAAAAGGGTTCGGGAATGAAAATATATAATATTTTCAGGTCCGCCAAAGCCATTTTTCAATGTATTTTCAATATTTTGACGCATTTCTGAAAAAACCAAGGGATAGGCCATTTGCAACTTGCGATAGCGACCCAGAGGGCGGACCCGATAGAGGAATAGGCCATGTTTAAGGACTTTTTAAGTCCAAAATGTTGAGAGCTTGGCGAGATTTCTCACAGTTGCAGCGTTTTCTGTTTAAAACAGAAAATAGTCATTGTTCGCATTTAAAAGGATTACGGAGGTCCAAAGACCCATTCCATCGCAAAACAGAGGCTGAGAAACAGTTGCCGGGAGACAGACGCCGAGAAGTGATCATGGAGCATTGATAGCGCAACGCATCCAAACCAACAAACGATCATGGAGCATCGCTTGCACGAGCGAGCTCCCAGACAGTGCAACAAGTTACCAGAAATCGGTTACCTTGCTGTCAGAAGAAGAAACCTCTGAGCCCACGCTTGCCTAGTCAGGGCATCAAACAGTTAAAAAGATAGAGGGATAGATTAAGACACTCCAAGCCTCTGAGAGCTCATGAGTATTGTAAAATGCCTATAAATGGTTGAAAGTTAAATGTATAAGGGGTTCAACTTCTGGAGACTGTGGATACTCTGTTCCTTGCAGCGTCTCATCTTCATTCCAGTAATACAAGCTTCTTTTGCTGTTATATGTTAAATTCTCATTTTCTCCTGTGTCCTTAGCTTGCACATGGATAGTCTATTCATGATTTCTTCTGTGTTTAATGCCAGATAACTGTCATCTTATCTCTGCGTTGATAAATTAGATTTGCAAGCTTCATTTACTTCCTGTAGCTAGCCATTCATATATGTTTATGTATGCATCTGCTGGTACAGTCAGTATTCTCCATCTATCCATTGAATCTATAAACTATCGAACATTAGTGGTCTAAAGCCTTGTCAAGTTGAGGGTGTTCATGCATGTCTGGAGTGAAAACAGAGTTGAAACGGTTATCTAGCTTGATCCAAACCTTTATCCATTCCAATAGTTCCGAAAACAATATTGAAGATTATATGTTACCAGGCATCTCCGAGCTGCAACCTAGGAGAGTTTCTTGGAGTGATAACACCTCCCACACACCCACAGCAAGAAAGAGACACAAGAATGAGGAAAAAATAGGCTCATATCGAATTTTAAAAACCCATGGCACACTTTTCACGGGACATGTGTCCCTCAAAAATCATGTCCAACGCGTGGGAGTCAGAACACGAGGGAGGGGGAGAACGAATCCGGTTTCTTAGCTAATTAATTATTATAGCCAACTTAGATGATGCGATAATTGTGTTCATAAAATCTACCAGAAAGATCAAAATAATCAATAGGATTTATGTAATGCACAAAGATAATGAAATACATTTTTAATGGCTATAATATAAATACTGTCCACCTTCTTTTGTTGTCCATTCATTTTGATGGCCAAACTAGAAGGTGCACGTGTTGTGATGTCAATTTGTATGAAATTGGAAGGATGTGACTAAGCCTTGGGAGATTGTATTTTAATTATGCCAATGCTAATGATTCAGTGGTCCGAATAAAGCTCAGTTTCTCAATTTTGTCTACGATACCTATGTTTAAAACAATGTCACCAAAACTTGGAATGGGCAAAAACTTGACAAGGCATAAGAGCCCAGGGTTTGACTTGGATCGGGGAGAAAAAGGAAAAATTGGCAAGTAAGAAATTAGAAGGATATACACATACTTTGACACGTGAAATTGAGAGAATCTAACTCCGTTAGATCGAGTTTGACATATGATTAATTGTGAGCCAAATTCAGTCAAAGTGAGTTTGTCTCAGGAAGATTAGGAAAAAAACATTTACAGTCCTATTAGAGTCAAACTCAGTAAATCACAAGTTTGATTCGTGAAAATCCAAACAGTTTGCAGACCCTTTTATCCCCAGTGGCCCTGAACATTTGTGTCGTTCAACTACAGTCAGATCTCATCCTGTAAAACAACTGTGCAGAACTCATTTTCCAAATCTTTTGGCTAAAACTACTATAGATTTTTTCTAGTGATAACATAGGAGATTATTTTGAAGTTTTGAAAAATGGAAGCTGCAAATAATAGTTTCTCATAGAAAATTCAAAATATTTGAAGCTTGCTAGGTTTTAGGATAAGTTGTCAACCAAACTAGCACACCTGCCCCTTCGGTAAGTCAGCACAGTAACAATTTTGCAAGAGTTTCTAAAAATGCTATTGGGATCAACAAAATCCTCATTTTGCAAGCCATCATTAGACCTAGAATCTCATTGCCAGTCAACCCTGCAATGAAGTTGATGTTAATTGACATAAACTGCAAATTGGCATGGTACGAAACAAGTCCTAAATCGAGGAAAGTGACATTATCGACCAGGTAATCCATGCTGATTATTCCACAGCCGCTATGTCTCAATAATTTTCAGATAGATTCTAACCTAAGCCAGTATAGCACATCTAGCCTGAATAACCCACTCACTCAAATGCAACAAAAGATGGAAGGGATACTAAGGATAATACTATTGGTCAGTTCATCACATAACATATAGAAACTCTTTGACTAGAATATCAGAAATTATAAAGATATCTTCCCAGCTAGTTTATGCCTTACGGATATGGTATTAAAACTTGTAACAATAGTTTTTATCAACACCTATTCTCCTAATGGCGGTGAGAGAAGCAACACTAGATCCCAAAAAGCCTAGATCCAACAGAAGCTTAACAAAATAAAAAAACCCTTGCCACGGTTTCAAAGTCAATAAATCATGCAAGGCCCTTGAGGCCTGGCACATGTGCATTGCTAGCATCACCAGTAATCTCCACAAGAACATTGTCCATCACTGAAATGATGGTAACGTTGGGCATCTCTCACGACAATCTCTCGTGCTTCGATTTTGGAAATGAACTTGATTGCAGAGTGACAGTCACCACAAACTCGAAGATTCTTGATGACTCTTATGACGGTTTCAGGGGCTGTGTTCAATAGACCAAATGCAATTGCTAGCTTCTCACTATGATGACCAAGAATGTGTTCTTTCTGTTCCTCCTCCACATCATTCAGCGCATATCTTGTATTAGGGATATAACCTTCTGCCATCATCTCCTTAAACAAAATTTCCAACTTTTTATAGATTTCTTCTGTTTGTGGGTGTGATCTGTCTCCTACGAGAAAAGCATGCACCTGTTTACCGATCTCAATCCAACTGCATCCTGGTGTTTTTATCACCCCTCTTTCCTTCATCATTTTCCGAACCTTTTCAAGCTCACCCCATTTGCCAGCTTCGGCATAGATGTTGGAAAGAAGCACATAAGGTGCAGCATTTTTAGGCTCTAACTCAAAAAGGTGTTCTGCCACACATTCTCCTAGCTCTACATTGTGATGTATCCTGCAGGCACCAAGTAAAGACCTCCACACAGCAGCATCAGGTTTTATTGGCATTTTTTTGATAAGCTGGTGTGCTTCCTCCAGTCTTCCAGTTCGGCCAAGAAGGTCAACCATACAGCTATAGTGCTCCACTCTAGGGGTGATGTGATAATCTGTAGTCATGCGATTGAAGTAACAATAGCCCTCATCCACTAAACCCACATGACAGCAGGCAGACAAGACACAAACTAGAGTTATATCGTTAGGTTTGATGCCAGAGTCTTCCATTTGTTGGAAGAGTGCAATCGCTTCCTTACCGAACCCATGCATTGCATATCCTGCAATCATCGCTGTCCAGGAGACGACATCTCGGTTATGCAGGTTCTCAAACACCTCACGTGCCTTCTCTATGTTACCACACTTCGCATACATGTCTACCAGGGCATTCATGACAAGGATATCAGAGTCGAATCCACTTTTGATTATTTCTTCGTGGATTTCCATACCCTGTTCCAGAGCTGCCAAGTTGGCACATGCTGGGAGAACATTGGCAAAGGTTTTCGCGCTGGACTTCACTCTTGCCAGCTGCATTTGTTTGAATAGCCTCAGGGCCTCATGGCCCAACCCATTCTGTGCACAGCCAGCAATCATCACCGTCCAAGACACTGCATCTCGTTTACTCATTTTGTCAAACACATCCCGCGCTTTCTCTATGTTTCCACATTTTGCATACATGTCTACAAGGGCACTGTCGACAATAACATCAGACTGAAACCCACTTCTAATTATCTCTTCATGGATTTTCATCCCCTGTTGTAGAGCCGACAAGTCCCCGCACGCCGGTAGCACGCTTGCAAACGTCTTCATGTTGGGCTTCACACCTTCCAACTGCATTTGTTCAAAAAGTCTCAGGGCCTCCTCTCCACAATCATTCTGAACATACCCTGCAATCATGGCTGTCCATGAAATAACATTTCTTTGACGCATTTTGTCAAACACATCGCGTGCCTTAGCCATGTGCGCACATTTTGCATACATGTATACAAGAGCATTGGCCACAGCAACATTGGACTCGTATCCACTCTTATTTATTTTTTCATGGATTTCCACACCCTGCTGCAGGGCTACCAAGTTGGAACAAGCTGAGAGAATACTAGAAAAGGTGAATTGATTGGGTTTGATGCCTGATCGTTGCATTCGCTGAAAAAGCGCAAATGCCTCCTCGGCAAGCCCATGTTTGGAGTAACCTGTGATCATCACAGTCCATGAGCACACATTTCGCTCAGGCATTTCCTCAAAAGCCCTGCGAGCATCCACCAGTTTCCCGCACTTCGCGTACATATTGACGAGCGTGTTCTGTAAAATTGTGTTATTGAAAACCCCCGTTTCATTGATGTGGGCATGGATCAATTTACCTTCGGTTAAGGCTTTTTTCTTAATGCATGCCCGCAAGAGCAAAACATAAGCAGAAAAGTCGAACGGGTTGTCGAGAAGAAAAAGATGCAGAGTACGGAATGCCTCTCCCAGTTGGCCCTGCTCACACAAATATTTCAGATTTTTTGGAGCGATTTTGCTGCCATTGGATTGCATTCTATTCTGGAGGACAAAACATGGGCTGACAGAGCATAGCCTCGTCAGCGTTGCCTCCTTCTTCTTCTGAATTTGCCACTTATAGGGTTGCTGTGTTGTGTGATTTTTCCCATGAATTGAATTGGAAAATGAACGGAAGGGCGTACGAATTTAACGTTATTGTCACATAATTGGATAGGATACGAAGGAGCAAAGGATTACTGGTGGGAATCTATTACAAAAAGCCCATTTACAAAGTACTTTGAGATTGCAGAGCAGTTGGCGAACCTTCACTCGAGCGTTACATATCCACTGGATTAACAGTGGCGTCTGCGCCCAGGAATTTCGTTTGAATTTTTAACCATTCGAATCTATTCAGAATTGGAAAAACTCCTTGTGAATTTTGTTCTATGACCATGCACAGAATTTCGTCCTTGCTCATATCTAAAATTTCTCTTCCTCAAATTTATAACTGAAACAAAGATCCTTGTAATGTAAACCTATTCCAGTAAAAATCTTATATACTCTGCTACGAAACACACGAATCGAACCTGAAAGGTGAACAAATTTTATAGCGAGTGTTTATTTTCGTGTACATCCTCATTTTATGTACATAAAATAAAATATATTCACATGGATACTTATCACTTATCACTGGATGTTGTAGTGGGTAGTGTATAAATCAAGGAATCCATCTAGTATTGAAAGGTGTGGTGGGTGGTGTATAAATCATTAAATCTATACAATAGCATTGAATACCACATGTAGGGTGAATAATGTTCGCCTATACATGGATATGGTTCCATGTATATTGGAATTTGGATAGGTTTGATATACAAATTTTATTTTTATTATAAAAATGGTAGGTATGGTTGAACACACAAAAATGAAAACATATTTAGGTAATTATGTGATCTATTTCATTAATAATATAGATATAAATATAATAGTTTATGACTTTAGGTTTAATATTTCTAGAGGTTTTTTGGACTCTTAATGGTTATTCAAATTCACTTGTGACTTTTCATCTTCCCACTAAGTGAATAATACAAATTTACCAGAATCCTTAAGGATTACATTTCCAACACTACCACCTTAATTTGAAGGAGTGTATGTGTGTCCAAGAAAAAAGTTGAAACCTTGAAGTGGCTAACTACGAATGGTTAAATATGCTCCATGAATCTGGTGGTTTAAAGAAGACCACAAAATAAATGAGTAGTAAAAGTTGAAATCTTCTACTAAATTGTTGTTTAAGGCTGACCACTAAAACTGGAACTTGGGTCAAATCAATTCCTAATTTAGCTAGAATTTGATGTCTTCTACGAAACATAAGTGCTCTCAGATGGTGGTTTAAAGATGATCACAAATTGATGTTTGATAGAAGTTGTAAATCTTTTTCTAAATGGTGGTTAAAGGAAGATCAAAAACCAAATGGTGGTTTTGGGATAACAACAAACCAAATCATACTCATGGAACATGACATTGTCTCTGGCTATAGCTTTGACTCTAGCTCTAGGCTCTAACTACTGGCTCTGGTTCTGGTTGTGGCTCAGGCTGACTTATTTTTGTCTAACTGATAAGACTTTGAAACTTGAAGTTGATTGTCAATCACTAATGTTTTGGCTTCCCCCTATCAAATATAAGGTGAAAAGATGAAAATCTATCTCCTACAAGATATGTGAACACTTGAGAATGGATTCTACTGTATGACCAATATATCTTATTAGTTGTGATGATCATTACTAATAAGTAATCCAACCAAGATGAATCTTTACTCTTGCAAGGTTCTTATGACAAGAACATTTGTTGGAATGATGACTATACTTTTCACAATGTTCATAAGGACGATGATAAAAAAATTGATCCTTCATATATTCAAATTGATGACAATGATTGTATTTGGGAATATAATGTGGAAGTGGATCAATGAAGATGAACTTTATTGAAGAAACCCAACACTTCGGAACTAGATTGGTTTGGAATAATCTAAATGTGAAAGATCACTTCCTTTTTGTATCTAAGACTTGTTCTTTGCTTGTTATTGATGATTTCTTCCAAAGGTCTAATGATGGGCTTGGGAGTGCAAGTGGAATTTCTTCATCTTCATTTAAATTTACTTTTGAGGTGGTGTTATGTGCTAGTTACTGATAAGAATCATTCTCAAAGTCAAAAGGATAATTTGTTGGGTGTGGAGCCTGATTATCTTCCTTATTCAGAGGTATCACTGCATTGGACCCCAGTTCGTAATGTGGTGGCAACAACGCTCGTAATATTTGCATTGCAAGGGGGGTCCGGGGGGGGCAGCGCCCCTGAAGCTAAAAATAGATATAAAATTGCCTTGTAAAATGTTGTAATTTCGTAGTCAATCTGGGTCGTTCATTAGGCAGAGATTTAGCGGTAGAAGTTATGTTTAATTTAGGGTTTTTTTCCCTAGAAGGAAACCCCTCGCTATATATGAGGGAATTGTCTTGCGTCTATGTAAATATGTATTCTGAGTGAGAAAGAGAGTGGAGATTGTGTGAGAGCAAAGAGGGAATTACAACGGATCTATTGTAGGTTGTATCGCTTCATTTTGCCGGATAATATAAAAGGAAGGACTGCCTGTTTCTCTGTGGACGTAGCCCAAATTGGGTGAACCACATATATTTGTGTCTCTCTTGTTTTATGTGTTTTCTGTGTTTATATTTCTGCAATATATTTTATGTGTTCCATTGATCTGTAATATATATTTTACTAGCAACTCGTATCATAGCCGAAGGTCTATTTTGTTGATAAACTTGTAGGAGAGAAGGGTTCTTGGTTCGAGTGGGAGCAATGGCGGAAGATGGTAGGTTTAGGGTCGAAAAATTTAACGTCCAAAACTACCAGCTATGGAAGATGCAGATGGAAGATTATTTGTACCAGAAAGATCTATACCAACCATTGAGCGGAAAGACAAAGAAGTCGATGAGTATGATAGGCACAGAATGGGATATTCTCGACAGAAAGGCACTTGGAACAATATAGTTGTGCCTAGCGGTGTTGGTAGCCTTTAATATTTCGAAGGAAATGACAACAGAGGGTTTAATGTAGGCATTGGCCAAACTATATGAAAAACCCTTGGCCTCAAATAAGGTATTTCTTATGAAGTGTTTATCTAATATGAAGATGTCAGAAGGTGGATATGTTGCTGATCATTTAAATGAATTTAATACAATTACCAGTCAATTAAGTTCTGTAGGGGTAACTTTTGATGATGAAGTTAGGGCTTTGTTATTTCTATGCTCATTGCCAGAAAGTTGGAATGGTTTAGTTATGGCCATTAGTAACTCTGTCTCTGGATTTAGTACTTTAAAGTTTGATGTTGTTGTTGGTGCAATCATTAGCGAGGAAATGCGACGGAAAAGCTATGGTGAGACATCAGGTAATGCTTTGACTGCAGAGACTAGGGGAAGAAAATAGGAAAGAGGAAAGAGCCCAGGATATCACAGTAAGTCAAGGAAAGGTACATCCAAGTCTAGATTGGGGATAGTGTGCTGGAAATGCAAGAAGAAAGGACACCTAAGAAAAGACTACAAGTCTCAGAAGGGAAAAGAAGGAGACACTCAACAAGAAAACAATCATGAAGCGAATTTGACAGGTGATGTGTTGTAAGATGCTTTGATTCTTTCATTATAAAATATTATTGATGCCTGGGTGGTAGATTCAGGGGCCTCATTCCATGCCACACCTGATAGGAAACAATTTCAGGATTATGTTCAAGGAGATTTTGGACAGGTTCGATTGGGTGATGATAAACCCTGTAAAATCATTGGAATGGGTACAGTTTTCATAAAACAACAGAATGGAAATCAATGACTATTAAAGGAGGTAAGGCATGTTCCAGATTTGAAGAAAATTTTGATTTCAACAAGGCAGTTGGGAGGTGAAGGCTATGTGACTACTTTTATAGATAAAACCTAGAAGGTCACTAAAGGAACCCTGGTAATAGAAAAAGGAGAAAAGGGTGGTACATTGTATTTATGTAATGGTATTTCTAATTTTGTTAATGCTTTAACCTCTATAGGAGAAGATACGACATTGTGGCATCATAGGCTTAGGCACATGAGTGAGAAGGGGATGTAGATTCTTCACTCAAGAAATTTGTTGCTAGGTTTGAAGCATGTTCATTTAAAATTATGTGAGAATTGTGTTTATGGAAAACAAAAGAGTGTCAGATTCCTCAGAGTTGGGAAAGAAAAGAAGATCAAAAAATTGGAACTGGTGCATACAAATGTATGGGGACCTGCTCAGGTATCATCTCTCAGTGGCTCTCGCTATTATGTTACTTTTATTGATTATGCAACCAGAAAAACCTGGATTTATTGTATTCGAAATAAATTTGATGTATTTGATACTTTCAAGAAATGGAAATCTTTGGTTGAAAATGAGACAGGAAAAAGGTTGAAGTATCTCATATCAGATAATGGAGGTGAATATTGTAGCAAAGAGTTTGATAAATACTATTCAGAGAATGGAATTCGCAGAGAGAAGATAGTTCCAGGAACACCACAAGAAAATGGTGTGTTAGAAAGGATGAATAGGACAATCATGGAGCGGCCAAGGTGCATGAGATTGCATGCAGGATTGCCTTTACAATTTTGGGAAGATGTTGTAGATACTGTTGTTTATCTAATAAACAGAAGGCCTTCAAGTTCATTGGATGGTGGTATTCCAGAGAAGGCATGGACAGGTAAAAAGGTAAACTACTCATTTTTAAAGACTTTTGGTTGTGAAGCCTTTGCCCACATTAATAAAGAAAATAGAACAAAGCTTGAGGCAAAATAAAAGAAATGTACCTTTATTGGATATGGTGTTAATGATTTTGGTTATCGCTTTTATGATTATGAAAAACACAAAATCATTAGGAGTAGAGATGCCATATTCAATGAAAAGGTTTTGTATAAGGATCAGCTGCAGGAAAAGAAACAGGAAAAGAAAATAGAGAATACACAGTGCTTGATGAGATCACAAAAAAGTGAAGGTGCTTGAAAATCATAATGATCAATAGCCAGAACAAAAACAACAACCACAACAACAACAACAAGCACCTCAAACACCTGAAAATGGTGTTAGAATATCTACCAGGATTAGTAAACCCCCTGAACGATACTCTCCTTCATTATATTATGTATTGTTGACTGGTTCTGGTGAACCAAAATGTTATGAAGAAGCAGTGTAGGTAGAAACCAAGAAGAAGTGGGAACAAGCTATGAAAGAAGAGATGGACTCCTTAGCACATAACCAGACTTGGGACTTAGTTAGGTTTCCTGCAGGTAAAACAACATTGCAGAATAAATGGGTTTACAGGTTGAAGGAAGAAGATGGAGGTAGAAAAAGGTATAAAGCTAGACTTGTGGTGAAGGGGTTTGCACAGAAAAAGGGTATAGACTTTGATGAGATATTTTCTCCTGTTGTTAAAATGAATTCAATCAGAACTATTTTAAGTCTAGTAGTAGCTGAAGATTTGCATCTTGAGCAGTTAGATGTAAAGACAACCTTTCTCCATGGGGATTTGGAGGAAGAGATATATATGTAGTAACCACAAAGATATGAGGTAAAATGGAAGGAGAAACTAGTGTGCAGGTTGAAGAAGAGCTTGTATGGCTTAAAATAGGCTCCAAGGTAGTGGTATCTAAAATTTGATAGGTTTATGTCTGAAAAAGGTTATACTAGATGTCACTCTGATCATTGTGTTTATCTCGAAAGGCAAAATGATGGCAGCTATATTATATTGTTATTGTATGTATATGACATGCTTGCTGCAGGTTCTAACATGTAGGAAATAAATGTGCTCAAAAGAAAATTGGCGAACTCATTTGCAATGAAGGATTTGGGTGTTGCAAAACAAATCATGGTATGAGAATAACTAGAGATAGGAAGAATAAAAAATTAACATTGTCTCAGAGTGAGTACATAGAAAAGGTGTTGAAAAGATTTAATATGCAGAATGCAAAACTTGTTAGTATACCTTTGGCTAGCCATTTCAAACTAAGTAAGGAGGTGTGTCCCAAGACTCAGGAAGAAATGGCTTATATGTCTAAAGTTCCATATGCATCAGCAGTTGGAAGCTTAATGTATGCAATGGTCTGCACAAGGTCTGATATTGCACATATAGTGGGAGTTGTAAGCAGGTACATGAGCAATCCATGAAAAGAACATTGGATGGCGGTGAAGTGGATTCTTAGGTATTTGAGAGGTACCACAAATCAAGCATTATGCTTTGGTGTTTCAAACATTTATCTATAGGGATAAGTTGATGCTGATATGGTGGGTGATAGAGATAACAGGAGGAGCACAACAGGGTATGTGTTTACTGTAGGTGGAATAGCTGTCAGTTGGGTTTCAAAACTGCAAAGTGTTGTTGCACTCTCAACAATGGAAGCAGAGTATGTTACTGCTACAGAGGCTAGTAAAGAAATGATTTGGTTACAAAGGTTTCTGGATGAATTGGGTAAGAAGCAGGAGTTGGGTAGGTTATACAGTGACAACCAGAGTGCCATACATCTTGCAAAGAACTCTGCATTTCATTCCAAGACAAAACATATACAAATCAAGTATCATTTCATATGGTTAGTGTTGGAAGATGGACAATTGAAGCTGGAAAAGATACACGGTGGCCAGAATCCTACATATATGTTAATAAAAGTTTTAACCAAGGAGAAACTGAGATTTTTCTCGGTTTCAATTGGTCTCCAAGTATGATGATGAAGATGAGAAACAACCAGGTCCAAAGTGGAGTCATTGTCCAACAAATGAAGCAACGGTGGAGTTGCTATAATCATTCTCCAAGTGGGAGATTGTTGGGTGTGGAGCTTGATTATCTTCCTTATTTAGAGGTATCACTGCATTGGACCCCAGTTCATAATGTGGTGGCAACACCGCCCGTAATATTTGCGCTGCAAGGGGGGTAAGCCCCCTCGAAGTTAAAAATAGATTTAAAATTGCCTTGTAAAATGTTGTAATTTCGTAGTCAATCTGGGTCGTTCATCAGGTGGAGATCTCACGGTAGAAGTTATGTTTAATTTAGGGTTTTTTTCCCTAGAAGGCAACCCCTCGCTATTTATGAGGGAATTGTATTGCGTCTATGTAGATATGTATTATGAGTGAGAAAGATAGAGGAAATTGTGTGAGAGCGAAGAGAGAATTACAAAGGATTTGTTGTAGGTTGTATCTCTTCTTTATGCTGGATAATATAAAAGGAAGGACTGGCTGTTTCTCCGTGGACGTAGCCCAAATTGGGTGAACCATGTATATTTATGTCTCTTTTGTTTTATGTGTTTATATTTCTACAATATATTTTATGTGTTCCATTGCTCTGTAATATATAATTTACTAACATAATTATTATAAACAAAGACTAGTTCATAATGTTGACTTTTTGTTGTTGTAGTTCATCTCATTGGAGTTGTGATTCGAGCTGAAGAAACTCAATTTTATCGTGTGAATCTTATAAATAGGTTTGAACATCAACAAGAGTGGCTTTGTCAATTATGATTATATCCTCAATCATATAGATATTCGAGTATTTAATAATTCTAATAACTTGTCAATTTGATTCATTCGTTAGAGGAAATTTCATCCTAAAAGTGGCCTCCTAATGAAAAATAATAGTTAAAATATTAAAATAAGAGTTATGAATTTTAGAGGGCAAAGAAGAAAACTATTTTTTTAATTGTATTTTTGGCTTATCTCATCACAGTTTTACTCAAATTTCAAGTGTAGACACTCGTTGGTAAATTTCGCATCCAACGAGTATCCATTATGCATACTTCTGAGAAGACAAGTTTTTTAATGTATCTTCATTTTTTATCAATGTCGGTTTTCTCAGAAGTATGCATAATGGGTACTCATTGGATGTGAACTTTAGCATGGAGTGTCTACACTTGAACTTTGAGTAAACCTATAAGGAGATAAGCCAAAAATACAATGAAAAAAATAATTTTCTTATTTTCCCTCCAAAATATTTACATGTATCTCTTTTTAAATTTAAATGATTATGATTGGTTTACATATTATGTACATGGATATTTCATGGACACTTTTAGGTTGAAAATTCCTCTAATGTTCCCAACAATTTAAGCTCAACATATGAAAGTTATCAATTTCCACTGAAAATGCACCTGTTTACAATGCATTTGACTTATTTTAAAAAAGAAGAAGTGAACTTATAAAAAGTTATTTGCAAGTTACAATTAATGTGTGGTCTAGACTAGGAAAGAACTCCACACTTGATTATTTTCCATCTTTCATAGAATCCCTTATTCGTAAACCATCATGGATATTCCACTTGGTAATTTGTCACAATAGATGTGATAAAAATTTATTGAAATTTGAAAATACATGCTATGAGGGTTAAGTTTCCTTAGACTTTCTAGATTTATTAAATTATTCTTTTCTTTTTATGCATGCAATATATAAAGTGAAAAAAGATAGAGAACACGCTAAATAATTGCTCATAAAAGCACAATGCACAAGATATGGCTTGGCAGATCCTTTTGGGTGTTAATTGGATGAATCTCATTCTAGGGACAAAACAAGATCTCCCTAGGCCTGGAAACCAAGTCTAGTAACAATCAAGGCAAAATACACTAATTCTTCTCTAAAAATACCAGAATCATTTAGAAGTAAACTTACCTTATGACTGAAACAATTCTTCAATCCTTTATTTGCTTGAGATCCTGCTCTACTTTCAATCCCTGAAATGGAATATGCAATGATAAAAATAACACAAGATAAAAGCATACAACATATAAATGAATTCAAGTTATTTCTAACCAAAAGATCAAGGAGTTTTGATATACGTATGTAAACATTGAACACATTATATGAGAAAAATATTGCACTTTGTATTAACAATGGGAAGACAAGATTACAACCCTTTAGCCTTGATGTCATAAGCTCTCTTCCAAGAAATATCTAATCCTTCCTCTTGTAATTATAAGCCTTCACTCTTCAATTTGACAACATAAGGGTACCTCAAAAGCCAACCTCTATTCCTTTAGTATGTGTTATATTTATAAGAGAGGAGAGGAGGTTGGAGATCCATCTTCTAAGGGATGAGATCCACAATTAGAGGGGATTAGTTCCATGATCATGGGGATGAGATACATCATTCCTGGGATGAGTTCCAAAGAAGTAGGAGCTCAACGTCTAGTTGGTTGAGGGAAGATTCATCAACAAGGTTCTAGAATTTACTTTTTTATTTTTACCCATGTTGAAAGGGTGTTGCACTTTGTAATGGAGAACAATGTGTCATACTACGTAGGTGTCAATGACTGAAGCTGCGGTGTCCTAATTTGTGCCTAGTAAAAGTGTGACACTACTTAAAATTAGGGTTTCTAAGTAATGTAATCTAGGATTCTTGGAATCTTCAAAATGGGTTTTCTTCCAACTTTGTAGGGGATTATTAATAAGGGTTCTTCAGATGGCGAGGGATCTAGATTTGGGGTCATTTCCCCAATGGTGACAAAATGACGTGTAAGAAACTTCCCCCTAAAGCGCAAAGTCATAAATTGTTTATGAGGGTGTTACATAGTATTTTGTCACACCTCCCACACTTCCTTGTGACATACCCTGTAGTGCCTAAAACATGACCATCATGTAGTGTACTCATCTAGATATGCAACTCAGGTCCTCCCTAAAAATGATGATGGAAAAATGACTTGAGATTCCCCTGAAGAAAAGGGCTCTAAAACCTTAATTTTAGGATCATCGCTCCCCTGACACTGAAAACTGTGATGGTCGCTAGTTGCACTATACTAGCCCCTAGTCTAAGATGATGCATTCTAATCCACCAACTGAGCTTGGAACAAGTGACAAGCTAGGAGGAGGGAATCATTGACTAAGTATTGTGTAGTTTCAATAGCCAAGGGAAAATCTTGAGCTTTGAGACTGCGTAATGCGTAGCTCAAGTAGGCCTAAAGGACGCCACTACATAGTTTCTAGAGTAAGTGGGGACAGGTTGAGGGAATGGACACTAGGAGAGAAAACTGAAAAATTATGGGTGTCAAGGGAGGTTGGGCTATGACCCAACTACATAGTTCAAGGACTTAGGGGATGAGCTTGAGGCTTGAGGATGTGAAGTTCGAAGTTTAGGTCTGGTTAGAGGACTTAACTACACAATTATGGAGGTCAAGGTATGGGCCTAGGAACATGAATTGTGCAGTGCATAAATCCTCAGAGACAAGAACTACACATTGCGTAGTACCAAGTAGCAAGGTTGCAATGTAGATGGATGAGACTGTGCAGTGCCTAGTTCAGAAAGGGCCTGATGAAGCTAATTTGCTTCGTTAGGAAGTTTTTCGAAAATGGCTAAGTGTAGGATTGGTGAGATAGTTGATGAACCATGATGAACCTTGACTGTGATCACACACTTAAAATAATTTGATGAATTAACAACATAGATCATACAAAATATGAATGAATCATCTCCCTCCGTGTGACAACTTTACGACAAGGTACACAAGTGCGACACTTAAGATAAAATTTGGGATGACTATGATGATACTTGTGCGACAGTGTTCAGAAATTTGTGTATGAGTGCGACAGATGTTTACGTAGTTAGAACAACTCATATAATCAAAGGTATACCTTTGAAACCATCATAATAGGTTTGAAAACATTGTGCGACAACCAAACATGCCGAAAGATGACAGTTAACCCAACATGCAAAAGGGAGCAAAACACTGCATGAAAGCTCATGAAATAAGCTTTGATGTTTGCGAAAATAATGTACAATACTAAGGAAGGCTCTGGAATTAAGTGTAAGAAATTTTTTTGGAGGGTGTTGGAGAAACCACAACACTTAGCAACACACTAGTTCAACTCCAACTTCTCTATCAAGGCTAACTTCTTTTGTGCAAGGCCTCGATTCTTCAGGGAGTATTGATTCATCACGCAAATTACTTTGGCCTTCACACTTACCCTATGAATATAAACGGTCCCCCATATACCTTCTCGGTTGAAAACAACATAAGATTCAACAATATCACAACGTTTCGAGTCGGGAAAGGTATTGTAGCTCACGAGCTTAAGATTTTCAGAGTAATTATTCATCTCTGGTGTTGCTCTATTGCCACTAGGCCTAGATAGTACTGAGATTGTAACAATCCCTCCTCCCAGGTCCACCCAAACAACTAGATAGGTGGGGTAAACATGTGACGAGAGAGGCTACTATAAGGGATTCAACTTCCTTGGTGACCTTAAGGAAATGGAACCGATGGAACATATCAAACAAACCCATCCACATCAGCAACAACACCCTCAGGAGACATGTCAGCCACTCAGACATCCTGTCCCTGAGTCCCACTGATGATTTAAGCCTTTTAACCCTTGGTCGCTCTCATGCTATAGGAAAGATAATGACCATAAGCCAAAGTCACTCTCATAGGCCTGTGTGCTAGTGTCCCTGGACTTTTTCCAGCAGACCTTTGCCAATGTCCTCGATATTTGAGCCACTTTTCTACCCCAAAATCTCAGTTTTTTCCTAGGATTTGTTATAAACTTTAGAATCCATCAAAGACATGATGACAATATAAAAAATAAAAAATAAACCTCAGGACTAGGCCTTAACATCCCCAGCCGGGACTGACATTCTGTCAAACACTTGGCATAAATGCAACCTACAGGTCTAGGATATAAGACAGAGCATGAATGACTGAAAGAACTTATGAAACATAACCAAAAGGATAATCTCCTTCTCCATTGAACTATTATATCATCAATTAGGTCTTGCATCCATCCATTCAACAATTACAAGTAATTACATGAAATAACCATGACATGAACTGGTCATTTAACCATGCTTATAACCAACATAAAACCATACATATCAGAGATATGACAACCATTAAATCCACATATAAACCAGTGCAAAAGTAAGAGAAATTAAGTTTTATTAATCATAGGAAAATTTGACTAGGTTCGGGACTTCCAGGTACCACCCAACCATAGACATGGCTGAACCAAATCTTTCTTTTAGCTAGTAACCCCCACGCCATATTCCAAGCATGAATGTGGGATCTCATAGAACAACCAATCCATGAAAAACCAAGGGAATCTAGAGGTTAAACCACCTCCACCCTCATCAAATTGTGATCACACCAAAATCGATGCTCCGATCACAAGCGAACTAAACTTGGAATTCCATCCAGAATCCATCACTATCCTCAAGGAATTTTCTGTCTCCTTGTCTCTCAAGCTTTACCACAATTCAATCTTGGATCACTAAGCCCTACATCGAGATTAGTCTCTCAAGCTTTACTGCAATCTAAACCCAGATCACTAGGCCCTAAATCGAGACTTCTCCCTCAAGATTTATCGTGTATCTTGCCAAAACCGGTCAAGGGATTCCTAAGCCTTTGGGAATAAAACTTGAGACCACCTTTGCCTTAGATTCCAAAATCCATCCGACACACCAAAACTCAAAGCCAAGATAAACATCCCAACATACCATGGCATTCAGAAAAAGGGAAGGCTAGGTTGAAAACTACTATCATAACCAGGCAAAACCATGCCACCGATAGCAACATAACCATACACCAACATGCAAAGGCATGCAGGTCAAAACCAGCTAGGAAATCACACATGCAAAAGATTACCTGCAATTATTCCTTCTGAAGCTATTTGATCCTACTTTTCTTTCCTTGGTCCAAAGCTAGAGTGCTCCAAGAAAACTCTAAGTTACCAAGAGAGAGAGAGAGAGAGAGAGAGAGAGAGAGAGAGAGAGAGAGAGAGAGAGAGGGAGAGATCCAAACTTGAACTGGCCAAGGGATTAACACTGTCTAAGCTTGTCAACTGATCCTCAAAAGCCTTTTTATCAATGAGACCTCTATTTTCTTCATTTTCCATTATTTTCCTTGAATTTCCTCCTCACATGAAACCTATGACCTTTCACCTTACTTTTCTCCTAATTTCCTTTATTTTCATAAATAAATGTGCCAAAAATTCCTTTTTGCCTTTTAATGCTTTTGGCTTTTCCTTTGCCATTTTTTCTTAGCCAAAACACACATCAAGTGATGCCCACTAGGATATCTTTGCCCAACATTCAGCTTGGAATACGTGTCCCTTACATGTGGTCTTATTTTTCCTTTATTAACCTTTATTACATGAATTTTTTACTGGGGATGTTACAAAACCCTCTCCCTTAGGGAACATCATCCTCAGTGTTAAACCACACCAAGACGTTAGCAAGACCACTGAAAAGCAAAAATACTGCGATGGATATTTATAACTTAGCTCGTTGCAGTATTTACAATGAATGAACTGTTCAAAAGTAAAACATCATGACAACATGACAACATATCACATACTGGAGCTTTATAACACAACTCATTATGGTATTTACAATGACCACATATACACATATGCACATTTGATAAAATTGCAAGTCAAAGGATACGATGCCAGTATCAATCAACAAGGGAATCCAAAGGATCACACCTCTACCCTCAAAATTAATACCAAGATTCACCTCGTTCCCAAGAAGTCGAGAATCCACTGCCGTAGTCAAAGCTGCATCCAAAGCCCATCGTTACAATCTTGCACCACTTGTCCCCTTAGTGAAAAATTACCAACTCATTGTTCCAGGGCGCACTCCCAATGTGCATCTGATTCCATCTAGGAGTGCTAATGAATAAAAAAAATACATCCTTGACCTTCCGTTCTCTGCGACACAGTCCCTCAGGAAATATAGTCACCCCCTTCCGTGCAGTCACTCACCTTCCAAGTTCCTTAGAATCCCCTATCCCTGGTAATCCATCCCTTAGAAAGGCTTCCTTGCATCGAAAGATCAACAACCAAGGCATATACCTACCTCAAAACCATCATACCGAGCATAACATGCTCAAGGCAATCAATGGACACTATTGGGTACCAATGTCTCACAATAGCTCTGTTCCTGAAGTACTTTACCAACATACTGCTACATTTTCCAATTTATTTCACTATTGATGCCAATTCTTGCAGTTGATTTTGGCCACTCAATCGGTCATGTTCATGCATTCTTGTTCCAAGCACATAAATTCCATTAGATTTAAAATAAATCGAAATAAATTCACATCATACCTCATTGGTAGCTTGCCAATAAGGTACACTTGCAATTCTATTCACTTCCTATCACAGCAAGTCAAACTAGAACCTTTGACAAAATCATCATGCATAAACATATCACATCAGGTTAGCTCAAAACACAACCATCATAGATCAAAATCATAAATCACATGTAACCATCATAAAACATAATAATAGATCACATGTAATCATCGTAGACCATAATCATAAATCACATACATAATAAAACTGAAATATAGTACCAATACTTATCCTTTCATCAATCCTTAGCTTCTACCTTTGTCCTTATTCATACGCACTCTGGATCGGTTGCCACCTAGACAAACACCCAGTGCCTTCTCCTCAACCATGTGCACATGCACCTAGTGTGCATCACACACATACAACTACACACATCATACGACACCATGCAATACATGCATCTACACAGGTACCATATGTACCACATGTACACAATACCACCTATACACTGCAACCACCTGTACAATGTGTGCACATCATCACATGTACACGACACCATCTGCACAACATGTACACTGCACCACCTTTACAATGTGTACACAAAACCACATGTACATAGTACCACATGCACGACATGTACACAACACCACCTTCACACAGCGCCACTTGTACAACATGTTGACAACACCACTTGTACAATTATGCACATTGTACCATATGTACATTACACCACATGTACAACATGCACGCAACACCACATGTACATAACATTTCATATCCAACATGTAAATAGCATCATCTATACACAACACTGATATCCAACATGCATGGAGAACCATATGCACACAACACAATAGGTACATCATGCACACATGTACATAGCACCACATAACCAACATCTACATGGAACCATCTATACCCAACACTGCATATGCAATATCTGCACAACACTACATGCACATAACATCACATATGCAACATGTGCACAAAAATAGTACCACACATCCAAAACTACACTGTCTTTACCAAGTAACCTTGCTTCCAGCATCTTATCCATGCTTGTCCTAGCATGCCGCAGACCACACTGCTTTCACTTCACTGATGTATCCCTTGATATAACTTGTCCATAACATAAGAATAGGCATAATACATGCATACAATATCAATTCATAACCACATGATGTTGACCTCGTATATTTGTGACGACTATTCTTCCACTTGATTCCTCATAAACCAGGAACCTCTTCATGCCATTCATCTACGTAAGCATTCATTCCTCCACAAGGACAATTCCTGATGACCCTGTCAAACAATGACATAGATACATGGATACATATATACACATACAAACATATAAATGTTAGCGTTAATAATCATGATCCATGATGACCCTGTCAGACATGACATACATACATACATATAAGTATACACATATAGACATCAACATAATCATGGTCATAACATAATTACCAGATATCAAGGTCAAGGTTTAAGAGAACTTCCTTTATTCATGCAACACATGCGCAACATTAAGAATATTTGTTCCCAACATAGCCAAGGCATCTGATGCCTCATATCCATTTACTTTACCTTTTTGGTTACCTTTCTCATGCCTTTACTACCACCGTCCATTTACCATAATGGACCTAGCCAGTCCAACCGAATATCATAGTCTTACCTTTCGCTGCACTTACTCATGCATCGAGCTTCATCCGTGTCTTACATTACCTGTTGGGTACCACACAACTCTCCCCGAGCTCCATTAACTTTCCTCTTTCCCAACCAATCCCCAAGACTCAAAACAATAAAAGGCAAGAATGGAAACAACAACAAGAAGAAAAACATGAAAACCAATAACAACATGACACCGCAATAAAGTGGCATAGATATGCACCATACACATGAAAAATTGCAAATCAAGTGCAAAAATCACAAAATACCAAAAGTACAAGACTAACCATAGACATCATGACTCAATCCCCATGGTTCTTAGTAATTCCAAAGGAAAGCTCAACCTAAGCCTTCTCCAAGATTTCAGGGAAACCTCTCTTTCCATGCAACTCTCCGCATCATATTGCCATAAAAACATAATTGTCAATGCATAATTAAACATAACAATACACCTGTTACCTCATCTTGTTGCGCCAAGCACGTTGCTTGCAACTAAACACATCCACGCCATCTCTTAAGGGACTCCAGTTCTCTTGACAGATCCACATGTAACAAGAGACTAGCTAATATACCTATCAAGTACATGTTCATGAATCTAACACATATCCACATAATATTAGACAAGATTAAGGTTAAGAAGAATTCTTGTATGCAAAGCACTCATTCATTTGGAATTAGGGTTTCCAATCATAGCCAAAAGAATTATTACCCCAGTCCTTTCTTTTACCATTTATCTTGCTGCAATTGAGTCTTATTACATGCTATCACATCATCCAACTAGTAGTTATATAGGAAAATCACTTATTACCTCGTCACGCTAATACCAAGCATGTTTCCTACAACTGTTCACACACGTCAACCACATGTTCCAAATATCAAGACAATCATATGTATCAACTCGAAATCAACCTTTACCAAGACTAAAAATCATGTCATACCCATAATCAACTCATAGTCATTAGACATAATGCTACAACTATCAACTACATTCAAGCACATATCAAATGTCTCAACACATATATATTAGTACAATCGCTTTAAAACAAAATCATTTGAACACATACTCATATTATGAAATTCATCAAACATTCAACTAACTTACAACATACCATGTTAAATAAATTAACTAGACAACATAATCAAACCTGTCAAGCACCAAATATACGACATAAGAAAACTCGTACCTCACTATATCTTAGGGGAGGCTATCTTATCTGCACAATCAATCTATGTTAGCACGATACAACTTCACAACATATCAACTCAAAAATAAATCATGATATCCATAATAGTAACTAACTAACATGTTCACGCCATAAGCTCATAAGAATTTGTCGTTCATGCCTAACAATCACATATGTATGATCAATATAGATTAGTATGACACCATATCACAAATATGTCGGCTCATACGTGAATATCGCAACCATAACCATTTGCATAGGTCAAACTAGGTTAACACAGTACATATAGCATCAAGATCTTCAATGCAATGAACATAACCATCACACATATGACCAATCCAAATTAAAACATCAAGATCTCAATGAATTAACCCTAATCATCAAGTGAATATCATATAACAACAATAAGCTATATATCATGCATAACTATAACCAAGACCATACATGCATAACAACTGCATATAGACATACAACACATGAGTACCAAACCATATACACATCGTTCTAGTTAGAGTCCCATCATCAATGCATGACCATATCAACCACACAAACCATGACCTCATGCATGACGACAACCACTACTCCATTGTACACATTGCCACATGCAACATATACATGCATAAGCAATGCCTAGTCAACTACACATACACATGAACAAATGTAGTCGAGCATAAGAGATCAATTCTTGTAACCAACCTACAAGAATGATAGATGTAATCAAACAACCAAGAATGAAACCTAACATACAAGGATGTAATCAAGCTTCATATAATCATGTAAGCAGTCATATAATTCTGATGATGCATTCCATAAAATAAACATCAAGTTCCTCATGATAACCTTACTACCATCATGGCCAATAATTATGTAATTCAACAAGCACATGGAATGCAAGTGTAAGAGAGACACATGCAACTAACATGCATGCATGACCAAGCACCTTCACTGAAGGAGAGTGTAACCATGCTTTGATACCACTCTGTAATGCCCCCTCCTCCCAGTTCCACCCAAGAAACCAACCAGCTGGGGTAAACATGCGATGAGAGAGGCTACTATAAGGGATTCAACTTCCTTGGTGACCTTAATGAAATGGAACTGATGGAACATATCAAACAAACCCATCCACATCAGCAACAACACCCTCAGAAGACATGTCATCCACTCAGACATCTTGTTCCTGAATCCCACTGATGATTTAAGCCTTTTAACCCCTGGTCGCTCTCATGCTATATGAAAGACAATGACCAGAAGCCAAATTCACTCTCATAGGGCTATGTGCTAGTGTCCTTGGACTTTTTCCAGTAGACCTATGCCAGCGTCCTTGATATTTGAGCCACTTTTCTAGCCTAGAATCCCAACCTTTGCCTAGAACTTGTTATAACCTTCATAATCCATCAAATACATGACGACAATATAAATAAATCAAAAATCGACCTCAGGACTAGGACTGAGCATCCCCAACCAGGACTGACATTTTGTCAAACACTTGGCATCAATGAAACCTACAGGTTTAGGATACAAGACAGAGCATAAATGACTGAAAGAACTTATGAAACATAACCAGAAGGATAACATCCTTATCCATTGAACTGTTATATCATCAATTAGGTCTTGCATCCATCCATTCAACAATTACAAGTAATTACGTGAAATAACCATGACATGAACCAGTCATTTAGCCATGCTTATAACTAGCATAAATCCATATAAATATCAGAGATATGAAAACCATTAAATCCACATATAAACTAGTGCAAAAGTAAGATAACTTAGCTTTTATTAATCATAGGCAAATCCGACTAGGTTCAGGACTTCTACGTATCACCTGATCATAGACATGGTTGAACCAAATATTTCTTTCAACCAGTCACCCCTTTGCCATATTCCAAGCATGAATGTGGGATCTCATAGAAAAACCAATCCATGAACAACCAAGGGAATCTAGAGGTTAAACCACCTCCACCCTCATCAAACCGTGATCACACAAAAATTGATGCTATGATCACAAGTGAACTGAACTTGAATGCCATCCGGAATCCATCAATATCCTTGAGGAATTTTCCGTCTCCTTGTATCGTAGGCTTTACCACAATCCAATCCTGGATCACTAGGTCCTAAACCGAGACTAGTCTCTTAGGCTTTACCGCAATCCAAACCTAGATCACTAGGCCCTAAATCGATACTTCTCCCTCAGGCTTTATCGTGTATCCTGCTAAAACCGGTCAAGGGATTCCTAGGCCTTTGGGAATAAAACTTGAGACCACCTCCGCCTTGGATTCCAAAATCCATCTAGCAAACCAAAGCTCAAGACTGAGATAAACATCCAACATATCATGGCATCCAAAAAAAAGGGCAAATATATGTTGAAAACCACTGTCATAACTTGAAAAAACCATGCCATTGACATCAAGAGAACCATACATCGACATGCAAAGCCATGCATGTCCAAACCAGTTAGTAAATCACACATGCAAAATGTTACCTGCAAGTATTCTTTCTGAAGATGCTTGATCCTACTTTTCCTTCCTTTCTCCAAAGCTAGAGTGCTCCAAGAAAACTCTAAGTGACAAAGAGTGAGAGAGAGAGAGAATAATGAGAGAGCTCCAAACTTGAAATGACCAAGAGCTTAACATTGTCTATGCTTGCCAACTAATCCTCAGAAGCCTTTTTATCAATGAGGCCTCTATTTTTTTCATTTTCCATTATTTTCCTTCAATTTCCTCCTCACATGCAACCTGTGACCTTTAACCTTACTTTTCTCTTAATTTCCTTTATTTTCCTAAATAAATGTGCCAAAAATGCCCTTTTACTTTTAATGCCTTTGGCTTTGCCTTTGCCAAAACACACATCCAGTGATGCCCACTAGGATATCTTTTCCGAACATTCAACTTGGAATACGTGTCCCTTACCCGTGGTCTTATTTTTCCTTTATTAACTTTTATTACCTGAAATTTTTACTAGGGCTATTACGGAGATTGACAAACTTCGTATATTTTTCTGTACCAAGATTGACATACTTTTGATCTTTTTCTATTCCCAAGTTAATATGTTCATGTGACAGTGTGGAACTATGGGTCTTAGAATTAACAAGGCCCCGGAAGTGATTATGCAGGTCATACAACTTCTCCAATGATACTACACCCTTTGGGTTGATATTTTCTTTGCTTGCACTGGATGCTTCCTGCAATGTATTTTCATGCTCCTCCTCATCGATCGATGAGACTATGACCACATCAACATTCTCCATGAAGCACAGTATCCATTGGTCATCATACAAAAAAGTAAATTAGTGATATTATCTAGGACGGATGGCTTATAAAGAGTTTAAACAAAAAAATCATCCCTCAAGGGAGACAACCTAGCAGTGAAATTCTCTAATGTATCCACAACTGTGTTACACATTCTTGGAACATAAATGAATGTGAAATCAAACGCCATAACTCTTGATAGCTTCTAAGATTAGGTGACACAATTTTGTATCGTATTACGTACCCATTGCACCACAATTTCTGAGTCACCTACTACTTTCAGGATGGAAACATTGAGGTCAATGTCTCTTTGCAAGCCCAAGATGAGTGCTTCATACTTTGCAGTGTTATTCGTGCACTCAAATTACAAACGAATAGAGATCAAATTCTTTCTCTATAGTGCGTCTATTAAAACACAACCAACTCTAGAGCCCTCCTACATTTTGGAACCATCGAAGTACAAAGTCCACATATCATATGTATAGGGACTGGGAACTACACTAGTATTGCTACTACTACTATTAATTGTACAAAGGTAATTTTCACCAATTGGACTAGGAAGGAGCTCCAACTATCTTTCTGGTTGGATTGGGGATGGCTGCAGAAGATAACACCCCAGTTAGGTTTCCAGAAAGAAACTACCAAAAATTAGTTTTGCGAAAGCCATATGTTCATTCTATCCATTCAAGGGAGTGATAATGTGTCTCGTGTATCTTTCTGAATCCACCTAGATCTGATTATCTCTGCACTTATACGGAAGCCATAGATGTGACCAGTCCATGGAAAAGTACCCTTATGGCATGTTGGACCAGTCTCTACTCAATAAGACTCCATATGCTTATGGAATATCCACAATCACTAAGTTGATACATTTTTGGACTTACCCATCTGATGATTAGTGGATGATCACATCTCTAAGTCCACGAATTGCATGGACATGAGTTCTATCCAGTAGAATAATATATGCATCTATTTTTTCCCATTTTTCGTTGATTTTCTTGGCAAAAAATAATGGTATTACATTCACCAATGCACCATAATTAACCAAGAAATTATGTACATTGAAATTAAAGATTTCAAAAGTTAATAGAAAAGGGGAGCAAAGTGTATTTGCATCCATTATTAAAGTGTTAAGTATAGATTCGAGAGAACCAAAAGACTTACCAGATCCCTTATCTGAAGAGGCAACATTACCTGTGGGGGACTGCCCAAGTGCTCGTAAGAGAATTTCCCACTGGCTCATGATCGTTGTTAACTCAAACATTGAAATGTTAGCACAAACCTTCTTCATGTCCTCAACTATGTTATAGTCCACAACACGAAGAATGACCAAAGTGTATAAGGTTGTAACTTGGTTTCTGACTTCCAGAGTGATGGTTTTTTCCTTACTACTTATGAGAGTACTTTTCATTGAGACTACTTTCTCAGACTCACTCTGAGTGTTCTGTGCCGAGTTGACGGGTGGACTGATTTTCCTCAACACGTTTTCTTTAAATTTCTTTTTCGAAAACTATATTGTAGTGGCTAGTCCTTGGCTTCTTAGATTGTACTAGTTGGTCTACTTCTGGGATGGACCATCACTCAGAGGATACTTGTCAGTAGTACTCTTTTGGGATGTGAGTATACAATTGAACATGTTTATTGCATGCTCGACACTTGGAGTTTCATCAACTGCAACAACTTCTTCATTTTCTTCTATAGGCTTAGTCTTCTCCTTAGCCATTACCACATCAACAAGATGCGTAGAAAGCATGCTCATGGCCTGATTCCATTGTGGGGATGTTTTCTTGGAATGTTGTTCTTGATGATACGAACAATATTCAATATTTCCAAGTGTTCAATATTCAATAAAACATTGGAGCTCAGCACAAACTTTTTCGGTTGGTTGCTACTACTGCCAGAAGTTGCAGTCCTTCTAAACAGGTTAAATCTAGGAAGCTTATTTCTCATGGTGGTCTCCCTTGAACTTTGTTTGAGCTCTTCCATCTCATTTGATAGAGTCTTGACAAGACGGGTCAAGCATTCAATATTAGACAGTTCTTTCTCTTTGGCCTTGCTTATGGAGCCCTGAGTCCTTTTACTCATTTCATTGGAGTCTTTTGTTGGTTCATCATCTGAGATGACTCCAATTGCGTGAAAGTCCTTCTTAACAATCATAACCTATTCATAATTTTCCATTAATTTTTGTTTTGAAGTTCGCTTGACAAAATACGCAATGCTTGCTGGAAAGGCATAAGTGTAGTAATCTATTATGATGGAGTCATGAGGTTTCATGTTTTCTGGAAATTTATTCAAGATACAGTTAAACCTCTATTTGAAATCCTTCACTTTCTCCTTTTTCTTCATCTTAATATTACCCAACTCTTTCAATAAAAAGGCGGGTCTTATCATCAACAATTTTTTCAAGGAAGATTTTCTTAAACCCTATCCAATTCTGGATGGAGTTTGGAGGAAGGTTGTGATACCATTCAACTACTCTACCATCCAAGGTACATGGAAAAAGTATGCATGCAACATCATCGTGATGTACCTCAAGTGTTTGCAAATGTAGGTAAAATTTGTCCAGATAGTCTTCATCCTTCACTTTTTTATTAGGCTCATACTTGATTAAGAGCTTCTTTGCATGCTTTGGCATATTGTGTAGAACACATGTAAGTGCAAGTGGGCCCTAAATCATCCAGTCCAGATCTTGTTCAACCATGTCTTCTTCTTCACTTTCCTCCTCTTATTTGTTAGAATCTGATGGCTCTTCTTCCTTTTTCTCTTCTCTGCCTGACCCACAGAAAGTTGTGTCTGAGAGTACAATGTCATCTCCGTCCCCACAATGAAAGAGTTAAGGTTCTTCTTACTTTTCCACAGAGTCTGCTAATTCTTCAAGGGTGACAAGAACCAAATATTCAAGAGTAGAAACCACTATCATTATGGGGGTGGTCTTGTTCTTCTTCAGAGAATATATAAGACTAATTACTCCTAGGATCAATCCAACAAAATTTTCAAACTGAAAGGTTATAGGATGGATGGCCCAAATCTGATCATATGGGATTTTAGAAATCTGTTCAGGCTTGGGATGAGAAGATTCACCAAATTCAGAAATACGAGTAGGGGAGGTACGATGAACATTTTTGCCTTGAACATAGGATTATATGTTGGGGTTGGTGGGGTTATAAGCCATAAAACATTGGTTACCCTCCTTCTAGTGCCAGAAATGTTGACGGTGCTAGACCTGACAATGTTCAGGAGATATCCCCAAAGTGAAGTCCCAATTAGACCTCACAACATTTGGTGTAGGAGTCCCATTCGGTATAAAGGTCCGATTTCCGAATTCTTAAAGATTTTCCTTGGCTCTAACTATCAGCAAGAGAGAGAACTACAATGGTATCTTCGAAAAGCAAGAAGGTGTGTCTGGTGAGTGTTCAGTTGAAAATGTGTCCAGGTTATTCTACTATAGATAGGGGAGAAACGTGAGCCTCTAAGTGAAAGGTAATAGTACCACCTAAGAAGAGACACACATGAACTAGAAGGGCCCATCTAACATCCAGTGTAATAGTCCATGTAGATGTGATGGTCGTTACAACCAACAAATGAAGAAATATCTGTCTAAGATCTCGTGGAATATTCCATAAGGATGGGGCAACGATAACAACCCTTAAAACAAATTCTAAATAAGATAAGTACTCAAATAATAGAAATAATTCAACTATCTTAGCATATGTGAAAGAAAACATGAAATACAAACACCTACATAATAGTCTTACAAAATTCATTGTCCATGCATGAAGAACATGCTGGCCTTGAAGGCTTCTGTTATTAAGTAAAAGTTCCAATACACATGTTTACAATGTACATCATTAGCTCAAGTAGTGGAGCATTGGAGCCACTCCTTGCTCTTCAAAGAACTAGCTTATCTCTCTAATGCCTTGTGGGACGAGCCAAGGTGAAAAGTCCTTTGCTCATACAATGAGGGAGTATATGTAACCAAGGGTGACTCTTTGACTACCCTCATGGTTGTTTCACTTCCTATGAATTTTCAACTTACATGATTCTTTACATTCCATGTGCCTTTGGACTTCCAGTAGATTTTTGAATACAATATACATGATCCACAATAGTGATATGCCATATGACCACTCATGACATTACATGACATGACACTTTTGACATGCACTACTTGATGATGTGGCAATGCCAAGTTAATATTGCTACTAAGTGTTGGATGTATTATTGAAGGTGCTTTCTCTTCACCTCCGCATGGCCTGGTGGTGCGGAATCTTCAATGATCTCCAGTCATGGATAGTGGTCACAAACTAGTGTCCCTTTGCTTTCTCTCGATCGATCAACTTGTAAGTTCAGCTACAAGAGAGTATTTAAGAATGCTTCCCTCCTTCTTCTCCTCCTCCATCATCTTTCAATGACATGATAGGGTACCTATTCCTGCAATTCACTCATGATGAGACGAAATCAATCCGAAAACCCCCTAGTCTAAGATAATGCATTATGATCCACCAAATGAGCACATAACAAGTGATAGGATGGGAAGAGGGACTCAGTTACTACGTAGTGTAAAGTTGTAGCATATCGGGGAAAACCTTGAGCTCTGAGACTATGTAATGCACAGCTTAGGCGGGCCTAAAGGACAAGAAAGTGCAGTTTGTAGAGTCAGTGGGGACATGCTAAGGGAATGGACATTGGGAGAGCCAACTACGTAATTCGAGTCAAGGGAGGTTGGGATACTACATAGCTATGCAGTTCAAGGACTCAAGGGATGAGCTTGAGGCTTGAGGATGTGAAGTGCACAGTTTATGCTGGGTTGGAGGACATAACTACACAGTTCTGGAGGTGAAGGTTGGGGCTTGGGCATAGGAACTGCGTAGTGCAATAGCATTGGGAGATAGGAATTGCGCAACACATCTCTCATGGAATTAACATAATTTTATGTGTAAAATTCAAGCTATATACAAGGGTATTTTAACTTGTAGCCCTCACAACTTTATGTATTTTTAACAATTTATTCTCCATAAAATAAACAAAGTATGAGAATATGAAATTTAGGTTGTTTGAATAATCTATTTCTTAGGGTATTTATGCAAAAATTGACATAGAATAATTATAATATGAGGTTTTTTATATATTTATTCTCCATAAAAGTGTATTTCCCATAGCAAAGATACAAAATTTGAATGTATTTAATACAATTCATTGTCCATAATAAAGTACTAATGATTGAGAATTAATTACACATAGGAGTATATAATTTTTATATAAAGTTTGACCACAAAGACCTAAGTAATTAAATATGGAGGTTCATTTTCATCCCTATGGGGTTGATATAATTACTTTACACCCTAAATTCCAAGATATTCTTCAAAGAGAAGGTTGGCTTGACTTATTTTATAAGTTTTAGGGCCACAATATTGAAGTTACAAGGGATTTTGCACAATCATTTGATGGATAATGCACCTAGGTTGGTAGATTAATGATTCATGTATCTCAAAGTTAACCATCTAAAGTTATTGGAGTACCCCAACATGGAGAGAAATGGTTTAAGAATAAATTCATTGAAGGAATAACTTGGAATCCTTTTCTTAGTAGGTATAGGTAAAGAGTTAATTGGGACATAAGGGTACCAAGAAATTGGTTGAAAGATACTTGGAAGGATCTAGTTTTTCTTATCCAAAATTATTATAACTTGGAAAGGGTGATATAGCCTCATGTCTTTATATGAAATATTACTTATCTTACATTTTAAGCATGGAAAAACTATCAACATTCCCTATAACAACTTGATGAAAATGGCTAAATACATTTAAAGGAAACCCAATAATGAAGAGATAAGTCTCTGTGATTGTGGATTGGTAAAGATTATTCTAGTACATGAGTAGCAAAATATTAATAAATCTTAGGAAGAATTCCTCTCAAAGAATGAATTCCTAGAGGAGACCATTAATGAAAATATGCATCATATTAGTATGAATAAGAAATACAGGAGGTTTCTCCATATTCAGAGAAACCAAGGAGGGAAGTTAGGAAAACAAAAACAAATAAGGGAACCACTACCTATCAAAGAAGAATTACAAGGGAAATGTCTAAAAAACTTAGAAAGCAATATAAAATTTAGTCAAAGAGAAGATAACGTATTTAAAAGGGTTACAAAGAAGCCTCAAACCAAATTCTCCACTCTTCACACTATATCAACATTAAAAGTTGATGGCAATGACAAATTCTCTATGATTACATAGAATATTTGGAGGGATACCAAGAAAAAAAATTAGCATTTACAATGACAAACAAAAGAGGAACATCACCACATGAACCAAGGGAAATATTTGCCTTCACCACTCAAAAATAAGCTTCCATGCTAGCACAAGAATTGAAACATAAAAAAAATCCTTTTGTGTATTTTTAAGTAAATATGAACAAAAAAAAGAAGAGGATTAAAAGATTAAAGAGGGATGCAAAGGGAGTTACAAGTGTTTGAGAGGTATGTCTTAACACAAAGTGAAATGATTTCTAGGAAAATCATGTAAATCATTGAAGATAAAGACATATTGAAGGAAGAAAATGAAAGGTTGCAAATAAGTAATTCCCTACTGACTAAGTGTGACACCTATGGTATGCTTTCCCCCTATTTTTATAATGTAATGATACTTGATATGATAAAAGAGTATATTTTTATGTAATGGCCTAACATGTGGCACAATAGATCCATTATCTAAGAAGGAAGAGGAAAGATAAAACTAGGTAGGGTTAGTTGGAATCTTTAATTAATTTTATGGTGCAAATAACAATAAAAATAGGAGGAAGAGTGCAATGCAAACATTGAGAGACACCATGAAGAAATGATAAAGAGACAAATGCAAAACATTGTGGGGGTTGGACCCTTTCTTGGTGAAACTCATGAGTAAATATGGAAAGAGATATGAGATGAGTGAATGGGATTCCATGAAAGAGAAAAAATGTTACAAGAAGTGCAAGAGAGTTCAAAGGAAATGAGAATGAGTTCTTACCAAGGACTGGTTAAGAAACTACTTAGGGTGATAGCTAGGGTTGATACACAACATGAAGAATGGTGATTGCTGAGAGAGAGATGATAAACCACCCAAGGTGATTACTATGGGATGATAAACCACTCTTAGAGTGCTTGACACAATTGATAAACCACCCATTGTTATGAATTCTTTTGTTCTTGACTAGTTGATAAACCACCAAATGACATGTGTATTTCCTATCCTTTAT
Source organism: Pinus tabuliformis (assembly GCA_031772625.1). Classification (NCBI taxonomy): domain Eukaryota; kingdom Viridiplantae; phylum Streptophyta; class Pinopsida; order Pinales; family Pinaceae; genus Pinus; species Pinus tabuliformis. The sequence continues at coordinate 838,511,432 of CM062816.1, forward strand.
GGACTGATTATGGCTTCCTACTAAATCTATTGAAAGGAAACTCCCCTTAGATCATGGATCTAGCTCAGGGTGACTACTCTAAGTAAATCTAGCTACAGTAACTCTATGGTTGGGTGGAAAAGTGAAGTGCCACCTTCAATTTTCCCTTTCTCTACATTGTAAATGAAATTCACTAAGCTGAGAGCTGTGAAATTAACAAATTTCTCTATGGAAATTTATGTGTAGCTTTAAATGACGTTGCATTGTTGTGTGATGCTGGTGCATGATTATATTGGTTGAGATTATTGAATGCCTATGAGTATTTTTACGAATTTTTCTCATGCATATATGAGCTAAATGCCTAAAGTTATCTAATCATTGTATATGGAATGCATTTTGTGTTAATGGATGATAAATGACTCTAAATATCAGCATGGGATTCCCTATTCCTTATGTGGAAGACAAAGATTGAATCTCTGCATAAATATTCCCAAAAATGGGTTAGTTTCTCTGTTCTTTCAGAGCATGCATTATGGCCTAGATTTCATGACCATGAAAGTGGTAGATAAATATATATCAAATGCTACATGCCTAAGTAAAACTAAATTTTCCATCAACCATAATTTGCAAAATAGAAGCCTAGGATGGATAACTTTGCTACTATGCAAAAGTATATAACTACATTTCAGGTATGGTTGGGCTGAGACTGTAATAAGATCAGGAGGGATTTCACCTTGAAACTATTTGTGCATAAAGGAAATGCCCTCAAAAGGGATTGAATAATATGTATTTATACATGTATGTTGTGCTGGGTTGGGTTGGAGCCCATAAACTATTAGAGCAAGTATCATTTTCAAGTCTTGTTGGTGAAGGATAAAAGCTTTAATACTATGCATGCATATGTCTTTCATGGCCAAAAACCTTAGCACTAAAGGGAATGATGTCTTGAATGTTGTCTTTTCATATGACCAGTGTCTTGACCAAGTGGAGGTAGAATGGGGCTTTAGCATTAGACAATGAAATGAGGACATCAAGTGACAAGTTTGTTTCTTATCCCATAAATTTTTCCTGGGAAGTTTTAATGGGAGGCACACAAGGTAATCCCTAAGATTTTACTCCCATGATGACATGGCATAAGGGGTCCATTTGAAAGAGGTGTAGGGGATGGGCCCATATCATAAGTCTAAGCTTGTATGAGTTACAAAGTTGGAATCCTACATTATTATATATTTAATATATCATGGTCGAGACCAAAGCGATGTGATGTTGGTGGAGCCTGCAGAGGGGCTAGACCCCAAGCAATGATCATTCGACACCTACTGATGGGATATTTGATAGAGTGATGAAGGTTTGGGTAACTTCATCCTAAGATAACATCTCCTTGAAGATTTCTAAAGAAGTCTCACAATATAACTCCCAAGGACTTTCTATCTCGAGACAGAGAAAATTGATAGAAAAAGAGGATCATTAGTTGATGGAAGGGAATATTTGTCCCATTCCTCGGACCCCAGTGTTTGTGTTTTGTGAATATGATGAAATCCACACAATTTTATTCCTAGGGTGATGTCACATTAGAGGAGAGGGACCTGCGATGTGTGAGTATAATTAATGGGAGAAGGTGGCTATATATAAGTTCAATTTTATAAATGCACAAGAGTTGAAAACATAAGTCCTGGAGGAAATCTGGGCCATTGGATATCTTAGGAATACTCTGTTGTTAGATGAACCCTAAAAGTATTACGTTATAGGTTTCTGTAACATACCTCAAAATACATACTATTTTTTTCTCTCATAACATTACCATAAGTATACTTGCATCAGAATTATTATGTTTCTTGCTTGTCCATATGCATATTTATTATATATGGTACTATCATTATACTTATAATTTTTGTTGTTATTATGCAAGGGTCATGATTATATGAAATGTTTTCAGAACTTGCTAGCTCAAATTGGACTGCACTGCTTAATATTGGGATCTTATGACCTTCCTCCAAAAAGGTTGTCCATGGGTCATTAATTTTTCTATGAGTATTATATGCATCATATAATCCACTTTAAATTTATGGTATGTTATGCTTCAAGTTCTCAAAGGGGTTATGTTATGCATCCACTTTCTTAATGGAAAATTTATTATTTCAACCTTTATAAATAAGGTTTTTCCCCATACATATATCGAACTGGCTTCTTATTATCCATTTTTATGTACCTTCGAACATTAAACACCTTACCACTCATATTCTTACTTCATAATGTTAGCACCTAAATCTGCCTTAGGTAGAAGGAAGGCAAAATTCAGGGTAACCACAAACCACACTCAGTCTGGTAGCTAGCCCTACCAGAACAGGAGAGGGCTCTCTCCGAGTCACGCTCAGCGAATAAGTAAACGGAATGGTCTGAGATGACTAACAGTGAAATATTGATCTTAGGCTAGTAAGTAAATATGGATACAAGAAGCAATTTTTTATGAATGACTGAGTTTCTGGGATGGTATGGGACCAACGGACGGTAATGAGCAGAGAATTTAATACAAAGGCACAGATTACTTCGTGAGGCAAGACAGGCGGAAAGTCTAGCAATTTAGTTTGAAATAACGTGGAATGGAGGAATTGCTTAGGAGGGTGAAAAGGGCATAAGTACATGAATCCTTTTCAACAGAAGAAGAACATTGAACATGAAATTTTCCCACAGGAAGAGCAATAAAAATGAATTCTACCTTATCTAACTTAGAAAATTTCACTGGAAATGAATATGAAATGAACTGTGAAACATTAAGAAATACATATGAAACATAAGAGACACATTTGCTACACTCACAACCACATGAATCTCATGAAACAGAGCCGCTGCCTTTCATTAATCCTCTGTCAAAATATACAATGAAGAACTGAGTTTCTCTCCCACAGTCTCCCAGAAATTACAAGCCAACCAACCCTTTGCAAATGGTTTGCATACAATATATAGAATGTGCCATGAAGAGATAGAACGCCCAAGGGTTGGGGAGTTACTCGAATCATTACAAAATGGAGGTGGAAAGCCAACCATTAGCTACAGGTGTAGCATTACAAACATGACAAATGGCTTGGGTGACTGTTTGCCTTCCTTTACCACTTGGATAGAAGCCAATCTGGAGTGAAAATACTTTAAATTCCACCTTAGGTGCCGAAAAAGTGAAGTGTAGATGAGAGGGCCCACTTGTGAAAAGTCGCGAATCGAAATTTCGCGAAACGGAGGTGAAATTGGCCTTTTTCCCTATATGCGCCGTGCCACTTTGGAGCCTATTTTGAGGCACTTTTAGGAGTCCAAAATGTGCCCAAGTGTGCTTGTTGGAAAGCCTGTCTTGTCTACTTTCCAACCCAAGTGGAATTTCTGAATTTGGTGCTCATTTTCCCCTCCAAATCTTCATTCTCCCAAGACTGCTTCCTGTGTGTCAAAATAGGGGCAGAGAGGTCATTTTTTGAGTGTTTTTGACCTCCTGGAGACTCAAATCATGCCCAAATTTCTTTTCCAAGCACCAGTAGTCGTGATTTTGCATGCTAAATCCAAAAATGCAAACCATTTGTGATTTGGAGCTCCCAATCCTAAGCACAGGGAGAAAAAACCTGTGTTGTGACCAAAAATTTGCCATGTGACCAAAATTGCCTCAAATTTCTTGAAATTTGGGCTGGAGATCCTCTATGAGGTGCTATGCTGGGCCAAAGAGGCTTTAGCCAATATCTGAAGTCGATCAAGCTCCCTTTGCCTCTTTTTCTTCTTGATTGCTTTCCTCAATTTCGCCTTCAAATTCCTGATTCAGGCCTTGCATACTTTGTTTCGTGCCATGTAGTGGAAAGCCATGTGTCTCAGCCTTGATTTTTCCCTATTAGCCTTCTCCACTAGCTGCTCCAAGTGAACGTTCACTTTCTATAAAACATACTTCCGGTCCTCATCTCTTTGCTCCATAGTTCTACCTTGTGCTGCCATGATGTGTTGCCAGTTTTCCTTGATCAATTGCAACTCTATCTCAGCTTGTCGGTCCTCAAGTTGTTTGTTCCTTTGCTCCAGGTATGTCATATTCCATTTGGTTCTCCAATATTAGGCATGTCGGTAGCTACAATTCTGTGAGGGTGGTTGGCTCATCCCTAACATGTTTTCCACTTTTATGATGTCTCCGGGGAGCTTGTTCTTCCGAGGATGAATCACTTTGTGTTTCCATCTCATACTCGGATGAATGCTCAGATGCCATGACTGCTATGCCAAATACCTTGAATACAAGATGACTGTTGTGTATGAACTGTGCTTGAACTGCTCTTTTTTGTGTTGTATTTCAATTTCTGCCACCAAGGGAAAAAACCAATGCAACAGGGACTGTTAGGGATTGCTAGGAAGGGGAAACAATATTGAGGAATTAGGGACTATGAGGAGGGATTTTATTTAGGGAGTAGGGAGTTTAGGAGATTTTATATACGGTAGGGTTTGGGGTGTTAGGAAAATTCATATGGGGTAGGGTTTGGGGTTTTACCTTTGGCAAATGTGAGGAGGGGATAGGGAATAGGATTTTAGTAGCATTTTAGGATAGGGAGAAATGGAAAAAGTAGAATAGGGAAGAAGGGAATGAGGGCAAGAAGGAAAAATGAAAATGGAGGAAGAACCTTGGCACCAACACAATGAGTTTGTAACCCTAACAACATTTTCTTTGATGATTTTAGGTGGTAGGGTTTAAGAGGTTTTGGGCAACCATAAGCCGCCATGAACTATCATCATACTAACATAAAAATGGATGAAACACTGAGAGATTGACCCCACCTGGAAAATTCAAGGGATTTAAGGCAATTGGCTGCAAATTCTGAGCAAAATCAGCCTTGGCAGCTCTATGCACCGTGCCTCCCATGTGCGCCGCGCTAGTGTAAATTTACACTGGAAATTTTCTCCCAGTGCGCTGCGCTCTCTGTGTGCATCACGTCCTTTTCCAGGAGAATTTTTGAGGCCTTCTTGGTGTCCAAATTGGGTGCAGGATAGCTTGTTGGAATGGTCTTTGAGTCTAATTTCCAACCCAACCAAAATTTTTCAATTTTGAGTTCATTTGCCTTGTCAAAAATAAAATCTCCCAAGACTGGTAAAAATGTGCCAAATGAGGCTGCCTAAAGGCAGGGTGATGTTGCAGTCAACTTTTGAATGCTTTCCTCAACTCCAAATTGAGCTCATGATAGCTCTGTGGAAATCTCTTTGTGTCTAGTTATCGTTTGACTCATCAAGCAAGTCATTTGACCAACGAAGCTAGGAGAAGACTTGATTTTCCCAAGGTCCCTTCAGAGGTGCATCAATTCTCCCGAGGCGATTTTATTTTTGACATTTATATAAAACCATGACACTTGTGTAAAAAGTGAAGGAGGTGTTTCTTCCTTGGCATAGTTGGGACAAAAACCTCTCTCAGTTTTCAAAAATTCATCTTTTATTGCTCAAAAACATCATTTGAGTGAAACCTATCCCGATGTGTGGAACAAGGGATTTGTCGAAATGAAGCGAAATGAAGGGGATAAGCGGCTTCTAAATTCTTGGGAAAATTCTTGGAAGTAGGGAGGGATGTTAAGAAGCAGGGGAAAGTGGAATTTCAAATATTGAGTGAGGGGAAGGGGTCCAAAAAGGCAAAACACAGGTCCAACCTAGAAAATTGCTAGGTTGTAGCAAGAAACTAGGGTTTGTGTGAAAATGAGGAATTTGGGGGATCTCAATGATGGGAAGTGTTTGATAAGGTACTTTAAGGATAGGGGAAGGTGTATGAACATCAGGATACAAGTTTTGCCAATGATTTGACCGTCCAAGAGAAATTGCCTTCAAAACCCTAGGAGAGGGAAATGAACCTTGCCTAGGCGCAACTGAAGCATGAACAAGATGTAAAATGACCCAATGGAACTTGACATGATAATGAAAACCCTTTGAATGATGGTACATTCAGCTGAATGGTGACATGGACTGATGTTTGGACAACTTTGACAGGAATAAAATAAAACCTTAGATCTAATGCCTAGTGACCAAATTTTGCTTGAAGACTTACTGAAATGACAAAATTTGACTTTGACACCTTAAAATCACTTTGTAAGAGCAATTTTGATCACTAGAGGAAGGCTGAAAAGACTGACACTGATATTGGCTCCAATGGGGGATGGTATCCTTGGAGGTGCCAAGAACAACAGATCTCTGGAAGAGCTAGTTAGTGCCTTCGTCAATTGGGCTATGGAGTCATTATTTCGACAAACAACACAAGACTTAGACTCATTTATTGACTGAAACTTGACTTAAACCGACTTAATTATGAAACCAACAAGACTGAAAAAACCGACTCAATGCAAAAGGAAATGACTCATGATTGACTTAACTAAAACAAGAACTGACAAAACTTATTCAATGGCAGCAATCCATCAAGATTCGAGGGTTTCAAATCATGATGACAACCACCTGTGTACTAATGCAATATGTACAATCATGTGTAATGTGTCTTCCAGTGTAACCAATCAAGTATATGCCTCATTGATTGATTCTTCGGATCAGATCTTCTGGTCAACAACAGATACTGGTAATTGGGCATCCAAAAACATAATTGACCATGATCTCCTTCATCATCGAATACTGCAATAAACACCTTCACTGCTGACTACAACAAATTTGCCAATGGATCGTGAAAAACATGAAGAATTTCCTCCTGCTGAAAGAGCAAGGTGTCTTTCTCCTTTGATCCTGATCTTTCTTCACACTGTACTTCAATAAGAGTATGTTCTTGGTCCTCAAAAAATTCTGAACAATTGGATGAGTAGATTTCCTCTTCAAAGAACACTTCAAAACATCAGACATATGAGGAAGAATATGAAAGAGAATCCGGAATGATCTGATCTTCTGAAGTCTGAATATATGGTAGGTCATCTTCATACGATATGACAGCCATATTCTCATTACATTCATCAATCATGAGAAAAGAAACTTCAGATGTTTCGTGAAACCTAACACTAACATTTCTATCATCTACCATAAATTCATCCAAAGGAACTTTTTTACTTGCTTGAGCAACAATCTCATCTTGTTGTTCATGAGCTGACTAGATTAGCTCTTCATGAAGACTGTGTTCTGCTGACATGAGAACATTCGGATCCAAAACTCTGTCTTCTTCATCCCAGATGATTTCAGTAGCAGAGTTCTCTTTCATGGGACTTAGTACAAGGTTTTCTTGGTCATCACAATCTGAATCTGAATTTGAAATGGGTGACTTGACATTATCACATTCTGGAATTAGAAATGGACTTCCTTGCATGCTGTCTTCTTCTATGGATAGATCTGAACCGACACTTTTTCTTTCATCACTTTCAGCCATATGGAACTCTTCAACCTGCTGATCTATTTCATGTAATTCATGTTGACTGTCAAGATGCAAAATATCTTCATTTTCCACCGTACAAAGATCTTGGTTCTGCTACAACGTTTCCTGAGCATCTTGATGGGACTCCTCTAGTTTCTCTTCATGTTGCTGAAATGGATTCTCGTACAAGTGGTGGGCTCCAGTATTGTAGCAATAATGCTACAACTCCTGGGGCTTCCTGTCTCTTAATTTTATCAACCCGGTAGTTCGTACAAACTTGGAAGCGACGGTGCTGTATGCACAAGTACTAGCCCTTGTCGCAGCTGTCACTTGGTCAGCTGGCACAAGTCCGCTAGGGCTTAAGCCAACTTCTATAGGCTCACAGAAGAAGCTTTATCAATGATGGACGAAAGCTAACTCAAAGGAAGGCTACGCTGCTTGACAAACTGAATCAAAAGCAATTTAAAGCATGTGAATCTATGAAACCCTAATTTAACTAGTCTATCTTCTATAATGCAAAGAATGTGGATGCAACTCCTATGAATGCTGTCATTACCTCTAACAAGTGTAAATGCATGGGTCTAAGCTACTTGCATCATGAGAAATGTGTTTTTGTGTTTTTCCTTTTGGTGTGTGGAATGAGTGTGAACTTGGCCTAACTAGGGTTTGATTGTGCAGGTGGGATGGAGAAGGAAGGAAAGTGTGGGACAGGTTGGGGAGGCTAGGAGAGGTTCCTAAGGATCCTTAGCACCCATCCACAGAGGTCCCTCACGTTCAGAAGCTCGGCAACGAAGTGAATGGCCTCCTACAGGAAGGCTGCAGGGGATCCTACAGGATACTCTGTTTTCTACAGGATGGCTGTGCACGTCTACAGGATGGTTGGCCGTGGAGGTTTTCAGGAGTTGATGGAGTGTTGGAGTGGTGTGGGAGGCTAAGGGAGATGGAGATGGACCTAATGATGTCTTAGGAAATGGCAAGTCAGACGAAGGAAGGGTGCATGCAATGGGTTGATGTTTTGGAAGGGTGGAATCAACGAGAGTGAAGGAGATGGAGCTGTACGTGAAATGAGAGAGTTGGAGGGCACGTGAGTGAGATAGAGGGTGAATAGAACTTGCAGGTGGATGAAGAAAATGACGAAGGAAATCGCTTGAGCAAAAGCAGTGTAAATAAAACAAATGACCTGTGCATGAAAACAAGGAATTCATTAACCTATTATGCCATGAAACCTATAAATCCAAAATGGAAACCAAGCAATAAAACTAATGCGTGAGAGTGCAGTATGGATCAATGTCGAGAATGTATGAATAAATCCTTAATGAAAAATGTTCATGTGGCAACTTGCGTGGAGATGAAACGACTGCTGTTCTTTTTGGTGGCTGATCATGGTCTACACCCCAATCCCAAACAGTGAGATGGCAGTGAGCCTTTACAACCTGTTTTTGTTGGAGCTCCAAGAGATTTATTCTACCAACCTATCAAACTTGAATACTGAAAGCAAAGCATCATACCAGTCCTATCTATGCTAATGAAAACAGTTAAACTAACAAGCTGGAAATCCGAATTGCATAGGAAACTAAACAAACTCAAGTGCTGGACCTAATTGTAAATGCATTACAACACTGAGGAGGTCTATGGCTCTCAGGTTGGGCCCTAACCTGAGAGCTATAGCTCCTTGAGAAAACTCAGAACTAACTCAAAAGTGGCCTTCTTTATTCATAATCTGATAACATGCCAAATTGGCTTACAAAAGAGAACGAAACTTGAGCTGTGCTCCAAAATTACAATAGTAATACGAGAGTTTCAACAACCTAACCAAGGCTAAGGCCTCTATACTTATACAAAACGATGATCCAACAAGTATCCATGATTCTAGGAGCTCGGCTGCTTAATCTAGAGTTTAACTGCTGATCCTGTAGGATGGTCATAAATGTTGTTTCCTGTAGAGCAGTTTTGAACTGCTGTTCCTGTAGAACAGCTGGCCGTGTATTAAGCTCGGAGGGAGGATGGAGTGGGGCTCGGAGTTCTTGGTGAGGATCACGAGGAATGTCCCCCAAGACTGTGGACAACCTCTCCTTACGTCAGCAGTGCCAACTCGTTGTCTCCTTGCCACCTTTTCGTTGTCTTTTGCTCCCTTTTAATGCCAAAACCTGGAATCACAATGCATTAGCTACGTAGATAAAGTGCCTATCCTTTCTCCTACAAACAACATGAATAAACTAAGAAGTGTATGCATAAACAATAAAAATGAATGGTTTGAGCAAGCAAAATAGGCCAAAAATGAGCCCAAATTGTACCAAAATTGGGGCTCATCATCACCCCCCAGCTGAACCATTTGCTCATCCTTGAGCAACCTTGCCCCTGCTCCTTGTCCTTGGCCGAGGGCTCGGGACCGGAACAGGCTGTTTCTTTTCTGCTTTTGATGGCCCTGCCTTTTCTGCCCCTGATGGTGATGAGGGTGATGCTTCCTTTCCTTTTTCTATTTCCTTGAGCCGGGCTTCAGAAGGCGACTGGCCTATCTTTCGTGTCCAGGAAGTTATTTTTGGGCTCCCCTTTCCGAGGGTAGCTGATGGTTTAGAGGGGGTTCTTGCACTGGGTGAAGTAGGTACATCCCCTGAAGTGGTATGGCCGCTGGGTGAAGGCTGTGGCTTGCTCGGGGACATCCGCTTGCTTCTCCTGGCTTCAGGTGGCAGAGGGGTCTCCCTCTCCCTTTTCTCTTTCGGTTTTGGAGGTGTGCTGAGGGCAGCCAGTGCCGCTGCTGCCTCCTTATCGAGGATGTCAGCCTTCTCTTTCTTGTGTTTTGCTCTCTCGGAGCTCCTTGTAGAGGGTCCCTCCTTTTTAGATTTCAGGCTTCCTGTGGAAGACCCTGCTTTGCCCGCTTCTGGGCCTCCTGTAGAAGATTCTTTCCTTGTCTTCGGGCTCTCTGTAGGAGGTTGTTTCTCAATGACCTTCGGGCCTCTCGTAGAAGCCTGTGGGTGTATTGTCGGGCTTCCTGTAGAAGCCTTTGTCTCCGTCTTTGGGCCTCCTGTAGAAGCCTGTTTTCCAAAAATTTTCGGGCTTCTTGTAGAAGCCTTGGTCGTTGCTCTTGGGCTTCCTGTAGAAGCCTGCTCCTTACTGATCTTCGGGCTTCCTGTAGAAACCTTTGTCTTTGTTTTCGGGCTTCCTGTAGAGGCCTGTGTTTGTGTTTTCGGGCTTCCTGTAGAAGCCTGTGGTTGCGTTCCTGCAGATGCAACTCCCACCACCTTCTCTTGTCTTGCTGCGTGGCTTTTGCTTTTGGCTTTGACTGCAGAAGCTGACAAGGTGCTTGGGCTGGCAGGGGCCACCTCAGCTTTGACTGCCCTGCTCTTCAACCTCTTTTCCCTTGCTGATAGGATGGGGGTGTCCTCTTTGACTCCGTCATCTTTTCCTTCTTTCTTCTTCTTTCGTTCTTTCTTCTGTGCTGGAGCCGGAACTTTTTGGCTTTTTCCTTTCTTACTCCCGGCTGCTGGCTCTTCTTCTCCTCCGTTAGAGGATTCCGCTTCTTCAAGCAACATTTTTATGTTCCCCGTTCTTGAGAAGTCCCTAAATGATTCCCAAGCGAGGGGGACTTTATATGAGCGGAGAGCATCCTCCACGAGGAGCTTGACTAGCCCATGGTGGGCTATCTGGTCCGGAATTCCGTCCTTGAGCTTGGTGGAACACTCCATTAAGGACTGTAGTAGAAAGTAAGGAATGCTCAACCTCTGTGCTGCAGGGAGGTCAATCTGGTGTTTTAGTTCGTTAAGCAGCCTGAAGTGATACGCATATACAATGCTATATCGACCCTCACAGGTGATATATTTCATAATTTGTAGACTGACTTCGTTCCATGGCGGCAACAGGCTTGCCCTTTTGACTCCATTTTTGTCTTCGGTGAATGACTCTTCCGGTGGGAAGAACTCCTTCTTTGCTTGCTGGCTCTGCTTCCGCTCTTCTTTGTCCCACGGCAGACCCATGGGCAACTCTGTAATCCGACTGATATGCTCTGGGGTGAGTTTGAGGCTGAGACCTCTGAAGGTTACCGTGGCCAATGTCTGTGATTTAGGCTGCAGAACCCGCAAAAATTCCTCGGCTACTTCATCATCGTAGCCCTGTAGTTTATCACAGAAAGGCATCCATTGTGCTCTAGTGAAGAGCTCAACCACTGCCGGGTTTCTCCTTAATGCATTTGAATTAGTGGGCTCTCGCCTGATAAACCTGCCAGGCATGATGAACACAGTGGTTTATACCAGAGGTGGTGGATACACAGGAAATTCGGTCTTAAAGACAGAACATGCAATGAATTTTCAGACCACAGTTTGATTATACAGCTATCCTGTAGGAGCGATAGTATAGGCATGGCAATCCAATTCTTTATGACCACACTGTGACTAATGGCCTTGCCACCTTTAAAAAACCAATTGCGGAAGGAGTTGCAGGGTTACCTCTTTTCTGCCACCTTTTTTTACGTGAAGACTTCACCTTCCTGTAGAGCCGCGTTCCTGTAGAAACTGCTTCCTGTAGGACGGCGTTCCTGTAGAAACTGTTCCTGTAGGAGCAGTGCGCAGGCTTCGGGAAGAGCTTTAGTTGGCTGGCGGTCGAGAGGTACTTTACCAGCGTTCAGGTAGCCGAGAGCTCGGCGTATCAACATGCAGAGGTAAGCAAAGGATCTACTCGAGTTTTGAAGTGAGGTTGATGGAGATACACGCTTAATCGAGCCGATTAGATTTTGAATCAGCGCAGCTCGTGGCGCGGGGGTGAGCTGTCCCCGCCGGACCGTTGGGTGACGTCACCCATCATCCGCCTGCACATTCGTTTGTTGCCGCATTCATTCCCACAGATCTGCCGCCGCCCTTTTCGGTTAAACTTCACTTCTCGGTTGACGGGACTGATCTTCACGTGCTTGCTGCGTGTTTCTTTCGTCGTGGCTGCCACCTCGTCCTCTGACTAACCCTTTACTAACCGACGTGGCCAATCACTGGCCTTTAGGCAGCTCAACCATTCACCTTTATGCCATGCAAAACAAATCGAAGTAATAATCATGCAGTTTGATGGAGAGAAGGATTAGAACACTTACCTGCGCGCGGCTGCACATGATTTCCAGTTTTTTTTTAGCGATGGATCTACCTGCCGCCTGTGGCTGCACATTCCTGTAGGCTCGTGGTTACAGGATGCTGGCGATGGAGTGAATGGTTCTGCGTTCATGCGCCCGTGTTTGATCTCAGATGGCGATGCTGTGAACGGTCTTCACTTGAGCAGGTTGAACTGTTACAGGATCCCCACGAGGGGTCTTGTCACCGTTCTTTCTCCTCGGGTGTATGCTGCATGCTGGCGGTTCTGGCTTCTCGATCACGATCCCAGCGCTTCTGATGTATCAACGTGGATGTGGTATGGTTCTCGGTGCTTAGTTTTTCTTTGACAGATGCTTTCTCACGAGAACTGATTACTTTGTTGTGCTGCTGCAGGGATCTTGGTTGCATGGCGACGAGGATGGTGGAGGACGATAATGGCAATGTTCAGGGGTGCCATCATTGGCATGCATGCATTCAATCCACTCCTCAGTCGCTAGATCTTCATTTGAAACACATTTCGGCCATCGTAACCTTCTACAGGAAGTTTCCTGTAGAACACAGAGTTTCCTGTAGAAATTTGGCATTTTCCTGTAGAAGATCCGCGTCTTCCTGTAGGAAGACTGTTTGTTCCTGTAGAAAAACTGTATCCTCCTGTAGAAGATCCAAAGCATGATAATAATTGCACATACCTTAAAAAACATTGCTGTTCTTGGAGGAGGTGCTGATGACATCCTTTGCTAGCATGATGAAGGCCCCTGGCTTGGAGTGGAGAGGCTTCTTCTCCTCCATAGAACATCTGCATGCAAACCTTTTATTGTGCTGATTGCTTTTTCCTGTTTTTTTTTTTTTTTTTTTTTTTTTTAGAAAGACAATAGGAGCGCCTCAATGAGGTTTTCACCCCTACTGCCTGCCTTGGGCGTCTCAGTGAGGTTTTCACCCAAGGATCTTTATTTTTCTCTCTTTTCTTTTTCGAAAGACAATAGGAGCGCCTCAATGAGGTTTTCACCCCTACTGCCTGCCTTGGGCGCCTCAGAGAGGTTTTCACCCAAGGATCTTTATTTTTCTCTTTTTTTTTTTTTTTTTTTTTTTTTGTGTTTTAGATCCTTCAGGGTATGCCCAAAGCAGAGGCAGAACCCTTCTCTATGACCAAAACAGATTTCTCCATAGTGCTGATAAACTCTTGTCTTGAGAGAGGTCTTCTATAGATCTTCAATCGGTGCCCATTGACAAGCATGGGAATGGATTCCTCATCAATGGTTCGAATGAGGACAGATCCATTGTCATGGCACTGTTCCACCACATATGGTCCTAGCCATCTGGTTCTCAACTTCCCCTTGAAATCTTTGAATCTGGAATCATACAACAAAGCCCAATCTCCCGGCTGAAATTGCTTGTCATGGAGATGTTGGTCATGCCACACCTTCCTCTGAAGTTGAACCACTTCTGAGTGAAGGAGGGCCTGCATGCGGTGTTCATCCAGTCCATTCAGCTGCAATAACCTTTCTTGCTGTGCATGGCTGAGATCTAGGTCCAGCTGAGCTGCCAACCTCAAAGTGTTATACTCAAACTCAATGGACAGTAAAGCTTTCTTCCCATAGACCAGCTCATAAGGTGTGAAACCGGTGGTGGTCTTCCAAGTGGTGTTGTAAGCCCATGTGGCTTCAACTAGGCGATCTGCCCAGTCTTTTCTGCTGCTGTTAACCACTTTGGTCAAGATCCCTTCTAGAGCTCTATTGGTGACTTCCACCTGCCCATTTGCTTGAGGATGATAGGGGGTGGAAGTCCTATGCTTGATCTTGTGATGAGCTAATAGATCTTCAACTAAGTTGGAGGTGAACTAGCTCCCTTGATCGGTCACCAGCTCTCTTGGGTGGCCAAACTTGTAGAAGATGTTCTCTCTTAAGAACTCGACCACCTTTTCTTCTGTTGCTGCTTTGATTGCTTTAGTCTCTGCCCACTTTGTCAAGTAGTCAGTACACACAATGATGTAGGATCTCTGCCTTGAAGAGGGATTGATTGGGCCCATAAAGTCCATGCCCCACTTCTCAAATGGCTCGAGAGTCACTTGAGGTTGGAGAGGCATCTCATCCCTTTGGGTCGGTTTCCCCATTCTTTGGCATTGGTCACACTGGCTAACATATCTTCTGACATCTTGATGAAGTGTGGGCCAATAGTAGCCTGCCTGCAGGATCTTGAAGGCAGTTCTCTTTGATGAAAAATGTCCTCCACAAGGCCCATCATGACAGGTGAGGAGAATGTCAAAGACTTCCTCCTCCCTTACACAACGCCTTAAGATCTGATCGGGGCCAAGCTTGAACAGGTTGCCCCCAATCCATGTAAATGAGGCACTCTTTCTGATGATTTTGCTCTTCTCTTTTGAAGAGAGGTGCGGAGGGAACTGAGCTGAAACAAGGTAGTTTGCTATATCAGCAAACCATGGAGAGAGTACTGAGATAGCAAACAGATGCTCATCAGGCATCTGGTCATCCACCGTCCCATCTTCATCTGCAGACAAATCCAATCTAGACAAGAAGTCAGCAACAACATTTTCTTTTCCTGGTTTATCAACAATGGTTAGATCAAACTGCTGCAATAAAAGTAACCATCTAATAATACGAGCATTCACATCTGGTTTATTCATCAAGTATCTAATAGTAGCATGGTCAGTATGTACAAAAGTCTGGTAACCAGTAATGTAATGTCGGAACTTGTTCAGTGCATGAACCATAGCTAAGAATTCCTTCTCGGTTACAGTGTAATTCAGCTCTGCTTTGGACAAGTTTTTGCTAACGAAGTAAATGGCATATGGAAGTTTTTGCTCAACTTGTCCTAAGGCTGCACCTATGGCTTTGTTCGAGGCATCAGTGTGGATGTGGAAAGGTAGGGCCCAGTTTGGACCCCTTAGGATTGGAGCTGACACTAACTTGTCTTTTAATTCATTCAAACTCTTCTGACAATCGTCCGTCCAATTAAACTCCACATCTTTTGCCAACAAACCAAACAATGGTGAGGCTAACTTGCTGAAGTCTTTAATGAACCTCCGGTAGTATCCTGCTAATCCCAAGAAACTCCGGACATCCCTTACTTTTTGAGGAGGTGGAACCCTCTTGATGAGAGCAATTTTGTTAGGATCCACCTGCAATCCTTGAGAAGAAATGGTATGGCCTAGCATTGTCCCTTCAGTCATTAGGAATTCACATTTCTCAGGGCTAAGGGACAAGTTCATCTCGATGCACTTGGTTAGGACCTTTCCCAAGTTGGACAATGCTTCCTGGAAGTTGGCCCCATAAGGGGTAAAGTCATCCAGGTAGATTTCCACTGCATCATGGACCAACTCCGAGAAGATGCTCAAGACAGCTCTCTGAAAAGTAGCAGGAGCATTGCATAGCCCAAAGGGAAGGACTCGGTAGGCAAAGGTACCCCAAGGACAAGTGAAGGTGGTCTTATCTTGGTCTTCCGGGCTGATTTGGATTTGATTGTACCCGCTGAACCCATCCAGGAAAGAGAAGAACTTCTTTCCTGCCAGTCCATCCAACACTTGATCTATGAAAGGTAGAGGGAAATGGTCCTTCTTGGTAGCTTTGTTCAGCTCCTGGTAATCTACACAGATCCTCCACTTCCCATTCTTCTTGGGAACCAACACTAGAGGGGACACCCATTCACTATCTGAGATGGGGTAAATGAATCCGGCATCCAACAGTTTTTGCAATTCTTCCTTGACAATGTCCTTAAGGGCTGGATTCATTCTCCTCTGGGGTTGCCTAACTGGTTTACAATCCTCTTTAATGTATATATGATGGGTACAGACCGAGGGGTGGACTCCTTTCATCTCCTTATAGCTCCAAGCAAAAGCATCTAAGTGGCTGGCCAATAGGCTACACAACTCCTTCTCCTGGGAAGGAGATAGAGAGGAGCTGATCTTTAACGCTCTCTCAGGGCCGAACTCCACACTTTTGACTCTGGGAGTGACAGGGCTGGTTGTACAAAGGTCCACTAAGGTGCTAGCTTGGGCATCCTCCACCAACTTCTCTAAAGATAGTGCACTGGAAGGTGGATTTTGGATTAGGGTCTCAATTAAATCATCCTCGGTAGGAGAATTTCTTCTAGCGGTATCTAGGGTGCACAGAGGTGCAGAGTACACCTCGTCTTCCTCTCCGTCCTCCAACCAGAGTGGTAAATCATGCTCTAAAGAGGTTTGGGCAGGAGGGTATAGGACTAGCTGCTTGGACATGGGACCATTCTTGATGGTCATGTTTCCTGCCCGACAACTTATGTAAGCATCTGCAGTAGCTAACCAAGGCTTCCCAAGATGAGAGGATATCCAGTAAGCTTGGCCTTTGGTTGCAGGACCAGGAAATCCGCAGGGTATTCCCAAGAATCAATTGAGACCAAGACATCCTCCACAATCCCTTCGGGAGTCACGGTGGAGCGATCTGCTAACTGCAGTACTGTCGAGGTCTTTCTCAAGGAACCCTGAAGATTGAGTTTAAGCATGGTATCCCTGGTCATCACATTGATGGCTGCCCCCAGATCAATCAAGGTGTGGGGGATAATGGTGCCATTGATGTGTACATCTACTACAGGACTTCCAGGATCTAGGTACTTTGGGCAGATGACTTGTCCTAGCATAAGGTCAGACAGTTGTCCTATGACATTGATAGTTGAGGCATCTTTCTTCCGTCTGCCTGGGTGTTTGAAACACTTCTCCTTAATCAGCTTGTTATATATTGGCACATCCTTGATGGCTTGGAGAAGTGGGATTTTTACACACAACTGTTTGAGCTCACCCAAAAGCTCATCTTCTTCTGGGTTCGATTGTGTGGTGGCTGTTAGTCTCTCAGGAAAGGGTGGAGTAGGCTTTGGTTCACTCTCCTGATGGGTTTCCTCATCCTCTGGGGGAGGAGGTTGGCGATCTGGAAGAGTCTTTCCAGATCTAAGATTGATCTCCTGGATCTCCACAGCATAGGTAGGGCATGAGGTCTCCCCAGTATATACCTGCTGAGCCTGTCTATTGTTGGGGTTCGGGTTCGGTTGAGCAGGCATCTGAGGTTGCCTTGGAGGAGCAGGAGGTAAAGGCTGAGGTTGAACTGGTGGTGGAGGCAAAATGGCAGGAGGAGTGTTGTATTGGGGCCTCCACCCCGACTGAGGAGCACTCCATTGAGGCTGCGACTGGGTATGTGAGTGATATGGGTGAGAAGTAGGTTGAGTAGGGTACTGAGGTGGATAAGACCATGGAGGAGGCATGGACCAGGAAGGATGAGCAGGGGGACCCCAAGAAGGCATGGGAGTCAAGTGGTTGGGGTTGTAATAAGCTTGAGATGCCCCTTGCATCCCCTGCTGATAAGGTCTAGATCCTTGAGGCCTCCTTTGGTTGATGAAGTAGAGAGGTTCAGTGGGGGCTTCAGTTCCTTGGTACATGGCTTTAAACCCAGGCAAGGTTGGACACTGATTTGTTGGGTGGTCCTCCTCACAAACGAAACACACTTCGACCGAATGCAATGGACATTCGTTCTTAGGGTGTCTTCTGGTGCACCTAGGATAGAAGACAGCCAAGGCTCTCTCAGCTTCCTCTTTCTTTTGCTGGATCCTGAATGTGTCCAGCTGCATGGCAATGGTATGTCTCACCTCACTCTTAAGATCTTCTAATTGGTTTGTAAGCTCATGTTTGGAGAAAGGGACACCGGTGGAGAGGAGGTTTCCTCTACCTCGTTTTCTAGCTGCCCTGGAATGATTTCGAAACACAGTCTTGATGTCCTCATAAGGCAGTTGGTAAATGTCCCCCCCAGCTAACATGTGAAGGGTGTCTAGGAGATCTTCAGGGACTCCTCAGAGTAGAACCAACTTGAGGGATTCAGGGTCAAGTGTGCATCTGGCCCGTTTATAGCTAAGTTGGAACCTCTCCTCATAGTCCTCTAAAGACTCATCATTCCCCATGGTCATTCGAAAGATCTCTCCCTTGGTTTCCTTGGACCTACAATAATCCCTATACTTGGTATTGAAGGCTTGCTGCATCTGAGCCCAAGTGGTGATGCTATTCCCAGGTAATCCCATGAACCAGCGTAGTGCTGCATCCTTAAGAGTGGAAGGGAAAAGCTTCAACTTTTGCTCATCCTCAGTATAGTCATAGGTTCGACAAAGGACAGCAAACTCAAACAAGAAGGTATCAGGATCCTCAGTGGTTAGTCCATGGAAGTGAGGCAAGGCAGAGGGGCTAATGTTTTTCATTTTCATATCCCCATTGGTCTCTCGGATGGGGAAAGCTCCTTCTATTCTCTCATCTTCTCTCCTGTTATCAGCCATGGCTTCAGATGGAGTGGTTTCTAACTCTTATTCTTCTATAGGGTCTTGGTATATCTCGGGATGTTCACCTATAGGTTCCTCTGGGTCGCTGTCACCAAAGAAGAGAGAAGGGTGACTTAGTGATGTGGTGGGGGTGTTTGGTAGGAATTTGCCTGATCTATCTCGGTTCCTACGAGGCATGAAAGGGAAAGGACTCTTCTCTGTTTTTAGTGCTTTTGTTTTTTCCTTGTACCTGCAAAACTGAAACAAAGTGATCTACAACTAACTAGATTACTCAAATGAAATTTGCGGAATTGGAAATATTAATCTAGGAAAGCAGGAAATATTAATCTAGGAAAGCAGGAAATATTAATCTAGGAAAGCAGGAAATACTAATCTAAGAAAGCAGGAAAGATTAATCTAGGAAAGCAGGAAATACTAATCTAAGAAAGCAGGAAAGATTAGTCTAGGAAAGCAGGAAAGTCTATGCTACTTTTGCAGAATGGAAATGAAGCAAACTACTTAGCAGAAGGTAAGAGTAGGAAAGTAGAGGAAAAGCAACAGGTGCTAATACTCTGACGCTTCCCCGGCAACGGCGCCAAAAAGATGGTGGGCTCCAGTATTGTAGCAATAATGCTACAACTCCTGGGGCTTCCTGTCTCTTAATTTTATCAACCCAGTAGTTCGTACAAACTTGGAAGCGACGGTGCTGTATGCACAAGTACTAGCCCTTGTCGCAGCTGTCACTTGGTCAGCTGGCACAAGTCCGCTAGGGCTTAAGCCAACTTCTATAGGCTCACAGAAGAAGCTTTATCAATGATGGATGAAAGCTAACTCAAAGGAAGGCTACGCTGCTTGACAAACTGAATCAAAAGCAATTTAAAGCATGTGAATCTATGAAACCCTAATTTAACTAGTCTATCTTCTATAATGCAAAGAATGTGGATGCAACTCCTATGAATGCTGTCATTACCTCTAACAAGTGTAAATGCATGGGTCTAAGCTACTTGCATCATGAGAAATGTGTTTTTGTGTTTTTCCTTTTGGTGTGTGGAATGAGTGTGAACTTGGCCTAACTAGGGTTTGATTGTGCAGGTGGGATGGAGAAGGAAGGAAAGTGTGGGACAGGTTGGGGAGGCTAGGAGAGGTTCCTAAGGATCCTTAGCACCCATCCACAGAGGTCCCTCACGTTCAGAAGCTCGGCAACGAAGTGAATGGCCTCCTACAGGAAGGCTGCAGGGGATCCTACAGGATACTCTGTTTTCTACAGGATGGCTGTGCACGTCTACAGGATGGTTGGCCGTGGAGGTTTTCAGGAGTTGATGGAGTGTTGGAGTGGTGTGGGAGGCTAAGGGAGATGGAGATGGACCTAATGATGTCTTAGGAAATGGCAAGTCAGACGAAGGAAGGGTGCATGCAATGGGTTGATGTTTTGGAAGGGTAGAATCAACGAGAGTGAAGGAGATGGAGCTGTACGTGAAATGAGAGAGTTGGAGGGCACGTGAGTGAGATAGAGGGTGAATAGAACTTGCAGGTGGATGAAGAAAACGACGAAAGAAATCGCTTGAGCAAAAGCAGTGTAAATAAAACAAATGACCTGTGCATGAAAACAAGGAATTCATTAACCTAATATGCCATGAAACCTATAAATCCAAAATGGAAACCAAGCAATAAAACTAATGCGTGAGAGTGCAGTATGGATCAATGTCGAGAATGTATGAATAAATCCTTAATGAAAAACGTTCATGTGGCAACTTGCATGGAGATGAAACGACTGCTGTTCTTTTTGGTGGCTGATCATGGTCTACACCCCAATCCCAAACAGTGAGATAGCAGTGAGCCTTTACAACCTATTTTTGTTGGAGCTCCAAGAGATTTATTCTACCAACCTATCAAACTTGAATACTGAAAGCAAAGCATCATACCAGTCCTATCTATGCTAATGAAAACAGTTAAACTAACAAGCTGGAAATCCGAATTGCATAGGAAACTAAACAAACTCAAGTGCTGGACCTAATTGTAAATGCATTACAACACTGAGGAGGTCTATGGCTCTCAGGTTGGGCCCTAACCTGAGAGCTATAGCTCCTTGAGAAAACTCAGAACTAACTCAAAAGTGGCCTTCTTTATTCATAATCTGATAACATGCCAAATTGGCTTACAAAAGAGAACGAAACTTGAGCTGTGCTCCAAAATTACAATAGTAATACGAGAGTTTCAACAACCTAACCAAGGCTAAGGCCTCTATACTTATACAAAACGATGATCCAACAAGTATCCATGATTCTAGGAGCTCGGCTGCTTAATCTAGAGTTTAACTGCTGATCCTGTAGGATGGTCATAAATGCTGTTTCCTGTAGAGCAGTTTTGAACTGCTGTTCCTGTAGAACAGCTGGCCGTGTATTAAGCTCGGAGGGAGGATGGAGTGGGGCTCGGAGTTCTTGGTGAGGATCACGAGGAATGTCCCCCAAGACTGTGGACAACCTCTCCTTACGTCAGCAGTGCCAACTCGTTGTCTCCTTGCCACCTTTTCGTTGTCTTTTGCTCCCTTTTAATGCCAAAACCTGGAATCACAATGCATTAGCTACGTAGATAAAGTGCCTATCCTTTCTCCTACAAACAACATGAATAAACTAAGAAGTGTATGCATAAACAATAAAAATGAATGGTTTGAGCAAGCAAAATAGGCCAAAAATGAGCCCAAATTGTACCAAAATTGGGGCTCATCAACAAGGCTTCCATGATCTCATCATCCATAAAATTATCATCCTCATAGTATTCTTCAAGGCTTTCAATAAAAGTAGAAGCATGTTTGCAACAATCATGAACTAGATTTAATGATGGATAAGATTCTTGATATCTTGCAATGAACAGGGCATGAAAATCCTTTAAACAGTAAATACAAGCAGGCAGCAAACTTTCATACCAAGATTGGGCTTCACCTTCCAGAGTGGCTAGGAATATCTTCATCAAGCAATCTTCAGGAAAATCAACCTTCAACTTGTGAATATGCATGTGAAATCGAACTAGATGTAAAGCAGCGTCCTTCTTACCATCATCTTTAAACGTAGGCAGATTCCTTGACCAATCTACCTTCGGAATTTTATTTGGAAAACCTGGGATGTGATCTTAGCTCATGGGAGCGTATCTTCTTGCAACCCGCTCCATTTTGAAAATCTCAAAGCTACTGATCTCTCTGCAGTGGAGTCACCATGAAGGATTGATTGTTGGATTCTTCAGTGGATGGAGTTGCCAGGTGAATGATTTCAGCCTTCTTATGTCTGATCGTTGTTCACCATCAACAATCAGCTCTAAACTTGAGATATGTACTGGGGCAAAACAATCTTCAAGCAAACCATTTTCGTCCCCAGTTGGTCGCCACTATGTTAGCACCTAAATCTGCCTTAGGCTGAAGGAAGGCAAAATTCAGGGTAACCACAAACCACGCTAAGTCTGGTAGCTAGCCCTACCAGAACAGGAGAGGGCTCTCTCCGAGTCATGCTCAACAAATAAGTAAATGGAATGGTCTGAGATGACTAACAGTGAAATATTGATCTTAGGCTAGTAAGTAAATATGGATACAAGAAGAAATTTTTTATGAATGACTGAGTTTCTGGGATGGTATGGGACCAATGGACGGTAATGAGCAGAAAATTTAATACAAGGGCACAGATTACTTCATGAGGCAAGACAGGCGGAAAGTCTAGCAATTTAGTTTGAAATAACGTGGAATGGAGGAATTGTTTAGGAGGGTGAAAGGGCATAAGTACATGAATCCTTTTCAACAGAAGAAGAACATTGAACATGAAATTTTCCCACAGGCAGAGCAATAAAAATGAATTCTACCTTATCTAACTTAGAAAATTTCACTGGAAATGAATATGAAATGAACTGTGAAACATTATGAAATACATATGAAACATAAGAGACACATTTGCTACACTCACAACCACATGAATCTCATGAAACAGAGCCGCTGCCTTTCATTAATCCTCTGTCAAAATATACAATGAAGAACTGAGTTTCTGTCCCACAGTCTCCCAGAAATTACAAGCCAATCAACCCTTTGCAAATGGTTTGCATACAATATATAGAATGTGCCATGAAGAGATAGAATGCCCAAGGGTTGGGGAGTTACTCGAATCATTACAAAATGGAGGTGGAAAGCTAACCATTAGCTACAGGTGCAGCGTTACAAACATGACAAATGGCTTGGGTGACTGTTTGCCTTCCTTTGCCACTTGGATAGAAGCCAATCTGGAGTGAAAATACTTTAAATTCTGCCTTAGGTGCTGAAAAAGTGAAGTGTAGATGAGAGGGCCCACTTGTGAAAAGTCGTGAATCGAAATTTCGCGAAACGAAGGTGAAATTGGCCTTTTTCCCTATATGCGCCGCGCCACTTTGGAGCCTATTTTGAGGCACTTTTAGGAGTCCAAAATGTGCCCAAGTGTTCTTGTTGGAAATACTGTCATGTCTACTTTCCAACCCAAGTGGAATTTCTAAATTTGGTGCTCATTTGCCCCTCCAAATCTTCATTTTCCCAAGACTGCTTCTTGTGTGTCAAAATAGGGGCAGAGAGGTCATTTTTTGAGTGTTTTTGACCTCCTGGAGACTCAAATCATGCCCAAATTTCTTGTCCAAGCACCAGTAGTTGTGATTTTTCATGCTGAATCCAAAAATGCAAACCGTTTGTGATTTGGAGCTCCCAATCCTACGCGTCGTGCCAGTGGCGTGGCGCATAGGGAGAAAAAACTTGTGTTGTGACCAAAAATTTGCCATGTGACCAAAATTGCCTCAAATTTCTTGAAATTTGGGCTGGAGATCCTCTATGAGGTGCTATGCTAGGCCAAAGAGGCTTCGGCCAATATCTGAAGTCGATCGAGCTCCCTTTGCCTCTTTTGCTTCTTGATTGCTTTCCTCAATTTCACCTTCAAATTCCTGATTCGGGCCTTGCATACTTTGTTTCGCGCCATGTAGTGGAAAGCCATGTGTCTCAGCATTGCTTTTTCCCTATTAGCCTTCTAACTAGTTGCTCAAAGTGAACATTCACTTTCTCTAAAACATACTCCCGGTCCTCATCTCTTTGCTCCATAGGTCTACCTTGTGCTGCCATGATGTGTTGCCGGTTTTCCTTGATCAGTTGCAACTCTATCTCAGCTTGCTAGTCCTCAAGTTGTTTGTTCCTCTGCTCCAGGTATGTCATATTCCATTTGGTTCTCCAATATTAGGCATGCCGGTAGCTACAATTCTATGATGGTGGTTGGCTCATCCCTAACATGTTTTCCACTTTTATGATGTCTCCGGGGAGCCTGTTCTTCCGAGGATGAATCACTTTGTGTTTCCATCTCATACTCGGATGAATGCTCAGATGCCATGATTGCTATGCCAAATACCTTGAATACAAGATAAATGCTGTGTATGAACTGTGCTTGAACTGCTCTTTTTGGTGTTGTATTTCAATTTCTGCCACCAAGGGAAAAAACCAATGCAACAGGGACTGTTAGGGATTGCTAGGAA
The DNA here is from genome assembly GCA_031772625.1 of Pinus tabuliformis. NCBI lineage: Eukaryota > Viridiplantae > Streptophyta > Pinopsida > Pinales > Pinaceae > Pinus > Pinus tabuliformis. Next base: position 838,535,600 of record CM062816.1, read on the forward strand.
GGGGAAACAATATTGAGGAATTAGGGACTATGAGGAGGGATCTTATTTAGGGAGTAGGGAGTTTAGGAGATTTTATATATGGTAGGGTTTGGGGTTTTACCTTTGGCAAATGTGAGGAGGGGATATGGAATAGGATTTTAGTAGCATTTTAGGATAGGGAGAAATGGAAAAAGTAGAATAGGGAAGAAGGGAATGAGGGAAAGAAGGAAAAATGAAAATGGAGGAAGAACCTTGGCACCAACACAATGAGTTTGTAACCCTAACAGCATTTTCTTTGATGATTTTAGGTGGTAGGGTTTAAGAGTTTTTGTGCAACCATAAGCCGCCATGAACTATCATCATACTAACATAAAAATGGATGAAACACTGAGAGATTGACCCCACCTGGAAAATTCAAGGGATTGAAGGAAATTGGTTGCAAATTCTGAGAAAAATCAGCCTTGGCATCTCTATGCGCCGCGCCAGTGTAAATTTACACTGGAAATTTTCTCCCAGTGTGCCGCGCTCTCTATGAGCGTCGCGCCCTTTTCCAGGTGACTTTTTGAGGCTTTCTTGGTGTCCAAATTGGGCGCAGGATAGCTCATTGGAAAGGTCTTTGAGTTTTCTTTCCAACCCAATCTGAATTGTTCAATTTGGAGTTCATTTTCCCTATCAAAATCAAATCTCTCAAGACTGGTCAAAATGTGCCAAATGAGGCTGCCTAAAGGCAGGGTGCTGTTACAGTCAACTTTGGGATACCTTCCTCAACTCCAAATTGAGCTCATGATAGATATTTGGAAATATCTTTGTGTATATTTATCATTTGACTCATAAAGCAAGTCATTTGAACAACCAAGCTAGGAGAAAACTTGATTTTCCCAAGGTCCCTTCGGAGGTGCATCAATTCTCCCGAGGCGATTGTATTTTTGACATTTCTATAAAACCATGACACCTGTGTAAAAATTGAAGGAGGTTTTTCTTCCTTGGACCATTTTGGACAAAAAACTCTCCCAGTTTTCAAAAATTCATCTTTTGGTGCTCAAAAACATCATTTTAGGGAAACCTATCCCGATGTGTGGAACAAGGGATTTGTCGAAATGAAGCGAAATGAAGGGGATAAGAGGCTTCTAAATTCTTGGGAAAATTCTTGGAAGTAGGGAGGGATTTTAAGAAGCATGTTAAAGTGGAATTTCAAAGATTGAGTGAAGGGGAAGGGGTCCAAAAAGGCAAAACACAGGTCCAACCTAGAAAATTGCCAGGTTGTAGCAAGAAACTAGGGTTTGTGCGAAAATGAGGAATTTGGGGGATCTCAGTGATGGGAAGTGTTTGATAAGGAACTTTAAGGATAGGGGAAGGTGTATGAACATAACGATACAAGCTTTGCCGATGATTTGACTGTCCAAAAGAAATTGCCTTCAAAACCCTAGGAGAGGGAAATGAACCTTGCCTAGGCGCAACTGAAGCATGAACAAGGTGTAAAATGACCCAATGGAACTTGACATGATAATGAAAACCCTCTGAATGATGGTACACTCAGCTGAATGGTGACATGGACTGACGTTTGGACAACTTTGACAGGAATAAAAGCAAACTCTAGATCTAATGCCTAGTGACCAAATTTTGCTTGAAGACTTACTGAAATGACAAAATTTGACCTTGACATCTTAAAATCACTTTGTAAGAGCAAGTTTGATCACTGGAGGAAGGCTGCAAAGAATGACACTTACACATAACATTTGGTTTGATATTAATATTGCACACACTTTACAGTATGGAGTTTTTATTTTATATATATAGATATACTCCAAATCCTTGGTTATCAATTATCACATACATTATTTTATTAAGATCCTAAGTGTATAAATATATTCTGTGGTATCATTGGTTCACTTTAGAAATGCAGGAGATGAATTAAATGGGTTTCAGTTGTTGTGATCATACTTGGCATTGTGAGATTGAGCCAAGTTTACCCTTCATGTGCTCTTCACATGGCATATGGGGAGACAAACTCCATGGATGGTTACGATTTACTGATCTTGATCCAACAATGGGTTTGGACTAGGGTTTATCCAAAACATTTCTCTCCCAACTCAAGACTTGTTTCATTCCTTTGCTTTGGCTAAGTATCAATTTGCCGAGCTGCAACGAGTCTCGACTCTCTAGAGCCTACTGTTGGATTCCATGTCAAGTTCAATGCTAAACACTTTATAAAGGACATTTTCGCTAAGGGTTCCTTTGTCGCTTACAATGTAATAATCCAACATTCATTTTTCATTTTTAGTTTTGAATAAATTTTTTTGGTATGATTTCTCTTTGTAATTTGATTCCTATTATTTTGTGTCTTACATCGTTGTAGTTTTTATTTTTGATTGTAGGTAATTATGGAACAACTAGAGCATTGGTGTACCCTTTAAACTAGTGTCTTAGAATTTACTTTCCCCTCCTTAAGGGATTGGTTGACAAGTAAAATAGAATTCATTAAGATTCCATTTGATTTTTGATAATAGATTTAGTGGTGGGTAAAACCCTAGCTCCATATTTTTCTAGTTTGCAGAGGAAATCAATAAGTTGGAGTTTTCTCCCTTCCTTGCATGCTGGGTAGCTACTACTCAGGGTGAATAAAGGTTGATTTCTCCCTAATCCTTTCAAAGAGAAAAGCTCAACTTTTATTATTGTTTTTGAATCTAAGCCCAGTCCTTCCCCATACAAAGTTTAGGAACATTTAATTTGAATTACCAAACTTTTGTTCTCAATGTCTACGCATAAGGTATATTAGCCATACAGTTTACTGTCTATCAGTTGAGATTTTTGAACCCCAAAACAATTTTGATTTTTACTGTCATATTTTAGTTGTTATATCACTCTAGACTTAACGCACTTTCATTCATTTTACTGTGTAACTCCTATTATCTATTCTTAACCTTTAGAATTTCAATTATTGATTTGTATTTATTGATTGCAATAGGTCACCCTAGAGAGGAGCATCCCATTCATCTCAGGTATGTTTTGACTGAGTGCACATATTGTATTAAATAGTTATCATATATTATGTTAACTATAAATTCTTTCTTATTGTTTTCTTTGACTTGTGGTAGGCGTAGGGTTCGAACATAGGAGCAACCTGTCCCCTAACAGGTAAATATACATTATAACAATTATCTCATTCTTCCATATGTCTAATTGTGCATATTTACAAAATTTCTAACCCTCACCTATGCCGTCTTGATTTAGGTAAATCTCGTGGTGTTTTTGGAAAAGATAAATGTTCGTCTTGGTTAAAGTTTTATGTTCTTTCTTCAATTCTTTGACTCTAGCACCCATTTCCTACAGGTTGGCCTTTTTTTGCACTTACCTATCCTGCATGGTTGTGATGAATGCACATTTTATGGAAGTCGACTTAGGTTATCAAAACATTTTTCAAATTTCTTGTATTTTTTCTCTTGTTGTTTAAACTCGACCCTAGCAGGGTTCGACTTTAACTTATCTTAAATGTATTGTAAATGAGTATCTCGGCTTGGGCCTAAACTGTAATACTTATTTTAGTTGGGTTTATATACAATGGTTTTGTTTACTGGAACTTTAGCCTTGTTACTTTTTTGATAATTACAAGAGTCTTATATTATTTATATCTATGCAAGATTTTGTGTATATTTCATGTGTTAATATAGCCATAGATTTGGTATGCTTAATTACATGCATAACTGTCATTCTATAATTTAGGATGTTCTGTATGGTAATTGTTTTATGGTCTAGATTGACCTTAATGGTAATCATCATTTGTGTTATTATTACTATATAAGCATAGATATATACAAGTACTCTTCTGCACAAGAGTGATATTACCTGCATTGAATTCTTTGCTACAATCAACTTAATTTCTTTTATAGTTCCTCTCTCTCTCTCTCTCTCTCTCTCTCTCTATATATATATATATATATATATATATATATATATATATATATACACACATATACCTAATAGAGTTATTATATAACTTTTCTATCTGGTTACTTATTTCACTACAGTCAAGAGCTATCTTCTCTTCATAAAGTTTTAAATCTAACTATCATCATTGCCCTGTATTACGTTAAATGAGAATTTTATTCTAACTGGGACTATGCCTTAGTTTCTTTCACGATCGTACAATGAATAAATTTTTCCAAATTTCATGGGTTTATGCATTTTTCTCTTCATTTAATTCTATACTTTAATTAAGTAGTTTCCCTCATGTTATTAACCGCTTAACCGAATTTCATTTTCTTCTCTTATCTAATCATTTTCTATGTTCTATTTTAGTTATATGGTATGTAGCACTAATAGAATCTATCTTTTTGCATCATCAATACTATAGTAAAAGTGAATATATTTTTAATACTCAACAAATATTCTCATGGAATCATGCATTGTACCCTACAAATTTTCTTAGCTAAACTTATCAATAAGAGATGGAAACATCCCCTATACCTTTGCTAGAAAATAATATAACATAACAAATCCATATGTTATCTTAGACCTATATCATATATTATGTTCAATATAATATAACATATCAAATGGATATAATATTTGCTACTTGTTTAACTTAGATCTAATTAAAATATAACATAAAACATATTAGAAATCAATTCTATATTACTGTGTTTATTTCTTTTTGTAGCATAATCTACAAATATCCCATATTTTGATAAATTTTTCTAGAATATATAGTTCAATTTCCAGGCCTAAATTACACAAAAAGTCCATGACTTCTAAAAGGAACAAATTCTCTTAAATCTAGCTTATGTATATAAATTAACCATCTACTAATTCCACTTCTGAAATTTTATCTTTGTCCTGGCATGCAGAGATTAATAACACTAACAATAATATATATCTCACAGTGTACTAAGCATGCAAACTATACTAAGTACAACTAGGTATAAAATTATAATTTATCCTCCATCTATCATCACATAACAATAAACAGTTCAAAATCCATAATAATATAGGAATAAAATTCAAGCTAACCGAAAATTATTGCTTGGGGAATATGTAGAAACAGAGCACGTTCCATCCAACCATGAACTATATCCACTAGTTCCCCCCAAGCTAAGCCCTTATTTCCTTCAGGAACCAACAACCTCTTTGGTTCCTAAGTGGTTTATTTTTATAGATTTCTTCCCAACATATTTTTAGCAGCGTCTTGCTTTAAGGTATGAATGCCTTTTTCCTAGGCTATTTTTGTTTTTGTTTTCAAAAAATATTCTTTTATTTTTCTTTAAAGCACACCTTTCTCACTCGCTATGCTTTGTTCCACTTTTTACCCCACTTAGCATTTCTCTCTAGCTAAGTGATCAACATAATTTTTCTCTCCCATTATGTTAATATTTTTAACTATTTTACCCTGGGGATTTTTAGGAGACCTTTAGGGAAGGTACCACATGTGGAATTTAACCACTAATAGCTTTTTATAAGCTAGTAAGAAGTCTTCTAAAACCCTAGTGATCTTTCCTTAATATTTACAAACAATTTCTTTATTAATTCAATAATAAAATGAATAATTACATCATCCCGTAGTTTCGATTTTTCCTTTCAAAGCCATTAAATACAGTAATAGTTTATAACTCTAAAAATAACCAATGCCTAAAAAAAAAAACATAAGGTTGTTACATCTTCCCCCATTAAAAAATAAACATCATCCTCGGTGTTTCCTTTCAGTTCCTATCTACTTGAAAAAATTCTAGAAATGCCTCACACATTTTGTCCTACATCTCCAAGGTAGCCTCCTCTAGGGTAAAGGTCTTCCATAACACTTTAACTTCGGTGATGGCTTGATTTTGGAGTGTGGTTTATCTCTGGTATAATATTTGTAGTGGTTCTACCTATAAATCTCCTTCTAGTTCCACCTGTACCACATTACAATCAATCACGTGCGAATTATCTTGAACATACTTTTCTAGTAAAGAGACATGAAAAACATTATGCACTTTTATATGATTGGGAAATGCTAGCTTCCAGGCCATTGGCCCAACTTTAGCTAGAATCTCAAAGAGACCACAAAATATTGGTGCTAGTTTTGCACAAGCTCCCAGTCTTAGAGTGGTCTTCCTTGGTTTTACTTTAATATACACATGTTCTCCTACTTTGAATTCTTTTTGTATTCTCTTTTGGTCTGGGTTTTTTTTCTTTCGATCTTGTGCAACTTTCAGACTATGACTTATTTTCTTTACTACCTATTCCATTTCTTGAGGAACATCATGGCTCAATATCAACTTGTATTCTGGCTGACTCCAACTTAAGGGAGTGTGGAATCTCCTCCCATACATAGCTTCAAATGGGCTCATTGTTATAGATGCATGATAGCTATTGTTATATGAAAATTCTTCTAAGTGTAGGAAACCCTCCCATTTAGTGGGTCTATCCATAACATACATCCTTAACATGTCTTCTAAAATTTGGGTTTTCCTCTCTATTTGATCATTTATTTAGGGATGGTAGGTGGTACTAAAGTTGAGCTACGTACCCATTCCACCAAACAATGTCCTCTAGAAGTTTGAAGTGAATTTAACATCTCTATTTGATATTACCACTTTCAGTATTCCATGTAATCAAATATTTCCTTCATAAATATGTTTGCAATCTGTGTTGTTCCAAATGTAGAGTGTATAGGTATGAAATGTGTTGATTTACTTAATTTGTCTACAATGACCATAATAAATCCACGTTGTCTTCTATTTCTTAGAAGACCTACGATGAAATCTAAAAAAATAGCCTCCCACTTCCATTCTGGAATGGGTAATGGATTTAACAGTCTAGTTGGGTGTTGGTTCTCTACCTTCACCCATTCACACTCTAAACATTTGGCCAAATACTCTGCTACTTCATTCTTCATACCGAGACAATGAAATTCTTTTCTCAAGGCTGAAATAATTTTTTGATATCCCAGATGTCTTGCAAAATGCTTTCAGTGATATTCAATTAAGATAAGCTGCTTTAATGCAACTCCATTAAGAACATAAATTATGTTTCTGTACATTATAATTTTTTTTTGAATTTTTTGCATAGTCTGATGCTGCTACTTGTTATAATTTATATTGTAATTTTTAGATAAACTTCATCTTTCTGTGCTAAATTTCTGATTTGTTCTGCAAACTCTGTCTTAGCACTATTAAGATATTAGCTGATTTACATTCATACTTAAGGCATATGCTACTTTTTTCTCTTTTCCTTTAGTGTGCTTTAAGTCAAATTAAAATTCACTTAAAAATGCCATCTACCCACCTTGTCTAGCATTTAGATCATATTGACTGAAAAAATGCTTTAGGATAATGTGGTCAGGAACAAGTATACACTTTTTTCCTGATAAGTAACACCTCCACATATTTAAAGCAAGTATAACAACAACTAATTCTAAGTCATATACATCGTAGTTTTTTTCATGTGGTTTTAGTTTCCTTGATTCATAGACAACCACATAGTTTTCCTACATTAGAACACCACCCAACCCCTCAAGACAAGCATCAATACATACCAAAAACTCATTTTTGGGATCTACAATCTTCAAGATAGGTGCTATTGTTAACAAATGTTTATTTTATCAAAAAACTCTTGATACTTGGTTTTCCACTCAAACTTCACTCCTTTATTTTGTAAATACATGATGGGATAAGCTAATATGGAAAAACATTCAATGAACCTTCTATAATACCCCATAATACTCATGAAGGAACTAATATTTGATATATCCTTAGGTGTTGGTAATTTTAGAATGGCCTTAACTTTTTCATGATCAACGTATATGCCCTCCTTTGAATTAACATGACCCACTTACCAAATTTTGTCTTTGTAGAAATCAATTTTCTTGAATTTTGCATACATTTTATGTTCTCTCAAAGTTTGTAGTACTATTCTTAAGTGTTCCTCATGTTCCTTTTGATTTTTAAAATACACCAAAATATCATCTTTCTGTAGAAATTTTGAATAATTAAGTACTTATTCACAGAGATTATCCCGATTATACACTATTGCGGAATACATGCACAATACATAATATCCTCTACGTTGATCATCAATTTAGCAGCATAAAAAGCAATGAAACATCAATCACATGCACACATTAACACATTATGTAACCCGGGGAAAGCTTACAACTGAAAACCCCACACTATCTGTATATTATAATGATTGAGAACATGTAACAATACATAGTACAATACTCCTCACAAGTACTCAGTACTATCTCCACCTGTTACACACAATACAGCTCAGATCTGATCTCCAAATCTCCCCCGCTACTTTGCCTGCCTCCACTGCACAATCCTGCAAGAGAATGAATGAATCCAAACTCGTTCCAAGTTCTATTTACCTTGGAGAATCACTCACACTGGAAATCACGTGAGCACAGGCTATATCACTGGGCATATGCAATTCTCATGGGCATACTCAATCCTTTGATTGTGCAAAATCTCATGCACAACTATAGTCACAACTGATAGCAATCTCAACCTCTAACACCTGTCTCCACTGAACTGTACATGCACTGAGTTAACTGATGTATTCTTCAGTTGCATTATGAGTTAATAATTAGTGAATTAATTAATAACTAATTCACACAACTCATCACTTAGTCTATTGGCCAGTTAGACTAAATACAACTAGTTCAACTAAGTCAAACTGAACACAACTCCATCAACTCCACAAAACTCAACCACATGAGTTCTAACTGATTTCCTGCATGCAATAGCTCAATTGACCCACAAAGAAAGCGTATTTCCTTCTGACAGCTGCATGTGCCACATCTGTAGCTCAAACTGAAGTGCTCCAAGAGGATAAGATAAAGTTTATAGTCTAAATATTATTATGAGATAATAATATTTGACTTTTCTATTTTTGACTAGTAGTCTAAAAATAGACTCTGATCACTCCTGTTGTGATCCAAAATTAGAAGTCCATCTATTTTTTCCCAACATGACCAATCATCCATAAACAACAAACTACAACTCATAGACCATGATCCATATGTCTAAAAATAGACATAGTCTAAAAATATACTTTGCGACAAAACTTGCCTGTGGGCCCACTTAGTGAAGGCGACTCCTTTCCACTAAGCTCCATCATCTTGTTGCATTTTCAAAACTCCCTCTCAACGAGATATGGATTATCTGCAACCCCTATCCTACCTCGGTGTTCTGCATGCAACACATTTGCCTGATCCACTTTGCTCCAACAACACTTGGAACAAAAAACACTCCCAACTGACCACTTTGTTGGGCTAGGAACATACTCTGATGCTGAAGCTCTAGCTGTTGCTGACAAGTGCTCCCTCTCTGACATCTGCGCTACTACAACATCTCCATGCATCTCGCACCATTGCACACTTCTCTGTGCCACCTAGCACTATGCAAAACACTTGTGCCTCTCGCATTGCTGCAGCCTGCTAGCTGTGCGCTGTCCTGGGATTCCCTACACTGTCACTCTCTCCACATCTGTCTCTACCCAATCAATCAGTTCCTGCTACTCCACATCGGGGCTCCTGTAGCAAGGTCTCATCCAAGAGGTTGGGTACCTCAAGGATCCTGCCCCTCCTCCTTGGGACGATCAATCCGCATCACCCCACCTCTTACCTGGAGGTATGGCTGCATGCGATCCCTCAGCCATCCTGGCTCGAAGTTTCCCCCTACTGGAGGTCTTTGCATGAGTAGATGTCTCTACTCAATCTCCTCTCAGCTTCCCTTGTTGTGGCTGCTCCACAACCTCCTGAAGCTGCTGCACCAATCGTGGCTCCTCCACAATCATCCGAGACTTCTTCTGGCTCTGCATGTTGAGAGGTAATATACACTCCCTCTCAACCACCAAGTCTCCATCAGTTGCCTCGCTGCTCAAGGCTTTGCATGCATCTTGAACCTCAAGAGCATACAAATTCTTGACCTGTGAACCAATCTACTTCACCTGTCTAGTGATGATGTCTCTAAGGAAAACCTTTCCCTTACTGAAGACTACATCATAGCCTCTGTCTTCCAGCATCGTGATCGACACCAAGTTTCTCTTCACTCCTGGTACATACTTGACATCGGTCAAGGTAAGGCGAGCTCCCTGCTCCCTCTGAAAAATAACCATGCCTACACCTGAGACACTATACTTCTCATCATTAACCATCCCTATGAGTATCTGGAGATATTTCTCCTCCAAAGTACTGAACAAACTCTTGTCACCGGTCATGTGGAAAGAAGCTCCACTGTCAAGAAACCAACCACTTCCCACCATGGATGAAACCATGCATGCGAAGAGTGTGAAATCCAACTCAAACTGTGAAGCAAGTGCCTCACCTTCAGATCCTTCCCCAGATCCCTTCTTGGACTTCTTCTTTGGGAAATTAGTAGCATAATGGCCCAACTCATGACAATGAAAGCATCTCACTTTCGACTTGTCAACCTTCTTCCCATCATTGGAAGAACTGGATTCGGAAAGAGAACCCTTCTCCTTCCCCTTCTTCACCTTACTCTCTAAGGCACAGTTCTCCTCATCATGCATGGATGAAGAACTATCTCTGGTGCTTCATCTGATCTCCTCTTGCACAAGATCTGACCAAAGTATCTCCCATCCTGGCAATTTCTCCCGACCATTGACAGAGTCCTGATAGGAATGCCAACTCTTCGGAAGACCAAGGAGAGCCAAGATCACCAAGTCCTCATCATCGACAGTCACCTCCACACTTCCCAGCTCATCCCGGCATTGGGTGAACTTCGTGAGATATTGGGGCATACTGTCTCCATTCTCAAACTTAGATGTTTCTGAGTTTATCCTTGAGCACCATTCCACTAGCTCAAAACTCAACCGCTTCTTATCTAAAATTCATGAGAACAAAGTATTTCTCGTACAGAGATTGATTGTATGGGATTTTACCAGATATCTCACCTTCTAAAGGAAGGATGAATCCAGAGGCTACCTGGCCCGATTACAGACTCTGCCTGAAGAAATAAAATGTAAACACTTTCTGAATAATAGATCTGATGATCAATCCCGCTTTGATATCCTGTAGAACTTTTTCTACAAATTAACCAGCTCTGATACCATGTAGAAATTTTGAATAATTAAGTACTTATTCATAGAGATTATCTTGATTATACACTATTGCAGAATACATGCACAATACATAATCTCCTCTATGTTGATCATCAATTTAGCAGCATCAAAAACAATGAAACATCAATCGCATGCACACATTAACACAGTATGTAACCCGGGGAAAGCTTATAGCTGAAAACCCCACACTATCTGTATATTATAATGATTGAGAACATGTAACAATACATAGTAAAATACTCCTCACAAGTACTCAATACTATATCCACCTGTTACACACAATATAGCTCAGATCTGATCTCCAAATCTCCCCCGCTGCTTTGCCTGCCTCCACTGCAAAATCCTGCAAGAGAATGAATGAATCCAAACTCGTTCCAAGTTCTATTTACCTTGGAGAATCACTCACACTGGAAATCACGTGAGCACAAGCTATATCACTGGGCATATGCAATTCTCATGGGCATACTCAATCCTTTGATTGTGCAAAATCTCATACACAACTATAGTCACAACTGATAGCAATCTCAACCTCTAACACTTGTCTCCACTGAACTGTACATGCACTGAGTTAACTGATATATTCTTCAGTTGCATTATGAGTTAATAATCAGTGAATTAATTAATAACTAATTCACACAACTCATCACTTAGTCTATTGGCCAGTTAGACTAAATACAACTAGTTCAGCTAAGTCAAACTGAACACAACTCCATCAACTCCACATCCAAATCCACAGAACTCAACCACATGAGTTCTAACTAATGTCCTGCATGCAATAGCTCAACTGACCCACAAAGAAAGCGTATTTCCTTTTGACAGCTGCATGTGCCACATCTGTAGCTCAAACTAAAGTGCTCCAAGAGGATAAGATAAAGTTTATAGTCTAAATATTATTATGAGACAATAAAATTTGACTTTTCTATTTTTGACTAGCAGTCTAAAAATAGACTCTGATCACTCCTGTTGTGATCCAAAATTAGAAGTCCATCTATTTTTTCCCAACATGACCAATCATCCATAAACAAAAAACTACAACTCATAGACCATGATCCATATGTGTAAAAATAGACATAGTCTAAAAATAGACTTTGAAACAAAACTTGCCTGCGGGCCCACTTAGTGAAGGCGACTCCTTTCCACTAAGCTCCATCATCTTATTGCATTTTCAACACTTTCTTATCTAGGTACTTACTTATATAATACACATACTTATCTAGGTACTTACTAAACACATTGTTTATCAGGAACATAAAGGTTGCAGGTTCATTGGTAAGACCAAAAGGTAATACTACAAATTCGTAGCGTCCATACCTTGTTTTGAATGTTTTTTTTTGTATGTCTTCATTATTTATTCTTACTTGGTGATACCTTTATCTCAAATCAATCTTTGAGAACACTATTTCCCCTCTAACCTAATCAAATAGTTAATCAATGTGGGGTAATCTATATTTGTTCCTAACAACCAATCTGTTCAATTATCGGTAGTCTATGCACATCCTCAAACTAGCATCCTCCTTTTACACAAACAACACCGGGGCCCCCAAGGGGGAAATGCTTGCTTTGATATAACCTTTAACTAACCATTCTTGTAATTTCATTTTTAGTTCTAATAGTTCAGGATTTCTCATTCTATGAGGTGCCTTTGATATTGGTGTAGCTACTAGTACTAGATAAATTAAAAAGTTTGTCTCTAGTGGGTGGTGATCTTGGAATTTATTCTAGAAATACATCTTTCAATTTTTTAATTATAGTTAGTTCATCTATACTTGTATTTTTTTTTTTTTGACTATTTTCTTCAGTTTGGATAGCAAAGAGTTTACAACCCTTTCAAGAATTTCTTTTTAGTTGTAAGGATGAAATTTGTCTGACATAAATAGGTCTAGGTATGCCTTTAATTACTTGTTTAAATCCATCATTTATGCATGTTACAATTTTATTTCTAAATAGTTTATCACAACTTTGTTCTCTCTAACCGGTCCTTGCCTATCAATAGGTCATATGAACCTAGAGGAAGTATGTTTAAATTTAATTTAGTTTTGTAGCCCTTTAATTGTACATGGCATTGTTTTACCTAACCATTTACTTTCCTCTTTGTAAAAGGATGAAAATTTTAAAAATGCATGGCTAGTATAGTTAGAAATAGATATGACTAGCTCCTGGATCTACTAGTAAAGATACAAGAGGGTGTACTATATTACCTTCGCTTTCAATCATGTTTGATTGGTTCTCTGCTTGTCTGTCTTCTAATGCAACATTGATCTTTGGGATATTTCTTGCAATATCATTTACTGTAGTTGCTTCATGGACAACTTGTACATTTTGAATATATTTGGTGTTGTGTGGATAATTTATCAGCAGGTGGGGTTCTCCACATCCCCAACATTTTAGAGGTTCTGTTTCCCTTCCACCAATTTTCCCCTTATTGTTTAGCTCTATTTGTTTAGAACCCATTTGTGATTGTGTATGTTGGGGCTAATTATTTTGGCTAAATTTTTTTCACTGGTGATCTCTCCCAAAATTCTTCATAATGAAGGATCTTGGATTCTTTATTCCACCTACAAGTTTATTTTTGTCTTTATTTGACTAGGATTTTGAGCCTTCACTCTTATTTTTAAACTGCTGATAATAGAGCCTTTCTTTTCTTACAAATTCATCCATGGTATTAGGATTGTCAAATTCAATCCGTTCTTTATAAGAGAGTGGTAAGCATTTTAAAATTCGTTGTACATTTTATTTCTCCTATTTAATGTAAGGAACATATCATAATGGATTGGTAAACTTTGTAGCAAATTCAGCCACACTTAGTTTTCCTAATCTTAAATCATGGAATTCCTTACCACAATCATCATAATATCTTCAGTTAAATATTATATTTTGAACTATTTTTGAAATTCCTCCCATGAAACTATTTTCTCATCAATATTATGCACATTTTTTTCTTCTTCCCACCATAATGTAGCTTTCCCTTACAACTGATAAATTGATAATCTAACTTTTAAGTTACTGTCATATTCATATACTTGGAAATACTTAGTAATGTTTAGCAACCATGCTTCTGCATCTTCCTCTTTCTTTCCATAAATGGTAGGTGGTTTTATCTTTTTGAACTCTCCCTAGAGTTCAATTTTCTTTTTCTTTTTGGATTTACTTGATTTTGGAGATGTTTTAGTAGAATCACTTTCACTTTCAAACTTATCATTTCCACGATCAACAATTTTCCTCTTCAAGGGATATTCCTTGTCCCCTTTTACCTATTCATCAAGAGGTTTATGACTTTATTTTTCTTTCAAATATTTTATCAACTTCTCTTATTCCTTGCTTACTTTCAGCAAGCATTCATGACCAGCTCTAACATTGGCCAATTCTAGTCGTAAATCTCTTACTATGTCCAAGAATTGAGTTACTAGAGGTGTGTCTTCCCCTCCCAATTCCACATAAACTTGTCCTCCTTTAGCAAGAGGATGATTTGAGGCTTATGCAATTTTGTACTTTTTGTGTTGCTTACACTTGTACCTTATTTTCATGAAACAACACACATTACTTTCCACAACACATAGTAATTTTTGCATTTTTTTTTTCACTGTGTTTTTCCCTTAGGCCAAATTTTGAACCTACAACTCTGATGCCATATGTAACATACCTCAAAATACATACTATTTTTTTTTCTCTCTTATAACATTACCATAAGTATACTTACATCAGAATTATTATCTTCCTTGGTTGTCCCTATGCATATTTACTATACGTGGTACTATCATTATACTTCTAATTTTTGTTGTTATTCTTCAAGGGTCATGATTATGTGAAATGTTTCTTGAACGTGCTGGATCAAATTTAAATGCACTAGTTAATATTGGGATCTTATGACCTCCCTTTAGAAAGGTTGTCCATGGGTCATTAGTTTTTCTACGAGTATTGTATTGTATGCATCATATAATCCACTTTAAATTTATTGTATGTTCTTATTCTAATCCACTTTAAATTTATTGTATGTTCTTGTTCAAGTTCTTAAAGGGGTCAGTTTGACGGAAAATTTATTCTTTCAACCATGTCCATGGGTCATTAGTTTTTCTACGAGTATTGTATGCATCATATAATCAACTTTAAATTTATGGTATGTTCTTGTTCAAGTTCTTAAAGGGGTTAGTTTGATGGAAAATTTATTCTTTCAACCTTTATAAATAAGGGTTTTCCCCATACATGTATCGACCTAGATTATTACTATCTATTTGTATGTACCTTCGAAAGTTAAACACCTTACCACTCATATTATTAATTCATAACATTTGGTTCGATATTAATAATTCACGTACTTTATTCCAAACCCTCGGTTATCAATCATCACATACATTTTTTTATTGAAACCGTACGTGTATATATATATTCTATGGTCTCATCGGTTTTCTTTAACAATATGGGAGATGAACTAAATGGATTCTAATTGTTGTGAATTGTGAGTTTGAGGCACATTTACCCTTCATGTAATCTTCAAATGGCATATGGGGAGACACGCCCCATCGATGGTTACGATTTACTGCACTTGATCCAACGATAGGTTTACTAAGGTTTGTCCAAAACCTTTCACTCCCAACTCAAGACTGAATTCGTTCCTTTGCTTTGGCTAAGAGTTGCTCTGCCTTGTTGCAACGACTCTGATTCTCTAGAGACTATTGTTGGATTCCATCCCAAGTTAATGCTAAACATTTTATCAAGGATGTTTCCGTTGAGGGTTCCTTCCTCGCTTACAGCATAAGGTAGTCTAGCATTCATTTTTCATTAATGGCACTATTTGAATAAAAATTCATGTTGTGATTCCTCTTTGCAATGTGATTCCCATTTTTTTTGTGTCTTACATAATTGTAGGTTTTATTTTCACTCGCTGGTTATTATGGAAGAACTGGAGCAATGGTGTACCTTTCAAACTAGTGTCTTAGGGTTTCTTTGTCCCCCTGCATCCCTCAAAGGTTTTGTTGACATGTAACAAAACATTCATTAAGCTTCCATTGGATTTTTTTATAATAGATTTAATGGTGGGTAGAACCCTAACTCCATATTTTTCTCATCCCTCAAAGGTTTGGTTGACATGTAACAAAACATTCATTAAGCTTCCATTGGATTTTTTTTATAATAGATTTAATGGTGGGTAAAACCTAACTCCATATTTTTCTGGGTTACAAAGGAAATCTGGGTTCAAATAAAGGAGTGGCCTATCCCCTAACAGGTAAATAATATTTATTGCAATTCTCTCATTTATCCATATGTCTCATTATGAAACTTTACAAAGATTCTAACCTTGGGCTATGCTGTCATGCTTTGGGTAAAGTTCGTTTTGTTTTGGGAAAATATAAACATTCACCTTGGTTAAAGTTTTCTATTATTTTTTTAACACTTTGACTTGGGCATCCATTTCCTACAAGTCGACCTTCTATTTCACTTACCTATCCAATGTGGCTATGTTGAATGCACACTTTATGGAAGTCGACTTAGGGTTATCAAAACCCTTTTTTATAGTTTCTGTAGTTTTTCTCTTGTACTATAATACTTATTTTTCTTGGGTTTATATACAATGATTTTGTTTACCAGAACTTTAGCCTTACTACTCTTTTGATAGTTACAAGATCCTTTATATTATTTATATGCGTGAAACCTTTTGTGTATATTTCATTTGTTAATATAGCCATGAATTCAATATGCTTAATTATATACATAGTGATCGTTTTATAATTCAGGGTATTTTTTATGATAATTGTTTTATGGTCTAGATTGACTTGAATGATAATCATAATTTGCTATATAAGCATAAATATATATAATTAAGGCTTCTATATGAGATTTGTATTACCTATGTTGTATTCTCTGCTATAATCAACTTGATTTATTTTATAGTTCCCCTCTCTCTCTCTCTATATATATATATATACACACACACACACACACACACACACACGATAGAGTTATTTTATATTTTTTTATATAGTTACTTATTTCACCACAGTTAAGAAATATTTACTCTTCGTAAAGGTTTAAATCTAACTATCATCATTGCCCTGTATGAAATTAAATGAGACTTTTATTCTAACTAGGAGTATGCCTTAGTTCCTTAGTTCGTTTCACAATCCCACAGTGAATAAATTTTTCCAGATTTCATGGGTTTATGTCTTTTTATCTTCATTTAATTTTATACTTTAATTAAGTATTTTCCCTCGTGTTATTCACTGCTTAACAAAATTTATTTTTCTTCTCTTGTTTAATTGATTTCCATGTTCTCTTTTACTTCTTAAGAGTTTGATACAAATAAAATATTTATACCCCATTTCCATAACTGTCACCTTAGAGGTCTAGTTATTTTAATAACTATCTCCTTTGACCATAATGGGGACTATGAGTAGGGGGTGTGTTACAAAGTGGTATTAGAGCTCTAGGTTCAAGCATTATATCTAAAAACACTTACATGCATACTCTAGACGAATCTTTAATATGCTTGATGTGCTATATTTCCCTTCTGCTGATAGATCTGTGATGATGTTGAAAGTGAAAATTACTGAAATGCACAGTTTCATGGAACTATTGATAGAATATTATTTAAGTGATAACTAAATTTTGGTGTTTCATATTAATATAAAACAAGGTAATGAGAAATTCTGTTCTTTTTTTCTTTTCTTTTCTGGTTGGATAAAATCCATATGTGTCAAAAAGAAAATTAACAAGCCTCAAGATACAGTAAGAAAGAGAAAGAATGAGTAACATATTTGAACAATATGGTATGAACATAACCCAAGAAGGCCCCAAAGAAGATTCAGTTAGGAAGATGAAAGAAGAAGACAATCTTGAATTGATGGAAATTGTTAGAAGCCTAAGAGCCAAGATCAGAAGTTGCAAGGAAGATAATGAAAATATGTTAGAGAGCAAGCAACGATCATTCAAATGGAAGATATGGTAAAAAACTCACCAGTTTCAGTTTTAATTGACCCATGACATAGTTTCAACTATATTAGCCCTAAGATTGTGAAAAAATGTGATTTACCAAGGAAAACCCATGAGGAATCATGGCTTGTTTAACAGGCCATTGGGAAAAAGAGTGTAGTATGCTAGACTTGCAAAAATATCAAAAGTGCGAAATATGCCAAAGATACCACATCAAATAACACAATGAAATGATAAAAATGGAAATATTCTATTAAGATCTACAACAATACTGTTCACTTGCCTCTTCAAGGGGGAAACTTCTAGTAGAGTAGAGTTCAATTACACAACACAAGATAAGAATTCTGTTATTATCTTATAAAATATATAGTTTCATGAGACCCAAAACCCTAACTACTCGTGGTCCCTTTTTTATAATGTAGGTTAAACACTTACAATGCTTACGAGGTTTATTTATTAAACTAACTAATCATGACTCTTACAAAGCCCCTTGGGCTTATTTCATCAATAAAAGGGTTAGGGTCAGACCCTAACATGCCCTCCACCTTCATAAACAAGCTTGTCCTTAATGCTATAGCCACAAAAAATTTGGGAGAATAGTTGTTGGTTCCCATGTTGCATCTTCTGGTAAGGTGTATTTCCACTATATGATGACTTCCTTGATAGTGCAACCACAAATATGCCATTCCCTTGAATCTAGGACCCATTTCAATTGGAGCTAAATAGAACCTTCCTAGTCCAATTCAGGAAGTATGGTTTGAACCTTACAATTGTGCCCCACTAATTTATTGAGACAAGAGACATACAATATAGGGTGGATTTTAGAAGTGGCCAATGGGGCCAACTTGTAGGTGATAGAGCCAATACATTGAACCACCTAATAAGGACCATAAAATTTTGGAGCTAACTTTTGAAAGCCCTTTTCTTTGAGAGACATGTATTTATAGGGGTGGAGTCAAAGAAACACTAGGTCACCCACTTGAAAATAACTTTTTGAGTGGTGTTGGTAGGCTTGTTGCTTCATTTGGTTTCATGCTTGATTGAGATATCCTTCAGAAGAGAGAGAGAATGGCGACTTGGTTTTGAAGCAGCTTATCAATTGTCTGTACATTGGAAGATCCTAGAAGATAAGAAGTCAACAAAGGTGGGAGTTGGCCATACACCACCTCTTATGATGTCATTTTGGTTACTTAATGATAATTAGTATTATACCACCATTCAACTTAAGGTAACCACTGCACCCAATCATGTTGTCTGTCTGAAGCAAAGCACTATAGGTAGGTCTCCAAACATTTATTTACTACTTTGGTTTGAATATCTATATGGGGGTGATATGTCATACTCATTTGGAGTTGCGTAACATGTAGCTTGAACAAATCTTGCCAAAAATTCCTAGTGAAGGTGGGAGCGCGATCAGACACAATAGACGTGGGCATGCCATGTAGTTTGAAAATTTGATCCATGAAGACTTGAGCCACCAAAGCTAAAGTGAACGTGTGTGGTAAGGAATAAAAACGGGTGTCTTTGGAGAGCTGATCCACTGCCACCATGATGATTGACTTATTACCTAATTTAGGGAGACCTGTAGTGAGGTCCATGGAGACATCCATCCATATAGAAGCAGGTAGCAGTAAGGGTTTTAAGGTTCTTCGAGTCTTCACTATTTCCCCTTTATTGCACTAGAAGAAATCACATGATTATTTAGTCTTAGGAGTTTGCTATGGTAAATTACATTTTTATTGATTTGTTTATATACATAACAATATTGTTTCACATATTAATTTAATTCACTACAATTTTTCTAATCATCATGGTCACTAACATGCCACGTGTATATAATAATTTTGTAGGTTTTGTAACAAAAGGGTACCATGGATGTAAATATTATGGACCTTCGTTGAAGGCTAGGTGGTTTGACCACCTCAAAATCAAGTGTATGACTTCTCCAAGGTATTACTCCTAGAAGAAAACCCTTACACAAGAGAAACATCTAATTTTAATGGTAAACTAGAGGGAACCCAAAGGCTTGCAATAATGGCACTAGCTAAATGGCTTACAACATATGGGAGAGATAAGGAGAAGGAGTTTGTGAAAAAAATTGATCAAATGGGGAGCCTATGTTCGATGATCCAAAATTCTTTGACACCTAGGTTGAGAAATTTCCCATTCAGGTGAAAAGGAAATCTCTCTTTTATTAGATTCCATATTGGGAGCATATTAAGATTTCCCACTTACTAGATCCCATGCATATATTTAAAAATGTTTCATCTTATTTATAGAGGCACATATCATAAAAAATAAAATGACACATTGGTTGTTAGGAGATATCTTATTTCTTCAAAACTAAAAAGAAACATTGGCCAAGACAAGAACTAGAGGAGAGGCTAGTCCCTCTTAGTCTTTCAAAGAAGATGATGTCCCATGGATTTTAAAGAAAGATGATATTTCTTTAGAAAAAGAAGTTATAATAATTGTGGGGGTACCTTCTTTATATGGGTCTTCACTACGACACTTCTTCACTATGGAAGACCGTTTGTTGGGGTTGAAATCACATGACCATTTGAACCTTCTAAGAGTACGTATGTCAAAAACATGATTTTGTTATTATTATTATTATTATTTTATGCAATGGGATATTTTATAATTAGTTTTTGTATAATGTACTATTTACTATGCAGTGTCATTATCCTTTGCTCGTGTGTGCATATGTGAACCATGACATCCCCAAGAACTATGATGTGCCATATCTAAATTATCTGCATTTGTACGTTGGATAACATCAAACAATATTTATATGGCTAACATTTCATGGTGGCATCAATAGATAGCCAGGATTATTTTTATGTTTGAGAAGGAGTTGTGGACAAGTTTCATGGACTTACAAGTTTATCTTCTAATTCACCTAGTAGATGAGGTTGAATTAGTTGGGGTGGTTTCTTGCTATTGGATGTTCTTATTAGAGAGGTACATGAAGAAATTGAAAGGTTTTGTTTGACAAAGGTAAAAACTAAAGGCATCTATGGCAAAGGGGTATATATTGTATGATTCTTTCTATTATGCCAGTGAGTACATCAAGCAGATCGATAACACACCAGGTGCGACAATTTGGGATAAATAAAGGGATGAAGACAAAAGAGAAGGGGAGATTTTTGAAGCGAATGGAAAGAGGCACATGATAAAGAGTAAGTGGCTTATCATTTGTCAAATTTCTGCATAGTAACTATTCACACTAAAATTCATATTAATGAAAAATTTGATCTCATACATATTATATGTGTTGATTTTATTTCATCAATGAATTCATAAATTAAAGCCATCAACAAAGTCATTCTTTACAATATGGAAGTGACACAACTGTGTGTTGCTTTGTACGAGAAGAAGAGAAGGAAATGGGATAGTGATAGGAAATAATTCAAATAGTTGAATAGTAGAAGTGTGCCTTATCTTGATCATTTAAAATAAAATATATCAATGACTTGCTCTAAAAGTTCGGTTGTTGATCAATTCAGAGAGAAATACAATGCATCTGGTTGTTACCCACATGTTGAAGAGGATGTGCTAAACATAGGGATTGGGCACAAAAATGTAGTAATAATCTCTTTCTATACATTTTTAACTTCATACAACACCTTTGAATTGTGACATATATATATATATATATATATATATATATATATATATATATATATATATATATAGATATATATATATATAGATAGATATATATAGATAGATATATATATATATATATATATATATATATATATATATATATATATATATATATATATATATATATATTATATATATATATATATTTTTAATTATGTTTTGGTTATTAGACACATGACACTGTGATTTTTTCACTTTTTATAGGTGCAGTTGTTCCCATCTATGTTGGCACATGGACATCCTTTTTACATGAATGATGCCGATGATGGATGCATGACACAAGACTGTGGAGTGGAAGTCAAGTTTGACCAATCTATTCATGCTAGCCACCGCGATCAAAACCTAATGCATGGGATGTTAGGTTACATTGGAAAGATACATGAGACCCTTTAAGTGAACTTCTCTTTGTTCCAATATATTATTTTTAGTTGCAAGTGCTGGGACACCTTTGATCATAATAATGTAAAGGAATATTGCGATCATGGGATGATATCTATCAACTCTAGAAAGATGTGGCATGAAACTAGGGAGCCTTATGTTTTCCTAAACATTGCAACTAGGTGCTTTTTTGCTGAGATGTTTTGGATACGGATTGGTGGTTCATATTAAGACATGACCCTAGATCGAAACATGTTTTTGGGAACAAAAGTGTTATCATGCCAAGCGAGGAAGATAATCAAGGTGATGACAATAAAGAGTGATATGTACTTGTGTTATTTCATCATTTATACTATTGTTGTATGTTTTTTTTCTTTATTTCACTTAATTATATTTTTTTTATTCATCTTGTAGGCATTTTATATAATTGGTAAGATTCACAAGCGTTTTTACATGTTGTTTTTGCATTGGAAACATTTTTATACTTAAAACTTAGTATTTCTAGTTGTGTACAATATATATGATAATACGGATTAAAGGTCATAATCCTTCTAAAATAAGAAAATGAGAATAATATAACCAAAATGAGAACAAAGTGAATTTACAAACAACTTTAAATATTTATTCTCGATTTGGGTACTCGTTGGTTTATTAACAAGTTCACATGTTTTTTCTTCTTATTTAGTTCAAAATAAATTTAAATCATGTAGTGATAACTCTATGAGGACTTTAACAATGAAAAACTTTTGTATTAATATGTAAGATTAAATTCTTGACACGAGAGGTAAAGTCATGTTTATTATATTCAAATTCCAGTTTTTGCAATATTATGTATTAAAAGGAGTTCTTATGCATTTATAAAATGTTGATTACATCTTTTTATGGACCATAAGAGAAACAAATGGGCTTATATGGATGCATGAGAGGTTTTAATTTTTTCATGGATAATGGAACAATTTTGATTTTTCTTTTCAATGGTAATTATAAATAAAAGTTGAATTAATAAATATTTTATGGCTAAGAATTAAACGACAAATAATGTGATGGTTATTAAGAGGCATTTGTTTGACTTTCTAATAGACTTGGTGATGCGTTTTTCTTTCATATTTAGATGATGTAAAATAAATATCTATATTTATGTATTTTTAAGTAAATTATTTAAAGTAGACATGTCTTTATCATTGTGAATGTGAAGTAATATTAGATAGGAGAAATGTGAAAACATGAATTTTAGTGACTATCTCTTGATAAGTTCATGGAAAAGATAATATTTCTTGATTTGTTCATTAAGAAATAATCAAATATATTATTTTTCAAAAGTTTATGTCTAATATATTATGGTTTTTGTATTATTTAACGCATATCTAGTATTAAAAAAGTTAAATTTAAACTAGTACAATAGCAAATAAAGAACCAAAATAACACCAAAATGTTATATCTTTATTACTAGAAAATATTTCACTTGCCTCTTTAAGGGGGGACTTCCAATAGAAAAAATCCCCAACAACAAGTAACTTCACAAGTCTTATTTTACATTTCTTGATCCTCATCCTTAGAGAGAGAAGCTTCTAATTTAAATGGGTAAGAGTTGCTATAAATATTAAATTTAAATTGATTGAATAACATAACTTTAGTGATAAATTAAATTTTATAAAAATAGAAATTTTTAAGTTATGTTAAATCTAAATTAATTATAAAAAATCCCACTTAAGTTTTTTAAATTTAACAATATATTGAATTTTATAAACCAATATAGATCCATATTAACAACATATCTACCAAGAGACGAGAGGGATCAAATCTCATTATATTAAAATATCTTTTTAGAATTTAAACCTTGAAAAAGGAAGCAAATGTTAAAAGATTTAATCTCTTTTAGTGATAGATAAATCTGTAATTAAAATGGATCTATAGTATTGGTTTTCTTTTCTATCTCTATATATAGATCGACCATAGCATAATTTTTCATTAGTTAAATTGAATTTTTTAATAATTTATTATTATTAATATTTTATATTAAAAAATGAATTACACATTTTCATCTTATTAAGAACTAACTAAATTATTTTACAATTAATTATTTTTTCCTTATGAGTATTGACATATTTTACTAATTATGTTAGAATGAATATGAATGAACTATTTAAGTAATAGAAAAATATTTATTGTAATTTTACAATCATAGTTTCAATCATACCAAACTTTGTAATTTATAAAAATATCTTTGCAATTTTTTTTAAGTAAGTCATTTTACATGCAATTTCATATATACAATTTTGATATAAGTTCACCAATATATAATCTATAATAAATATTATTTCATAAAAATAAGCATCATGATGATAACCATCTAAAAAACACAAACATCATCTAAGATACATATTCAAATTCACTACCATCATCTAATTATATACACCTCTAACACATATAAACGTCATTAGGTAGCACACAAATCTAATAATCTTACAGAGCATCAACATCGTGATCACATCTAACAAACCAAGAATTGTAATCTAATATCATCACCACACACATCCTCAAATTAATATACATCTCATGTAAAATAAATGCTATCACATATACATTTATCTGTAAGTACATTAATGAACATATCTAACATGGCCTAACAATACACACATCAACCCCAACATATAAATTAAGTACATAAACATGAACAAAAAAATGTACCATATATATATATATATATATATACATACATACATACATACATACATACATACATACATACATACATACATACATATATATATATATATATATATATATATATATATATATATATATATATAGATATATATATACATATATATCTGCTATCAAATATCTGATACAACAGTCTTAGTAGTGGCGACCTGGTTTGTAGCAAAAGACAATGGATGGTCAAGTATTGCCTCAACTATCAAAATTTGAGGTGCAGGAGGAGGTGGCTGGTTTTCTCTCTAGGGAGGCACATGAGGCACACACTCTAGCTATGGCATGTGATCGTTAAGAGAATGAAAAGGAGGTGTACTACTAGAAGGATTATCGACACCCTGATCATGATATGATGGGGTAGTACTGTGAGAAGCATTTTCACCACTCTCATCATCATGGTTTGATAGGGTAGAACTATGTGAAGGCTCAACTAACGTATCTAGCACTGCATTCCCTACATCCCTCCTCGCTATGAGTATCCTGCTAGCTTTGGCGATATGACGCATAAGAGTCATAATCTTGCACGGACAGTCCCTAAAAAGATCCACGAACCTAGGATCTGCATTGATGTCTCGAGCCTTCACAAGGCAAACTCCCTCCTCAACCAAAAATCTAGACAATATGTCGCAGTAATCGAAGCTAAATCTTAGACCATCCCTATGTGCCTCGCCTTCTTAGGCCTCACCCATATCCTCATCTACTCCCTTCGATGGGGGAGGAGACATTTCCCCAAGGAATGTGCTGATGTCTACAAAATATATAGTAGACAATAATAATTAGACAATTTCATTAGAAAATTTAACAAATTAAAGAATGTGCAAGAATAAATTTTATTCTAATTAATTAAGATGATAAAATGAAACTAGATTAAGTTAAAGAAAACACTAATATTACCTCTATCATCTGCAGGTTCATCCACTGTGAAGAGGATGTTGGGACACTATCTCCAATCAATACCTACATAGATAAATGACAACAAGATAAATGTGTGGTCATCCTAACTGGCTAGTAGCGCCAGTTCCTAAGTGGAAATCCTAACCGAATACTTTGGTAGACCCCTCTTGGGCATCATCTAGCCCCACATGTGCATCCACACCTCAGTCATCAGCCTAGGAGGGAGATGGTCAAATGTAGGCATCATCTCTAGAAACTTCTCAAAAGATAAACAAAAATGCTCTGAAGTGAAAGGGAAGATTGTCCTCCCATGTTTCATCACACAAAATCTATCTAAATCCCTACAAAACTGCCTCAAAAAAATGGCAAACAATCTGATACATCGTGGTGCCTGAATCAAATAATTGAAATAATACAAAAGAGGGCACCTAATGCACTACCCATCACTAGTATAGTGTGAAATGATGGTCACTAAAAAGGAGAGGCACCTAACCTCCTGTGCAACAAAAGAAGTAATCTGTATTTTTCCACCATGCCCTAAAAATATACTACACAAACTACATGAGCCCCAACATATCTCTGAGAGTAGACAAGATATATCTCTACTACAACCCCATTGGGAACATTAGGAAACTATATTTATTAGATTCAACATTCAAATTATAGACTCTTCTACCCTGTGCACTCAGCTGCAAGGGCCCGCGCACTCATCTACAAACTTGCCAAGGTCTCAGCGCACTCAGCTGCAGGAGCCTTCCCCTTTCGCCTAAGTATAGGAAACAAACTTTTCTTGTCTTAGCACTTTTCCCTTTCAATAGATCTTCATTCCCAGTTATATTATTCTAGACTCACTATGAATCAAATATTTATAGCCTTTCTATTACAATACCATGGCCCATGGCCTATGGATGAGTCTCAAAACCATCCTATCACTTACCCATACAAGGGGATAAATCCCCTTTTACTCTTACTTAACTGTGCACTCAAATTCCAAATTTCACAGAGACTTTACATTCTTTACAAAATTATAACCAAAAATTGCTTAAACTGTCAAAATTTGACCCTAGGGACCCTATCCCAATAGGCCCCCAACACAAATCTAGTGACTCACCCTCGAGTCACTCAGTTGGCTTCTCTACTTTGTGAAGGAGCTCACTGAACTCCCGCTTCAATGCTTCCAGCTCCACAATGCTCTGTACTGCAGCCTGTATCACCTCTTAGACTAGTTTTTCTGTTGTTGGTCCCTCCACTACAAGGTGCATGGTCCTTTAAGTATGCTGAAAAACTTTCAGGTTTTCCTGAATAGTTTGAGAGATCTAGCTTACCTCCTCTATCCATGTTTGAAGCTGAACCTTTAACACTGATTCTTTTTGCTGCAATTCCTCAATTTGTGCTTGTATAATATTCCCTTCCTGTAAGCGTGCAAAGTGCTGGACTGGCACCGAGGTGTGTGCAGTCACCTTGATCTCATCATATTTATACTGGACCTCTCTGATTTCTGTAGTCAATCACTAGAGGTTTGGGTCCTCTTGCAAAGTATCACACAAATCCATGGCATTTTCAAAAACAAATTCACAACCTTTGATTGCATTCTCTAGAGTAGTCATGTGCTCCTAGATGGCTGCGCCACGCTGCTCCTTGACCTCCGGTGGAGTAGTCGGCTGCAGTTTCAACTGTAGTTCTGATATCTTCATATGGAAGTAAAAAGTGACTCAACTTATTTCATATTTCGATTCGCACACTGCAATAGCCAATTTCCTAATATTTTCCACAACTTCTTCATACTACAGAATATGTAACTCTAGGACTAAATTACATGCCTGTGTAATTTCTGCTTCGAGGCTCTGACTTTGCGTTGCTAGCTCTTCATTTTATTTCAGGGCCTAAGCCTTCTCAGTGAATATTTGTTCATTGTTCAACTTAACCTCGCTGATCACCGATAGTGCATGCTTCTCTCTGAGACCCCCTGATGAAGCACGTGGAGGGTCTGAAGTGGCAGAGTGGCTAAGTTCACCCCCATGCCTTTAATCTTTCCCAGTTGGGCGCGGTCTTCCTCTAATTTTGTGCAGATTGTACCTTCTGGTAAGGAGATGACTCTAAGGTCCAAATTCCTTTCTGTCTCCAACATGCTCTTGCTCACTTTCTACAGGCTTGCTTGAACCCTGCTCGCTTGTCTAACGATCTCCTGAATTCTGCTTGTCCGGATCTGCAAATAGTGCAGGTCCTTCTAGACACTCCATAATGTATGCATGTATTTTTGCTTGAACTATTGCCACAATTCCATTGTTGTATCGTTGAACTTATCCTTGATCTTGTCCAAGTCCCCCTTAGTGAGGATCATGGGGTCCACACATGTCTGTTTATTGACTTTTGATTTTTTCTTGGACCTAAGGTTGTTTCCTTAGTCTATTTCTCCAATGTGAAGGGAGTGCTTTGCTCGTTCCCTTCGTCTCCACCCTTCTTGGACAGTTCTTGTTCCTCAGTATGCTGGGAAGCCGATGCTTTGACTTCCACTATGTCCTATTTTCCGATATGCTCTTTCTCAGCATGCTCTTTCTCAACATGCTCTTTCTTAGTGCGCTCTTTTTCAGTAGCTGCCTTAGCAGCAACTTCTTTCTTCCTCTTCTTGGCCAATGGCTGCACCACTGCCTGTGCTACTTCTTTTCGTTTCTGTGCACCTGTTGTCTATGTGAAAGAGCTTTCTCCACCCTAATTGGTACCTGTGCCAACATCCGTGTGTTATTGCCATTCCGTTGGCCAACTCCCCACAATCTCCTGTACATATGTCTTTGAAACTAGGTATGGCAACTTGTGCCAAATCTTCTTAGGGTCTTGCCTTGCCCAGATAGAGACATTATGAAAGTTGGCCTTGAACTCCACGAAGACCCTTAACTGCTCGAACAAGGTTGGAGACAACCTTGGATGCTGACTTATTACTGTGCGAAGGTCCATTTCAACCAATATCCAAAATACCTTTGATTCCATGATCCTCTCTGGATACTTTGTCGCCCACAGTGAAGTGAACTTCGCTGCCTTCGGTAAGTCTTTTTCCTGCTGAAGAAACTGACTATCCTCCAGTAGCCGCCATGTTACTAGTAAAATTAGCAACATGAGTGAGGCATAGTGAAATGCCTTGCTGTCCTCTTGTGATTCATGGCAATTTGCTAAAAATTCTTTACACAGGTACTATGCCCAGTTGTACTGCACCCCTTTCATTCATTGTACAACCAACAATATGACTGGCGCCAAGACCTCATCCATGCGACATTTCCTCATGATCTTCCCAGCTAAAATTTGAGTGGCAAACTACACCGCTTGGTCTTGAATTGAGCAAATAGAATATTTGCGCGACTTTTTGATAAGCCCAAATTCAATTTTCATTCTATCCGCCAGCTCCTTTTCTTTGCTCTTTCCTCTAAATTCCTTGCTTGGGTCTGCCCCTTTATAGGGAAAATTTTTAATTCTATGGATAAGCATATTAGTTATAGGGATGGGTTCACCTGGCTATAAGCACCCATCATGCACCAGCGCGAGTAGCTAGCACACACAAACAATGTTGATAATCGACCGGTGGAAGTGCAACATGCATAACATAAGAAGTAATCTGGCCTGATTAACACCTTTGACCCATCTCATGGGTTCTAGCCTTGTGAACCCAGTTTATTCATAATAAATCTTGGTCTTGTATTTATTGGTGGCCAAGTGAGGGAATTTCTCGTGGTTGGTGAGATCCGAATCCCCCATCTTCAACACCGGGATGCACGCTAAGAGCGAACCTTCAAAAAGTACCTCTTCTGGTAACAGTCGCATGGAGACCATGAATTTTCTCAAATCTGGGTCCTTGGTCACCTTTGCTTTCCCTTTCCACGGAGGGATATATGCCAGGAGCCTAGTGATAGGCTCTCCCTCCTCAGAATCTAATTACTCCACTCCATAACATAGTTCCTCTCCTTCCAAATCTATTGGTTCCTTTGGCCACTTTGCTTTGTCCTTCTTCTCTTTTTGTTGAACCTTCAAGTTCTTCCTCGGTGACTGTCTCACTGGTACAACTTTCTTTTGCTTCTTCTTAGCAGCCGATTGCTTTGGCCTAGGTGACCTTGGCTCCATAGCTACAGAGGGTGTAGCTTCCATGGACACAACTTTAGGGCCTTCTGCTTGAGAAACAATGGCTTCGGAATTGACTGGTTCAATTTTTTTTTTGAGGATAATCTTTTGGTTCCACTCAGGTAAGGTTGCAAATATCAGGCTTGAAGCTAAATCCTCCCAAACCTATCAACTCATATAGCAGGAACAAGAGGGCTCATACACAATCGTCAGAAGGCAAAGTGTTCTTCGACAGACCACCTTGCCAGATTTATAGGTGGCTTTGAATTCAAATCTGACCATTCCCTCT
Source organism: Pinus tabuliformis (assembly GCA_031772625.1). Lineage (NCBI taxonomy): Eukaryota > Viridiplantae > Streptophyta > Pinopsida > Pinales > Pinaceae > Pinus > Pinus tabuliformis. Next base: position 838,565,616 of record CM062816.1, read on the forward strand.
ATTTTTTGATCAAAAATGCCTCTTTGGTGACAGATCTCCAAAGATCTTCACCATAAATATCTCCTACCCGCTCCTCCTAACAATATTTTTTCTATCTAATCATGAATAGTGACTCCAACAACTATTTTTGGACCCAACTACATGCCACCACCCCAATGTGTCACAACTCATCCATCACATCTTCGTCTGTCGCACTACTTGCGTTCGTTGCGTAGCCACATTACTGTATTTTCCTCCTCTTCGGGCAGTGTAGTTTATAGTCCCACTCTCCCTTGCAACTGCCTAGAGTGCTAAGACTATCCTATGACCATATAGTCATTGCACGGGGCCAGGATCCCCTTCATACAACTTCAACCAAATTCCATTCACTCTTCGAAGGAATGACTCCCCATTCAACTTCGCGAGCTGAACTGCACCACCATCCATGATTTCCTTAACAACATATGGCCCTAACCAGTGCATTTGAAATTTCACTAGAAAATTTGTAAAATTGCTATCATATGTTAGCACCAAATCATCCACCTTGAAAGTGCGTAGCTTAATATGCCTATCATGCTAGGATTTTTCTCATTCCTTTTGCACTTGATGGTGAAAGCCTGCAAGAAAGAGATCTTTTTCTATCTCCAGTAACTGCGCGAGACGTTCCTCCAAGGTCTTGTGATCTTCCATCTCTGTCAAAGTTGCAATACGCAGGCTTGGCACAATATACTCCATAGGCATTACCACCTCAATCCCATATACCAACCTAAATGGAGTTTGGTCTGCTGACTTCTTGCAGGTCGTTCGATATGCCCATAGAACTACTAGTATGCGCACATCCCAGTCATTCCTCTGCGCGTTGCAAATCTTTGTCAACGTGTTCTCCAGAATGTTATTGAATGCTTCCACAGTACCATTTGATTGGGATGATAGGGTGTACTCTTTTGATGGTATATGTGGAATTCTTCAAGAAGCACACTGATTGTTTCATTCAGAAAGTGTGTACCCCTATCACTCATCAATACCTTAGAACAACGAAACCGTGTCAAGACATACTTGAACAAGAACTTTGCTGCAGTGGCAGAAAAACAATCCCTCATCGACTGCACTTCTACCCATCTCGTTAAGTATTTTGTTGCAGTAATAATATACCACACACCCATCTTCTTTCCTGGAGGCTGTAGCGGTCCTATAAAATCAATAGCCCATTTATCAAATAATTACAATGATACCTGAGGCTTTAGGGGAAATTCATATCTTCGTGAAGGCTTTCCCATCCTTTGGCAAGCATCACACACCTTGCAGTATGCCTTAGAATCCTTATGTAATGTCGACCACCATTAACCTGTGAGCAAAATCTTCTGCACAGTTGGTTTTCCTACATAGTTTCCTCCTGCCACTCCTCCATGTGCTTCGGTGAGGATAATAGGGCGCTCAAACTATGGAACATACCTTCACAATATTTCATCTATTCCCATCTTATACAAGTGACTTGTTGTAGCGGCTACAACCACCCTCCAAAATTTTGCCTTAGCTTCATTTTGGAGCCTCTCTACCAACCTTTCACAGCAGCATGTCTTGCCTTGTCAAGTACACAAGCTTCAGTGATTTTCTTGCAGAATGACAACCTGTCCATCAAAGCTTGTTACATCCCCCTCACAAGCTATTTCTCTGGACTTGGTCTAGCTGCAGGCTGAACAACTCCCTCAAGAAATTGCGTAATTTTGGAGGGCAACCAACCTTCCCTCCAGAAGTTGTGCAATTCTGTCTGGTAGCTTGCTAGGCTCCAGAATTGTGCAAATATGCCTGTCACTGTTCACTAGAAAAATTGCGCAATTACTCCTAGCAGGGCTACTCAGCTCGGAAATTACGCAATTCTGGGCAGCAGTCAGCTTCTCTGCTAAGAAATAGCACAATTCCTCTAGGAAGCCAGCCCAACTCCATTCCAGAAATGTGCATTTTTTTCCCCTCAACTGAGCAAACTATTGCATGTGTAGTTGGGTTGACCAGTTCCCTCCGGGATCGAGAAAAACTTATTTGCATGCATGGGCTACTTCTCCCAAGGAAACATGCAAAGGCATCCCTTCATTCAGAGATCTACTTTTAGTAGCCGAAGGTTGCATGTAAGGATCATTTCAGAAATGTCCAACCAAGTGTCTCTCTTCCTATATTTGTGGCATGCGCATCACATCTTCGATTTTATTAAAACACATGAACTGGATGCTACAGAGCTCATTTCTCACATTGACCTTGTATCTTTGACATCCCACATTGCATCTAGGAGTCATCGGCACATTCAATTCAGCTGTTTTGGGGTAAGCTCGCCTTCCATGTCTTCTGTTGCATTTCTTTCACTTTTTGTGTTTCGCTTTGTTTGATTTCCCTCTACTTGATTTCAGTGAGTGCTTGCTATTGTTTTGATGCATGTTAGCTTGTAGAAGAACCATTTTAGTTTTCATTTGCATCTCATTGCTATCACATGCATGAGACTATTTTTCACGGACGATCGTCGTTGCGGCGAATCGCTTCACACATATGCATGTTTTCCCATTTTCTAAATCTTGCGCTTGTTGTTTGCATGAATGATCATTCACTTTTGTTTGCACTCATCTCACCATGCATTCAAACTGCTCATGTTTTTAGTCACCCGTCGACCGGACTGGGTTGCCTTGGCCCAGACTGTGCCTTGCCCGGCTAGCACTGCACATATTTGGAAGCGAAGGCTCTACCTTCCCTCCAGAAATTGTGAAAGTCTGGCCCAACACTGACCTCTAGGATTGCATTGCACAATTATTGGAGGCAGTGTCTTACTGGCCCCAGAAACTGTGTAATTCAGTTTGCTGGTTGCATGTCACTTTTGATTTAAATTGCACATTGCACAGTTTCAGTCCTTAGTAGGCTAGGCTGCACTGTGCATTGTGTAGTTCCAACAATCAATCAGCCTCATCACAGCCTAGACTGTGCCTTGCGCAGTTTTGGCAGTCAGTCTCCCAACCTCCCGACGAAAATTTTACAACCTTCATGATCAATCACACAGGTATGTTGCAAGTCATTTCTCAAGTTCATTTTGGTTTTCGATTGAAAAATTTCTTGCCATAAGTGTTGCCATGTCTCTAGGTATCACAGGTGTTCATATGCCTCTCAGCAGTATAGGTAAAATGGTTTCCAGGAGGGTAGAGTCAAAGACACCATTCAAAGCACACTTAGGGATGCAGTCGATGAAGTGCATATGAACTTGCCTACAAATGAAGAGATCAAGTTGTTCGTAGACAAAGACATCAAGATATGATGGCAACAACACCACAACAAGAAACACCATCAATAGCAGCTGAAGGCAGCAAATTGGATGCAACGAACGCAAGAGGAAGGTTGTTGACAATGCAGAGGTGGAACAAAGTTGCAAGCTCAACTAGATCCACTTGTGATGAAAAAAACCTTTGGAGACTCAGGCTATGAGGTGACGACGTGACATGAAGATTGCGTGAAGGTAGAGAATAGAATAGAGAAGGAGTTTCATGTGCTGAAGCAACAACTAAAGGAAGAACAAGAGCTGCATAGATGAGGGAATGAGTTGCAGTAGGAACAGGTACAACAGGGGGTACAACATGCATTCACGGATGAAACTGCACCCATACAAGTTATAGATCGATCCCAATAGCTGGCATGGAGCAGACAAGGTGAGAAGTCTTGTTGATCACATGCAAGGGAATATATCCACATGAATGTCATTGTGTGCATGCATGTGATCCCACCAATTTGGCACACTCACCAAGGAGAAGACAAGAAGCAAGTCCAACTCGAGCTGAACATGTATTTTGACAAGTCGATGTGTACGACGACCAACACATGCTTGGAGATCAGTGCAGACACTATGCATCAACATGTTGCCAATCCGGTCGCACCCAAGATGACCATGCGCATGCTATCAGATGAGTTGGATGGAGGAGCCATATCAGTGTACCCAGATGCAATGGAGGCAAGAGTTCGCTTCAACAAGATGTCACCATTGAGCGTACATACACCATCATGGATGAACAAGCTTGGCATCAGTTCGCCACCATCGACCATCACAAGGATGTCAAGAGTTGGTCTCACCACAACGGTCCAAGTGTTAGTGACGTATTATATGGCTTGCTCAAGCCATTTTGTCTTACATGGGTACATGTGAATATTGTATGTAACGTCTTTTCAAGTGTAAGTTCAAGTGTTGATAGTGGATGTAACAGTCATAGAGTAGATGAAGAGTCATGGGGGTAGATGAACTGTCACAAAGGGGAATTTCAAGAGCTACCCAACCCTTTTTTATAAATAGTCCCTCATAACTCATTGTAGAGGCTTTTGGTTAGCCAAACTTTGATAGGAGTATCTTAGAGAAATCTTGGACTATATTGTAACGTGCCTTAGCTTCTCCACTATGTAGAGCTAGTATATCTCTTTGGAGGAGCAGGCGGTTGTGGCTGTAACATTATGCTATAGGAACTAGTGGTTGGACATGGATGTATTGTATGTATTATATGACTGGAACTTACACTTGTTAATATAACAAAGCCAACACGTTTCATGCATATGTTGTATTGTATTCCATCTATCTTGTTTACTCTAAATAGCATATGTATTTGTTTTCTTACGCATGCATGTATGGATTATTCTGTATAAGTATGTATGAATCTTTCTGAAATGTGTTGTTGGTTTAACCATCACTTTGGATTGCTCACTAACTTTCTTTCCATGTTGTGATGCATCTTCACTCATGTGTTCCCTTCCAAGCCGCATACTATTATAGGTTTCCAAGGGGTGCACTCACCTCACCCTCAATGTGTTAGAACCTCTCATGCACCTTCCTTGACTTACTGCAACTGTCACACCCTTGCTACCAACAGGGACATCTTACTTACCTTTGTGTGAAACTACGGTCAAGGCATTACCGTACGACCCACTACTGGGACTCCTACACCAAACAGTCTGAGGTCTAGTTGGGACTTCTTACTGGGGAGATCCCTGACATGTTGGCGGGTCCAACACCATCAACATTTTTGGTACAAGAAGAAGGGCCAAATGACAAGCTGAGCTGTCATCATCTGTTTTGAATTTTCCCAAATCTATCATGGAGTTTTTAAAATAGTTCGCCCTTCGAAATGTTTGTCTAACGAACATATCTTTCACATCAAGAGGGAGTTGTGGGATCAATTGTCACAATTCACGTATGATGGTGAAGGAAACGTTGCCTGGCCTGAGGACTTAGATGACTTCCATGCTGTCATGGAGAGCATGTAAGATTTTAATGAAACAAAGGTTTGTTCACTTCCTGCACACACACTTCGTGACCACCCATCACAATGGTGTGGCACACTACCTCATAACTCCATGCACTCATTCAAGCAGTTCAACGATCTAATTGAATCTATTTTCCACCATTTTGATCCTGAAGTACTTGATAAAAAATTGTTAAAACAATGGAAGGCCCTGCACGAATCACCTATGGAGTTTTCAGAGCACTTCCGTCTATTCATGTTTGAAGCCTCGAAAAGTCAGATGAAATTTCAGTATCTCATGGACAGATTTGAATATTTCCTTATCCAATCTGTCAATCCCAAGAAGAAGTTCAAGCTCAAACCCCGCTCAACATACTTTGATGATGGAGTTGCACAATCACATATGGACATGGTCGCTATCACAAGTGACTGTCCGTCATCCCCTCATCAAATAACTCCACCATCATAGAGTGATGTGGGAGAGCATGAACACACATTTGTTCAACTGTCACATCCTCTCGACATTGCTTCTTCCGATTTTTGAGCAAGCTTGGTTGGGAATCCAATGGGTTATCACATGTATTTCATACCTCAACCTCCATCCTTATATTCTGATCATCCTCTGGATTGCACTGTCTTGTGTTCCTCTACACTTGTTTCGAACAATGATCGATCTATTGATGGAGTTGGTGTTGCATAACCAACATGTGCTGTCATTCATGAAAAGTATGATTGGGAGCTTGAACATCAACCGATAGTAGAGGACCATCCTTGTCTGTCCATACCTCCTCTATTTTTTCCTGACCTCCTTGGTGATGCTACCATCCCGGATTTTTCATGTGTATCTCCATCTATGGAAGCACCCATTGTTGATCATTGGCAGGACACATCGGATGTCAGTCCATCATCTGAAAATGGAGAGGAACAATCATTGTTTGAACATCCACTTGATTTTTCATCTATCTTTTTCAGAAACGTAGAGGATGAACATTCTTGCTTCTCATCTACCCCTCTGTGCGATTCATCAAATCATGAGGATGCTGACCAACATCCTGAGTTTTCTAATCTTGGTTATTGTGATCTCTTTACCTCATCATCCGATCATGATGTTAATCCATCTAAGCTATTAGTCTACGATGATCCATCTCTCAACGAAGTCGAAACCTCGCAGAATGTTGAGGCACTTCAGCCTGAGATAATGGTTATGTTAGGCCCTCGCTATCCTAAGGTTCGTTTCACTTCTAATCTGGAAATTGTTCAAACATGCAAGTCTCCTCATCACTCATCTATATGCATTGAAGATCAATCTAACACTTATATTTCACTTCCTCCACTCGAACTGCATGATCCCATCACTCATGCATTGGAGGAATCTTACTTAGCAAGCACACTTGTGCAACGCAAGTGGTCTACCTTCCTCACGTGTGCTTGCATGTCACAGTCAAGAGTGTGCATATGCTTAACATATGCACGTAGTGTCACACAACATCATGGCAAGTCCACAGAGTGCATGTCATGCGCTTTCACTCACTTTTGTTCTGTGGACACTTGTAAGCTCAGAGTGTTTCTGTTTTCACTGTAGTATCTTTCACATTTGCTGGTTTGTACAACTGGGTTTATCGTGGACCAAGTCTTCACCAACATGGGTCAACCAATGCACCAGTGGTTGCATTGGCAATATCACTTCACATGATCAGGCCCATGCACCATTAGCTTAGGAGTAGGAGTAGTTTTTTCTTTCAGTTTGCTTACTTGCATGCTTGTTTTCTTTCTTGATTTGCTTGTTTTTTTGTTTGCTTACTCACTTTACTTTCACATTTACATCTACCTCTTCTTTTATTTGTTGTTTCTTTGCTTGTTTTTGTTCATAGGTTAGTTTCACATGAAACCATGCATGACTCTTGAAGCAAGCTGGGTAAAAGTACAAGAGGCCTTGTGTAGCTATCACTACTTGGTTATCTGTCATCCTGCCTCTATATGATGAACTTCTTACTTTTAGCCCATGATACATCGATAGAAAATACGTACTGTTCGAAGTGAACCTTGGTGAAAACACAACGCTTGCATGCTAACTAGTGTCACCTTCTCTTGTCGGTTGTTTTTGGGTTAACCCTTGTCAGCTCAGTTAAGTAGAGTAAGGTGAGGGGGAAAACCTTAACAGGCATGTTAGAGGTATATAATAAACTACTTCTTTGAAGGAACAACCTTTTCTGCTCTCAATAAGTAGGGACCCTCTTCCGCCTCTGAAATGAATAAGTGCTATGCACAGTTATGAAAAAATGAAAAAAAATGAAAAGTGAAAAATGAAAAAATAAATAAATGAATAAGGCAAAAGAAGAGAAAGGCTTCCTGCACCTAGAGGTGATGCACGTAACTCCACTGGGGTACTGACTAGGCTCGCTAGCAGCGGAGTGATGCCTGTGTTCCTGCATGACTCCGCTGAGGTACTGTCCAAGCCTACTGGCAGCGGAGCAACACCAGAGATGAAACTAAGACTCTGACGACTATAACGCTTGTGCACCAATATACACCTCAACCCCAATCGAAAAAACTATGTTGACTTGGCTTGGAATGTGTGTCAATCAACCAAGATCTTGGTAGATGCTACATCTTACAATCAAGCAAGTGTGGAAACCAAGACGAACTGAGAACTAAACAATACTTCCAGAGGTGTTAGACTTGCTTTTCACGAACAAGGTCCATTCAGAAACCACCCTCCAAAATTTTTCCTTAGCTTAATTTTGTAGCCTCCCTACCAACCTTTCGCAGCAGCATGTCTTGCCTTGTCAAGTACACAAACTTCAGTGATTTTCTTGTAGAATGACAACCTGTCCATTAAATCTTGTTGCATCTCCCTCACAGGATGTTTCTTTGGACATGGTCCAGCTGCAGGCTGAACAACTCCCTCAAGAAATTGTGCAATTGTAGAGGGAAACCAGCCTTCCCTCCAGAAATTGTGCAATTCTATTTGGTAGCCTGCTAGGCTCCAGAATTGCGCAAATCTGCCTGTCACTATTCACTAAAAAATTGCGCAATTCCTCCAAGAAGGGCTGCTCAACCCAAAAATTGTGCAATTCTAGGCAGCAGTCAGCTGCTCTGCTCAGGAATTGCGTAATCCCTCTGGGCAGCCAGCCCAACTTCCTCCTAGAAATGTGCATTTTTTCCCCTTAGCTAAGCACACTATTGCATTTGTAGTTGGATTGACTGATTCCATTTAGGACCAAGCAAAACTGATTTGCATGCGTGGGCTGCTTCTCCCAAGGCAACATGCAAAGGCATCCCTTGATTAAGGGATCTACTTTTAGCAGCTGGAAGTTGCATGCAAGGATCATTTCAGAAAACTCCCACCAAGTGTCTCTCTTCCTAGACTTGTGGCATGCGCGTCACATCTTCGATTTTATCAAAGATCATGATTCAAACACTGCAGAGCTCATTCCTCACATCGATCTTACAAATCTGACTTCCCACATTGCATCTAGGAGTCGTCGGCACATTCAACTCAACTATTTTGGGGTAAGCTCGCCTTCCATGTCTTGTGTTGCATTTCTGTCGCTTTTTGTGTTTCACTTTGTGTGATTTTTGTTTGCTTGATTTCAGTGAGCGCTTGCTGTCGTTTTGATGCATGTTATCTTGTAGAAGCACCGTTTTAGTTTTCGTTCGCATCTCATTGTTGTCACATGCATGACACTGTTTTGCACGGATGGTTGCCGTTGTGGCGACTCGCTTCACACACATGCATGTTTTCCCATTTTCTGAATCCTGTGCTTGTTGTTTGCATGAATGATCATTCACTCTTGTTTTCACTCATCTCACCATGCATTTAGACTTCTCATGTTTTCAGTCACCTGTTAGCCAGACTGGGTTGCCTTGGCCCAGACCATTCCTTGCCCCGCTAGCACTCCACATTTCTGGAATCGAAGGCTCTGACTTCCCTCCATGAATTATGCAAGTCTAGCTAAACAATGACCTCCATGCTTGCATTGCGCAATTCGTGGAGGAAGTGTCCTTCTGGCCCTAGAAACTGTGCAATGCAGTTTGCTGGTTGCATGTCATTGTTGACTGAAATTGTGCATTGTACAGTTTCAGTCCTCAGTAGGCCAGGCTAGACTTTGCATTGTGTAGTTTAAACAGTCAGTCAACCTCTTGACATCCTAGACTATGCCTTGCATAGTTTTGGCAGTTAGTCTCCCGACCTCCTGACAGAAATTGCGCAACCTTCATGATTAGTCACACAGTTATGTTGCAAGTCATTTCTCAAGTTTGTTTTGGTTTTCGACAGATATATTTCTTTCCATGAGTGTTTCCATGTCTCCAGGTATCACAGGTGTTCATCTGCCTCTCAGAAAAATAGGTACAATGGTTTCTAGGATAGCAGAGTCGAAGACACCGTTCAGAGCACACTTGGGGATGCAATCAATAAAGTGTCTATGAACTTGCCTACCCATAAAGACATAAAGTTGTTCGTAGACAAGGACATCAAGATATGACATCAGTAGCGTCACAACAAGTAGCACCATAAAGAACAACTGAAGGTATCATACTGGATGCAACAAACATAAGAGGAAAGTTGTTGACAACACAGAGGCGGAATAAAATTACAAGCTTAAGCAGATCCGCTTGTGATGAAAGCAACTTTGGAGATTCAGGCTATGAGGTGACGACGTGACATTAAGATCACATGAAGGTAGAGAATGGAACAGAGAAGGAGCTGCATGCGCTGAAGTAGCAACTCAAGGAAGAACAAGAGCTGCATAGACGAGGGAATGAGTTGTAGCAAGAACAAGTACAACAGAGGGGCACAACATGCATTCATGGATGAAACTGCGGCCGTACAAGTTATAGATCGATCCCAACAGCTGGCATGGAGCAGACAAGGTGAGCAATGTTGTTGATCGCATGCAAGGGAATTGAGTAGCATGCATGTCATTGTGCACACACATGCGATCCTACCCATTTGGCACACTCACCAAGGCGAAGACAAGAAGCAATTCCAATTGGAGTTGAACATGTATTTTGAGAAGCCGATGTGCACAACCACCAGCACATGCTTGGAGATCAGCGTAGACACTATGCATCAACATGTTGCTGGTTTGGTCGTACCCAAGATAACCATGCGCATGCTATCAGATGAGTTGGACGGAGGAGCTGTATCAGTGTACTTGGATGCAACGGAGGCAAGAGTTCACTTCAGCAAGATGTCACCATTGAGTGTACAAACACCATCATGGGCGAACAAGGTTGGCATTAGTTTTCCACCATCAACCATCACAAGGATGTCAAGAGTTGGTCTCACCACAACGGTTTGAGTGTTAGTGATGTCTTACATGGCTTTCTCAAGCCATTTTGTCTCACATGGGTACATGTGAAGATTGTATGTAATGTCTTGTCAAGTGTAAGTTCAAGTGTCGATAGTGGATGTAATAGTCATAGAGTAGATGAAGAGTCATGAGGGTAGATGAACTGTCACAAAGGGGAATTTCAAGGGCCACCCCACCCTTTGTTATAAATAGTCCCTCATAACTCATTGTAGAGGCTTTTGGTTAGCCAAGCTTCGATAGGAGTATCTTAGAGAAAGATTGGACAGTATTGTAATGCGCCTTGGCTTCTCCACTGCGCAGAGCTAGTATATCTCTTTGGAGGAGCAGGCGGTTGTGGCTGTAACGTTCCGCTATCGAAACTAGTGTTTGGACATGGATGTATTGTATGACTGGAACTTACACTTCTTAATATAACAAAGCCAGTACGTTTCATGCATATGTTGTATTGTATTCCAACTATCTTGTTTACTCTAAATAACATATGTATTTGTTTTTTTATGCATGCATGTATGGACTATTCTGTATAAGTATGTATGAGTCTTTCTGAAATGTGTTGTTGGTTTAACCATCAATTTGGATTGCTCTCTAAATTGATTTCCATGTTGTGATGCATCTTTGCTTGTGTGTTCCCTTCCAAGCTGCATACTATTATAGGTTTCCAAGGGGTGCACTCACCTCACCCTCAGTGTGTTAGAACCTCTCATGCACCTTCCTTGACTTACTGTAGTTGTCAAACCCTTGCTACCAACAAGGACATCTTACTTGCTTCTATGTGAAACTGCGGTCAAGGCATTACCGTATAACCCACTGCTAGGACTCCTACACCAAACGATTTAAGGTCTAATTGGGAATTCTTACCGAGGAGATCCCTTGACATGTTAGTGGGTCCAACACTGTCAACATGACCCGGAATCATCGAAAAATTCGCAGAACGGACCACTAATTCCTTCTTTTGCTGAGTGGAATACCCTTCCAGAGCTATACCCGTGGTTAAAAATCGAATTATATCAGTAAAGTGGTCATCCATAATGCGCAGAGCAAAGAGTTGCGCATCCGACAATCCTTCCTCCAAACTAGTTGGTTCTGCGTTCGTTTCAATCCTTGACATTTGGTGTGGTCTTGCACTCAGCCTTCTAGGCTTCACAATTACTTCAAATTCATACTCTTGAAATAGCAATAACAATCGACAGATCCCCCCCCCCCCAACACAGGCTTATTGACCAGGTACTTCAGTATGGAGTGATATGTATACATTTTAAAATGTTTGCCCAACAAATAATGCCGAAACTTTTGCAGTGTGTCTACCATCGCCATCCCTTCACCCTCTGTAGAGGAATAATTCTTCTCAGTCTTTGATAACTTTCTGCTCGTAAAAGATATCAGATGATAAATTTCTCCTTCTCCTCCCTAGGTCAATATCGTTCCGATTGCAATGTAAGAGGCATCGACATGCACATGGAATTCTTTCTTCCAATATGAGAACATCAAGATCGGCATAGTCATAATCTTCTCCTTCAATACATCTAGGCTGTGTTGACATTCTTCATTCCAAAAAAAACGTCACGTCTTTCTTCAATAACTTTTCCATTGGCACTGTTATTTGGGCATAAGCCTTGATAAACTTCCTATAATAACCAATGTGCTCCAATGTTGCGCATAACTGCTTTACTTTCCTGGGAGGTTCCAAATTCACAATCACATCGATCTTCAGATGGTCCACCATCAATCCTTGCTTACATACTACATGACCAAGAAATATTCCAAAGGGAACACAGAATATTCACTTCTTCAAGTTCAGCACGATCTGATATCTACGGCATGTATCCAGCATAAGGCGCAGACTTGCAACATAGCACCTCACTAATTTGAACACATTCTAATTGTCAAAATAAACCTCCAAGAATTTATGAATAAACTCCTTGAACATCGCGATTACTACCCTGGAGAATATTGCGGGCGCGTTCTTTAATCCGAATGGAATCACTATATTCTGGAAGAAACCCCACTCTATCGCAAAGGTTGTCTTGCTGCGATCCTCTGACGTGATATTAATATGATGGTATCTCGAAAATCCATCAGTAAATGAATAAGCCTCCTGTCCTCCAACATTCTCTAACACTTCATCTGTAAATGGTGTTGGAAATGGATCGTGCACGCATGCATCATTCAACTTTCTTAGGTCTATGCATATCCTAATTTTTCCTTTTTGTTTATTTTCTTGGACAACCATTGGGCTCACCCAATCAGATTCTTCTACTGGTTCAATAATTTTGACATCCAACATTTTATCAAGCTCTTGGCACACCTTTTCTTTATACTTTGGATTGAGCCGATAAGGTCTCTGTTTGATGGGCTTCGTTTTAGGTTTCAAAGTGATTTTCATTACGCCCAAATCTCCTACGATCCCCTTCAGATTCGAAAACTTTGTTGGTAATAGATCTTGGTATTCATGCAATAGTTTGACCACCTTATCGACTGTATCTTCATCCCAATAGTCTCCTATCTTTATGAACTTAGGCTCTGCTTTAGATCCAATATTTACTTGTTTAGTTTTCAGAGGCTCTGATATATTTGGGTTCTCAGCTTTTGGTTCTTCGACTTTGCATTGTCCTTCTATCTCTGGGATGTTAATATTCTGTGGGTCTTCTTCTTCCTCTTCAAAAGTCACATTGTTACATTCCAGCACATGGTGTAGCTGCGTACTCCAATTCAACTGAGTCCATTCTACCGTTCCTTAGGCTTTTTGAATATAGTTTCTTTTATATCTTGGAATGCTTCGTTAATGCATTCAAAGCCATCCTAAAAGTTGAAAGTTAATAAGAAGCTCTCTCTTAAGATGTCCCATTCAACTGCCCCATGGCGAAGCTCTGTTTCCAAATACTAGTTCATTGGGATTGTATCTAAGGTATGATAGAAAATGTGCACCCATTCTAGTTGTGGATCCATTCCCCAAGCTCTAGTCCACCGTGCCAAATGCTCATGAGGATCATCCTTCCCACTGTATTTCTCATCCATCCTAGTATTAGCATATCCAAACCTTAATTTCATCATCCTTCTATATTCCTTCCAACCAACGAAGTTCTCCTTGTGCATACCCCACCAATGGGCAGGTGTAGCACGTAGGGCCAATTCAAGCACTTGGAAGCGATGTTATTTAGGTACTTCCCTTTGAAATTCATCCAGAAACAGATCAACATCAGTCAAACCATCATAATGTGGAAGCTTCCTTACCTTAGTTGAGACCCACCACAACGATTTGGTCATCATATTGCGACACAGCGTAGATACTTCATGCAACTGATTCTGCTAGTGTTCGAGCTCTTCATTTGAATCTGAGGTGCAGGAACTATCCTTGTCCCACGCAATTCGTCCATTCGTCGTAGGATTGATCCAATATTCTTCTCAAGTTGTGATCTTGTATATCTAATCCAGATCATCATCATCTTCCACAAAGTCATGAACAAGTTCAGTATAGGATGTTCCCTCAACAGGGTTTAGTGGCACTACAACCTTGAGCGTCTTCCTTTCAAAAGTCATCTTCTACTTCTTCAGTTGATTACCGTGTCCATGTCAAAAGCCTAATCAATTCCTAGTAGCGCGGGGTAAGGGTTACTATCATCCACTATTTCAATAACCTCAAAGTCCGCCAGTGCACTCGTGCCCTCAATATCTACCATTACATCATATAAGCGCCCATCGAAATAATCTTCTGTTGATTTTCCATGCGCAGCTGAATAGGAAACCACTGCAACGTAGGTCTCCCCATTCTTTCCTACATTTACTTTGGTAGTACATTTTCATCTGACCCCAGATAGAAGATTACCTGCTCCATTTCATACTCCCTTATCTATGTGGTCAGCGTCATCTCATGCCCTGTTCACTTCTTATGCTTACCAGGCTTCCTGACAACAAATTGTTCAACATGGGTCTTTTCTTTATTTGCACACTTTTCGATTAGCTCTTGCAGTCCTTCTACTACCTTCTTATCATGCAACAACTTCATACAGGTCTTTAGGAAAGTAGCTTGTTGGGTGTGGAGCCTGATTATCTTCTTTATTTAGAGGTATCACCGCATTGGGCCCCAATTTGTAATGTGGCAGCAACACTGCCCGTAATATTTACATTGCAAGGGGGGTCTAGGGGGGGTGACTGCGATCTTTGGGAGCCCCCCCCTGGAAAGGGATTAAGGGAAATGTCCCCAAAGCTAAAAAATAGATGTAAAATTGACTTGTAAAATGTTGTAATTTCGTAGTCAATCTAGGCCATTCATTAGGCAGAGATCTGATGGTAGAAGTTATGTTTAATTTATGGTTTGTTTCCCTAGAAGGCAACCCCTCACTATATATGAGGGAATTTATTGCGTTTATGTAGATCTGTATTCTGAGTGAGAAAGAGAGAGGAGATTGTGTGAGAGCGAAGAGGGAATTACAATAGATCTGTTGTAGGTTGTATCTCTTCAGTTTGCTGGATAATATAAAAGGAAGGAATGGTTGTTTCCGTGGACGTAGCCCAAATTGGGTGAACCAAGTATATATGTTTCTCTCTTGTTTTATGTGTTTTATGTTTTTATATTTTTGCAATATATTTTATGTGTTCCATTTCTTTGTAATATATAATTTTCTAACAACTCGTATCAGAGCCAAAGGTCTATTTGGCTGATAAATTCACAGGAGAAGGGTTCCTGGTTCGAGTGGGAGCAATAGCCAAAGATGGTAGGTTTAAGGTTGAAAAATTTAACGGCAAAAACTACCAGCTATGGAAGATGCAGATGGAATATTATTTGTGCTAGAAATATCTGTACTAACCATTGAGTGGAAAGATAAAGAAGCTGATGAGTATGTCAGACACAGAATGGGATATTCTCGACAGAAAGGCACTTGGAACAATACGGTTATGCCTAGTGGCATTGGTAGCGTTTAATATTTCAAAGGAAACAATAACAGAGGGTTTAATGAAGGAATTGGCCAAACTATATGAAAAAACCTAGGCCTCAAATAAAGTATTTCTTATGAAGTGTTTATTTAATATGAAGATGTCAGAAGGTGGATCTCTTGCTGATCATTTAAATGAATTTAATACAGTTACCAATTAGTTAAGTTCTATAGGGGTAACTTTTGATGATGAAGTTAGGGCTCTGTTATTTCTATGCTCATTGCAAGAAATTTGGAATGGTTTAGTTATGGCCATTAGTAACTCTGTCTCTGGATCTAGTACTTTAAAGTTTGATGATGTTGTTGGTGCAATCCTTAGCGAGGAAATGTGACGAAAAAGCTGTGGTGAGACATCAAGTAATGCTTTGAATGGAGAGACTAGGGGAAGAAAAATGGAAAGAGGAAAGAGCCCAGGATATCACAGTAAGTCAAGGAAAGGCAGATCCAAGTTTAGATCGGGGATAGTGTGCTGGAAATGTGGGAAGAAAGGACACCTGAAGAAAGACTGCAAGTCTTAGAAGGGAAAAGAAGGAGACGCGCAGCAAGAAAACAATCATGAAGCGAATGTGATAGGTGATGTGTTGCAAGATGCTTTGATTCTTTCATTAGAAAATATTATGGATGCCTGGGTGGTAGATTCAGGGGCCTCATTCCATGCCACACCTGATAGGAAACATTTTCATGATTATGTTCAAGGATATTTTGGACAAGTTCGATTGGGTGATGATAAACCCTATAAAATCATTGGAATAGGTACAGTTTTCATAAAACAACAGAATGGAAATCAATGGCTATTGAAGGAGGTAAGGCATGTTCCAGATTTGAAGAAAAATTTGATTTCAATAGGGTAATTGGGAGGTGAAGGCTGTCTAACTACTTTTACAGATAAAGGTTGGTACATTGTATTTATGCAATGGTATTTATAATTTTGTTAATGCTTTAACCTCTATAGGAGAAGATACGCCATTGTGGCATCATAGGCTCGGGCACATGAGTGAGAAGGGGATGCAGATTCTTCACTCAAGAAATTTGTTGCTAGGTTTGAAGCATGTCGATTCAAAATTCTATGAAAATTGTGTTTATGGAAAATAGAAGAGAGTCAGATTTCTCAGAGATGGTGTTGTAACTCTGAGATGATAATGGTTAGCTATCATGCCAGGGCATCTATGATATTTGTTTTGTGGGGTTTTGTTTTAATTTTTGGAGGAGCAATGTATGAAACATATTCAAAACAATGATGACTAGCCTTCTTGAATAATACTAATATTAAACAAAGGGCTACTATTACAATCCACACAGTGATTTAGCTTATCTGGTGATGAGTAGAAATAGAAAGATGATATGACTATTACAATTTTCAAAAATAAAATTAAATAACCATAAGTAAGAAAACCCTCAAACAATGTTCAAAAAGTTTGACAAAATATGCCTAAGATTACAAAAACTCTGATGATTTTATGATTTAGAGGGAATTACTTAAACAAACAATTTTTATAATTCATTCTCTTTAAATATGATCACTTTAGAAAGCTTATAAGAGTGAATTGAAAATCAACTACTCCTATCTGGTTATCTTTGTAAAACTTAAGAATATGAAGAAAACACAGTGAATGAAAATTGGAAAACTTACAAGGAATACAAAACTCTATGCATCAAAATTTAGAATCCTTTTCTTTGGTATTAATGATTAAGAAAAAGTGAGTACATTTATTGCTTACAAATGTTTCTCCAAGGGTGCAACCCCTTAATAACTTGTTAAAGAGAGTTATTTATACAGTCTTAGAGCTAAGAACATATCTTAAACAAATTTACAAAAACAAATTAATACAAAATCATGAATATGAACTGATAGTCGATTTGTCACTATTTTGGTGTTGAACTATTGATGACTATTCCCAGAAATGCTGAATGCTGCTGAGTTGTTGATGACTGTCCCTGGAAATTATGAATGTTGTTTGATCCTCCTTTAGTCAAGCAAATCAATTAACTGTTCCCAACGTTTCTTATCTGGGATAGATAACTTAGTCACCCTTTGATAAACCTCATCCATTTTTTTATATTTAGTAAAAGTGGGTTTCACTAAGAATATATGTCTAATTTCATTTAGGATGAAAAAGGTATCTCTTAGTGCATTTAACACAACCCTTAGCGTTGCTGCACCTCTTATGTTTGAAACTGTAGCTACATTAGTACTGACTTATTAATGGGCATTCATTTATCATTTATCACATAGTCTTCAATGGGAATTAATTTATCATTTATCACCAGCATAGAGGGAAAACCCTTGCTGGTCAAGGGTTCCAACCTGCTGAAAAAATGTTGAACTATGACATTAACACTGCTGCATTTCTCCTCCAACTGAAGAATGAGATTTTTCTTTGTAATAATCTTCTTCACTTCCAGTATGGTTTCTGTCCTGTCATTAATACCTAATTCTTCAAGCTCATAGCTGTCTTTAGAATTCAGAAACTTGATTATTTCAGTGGCAACTTCTGGCATGTCCTCAAGTTCCTTGGAGATGGTTTCAATAGCTTCCTGAGCTTTCTCCAACAAGTCCTTTTGATCAAATATTATCCTGATATAAGGCCATATATCTTTGATTGATTTCGTGATCTCTTCCCATAACATTTCCTTTACCAAACCCAATTTATTTCCAAGGTAATATTCTTTGATTTCTTTATGTAATACCTCAATTTGACTTTTTTCCCTTTGCAACTCAGTTGCATGTGAACTGTCTGCAACTGTTTTCAAGTGTTGTAGTGTCTTCAGTTGATCCTGCAATTTCTTCATTTCCTCTGTCTGAATAGACAAATTCTGAACAGCTTCAACAAGCTGTTCAACTCCTACTGCTGTTCCTGTAGTTGTTGCTGTGCCTGAGGCAGAAGCTGTAGTTATAGAGACTGTTGTAAGAGGAACTACATCCATTGGAATATTGGCCCTTTTTACAGTTTCCTCTTTCTCTTTGACAAGTTTCTCCATTTGTTCCTCCATTTATTTTATTTGTAGATTTTGTTCCATGATGAGCTTCATCATGTCAGATTTATGAGTTTCAGTTTCTTCAATCTCTTTAGTCATTGGGTCCTCTGAAGTTGGCAATTTTAGCTACTTCCTTAATGTTGAAATCTCAGTATTTTTTGTCTTGACAATTTCTTCTGCAACCTTTATATCAAAGGGATCATATCCCATCTTCAGCACCAGATCTTCCAAAGCTTTGATCTTGGTGTCTTTGGCCAATGAGGAAACTTTCTCAAGCTTAAGCTGTGACTATGTATTAGCCAAGGTAACCTACATTTTGGATAGACTCATGGCAGTGCTAGTTAAAGTAGAAGCAATCATTTGGCCAGTCTATTTGTGCATCTCAATTTGGTCAATTGGATGTACATATTTAACATCAAATTCAAAGGAGGTTTTCTTCTGGTAATGTGCAGCAGTCCTGGGCTATGGAATCTGAGCTTGTAAGAAAGCCATCTGCATTTTACCTTTCTCAGAGTCAAAGACTGAAAGAAGTCTGGCTTGAGAACTGGAAGAATGTTTCCAGAATTGAGTATAAGTATTCAACTTTAACTCCTCATTTTTCTTCTTAATTTCACTGAAGACATGAAAAATGTCATCTTCTTTATCCTTCTAACTAATTTCATTGTCTGAATCACCTATTGTTCATGAGATGTGGTGGAATGAGTAGGAGACTGAATAGTCTATCCACCAGAATGTGTAAAAAGAGAGGTTTCTCCAAGTCCATCAAATGTTGTTTTCTGTAACTCAATAGTTGCACTGATCTTGGAAGAGAGCTTAGGTCTCTTATTTATATGTACAATTATAAAACCTTGACTTGATGCTTTAGTTGTAGGGGATGACTGTTCTTCCCTCCCTTGTTTAGCTGTCTTTTCCTGTGCAAGTGGAGTTTGTACATTGGAAGTAGAGACTGCCTGTTCTTTAGCTTCTTGAAGGGTGTTCTCCTTCCACTCTGACTAATTTTTGTACTGCTCTATTTCAGGCCTGGCAGTATGATGGTATGCAGTGAATTTGTTTTCAACTCTGAGCCTAGAAATCACTCCCATTGGGTCATAAGACCAAGTGAAGCTGAGGCCAAAATTCATTTGCTTCAATAACCTGTTTGCTTCTTCTCTTGCTGCTCTAGTATTACAGATGAATGGACCAACCTGAGCCTTTAGCTTGAATTGTGATTTCTTCTTTGCAGCCACAAAATGTATTTCATCTGCATTTAACCTCTGCCTAATATATTCTAATGCAAAAATTTTGATAGGGAGGTACTTAGGAAGCTTGTAGGGTGGAAGCTCATAGCCATAGACTCTAATCTCTGTATAATTTTGGTAAAGTTACAAATCCCCTGTTGCGGCTTGATAAACCAGCTGCAACACTTTGATAATTTCATCACTTATTCTTGGTACTGGAGTGCTGCTCATAAGATTAATGGCTGGATGAAAAAACAATTCTATGAATTATTTATATGTAAATTCTTCCTTCTCCTTCATTCCCATAGAAGTCCAAAAGATCACTGATTATTGGTTGCCTTCTTCATCTAGCTTCTGCAAGGTGAATGGAAACTTGTCTCCCTGAAAATATATAAAAATATACACAAGTACTGAAGCATACTTGAATACCTCTTTAGTATTGAACTAGACAAATTGTTCATGAATGGCCTCAACTAGAAATTGACTAAAGTTATAACGAACAGTGGATTTGGAACTAGCAGAAAAGATAGATAAGAAACCAATGATGGCTTCATTTACATATTGATCAGAATTGTAACCAAGAAGATAAGAAAGAATGGTGGTAATTTTCTTGGTTTTTTCTGGGAATATAGATGAATCATAGGGAGGGTTTATTTTAGGTAGAGGGCTATCTACAACTAGGAAAATTTCTAGAGTTTGAGCTCTTTTAGTGAAATGTAGCTTTTGATAGGCTTCTGTTAGGCTTTCATGAGAAAAAGGATGGGTTTTCACAATAGATGGGGCATGTAACATCTATTCAATGGACTGAGCATTGATGGAGAACATAATTTCTCCTATATGTGAGATGATAGCTATTTGAATGGGGTCATAGGAATCATGGCATTTCCTGACAAATTCAGGCTCTCTGTGTATCTGACGGAAAATGTAATGAGGAAGGTGGGAATCCCAAAGTCCTATTTCATCTGTTTGATCAACTAATTGATCCTCCATCCAATAGTAGATTTCAAACAAATCGAATTCAAACAAAGACTCATTGATTTTACAGTCTCTGTCGACCAAGGGAGTATGATGGAAGTCAACTTGTGGATGAATGAGAGGATTTGGGGTTTCTACAACTTCTTTTCCTTTAGGAGGCATTCTGTTAATTGAATTCAAAGCTGAAAGTGACAGAAATTGGAAGAATTGGGCTGAAACACAGTGATAATAGAATAATAGTGTAAGTGAAAATGGATTAGGTGGACCTGGATGTCGGCTTGCTTCTGAACAGAATTGAAAATTTGATTGAATGATGAATCTGTTGTTTTGGTTGCAAAGAACAAGTAATTAGTGAATTATGAGAATGCACTGTGTAATAGTTTTTATGAAAATTAGGGCTTATAATGAATAAGATGGAGCAGGTCTGTTAATCAATGGTTAAATCCTCATTAATTCTCCAACGGGGATGATAAACGGTTAAGTGGAATATTAATGTGTGAGGGGTGGGGAATTAATGGATAACGGGCAAAGAGACACCAACTGATTGGATGGGAGCAAACATGGACAATGACGTAGGAGCGACGGTAAATGGTTGAATGAAAACCGCGTTCAGGAGTAAGTTGGAGTGGTAAGTTGTTTCAGGATTTTAAGTCTCGAATAACTAGGATGGGGGAAAAGCAGTTTCGGAGGGTGGTTTCCAAAACTGCCGACTTCGGACCCCTCCCCGCCGATAATGTTTGGATGGCAAGGGAGGGCCGAGGAGCGATGTAGGCCATCAGATCTTAGGGGAATGTGTGGGATGAAGAAGAACATGAGTGAGGTTTAATATTGTGGTGGAAAGTGATGGTGGGGTCAAGAGTTATGATGGATGTGACATGTGTGGGGTATTGGTGAATGAATGGATAATGCGTAGATATTACACCATAACATTGATATTTTGTAAATAATGTTTAATTTAAACCATTCATTATATGCACATGTATGTAATGTTCTGACTTTAGGATAAAAATACTTTCATGCTCCAATGGTATTTCATTTGTCTACCTACCCTTAACTTTCCTAACATTTTTTCACAATCTTAGTCACTTGAGTGCATTTAGACTAGAAACTCAACATTTTCCTTTTAATGATTAATCTATTTCTATCCCTTATTGCTTCCATTGGCTCAGATTAAACTGTTGAGCCAATTTTATTTGCTACCTATTGACAAAAATTTAAATCAAATCCAATCATGATTAAATTGTATGATTGGATTGTATGAACTAGTGTGGCATTTAAGCAATCTGCACACAACTTTTATTTGCAAAAATAAACTTGACTAAGAGTAGTGGCATTTGGATTTGCAACACTTTCAGAATTTATTATTTTTTTCTTTTATTTCTAATCTAAAATTTTATTTTTTCCTTCCTTTTTTAGGGCATCTATTATAACATTTTATTTGATATGGAATTTTTCATCAAAATATGCCTAACATTTTTTTTGATTCAATATTCTTTTTGTCCATATCCTAACTTAACATTTTTCGAAATATATTTTCATTTTTTGACTAATTGATGCTAACTTACCAAAACAAAAAAATACTACAATAGTTGGGAAAGAAAAGAAGAGAGAAAAATTAGAGCTTATGCATACAGATGTATGGGGACCTGCTCAGGTATCATCTCTCGGTGGCTCTCATTATTATGTTACTTTTATTGATGATGCAATCAGAAAAACCTGGATTTATTATATTCGAAATAAATCTGATGTATTTGATACTTTCAAGAAATGGAAAGCTTTGGTTGAAAATGAGACAGGAAAAAGGTTGAAGTGTCTCAGATTAGACAATGGAGGTGAATATTGCAACAAAGAGTTTGATAGGTATTGTTTAGAGAATGGAATTCACAGAGAGAAGACAATTCAAAGAACACCACAAGAAAATGGTGTGTCAGAAAGGATGAACAGGACAATCATGGAGCGTGCAAGGTGCATGAGATTGCATGCAGGATTGGCTTGATAATTTTGGGCAGATGCTATAGATACTATTGTTTATCTAATAAATAGAGGGCCTTCAAGTTCCTTGGATGGTGGTATTCTATAGGAGGCATGGACAGGTAAAAAGGTAAACTACTCATTTTTAAAGACTTTTGGTTGTGAAGCCTTTGTCCACGTTAATAAAGAAGATAGAACAAAACTTGAGGAAAAATCAAAGAAATGTACCTTTATTGGATATGGTTTTAATGATTTTGGTTATCACTTTTATGATTATGAAAAACAAAAAATCATTAGGAACAAAGATGTCATATTCATGAAAATGTTTTGTATAAGGATCAACTGCAAGAAAAGAAATAGGAAAAAGAAAGCAAAGAATACACAGTTCTTGATGACATCACAGAAAAAGTGAAGGTGTCTGAAAATCATAATGATCAACAGCCAAAACGACAAAAAAAACCACAACAACAACAAGCACCTCAAATGCCTGAATGTGGTGTTAGAAGATCTACCAGGATAAGTAGACCCCCTGAACAATACTCTCCTTCATTATATTATGTATTGTTGACTAATTCTGGTTAACCAGAATGTTATGAAGAAGTAGTGTAGGTAGAAACCAGAAAGAAGTGGGAGCAAGCCATGAAAGAAGAGATGGACTCCTTAGCACATAACCAGACTTGGGACTTAGTCAGGTTGCCTGTAGGTAAAACAACATTGCAGAATAGATGGGTTTACAGGATGAAGGAAGAATATGGAGGTAGAAAAAGGTATAAAGCTAGACTTGTGGGGAAGGGGTTTGCACAAAAAAAGGGCATAGACTTTAATAAGATATTTTCTCCTGTTGTTAAAATGACTTCAATCAGAACTATTTTAAGTCTAGTAGTAGATGAAGATTTGTATTTTGAGCAGTTAGATGTAAAGACAACCTTTCTCCATGGGGATTTGGAGGAAGAGATATATATGCAACAACCACAAGGATATGAGGTAAAAGGAAAGGAGAAACTAGTGTGTAGGTTGAAGAAGAGCTTGTATGGCTTAAAATAGGATCTAAGGCAATGGTATTTAAAATTTGATAGGTTTATGTCTAAACAAGGTTATACTAGATGTCACACTGATCATTGTGTTTATCTCAAAAGACAAAATGATGACAACTATATTATATTGTTATTGTATGTAGATGACATGCTTGTTGTAGGTTCTAACATGCAGGAAATAAATACACTCAAAAGAAAATTGGCGAATTCATTTGCAATGAAGGATTTGGGTGCTGCAAAAAAAATCCTTGGTATGAGAATAAATAGAGACAGGAAGAATTGAAAATTAACATTGTCTGAGAGTGAGTACATAGAAAAGGTGTTGAAAAGATTTAATATGCAAAATGAAAAACTAGTTAGTATACCTTTGGCTAGCCATTTCAAACTAACTAAGGAGGTGTGTCCCAAGACTCAGGAAGAAATGGCTTATATGTCTACAGTTCCATATCCATCAACAGTTGGAAGATTAATGTATGCTATGGTCTACACAACGCCTGATATTGCACATGTAGTGGGAGTTGTAAGCAAGTACATGAACAATCCAGGAAAAGAACATTGGATGGTAGTGAAGTTGATTCTCAGGTATTTGAGAGGTACCACAAATCAAGCATTATGCTTTGGTGGTTCAAACATTGCTCTACAAGGATATGTTTATGCAGATATGGTGGGTGATAGAGATAACAAGAGGAGCACAATAGGGTATGTGTTTACTGTAGGCGAAACAATTATCAGTTGGGTTTCAAAACTACAAAATCTTGTTGCACTCTCAACAACGGAAGCATAGTATGTCGCTGCTACAGAGGCTAGTAAAGAAATGATTTGGTTACAAAGGTTTCTGGATGAATTGGGTAAGAAGCAGGAGTTGGGTAGGTTATATAGTGACATCAATAGTGCCATACATCTTGCAAAGAACTCTGCATTTCATTCCAAGACAAAACATATATAACTCAAGTATCATTTCATACGGCTAGTGTTGGAAGATGGACAGTTGAAGTTGGAAAAGATACACACTAGCCAGAATCCTGTAGATATGTTAACAAAAGTTGTAAGTAGGGATAAACTAAGATATTGCTTGATTTCAATTGGTCTTCAAGTATGATGATGAAGATGAGAAACAACCAGGTCCAAAGTGGAGTCATTGTCCAGTAAATGAAGCAGCGGTGGAGTTGCTATAATCTGTCTCCAAGTCGGAAATTATTGGGTGTGGAGCCTGATTATATTCTTTATTAAGAGGTATCACCGCATTGGACCCCAGTTGGTAATGCGGCAGCAACGCCGCCTATAATATTTGCACTGCAAGGGGGGGGAGGTGTGATCTTTGGGAACCCCCCCTGGGCGGGGGATCATGGGCAGTGCCCCCGAAGCTAAAAAATAGATGTAAAATTTCCTTGTAAAATGTTGTAATTTCATAGTCAATTTGGGTTGTTCATTAGGGAGAGATCTGATGGTAGAAGTTATGTTTAATTTAGGGGTTTTTGCCCTAGAAGGCAACCCCTCGCTATATATGAGGTAATTGTATTGCATCTATGTAGATTTGTATTCTGAGTGAGAAAGAGAGAGGAGATTGTGTGAGAGTGAAGAGGGAATTACAATGGATCTACTGTAGGTTGTATCTCTTCATTTTGCTGGATAATATAAAAGGAAGGATTGGCTGTTTCCTGTGGACGTAGCCCAAATTGGGTGAACCATGTATATTTGTGTCTCTCTTGTTTTATGTGTTTTCTGTGTTTATATTTCTACAATATATTTTATGTGTTCCATTGCTATGTAATATATGATTTTCTAACATAGCTAACACTGAGGGATCTACTTCCTGTGTCGTACTAGTTTCTGCATTTTCTCCTGGCTTCCTGAGGTGGGGGCCTCAATGAAGTACTTCTTTTCTTCCATGAAAGTTTCTTGAGCTCAGTTGAGGTCAAAGCGTATTTCTTTCTCGGTAGCCTTGCACACCCATCCCTCAATCTCCAGCTATTTTCCATTATCTTCGCCAGTGGCCATACCAGTACATGTTACTATATTAAAATTATGATCTTCTTTGCATGGTTTTGCCCTCATCATTTGAATATTCTTCATAGGCTACTGGGGATGTGTCTTCTTTTCTTGCATATTTTCTATAAGGATCGAACATTCTTCTATCACATGGTTGAACTATCTGTAGTATTGACATGACAGATGCATTGGATTTTGATAGCCATGCAAGAAATGTCTAGCTTCACCACAATTATAATAGATCACTTGTCCATGACCTCTACCAACACCTCCTCCTCTTCCTCAGCCTTGGAATCCTCCACGTGCTGCACCCGCACCCTACTCTTGAGGCCAATTTTATTCTTGCATTTGGCAGGTAGGGATCCATCCTCAGTTCATAAATTCTATAATGGAATTTTTCATGACCTACAGACTTATAGGAATTGCAAAAAAACTACTGGGGGGTCTGCACAAACTTCTGTAGTAAGTGACAATTATCTGTTGCATGTTGTCTAGTAACCTGACAAATAACACACCATGGCGCAACTTCAGCGCTCGACCCAACAATATTTTCTAGTTTTAGGGGGACATGACCTCCCCTATAAGATAATTATGATAAATTGGGAAATGGTCTTTATCGTGCCCATGGCCCTTGCATTTCATGTACCAAACCTTAGCGCATACCTTAGGCTGGGCTTCCTTTCCTTTATTTAGGCTTTGTAGCTCCAAGTGTAGGCTTTCTAGATATGGGTGGATTTTTTGCACTCCAATGTTTGTATCTTGTATTGTTGAGGCTACCTCATCGTGATTTCTACGACTTCTGCTTACGTTGCTATCTTTGGTTGTGACAACGAAAATCTTAAATGTGGTAAGAACGAAGTGATATACCAGTGTAGATGTTGTGAATATGACATCACTATATTGGCTTGCCTGATTAGGCATTTCAGTCTCTGATTGAAATCCTAGGATGACTCATCTATCTTTTATTGAATTTCTTTGAACTCAGTTACCGACTGTGCCTCTGACTTAGGCTTTCTAAATTATTTATTTAGTGCTTGCTGAGTTTTTGCCATCATCGTGCTGGGGTGATCTACATAGTAATTGATATATCGGGATAAAGCTCGATCTTGTAAGGCCGTGACAATCTGTGGTTTCTTGAAGTTATCTTACGTAATCAACTATGCTATCCACACAGATCCTGCAACAAACCAGAGCTGTTCAGGGTCTTCACTCCCTACCCCTTTAAAAATCAACATCTTCATTGTGTTTTCCATGTTGAATGTTGGAAGTGGAGGTGGAGAAGGAGTTGGAGGTGAAGGTGTGGGCGTATGAGGCAAAGGTGGAGGTGGAGGTGAAGGTGTGGGCATATAAGGCGAAGGTGGAGGTGGAGGTGAAGGTGAAGGTGTGGGCATATGAGGCAAAGGTGGAGGTGGAGGTGGAGGTGGAGGTGGAGCGAAAGGGTGAGGTATCCTTGAGATACCTTGGTTAATAATTTGTACTTCACTTCGTGGTGTAGTCAACACCATCCCTTCATCGTCACTAGAAGGAGATTAGATCAACATATTGTACTCTGAGATCATTCCTTTGTTTCTTCTAAAGAATTTTCCACTCTGCGTAGCTCAAAAAATCAAGGTAATTTCATAACCTGTTTTCACATAACAAAATTTTAATCCACGTTTTCAATGACTTCAAGTACTTACCTCATGGTCCCCTGAAGAGCCTACATTTCACTTCGCTATAGCTGATGGTTTTATTGATCGCGAACTCAGTCACAAAAATTCCAAGTGTGCGATCAATCCAGTGATCCATGACCCACGCGATGTTGCTTTCTAATGCTTCCAAACATCTCACCAGTTCCAGAGTCCACACTATAGGGTCGTCAAGCCTCCACATCCCCTGACTCTCTACGAATATAAACATCCACTCATGTAGTTCATTGAGGAAGAAACATGAGAACGCTTCGGTCTTGTCTGTGTACAAAAATATCTGCAACCACTACTCCTTGGAAAATTTAAGGCTCCTGTTCTCTTGAGCTGCAAACATATGTACTTTTCAGTCAATCTATTTCTCAATCTTTTTCTTCATAGGGAACCACTTATTCAACATCAAACATCTCTTAGATAGACCCTGGTCCCAAAAACGAAACCATTTGTTGGCTTAAGGGGGCCTGAACCAGGTTCAGAGTTATTCATGCCAACCAACAAAACCCTAACTACTGGCCCTTTATGCAACAACCTTCATAGCACAAGATGCAGTCTCACTTGAAGCAATATTGGGGGATGTTAGAACCAGGTTTCTATACCTTCGCACAGATCTATACCTTCCTACTGTCTACTACTGCAACACTATCCAATTGACTTCCAGGTCTTTGTGAAGGTACACGATAGTGCTTATCATGTATAAATGAGGCAAATTCACAACTTTCACTTAGTAAATGGCAACCCTAGATATGCTTTTGCACAGATATACCCTTTTCTAATAGTATAAATAACAGACCTATCTAATATCTTCACAAAAATAGTTCATTATACTTTTCATGCATAGACATTAAAGATGCAACAGATTCATCATAGCCTTTCTATTATAATACCATGGCCCATGACCTATGGGTGAGTCTCAAAACCATCTTATCACTTACCCATACAAGGGGCTAAAGCTCCTTTGACTCTTACCTAACTACGCGCTCTACTTCCACATTTCATAGAGACTTTATGTTATTTACAACCAAAATTTTCTTAAACTTTCAAAATTTTACCCTAGGGACCCTATCACAACATATTTGAAGAATATTGGTGGCCCCCATTGAAATGATGATACCCCTCATATTAATGTTGGCTTGTGTTTGACGGATAATTTCCTTCTATGGACATGAGCAAACTTCCTAGATCTAGTGTCTTGATCTAGCAACAATAGAGATAAAAGGACTATGCTTTCCTTAGAGAAGTTTAGAATTACCTGGAATCCAACACAAGCATTCCTCTTCTCCTTGCTTGTAAGCTCTAGCTCCAACTTTAAATGATTAAAGTGGAACTTGAAAAATAACTAAAACAAGAAAGAGAACCAAAATATACAAATAACATGTACTAACATCTCTAAAAAATCAGTCAAGAAGGCATTGTTCTGTATATGCATGAATGGGACATAAGTATAGGAAAACAAAGCCCTTTTTATATCAATGAATGTAGGAGAAGGTATAACCCTTGTAGATCTTAACCTTGTAGATGTCTCACAACTATCTTGTCCTTCGTTTGCCACAAAGCAAGCCTTCAATCACAAATCAAGTGCATGGATGGATAATGGATCCTCAAGCATAAAGAAATAGCATGAGGACATAATTAAGAGTCTCCAGAAGCCAACCCAAACTCTATGGAAGGTAGTGAATGTATAGGGTAAAAGAGGTGGTTTGGGATTTACCATTCTAGGACTTAGATCCACATTAGAGGGAGGATAAGTTCTAGGGATAAGAGATAAGACCTCAAGAGTAGGAGTTAGAGATCTAATCCAACAGTAAATGGTTAAAGTCAATGAGAAGCTTATAGAAAGAGAAGATTCAAAATTATTTTTTATTTTTATTGAATTCGAGAGGCCATTGCACTTGCAGTGAAAGCAACATATGCTAGATAGTGTAGTTTCTCTATGTACAACTTGCAACAATGCAGTTTACATGAGGGTTGAGTGTGATTGGTCCAAAAATTATGGTTTTAAGCTATTTAACTAAGAATTCTTGGAACTTTTGGAGAGTGGATGCTCTTGTATTTATAAGGGATTAGTGTAAAGTGTCAATGGATGTTGATTGATTTGGATTCAAGGCCATTTGATTGGATGTGAAAAAATGGTCTGTAATAGATTGCCCCCTAAAGTAGAAAGTCAGAAGAAGTGGCTGAGGAATGAAGTGCTTTACCATGTGACAAGTTTAGATCAAGAATAAATTGGTCAAGATCATTAAATTTCTGTTATAATACATAATCATCATGATATCATGGCTGAGGTAAGCATACCCATACTCAACATATAAGCTAATTTACATGTACATGTACGATAATCAAAATCACTTCTACTGATGATATATTATGGACTCATGCTTGGATAACTTTCTAAATGATCATAGCTATCATATTTTGTAATCTTGTATGAATATCGAAATCGTGGCCTAGATGGATGAGACTAGATATAGGGTCTTCTACCTCATCACTCGATAGTACGAATCTAACCATGTGAATAAATGTGTTGAAGTCAAACATGGTAGACAACATCTAATTACCAGCCAATGATGTAAGCTGTTAACAGATACGAGAGAAACCATCAACAATTATAATGGCCCTCAAGGTACTACAATACAATATATGTTGTGTGAATAAATGGGCTGAAGTCAAACACCACACCAAATATTCTGGTCAAATTCCAATGATGAGAAACTATCTCCAAAAGCAAGGAAAATTTCCATTGAGGTATGCAAGCTCCAAGGCACTAAAGGGAGTTTCAAAGTAAACATCCTAGATAATGTGTTGATGTCGACACAAAGCGACCCATCGCAGGAGGGCCTTAATGTATCCCCTATCAATGACATGAAATAGGTATCAAGATTTGAGATAGAATACTGATAATTTAGAGCTCGTTCAAGGGTGATAGACATGAGGTAAGGCTTAAGGGTATTGTAGCAGATGTTAATTGAGTGTGGATTTTCTCTTGAACATATCAACGACCCTTTTATGGAGTTTGCAACATTGAATCAAAGATCTATCATGAAGGATTTCAATGAAGTGTGATCAATAGAGAGGAAAGTGGATTTCCCAACCCAACGGATAAGGTGCTGGTATGCGAAACCAAAGTTTCTGGGTTCAATCCCTATTATAGACTCCAAGTTGTTTGACGAATAATTTCCTTCTACGCACATAAGAAAACTCCCTAGATCTAGTGGCTTGATCTAGAAACAATAGAGACAAAAGGACTATGCTTTCTTTAGATAAGTTTAGAATATGGAAGCAAGACTTACTTGGAATCCAACAAAATCTCTCCTATTCTCCTTGCTTGTAAGCTCCAACTCCAACTCCAAATGTTAAAAGTGGAACCTGCAAAACAACTAAAACAAGAAAGAGAACCAAAATATACAAATAACATATACTAGTATGATCTAAGTGGATATTTGTGTCCATCTGCCTATTCCACTTCAACCCCCACCTTTGTTTATTTTAAATTTCCTTAATTGTAGCACAACTTACTATTTTTGGTAGTTTTTCAGGTCCTAAGTTTTTGGAGCTATTTTGAGGGACTAAAAGATGTTTTTAAGGAAAACAAAGA
The DNA here is from genome assembly GCA_031772625.1 of Pinus tabuliformis. Classification (NCBI taxonomy): domain Eukaryota; kingdom Viridiplantae; phylum Streptophyta; class Pinopsida; order Pinales; family Pinaceae; genus Pinus; species Pinus tabuliformis. The sequence continues at coordinate 838,596,535 of CM062816.1, forward strand.
GAGTGGAAAATTCCTAATCAAATTTAAGATATTTTTTTGGCCTCTTATTCGAGATCTTCAAAACAAGGTATTATGATAGCCAAATGGAGATTGTACGCCAAATTTACGACCCTGAGAACTTAACATTCCAACCTACCCCAACGGGGCCCATAAGATTTTGGTGTTTCATCTCCTATGGCTAATTTTTGGATGTTTAGGGTTTTCATTGTTTCTAAATGATAAAAAGGCCACCGAGCCTCATTGTAACAGATTTTAGAGGCATGTAGCCACCACATCTCTTCTCAGAGATATGCTACCAATGCACGAGCTATTTTATTTCCATTTTGTATGTAAGCATATTTCAATTTTTTGATATTAATGAAATGAAGTTTTTTTTTTTGTTGCATGTCTGTGTTTATGTTTATATCTGTATTTTGTTGTGTTCCTACATAGGTCTGGATCAGTGGTATCAAAGTGGTATTCTCTTTCTTTGTTTTTCTTTGCATGTCCCCAATGAGGTCAGGGTATAAGGAGTTAGGGCTCAAAGTGGTTGAACCTTTGCAAGACTAGCTTTGCAAAACATGATGACCTCCCATGGTGGAAGAAAAGAAAGACGAGGGAATAGGAGATCCTTTCAAAATATTGCTTGATGAATCCTGCGAGCAACAGAGGAACGCGATGATGGATAAATTTGCCTAGATCCTTTTGTGGCTACCCATAGGCGATGAATTTTCATCCAGTAGCCGCTTTGGAGGTGCCACTCCTTTTAAGGTACAAATTAACTTTGACATTCTTGTATTTGAAGGCTAGATAGATGCAGATGTTGTAGATAAATGGTTAAATTTGTTGGAAGGATATTTTTCAGTTCAAAACTTTTCCAATTAGGAAAAGATTATGTTTGTACTCCTCAAAGTCGCCCCCCATGTCAAGGACTGGTGGGAAACCTACTGTGAACAAAAGGACCAGAGGGAATCCTCACTGTTTTCATTTGCACCCACTTGTAATTCTTTCCGAGACACCATCAAGGGACAATATTACCCTATTTGGAGCTATGAAGATAAATATGTAAAGTGGACCACACAGTGGCAGGGAAGGGACCAAGATGTGCCGAAGTTCCTAAATATTTTTCATACCCTTTGCATTAAGATGGATAGCAAGGATTTTGAGCGGAATTTGTTACCCAAGTAAAACGACTATCTACACAGGTACATCTAGGATGAGATGGAGTTCCTGGACATCTTCTCGCTTGTCGCCGCCTATCGATATGTTGCCAATATTGAGCAGAAATTTAAACAGAAGAAGCAAGACTTTGGATCTACGAATATGAGGCAAGGGAAAGACGCCCCCAAACCATAGAACAAAGGACAAAACCAAGGTGGGGCTACCTAGGACAACCCGCCGAAGTCAAAAAACAACACCATGAATAAAAAGAAGGACTCAAGGAAATGGTGTGAGTTGCATAAGAGCCCCACTCACAACACAAGTGAGTGTCGAGCCAAGCAGTCACTAGTGACTGAGATGAAGGCTTCCGAATTAGATGGATATTCTGGCTCTAAGTCAAAAATCGACAAGGGGAATGACAAATGGAAAGAGATTATTGATGCGGAGCCTAGTGCCATAGTTTCCACCACCAATATTCAGAAGATTGAGCTCGAAGATCTAGTAGAGGGGGAGAAGCTCTTGCACTCACAGATGTGGGTGAAGGGTTCTCCGTTGTAGTTCATTATTGACAACGGAAGACAAAAGAAACTCATTTTAGCAAAGGTAATTAAGTGGTTGGGCCTACTGACCACACCACACCCACAGGCGTACACCATCTGGTGGCTTCAACAAGGGCGATATCTTTGTGTCAACCAACAATGTCTCCTTCCTTACAACATTAACCCCTTCACAGATGAGGTACTATGTTATGTTTATTGTTGACACCTAATCATTAGGATTGGGTGAATAACTGAAATTGATGTAAATAAATAATAAAGAATATGAATAGTCACCGGGAGATGAAATGAATAGTCTCTCCCTCATGTATATAATAAAGACCAACCTGAATGAAAATAAACGAATTGTTTTTGAGGAGTTACTGCCTGGTCTGACATGGTATCAGAGCCAGCGCCATTTTTGGCTTCTATCTGCCATTGTAACTCCCTTCTGTCATTTCTTCAGAAGTTTGTCAGTTTGTCCTGCATTTTTCTACCAATTTTGTAACCTCCCACGCTCCTCTGACATAGTCCAATAATGCTGCTCTACTACGTTGCTCGAATTGTGTTAAGACTGTGAATTTGGAGCATTGGCTGCATTGTAATGAATGTGAGACCATGCACTGTGTGCTCAGAGGTCTGCGTGTAAATGTCCTAGCATGCGTTGAGGGTAGCTGTTTAAAGCTTGAAGATGTTGAAGCCGTAGAAACCTGCATTAAATTTGGAAATCGTTGAATGGTATGCTGGCACTATCCCACTGTCCCATTATACTGTGAGTTGTTCTTTTTAATGGCGGTGCGTTGAAGTGAAAACTGTTCAAGATGATTTATTAAAGAATTAACTTGGTATGTTGAAGTGAATACTATTCAAGAATTCATATAACGTTGTAAATCTTCTCCAATTTATACGCGGTTGAATACGATGTTATTGTTGGAGAGATCTATAGCTGTGTCTCATTGATGTCATTGTTGGAGAGACCTATACCACGTTGTTGATCTATACCATGCTGTTGGTCTCCCAATTTGCTGCTGGCCTATATATCATATCACTCTCCCTCTCAATACGCTGCTTTTGGTGTTCTGGTATTACGCTGCTGCCAGCATTCCATTACCAGAACCGGGACCTCTGTTGCTCCCAACAATACGCATTGATAATACTGCCTCTATATCCCCTCGGTATCATGCCTATCTGCTCTACTACGCACTGTAACCATTGCCAATGGAGTAGTCCTTAGTACCAAAACCAAGACCTCGTTCTGGTGTATGATGTGCAGCGGCCAGGCAAACGTCCGAAGCAGTGGTATCCATGGTGCATGTGTTGAGAAAAGACCTCATTAAAAATGGCTTGAAATCTTTTATATGTTGAGCCATATGTGATCGATATATAATGGGCATATAATATATAAGTACATGTCAACTTCAGAAAATTTTCTATCAACAGAAGTATTTTTTCTATCAGCAGAAGTATTTTTTCTATCAGCAAAAGTATTTATTTTTCTATTAGCATAAGTATTTTTTGTCTATCAGCAGAAGTATTTTTACAGCACTCAGATTTTACAATGCATTCAATCATATCCATTGTGGGAATAGTTCTCACTGGCAAGGAGAACTATCCTGAGTGGTCCCGGATGATAAAACACACCCTCATTTTCAATGAGTTGTGGAAAGGAGTGTGTATTGGAGACGAAGACAAAGAGCCAGAACAACCTACCTCAGACAAAGAGTTTGTCATTTGGGAAAATAAGAACAACAAAGCCTATGCATTAATTGCAGCATCTGTAAGTGAAGAGGTGAGTCGCCATATTTCACCATTTTCAACTACTTTCAAAGCCTTACAAAAGCTGAAAGAACTCTATGACTCACATTCTGCACTTGAAGTTGTTCAACTCATGATTAAACTCTTCACTCTTGAATTACAAAATAATGATCCTCTTGCTCTTGCATCCGAAGTAAAATCTATAATGCATGATATCAAAGCCACTAAGGTTGATTTGTATATTCCTCTTATCGCTTTTCTCAAGGAACTTTATTCTAATTACTCCAATTATCTTGAGTCATTGTAAGCAAATGGAAATCTCAAAGATATTACCTTTGACTCTCTTGTGAAAAAATTTGCTGAAAGAGAGAAAGCTTTTGGAAAGAAGATAGCCCTTGAATCTTCTAAAGAGGCTGTGTGCCTTGCTCATTAAGAAAAGAATCTTTCTCAAGATTCTTCCAGAGGAAAAGGTGGTCGAAGAGGAAGAGGAAGATATTTCAGAGGCGAGGGGAAAACACTCTCAAGGAGAAAAGTCAGATTTTCATTGCATATGCTGCAAAAGAAATGGATCACATGATGCCTCCACATGCAAGTTACCTTGGGACAAAATTGAGCAGCAAAGAAACCAACCCAAAGGTAAAACTAATGACACAAAAAAAGGTAAAGCACTTGAATTCGCTCATTATGTTGTAGCACAATGTAATATTAGAGTAAATGAAGACTTATTTAATGCTTCACTTGATTCTTGGAAAAGTGATTGGTTGCTTGATTCAGGAGAAAATTTCCACATGACTCATAGAAAAGATTTTTTTGAAGAATTTACTGACAATTTTGATGGAGCAATATACTTTGCAGACCAATCAAAAATCAAGCCATCAGGGCTTGGCACAATCAAGCTTAAATTGCCTTGTCTTCCAAAGTTTCTTTTGCATCACGTTCTATATCTCCCACAGCTAAAGAGAAACTTGTTGTCCTTGGTCCACATTCGCTAGAAAGGTCACTCCATTCATATGTTTGATGGCAAGCTCGAGGTGAGAAAAGCATCTGACCACTCACTTTTCATGAGGGGGATAGAAGAAGAAAGGCTTCTCAAGTGGCAGGGTACCTCTACTCGTGCACAACATTTCTCATACAATTCTCGTTATGAAGAAGGTACACTTCCATCAAGTTTATTATGGCATGCTAGATTTGGACATTTGAACTATGACAACCTTCTCTTGTTGAAGAAAATGGTGTTGCTGGTTTGCCGAAAATTCCTAGGAAACTTAAGAAATGTGATGCTTGTATTCTAGGATAGCATAGCAAACAGTATTTTCATGATTCACATTCAAGAGCACATAGAAAAATTGAACTCATTCATTCAGATTTATGTGGTCCAATGCTTGCTCCTTCTACAAATGGAAATAAATATATGATGACATTTATTGATGACTACACCAGAATGTGTTGGGTTTATTTATTGAAGAACAAATTTGATGCTTTTCAAACATTCAAGAACTTTCATACATGGATTGAAAATGATGCACAATCTCATATTGGCTCTATTCGCACTGATAATGGAAAAGAATACACTTAAAATGAATTTGAAAACTATCTTTTCCAACATGGGATCAAACATCAAACAACTGTGCCTTATAATCCCCAACAGAATGGTGTAGCTCAAAGAATGAATAGGATACTCTTAAATATGGTACGCTACATGATGTTTTTCAAAAATGTAAAGTTGATGTTTTGGGCTGATGCAGTTCTATGTGCTGTATATATAAAGAATAAATTTCCATCTAATGCTATAAAAAACAAGACCCTATGAAATGTGGTATGGGAACATTCCTTCGGTAAATCATATCAGGGTCTTTGGTTCCACCTGTTATGCCTTGATACCAAAGGTACATAGAAACAAACTTGGTGCAAGAAGTCGTAAGTGTATCTTCCTGGGGTATTCAAACACCTCCAAATCATACCATCTCTATGATGAAGTTAATAAAAGTTTGTTGTATCTAGAGATGTAATCTTTGTTGAATCATACAAAACTGACAATCTTGTTGAGTGGTGAATTGATCACTGGGATAGATTCGCAGATGCAAAATCATTTCAAGAATTTGATAACCAGATTCCACATCTTGAAGGGGGGATTCCTATACTAGATCAAAATGTGGAATCTTCTTCTGAAGAACTCTCTCCCCTGCATGAAACTCCAACAATGGATGATACTTTAAGTGATGTGATTGATAGAATTAGGAGACTCAATCTTGATTCAATCCCAACTCAATCAACGGAGCAGCCTGAACCATCTGAGAAAGGTCCCCCAAAGTGGCTGAAAAAGACACTTGAAAGTGTTCATCCTAATGAGGTTGGAAAGACAGGAACTAGAAATTCAAACCAACAAAATGGAGGTGATGTAGATGACTCTGATTCACTTGTTGATATCGATGTTTCTTATGATTGTGAATTGAATTTGTATACAGATTTCGAACCAACTTCCTTCAAATAAGTTGCTTCTCATGATGAATGGAAAGAAGCGATGCAAAAGGAGTATGATGCCCTGATAAAGAATGGCACTTGGAAGCTTGTTGATCCTCCATTAGGAACCAAACCAATTGGTTGCAAGTGGGTCTACAAGAAAAAGTATAAAGCAGATGGCTCACTTGACAAGCACAAAGCTAGGCTTGTGGCAAAAGGTTTTGCACAGAAGGAAGGGGTTGATTATGAGGAGACTTTTCCCCCACAACAAAATGCGCTACCATCTAGACACTCTTTGCCCTAGCAGCTCAGAACGGTTGGAAAGTCCATCAAATGGATGTAAAAACTGCTTTCTTGAATGGAGATCTAAAAGAGAATGTTTTTATGTCCTAGCCCAAAGGATTTTCTGTGAAAGGACATGAACATAAAGTATGCAAACTTGTGAAATCCTTGTATGGCCTCAAATAAGCACCGCGAGCCTAGTATGAAAAACTAACTGAGCATCTTTTGAAACTCAATTTCAAGCATTATGATGTTGCAACTTTATTTGTCAAGAAAGTTGGAAAAACAGTTGTATATCTTGTGGTATATGTGGATGATCTTTTGATGACAGGGAACAATGAAAGATACATTGCATCCATAAAGAAGGATTTGAAGAAAGGTTTTGAAATGACTGATTTGGGATATGTTCATTACTATCTTGGTATTGAAGTAACTCAACATCCGAAGTCCATATTCCTTTCCCAAAAGAAGTACATTGGAGATCTGTTGAACAGGTTTGGCATGCCAAAATGCAATCCTCTTACTACTCCAATGGAAAAAAACTTAAAGCTCACATCCATTGAAGGAAAAGAATTTGAGGATGCAACAAAGTATAGACAGCTTGTAGGAAGTCTCAACTACCTAACTACTACCAGACCAGACATTTCGTTTGTTGTTGGAATCCTCTCGAGGTTTATGCAAAAGCCTTGTGAGGGACATTGGTCTGCTGCAAAAAGAGTTCTAAGGGACTTGAAGGGAACTCAAGACCTTGGAATCAAGTATACACAGGTGGACGACTTCAACTTGATTGGATACTCTGATTCAAACTTCAATGGAGACAAAGAAACTGGGGTATATACTTTAGGTTATGTTATGAGTCTTGGATCACGAGCCGTCTCCTCGAGATCATGCAAACAATTAGTTCCAATAGATTCCACAACAAAGGAAGAATATGTGGCAACAAATAAGGCAATAAAAGAAATTGTGTGGCTCAGGAAAATTCTTGAAGATTTGCAGGTAAAACAAGTACAATCGACTCTACTCATGATTGACAATACCTCGGCAATAAAATTGGCCAAGAACCCAAAGTTACATGATCGAACGAAGCACATCAATACTAAATATCATCTGATTCGACATCATGTTGAGGCCAAAACAATCCATCTCCACCATTGTTCCACTGATAATCAAATCGCAGACATCTTCACCAAAGCACTTGGAAGAGAAAAGCTTGAAAGATTCAGAAGGATGCTTGGACTCACCAACATCCCTTCAGATTAATGGGGGGAATGTTGACACCTAATCATTAGGATTGGGTGAATAACTGAAATTGATGTAAATAAATAATAAAGAATATCAATAGTCATCGGGAGATGAAATGAATAGTCTCTCCCTCATGTATATAATAAATACCAACCTGAATGAAAATAAACGAATTGTTTTTGAGGAGTTACTACCTGGTCTGACATTTATGCTTTTAAAGTTTGTGACGTATTATTAGGCTAACCATACTTATGGAAGCGTCATGTTATGTATGAGTCTAGGCCTTGCACTGTGATTATTTCTTTGGGAAATAAGTTATATGAGATACTAGAAGTAGCAACACATATCGCCATCTCTTTAATCTCTGTGACACAATGAAGTAAGCTCATTTCCCAGATTGGGAAATTTGTCTTCCTCATGATTCTCCCTTAGGGTAAGAAGAAGACTGTAGCCACATCCATAGCCTCCAAATAGGGCTCCTCCACACATTAGCAATAGATGGACAAGTTCGTGGAAGAGAACAAGGACATCTTCACCTCACTCACAGGGGTACCCCTACACTCTCAGGTCAAGCACTCCGTCAATCTAACCCCAGGTGCACCGCTACCCAACGGAACGATCTACCAACACTATGTTATGGAGAAAGATAAAATTGAGGAAGATTCAGGAGCTGTTAAAGAAAGGGCACATCAGGCCAAGTTCATCACCCTATGGGAACTTGATGATGTTGGTACAAAAGATGGATGAGAATTGGAGACTCTATATTGACTATTGGGTGCTAAATAAGATCACTTTCCAGAATAGGTATCCAATCCCATGGATTGAGACCTTGTGGAACAACTCAAGGGGGGAAATATTTCAACAAGATTGAATTGAAGTTCAGTGTCACCAGGTACAAATTGAACCCTCCAATGTGTGGAAGACTGCCTTCAAATCAAAGAAGGGCCTTTTCGAATGGTTGGTCATGCCTTTTGGGTTGATGCATACCCATACAACTTTCATGAGGATGATGGATGACATCTTGCAGCCCTTCACCATCTCATTCATGGTAGTGAATTTGGACGACATCCTGATCTTCGACCAAAGTTGGAAGAAAACCTCCACCACATTCGATAGTTCCTCTTAACCCTGCGACAACACAAATTGTGTGCCAATATGGAGAAATGCACTTTTGATATGACCTAGGTTCAATATTTGGGGAACATCATTGATGAGAGGGGTGTCCATGTGGACCCAACAAAGATACAAGTTATTTGGGATTGGCCAACCCAAACCAGCCTGACAGAGCTCTACAAATTTCTAGTTTTTGCTAATTTCTACCGTAGGTTCATGTTAGAGTTCTCTCATAGCACTTGACCTTTGATTCAAGTCACCAAGGGTGGAGAAAAATAAAAATTATTTTGGTTTGAATCCCAATAGAAGGAATTTATCGAGTTGAAGAATCATATCTACTCTGCACCAATGCTCACATTACTAGACCTACATCAACTGTTTGAGATTAGGGCGGATGCCTCTGACTATGCTAATGGTGAATTTCTTACTTTGCAGGGGAATCCAGTGGCATATCACAGCGAGATACTTTTAGACACAGTATAAAAGTATCCCACCTATGAAAAAGAGATGTATTCCATTGTGCAAGTTTGTTGGCAATGGAAGTATTGAATTCTGGGGAAGGGAATGGTCATCCACACAGACTACTGATCCCTGCAGTTCATACAGACATAAGTAAAGTTGTAGAATGATCGCCATTAGAAAAGGTCCACATACCAGCAACAGTTCCATTTGAACGCTAAGCACAAGAAGGGAAACACCAATAATGTTTTTGACTACCTTAGCTGACCACTAGTCATGGCATTTTTCACTGTGCTCAACTCTTGTGGACAAGAGACTGCGAGGTGGCCACATCTTTACAAGAGTGATCTAGAATTTGGCAAAACATAAAACATGCTCCTGGAAGGCAAGAAAGTTCCTAATTTTCACCTCCACAGTGCACTGTTATGCCACCTAGGACATCTCTGTGTTCCTTCAAGTGAGCGTGTGAAGATGATTTGGGAGGCATACTACAACTGGGTCGTAGGAAATTTTAGAGTAGAGAAAACAATGGCAGTGTTGCAAAAGTATTTTTATTGGCCAAACTTTCGACGGGATGTTGGGAAGTACATCAGATCCTTCACTTCCTGTGCCCTTGCCAAACCAAACATCAAGAAGCAAGGCCTATATACTACTCTTCCTACTGCTAGACGACCTTGGGAATCCATCTCCATGGATTACATGTCGGGCATTCCTTCTACTAAGCAAGGAAATGACTATGTTTTCATGGTCGTTGAGAGATTCCCTAATATGGCCATTCTGGAAGTCTACAAGAAAAGTATCACAACATAAGCCACCGCTAATCTCTTCTTTGAATGAGTGTGGGTCACTTTGGGATTTCACAGTCCATTATCTCATATCAGGACACCAGGTTCTTGAGTAAATTTTGATCAAGCCTTCGGCCGATGCTAGATACCAAGATCACTAAGTCCACGACCTTCCACCCCCATACTCATGGCCAAATAGAGGTTGTCAATAGGATGATTGAGCACATTTTTCGCGTGTACAACTCGAAGCATGCACACACATGGGATGAAAGCCTCCCCTATGTCCAACATAGTTTCAAGAGAGCTCTCCATAACTTAATTGGCCACAACCCCTTTCAGTTGGGATTGAGATTCCAAACACTATGTCCCATTGATGTGGTCATACCATTTGTAGCTACTAAGGTAGATTTGGCTCTTGTCTAAGATGAAGCTAACAAGGCTAAAAACTTCATTGAATACATTCAGAACATCTGCCAGTAGGTCCATGACATATTGGATAGAGGCAATGCTAAGTACAAGTAGTGTTGTGATCAACATTGAGTGCCTCATAGATTCCAGGTGGATGACAAAGTTTGTTTACATTTGCAGAAGAAGCGTCTCGTTGGGGCTCACTGCAAGCTTCACCCACACCGATATGGGCCTTACATCATCATTAAGGCCATGGGTGACAATTATTTTGAGCTCACAATTCCCCCATTCCTTGGCCTGCACCCAATGTTCAATGTGGATGGCCTTCGACCATACTTTCCACTATTACTGGACACATCAGACATTGCAAAACAACTCACATCAATAGAGCTAAACCCAAACTTCATGGAACAAGTCACAACTGATCGGATTATGGATATGCAGATCAAAAACACTCACCATAAGAATATCACATTGTATAGGGTTGTCAAAGCTAACCAACTCCTGCAACAAGGCAAGTGGCTCACCAGGGACCAAGTTCAGCAGAATTTTCCCCATCTCATGGAGGCACTCAATGCAATGGGGACCATTGATTCCTAATGGGGGAGGACTAATCTAAGTGGAAATTGGTGGCCACCCAACTATTCCACTTGGACCCCCACTGTTGTTTCTTTTCAGTTTTCTTAATTGTACCACAACTTACTATTTTTGGCAGTTTTTTGGGTCATAAACTTCCAGAGCCATTTTGAGGGACTAAAAGACATTTTTAGGGAAAACAAAGAGATATGCATTAGGGGAATTTTGAGGTGTAAAATGCGCCTCCTAAGGAAATTATAAAATAATATTGGAAATAACAAAATAAAATTATATTACATCATCAAATTTTAGAGGGAAAAAAGAAAAAACTATTTTTTTAAATTGTATTTTCAACTTATCTCCCTATGGGTTTACTTAAATTTCGATTGGAAACACTCGTTGGATGAAAAATTTGATTCCTCATCCAAGGAGTACCCATGTTGCATACTTTGCATGGACCATGCTACATGAAAAATGAGAGATACATGAAAAATGTGATTTCAATCACGTGTTTTCATGTATTTCTCATTTTTCATGTAGCAGGGTCCATCGAAAGAATGCAACATGGGTACTCATTGGATGAGGAATTAAATTTTTCATTCAACGAGTACTCCCACTTGAAATTTTAGTAAAACCTTAGGGAGATAAGTTGAAAATAGGAGTTGAAAAAGTATTTTTATTATTTTTTAATCTTTTTACTTTTTTACTCCAAAAATGGTGAATCATCCCTCATGGTTGACATCATCATCTTGAATCCTATTGGTTCTTATAAATTTTATTTTGGTTGTACATTTTTCTTAGGAGGCCCATTTTAGACCTTAAAATTCCCCTAATGAAAAGTGAAAAACTAGTTTAATAGTTTTTTTTGGCCTTCTCTTCAAGATCTTCCAAATGAGGTATTATGACAAACAAACAAATATTGTATGCCAAAGTTACAACCATGGGAAGTTGACGTTCCAACTTACCTAAACGGGGCCCACAAGACTTTGGTGCTTCATCTCCTAGGGTTAGGTTTTTGGATGTTTAAGGTTTCTCATTGTTTCTCAATGATAAAAAGTCCATCAAGCCTTATTGCAACATAGTTCAGAGGCATGTATCCACCACATATCTTCTTAGAGGTAAGTTACCAACGCCCGAGCTAGTTTATTTCCATTTTGTATGTAAGCATCTTTCAGTTCTTTGATATTAATGGAATGAAGTTTTGTTTCTGTTGCATCTCTGTGTTTATGTTTATATATGTATTTTTCTGTGTTCCTGTATAAGTCTGGATCATAATATCTCTAAACAATGAGTCAAGAAGGATTTTTTCTACATATGCATAAATGAGACATAAGTATAGGAAAACAAAGCACATTTTATATTAATGAATGTAGGAGAAGATATAACCCTTGCAGATATTGACTTTGTAGATGTCTCCCAACTATCTTGTCCTTCCTATGCTAGAAAGCAAGGCTTCAATCACAACTCAAGTGCATGGATGGATAACGTATCCTTAGGCACAAACCAGCAACACTAGGGCATAACTAAGAGTCTCCAAAATCCAACCCAAACTCTATGGGAGGTAGATAATTTATAGGGTAAAAGAGGTGGTTTGGGATTTACCATTATAGGACTTAGATCAACATTAGAGGGAGGGTAAGTTCTAGGGATAAGGGGTACGACCTCAAGGGTAGGATTTTGAGATATAATCCAACACTAAATGGTTAAAACCACTCGAGAAGCTTTTAGAAAGAGAAGATTCCAAATTACTTTTTCTTTTTACCTAATTCTAGAGTCCATTTCACTTGCAATGAAAGCAACATGCATTGGTCAGTGTAGTTTCTCTGTGTACAACTTGCAACAATGAAATTTGCATGAAGGCTAAGTGTGATGGCTCCAAAAATTACATTTTGAGCTTTTTAACCCAAAATTCTTGGAACTTTTGGAGAGAGGATTTTCTTTGCTTTTCATAGGATAAATTTAAAGTGTTAATGGAAGTTGATTGATCTAATTTCAGGGCCATTTGATTGGATGTGAAAAAATGACCTGTAATAGCTAGATTCCCCTTCTAGGTGGGAATAAACATGTTTCCCCTCCCCCATGGGGTGTTTAGCCTTGATGAGATGATGTATTAACAACCGGTAATTGGCACCACCTACCTCCTAGGGATCTACGCATTGGCTGACAATTATTGCTTCCCATGGGACTATTAGTTATCTATATCTATTGAAAATGAAAAAGTGAAACATAGATATGATAGTATTGTATGTAAAGTATCCATTATTTTCAAAAGATAAATACAAAAGTGTTGTTGTATTAGTCTCCTAGGGCCTTTGTAATTGCCTCTTCTACTATGGTGGTGATGATTACTTCTAGGTTTTGCACATTTTTCTTGAGGTTTTCTATAGCTTGATCCCTCGTAGTCACCATATAGTAGCCAAATTTTTTTTGTTGGTTATTTAAAATTAATATGGTTGCAATGGGTGTGAGACAAGGAGTCTATTGATGTAGGTCACTTGAAAGCACTTAGGAAAAAATTGGGACCGCAAGAAGAATGGATCAAGGAGAATTTTGGGACCAGCAGTATTTTATTTCTTTCTTACTCTAATAAGAGTATTACTCCCAGCTGACCAATACTACAATGACCAGAATTCCAAAATCTTGATACTGCAAAATGTGTAGGAATTTGGTGGTCCCAACTAATTAATACTACGACAATAGAAATCCCAACTACTAGATACTATAAAATACATATGAATTTGGCTATCCCAACTTATCAAGACCGTGGTGACAAAAATCCTAACTTCTGGATACTGAAAAATGTGATGACCAATCAACAGGAAGTGAGGCAACTATGAAAAAAAAGGAGTGTTAGGTTCTACAAATCGTGATGTATGCCAGAGGTCCAATAATATTACTTGGCCCAATATTTTAGAGCTCTAACTAAGGATCGACTGTGCCCTTAGCTGTACTACCCAACTAACCTAGGTATGTGCAAGTGATCTCCTTGATTATGGTTCTCACTGTACTGTAGCAGTAAGATGACTGATAACTTATCTAAGGTTGGTTTAAGGTTAACCTTGGGGGGCTTATGATATAATAGAAGTATGTGGAAGTGTAGTTTGTGTATAGGTGTTATTTGACATGATACTACTCAAAGGGGTGCCAACAAGGGTTACAAGGGAGTCCAATAGACATGACCACCTCTTATAGTTCCTGTTATCACTCCAAGAAACTCTCGTAGGTTGTAGCTCGGAGATGCTTGGTAACATATAATCTTCAATATTGTTCTCTAAACTATTGGAATAAATGATGGTTTGGATCAACTTAGATAACCATTTCAGCTCTGTTTTCACTCAATACATGCATGAACACTCTCACCAATACAAGGCTTTAGACCACTAATTCTCAATAAGTTATAAATTCAATACTGACTATACCAGTAGATTGCATACATAAACATACATAAATGGCTAGCTACAGGAAGAGAATATTGATTGTACTGGCAAATGCATATATTGCCACATATGGATGGCTAGTTATAGGCAGAAAAGAAGCTTGTAAATCTAATTTATCAAAGCAGAGATAAGATGACAATTATCTGGCCTTAGACACAAAGAAAACATGAACAAACTATTCAAGTGCAAGCATAGAACAAAAAAGAGAGTGGAAATTGAACATATAATGGGAAAAGAAGCTTATATTGCTAGAATGAAGATAGAAGCTTGAATGAACAGAGGAGGAATAATCTCCAAAATTTGAACCTCTATTACATCTTAGTTTCAGCTATTTATAGCTTGTTTACAATTCTCCTGAGCTCTCTAGAAGGATCGAAGTCTTAATATGCCTGATATGCATTGTTAACTAATTTGATGCCCTCTAGGCAAGTATGGGATCAGATTTTTATGCTTCTGACAGTAGAGTAATCAATTTCAGATATTTTTGATGGCTTGCTGTGCTGTCTGGGAGTTTTTCTGTGCCAGAGATGCTCCATAACGTTTGTTGGTGTGGTTGTTGCGCTGTCTGAGCTCCTTGAACTTTTTGTTTCGGGCTGCAGCATGTTGTGGCCCTTCTCTTTCCCTTTCTGGGCTCTGTTTCCCGGCAAACTGTCTCCTGGGTGTTGTTATATGATGAAATAGGTCTTGGGGCCTTTGCATTTCCCTTTAAACTATAGACAGTGACTATTTTGGTTATATACAATGAAAATGGTGCAACACTGCTAAATCCCACCCATCACTGTGTGTTTTGGACTTCAAAAGTCCTAAGATATAGTTTAATTATCCATTAGGTCCGCCCTCCTTGCCATTGTAAGTCGTATTTGGCCTGGCTTGTGTATTTCCCTTCATATTATAAATATGTCAAAACATTGAAAATTTATGAAAAATGGCCCTGGCGGAATTTAAATATCATATATTCCACTTCCCGGACCCTTTCGGGTCCAGGGCTCATCGCAATCGCACTGGCCAATGCTCCCTTTGTATTTTTGTTATACAACGGAAATACATGAAATATATTAAAAATGGGCCTTTCACGGATTTGAAAATATATCCATTTTTCTTCCCAAAACCCTTTTGGGTCCGGGTTTTATTGCATCGTCACTGTCCCATTTTCTCTTTGTATTTCGAAATACACAGGAAATACATTAAAATGGCCTAGGCACAGACTTTAAATATTATCAAACATTGTATTACATAACCATCGGGTCCAGTTATCGCATCGAAAATACGTATGTGCATAGGCCTCGCCCCTTGGTATAGTGCTAATGCGATATCGGCGATGCGATAAATCACAATCGCTGTTGGCCAATCCTCAAGCCTATATATATATATAACATATGCTCCTGCTGATGTGACCCGCTGATTCGATCATCGACGATCGCTGATTGGCAGTGTCATGTGCCCGCCTTTAGACTGTCCCATCTACTTGGCCGATTGCGATTAGCTGCCTAGATGTGGGCTGTTGATTGGCTAGATCTAACGATGGCTGTACATTCACTGTTTAAGCCTATGTTTTTGGTTTTTACATGGGTTTTTAGGCATTTTAGCTTGCCGATAGTGCATTTCTTCCCTTTCAAGGGCTCTCCTCTTGTGCAAATTTTGATCAGTGGATGATCTTTGAGCAAAAATTGAAGATTTCAAGCCCATTAATGGATCCATTGGTGGGCCTTTTGCCAGCAAAGCTAACACTAGATCCTTCTGGGGATGAAATCCTCCCTATGAGGTTTCAAGGATCACAAATCAATGCCTTTCCTGAAAAAACAAATTCAAATATTCCGTATAGTGTTCCATTGGGCATGGAGTCTATTTTGTAATGAAATAAAAACTGGAAAAACATATTTACAATGACAAGGCTTTAAAGCCTTAAACAAAATAAAGTTTCAAGAACCGCCCATTTATTAGGCTACCAAAAGTATCTCCTCCTTCTAGACTATGCAGAACGAATGTATTGTTCTGCTGAATTTGAGTGATGACAAATGGACTTGTCAATAAGGAGTCAAACTTGCCATGATTACCTTTATTTTCCTTAAATGCATCCCATTTAAGCACCCAATCACCAAGTTGGAAATTGTCCACTTTTGCCTTCCTGTCAAAGGTTTCTTTGATTTTCTTTTGATGAGCTTTTGACTCCTAAACCAACTGCTCTCTGATTTGTGGTAGTTCAACCAGGTTATTCATCCTTCTTACCATATCATTCTCTTCATCTTGTTCTTCTTGCAAAAACTTAGCCACAGGGAGAATGAGCTAGATGGGGAAAAAACATCAGCACCATAAACTAGTTTCAATGGAGAATTCCCTATGGAATTTTTGATGGTAACTCTGTCAGCTCATAGTGCAAACTTCAACTTGGAACCCCAACTCTTTTTGTTGTCCTCTAATAGTTTTTCGATTACCCTTACCAGACTCTTGTTAGATGATTCTGCTAGGCCATTTCCTTGAGGATAATAGGAGGTAAAATGTACCACCTGAATGCCCATGGATTTATTCATGTCCACCAATTCTTTTTCCCTTGAAGCTGTTGCATTATCAGTGACTAGTTTGGTTGGGCAGCCAAATCTAGTGAAAATATTCTCATTCAAGAACTTTATGACAACTTGATGATTGGCATTCTTAGTGGGTATAGCCTCAATCCACTTGGTGAAATAATCAGTGGCTACTAAGATCAATTTGTGTTGGCCACTGGAATGTGGGTTGATCTCACCTATAAAGTCCAAGCCCCACTGCTGGAAGGGACCATTGACATGTATTGGCTTCAAGGGCAGAGATGTTAGCTACTGTCTTCTTGGAAACCTTTGGCACTTGTCACAAGCTTTTAAAAAAGAAAACACATCAGAAAATAGAGTAGGCCAATAATATCTAGTCCTCAAGATTTTGTGAGCCGTGGTTTTCCAATAATGATGCCCTCCATAGATGCTAGAATGGAACTAGTGTATGACTTCCACAGATTGTTCTTTATCTAGACACCTCAAGAGGATTCCTGATGGGTCTTTCCAATAAAGAAAATTTTTATCAATATAGAATTTGGCTGATCTAAGTTTAATGGCATGAGCTTGATTTGAGCTAAGCCCTAGAGGGACTTCTAGCTTTTTGCAAAAAATGAACTATGCTATAATATCATTCACATGTGGCTAGATTTTCAGCCAAAGACTGATTCTTCTTTTGGTCTTCTACTGCTCCCTCTGTCTGCTCATTATCTGAATTCATATTCATGGAATTTATATCTAACAAGCTGCAATTTTCTTCAGCCATAAGTTTAGCCGAGCCCTGGCCTTTGATAAGATTAGTGGGCTTCACGTCTATGTTAAACTCTATGAATTTTGCAATGCATTTAGCTCTCTTCCCATCAATATCTGGCTGAGTTAAGACATCTTTTACTAAAGCTGAAGGTACATATGCAACTACTTTGGAATGTAGAATATAAATTCTGAATGCCTTTAAAGGCTTTATGAGAGCATAAGCTTGTTTTTTAATAAGGTCATACCTTAGTTCAACATCCCTTAAAGTTTTGCTAAAAAAGGCCACGGGGTGCTCTATGCCTTCATCATTTTTCTGCAACAAAACTGTTGCAAGTGTATCATAAGAGGAAAAGGAGAAGATACAAAACTCCTTAGTGTAATCTAGGCTGATTAGAGTGGGAGCTTCCATGATAACTTGCTTGATGGCTTCAAAAGAGCTTATTGAAGTAGCTGTCCATTTTATTTCTGCTCCTTTCTTCAACATGGAAGTGATGTGCTTTACAAGCTCTGCAAAGTTTGGAATGAACCTCCTTACGAAGTTAATCTTACCCAAGAAGGATTGAATGTCCCTTTTTGACCTTGGGATGGACAATGTCTGAATGTCTTGAACCCTTGCTGGATCAATCTTCACACCTTCAGCAGAAACAATATGTCCTAGAAGTTTGCCTTCTTCTAGAGTAAACTGTGACTTCTTTGGGTTCACTGAAATTCCAAACTGTTTGCACTTTAGGAAGACCTTCTTCAAATGCTATAAATTGTCTTTGTGGCTACTAGAGAAGATTGTTATGTCATCAAGATAAATAAGGACAAATTTGTCCTTCTCTCCCACAAAGGCTATGTCCATGGCCCTCTAAAACGTATCCCCAACATTCATTAGTCCGAAAGGCATCTTGAAGTACATGAAAGTGCCCCAAGGAGTAGTGAAGGTGGTCTTTTCTTGATCTTCAGGATGTACAACAATCTGATTGTAACCTAAAAATCCATCTAAGAAAGACATGACTCTAGCCCTTGAAACTCTTTGCAACAAGTGTTCCATCTTAGGTAGGGGATAGTTATCTTTTTTAGAGCACTTGTTCAAATTTTTGAAGTCAACACAAAGCCTAATTTCTCCATATTTCTTTGTCACTAGCACAAGGTTAGCTATCCATCTTGAATACCTTAGGGGAACTATGATTTTGGCATCACCCAACTTCTTGATTTCTTTCTCAATCAAGGGAAATAAGAGAGGGCTGATAGGTCTTAATTTCTGTTTAAAAGGGGTGGTGTTCCTTTCCAGTGGGATCCTATGCCGAATGATGTTCGTATCATAGGTTTTGAGATCGCCATATTCCCACACAAAAATATCAGCGAATTGCTTCATGAGGGTGCAATAGTCAGAATTCTGGGCAGAGGACAATTGAGTGGACAGATTTATGTATTTTGGATGGGTTGGGCTCCCTATATTGTGTTTATGAACAACAAACTCATTTTCTGTTTCAGCAGGCTTATATGGCACATCATTTTGATCGAACAACTTCTCTAGAGGTACCAATCCTTTTGGTATGTGATTACTGTTGGAAATAATACTTGGGGGGGGGGTGAATCAGTACTATCAAATCAATAGAACTTTTCCATTTCCATATTAAGATTCATATACGCTACTTCAGTTAATGGAACCCGCGTGTATACGAAACTGTGTCTAATGCAACTAGCATATATCCAGAATACTTATGATTCAGTTAATCCATTAAATGTTGATCTTTAGTTAGTGCATCAGAACTTCATTATCCATATGAACATTAAGCAAGTGTAGTAAAACAGAACAGATCATCACACACAAGAAGCACACATGAACACCATGATATAAGGTGGAAACCCAATGTGGGTGAAAACCACCTGCTGCAATATGTCTCTATCTTCTTTCAATTAGAAACTTCTTTTTACAATGATTCTGTACTGGTGCAGTCCTTTGCTAGTACGCAGGCTACAACCTGCAGAAGGCTACAACCTTCTCTAATTCTCCAGACTCTCCTGGAAGGGAGCTACAACCCCCATAGCTCTTGTACTAGCCGATCCATTTACTAGTACGTAGGTGCCAGCCTACTGAAATGCTCCAATCTTTACTTGTTTTCCAGCTGCTACTAGAAGGGAGCTACCACCCCATTAGCTCTTGTATTAGCTGATGTACTAGTACGTAGGTGCCAACCTACAGAAGGCTACAACCTTCTCTTTCTTCCTCCAGGTACCATGTTTCATACATTTTCAGAGTGGATACTCCTGAAGCACAATAAAATAATCTGAAGTCCATGTTTCATCCAATTTTCATATTGGACCCATCAATATCATTGAAGCACAAAATCAATCAATACTAGCATCATCAATCTCTGAATCACTGAAACACTGAAACCTTGTCAACAACACAGTCACTAGAGCAGACAACAGAACTTTGCAATAACAATGAGACCCAACTGCAACTTCAAATATCATACTTCATAATGTATACACTACTACGATGAAACAAACCCGCGTACATACGCACTTTTTCAAAAGCTAACCCGCGTACACATCTGAAAATATTAACTCAGATCTTTGCAGCTGTTACAGACATCAGTCATACCCAAATCATAACATTTACAGAACATTACATGCATCAGTATACAGATCTAGACTAAACAAAATCAAACCATATAGAGATGATTCATTCCAAGCCATTAGATCCTGATCTATCCTTAGATCTTGTTCTCCATCAACTGGTGAGATTCCTCCTTAGCTCAAATCAAGCAATGCATCATAAACCCATAACTTGCATATTGGATCTCATACTTCATCAGATATTCAAGACTTTCTCAATGAATTTTCCTAATGATCTTCTTCTCCTTTCATAGTCTTAGGCCTTACTCAATACCATGGTCCAAAACCATTGAGAACTAATACTAGGGACCCAATACCTAGGTTCAACACTTCGGATGCAATACCAAGGACCAAAACCATAGGTCTAAATACCACAGACCCAAAAATAAGCTTTCCCACATGAAAGCACTTTTCCGTGCATGAAAGTGCATGCATACGCATACGCGACTTTTGATTGGCAATCCCGTGTGTATACATGCCTTTGTATTAGTGAAGTTGCGTGTATAACCTACGTGTATACCATATTTAGTATATAGCGAACCTGCGTATATATGCGACTTGGTACATAGTGAACCTGCATATAACCTGCCTATGTATGCGACTTGGTATATAGTGAACCTGCGTATATACTCATCTTTCTTCATTCTTTGTAGTCTGATCATCAATTCTTTGCTACTGACCTGCTGCACTATAATCTGTCATCTTGCCATCAAGGACAACACTTGTATCATAATGCCAACAATCTCCCCCTTTGGACTTGATGGAAAAGCTAACTTGTCATACTGAGAACTGTCATCTGATTCCTTTGAGCTGTCCTGCATCCCATGTATTCTGTCACATCTAATATCTCTTCTGTAGATTCATCTAGTTATATATAAGTGAGTTGTTCTTCTACAAGTGGGTTTCCATCAAGTACAACACATGCATCATAATGCCAACAATCTCCCCCTTTGGACTTGATGGCAACAACACCAAATCACTCTCCCCCTTTGACATCAAGGGCAAAGGGCGGACCAAGATATTCTCTTTCCTTGATAAACATTCTGCTGTCCATACTCCCCCTGAGTACCTGCTGAAATCTCTGAATGTGCTCCCCCTTTGTATATGCCAAGGTGTACCAATCTGTCCATGCTCCCTCTGAGTACATGCTGAAAGCTCTGCTCTTGCTGAAGTGTGTTGTTCATGCTCCCCCTGACTGTAAGCAAGGTCTGCAAAAAGATGTTCTACAAGAAAGAACATGACTCTATACCAAAGACTCATACATACATCCATCTCCCAACCAAGTGGGGATATACCAGAATTGACTCATCTACCCAACCAAGTGGGGATACACCAGAAGTTTACATATGAAAAATAAGTACATTACATTATTCATCCCAG
The DNA here is from genome assembly GCA_031772625.1 of Pinus tabuliformis. Lineage (NCBI taxonomy): Eukaryota > Viridiplantae > Streptophyta > Pinopsida > Pinales > Pinaceae > Pinus > Pinus tabuliformis. Next base: position 838,617,993 of record CM062816.1, read on the forward strand.
GCATAGTGGGGAAACCAACATAGGCCGTTACATGACCTTGATAAGAAAAGATATACATGACATAGAGACGAAATATTTAAAACAATTCTATGAAAGTCATCAGCAGCATCTGTCAATCATCATTCAGATCAGCAACCATGTTCTCCTTCTACACCTGTTCCACCTGAAATCAAATCAAACCAACATATACATGATTGTATCCACAGAAACAGGCGTATATACGCAGATGTTCTTCATAAAACTCGCGTACAACCACTTCCAGATCAGCAACCTGTAAATGTCCTGTAACAAGGTATGTCTGCATATAGATATCAACTCATCCTTTTGATCATCATCATAAAATCATTCACATTAAATCATATGTGAAAAACACCACAGTCATCTCATCATCATCAAGATCTACATGATCTTATATACCATCCATGTAACATTACACGGGAATATCCCTTATCTGACAATCATCAATCAACATATGTGAGTATCAACCTATCATCATATAGGTAAGAAATCATCATCATAATATCTCCAACAATGTAACTCCATGTATCCAGCACTATGTGTCTAGAGCTCAAGACTTCTTGATATCATCCACAGCCACAATCCTCATCCATGTGAGTGCCAGGAACTATAGTAATCCTGCATCATAATTGTATTATATGATCTTTATGCATATGATGACAACAACATATGAGAAACTCATCATCAAGTAAAGAAGATGTGTATTCAAGGTTTGTACTTCTCCTTATCCTTATGAAGATCACCATGTAAACACCATATATGCATCATCAGAGAATCAACCACAAATCTGATCTGAACATCAACTATGTAACCCCAAGAATCATATGAGATTTTGTCATGGATAACTCATAATCATAGCAAGATATATCATTTAGCCATATAAGTATCATCACCAAGGACTACTAACCATAATGCCAACAATGCATTATTCAAAACATAAACTCCCCCTGAACCTGTGCCATCTGTTTACTATCAGATCTGATCATGCATATATCAGCAAGAAGTATCATGACATCATCATCATCAAGTTAGGATCAAAAACACTTCTAAACATCTTATGAGTATCAAGACATTTCCACACATCATTAGTAGATTGTAACCATTATCAAACAGAGCAAATAATAGACTGAATCATATCAGACCCTTTTTCTGAGCCTGTCCCTTCTGCTTTTCCTCAGACTGACATATACACAACTGTGCAGTGTTTAACTCGCGTATATACGCGACTTTCCTTTATGCAACTTGCGTATGAGATTTCAGACTCTAAAGTTTTATACTTTCAGCTCCCTCTGAGTCTGTCATGTCTGTATATTGTGCTGTGCCACATCTTTCTGTCTGTACTTCCTTCTTCTTCCATATCTTCAAGTGCGATGATGTTTTCTCCTTTTGGTGTGGTGCCCATACCTTGTTCCTGCATTCCTTTTCTATATGTCCAAGCGTGTTACATGCATAACATCTTACATGTTTCATATTCCTCCTGTAGCAATCAATAGCTTTATGACCAAACATATTGCAAGAAAAACAATATCCCTGAAAGTACCTAGAATCTGCATGACGGTCTTGAACCACTCTTCTTCTGCATGTGGCTGCAACATGTCCAAGATTGTGACATACATGACATTCAACATTATTCATCGGAGGAGTAAAATATTTTCTTTGAAGAATTTGTTTCCTTGGCTGTTGATGGGGTTGACCTCTCATCTCCTTATTGAGCATTTCAGATTTTGCATTAGATTCCCTTGTCTTACTTTCTGAACTAGATTCTTTTTCAACAGATTCATGAAAACCAAGACCAGTTTTGATAGCAAGAGACCTTTGACTACTAAGAATATCATCCAAGATCTTAGTACTATCTTGAAATCGTAAGAGCTTATCCTTTTCTTCTAATTTATCATTTAGAATATTTACCTCAACCTGATGTTGCTCTTCCTTTTCAAGATACTGCTTCTTCATGATTCCTTCAGCTTTTCTTCCTTCTTCCAACTGATTTCTTAGTTCAAGAACTTTGTTTTCTTGTTTTTCAAGAGTTTGGAGAAGTTATTTATTTTTCTTCTTTGATTCTTCAAGATCTTCCTTTAGTGAGAGGATCGTAGCTTCAAGCCTTTCATAATAACTGGATCTATCTATGAGTTTCTTAATTGTCGTGCTCCTTTCATTGACTTCATTTCTTAATGATGTCACTTCATCCTGCAACTTTTGACATTGAACTACCTTGTCCTTGAATACCTTCCTTACCTTGTTTTCTTCATCTAGTTGAACTTTTAGTTTGGTAGCTTCTTCTTTGAAAGCACATTCCCTTTTGTTCAATAGATCTTGTTGATCTCTAATTTTTTCTGTAAGCCTTTTAAATTCTGCCTCTATTTGATATCTTTCTTGCTCACCCATAAAAGAAAATTCATTTGCTTCGCTATCACTTTCATCATCTTCACATGGATGGATACCAGAGGATAAATTCATACCTGATAGATCTTTTGCTTGTTCATCTTCATTCTGAAGTGATTCTGAATCTGAAGTGCTTCTTCCACATATTCCCCAATCGATACTCCCACTGTCATAGTTCTTCTGAGATGTCTTCTTCTTCTTAGGTGTTTTCTTCTTAAGCTTCTTTCCCATTGTTCCACGGATCTCCTTCAAGCGATCAAGCTTCTACCAAAGGACTTGCTCTGATTCCAATTGCTGGAAATAATACTAAGAGGGGGGTGAATCAGTATTATCAAATCAATAAAACTTTTCTCTTTCCATATTAAGATTCATATACGCTACTTCAGTTAATGGAACCCGCGTGTATACGGAACTGTGTCTAATGCAACTAGCGTATATCTAGAATACTTATGATTCAGTTAATCCATTAAATGTTGATCTTTAGTTAGTGCATCAGAACTACATTATCCATATCAACAATAAGCAAGTGCAGTAAAACAGAACAGATCATCACACACAAGAAGCACACATGAACACCATGATATAAGGTGGAAACCCAATGTGGGTGAAAACCACCTGCTGCAATATGTCTCTATCTTCTTTCAATTAGAAACTTCTTTTTACAATGATTCTGTACTGGTGCAGTCCTTTGCTAGTACGCAGGCTACAACTTGCAGAAAGCTACAACCTTCTCTCATTCTCCAGACTCTCCTGGAAGGGAGCTACAACCCCCTTAGCTCTTGTACTAGCCGATCCATTTACTAGTACGTAGGTGCCGGCCTACTGAAATGCTCCAATCTTTACTTGTTTTCCAGCTGCTACTAGAAGGGAGCTACCACCCCCTTAGCTCTTGTACTAGCTGATGTACTAGTACGTAGGTGCCGACCTACAGAAGGCTACAACCTTCTCTTTCTTCCTCCAGATACCATGTTTCATACATTTTCAGACTGGATACTCATGAAGCAAAACACAATAATCTGAAGGCCATGTTTCATCCAATTTTCATACTGGACCCATCAATATCGTTGAAACACAAAATCAATCAATATCGGCATCATCAATCTCTGAATCACTAAAACATTGAAACCTTGTCAATAACACAGTCGCTAGAGCAGACAACAGAACTCTGCAATAACAATCAGACCCAACTGCAACTTCAAATATCATACTTCATAATGTATACACTACTATGATGAAACAAACCCGCGTACATATGCGCTTTTACCAAAGCTAACCCCCGTACACATCTGAAAATATTAACTCAGAGCTTTGCAGCTGTTCCAGACATCAGTCATACCCAAATCATAACATTTACAAAATATTACATGCATCAGTATACAGATCTAGATTAAACAAGATCAAACCGTACAGAAATGATTCATTGCAAGCCATTAGATCTTGATCTATCCTTAGATCTTGTTCTCCATCAACTGGTGAGATCCATCCTTAGCTCAGATCAAGCAATGCATCATAAACCCATAACTTGCATACTGGATCTCATACTTCATCAGATATTCAAGACTTTCTCAATGCATTTGCCTAATGATCTTCTTTTCCTTTTATAGTCTTAGGCCTTACTCGATACATGGTCCAAAACCATTGAGAACTAATACTAGGGACCCAATACCTGGGTTCAACACTTCGGACGCAATACCAAGGACCAAAACCATAGGTCTAAATACCATGGAACCAAAAATAAGCTTTCCCACATGTACGCGCTTTTCTGTGCATGAAATTGCGTGCATACGCATACGCGACTTTTGATCGGCAATCCCGCGTGTATACGCGCCTTTGTATTAGTGAAGCTGTGTGTATAACCTGTGTGTATACCCTACTTAGTATATAGCGAACCTGCATATATATGCGACTTGGTACATAGTGAACCTACGTATAACCTGCCTATGTACGCGAATTGGTATATAGTGAACCTGCGTATATACTCATCTTTCTTTATTCTTTGTAGTCTGATCATCAATTCTTTGCTACTGACCTGCTGCACTATAATCTGTCATCTTTCCATCAAGGAAAACACTTGTATCATAATGCCAACAATTACTAGGCAGCTGGATGATGCTTCCTCAGCCGGTCTCATTTTTTAACTTGGGCTGGCCACATTCTCCCATGGCTTCATTTTCCTGATCGATGCGCATTTTAGAAAATTCCTCAATGAATTATAGAAACCTGTTAATGTCCTCATCGTCTTAAAAAAATATCCAATATTTGACATTGTTAGGCAGAGACGGTCTTGATTTTACCTGAACTTCATATGTTAATCTAGGAGGTAAAGGAGGATAAACATGCTAGCAAAGACAGCAAGGGAGTCGGCAAGCTGGTTCTTCATTCTTGGAATATAAGAAATGCTGAAATCATTAAAAGAATCCTTGAGCCTCCATACCTCATCTCTGTATGCTTTCAGCCTTGGATGCTTTGCTTGGAAAGCTTTATTTACCTGCTGAATGATGAGGTCTGCATCTCCAAACACTTTTAGGCCTTTGATACCCATTTCTTTAGCAACGCTTAAGCCCAAAATCAAAGCTTCATACTCTGCTATGTTGTTTGTGACCTAAAAGGTTAATTTGAAAGATAAATGAATGTATTCCTGTGTTGGGGACACAAGGACTACACCTACCCCTGCAGCTTCTTTAGAGCAAGCCCCATCAAAGAACATATCCCAAATCTGTGGATTTTCTTCCTTTGCGATCTGGCAAACTAGTTTCTTGAGCTACGTGGAGGCCAAATGGGATTCTTCAATATGAAGAATACATGCTCCAAAATCAGTTTCAATAGCATATATGGGATGATTGGTGGGATTATTTTCATCACTGATTATATAAGCCAACTGCACCTTTTTGTATAATCTCTTGCTCTCACCTCTGAAAGCTGGGATAGTAGCATAAGACAGATCATTTTGTAATGATCCACCTAATCTCTTGATCCAACCTCTGGAAAGTAACATCCCAAACTTGGGGGGTACATCAGCTACCACAATGTCCATCATCATGCTTTTCATAGGTAGCTGAGACAAAGTGATGGCTAGGTCCTTGATTAATCCTAGACATTTCACTTTTCTAGAGTCAAAAGAAAATAGGTCATGATAAGGCTTAGTGATGTCAAGACCCAACTCATCCATGACAGCCTTGGGCATTAGATTATGGCTGGTTCCAGTGTCCAAAAGGCAGTTGTGAAGGATTTTTTGATGAATAGTCAGAGAGACATAGAATGATGGGGAGTTGTCTTCATAATTTTCAATCATCGGGTTGAGAATAACAGCTGGCTTGTCATCTTGTAGATTTACATAGTCAGCGGAGGCTTGGATGGCTTTAGGCTCAAGGGCCTCGAGGATGGATCTTTTGAAGGACTCATTCTTCACTAGTTCAATCAAAGGCATAGGTATTCTTAGCTTCTAAATTTCTGATTGAAAACTGAAAGGAGAAAGAGACTTGTCAAGGCCTCTTACCTCATGAGCTGGAGCTTTAAGGATGATGGGATCAACTCTGGTTGTTTTTGCTTATTTTCTTGCTGTACTGCAGGGACAACAGCTCTTTTAACAAGAGTTTCCTTGGCATTATTTATCTTTGACCTCAAATTATATCTTTGCTGATCTACAGTTTGTAGAATAGCTTCATCATCCCATTCTTGGCTGATCTGGTCATTGCATAATGAATTTTCATAGGCAACTGAGGTAAAAAAGGAAGCATTGCCTTTGTCTTCCAGATAATGGATCTCATCATCTTCTTCAAACTGCTCTTCTTCCATGACGATGTTCTGAAAAGGAGCCTTCACCCTTTGGTCTTCATTTGCATCTTTGTTTCTTTGCAAAATCTGCAACTGCTCATTTGTTCTTCTATATGGATTTGGATTTGGATTTCTTGGGGCAAAGGTATTAGGCATTCTTCCTTTCCTTGGGTGCTGCTCAACCTTTAATTTAGAGATTTTAGAGGCTAATGACTCGATCATTTTGGTCATTTTTTCTATCTTAGGATCAGAGGATGATGAAGACTCGCCCCTCTGTCTTCTTCTATCAACATTTTCCTTGAGCTTCTTTGCAGCCATAAGTTTGATTCCACTTCCAAGGCTGCATCCTGCATGTCAACCAAAGTAGCACATCGCCTCTCTCTCAACAGTAGGCAGAAGTCAAAATCAAAAGCACTGACATAGGTGAGTTTAGCATAGGTAGTAGTGGGTTTTACTTCAGCTGGTATCTTGCTGTACATACGGTTAAACCTCTTATTAAAATCAGATATCAACTCACCATTTTCCCACTTAAAGTTCCCAAACTCAGTGTGGTAGTAGAGGAGATCCTTCCTATCCCCCCAATGCTTTAGGAATGCATCATCTAAAGCTTCAATATCCGCTATAGATCTTGGGGTTAGTTCTCTGAATTATTTTCTAGCCTCTCCATCTAAGCTTTGGACAAAGACTCTCATCCACACATCATCTTCACTAATGTCCAGATTATCAACATAGCTATAGAATGACTCAAGATGTTCTTTAGCAGTAACACCTTTAGTCCTAGTGAACTTAGGCCTATATTTTTGATATTCTCTAGTAGGCATGGCATTCAGAGGAGTGGGCGGTATTAGAGGTCCATACCTAGCAGCTATTATTATTTCCATTTTGTTAGGTTCTTGTGGACCTGCCATAGATGTGGTGGCTAAAAGAGTATTGGTAGTCTGAATGATAGAGGGCTGAGGAGTGACTGACAGGTCTAAAGGAGTATGATGGATAGGAGGTGAGGTTTCCTTTGGGCTTAAAGCAAAAGGAGAACCTAAAGAATAAGGAGCTTTATGAATCTCTGAGAGTTTTTCTTCACTGCTAGTGTTAGATGCTATACTCTCAACATGTATTTGTTCTATTACAAGCCTTTCTTGAAGAGATATAGAAGATTGTTTAGGTTTACCTGATCCTAATGCTCCTTTCTGTGACACCTTTCTCTCTTTGATGATTTTTTCGGGGTCAGGTATTGGGTTAGCTTGTAGCTTTTGAGGATTTCTCCGAGTATGCCTAAAAAACTGAGCCAGAACTATGAAGTGGAGTCGCCAAGAGGTTCGGCCTCCAGTAGAGTCACCAAATAGATGATTACAACCAAAAAAGTGCCCAGACTTTGTCTATCATCAAAGCTGGATAAATGTCATTTCCTAGGGAAGTTGAGCTTCAGTTTCCTGTCCCTGGTAGCGGTGCCAATTATGCTATCACTCCAAGAAACTCTCCTAGCTTGTAGCTCGAAGATGCCTGGTAAAATATAATCTTCAATATTGTTCTTTGAACTATTGGAATAAATGATGGTTTGGATCAAGTTAGATAACCATTTAATCTCTGTTTTCACTCAATACATGCATGAACACTCTCACCAATACAAGGCTTTAGACCACTAATACTCAATAAGTTATAAATTCAATGGATAGATGGAAAATACTGACTATACCAGCAGATTGCATACATAAACATACATCAATGGCTAGCTATAGGCAACAAAAGAGAATACTGACTGTATTGGTAGATGCATATATGACCACATATGGATGGCTAGTTACAGGCAACAAAGAAGCTTGCAAATCTAATTTATCAAAGCAGAGATAAGATGATAGTTATTTGGCCTTAGACACAAAGAAAACATGAACAAACTGTTCAAGTGCAAGCATAGAACAACAAAGAGAATGGACATTGAACATATAATGGAAAAAGAAGCTTATATTGCTAGAATGAAGATGAGAAGCTTGAATGAACAGAGGAGGAATAATCTCCAAAAGTTGAACCTCTATTACATCTTAGTTTTAGCTATTTATAGCCTATTTACAATGCTCCTGAGCTCTCTAGAAGGCTCGGAGTCTTAATCTGCCTGATATGCATTGTTAACTGATTTGATGCCCTCTAGGAAAGCATGGGATCATATTTTTCTACTTCTAACAGTAGAGTAATCGATTTCATATATTTTTGATGGCTTGCTGTGCTGTCTGGGAGTTTTTCTGTGCCAGAGATGCTCCATAACGTTTGTTGGTGTGGTTGTTGTGCTGTCTGAGCTCCCTGAACTTTCTGTTTTAGGCTAGAACGTGCTGTGGCCCTTCTCTTCCCCTTTCTGGGCTCTGTTTCCCGGCAAACTGTCTCCTGGGCGCTGTTATATGATGAAATGGGTCTTGGGGCCTTTGCGTTTCCCTTTAAACTACAGACAGTGACTGTTTTGGTTATATACAGTGAAAATGCTGCAACACTGCTAAATCCCACCCATCACTATGTGTTTTGGACTTCAAAAGTCCTAAAATATAGTTTAATTATCCATCAGGTCCGCCCTCGTTTCCATCGCAAGTCGCATTTGGCCTGGCCTGTGTATTTCCCTTCATATTAGAAATATGTCGAAACATTGAAAATTTATGAAAAACGGCCCTGGCGGACTTTAAATATCATATATTCCACTTCTCGGACCCTTTCAGGTCCGGGGCTCATCGAAATCGCACTGGCCAATGCTCCCTTCATATTTTCATTATATAACAAAAATACATGAAATATATTAAAAATAGGCCTTCTACAGATTTGAAAATATATCCATTTTGCTTCCTAAAACCCTTTCGGGTCCAGGTTTTATCGCATCACCACTATCCCTATTTCCCTTTGTATTTCAAAATACATGGGAAATACATTAAAATGACCTGGGCATAGAATTTAAATATTATCAAACATTGTATTGCATAACCATCGGGTCCGGTTATCGCATCGCAAATATGTATGTGCATAGGCACCACCCCTTGGTATAGCACCGATGCGATATCGGCGATGCGATAAATCGCAATCGCTGCTAGCCAATCCTTGGGCCTCTATATATATAACATATTCTCTCGTTGATGCGACCTGCCGATTCGATCATTGGCGATTGCTGATTGGCAGTGTCATGCGCCTGCCTTTAAACTATCCCCTTTGCTTGGCTGATTACAATTAGCCACCTAGATATGGGCCATTGATCGGCCAGATCTAACAGCGGTTGTACATTCACTGTTTAACCCTGCGTTTGTGGGTTTTTCATGGGTTTTTAGGCATTTTAGCCTCCCAATAGTGCATTTCTGCCCTTCCAAGGGCTCTCCTCTTGTGCGGATTTTGATCGTTGGATGATATTTGAGAAAAAAATTGAAGCTTTCAAGCCCATTAATGGATCCATTGGTGGCAATTTTACCAACAAAGCTAACAGTGTTTCCTTCCCCAGCTAAAGGTTGATTTGTGTAACAACAGATCTATGCAGTGTAAAGATGCCATAACACGTCTCTAGCCTAAATAAAATTGCTAAAATTGGTGGTGTGTCTTGCCCACGAAAGTGCCCTGATACCACTTCTAGTATGCTTGACTTGAAAAAAATATCATGAGTGTGAAATATTCCGGAGATACCACAGAGAATTTCACAATGAGATGATAAAAATGGAAATATTCTATTAAGATCTACAACAATATTGTTCACTTGCCTCTTCGAGGGGGCAGTCCCAAGTAGAGAAAATCTATATTACACAACATAAGAAAATACTTCCCTTACTACGAGAATATATAGTTTCATGGGACCCAAAAACCTAACTAATCATGGCTCCTTGGATAATGTGGGTTAACCATTTTATTTATTAGCTATGGCCCATTACAACTAATTATGGTCCTCTTTTTATAATGCAATGTGGATTTTTACTTGTAGATTCAAACTACTTATGTAATACGCTAGAACAAAAGAATTGAATCTACTCTATTCATTAGCGGAAACAAAAATTTATTGATAAAAACACTAAGAAGAAAAGGAATAGTTTCAATCACACACAACATAATATTTATCTAGGGAAAGAAATTGCTCAAAACCCCAACTATCTATATTGCATTAACCAGAAGTCTGAGAAGAAAATACAATGTTTTTTCAACCTGAACAATTTCTGCACAAGTACAATCTATCTCTCTTCTTCACAAACCAAGTCAAGGCAACACTTAGCCAATTTTTCTTCCTGCCAAGCCCCTAATTCCTTGTGCATTTTATGAGAGAATTAGCCCATATTTAATTGGGAAAATCCCTCACCACAACTACGCAATCCATCATATGCATTCTACTAATTTCATGCACCATTTATATAACTCGGAAAATTATACAACAGAAAGTACAATGTCCCTGAAATCTAATCTCAACTAGGTCTTCCTTTGAACTGAGATGCATGAGTTATTTATGAACGTCTCTTCAATTAACTGGTGGAGCAGTGAAGCTGCACTAAAGCTGCTCCCCACTACTAGACCTCCTACTAGTTCATCCAACTATTTGAACTATTTAACTGACCATAACTCAGTTAGATTAAATTAATTAATTACAACTCAAAAGAACTCAACAAGGACCCATAAAATTTAAGAATCACTCTACATGGCTCTAGATATACTTCCAACTCGAATTTATTGAGCTAACTAAGTGAAATTAACTTAGTTAACTATTACAAGTTGCTATGATAATATAATTTCGATTTAATTCCTAATTTAATTCAAGGACAAATTAAATTAGGATTTCTTGTTGCTATTTTAACACTCCCTCTCAACAAGAAATGGATTATCTACTACCCCAATCTTGCCTTTGTAAAACTCAAATTTGCATCTTGACAAGGCATTTCTCAAAATATTTGCATCCCGCTCCTCTATGGGAATGTATCCCAACAACATGATTCTCCTCTGCACACAATATTGAAGATGATGATACCGGATATCAATATGCTTGGACTGATCATGAAAAAATGGATTCTCAGAGAGTTTGATACAACTTTGGTTGTCACAGTAAATCACTATTGGATACATCTGTTTACCAAACAAACCAACCAGAATCTTCCTCATCTAGATAGATTCACAAGCTCCTTGACTAGCAGCCATGTACTCTACTTCTGTTGAACTGAGTGGAATTGATCTCTATTTCCTGTTGTACCAAGAAACAACTGTTGAACAAAAAATGAAGATCTCACCTGATGTGCTCTTCCTGTCAGATGGACTCCCTGCCCAATCTGCATCGGTGAAGCCTTGAAGCTTCACTCCCTCTGTCCATCTGTACCAAAGACCAAACTGAGTGGTGCCTCTGAGGTATCTCAACACATGTTTGGCTGCCTTCCAATACAGTTTGGTAGGCTTAACCATAGCTTGACTAAGCTAGTTAACTGCATAACACATGTCCGATCGTGTGTTCACCAAATACATGAGTGAACCCAAAAGCTGTCTATAAGTAGTAGCCTCCACCACTTTACCTGAAGTAGCATCCTCCTTCCTCCAGTTACTAGCTAGAGGAATCTCCATAGGGTTACTGCTTTCCATGTGGAACTTCTTCAGTATCTCATTGGCATAATTTCCCTGAGAGACAAATAGTTCCACATCTCCTTGTCATACTTTCATCCCCAGAAAGTAGTGCATGAGCCACAAGTCCTTCATTTTGAACTCTCTTGCAAGATCCTCTTTGCAATATTTGTTCAACTTATCATCACCTATTAGAATCAAATCATTGACATATAAAACAATAATCAACAATTTACATTCAACCACAATATGGTAAAGGTTTGCATCTACTTCACTTTTGGTGAAGCCCAACCTGGTGAAATAGCTATTGATCATGGTGTACCAAGCACAGGGTGCTTGTTTTAGTCCATACAATGCTCGCTTGAGTCTACACACATGTGATTCTCTGTTGAAGGTCTTGAATCCTTTAGGCTTCTCAATATACACCTCTTTCTCAATCATGCCATTGAGGAATGTTGTCTTTACATCCATCTGATGTATCTTTGATCCCATCTATGTTGAAAGTGCTAGAATGGATTTGATTGACAAGTACCTTTCTACAAGAGAAAAGTCTCATCGTAATCAATCCCCTCCACCTAAGAGAACCCTTTGGCCCCAAAATTAGCCTTATGTTTCTCCACACCACCATCAGCTACTTTCTTTACCTTGTAAATCTATCTTGAACGCACCATTGACTTGTCTACCGGTCTTGGGACCACTTCCCAATTTTTTTTCCTAATAATGGAGTCATAATCCTCAACCATGACATCAACCTAAATTGGTTTCTGCACTTCTTCCTCAAAAGAGGATGGCTCAATCTCTACACTCCTGCTCATCAGAGCCACGTAGCCAGTGCACCTCTATGGTGACCACCTCTGCCTGTGCTGTGATGTGGGTGCTCCCACATTTTCTCTAGCATCATGCAATAATCTGCCAGCCTCTTTGGTGCATTTCCCCCATCTCTAGAAGACTCTTCATGAGTGGGTGTTTCCACTCCTTGCTCCTATGTATGTGGCCTCTCCACATAATCCTGAGGTTCCTTCTTTGGAGCTAAAATCTCCTAAACTACATCTAGTTGAAGATCCCTCTCAAGGGAACACCTCATGGCCTTCTCTTCATCAAGATTCACATATCTGCGAACCACTCTCATCCTATTGGTTGCAGGTACACCCGATAGTTGTGAGGTGTATCAGTGTACCCCAAAAATATGCCCAACTCAGCGGTTGGCTCTAGCTTTTTCCATGCAACTTTGGTAACATGGTAGTAGAATGATGAACCAAAGATCCTGAAGTGTGCCACATTTGGTTTCTTCCCTGGAAAAGCCTCTTCTGGTGTACTCATCCCTAGAATTTGATGAGGGCTTCTGTTTTGCAAATAAACAACTGTGTTGCATGCTTCAAACCACAAGTGTAATGGTAGGTCCTAATCATAAAACATCACCCGTGTCACTCCCACAATACTTATTTTCTTCCTTTTAGCCACCTCATTCTACTGTGTTTCATGAGATTGTATCAACTCCATTCGAATGCCTTCTGATGCACATAAGTTTTTGAACTCATTCAACACATACTCTCCACCATTATTGCTTATGAGAGCTTTAAATTTCCTACCAGTATCTTTCTTGACAATTGATTTACATTCACAAAAATTAGGGAACGTCTAATATTTCTTCTGTATGAATAAAATCCAACACTTATGAGAAAAATTGTCAACAAATATTACATAATACCTGTGTTTGGCTATGGATGTTGTCGAGAATGGTCCACACACATATGAGTGAACTTGATCAAGGATCGCTTGCACTTGATTATCTTTGTCATGAAATGAAGCTTTGGTGCAATTCCCCAATGTACACCCTTTTCATGTGTCTCTTTGCTCTAGTGTACCCTTGGGAATCCTTGTAGAATTTTTTTGCAAGATCTTGAAAGTGCCATGATGCAAGTGACCCAATCTCTTGTGCCACAACTCACCGATGTCTTGGATCTGCACCTTCTCTACTTTAGTGCTCAAAGCAGTGCAATCTTCTACCTCCAATTAATTGAGGTTATTCACTCGAGCCCATATTTGCTTCAACCATCCTATGGCTGTGTGAAGAAGAAACACCTTTCCCTTACTAAATATCACATCATAGCCTCCATCCTCTAACGTGGCAACATAAACCAAGTTCTTCTTCAAACTCGGAACATACATAACATCTCGCAAAGTGAGGGGAGAACCATACTCCCTCTGAAAGGTAACTATACCAATGTCATTTGCACTATACCTCCTATCATCACCCATATTGATATGCATTTGGAGATCCTTCTCCTCCAAGTTACTGAATATCTCTTTGTCACTGATAATATGGAATGAAGCTCCACTATCTAGGTACCACACACTACCCATCATCGATGAAACCATACACACGATGAGGGTAAAATCTAGTTTGAACTTTGAAGCAAGAGCTTCACCTACCAATCCTCTTGAGGGATTCTTATCAATCTTCTTGTGCAAACACTTTGTAGAAAAGTGTCCCAGCTCGTGACAGTGAAAACACTTGATTTTCGACATGTCCATCTTATTTCCACCCTAACAAGAATATGGTTTGGAATGGAATGACTTCCCCTTCCCTTTATTTGTCTTACCAGATAAGGCACAATTCTCCTCATCATCATGCTTTGATGAGGATCCATCTTTGGTGTTCCGCCAAATCTCTTCCTGTACCAAGGCCGACCATAATCGCTCCCACTCTAGTAACTTCTCCCTCCCATTAACTAAGTCCTGGTAACTGTGAAAACTCTTAGGAACTCCTAGAAGTGCCAGGCTCACTAGATCATCTTTTGCAACAATAATCCCGACACTTCTAAGTTGATACTGACATTGGGTCAGCTTGGTCAAGTACTTCAGAATTGAGTCACCCTTCTCCATCTTGATCTTTATGAGCTTATCCTTAAGTGCCAGCTTCTTGTGGCCACTGCTATTTTGAAATAGGTCTGTCAATGCCTTCCACTTTGAAAATGGAGTTTCCTTGCCATGGAGATTTGAGACAATATGATCTTGAACTCTTTCCATTATAATATTTCTCGCCTTTTCCACACACTTTCTCCATTCGGCTAGATATTTATCATCAGATGTTGGAGGCTTTAGAATATCATGATCTATGAATTCCTTTAGCTCGTTGTCTTCCAACACTGCCTCCATCCTATCCTTCCAAGATATGTAATTCAAGCTTCCCTTCAGGGCATACTGAAGTCTCAAACCGTATAATGACATCCTGCTGACTCTGAAATATGAACCTGCAAATTTGATTTTACCTACACAACAAACTCATAATCTCCTCTTTTATAATGTCTTCATCTCCAATACCATGTAAATTTTTACTTGTAAATTCAAAATGCTTATGTAGTATGCTAGAACAAAATACTTGAATCTACTCCCCTCATCAGTAGAAACAAAAATTGATCAATTAAAACACTAAGCAGAAAAGGAATAATTTCAATTGCACATAACACAATATTTCTTTGGGGAAAGAAACTGCTCAAAAACCCGACTATCTATATTGTATTAACCATAAGATGTGAGAATAAAATACAATGCTTGTTCTACCCAAATAATTCCTGTACAAATACAATCTATCTCTTTTCTTCACAAACTAGCTCAAGCCAACACTTAGCCAATTCTGCTACCTGCCAAGCCCCTACTTCCTTGCGCAATTCCTAAGAGAATTAGCCCATATTTAATTGGGAAAATCCCTCACCATAACTGCACAATCCATCATAGGCCTTTAACTGATTTCATGCACCATCTGTACAACTCAGAAAATTATACAACTGATAGTACATTGTTATTGAACTCTAATCTCAACTGGGTCTTCCTCTGAACTGACATGCATGAGTTATTTATGATTGAATCTTCAGTTAGCTAGTGGAGCAGTGAAGCTGCACTGAAGTTGGTCCCCACTACTAGACCTCCTACTAGTTCCTCCAATTGTTTGAAATAGTTTAACTGACCATAACTCAGTTATAATAAATTAATTAATCACAAAAGAACTCAACCTGGACCCCTAAAATTTAGGAATCACTCTACATGACTCTAGATAGACTTCCAACTTTGAATTTACTGAGCCAACTAAGTCAAATCAACCTAGTTAACTATTACAAGTTTCCATGAGAACAAAATTTCGATTTAATTCCTAATTTAATTCAAGGACAAACTAAATTAGCATTTCTTGTTGCTTTTTTTAACATGCAGGTCAATGACTTATAATACTTACAGATTTTATTTATTAAACTAACTAGTCACAATTCTTATGGGGGCCCTTGGGCTTATTACATTAATAAATGGGTTAGGGTTAGACCCCAACGGAGAGACAAATAATAGATATGGTTGAATCTTTCCCTATAGAAATTGGCTTGGGATCATTAAATTTACTTCCATTGCGATCATTTGATGTCCTCATAGGTATGGATTGGCTGGCAGCCCACATGGTGAAGGCAGATTTTATGAAAAAGTGTTGGAGTGCCTCAATGATGAAGGTGACCCAATAATGTTGTGGAGTATTAAGAGGCCAATAACATTCATAATGATATCAGTGAGGCAAGTAAAGCAGTACAACAAAAAAGGTTATTCCCTTTATACCATCCAGATAACATTGGAGAAGAGGCCAATGTACATCCCTTAGCAAATTTCCTAGTGCTAATGTAATAAAAAGATGTATTCTTGGATAAGTTTCTAGGACTACCGCCTAGCAGAGATATCAAATTCACCATTGAGATGATCACACTAACAATAACAACAAAAAATCCCTCTATCATATGAGCACCCTTGAACTCATGGAGCTAAAAAAACAATTAAAGGAACTAATGGAGTAATGATACATATGGCCCAATGTTTCACCGCAGGGATCCCCAACACTCTTAGTAAAAAAGAAACATAGAACACTATAAATTTGCATATATTACCAACAAGGCCACTATGAAAAATAAGTACCCATTGCGCAAAATTGACAATCTATTCGACCAATTTGGTGGGGTTGGTGTGTTTTCCAAGATGAACTTAAGGACTAGACACCACCAGGTTAGAATAAGGGAATAATACATTCATAAACCCATGATTTAGGATCAGGTATGGTCACTACGAATTTACTGTACTACGATTCAGGCTTACAAATGCTCCAACAACCTTTATGACGGTGATGAATAATGTGTTTAAACCATACTTCAACAAATTTGTGTTGTTTTTTTGGATGACATCTTGGTGTATTCAAAGAATGAAAAGGAGCATGATGACCACTTGAGAGTTGTTGTGCAACTACTCAAATAACACAAAATATTATTCCAAGCTTAGAAATGTGAGTTCTTTCAAACTCAGGTTCATTATGTAGGACATGTGATATCAAAAAAAGGAGTGTTTGTGGAGCCAAAGAAGATCAAAGCGATAATGGAATGGCCCATGCCCCAAAATGTGAAGAGGTCAAACCATTTATGGGCTTAATTGGTTACTATTGAAGATTTATTTGAAACTTCTCAAAGATTGGGCATCCCATCTCTACCTTACAAATAAAAGGGAGAAGTTTTAATGGACACCTAGATGTGTAGCTAGTTTTGAACAATTGAAGAAGTTACTCACTTATGAACCTATTTTAAGAATATTTAATTCAGAGAAAGACTTTGTAGTCTACATTTTGTAAGGAGTGACTTAGTGGAGTCCTAATATAAGAAGGACTTGTGATATACTATGAATCTAGAAATTTGAATGAGCATGAAAGGAGCTATGTCACTCATGACATGGCGTTGCCAACCATTTCGTATGAACTTTAAATTTGGAGGAATTACTTATTTTGAAGGAGATTTGTGTTGATGACATATGATGGTGGATTTAAATACTTGTTCAACCATTCAAAACTAAATGTCAGACAAGCTAGATGGTTGGATTTGATCAATGAATTTTACTTCGAATTTAAGAACATCAAAGGAAAAGAGAATAAGGTGTAGATGCACCTAGTAGAAGTTTGAGATAGGTTCCCATAGTAGCCATAATAACTTTCTAATTTGACATCAAGGAGAGGATTAAAGAAGGGATAATAAATGATGAACATTACCAATCTATGAAGAAGTGTTGGCAATAACTGTTAGATGGATTAGTAAGACAAAATTACGAGCTCATTGGTGATGGAATATTGATATTCAATAAAAATAAATATTTTCCTAATGAATGAATCTAAGGAAGCTTATCATGAATTAATTTCATAAAATACCTTACTCCAGTCACCCTGGTTATCAAAATATGGTGAAAACCATGAAGGGGACATGTTTTTGTCTAGGGATGAAGAGAGATATTGCAGAATACCTTGAAAATGTTTGGAACGTCAACAAGTGAAGGTAGACTGCAAGCATCCAACTGGACCGCTACAACCAATCCCAATTCCAGAATGGAAATGGGAAGTCATATCCATGGAATTCATTATGGGATTTCCAAGGACATCTAATTAGCGTGATGGTATCATGGTGGTAGTGGATAAGTTAAGCAAGGAAAATCATTTTATAACTTTTAATTCTACTCATAAAGAAATATATATAGCCTATATCTTCATGAAAGAGATAATCAAGTTGCATGGAATACCCAAAAATATAATATTAGATAAATATGCTAAGTTTGCTTTGAAATTTTGGAAGTCACCATTTGTTGGTTTTGGAACCCAACTAGACTTTAAAATAACTTATCATCCTCAAATTGATGGTCAAACAGAGAGAGGATGTATGTGATGCCTCAACTAAGAAAGTGGGAAGGCTACCTTTCATTGGTAGAATTTGCGTACAACAATGGTTATCAAGAGTCACTGGGAATGAGTCCCTTTGATGCAGTTTATGGCAAAAAATGTTAGACCCCTATTAGTCGGAATGATATGTAAATAAATTAATTGTTGGGCTAGATATGCAAAAAAAATGGAGAAATATGTGATCAAGATTAAGAAAAATTTAAAGGCAGCCCAAGATAGGCAAAACATTTGAGTAGAGCAACAAAGACTACATAAAGAGTTTCAAGTAAGAGAGCATATTTATCTCCATATTAAGCTAAATAAAATATCAATAAAAATGGGCTCATGTGCCATGTTAACACCTAGATATAGCGGGACCATTCCATATCTTGGAGAAAGTGGGGCCAATGGCCTACAAATCGGCCTTGCCACTTACAATAAAAGTACATAATGATTTTCATGTTTCCTTGCTTAAGAAATATGGTCATAACACTAATCATTTTCTTCACTGGTTTGTGATACAGGTGGAACCAAAGGGAGAGTTCCAACCAGAACCACTGTGCATCTTGTAGTAGACACAAATCACACCTTGAGATAGAACAAGAGAGCAAGTTAAGGTGCAATGGAAGCATTTTGGACCTGATGAAGCCACCTGGGAGATTGTTTAGAAAATGATGGTGCAATACAAATATTTGATTGTTAAATAAGGAGATACATGAGCTTTATGCGAAGCTCAATTTTTCTTATTCTTACTAATAATAACATCAAGGACGGTGTTCCCTATTGAAGGAAATGTAACTAGGTTTGATCTTCATAAATGTACTTTTGATATTTGTGCTTATTCAGGAAAAGAAATATTATTTTTATAATATATGTCAATGAGTTTCTTGCTCATTGAAATAGGTGTAACACATGTTAAGTGCTATAGGTGAGTCAAGGAGTCAAAAGAAAATGATTGAAAACCTTAGGGGCATGTTACACCATGTATATTTATGTATTAAAGTCAAGAGAATACCTCCAAGGAAGGTCAACAAGTCTCCTCCATGCAACGAAACCTACAAAAGAAGAAATCCAAATTATAAATTTCAATTCAACCTATAGTCTTCCAGTTGGCCTAAAAGGAGGGACAAACCTCTATATATAGAGGTTGTCCACTCCATTACAATGTCAAACATTCTCTCTGAAATCAACGAAGTAAGGAGGAAAGAGAAGGGTGAAAAAAGGATGAATAAGAGGTCTTTAAGTGCAATGAGGAAGGAAAATCCTAGACTGAAGTCAAGAGGACTGTTTTCTAGTGTAGAAAACAGTCACACATGGGAGAAACAAAAATGTCCTACATGCATAACCACAACAACATAACAATCTTATATACATCATTTTTTGGGTTAGAACATAGGCCTAAAAGGGCCTCCCACTCAAGCAAAGAAGAAAGGAAGAAGAGCAAAGGTAATAAGGCTATTCTAAAACCTATTATAGTCACATATGCAAAGAGAAGGAGGTTGTCTCTGCTATTATAACAACCCTACCATTAAAATCATTCAAGTTCGTTGGTTGGTGAAGAGAAGGAAGGGATCATCATAAGGAAAGGGTCTCATAAGAGGTATCTCTTCTAGAGCAAGTGCAAAAATATCTAACAACAGTTGGAAGGAAGACGAAGTGCCAAGAAACAAAGTGCTGGAAGAAGGAAGTGTAGGGAACAAAGTACAGAAAGGAGGAAGGACTTGAATTATGCTTGGAGGAAATTCTAGTTATGGGTCTAGGGTTTGGCATTGATCAATAAGAAGCTTAAATGAGAGAAACTTACTAAAGGGTCTTCCTCTCAAGAGAAGAGAGGTTTTGGCCCTGACAAAGAGCCAACATCTTGTGTTCCTTTTCTTATGTTTTTGGTAGCAGTTTGATGAAGTACACACACATGCATTAATAATAAGAAGAAGATTAAATTGAAAAGGAAAATTAAAAGGAATCCGTAAATTGTTATCAAGTCAAGAAAAATCACACCACACCTAATTGCCCTTGATTCATCAACGTGGTATCAGAGGTAAGGTGGCACATCAAGGAAAGGGAATCTCAAGAACATTCATCAAGGGAGGACATCTACAAAAGTTGAAGCATCTAGCCAAGAATTCTCAATCACTTCAAGGACAAGAAGGTCTACCATCTATCATTCATCAAGGAAGACTACAAGAAAGAAGAAGAGCCTTACACAAAGGCACCTACAAGAAGAGAAAATAAAAGCAGGACCTACATCAAGTTACAAGTCATCAAGCAAGTCCACTTGGAGAAATCAACTTGAAGAACATCAAGATCTAAGGAAGGCAAGCCATCAAGTCTTCAAGGAGAAAGAAAGACCACTACATCTCAAAATATATCAAGTAAGTATATGTCCCCTTTTGAATATACATCAATGTCTTTTTGCAAGGAAAGCAATAAATTGGTAGGTACCAATAACTTTCTTTCATGGAAGAAGAGGATTGATTTACTTCTCAAGGAGAATGAACTTCTAGAACACATCAAAGGGAATACCACTATCCTTGCTAAGGAACAAACTCAAGCCTTAGCCAAGTACAATAAGGATGAGATAAGAGCTCAAAGGATTCTAATAGAATCCATCAAAGTCTCTCTCATTCCTTATGTCTCCAAATTTGAAACATCAAAATAAATCTATCATAAACTAGTAGATCTATTCTCGGCAAGTACAACTGGAGAAGTGATATCTCTTCGAAATGAATTACAAAAGATGAATATATCAAAGGAAGGAATATCTCCCTACTTGATGAAGATCTATGAGATGAGGGATCAAATTCAAGAGCTAGGGGAAGTCATGTCTAATAGAGAAATGACAATCGTAGTACTCAGTGCTCTACTTGAGGGTTGGGGCAACTTCACATCAAGCATATATGAAAATAAGGAAGCCAACCCACTAAGTGAAATGTGGTCTCTATGTAATATAGAGGAAACAAGACTCAAAGCAAAGGAAGATGTGGGATTGAAGGAGCAAGCATTTGCTACCATGGCCAAGAAAAAAGGAAAATTTGGCAAAGTTAGTAAAAAATCCATTGTTATGGATGACAAGAATATGGACACTACAAAAGGAATTGTCCTAAACTAAATAAGGACAACCAAAAAAAAAGAAAAAGGGAAGAAGCTCATGTGACTCAATAAATGAAAGAAGAAGACAAGAAGCAAAAGAAGGAAGATCCTTCGGATCTCTACTATGACTAAGTCTACTTCTTTACTTAAAGTATTATTTCAAATTTTTGAGGAGATAGGAGCATGTAGGAATAGAATAAAATTTCATGGCTAGAAAATATTCTATAATCTAGAAGCATGATTTACATAGAGTTCAAAATACTCTTGTAGAAGAAAAATTTATAAATGAGAACAAAATGCATATCTTCTAGAATATAGGAGAATGATAGATATAGCTCAAGATATTCATGTAGAAGGAACATACCTAGTATAGAACCTCATCCATAATGAAAGAAAATTGATCATGATTAAGAATCTTATAAGACCTCCATCATCAAAAGGAAAGAAACATTTGCAGGGTAAGGGTCTTCAAGATCCTATGATGGAATCTTCAAAAGAAGATTCATAAACAAAAGCAAATCTCTCATTAGGAATCCCATTCATGGGATTCAAGAAAAGGATGATATGCAAGCAAGCTAAGATGAAGCAAGAAGGGCCACACCAAGAACAACCAAATGAAGCTAAGATGATCAAAGGAGAATCAAGATGAGGTATGTATGCATCAAAGTTTAGTCATGTTATCATTTGTATATTATTGAGTCATGGGAATAGTTCTATGACATGATCAAGTAGGAAATAATATATTTCACCAATGACATGATCGAAGACATGTACTGCAATGAAATGAAGGTAAAAATAAGAAATACTCACATAAGGGTATAAGATTGCTAACTAAGAAGCAAGTAAAGAAGGAATGCTGACTAGTCCTAGAAGAAAGTAATGAAGTGCTCCCACAAGGAGTATAAGGTGGTTGACTAATCTATCCATGAAGAAGAAAATGAAGAAAGAGATCAAGGATGTGAAGAACACCATGATCATAAATAATCTCTCTATCTGAGAAAGATAATTTGAAGACATCTCCCGAAAGAAGGAATGACAACTCTGACAAAGGAAGAAAAATATCAAAGGACCCTTGACACATATGAAGGCCTTGGAGATATGAAAGGTGCATATAATTTATTCTACTCTACGAATATGTCATGATGAATAAGCCATCCAAAAAAATCACCATTTAATGTTGAAACAATATGAGGATGAAGTCATGAAGGGCTACTAGATCAAGGCATGGGAACAAGCAAGTACAGAGAAGCATCCATGTGAAGAGTAGTCCAAAGCATAGACAAGATGACAAGGAATAACCAAATGAAAAGAGAACCTGATATATGAAAAGAAGGCCACTTTCCACGAAGGAAGCAATGACATGACAAACTAGGAAGGAAAGTGATCGATGGATGGTGCCCTACTTAGAAGAAGTTTGAACAAAGACTTCATGACATCAAAGGAAGGAAGGAGATCAAGTAGCTGGAGGGCCCACAAAGAAGAAGTTGCTAATGAATGGATAAGTCCCTAGCTAAGAGGGATTTATAACAAGTTCCCAATTACAAAGGAACTTGGACAAGTACCTTGTTAGAGGATACTTGGGTATATCTTCCTCAATTGAGAGGGAGAGAAGACACAACATTCTTATCTTCACTTGGGAAGAAAGAATGGGAGGATTAGGTAATGATATAGCATCTGATACTCTTTGAGGATGTGTAGGGCATCCAAGACAAGAGTAGGCAAGAGGATCAATATTATTTGAGGGTTGGGAACCCAAGACAAGAATAGTCCTAGAAGGTCATACTTAGTGAACAACTGAGTGGGTATGTGCCTTGAGAGACAATTACTAAGGTGTCTATAATTCATTGGTCTTGCTAACATTGTGCTCTTATCTATTGAGAGATAGAGCTGTTAGTCAAGGCTTTGTTGTGGAAACAATGTTGGTTTTTATGATGCTATAACAAATGGATTGCAAATCTGGTTTCTCTTATGTGAATTATTCAAGATTGAAACATAGCCAAACACCTTGTAATGTTGTATGAATACCTCCTTAGTTAAGAGGGAGTGTTGAAGGAAATGTAACAAGGTTCAGTCTTCATAAATTTACTTTTGATATTTGTACTTATTAAAGAAAATAAATATTATTTTTATAATATATGTCAATGAATTTCTTGCTCATTGAAATAGGTCTAGCACATGTTAAGTGCTATAGGTGGTCAAGGAGTCAAAAGAAAATGATTGAAGACCTTAGGGGCATGTTACACCATGTATGTTTATGTATTAAAGTCAAGAGAATACCTCCAAGCAAAGTCAATAAGTCTCTTCCATGCAACAACACCTATAAGAGAAGCAATCCTAATTATAAAGGTCAAGTTGGTCTGTAGTCTTCTAGTTGGCCTAAAAGGAGGGACAATCCTCCATATATAGAGGTTGTCCAATCCATTACAACATCAATCATTCTCTCTAAAATCAACGAACTAAGGAGGTAAGATAAGGGTGGAAAAAGGATGAATAATAGGTCTTCAAGTGTAGTGAGGAAGGAGAAGCCTAGACTGAAGTCAAGAGGATTGTTTTCTAGGGTAGAAAATAATCACATGTACGAGAAACAAAAGCATCATACATGCATAACTGCAACAACATAACAGTCTTATATCTATATTTGTTTGGTCTATAACATAGGCCTAAAAGGGCCTCCCACTCAAGCAAAGAAGCAAGGAAGAAGAGAGAAGGTAATAATGTTGTTCTAAAGCCTGTTACAATCACATGTGTGAAGAGAAGGAGGCTGTCTCTGTTGTTATAATAGCTCTCCCATTACAATCATTCAAGTTCATTGGTTGGTGAAGAGAAGGAAGGGATTATCATAAGAAAAAGGGTCTCATCAAAGGTATCTCTTCTAGAGAAAGTGCAACAATATCTAACAACAATTGGAAGGAGGACAAAGTGCCAGAAGAAGGAAGTGCCAGGGAACAAAGTGCAGAAAGGAGGAAGGACTTGACATGTGCTTGGAGGACATTATAGTCAAGGGTCTAGGGTTTAACATTGATCAATAGGAAGATTCGATAAAAAGAAACTTACTAAAGGGTTTTCCTCTCAAGAGAAGAGAGGTTTTAGCCCTGGCAGAGAGCCAACATCTTGTGTTCTTGTTCTTATGTTTTTGGTAGCAGTTTGATGAAGTGCACACACATGCATTAAAAAGAAGAAGAAGATTAAACTAACAAGGAAAATTAAAAAGACTCCATAAATTGTTATCAAGACAAGAAGAATCACACCAAACCTAATTTCCCTTGATTCTTCAACATTCGCTTTTAGGGGTTTGGGTTTGTGACACCCCTAGTATGGTTTCCCCTAATTTTTGTAATGTAATGGTACTTGATATTATAAAAGTATATTTTTATGTAATGACCTGAAGTGTGGGACCACAGATCCATGATATAAAAGGAAGAGGAAAGATAAACCTAGGTGAGGTTAGCTAGCATATTTAATTAATTTTATGGTGGAAATGATAAGAAAAAGAAGAGGAAGAGTCCAAAAGGAACATGGAGAGACACCATGAAAAAATGATAAAAAGGAAAATGCACAACATTGTTGGGGTTGAACCTCTTCTTGGTGAAGATCACGAGTAAATATAGAAAGGGCTAAAATTTGAGGGAATGATATTTTTCTTGAAATAGGAAAATTATGACTAGAAGTGCAAGAGAATTCATAGGAGAGGGGAATGATTGCTTCCCAAGGACTAGCTAGGAAACCACTCTCATAAATCTCTCTTAGAGTTATTGACACAACCGATAAACCACTCATTGTTGTGAATTATGTTGTGCTTAACTGGTTGATAAACCACCCAATGACATATGTATCTCTTATCCTCTATGCATTTATTATGGCTTCTTGCTAAATCTATTGAAAGGAAACTCCCCTTAGATCATGGACTTGGCTTGGGGGTTACTATTGTAAGTAAATATGGCTACAATAAGTCTATGGTTGGGTGTAGAACTGAAGTCCCGCATTTAGTTTTCCATTTCTCTATATTGTAAATGAAATGCATCGAGCTGAGGAATGTGAAATTAAATAATTTCTTTGTGGAAATTGATATGTAGCCTTGAATGATGTTGCATTTTTTTGTGATGGTGGTGCATGATTGTATTGGTTGAAAGTTTTGAATGCCTATGGTTCTTTTTATGAATTTTTGTCATGCATCTATGAGCTAAATGCCTAAAGTTATCTAATTACTGTATATGGAGTGCATTCTATGTTAATGTATGATAAATTCCTCTAAATCTCAGCGTTGGATACCCTCTTTCCGGTGTGGAAGAGAGAGGTTGAATCCCTGGATAAATATACCAAAAGATGGGTTAGTCTTTGTGTTTCTTTAGAGCATGCATTATGGCCTAGATGAACCAAGTATGAAATAGATGGAAAAATATATATTAAATGCTACATGCCTATAGTAAAAATGAATTGGCGATTAGGCCCTAATTTGCAAAGTGGGAGCCCAAGACAGATAGGCTTGCTACTATGAAAAAAGTATATAAATGCATTCCAGGTATGGCTAGGTTGAGACCATAATAAGGTCATAAGAGATTTCACCCTACACAAGTATTTGTGCACAAAGGAAAGGCCCTCGATAGGGCTCGAATAATATATATTTATACATGTATGTCATGTTGGGTTGGGTTGGAGCTCATAAATCATTGGAGTGAGTGCTTCTTTCAAGTCTTGTTGGTGGAGGATTAAAGCTTTACTACTATGCACATAGAGGTCATTTGTGGTAAAAAACCTTAGCACTAGAGTAAACGATCTCTTGAACCTTGGATTTCCACATTACTAGTGCTATGACCAACCATATGAGGAATGAGGCTTTGACATTAGACAAGGAAATGAGGATGTTATGTGACAAGTATGTTTCCTATCTAGTAACTATTTCCCTGGAAATTTAGTGGGAGGCACACAAGGTAATCGGTGATATTTTACTCACAAGTAATGTGGTATAATGGGACCTACTTGAAAGAGGTGTGGGTGAGGGCCCATATCATAATTGTAAGATTGTATGAGTTGAAAAGGGGGGAGCTTGCATTATTTTATATTTAATATATTATGGTTGAGAGACAAATGATGCAGTGCCGCTGGAGTCCATGGAGGGTACAAACCCTAAGAAATGAGAACTTAACACCTATCGATGAGTTGTTGGATAGAACAACGATGGGGTGGGTGATGCCACCCTATGTTAACATCACACTGTAGATTTCCAAAGGAGTCTCATAGTAAAACTCTCGAGTACTTTCTATCCCGGTATAAAGAAACTTGACAAAAAGGGGTATCCTCAATAGACAAAAGTGAATCTTTGTCCCACTCCTCAAATCCTAGCATTTATGTTTTATGTGTATGATGAAATCCATAGGGTTTTACTCCTCGAGTTATGGGGCATTAAAGGAGGGTAACCCATGCCATATCCTGAAGGAAATATGGGCCATAAGATATCTTGGGAAGTCTCCACCATTGGATAAACCCTAAAAGTATTACCCCAAAGGTTTTGAAGGGATTGTTTGCTTGGAACTTTTGAGATTCAATTCCCAGGATAGCATGGCATGTGAGCTCATTCATTCATGAACACTTTGCAATGACATGAAAAAACTTGGTGGATAGGAATCCCCACATCACCGCGGCATACAAAAGCTATGACGTTACACTGAAGCTTCTTACCTTAGCAATTTCCTACAACACTTGGTACAATCCCACTGGGATTTTATCCTTAGGATTACGTGGCAGGAGTGGGCCCCTCCAATATGTTTGAGCACAATATGGTTTTTTTCAATTAGAAATGGTGGGGGGGGGATCCATATGGAATTATGTTAACAATTTATGTGGATAGGGTACTCCCTGTCACCCTAGTGAGTTTTAACAAAGGCTCCCTGACATTTTTGTAAAAGGTGTCAAAGGGAAACTCTTGGGATTTTATCCTTAGGACAATGTGGCCTAGAGGGCCCCAATTAAATTATTATAGTGCTGATTTTTAATGCATATGAGGAGGGATTATATTATAATATGTATGTATGTTATATATAATAGCCCTATGGAACGGGGATCCCGTGAGTATTGACCATCATTAACAAGTCAACAACTAACATGTATGTAGGTGCCATATGGTAGGCAAAAATGACTTGGCAGAAATTAATTGGTTAAATATTTGAATGGGAATATCTTTTGATCTGGGATTTAGATCAAAGTAAATTATATATCATTGGAAAGGTCTTGATGATACAAATGTAATGATGCTATCCATTTTGAGATTTGAAGGTTTTGATAAAGATAATAAATTTAGACCACATTTCCATAACTAGAGACTTGGAGGTCGGGTCATCTGAATAACTATTTCCTTATACCATATTGGGGACTATGGGGGGGGAGGGGGTATGTTACACTAAGAAGGTCTATCAATGATACAAAGAGAGATAAACACCAAAACTCAAAAATCAAAGTCTCAAAGTAAACGTGTTAATGCAAAAATAAAGGAAGTCAATTCAGAGAGGATACACTTTTGATTTGGATTTCCTATTATTTGCGACATGGGATATATAAAATATGGATAGGGGAACACAATTTTGATTCCATGAGGACATGCAAATTTTTTTTCCTTCAGGAAGATGTTGGTCCACATTTTTTCCATTAAAAAGACACAAGCCTTATTCACTTTGGCAATACCAACCTCCTTTTTCCTCACTTCTATGCATTTTGATTACACTTTTCCCCAAAAAAGGTAAATAAATCCAAAAAAGGATATTTTCACTATTTTTTAATTAATTTTTGTTATTATAAAATTTAAATATTAGAAATCCATTTTTTTATCAGTTTTTACAAAAAATAAATTAATTTGGTAAACTATCCTTCATTGAGATACTTGTAGACATTTTGGGGTAGAAAATGGCATGGGTTTTGATCCCTAGGTTCATGACATGGTTAGTTTCTTCTTTAATATATGATAGCTTAAATATAAGTGTTTAATCAATGCGTTGGTCAATGTTGCACCATTAATAAAATCACACAACAACAAGGGGGAATATACACCTCATTTGGAATGCATGACTAGGTATGCATTTGACTATTCTAGGGGTTGAATTGGCTATATTTAGATGCTAAATTAAGTATATATTTAATTCATATAGGATTGATATCTTGGTTCAATTTTTTTATGAGGGAAGACTAAATTTCGTACCCATTTACATCATTATTATATAGTGGCTATAGGTTTCTATAGTCTGTAGATTTTACTATGTGTGCAAGCAAAAGTATGGAGGCCCCCCTGATTATATCATGTACACTTATTTTTCATGTGTACACATCTCTTATTTTCTTGTTCATTATTTCCTAGTAAAAAGTTCTCTTTATTTTCCCTTATATTTGTTTTATATGTGTATATCATTGTTTTTTGTTTATGTCACAACAAACATTTTATTTGATTAATTAGAGTTTTCTTTCTAAGCAAGTCTAGACATGCTTCTTATTAAGGATTGGAGTGGTATAAAAGGTACTACAAAAAGCCTATTTCAACCACAAGAGTCAAACAAATACACTATAGCATGTTTTTCAACATATTGAGACCCCAGTGGATGTTAGTTAGATACTTAGAATTGACCAAGTTGCTTTGATTTGATTTGATTTGATTTTAGAGTCTTTCTATTTGATGCATGATTATTAGAATTATTTATCAATCAAAGAACTCTACAAGAGAACCAAGTATTATTATGGGAGCAAGTTAAAGCATAAGATCTCACAACTTGATTTTCTATGTATGAAAGCTTTCACAATTTTGGACTAAAAATATTAGTTCTTATTTTTTTTGAAAGTTACATTGCTAGTATAGAATTTTATCTTACATTGCAATAATTTTAGTGAAGAAACTTTTTTATTTTGCTTATGATATCATGTTAGAATTTCTATTTTCCCACTACAATGATTTGATTACCATTTTTACTTCCTTTCATTTTAGTTGTTAATTTAAATTTCATTCTTAGTTAAGCTCATGTAGAATTTGTATTATTCATTAAGTAATATCTTAGGAAAATTCTAAGCTAACTCTTTCACATATGGTGAGTGTAATTCACCAGTTTACGAAATCCAAGTTCATATGATGATGTCATAATTTGTGCAGTTAAATTTAGCTTGAAACGAAGAACATCTATTTAAGAGTAATTTTTTTATTTTTGAAACCATAATCGAAAATTTAAATTGAGAAAAATCTTAAAACAAATAATTTTACCATCTTAATGAAAAATATAACCTCAAAATAAGAACTCTAGCAAAAAAACCCTAATGTTGTGCAAAAAAATGAAAAACACCCACTTCTTTTAGAGTCAAAATTCTAACATTTCTTAGCCATGGTATTAAAAACCAAAATCATAATCATGGACAACCTTAAAATATCAATAATTTTCAACCATAGCCTTAAAGATCAAATCGCATGGCTTCGGAAAATTTTAAAATTCTAACACTTTTCAACCATGGAATTAAAACCAAGTATCATGAGTATGAAAAACCTTAGAATTTCAACTTTCTTTAACCATGGTGTTAAAAACCAAATATCAAAACTAAAAAAGGCATAAAAATATATACCTAAATCAAAGATTCATTATATGAAGATTTTTTTGTTTAAGGCTAAAGCTAAAGCTTGTTTAAGATCTGGGCCTAAGATAACTTGACCCGTTTTAAAAAAGGCACTAAAATTGGAATATTTTTTTAACTCTAGCATCTAGAGTTTTAGTGTTTGGAATCGATTTGCAAGAGTCCCACCGTGTTCAAATCTTTGGAGGCATTACCCATACGCCCGTAGTGTAGGAAGATACAAGCAATAAAAAAGCAAGTCCCATCACCAACTCCGGCCTCTGAAGTTTGGTGTTTGGAATCGATTTGCAAGAGTCCCACCTATGTATAAATTAATAGTTAGTACACACAAACTCATGAAAAATACCCTTTAAAAAAATAATGAAACCCATTTTTAATTAAAAACATGAAATTATAAATTTTTTAAACAAATTAAATAATTAAAAAATATATATTTTCCAAACCAAAAAAACATTTAAAAATAAAAAAAATGATCAAAAAAAATTAAAACAATTTTAGAAACAAATAAAAAAACATAGAGAATTTAGAAGTATATTTTAAAACAAAAAAGAAAAAACAATAATTAAAAGATGATTATAAAAAATAATTAAAATACAAATAAAGTGTTTATATAGAGAGATATATTTTATTTTTATTTTATAAACATCAATATTTTATTGTATTATTTTGGAAAAAATCTAAAAATGTATATTAAAATAGATAGAGAAAAAGAAAACACACACACATATATAACTTTTAAAAGCATAATATAGTGAAATAAAATAAATCAAAACATAATAAATTAAAAAAAAACTGAAAAATAAAAATAAAATAAACTAAATTGATTAATTAAAAAATTAAAAATAATTAAATAAATGCTAATTAAAATAGAGGAAATGAATTAAAAATGAAGAAAAAACATTGAAGTGTTGTGTGTGGGGGAACATGATGTACGACATCACCCCTCTACCCACACAACATCCTTAGCTACCACAGAACCTGCACTTGGGCTATGTGGCAGATAGGCGATGCTCGATATTGCCTTCCCCCACATACAACACTTTAATGTTGTTTTTTTCTTTTTCTTTTTTGTTGTTTGTAATGTTTATTTTTATTTTTATTTTTTATTTAAAATTTTTAATTAAATCTCTCCCTAATAGGATTACCAGGAGTAGGCATCCCCCCAAGTTGATAAGATGCTAGCTCACATGAAAAAGGGATGTGACTCCCACTATATTTAGCACATTACTTGTGCTCCTATCAATTCATTAATCGTGGAACAAAGCAGACACATGGTTAATTATGATTTTGAATATTGTAAGCAAGATAGGGAGGTATAAGAGGGCTCAACGGGAGAATTCTGTCATATAGGAAAATCCAGAGGATTGGAAAAGCTGGAGGAAAAATTTGACAGTATAGACTACAATCTAACCATTCTAGCCAAAAGATCAGCCATAATCTCTTTCAAGATAGTTACCGATCAAACGAGAAAATGACCTAGTACCCATTTTTCTGAGGTAGAAAAGCTACAATCTAACCATTCTAGCTAAAAGATCAACCATAATCTCTTTCAACATAGTTACCGATCAAACGAGAAAATGACCTAGTACCCATTTTTCCGAGGTAGAAAAAAGTCACTTGATTTTGAAAACTGGTGATTCAGAATACACTTTTTTTTGGAGCATTTTTTTGCCACTTCAAATTTTTTATGTATCAAGTGTGAACAATTTTTTTAAAAGTTAGAGATTTTCAAGCTGATTTTGAAAAGTGTTGATGCAACATCAAGACATTTTTTTTAGAGGGCTTATTTTTGACACTTCAATTTTTTTTATGTATCAAGTGTGAACTTTTTTGTTGTTGTTGTTGTTGTGATTTTCATCTTGATTTTGAAAAGTGTTGATGAGCATCAACTCTTTTTGTTTAAAGGGCTTAGTTTTTACACTTTAAATTTTATAATCAATTAAGTGTGAATAATTTTTTTTAAGTGTTGGTGATTTTCATGTTAGTAAAAAAATAAATAAAAAAACATGAAAAAAATCCAATATAAAAAATATATAAAAAATGAAAAAAAAAAACAAAAAACCTGTAAAAATGTAAAAAAAAACATAAAACATAAAACATAAAAATAAAATATAAAACATGAAAAAAAATAAATAATAAAAACATGTTAGTAATAAAACATAAAAATATATAAAAAAACAAAAAAACATGACAAAAATAAAAAACATAAAACATAAGAATAAAAATAAAAAAACATGACAAAAAAAATCAAATACAAAAAATATATATAAAAAAAGGAAAAAAAAAAAAACAAAAACCTATAAAAATGTAAAAAAAACCAAAATTAACTCGTAAAAAGAAAAAAATTGAATAAAAAATTAATGAAATCAAAACAAAAAAAATATCCATATATATATATATATATATATATATATATATATATATATAGATATATATATATATTTGGAAGAAAATATATATAGTTAGAAAAAAACAAATTGAACCACAAAAAAATCTAAAAACATTATTTTTGAGTTAAAAAACAAATTAAAAAAAAACCTCATTAGAAAAAAAGAAAACTTAAAATAATTACCAAAAAAAATTAAAAAAAAAAATATTTAAATTAAATAATTTAAATAAAAGAAAAAAATAAAAATAAAAATTTAAGAGTTATTTTTTTAAATTAAAATTATAGAAATAAAGAAATAACATAAAATAAAATTAAAACAAATAACAAAAAAAAAATAAAAAATAAAAAATTAGATTATAAAAATTAGAAAACGAAATTAAAAAAAACATTCTAAACAATTAAAAAAAATTAAATTATATATATATAAAAAATTGAGAACATATTAAAAAAAAATTCAAAACAAATTTAAAAAAATTTATTAAAATTAAAGCGACCCTCTTGATAACAGATGACCTTGGCCCACTTGTGTGTTGTTTGAGGATGGGGCTATACACCAATGGTAAGGGGACTAATACACAGGGGAATAATCCATTTCTCTAATTCACTTTGTTGCTCCCGGCCCCGTCCCCCATCCCCTCTGCCCCCCTCCCTCACCACTCGGCCCTCACCTCTCCCCTCCCCTCCGATCCTGCAGACCCCTGCGCACCCCCCTCCCCTACCCACCTGGGTCGTTAGCCAGCAGCTAAGGAGCCGTAGACCGATTTCGTGAATCGACCTGCGGTCTCTTGGCCATTGGTTGGGGCCCTGGGTGGGTAGGGGAAGGGGGTGCGCAGGGGTTACGGGGGGCGGGGGGGGGGGGGGTGTGGTGAGGGCCAAGGGGTGAGGGAAGGGGGATGGGTGTGGGAGGGGAGAGGGGAAGGGGGATGGGAGCGGAGGGGAGAGGAGAGTGCTGAGAGTGGGGAGAGGAGGGAGGTGAGTTAGGGGAGAGGGGAGGGGTCGGGAGGAGGGCGAGCGAGGGTCAGGGCAGGGTTTTAATTGTTTTTTTTAATATTGTTTTTTTTAATGTTTTTTTTTATATTGTTTTTTTTAAATAGTTTTTTTTAATTGTTATATATATATATATATATATATATATATATATATATATATATATTTTAAATTTTAACTTTATATAATTTAATTTAATTTAAGTTTTGGGTAATTATTTAACATTTTTTTTTAAATGATTTTTTTTTAATTTTTAATTTTTTAATTTTTAACTTAAAAAATGGTCTTTTTTAAATTTATATATATATATATATATATATATATATATATATATATATATATATATATATATATATTATTTTTGTATGTTCTTTTTGTTTATTTTTATTTAAATTTATCATTTTTACAAGTTAATTCTGATTTTATTTTTATTTTTTTAATTTTTTTTTTTGGTTTGTTTGTTTGTTTTTATTTTTTTTTACATTTTTTATAGTTTAGTTTTTTTTTTTTTTTGATACATTTTATGAAATTTAATTTATTTTTTGTCATGAATGGTTCCCTTGCCACCTTTGGCCAGTTGGGTCTCGGGGTCACATGGGAATTTTTTTATTTTTATTTTATTTTTAATTTTTTAATTTTTTTAATGTTGTATTTTATTTTTTGTAATTTTTTTTATTTTTATTTTTATTTTATTTTACATTTCATTTTTTATTTTTTATTTCATTTTATTTTTTTTTACATGGTATGGTTAATTTTTTTTACATTTTATAGTTTTTTTAATGTCATTACTATATATTTTTTATATTTGATTATTTTAGTCATTTTGTTTTAATTTTTTATTACTTGTTATTATTTATTATTTATATTTATTTTTTCAATATTTGAATTTTTGCATTTCTATATATTTTTTATATTTGATTTTTTTTTTCATCTTTTTTTTTATGTTTTATTACTTGTTATTATTTTTTAATTTATTTTTTCAATATTTGAATTTTTGTTTATATATATATATATATATATATATATATATATATATATATTTGTAGGGTCCGTGTAGATGCTTGTCTAGCAACTCGATCCCATTATGTGCAATTTGATAGTTGATTTTAAATTTTTCGTTATAATGAATTGAGTCTGTCCCACAATGTGTTAATTTAATGGTTAGCCTTTAAGTTTTCATTACAATGGGTTGAGCTTACCTACACTCTGTGGCAATTTGATAGTTGATTTTTTTTTTGTAATGTATTAAGTTGTCTTAGTTTAAGATTTCAAAATCGCTATACATTTAGCATTTAAAAAAAATTACTCTTGGTATAATAACTCTTTCATTCAGGCATTCATTTTTAAAGCTTTTTCGTCATAATTTTTTTTCATAATGTCACGTTTGAAATATTTTGAAAATTTAAGATTGTTTTGTAGTCATAATCTTTGGTTTAATTCCATGGTTGAAAAATGGTCAATATTTTAATGTTTTTCTAATTCGTGTATTTTATCTTTAATGTTATTGTTGAAAACAATTATAAATATTTTTTCTTAGCACCATGCTTGAAAATTGTTGGAATTTTAAGGTTTTTCAAAGAAGTGATATTTTAAATTTAATGTCATGTTTAAAAATCGTTGGAATTTTAAGGGTTTTCAAAGACGTGATATTTTATTGTTAATGTCATGTTTGAAAATCATTGGAAATTTAAAGTTTTTCAGTCATGATATTTTGTTTTTAATGTCATTATTAAAAGAATGTTGAAAATATACCCTAAAAAAAACGTTATTCCAGCATCAACACTTTTCGATTTCAAGGTGTTTTTTGCACCAAACAAAATGGATTTTATTGTTTTCACTTTTATTTTTAAAAAATATTGAAAATTTACTTTGAAAAAATGGTGATGCAGAATCAACACTTTTTATTTGGGGTTGTCTTTTCATGTTTTTTTGGGATTTTTGGGCTTGAGTACCCATTTTGAGTTAATAGTTTCCATTTGATTGGTAACTATGTTTTTCTCCTTGGATGAGGGTAGTGACCACCCAACGCAGATGCCTAGAAATTATACTCAAAGTTTTTATGACTCAATTGTTTTACATGTGTAGCACTACTAGTCCTTTTTGTCTTCTCCTGTTCATGTATGTCAAGATGTGGCACAACGAACCTATTTTTATAATCTACTATTTACAATGTGCTCTAAATAAATCAGGTCTTAGCAACCTCAAGGCTCCAAATTTATGTTACTTGTTTGGATTCCCTTTGAGCAGACAAGTAGCAAAGAAAAATCGGTCTATGTAATCCTTAGTTCATGTACTACAAAGTGCCTAACTTGGAAAACCTATCATAACTCAATATAATGTGCGTGTGTGTGTGTATTTTTAAAATATAAATTATAGTTTTATTTTGTTTTTATTTTTATTTTGATTTTATATTTTTTGTTTGTAAGTTTAGTAATGCTGAGACTACATCATTGTCATGTCCAAGAATAACACCCAAATTTGTTTTTGATAATGGTCAAGGACGTACATCAATTAATCGGTAATTTTAACCCCAAAAGAAATTAAATATAAGTTAGAAAAGATTAAAAATACTTAAAAATTGGTATTTGATTTTAAAAAAATAGTCAAACTAAGTGCTAATTTTTAAGGTTTTTTATAGTTATGGTATTTGGTCTTTAATGCCATGGTTGACAAATGTTTGAATTTTAACCTAAAAAAGGGGGTGATGTTGCGTCATCATTTTTACATTTCTAAATGTTTTTAATGTCTTTTGGTAGTCATGATGTTACATATTTAATACCATGATTAAAAAATGTTTAAATTTTAACCCTAAAAAAGAAGAGATGATGTTTTAATTTAATGGAACCTGAGAATTTTTTTTTACATCAATCATTTGTAACTTGTCAAATTTATAAGGAAGTAAATGCTAACTCAAATACTATTAACATGCCAAAAAATAACACAGTTGACTTAGTTTTCCAAATTCATGGAGAAATTATATTCTGAGTAGTCTTTATGTGTGACTTTTTGGAAGGCTTCTTGTTTTAGTTTTTGATCTAATTTGTCTAGAATCTAATAGGGATTCATTGAAATCACAAAATTGATAGGTGTTATATTCAAAATCAAAGTGCCCCAAGAATTTTGTAGGGTGTTGAATCCATATATGCAGAAAAAAAGCTAGTTTAAACAACACAAATCAAGATTTGGCCACAATTTTTTTTGCCTAATTCTGACCAGAAATTAGCCAGAAATTCCAAAAGCTAGCACATAAATATTACATTATATTCCAAAATTATAATCTGTATATATATTCTCACAAATTGATTATATATAAAAATAAACAAAAATAATACATGATCAATTTGGTTTTTATGTGTGCTCCTAATGAAAATTGGTTGAAATATTGCTAAAAATTTCCTCCTCTTTTGTCCTACTCTTTCCCAAACTTTCGTTGAAGTAAAATAAGTGCTTGCAGGTTTTTCTAGATCTAGAATATCTTACACCGACGAATTTTCTTATTATAGAGATTCAACTATATCGAATTGATTTACCCAACTTCCCATTTCTTGAGGGTCTGATTTATCATGAGGTTCTTGACCCCACGGGGGCTTCACTTACAAAGCAATACCATATCAAGTGCCTTCATATTAGGGAATAAAAAATGAGGAAAAAATAAATAATTTATTGAGCATATCATAGGGGAGCAAAGAGTTCTTATATGTTGTATATCAATATGTGTATTATAAAGTATTGTTTATACAATACATTGACCACACAAAGGTAAAAAAAAAGTGGGCTAGAGAAATAAAGGTTCAGGAGTATTTTGGACGTATCAAGAGTGGGAGGGAGAAATAAAAAAACTATTGTAATATTTGGTCCATAGGAGCCTAATATTCAAACCTATGGCCCTAGTATTGACATGAAATTCATGGTAATGTTAAATTCTTAAAGTAAAAGTGACATTGAAAGTAAAATTTTAAAATTACCATGAAATTACTCAAGATATTTGAGAGTGGTTCCAACCTCATTAGATTTCATATGGAGAAACTAGAATTTTAGATCTCACCCAAAATGCAACAAACTTATTAGTTTTTCAGGATTTCAAGATTGGGGGGATTGTAATGTTTCCATTGGATTTTTTCATGTACAAGGGTAACTCATATTTAACCAAGAGAACCAAGCCATATATGTACCTTGATGTTAATGACATTGGTTTTCAAACTCCTCTATCATGACCCTATTAAAAATGTACCCGTCACTCAAACAAAATCTTGATTTGACCTATTAAATTTTTTTCTATCTTATGTTAATTCTTAGAGGGCGATATTGACGAAGAAGATCCAAGATAGGCAATGATTTTGATGATATGTAGGTATTTGTTGTAGCATGATTTTTTGGATGCTAGAGGCCATCAAGAGCCTACTTTTTGATGTATTTTTAGTTCAAAGATGGATTGCACTCGATGTTATTTTGGTTATGTGCACCCTTACATGCTATATAAATGAGAACTTGTAATTTGTGGACCTGTGGTTGATGAAGATTATAACTACTAGATGAATGATGTTATATATTTTAATACATGTTTTTATGTTTTTTATCACAAATTCATCATTCTACATGCTTTTGTTGACATATATGCATCAAAATATATAAAATCCACTCCCAAAATCACTCCCAACTTGGGAGCTTTTGAAAATGTCACTCCTCACTCCTGCTTCCACTCCCACTTCCCGCTTCTACTCTCTCTCCTAAGCAACCTTTCTCCAGAATAGACATGCATCACATTACTAATACCTCTATGATCTATGTCTAATGTGTGTGTTAATATTTTTTACCTGTTGCTCAGCTAGTGATCCTCCCA
Organism: Pinus tabuliformis; assembly: GCA_031772625.1. Lineage (NCBI taxonomy): Eukaryota > Viridiplantae > Streptophyta > Pinopsida > Pinales > Pinaceae > Pinus > Pinus tabuliformis. The sequence continues at coordinate 838,656,315 of CM062816.1, forward strand.
ATGATGGGGCAGTAGAGAAGACAATAGATATGGCACCTTCACCCTTTCCTTACATTAGTAATGAGTAGGTTGAATGAAAGTGAAGGAGATAGTGATACCAAATATTGCTTGGTAGAGTGAACATGCATGCCACAAGAGACAGTGAAATATAATATTTTTAAGAAGAGGGTGCATACATGCTTAGGGAATGCATGTCACACCTTCAGTTAATTCAAGTTTAGATGTTGTTTCAAATTTAGCAATTTTAGTTTTGGATGGAGTTTTTCTATTATTAGAGATTTTATTTTGTTATTTTTAGAATGCATGATCTATTCTTCCTAAGAGGGTGTAGATCCTTAGTCAATTATGCATGATAAATTCCCATATTAGGTAGAGGACTCATATCTCAAGGAAGGGATGCATGCTTGCATGCTCTAGTTCATCTTTTGATGGAGACATACTTACTTGGCACTCTTACCATGCAACTATGGTGCACTAGGTGATCAAGTTAGGGCTATGATTTGACAAAGTCCAACCAAATAGGATTTTTCATGTGTCTATATTCATTGTACTTTCTCTCCTCTTCCTATTCTATAAGCGAGATGAAAGGTGCACCATTGTGTTGGTTATCAAGGTTTTGTTTTGAACTATTGTAGTGTATATTTTCCAGTATTCAATAGAATATAGATGCAATTGAGTTTAAATATATGCATTTTCCATAGTATTTATTTGTAAATAAACCAACTTATATATGCCTCTTCTTTATTGAAACTTTCAAGTTTTTAACTACTTAATATTTAGGTTATTCTTTCTAGGTGCAAAATATTCTTACCATTGTTAATGAAAATAAATGGATATAATATAAAGGGGTATAAAAAATGTTAATGAAAAAAATGGATACCTACAATATCTAGTGAAAGTAGGGGCTTTTTAAATTGGGAAAGTGTATTGGGTTCGTATTGGTAGGGGGTTAAATACAATGATTTTTAGAGGTATTTTCCAATATGTAGTCAAATTAAGGGTATTCTTTAGTATGCCATGAATGCACATGCTATGTTAGAGGTTCAGTGAGTGAAGTCATTGTGCTTGACCCAAGCATTGAGAGTCTAGGTCTACTTACTATGGAATTTATGAGACCAAATATTGTTTTTTTTGGAAACTAAATCCATTTGAGGAGGGGAAGGAGTTGGAGGATTTTTGTTACGCAAAACTAAACTAATGATCCTCAGTGGAACCAACCTACCAAGCATATTTTTACAGCTTCTTTTTACAATTCTTTAACCTAGTTGGATAATGAAAAATAGTGTGGTTTATATTAAAAGAATTCCTACACCACAAGGAAACATGTTGATAATCTAGATTTTGATTAAAGAAAAAATATTTTCCATCCAAAATAATTTCATCTAGAAACTTAAGAATGAGGTTCATTTCCACAAAAATCCTAGAATAAGTAGCAATGCTTCTCCTTTGAGGATTTTTTGGAGACTAAATGGAACATTCAATGGTCTAATGAAATTTAAGACTCCATATGTGCAAGAGAATATTTGGAAGCCTCACCCAAACAAGAGTAGAGGTTAAAACTTTTGTTGATGGATTGAAGGAGTAAGAACAATGTTTCATACGTAGACCAACATTTACCCAAAGCCAAGGAATTGAATTAAAGATAAACTTCCAATCCTCAACAATTTCAAACTCAACAACCAAAATAATATTAGTGAAAAGGTCAATGAAAACTTCATTATAGGAATCCATTTTTCACTAAAAGAATTATCAATATTGAGGAAATCTACTTCCTCATTAGCGTCCAAGCCAATGGGAATGGAAATGGAGGGAGCTTCATGAACTCGAATAGAATAAGAAAGGGGAAAATATTATTGAAGAAAAACATGCTTGAAAGAATCCAATTCATAAGAGAAAATGGTTGGGTCTAGAACTGACACATTATGGAGGGATAGAGAATCTATCTCACCATTAAGTGGCAAAGGCCTAGATGGGGCCATAAGGTGTGAAGGACTCAACACATATGCACCAAGGATGACAAACTAGACACCATTTTCTATACTATAAAATTCTAAATAATTCCTCTAGAAAATTGAAGAACACGAGGGTGGGATTTGAGCCTCTTATATATAGAGAAGCCTATTTGATACTAGTTTTATGACAAGACAGAAACCCTAATTTCCATATGTTATAACTTTGACCATATAGATAACAAAAATGTAAATTTTTTACCACAAGTACTTAACTATGTCTCCTTAATGTCTCAAAAAATTAATTGTCTAATGTTTCCTAAAAAAGAGTTATAGATAATATGCTAAGTTGACTCATTTAAAGGAGAAAAATCTTAGGATCATATGCTTTGAAACCAAATGTTAGTAAAAAAACACCCAAATGAGATAAAAAAAATATAAAGATAAGTAATATACTTCCAAAATATAAACTAATACATCTACAAATCTCGTTCTTATAAGGGAATCATCCATAAGGAAGGATAGAGTTTTCCATATGGAATAAGAAGTCAAAACACATTGGTAAAATCCTTATAAGTACATTAGAACTATGTCAAACATTGGATTCTCTGATATGACCCAATCAATATGAATGCCATTTTTATATGCGTTGAAAGCCATAATGATGTACAAATATCATTTTAATGTGTGTTGAAAGCCATAATGATGTACAATTAATATTTCCATTCACAATATCTCATGAATACAACATTTAAAAAAATAACATTGATGTGCTCAATAAGACCACTAAAAACAATCATTTCATGAATACATATTTATGAACAAAAAAATTCCCTAAAAACATTTCATGAATCCAAATTACATAATAATAGCAATAACTTGGTAAATAAATTAGGTTACTAGAAAGAAATATTTCATGAACTCCTTTTACAAAATATAATTCCAACCTCGTAAATAAGGCGGCTTGAACTAATAATATTCGCATAACAATTATGATGCCTAGAATTAAGCATTTCATCAATATAAGAAAGTGGAGATTTCACTAGAAAATGATTCTATTATGGATACGATTTTCATGAATTTTAATCACAAAAGAGTAATAATGACTTGGTAAATAAGGTAGACAAATTTACCTTGTATTTATTTATTAAAAGATGTAGAATCCTTCATAAGGACATTTATGTCCCCATGCTAGTTCTCATCTCATCATTGTTCTTAGTTAGATGGCTCCCAATTTAGTAAGAACATGTCCACTGCATTCATCTCCACCCGATGTTAATGGATTCATCTTAATGAATATGATATTATGGTTTATCAAATTATTTTTCAGTGTTTGTGATGCCTATTTTTGATGGAAACATATCTCTCCACATTATAAGAAAATTATTATAGATTTATTGTGTAAAAATCATCAATTGGAAAAACACTAACAAAATAATGGACACAAATCCAATTCATTACATGTTTTTCTAAATGTAAATGATGAAGCCATTGTAAACGATGAAGCCATTGTTATTGTATAATGTAAACGATGAAGCCATTGTTATTGTATAATGTAAACGATGAAGCCATTGTTATAAACGATGAAGCCATTGTTATTGTGTAAATGTATGATTAATATAATTTTGGTAAGGCAATTCATTTTTTTCCACATTTCAAAACTAGAAATAAATGATAATCATTAAGTGTATTCTATTTCGAATTATTCTAAATCCTCTCTCAATTAAGGTTCCTCTTTTTTTCAATGAATAATTAATAATGCATTTATAATCCTATAAGGAATAAGAACACCATGGCGGCCTTAAAACATACAAGAAATGTTAAATCTCAACAATAAAATAACACCATCTATAAAACTAACATGAATATCACAAAAAATAAAGAGAAATAAGTACAATAGTAACACAATATATTGCATGGATTCTTAGAGTTCTGAATGATGGAACAAATATGACATATATCTCTATAATGTCAATATGTTCTAAATTAAGTGGATTATATATATATATATATATATATATATATATAACTCTTGCTACATTAATGATATTGAAAAAACACAATTATGGGTTTTCAAGTAAATGTTATTTATAGGCTTTCATTTAAAGGAAAAAATAGTTTGAACTAAAAAATTACTTAGAGATTCTTAGATTTAGGTGGAACTAAACACTATGTTAAAGATTTTAGTGTTTGCATTAAAACAAATAAACCTATTTGACATTAATGTTGACATTTACCTTAATCTTTATATTTTTGATAGTTCATTTAATCATTACATAAAAATGAAAACATTTGTAGGTTCTATTAAAAGATAACCATGAAAGTGCACATCATTAATAATGTTGGCCTAACAATCATAATTTACTAACATAAAACGAAATCAATTTTTGGAATCAATTTTTAGTTTTCATTTAAATCAACCCGCACAATTTATATGTTTTTAATTAAACAAAAATATTATTAAAATATGAAAAAATATCTATATATTATGAAATTTTAGAGGAATTGAAGAATATTTGAAAATTTCATGATATCTTCCTATATATTGATGTAATGACTATGACATTCATTATGTACAAAATTATCTTGATTTTCTTGAAATATTGAAACAAATGTAGAGGTTGTGTCGTTCTTTATTTCTTTGGATTTATATCAATGTCATACATAATTCTTCATTTAATTAATTCTATTTCATGGTTTGTATGACCCATTTTCTTCTTTTGAAGTACTCAAGATGTCCAAAAGGAATAATCACAGATTCAACTTGAATGTGCCTGCACTAAAATAACTCCCATGTCAAGTCTATGAAATGAAAGGAACTATCATGGAGATATAATCATAGGAACTATTTCATTCATTAAATTTCCTATTCGACCATAAATATTGTTGCAAATAGAAATAAAATATAGGCCAATAGAAATACAGAAAGACAAGTTCAAGAAAAAATGGATTGCATACATCACAACGAAGCCAAATTGCATATAATTGAAGTAGATTTTACAGAAAATACGTTTTATGTTTTCCTAGTGTTCCTATGACTACAAGGAATAGCCTATAGTCTAAGAATCCACAACTTAGAGGAATACAAGTTATAAAAATCACTCAAGAGGTATACCTAGCCTAGGCCACGCCAACCCTTAACATGGTTGGTTGGATTTTTTCATTGTCTCCTCCCAACTAGTGCAAGTTTCAAATCTTGGTTTCCTTTGAAAATGAAACCCTCAAAATATAATCATGCTCGCAAAATTTGATAAAGGGAATGTGGCTATTATTTGTGTACATAATGGGGAATTCAAAACTATAACATTGATACAAAATATAAAGCAAAGAATTACTAAGAGAGTGACTATGGATTAAACTAGATAAGCAATTCTCTTATTACTACCTTGGTTCCAAATTCCCAACACTTTTACTTGCCATTACCCAAGTGGTGGATACCATATTCACTACAATTTTTATACAAATTCAATGTAGACACACTTTTGTGGGCTCTAAATTGAAAATAATTCAAATATAGTAAAAAGAAATGCATGCCTTAATGAGTTTAGAATCAGTGTTCAAATATGAAACATCTATCTAAAATGTAGAGCAAATAATAACAATGATAATATCAAATGTTTTAGCTTGATAAGATGTGAAATTCTCTTATGACCTCATTGGCTTAATTTTAGAATTCTCAATGCCATTACTTCTTGTTACTCGAGAAAATAAGGCTATATTTAATGACATTTTCTCCACCAATTCTATGCAAGGGAATCTCTTTGCGAATATTACATCACTATCATCCATACATGCAAATACCCATTCACATTTCTAATAACATGGTAATTAATCTAGCAACTCCTCACCTATTGTCATACTAGTGCTCATCTCCAACACAATTCTAGTTAACCACTAAAATATGGGTACTCAATAACAATAAAGCTTGTCCTAACTATTTATATATCCAATTATCTAAAAAATAATCAAATGCTCTAGAACCAAGTATGATGGAGATGTTCTCATATACCTACATAATATGTCAACTTAAAAAGAACATAATAATGACAAAGAATGCTATCTTAATTACCTAAATATTTTGAATCGGTTGTCACATATATTGTTAACAAATATAATTATTTATATATATACCTGTAGTATAGACAAATATAAATTTCAATAAATATAAAAAATATAGATAAATTTGATATATTAAATTTATATAAATTATGTATTTATATAAAAATAGAAATGTGATATTTATTATTCTTCTTTCTAATTTAATTTAATTTTAATAGATTTATTTATTTAAAATAAATGTTTGATAAATTTAGAATTAAAATAAGTCTTTAATATTAAATTAAAGGAAAAGAATGCTCACAAAATATGGGCATACCATCACTAAGACCGCATCGACTAAACTAATACTACATCGAGTAAAGTACATCGTTGGGCAAAAATATGAAGATATCACTGTGATCACTTCGAAACAATTAATGCTTCCCAAAAATATGGAATATCCCGCTCATATTTCATAATGCCATTAATACAGCATTGAGTAAATATAATTGTGGGACATTTAAGTTTCAGCGCAGGGTTGGACTTTGCATACATTTGATTCGTTTTTCTTTATTTATTGAATCTTTAATTGACAAGGACGAGATCGGGAGCGGTTTGGTTGGGATTTTTCTTTCAGAAAGCACGAGGAAGGTGGCACTTTCTCACATGGATACCGCATTTTTGGAAGTATTGATTTATGAAAGACAGACTTTTGCAGACAATGAAAACTTGAATACATAATAGATGCAAGCATACGCGTGCAGGAGTCTGATGAATTCCCTTCAAGTCGGGTTAGTTGGCGAGCTTAAATTCTGGTTGCTGGAAATCAAGTTGGCATTACGTAAGCGTACCGAGGATTTACACTGTTGTTTTATCAACCATGGCAGTCTCTCCATAAAGAGTAATTACAGATACGCTGGAGAGAAATACGTGAGGGTTTCAAAGATGTAGACGTGACGGCCCTCAATATATAGAGACGATCGTTGGTGAAAAGAATGGCGTTGTATTTGCATCGATACGTCACCGCGCAATCATCTGATCCGGTGAAGAGAAGCTCGTCAGCGGCGAGCTCTGATCGTCTGGTTCTCCAACACCATGGAGACAATCAGACCTCACAATGTGGCCGCCGATACCGTCGTCCTGCGGCACGACGGGCTACTGTTTCACCAGATCCGATGACAACACGGTCACAAGGACCTGGGGAGAACTCCATCGTGGTCACGTTCAGTCCATTCTGTGTGGGGTGACAGTTACGGATTCTATATATTTTCTGCCTTGAGTTTATTTTAGTTTAATATAACTGCTTTGGTTTACATAACGATTGGTTTGGTTTACATAACGATTTGTGATACAGCGTCCTTATCCAAACTTACCTTCCAAGTATCTGTAGTTCTGTGATTCTCAAAGAGGCTTCCAGAGAGTTCGTAAAGGTTGCTATTCATGTCATGGGAGGGCACAGAAGTCCCGAGTGGGTTACACGAAAAGCACCGCGCAATATTGTCTTCCTCACGGCAGTGAACATATGTATTGTAGCCATGTTAGGGCAGATAACATATGTGTTACCAATTCATGTTTTGATTCTTGATTTTAGGAATGTTTTAGATCTCATTCCAAAATATTCCACAATCACAATTAAATTCACAATGTATTGTGCTCATTTAATCGAAGAAAGGCAGCAAACCCCATGTATTGTGCCCATCTAGTGAAAGAAGGGCCGCAAAGGTTAGAAAAAGGAGGACTATACTACAATTTGTATGCTTATTTGAAAGTGCAATTGTATGTTTATTTGAAGTGCTATATAATATATGTCTTATTTGTAGATTAACAGTTATATTATGGTATATATTTATTTTTAATTTATTTATATACTAGAAAATGTAATTTAAACCCTAACAAATTGTATGAAAAAGTATATGGTTCATTTGTAGTTTAACATTTATATTATGGTATATATTTATTTTTAATTTATTTATATAATAAAAAAAATGTAATTAAACCCTAACAAATTGTATGAAAAATTATATGGTTTAATTTTAATAAAAAATTGGGTTATATTTATATATCTAGTTAGAAGTTTTTATATGCTTCATCCTAACCAACATGTTATAGACGTAAAAGAATTTAATTTGGAATGTTATAAAATTAATATTTCCGCTTTCTTTTTTCCTTTTTAGTTTAGTTTATTACTGTTAATTTAGAATGTTATAAAATTAATATTTCCACTTTCTTTTTTCCTCTTTATTTTATTACTAAATTTATATGAGATGTATTTAAAATATAAAAAACAAGTTCATATTCATCTTGAACTTATTCACGGTTAATGGAAATCAAATTTAGAAAATGTAAATTTCCTTTTAATTATAAAAAATATTATCATCTAGCAGATTTGGTCTTTCCCTGAGCTTAATACTCTTGAAAAACTTGTTATTAAAATAAATATAAATTATAATGTATATTAAATGACAAATTGTTATAATGTTTTTTGATATTGGAAAATTAAAATTAAGTTTTCTTTATTTTTTAGATTACTATTATATAATGAATTAATTATAATATTCAATTTTTGAAATTTCATTTATTACTTTTAATTTATTAGATAAAAGGAAAATACTTTTGGTAAACATATTCACGGTTAATGGAAATCAAATTTAGAAAATGTAAATTTCCTTTTAATTATAAAAAATATTATCATCTAGAAGATTTGGTCTTTCCCTGAGCTTAATACTCTTGAAAAACTTGTTATTAAAATAAATATAAATTATAATGTATATTAAATGACAAATTGTTATAATGTTTTTTGATATTGGAAAATTAAAATTAAGTTTTTTTATTTTTTAGATTACTATTATATAATGAATTAATTATAATATTCAATTTTTGAAATTTCATTATTACTTTTTATTTATTTGATAAAAAGAAAATACTTTTGGTAAACATATTTTTTTTGGTATGTAAGCACCCACAGGGATATTTTTTTTTGTATGTAAGAACCCACGGGGATTTGAACCAATGACTTATCACAAGCAGTGGCTTAACAGTACACCCATTCACCGTCAATCCAAAGCCTAGCAAACAATAAAAATATTTTTTAATAACAATGAGAGTGAATCTTTTAATTATGGTTGTATTTTATTTTTTATTTGAGTTTAATTTAATTTTATTATTACAATCAATGTTATTGTATTGCATTTTATTTATTTTATTTTATTATTACAATTAATATTATTTTTTAGTTCTAATTTTTTAAATCTAAATTTTTAATTTTTTTATTAAAATAGATTAGAAAACATTAATAAAGATTTATTGTAATTCAACTATAATTATTATGATTAAAATAAAATTGCTTTAAATTATTATTTTAAATTTATTAATTTTTAAAATATAAAAATTAAATATAAGTCATTTGATATTTAAAATATTTTTAATTTATTTAAAAAAATGTTAATATAAAATAACTTTATTTTTAATGATATTTATATAATTGATATATACTATGTTTTTTTGTTTAGTAACGGCGAGGTTATATCAGAATCATGTTTAAGAATAACACCCAAATAATATTGAGAATTGAACTGGTAACTTAACATTTAAGAGTACCTTAATAGCACATTGATCTAAAACCCATGGATTATATATAACAAGTTTTAAAAAACCATGTTTATATATATATATATATAGTTAAAGTGAAACCTATATCTTTAAATATTGTAAAAGTGAAACTCTGTTCGTCAAACAAGCCCCTACCAGTCCTTGCTTTCCTAACGTCAAGCAAGCAATAAATTCCTCACCATCGGAATGGTGAGCCCCTACCGGTCCTCTCCTCTCCCTCTTGGGTTTACTTATTGGCCCCCCCAAATAAGTAAAAAAAGAGTCGAGCACCTAAAGGTGATGGCGGCCTTAACAGTCGAGCCTGCTTACGCATCCTTAATAGTCGAGTACCTAAAGGTCCTATGGTAAAATCTCAAAATAATCAATAAAAAATAGTTACAAACTATGTCCACTGATTAATGTAGACTGACTATAACCCACGATTTTTAAACCACATACTAATCACATAAATCACAATTAAAATAAAAAACTAAAATACTAATATTTATTAGTATTATTTTATATACACTTCTTTCACTTAAAGGCTTATAAAATGGTTCAGTTACTTATTTATATATACTCACATGTTTAGTCTAACTTATATACAAAATAGTCTTTTTTCACGGTATATTTTTTTTGTTAATTTTAATTAAAAAATGGTATACATTTTTTAAAAACTTGAGTTTAATTTGTTTAGTTTATAGAATTTGAGTGCCCCAAGGGTTCTTTACTTGGCTGAATTGTAACATCCCCGGTAAGTTCGCATGAAAATGCATGGAGTTAAGAAAATTTTAACACAATTTACCCACATGTAACTATCCAAATTACTATTCCAGATTCCTCATTAACCACTAGATATAATCTTCATCATTACATAGAGTAACTTTAGTAAAGTAATAGTAAGTTACATAACCATTAACAAGCACTATTGTAGCATATAAAATTTCTGATATAACCTTGCATCATTTTCATGATTCCTTTAACTAGATTAGTTGATCACAGACTTGATATTATAAGCATAAATCATGCAAGGAATCCACATGATTAAAGTAGCACAACAAGAAACGACATCATTAGGCACTAATATATCATGGAAACCCTGTAGGGTGAAAACCAACAAACGTTTAATTTTATTATTAAACACTCATGAGTTCACTACTCACTCAATGGACCAGAAAGTATTTAATTTTAATATTAAATGCTCGTGAGGGTGTTCATCACTCACTCTGGTTATAAGGGAGTCCATCCCTTGACCATTGTCATCAAACTTTAGAAAGAAATATATCTAAAATGAACATCACTAGCTATAAGTTGTTACAATCATGATGATCATTTACCCACAAGTCCTTTAAAACTAAGTCTTTACAACCCAATTCTTCCTCTCTGTGGATCATCCTGTAGCTAACATTCCTTCAATATGAATAAACCATTAGTTTATCACTTGCCATAACATTTGACACAATCCATCTTTCGCATATGTTGCAGTATTTCCTGCAACACGTGTTACAAGAAGCTTGATATTATGATGATGTCAAAAGGTGATAAAAAAAATAATTATTAGTAATGCTTCAACATCTATTCATGTGCATCCATAAATCATAACAAATACTAGGGCATGCATTCTTCACATGCATTAATAAAAGCTTAATAAATACCGATTAACCATTATTCCCCTCACACACACACATATTCTTTCTCTTTTAAAAAAAGCAAACAACTACACTCTTCACATTCCTTACTAGCATCTTAGCTTTGATCTTTGTGCATGTAATTATATATTAAGAGAAACTAGCCTCTCAATTATGTCATTATGTGCTCTTTTACATAAAAACTAATACATTAGATATTATTCTTATTCATGCCACTGCATGTTATTTTTGAGATACTATGCTTGTGTATGTAACTACATGTTTTTTCCTACAACATTTTGACAATTTTCTTCCAAAGGGGAAGTATTTATAATAATTATAGTACCTGAAAATACATGACCTATTCTAAAATTGAGTTAACACATTAATAATGATTTCTTGCATGCAAACACTTATTCATTGATATGATAGTTATTCTTCTTGCATAAACACACATATCCCTTTTGCTAAAGAAGTTAAATACATCTTGCATGCAAATGCATAATATTTTTCACAAAATAATTAACACATTCTTTCATGCAATATAAATTCTTTCCCAAATCATACTAACATAATCACCCATATTATTTTCGTGAAAATTAACATCATGGCTATAGTCTTATGCACCTCTACATAATTCTTTTCCAAAAGAGTTCATAATAATTATTTCTTCCATGCATATTTTTTTCAAAGAATCCAACACCATAGTTGTACTTTTCATGGATGTAAAGATCATATTTTTGTTCAAGAGATCAAACAAAACATTTCTATTTTTCGTGCAAGAAAATAACATATCTCTTTTCAAGAAATATCAAATGTAATAATTCTATTTTTGTACATGAAAAAAAATTATTTCCTCTCAAGAAACATCAAGCAAAATAGTTCTATTTTGTGCACATTTTCATCAATAAAATATAATAAAATAAACATATATTCCTATTTAAGAGTCTAGTGGTTCTTAATCTAATGCATAGGAATCATGTGAATAACTTCAAAGGAATTAATAGTCTAAATTCCCACACATAATTGCATGCAATCATTTTTTCTAATAAAATAACTCAGTTTCCTTATCTTTTCTCAAGCAAAGCTCACATGCATTCTTTATGAAAAATAGCATGACTTCTTAAATATTTTTGTGCATGAAACCTATGTTCTTTTAACACATCACCACTCCTTCTACGCATACAAATACACAATATTTTTTGAAAACAAACATGGGTTCTTTTCTATATGCACATGTTTCATAAGCAAGTTTCTAAGAAAATAATCCTCATTCTTATCGTTTAATGCACAATAATTCATATGTTTTTCTTTCCAAAGAATTAGCACAACTAATTTATCTTTTACCATGAAATGTTTCTAAAATAACATGACTAATATTTTTTTGCCACAAATTCATATGCACTCTTTCATTTTCTTTTTCCAAGAAATTATTCTTTGACTGCATGCAAGAGATATATTTTCTTTCAAATAACCTATTCTTTTTATTGCATGAAAATATATATATTTTATTTAGGATATGAAATGTATTACTATCTCATACGTGACAGGTTTCCATGTGTTCTTTTTCAAGATCTCTTCCAAATGACTAGCGAAATAAACATATATTATTTCCTTTTCCAAGAAAAGCAATGTAGCTTTCTACACATTAATTCCTTGTAATTTTGTTTCCTATTCAAATAATATAGTGTCTTTATCTTTTCTGTGCAGGTTCACATGCATTTTAGTTCAAGAAAGTATATCATTGCTTCTTTATCCTTATATGAGATTTTCACATAGATTCTTTTCAAAAAGTTCTCATGCAGTTTTGTTTTCAAATATTACCCTCTCAAAATCATGTTATTTTTAATTCACAAGATTCTTAAGTGTTTTCCTCCAAATAAAAAAGATAACTTAATTTTTAAAATAGACAATGAAATATAATTGAGATAACACAACTTATATTTCAAATTTGTTGAGTGGCCTCTTCTATAGTGACTCCTCATTCTTTCCTCGAAATAGATGTCGAAAACTACGAACAATGGCGAGATAACATGGATGGAAGACAACACAAGTTCAAAATAGATACACACAAGAGTAGGGGTTTTACTACTCAGATGTTTACAAAAACACCAATGTACATAACTCCATGACATTGCGATTTCCCAAAACATGGTGGCATTCCCTTTCTTTTTATTCCTTCATTTGTGAGGTTCCTTAGTGTCACATCTTAGAAAGGTGAAATGAAATGTATTTGGATGACTATAAGAGCTTCCATGCAGGAAACAGAGTGAGAGATACCCCTTCTACACCTATAATAAATCCTAACAACAAGAGGGAAGCGAAATACTCCAAGGGCCTCAACAATTGACTCAATATTGGTGGTTGGTTGGCACTGGATTCATTCAATGGTTTCCATCAATCTCACTATGTTCCCCTTACACTTATGATGTGCCCTTACAAATATGAAGACCATCACTTCCCACCCACAGAAACAAAAATTGTCTCATGTCATTCTCCTAGTCATTTTAGTTTCTAGAATGATAAAATTAATTTGCAACAAATTCTTAAATGATTACACCTATAATAATTTACTAATTTTTTTATTAATTCAACGTAGGTTGGTTGGGGATATTACATACTCCCTTCTTTAATGTAAACACCATCCTCGATGTTTATCATTAACTTTTACTCACAATATAATAATCTAAACCACCGAAAAGTGGATCCTTCCCCTTGAAAATCAAGGATTTCATTTCCAAGAAATACTAATAATAAAAAACAATAACATTTTATAAATAGTCATAAGCATTTACAACTGCAAAAATAAGCAATTTCTACTTTTGATCACTTAGCCATTATTTAATTTTGCAGAAATAAAAACAAAGTCTCTATACCAACTTACCATTACTTGCCAATTACTCTAGGAAACCATGGTTACCTTATGTAATAAGTTCAATTGCAGGTGGATTCACAACCTCTACAACAAGCATCATGTAATATATGATCAAGAAATTCAACATAGTCACATTAGTCACAATATTTTCAATCCAATGCAATATGAATCATTCATACAATGTCAAGTGATATTTTAGCCACTGTATTTCCACAAGTACTTAGACAGAACTAACCCTCTAATCATCAAAATGGTAAATCACTACACCAAGTGCATAGTATTAGTAGTTCTAAAAGTACTAAGAGAGTACCTAGTTCTCTAATCATTGAAATAATCAATAACTTTGCCAAGTGTAAACTATCGTATCCCTTGTTAAAGACATTCACAAGATTGGTAATACAATAAAGGAACTTTCACTTTCGGTATTTCCTTTCTGAGCATTAGGCTCACTTCCTGTCAAGATGTACATATAATATTCTAACAACCATATAGAAAATTAATTTTTAACACAATATATAATTGATTAGTTACTTTGTTCTATATGAGAACCAAAGTGGAAAAATAATGCTCCTCCTAACCAATGGGAATTGGTTTCCACAACTAGCTCGAGCCATTTTCACATCTAGAAATTTCTCTAACAAAGATCATAGTAAGTCAAGTATAGAATTTACTTGACTAACCAACTCAAGAATTCCAATGACTACAGGAGCTCCAATACAAGATTCAACTTGGAAGTGTTCTACATATCCCAGTAACCTCACATGAAAATGCATGGAGTTAGAAAATTTTAACACAATTTACACATGGGTAACTATCCAAATGACTATTCCAGATTCCTCAGTAACCACTAGATAAAATATTCATCATTACATAGAGTAATTTTAGTAAAGGAATAGTAAGTTACATAACCATTAACAAGCATTGTTGTAACATATAAACTTTTTGATGTAACCTTGCATCATTTTCATGATTTCTTTAACTAGATTAGTCAATCACATGCTTGATATTATAAACATTAGCTCCTGCAAGGAATCCACATGATAAAACTATCACAACAAACAACCACATCATTAGACACCAATATACCGTGAAAACTCCGTAGAGTGAAAACCAAAAAATATTTAATTTTATTATTAAAGACTCATGAGGGTGTCCACCCCTCAATCAATGGTTATAAGGGAGTTTATCTGTTGACCATTATCATAAAATATAACAAAGAAATACATTTTAAATGAACTTCACTAGCTATAAGATATTCCAATCATCATGATATAATTTACCCACAAGGCATTTAAAATTAAGTCTTTATGACCTGGTTCTTCCTATTTGTGGATCATCCTACAACTGTAATTTATTCAATCTACATAAACCACTAGTTTATCACTTGCCATAATGTTTAACACAACCCATCTTTTGCATGTGTTGCATAATTTATTGTAACAAGTATCAACAAGAAACTTGATATCATGATGAGATCAAAGGGTGATCA
The DNA here is from genome assembly GCA_031772625.1 of Pinus tabuliformis. Taxonomy (NCBI): domain Eukaryota; kingdom Viridiplantae; phylum Streptophyta; class Pinopsida; order Pinales; family Pinaceae; genus Pinus; species Pinus tabuliformis. Next base: position 838,671,882 of record CM062816.1, read on the forward strand.
TACAAATCATTATTAGTGATTCATCAAAATCTATTCATGTACATCCATAAAACATAAACAAATATCAATAACTTCTTTTTTCACATCCATTAATAAAAGAATACAACATATTTATAAAGAAATATCGCATTAACCATTATTCCCCTCACACATGCACACATCATTTCTCTTTTCCAAATACAAACCACTACACTACATTCACATTCCTTACTAGCATCTTAGCTTTGATATTGAGCATGCAATTATATATCTTAAGAGAAACTGCCCTCTCAGTTATGGAATTATGTGTTCTTTCCCATAATAAATAATACACTATATATTATTCTTATGCATGCGACTACATGTTCTTTCTAACACCATTTTGACAATTTTCTTCCAAAGGAGAAATATTTACAATAACTATACTACTTGAAGATACATGCCTTATTCCAAAATGGAGTTAACACATTAGTAATTATTTCTTACATGCAAACATTTGTTCATTAATATGATTGCTATGCTTCTTAGATAAACACACATCTCCCTTTCCCAAAAGTAACTACATCTTGCATGAAAATACATAATATTTTCCACAAAAGCATTAACACATTCTTTCATGCAATACAAATTCTTTCCAAAATTGATCTGAATTGGATCCATAGAAAGACTATCGAGAACCATGACTGAAACAGGTCAAACAAATCTCTAAGGAAATCCAAAACAGTATCAAAAACACCCTGAACTAGTGGCATTGGCAGTCGACGTGGAACGACGAGGACCTCGGTCAAAGCGCATTGATTGAGGCCCATGGAGACCACGCAGGAGGCTAAAGTAGCCCTTGGGATCCCTGGAATAGGAAAAGGGCGAGGTTTCTGATGCTCGATTAGCGCACATCGCTGGGCGAATAGGGCCAAAATGGAGGAAGCCTAAGCACTCAGTCGTGTTGGGAACTGGAGGACCGCGGGCGGAAAAGGTAAAAGCGCTAAAGTACAGAGGTGAGATCCGCGCTCTAGAAACCAGCGATATTGATCGAGGCAACCTTGAATGGTAAGAGGTTTTGGACAAGAGTGGAGCGATTCCATACATCGATCGACACATGGCAAGTGGAGGTGAGAGAAAACCACCATTGATCACGTGCTATCAGTCGAGCAAGTCAACCACGCGAAACATGTGAATGGCGTCAGATGTGGAGGGCCCAGATCGGATGACTGAGATTGCACCCGATGGAGGAAGTGGAATCGACAGGGGATTAAGCTGCGTTCTAAAGATATTTGGAATCCATTTGATCACCACGGTGGAGGAAGAACGCATCCACGACGTAACTGAAGAAACGAACCGATGAGGCATGCTGGCCCCATTTAGAGGAGGACAAGTGGTCACTCCCTGAGTGTTCATGATGATGTCGAACGTAGGGAACTCCAAGCGTAGCTGTAGAAGGCGAATCGGCACAGGTGGAAGAGGAACCGAACAAGCATAGGGATCGAATGGCTAAAGCCATGAATAGAGATAGTCGAATTAGTCAGAGTTGATTTGGAGTCAGAATTGAGAGGAGTCCAAGCGACCAAGAGAGACAGTGAACAGTGAACCCTAAGAGGAGGACTGAACATAGAGAATAGTAAATCCAAGCAGAAGAGACAGAGGGTGAAGCTGACCACAGGAACCATCGAGCACTAGAGGGCTTGAAGATTCAAGTCTTCCCATAGAGGAATCTATCCGGATTGAGAATCACATTTGGCTCTTTCCACCAAGGGTCACAGAGCTGGTAGGAAGAAGAAGAGTCCGTGTACTCCAAGTGGCTTGGGGAATCCAAGAACCACCCTGCCAAGCAAAATCTACTTCAGGAGAACTCATACTGAGTCCCTGTATTGTGATTTCTCTGCTGAAAGACATAATAAAACAAGGCCACCACTGAAGCTGGACCGAAGACGTAGCCCTGGAGAATAGGGTGAACTCCTTATTAAAATTGTTTGTGTCTTTGTGTTGCTTACTGTATTTCTCTGCTATCTCTCCATTTTATTGTCTATGTATTGGCAATCTTATCGATCCATTGTTTCAATAACACAGAACACACACCAGCACATGAGTTTGTAATACCTTTAGGTTAATAAATCTTTAATTGATGGCCCTCATAGGGTGAATATCAGATCAAGTGGTATCAGAGCTCAAGGCTGTAAGGTTAGACAAGCTTGTGTTGGTATAGCTGTGAATGCTCACAAGATCAAAGCTCAAATTAGGAGAAGGAGAGTTGGTGGAAACTAATCCTGAAATTGGAAGAGTCTATCCTCGAAATACCATGTCAAAAGAAAGTTCTATGGGGCCAGACCCTCAATTCATAGAGAGTTTCCTAGCTATAAAGTCTATGGTTGAAGAAATGTACAGAGACTTTAGAAAGCAAAAGGTGGAAGATGCATCAAGCTCTAAGCAAGAGAAAGAAGAAGATGAGTCTCACTTCCATGACAACTCCAAAGGAAAGGGAAAAGAGGAAAACTTTCTCACACCTCCTAATAGCCCTATACATAATAAGAAAGCATATTTGATTAAGTTAGATGTTAAATTTGATTTGCCCATATATGATGGAGAGATAAATGCTAAAAAACTGGACAATTGGATTAGACAAATTGATGTGTATTGCAGGGTACAGAACATAAACTCAGACAAGAGTAAGATTCAGCTCGAAAGCCTATGCCTAGGAGGCACTGCCCTGGTTTGGTGGGGAGGTATAACCCAAGCTAATATGAAAATCCATGGTAAGACCATCTCTGTCTGGAGTGACTTCGTTTCTGCAATCAGAAAACAACTCTATCCATTGGCCTACATGCAGCAGGCCATGATGAGTTAGCAAACTCTTCGGCAGTTGAAGGGGAAAAGTGTACAAGGGTATACTCAAGAGTTAAGAAAGAGAGCATTGACGTTGGGTATCTCACTAGATTCACCAGAGACTCTTTTGAAGTACATTGGTGGTCTACATAGCTACATGAGGCATACCATCCTCATGTTTAATCCCACTAGTATAAATGAGGTATCTGTACAAACTACTCATCTAGAGGCTAGAAGAAAGAATGGCAATCCAGAATTTGGGGGACCATCCCAACCCACTATAAGCAAGAGCAAGGAGAAAAGAAAATAGAAATGGAAGGCAAGGAAGGCTAACACTGCATAGAAAGCCAAAGCTTCATGCACTCACTATAAAAAGGAGGGGCATGATGATGAACATTGTTGGATTCTGCATCCAGAGCTGAGACCTAAGAAGTCCAAGGGCAAGAAGAAGAAAACAACTGCAGCTATTCAGAGAGATTTAGGGTCAGACTCGGGAGATGAAACAACTATAGCAGCCACAAGTATAAGAGGTAAGAATTCTGAAGCATCTACTAGTAATTCTACTCAATCTATTATTGATGAAGAAAATGAGAGAAAAAGACATGAGCTTTTCCATATTCGCGTTATTTCCAAAAATCAAAAGATTGATACTTTGTTTGATAGTGGCTCTCAAGTAAATTTGATTTCTGAAGCAATTGTAAAGAAATTAGGATTAGCAGCTACACCTCACAAGAAACCATACCCATTAGGATGGTTGAATAATAAAGCACAACTACAAGTGACTAGACAGTGCAAACTCAAGTTTTCTTTTGGGTCAGCATTTGTAGATGAGGTTGAGTTAGAGATAATCCCTTTGGATATATGTGGAATTGTTTTAGGAAGTCCTTACCTGTATGATATAACGGATATTTTCTATAGAGTTGAGAACAAGTATCTACTGATTAAAGATGGAATCGAATACTTTGTAAGAGCTCATAAGCTCAAGAATAATTATACTCTCATAAACTCATGACAGATGAAAAGAATGATTAATTCATGCAAACAATTCTTACTGATGGTTGTAAAGGAAAAGAAACCTGATAAAACCATTGTATTTGAGGGCTGTAATGCTGAACAACAGGCTAATATAGAAAAGGTTGTTTCAGAGTATGATGTCTTGTTTCAAGAACCTAAAGGTTTGCCACCCAAAAAGGGAATAGTACATGATATTATTTTGCAGCAAGATGTTCCATTGCCTAACATTGGGATGTACAGGTTGTCTGCTTTAGAGAATGCTGAAATCAAGAAGCAGGTGTAGGAGTTGCTCGAGAAGGGCTTCATCAGGCCTAGCACATCACCATGTGGGTCACCAATCGTTTTGGTGAGAAAGAAATATGGCTTGTGGAGAATGTGCATTGATTACCGAGCACTGAATAAGATAACGATCAAAAATCATTATCCCATTCCTTGCATAGATGATATTTTAGATCAATTAAAAGAAGCTGTTTATTTCACCAAGCTAGATTTGCATAGTGGATACCATTAGGTTAGAGTTACAGAGCAAGATGCATGGAAGACTGCTTTCAAAACAAAGTAGGGATTGTATGAATGGCTGGTTATGCCTTCTAGCTTAACTAATTCTCCTACTACTTTCATGAGATTAATGAATGATGTCCTTAGACCTTTTCTTGATGATTTTGTTATTGTGTATTTGGATGACATTCTGATTTTTCGTAAAACGTCAGAAGAAAATTTAAAGCATGTTAAGTAGACATTAGATGTTTGAAAAGAGAAAAACTTTATGTTAAACTCTCAAAATGTGAATTTGGCAAAACATCTCTAAACTACTTGAGTCATATAATAGGGGGAGGTGACTTGAAAATAGATCCCTCTAAAGTGGCAGTCATTGTGAACTGGCCTAAACCCAAGTATGCTGCAGAAGTGAGAAGCTTCCTAGGAGCAACACAATATTGGAGGAAGTTCATCTCTAACTTCTCCTCGATTGCAGCTCCCTTACATGATTTAACAGGATTGAATAAGGTGTTTCAGTGGGGAGGCAAACATCAGAAAGCCTTCGACACCTTGAAAGAGAAAATAAGTACAACACCTGTACTAGCACTGCCAGATTTACAAAGACTATTTGAGATCCAAACTGATGCCAGTGACTATGCCATGGGAGCAGTGTTGACACAGCATGACAAACCCATATGTTATCATTTTGAGACTTTTAATCCTACAGTAGTTAACTATCCTACATATGATAAAGAATTGTATGCATTAGTTCAGAGTGTGAAAAAGTGGAAACATTATTTAATGGGTAAAGAGACAGTAATACTTACTGATTATCAGCCACTTCAGTATCTACACTCCCAAACTAAGTTGCAACAATCAAGACATTAAAGATGGATGGGTTTTCTACAATAGTTTCACTTAGTCATCAGATATAAAAAGGGTATACATAACAAGGTTGCATACATGTTATCTAGACCCATTATAAATGCATATGCCATACTTAAGCATAATTCTGTGCTACAGGAAAGCTACATAGAACAATATGCTCAGGATATGGGTTTTAAACATGTATATGCAACTTTGAGTCAAGGCAAAAGAGTAAAAGAGTTGGACTATCATATAAAGGATCGACTCTTATACCATTGTGGGAAACTCTGCATTCCACAAATGGAGAGGATACAGATAATTAGGGAAGCACACACTTCTCTGATATCAGGTCACTTTTGGGTAAGAAAAATAGTTGCATAGCTGCCAAGATTCTGTTATTGGCCAAAAATGAATGAGACAGTTTCTAGATATGTAAGAGGGTGTGCCATGTGTGCTAAAAGCAAGCCCAACAATAGAAAACTAGGCTTGTACACTCCATTGCCAGTTCCTTCTCACCCTTGGGAAAGTGTTTCCATGGAATTTGTTGGAGGATTGCCTAAATCTAGGAAAGGTCATGATTATCTATATGTTGTTGTGGATAGGTTCAGCAAAATGTGTATTTTGATACCTTGTAGTAAACAAATCACAACTAAACACACTGCAAAATTGTTCTTTGAACATGTATGGGTTCATTTTGGATTACCCACTTCCATTGTATCTGATCGAGACACCCGATTTGTGGGGAAGTTTTGGTCTAGTTTGTGGGAACTGATGGACACCAAGTTAAAGAAAAGCATAGCTTTTCATTCACAAACAGATGGCTAGATAGAAGTAGTAAACAGGACTATGATCCAGTTACTGAGAGGATATTACAGTAAACATCCTAAGATCTGGGATGAACACTTGTGTTATGTGCAACATGCTTACAACAGAGCCAAACATTCTTCTACATAGAGATCTCCTTTTGATACCTGCTTTTGTTTCACACAAAGGTCTCCTTTGGATTTTGTCTTTGGTAAAGATACCATGGTTGATGGACACAGTGATGTGGACAAGGCAACTAGGTTCATTAAACAGATCTAGGAGATCTATCAGGCAGTACAGGAACAGCTGGAAAAGAGCCAGGCCAAGTATAAGGCTAGGCATGGTAAGCATCAAATGGAGCATAGTTTTCAAGTTGGAGACCAAGTCTAGCTGTATATCAGAAAGGACAGGATGCAAGGTGAAGGTAAAAAGCTAAAGCCTATCAGGTATGGACCTTTTATAATACTTGAAAAAATTGGTGAAAATGCTTTTCACCTTGATCTACTAGCTTACATGCACATCTACTCAGTCGCAAATGCAAATTGTTTGAGATTGTTTGAACCTTCAATGATTGAGGACCCTGAAGAGAAAAGTCAATTTCCTTCTATTGATGACCTGCTACCTGAATACCTAAATGAGTTGCAGGAAGACACCGTGTTGGACTGGAAGGTGAGAACAACACACTGGGGAGAAGTTGAGTACCTCAAGATTGGGCTCAAAGGTTCAAAGCCGAGAAGCGCAAAGTGGGTTGAGTTTGGACAAGTGAAGAAACAATATCCTCACTTAGTCGATGCTTGAAAACCAACTTTTGGTGGTCCAAAAGCTTTTTCGTTAGGAAGGTCGTGATCTAAATTGGATCCATAGAAAGACTATCGAGAACCATGACTAAAACAGGTCGAACAAATCTCTAAGGAAATCCAAAATAGTATCAAAAACACCCTGAACTAGTGGCAATGGCAGCCGACATGGAACGACGAGGACCTCGGTCAAAGCGTGCTGACCGAGGCCCATGGAGACTGTGCAGGAGGCCAAAGTAGCCCCTGGGAGCCCCGGAATGGGAAAAGGGCGAGGTTTTTGATGCGCGATTAGTGCACATCGCTGGGCGAACAGGGCCAAAATGGAGGAAGCCCGAGCACTCGGTCGCGTTGGGAACTGGAGGACTGCAGGTGGAAAAGGTAAAAGCGCTAAAGTACAAAGGCGGGACCCACGCTCTAGAAACCGGTGGTATTGATCAGGGTGCCCTTGAATGGTAAGAGGTTTTGGACGAGAGCGGAGCGATTCCATACAATGATCAATGCATGGCAAGCGGAGGTGAGAGAAAATCACCATTGATCACACACTATCGGTCGAGCAAGCCGCGTGAAACGTGTGCATGGCGTCGGATCTGGAGGGCCCAGATCAGACGGTTGAGATTGCACTCGATGGAGGAAGCAAAATCGACAGGGGATTAAGCCACATTCTAAAGAGATTTGGAATCTGTTTGACCGCCATGGTGGAGGAAGAACGCATCCACGGTGTAACTGAAGAAACGAACTGACAAAGCATGCTGGCACCATTTAGAGGAAGAAAAGTGGCCACTCCTTGAGCGTTCATGATGACACTGAATGCAGGGAACTCCAAGCGCAGCTGCAGAAGGTGAATTGACACAGGTGGAAGAGGAACCGAATAGGCATAGGGATCGAATGGCTAAAGCCATGAACAGAGACAGTCAAATCAGTCAGAGTTGATTTGGAGTCAGAATTGAGAGGAGTCCAAGTGACCAAGAGAGACAGTGAACAGTGAACCCTGAGAGGAGGACTGAACACAGAGAATAGTAAAGCCAAGCAGAAGAGATAGAGGGCTGAGCTGACCACAGGCAGCGTCGAGCACCAGAGAGCTTGAAGATTCAAGCCTTCCCATAGAGGAATCTGTCCAGACTGAGCATCACATTTGGCTCTTTCCATTATAGACCAAGGGTCACAGAGCTGGTAGGAAGAAGAAGAGTTTGTGTACTCCAAGTGGCTTGGGGAATCCAAGAACCACCCTGCCAAGAAAAATTTGCTTCAGGAGAACTCATATTGAGTCCCTATATTGTAATTTCTCTGCTGAAAGACATAATAAAATAATGCCACCATTGAAGCTGGACCGAAGACGTAGCCCTGGAGAATAGGGTGAACTCCTTATTAAAATTGTTTGTGTCTTTGTGTTGCTTACTGTATTTCTCTGCTATCTCTCCATTTTATTGTTTGTGTATTGGCAATCTTATCGATCCATTGTTTCAATAACACAGAACACACACCAACACATGAGCCTGTAATACCTTTAGCTTAATAAATCTTTAATTGATGACCCTCATAGGGTGAATATCAGATCACAAATCATACTAACATAATATCCCATATTCCCTTCGTAAAAATTAACATCATGGCTATAGTCTTATGCACCTCTATATCTATTAGTTTCCAAAATAATTCATAATAATTAACTTTTCCATGCATATTTATTTTCAAAGAATCCAACATCATATTTTTACTTTTCATGACTGTAAAGTCATATTTCCTTTCAAGAGATCAAATAAAATATTTCTATTTTCTTTGCAAGAAAATAACATATCTCTTTTCAATAAATATCAAATGTAACAGTTCTATTTTTGTACATGCAAAGAACTTATTTCCTCTCAAGAAACATCAAGCATAGCAGTGTTATTTTTGTGCATATTTCCCGTCAAGAAAATCTAATAAAATAAGCACATATTCCTCTTTAAGAGTCTAGTGGTTCCCTTCAGGAATCTATGTGAATAACTTCAAAGGAATTAATAGTCTAACTTCCAATTCATAATTCCATGTATTTTTTTTCAATAAAATAATTCAGTTTCCTTATCTTTTCTCAAGCAAACCTCACATGCATTCTTTATGAAAAATTGCATGACTTCTCAAATATTTTTATGCATGAAACCTATGTTATTTTAGCACAACCTTCATTCCTTCTACACATACAAACTCACAATCTTTTCTGAAAAAAACATCGGTTATTTTTTTATATGCAAATGAACACGCATTCATATGTTTTTCTTTCTAGAGAATTAGCAAAATTTATTTATATTTTACCATGGAGTGTTTCTAAAATAAGATGGCTAATATTTTTTTGCAATAAATTCATATGCACTCTTTCATTTTTGTTTTCCAAGACATTATGCTTTGATAGAATGCAAGAGATATATTTTCTTTAAAGAACTTATTCTTTTTATTGCATGAAAATGTATATATTTTATTTTCAAGATATGAAATATATTTCTATCTCTTACGTGCAAGGTTTCTAGGTGTTCTTTTTTGAGAGCTCTTTCAAATGATGAGCAACATAAAACTATATTTATTTCCTTTTCCTAGAAAAGTAATCTAGCTCTCTACATATTAATGCCCTACACTTGTGTTTCCTATTAAAATAATATAGTTTCTTTATATTTTTTTTGCAGGGTTCACATGCATTTTAGTTTAAGAAAATATATCATTGCTTCTTTATCCTTTGTTGAAAATGGCAACAAGAAAATCTTAGATATCATTTTTCTTTGGGATTCAACTGCGTTAAGTAAGTCATTCAAACGTATGACCATTTCCATGAGAGGTAGTCGTAAAGTGACTAATTTCTCATGATTTTTTTTGAATAGTTCACTTAGCACTCATTGCATCGGGTGATGCTCACAAGGGTGAAGAAGTGGGATTGAAACTAGTGAAATGTGGAGAACGAATCACATAGCATCAATCATCACTTCCGGGGCTTGCACCCGGTAACCAGGACTTCCCAGGAGGTCACCCATCCCAGAACTCCTCTGGCTCAAGCGCGCTTAACTGTGGAGTTTTTCCCCACAATCAAGCCCACTTAGCTTGCTACCCCATTTGCAAAACCTTAGCAAGTATTGTGCCTCATGAACCATTCAAGTAGAGATCCCTTGACTCTTTTTGAATTTAAGTATGGGGGATTTACGCAGTGCATTATATTAGATATCATTTTTTTTGGGATTCAACTGCGTTAAGTAAGTCATTCAAACGTATGACCATTTCCATGAGAGGTAGTCGTAAAGTGACTAATTTCTCATGATTTTTTGAATAGTTCACTTAGCACTCATTGCATCGGGTGATGCTCACAAGGGTGAAGAAGTGGGATTGAAACTAGTGAAATGTGGAGAACGAATCACATAGCATCAATCATCACTTCCGGGGCTTGCACCCGGTAACCAGGACTTCCCAGGAGGTCACCCATCCCAGAACTCCTCTGGCTCAAGCGCGCTTAACTGTGGAGTTTTTCCCCACAATCAAGCCCACTTAGCTTGCTACCCCATTTGCAAAACCTTAGCAAGTATTGTGCCTCATGAACCATTCAAGTAGAGATCCCTTGACTCTTTTTGAATTTAAGTATGGGGGATTTACGCAGTGCATTATATTAGATATCATTTTTTTTTGGGATTCAACTGCGTTAAGTAAGTCATTCAAACGTATGACCATTTCCATGAGAGGTAGTCGTAAAGTGACTAATTTCTCATGATTTTTTGAATAGTTCACTTAGCACTCATTGCATCGGGTGATGCTCACAAGGGTGAAGAAGTGGGATTGAAACTAGTGAAATGTGGAGAACGAATCACATAGCATCAATCATCACTCCACAGTTAAGCGCGCTTGAGCCAGAGGAGTTCTGGGATGGGTGACCTCCTGGGAAGTCCTGGTTACCGGGTGCAAGCCCCGGAAGTGATGATTGATGCTATGTGATTCGTTCTCCACATTTCACTAGTTTCAATCCCACTTCTTCACCCTTGTGAGCATCACCCGATGCAATGAGTGCTAAGTGAACTATTCAAAAAATCATGAGAAATTAGTCACTTTACGACTACCTCTCATGGAAATGGTCATACGTTTGAATGACTTACTTAACGCAGTTGAATCCCAAAAAAATGATATCTAATATAATGCACTGCGTAAATCCCCCATACTTAAATTCAAAAAGAGTCAAGGGATCTCTACTTGAATGGTTCATGAGGCACAATACTTGCTAAGGTTTTGCAAATGGGGTAGCAAGCTAAGTGGGCTTGATTGTGGGGAAAAACTCCACAGCTAAGCGCGCTTGAGCCAGAGGAGTTCTGGGATGGGTGACCTCCTGGGAAGTCCTGGTTACCGGGTGCAAGCCCCGGAAGTGATGATTGATGCTATGTGATTCGTTCTCCACATTTCACTAGTTTCAATCCCACTTCTTCACCCTTGTGAGCATCACCCGATGCAATGAGTGCTAAGTGAACTATTCAAAAAATCATGAGAAATTAGTCACTTTACGACTACCTCTCATGGAAATGGTCATACGTTTGAATGACTTACTTAACGCAGTTGAATCCCAAAAAAAAATGATATCTAATATAATGCACTGCGTAAATCCCCCATACTTAAATTCAAAAAGAAAATCTTGATTTAATTTTATCTTGAATTAAAATAGGAGAAAATTTTAATTCCACATCACACTACAACAAGAATGGGTTAACTAAGTTAATTTCACTTACTTGGCTTAGTTAATTTGATTTGAAGGCCTAACTTGAGTCATGTAGAGTGGTTCCTAAATTTTAGGAGCCTAGGTTGAGTTTAATTTGAGTTGAAATATTTTAATTGAGTTAAACTGAGTTAATGTTAGTTAAACTAGTTCCAACTGTTGGAGTCTAGCAGTGGTGTGAAACTTCATGTGTTCAACAAGTTAACTGATAAATCAACCACAATTAACTCATGCATGCAATTCAACTTACCTAGTTGAGATTGGAGTTCAAGGTAAGTGTACTTTCAATTGTGTAATTTTTTGAGTTATACAGGCGGTGCATGGAGTCAGAGAAGGGCCTATACGGATTGTGCAATTCAGGATGGGGATATCCCTAATTAATAGGGGGATAATTCCTTGAGAAATAGCACAAGGAAACAGGATCTTGGAAGACAGAAAAATTGGCTAAGTATTGACCAGAGTCAGCTTGTGAGGCAGTGAGATAGGTTGTACTTGTGCTTAGATTGTTTAGGTTAAACAAGCATTGTATTTTCTTCTCTGTTTTCCTAATCTAATGCAATATACAGATAGGAAGGGATTTTGAGTGAAAAGATTTCCCGTTAGATAAATCTCGAAGCATATGTAATTTAATCTTGCCTCATGTTTTGTGATTTTTCGATCGATTAATTGTTTCCTCTAATGAGTAAAGTAGATTCAAGTCTTTTGTTTTAGCAAATTACATAAGCAATTTGTGTAACAACCCTAGTGAAAATCTCATGTAATAAAAGTTAATAAAGGAAAAATAAGATCACGGTTAAGGGACACATATTCCAAGATGAATGTTAGGAAAATATATGCTAGTGGGCATCAATGGATGTGTATTTTTGGCTAAGGAAATTGGAAAAGGCTAAGGAAAAGGCATTAAAAGGCAAAAAGGCATTTTTGGAACATTAAATTATGAAAATAAAGGAAATTAGGAGAAAAGGAAGGAAAAAGGTCACAGGTTGCATGTGAGGAGGAAATTGAAGGAAAATAATGGAAAATGAAGAAATTAGAGGCCTCACGCATAAAAAGGCTTATGTGGATCATTTCATGGCTTTTGCCAGTTTTCACTTTTGTCAAGTTCAAGTTTGGAGCTCTCTCACTATTCTCTCTCTCTCACTATCTTGGTCACTTAGAGTTTTCTTGGAGAACATTAGTTTGAAGCAAAGGATAGGGAAATAATACATGAAGGTAACCTTTTGCATGCGTGATTTCCTAGTTGGTTTAGAAATGCATGGATTTGTATGTTGGTGTATGGTTTTCTTATTGTTGGTGGCATGGTTTTGTCAGTTATGATGATGGTTTTCAGTCTAGCCTAGCCTTTTTCTAGATGGCATGGTATGTTGGGATGTTTATTTCAGTTTTGGAACTTTGGAATTTCTGGATGGATTTCGGAATTCGGGGCAGAGGTGGTCTCAATGTTCATTCCCAAAGACCTAGGAATCCCTTGACCGGTTTTAGCGGTATACACGATAAATATTGAGGGAGAAGTATCGGTTTAGGGACTAGTGATCTACGTTTGGATTGTGGTAAAGCCTGAGAGACAAGGAGACAAAAAATTCCTCAAGGATAGTGATGGATTCCGGTTGGCATTCCAAGATCATTGTGATTAGAGCACCATTTTTTGTATGACCACGGTTGGATGAGGGTGGAGATGGTTTAACCTATGGGTTCCCTTGGTTGTTCTTGGATTGGTTCTTCTCTGAGATCCCACATTGATTCTTGGAATATGGCATGGGGGTGACTAGCTGAAAGAGAGATTTATTTAAGCCATGTCTATGGTTGGGTGGTACATGGAAGTCCCGAACCTAGTCAGATTTTCCTATGAATAATAAAAACCATGTTCTCTTACTTTTTCACTGATTTATATGTGGATTTAATGGCTATCATATCTCTGATATTTACGTTGTTTAATGCTGGTTATAAGCATGGTTGGATGATTGGTTCATGTCATGGTTATTTCATATTTTTACTTGTAACTGTTAAATGGATGGATGCAAGACCTAATTGATGAAATAGTAGTTCAATGGAGAAGGAGGAGATCCTTTTGGTTATGTTTCATGAGTTGTTTCAGTCATTTATGCTCTATCTTGTATCCTAGACCTATAGGTTGCATTGATGCCAAGTGTTTGACAAAATGTTATTCTTGGTTGGGGATGCTCATGCCTAGTGTTAAGGGTGATTTTTGATTGATCAACATTGTTATCATGTTTTTAATGATTTATGAAAGTTACAACAAGTTTTGGGAAGAGGCCAAGATTATGGACTAGAAAAGTGGCTCAAATCCTAGAGTTGTTGGAACAAAACTGGCAATTTGGGACCACAGTTGCTAGTAGGTAGGCCTATGAGAGCGAGTTTGAGTTGCTGGTAGCTCTCATGCTATGGGAATAACAATGGGATGCATGAGAGTGACTGAGGGCTAAGAGCTACAGAATAGCAACGAGACGGAAGGATAGGCTATCTGAGTGGTTGACTTGTCTCCTCAAAGGTTTGTTGATGATTTTGGGTGACTGTATGTGATGTTTCATCAATTCCAATTCCTTAAGGTGACATAGAAAGTTGAATTTTATTATAGTAGCATCTCTCCTCATGTTTATCCCAGTTGGCATTGTTACTTTGGGTAGATCTCGGAGGGGAATAGGTTGGTACCAGAGCATGGTTATGCTCTCTTTCGATCATATATGGTGTCACAAATATGGGTGGATGTGTTGGTCATGCATGCATGTCAGTTGTGTGTGTATCTCTTACACTTGCGTTCCATGTGCTTTTTTCACTTCATCATATTGATCATGGTAGTAGTAAGGTTATCATGAGTAACTTGATGTTGATTTTATGGAATGCATCGTCATGAGTATATGACTGGTTATACAATTATATGCAACCTTATTACATCCTTTTACATTGGGTTGCATTATTGGTTATATGATTACATGCATCAGGCTTGTAGGTTGATTACAATAATTGATCACTTATGATCGACTACATGCAGTTATGCATATGTGTAGTTGATTAGGAATTTCTTCTGCGGGTGGATAGTTTCATGAGGCAATGTGTATACTGGAGTATTGGTTGTTGTCATACGTGAGGGCATAGCATGCATTGTTGATATGGCCTTGCATTGATGAATGGACCCTAGATAGTATGATGGTTATACATTGATGCACTTATTGATATATGTCTATATGTTATTATGGTTATGATGTACATGCATCACGCTGATTTGATGATCTTGTAGATAAGGTATCCTCCCTGAGTATGCTAAGGTATGTTGATTTATGGTGATTTGGTTTAGTTGACATAGTATGCCTTGCATTAAAGAAATTGGATGGCTAGCAAGGTGGTAGACTACATAGAATCTCCCTATGTATTAGATGGGAAATGCGGTGTGGGGCACTCTTCTATCTTGGAAGACACATTGAGAAGTTAGCGGGAAGAAATAAGGAGTTGCAAAGTAGACCATGACAAAATCATGCAAGCACAAGATAAACAAGAAGAGGTGAATGCGATATTACTTCAGATTTTGTTAGATTTGCAATGAAAAGGGCCTCTTCGAATCCACCATGGACATAAGGATAGAACTAATGGGGCATATGGTAGTAGGTCTCATATTAGACACAAGTTAGATAGACCTGACACTATCAGAGATGGCATGTTGTTGGACACTTCGGAAATCTGAGGTAGTGGACACAGGTATTACTCTAGTTCTGGTTTTGACAAACATCATGATTGTCATCATTATCATGTTTATAGGAGAAATGATAGGTGATATTTTCCGAATGCGTTCAAGAAGGAAAATCCACCTACCTTTGATGGATATATGAATAAATCATAGGATTCTGTGTCTTGGTCGCTTGACATGTGGAAATTATTTAGATTGCATGATTACTTAGAAAACATGAAAGCAAGGATACCCCTTTCATTCTCAAAGGTAAAGTGGATATTTGGTGGGAAGATGTGAAGAATGTCAAGAACGTACATGAGGATGATTTGACTTGGCATGCATTTAAAAGGCTCTTCAAGAAGAATTACTTATCTGAGAGGTATTATGATGATAGAGCTAAGGAGTTTTATGAGTTGCGGATGTGTTTGATGACAAATGAGGAGTATACTAGTAGATTTTTGTAGCTATTGAGATATGTGCCTTACCTCAGAGAGGAGAAGGCCAAGGTTCAAAGATTCATTAGTGGATTTCCAGTTGCATACCTAGACTGGATTGAGTTCAATGAGCCTATATCGTTGGAGGAGGCCATCTGAAAGTTTAAGCATTGTTATGAGTAGTTGAAGTGCAAAGTTGAGCCTAAACATGACTTGAAAAGAAATGAAAAAGCTAATGGAAAATAACCATGAAAGAGAGGAAGACCTCAAGATGCAAGTGAGAAAGAAAATGAATTTTCTTACAAGAGATTTAATACAATTGAGAAGGGACATGGAGAGGAGCAGGCTAGAGGCAGTGGTAAGGAACCATTATAGTGTTGGATATGTGGTAAGGATCATCATAATAAGGATTGTCTACAATATCATAGTGGTGGTAGACCCCAGATCTATAGTGCTTAGGAGGCACATACAGTTGGTGATGTTGGTCATAGCATCCATTGGATTTATGCAGCTGAGGACAACAGGTAGGCAGATCACCAAGAATTGATCATTGAGAGGGATGGTAACCTTTGTGATGAAGTTGTTTCTATTTTGATTGATCTTGGATCTAACTATAGTTATATTAATCATGACCTAGTGGATTAGTGTAGTTTGAGAAAAGAAGTGCATGTAAAATCTTGGTTGGTACAATTGGCTACTAGTACAAAGAAGCGAGTTTGCCATCGGGTTAAAGCTTGTGCATTTGAGCTAAATGCCATGCCTACATCAACACATTTGAATGTATTTCCATTGCGGTTGTATAGTATGCTATGAGTATGGATTGGAAATACCTTCATAGAACCAAAGTAGATTGCTTTGACAAGGCCATTGAGTGTGTAGATGATAGTGGGGAAAAGAGGACCTTGCAGGGAAGGAAGAAGCCTACATCAATGAGGACGGTTACTGCTATGTAGGCTAAGCGTATTTCCAGAAAAGGTTGTGTGATATTTGTAGTATACATTTCCAGTGACAAGGGTAAGGAGGTGGAGGATGCTGATGTCTTGTGCAGGTACCCAATATTGCAACAGTTTTGGGATGTATTTCCTGAGGACATTTTAGAGTTTGCACCTCACAGGGAGGTAGATGTTTCTATTGTTTCTATTGAGTTAGTTCTAGGGGCATCTCCAACATCAAAAGCAACTTACATGATGAGCACACCTGAGTTGGTAGAGTTGAACTTGCAGCTAAAGGAAATGTTGGAAAAAATCTACATTAGACCCACTGTATCACCCTAGGGCGCACCGGTGTTGTTTGTGAAGAAGAAATATGATACTCTTAGATTATGCATTGATTACAAGAAGCTGAACAAAGTAACGATCAAGAACAGGTACCCTATGTTGAGGAATGATGATTTGTTTGATCAACTAAAGGGAGCAACAATGTTCTCTAAGATCGACTTGAGATCAGGATACCATTAGGTATGCATCAAGGAAGAGGATATATTCAAGACTTCGTTCAGGACCAAGTATGGGCATTATGAGTTTGTTGGTGTTCCATTTGGATTAACTAATTCTCCAACTACATTCATGTGTTTGATGAATAATGTGTTGCATCCTTATTTGGACAAGTTTCTTATTGCATTCATTGATGATATACTAGTGTATTCTAAGAATGAGGAGGAACATGCCAAACATTTAGAAGTAGTGTTGAGATTGCTAAGAGAGAATTAGTTGTATGCTAAACTTATCAAGTGAAACTTCTTTCAGACAGAGGTACATTACTTGGTAAATGTTGTCTCCAAGGAAGGCATAGCAATAGATCTAGAAAAGATAAGGGCCATCATGGAATGGGAAACTCCTAAGAATGTAGATGAGGTGAGATCATTTATGGGATTGGAAGGTTACTTCAGGAGGTTCATGAGGAACTTCTCATGGATTGTATATCCTATCACATCATTGGAGTGGAAAGGTAAGAAGTTTAAATGAATGAAAAAATGTGAAGATCGTTTTGAGTAGCTTAAGCAGTTGTTGACACATGAACCAGTGCTAAAGATTGCAGATTTGGACTAGGAGTTTGTTGTGTGTACAAATGATTGCAAAAGGGGACTTGTTGAAGTTCTCATGCAACAAGGAAAGGTAGTGTGATATGAGTCATGGAAACTGAATGAGCATGAGAAAAATTATCCGATGCATGATCTTAAGATAGTGGTGATTATACATGCATTGAATATGTGGAGACATTATCTTCTGGGAAGGAGATTCACATTGATGAGCGATAACAGTGGGCTAAGGTATTTGTTTGACTAGCCAAATCTAAAT
Source organism: Pinus tabuliformis (assembly GCA_031772625.1). Taxonomy (NCBI): domain Eukaryota; kingdom Viridiplantae; phylum Streptophyta; class Pinopsida; order Pinales; family Pinaceae; genus Pinus; species Pinus tabuliformis. Next base: position 838,689,758 of record CM062816.1, read on the forward strand.
GCCAGATAAGCTATATGGTTAGCCACCCTTAGTGAGTTTGACTTTGAGATCAGATACATCAAAGGAAAGAAGAACCAGGTTGCAGATGATCTTAGTAGGAAGCTATAGGTAAATAACATAGCAACTATGAGCTATAATGGGACAAAGTTACACGAAAGTATCTTGCAGGCAAGACAGCGGGATGAAAAATACATGGAGATTATGCACAAGTTACAGAGGAGCATAGGTACAGGTATATGTGAAGGTACAGGTGCAGGTATAGGTGCAGGTACATGTATAGGTGATCAGGATGCATAATATCGTTTCACAGAAGATGGCTTGGTGAGGTTTCGAGACATGATCTATGTGTCAAATAGTAGTGAGCTCAAGAATCTTATCTTGGGTGAGTTTCAGGTGAAACCGTATTAAGATGATCCAAGATATTAGAATACATTGACGACAATAAAGATGTTCTATTATTGGCTGAATTTGAAGAAACACGTGGCTATGTTTGTGGCTAGATGCTTAGATTGTTAGCAGGTAAAGGTGAAATGCAAGCATCCAGGTGGTCTACTACAATCTATTTCTAATCCGGAATGGAAATGGGAGGTCATTTCCATGGATTTCATCACAGGTCTTCCGAGGATAGTGAAGCAACATGATTATATTATATTTAGCTAGTGAGGTAGCATATGTGTTCATTAGAGAGATAGTGAGACTACATGGTGTTCCAAAGAATATTATGTCAGAGAGGGATGTAAATTTGACTTCCAAGTTTTGGAAGGAGCTATTTGTAGGCTTGGGTACAGAGTTGGCCTTTAGCACAACTTATCATCTGCAGACAGAGAGGGTCAACATTATTTTGGAAGATATGCTGAGGATGCACGTGATGCACTGACAAAGGAAATGGGAAGAGTATCTACCATTGGTTCAGTTCACATACAATAGTGGTTATCAGGAGTCATTGAGGATGAGTCCTTTCGAGGCATTGTATGGTTGGAGTTGTAACGCTCCCACCAGCTGGAGTGATCCAGTGAACAATGTACTTATTGGACTGGTCATGTTGGTTGACATGGAGTAGGAAATGCAGGTTATAAAGAAGAATCTAAAGGCAATGCAAGATAGAAAGAAGAGTTATGTATATCAATACAGGGTGTTCAAAGAGTTACAGGTTTGGGAGCATGTGTATTTGTGCATCAAGCCCAAGAAAAGATCTTTGAGAATTGGTGCATGTGCCAAGTTGGCACCATGGTATTGTAGGCCTTTTGATATCCTCGATAGGATTGGACCAGTGGCATATCGACTTGAACTACCTCCAACAATTAAATTCCATGATGTTTTTCATATTTCATTGCTTAAGAAGTATATAAAGGATGTTGATCATGTTATTGATTAGCCTGTATTTCTGGTTGAGCAAGAAGGAGAGTGTCAGTTGGAGCCTCAGTGCATATTGTAGCAGAAGCATATCATGCTCAGGGACAAAGCCATAAAGAAAGTTAAAGTGCAGCGGAAGCACTTTAGGCCTAAAGAAGCTACATGGGAGATGACAAATCAGTTGCGGGCCCTACATCCTTCATTGTTTTTTGGTTGAGGCAAAGTAGTTTTGGTTTGATGTTGGTTTATGTTTGACATATATTTTGCTAATGTTTTGATATTTGTATCTGTATATGGATGTAAATACCTCCATGAGCTAAGTTATAAATCTCTAGTAAGCGATATGGTTATTATCTTGTCATGTTGTCACGTTGTTTTGCTTTTGAGCAGGTTCTTCATTGTAAATACTGCAACAAGCTAAGTTATAAAGCTCCATAGGGAGTATGTTTTCTTTTCAATAGTTTTTATGAGGCCTTGGTGTGGTTTAACACCAAGGGTGGTGTTCCCCAAGGGGGAGGGTTTTGTAACAACCCTGGTGAAAATTTCATGTAATAAAGGTTAATAAGGGAAAAATATGACCACGGTTAAGGGACACTTATTCCAAGCTGAATGCTGAGAAAATATATCTTAGTGGGCATCACTTGATGTGTGTTTTTGGCTAAGGAAATTGGCAAAGTCTAAGGCAAAGGAATTAAAAGAAAAAAATGCATTTTGGCACATTTATTTATGAAAATAAAGGAAATTAGGAGAAAAGGAAGGCAACAGGTAAAAGGTTTCATGTGAAGAGGAAATTGAAGGAAAATAATGGAAAGTGAAGAAATTAGAGGCCTCATGCATAAAAAGGCTTTTGAGGATGAGTTGATGACTTATTTTATTTTATTTTTATTTTTATTTTGACTTTGGTCAAGTTCAAGTTTGGAGCTCTCTCATTATTCTCTCTCTCTCACTCTCTTGGTCACTTAGAGTTTTCTTGGAGCACTCTAGTTTAGAGCAAAGGAAAGGAAAGGCAAGGAGAGGAAAGGAAAAATGGGTAAGAAACAAGGAAAAGAAAGTAGGATCGAGTAGCTTCAGTAGGAATACTTGCAGGTAAAATTTTTCATGTGTGATTTCCTAGCTGGTTTGGACATGCGTGGATTTGCAGGTTGGTGTATGGTTCTCTTGTTGTTGGTGGAATGGTTTTGCTGGGTTATGACAATAGTTTTCATCCTAGCTTGGCCTTTTTTCCAGATGCCATGGTATGTTGGGATGTTTATTTCGGTTTTGGTACTTTGGAATTTCCAGATGGATTTCAAAATTCGGGGCAAATGTGGTCTCAAGGTTCATTCCCAAAGGCCTAGGAATCCATTGACCAATTTTGGCAGGGTACACAGTAAATCCTGAGGGAGAAGTCTCAGTTTAGGGCCTAGTGATATGGGTTTGGATTGCAATAAAGACTGAGAGACAAGGAGATGGAAAGTTCCTCAAGGATAGTGATGGATTCCGAATGACATTCCAAGTTATGTTCGATTGTGATTGGAGCAATGGTTTTGGTGTGATCATAGTTGGATGAGGGTGGAGGTGGTTTAACATTTAGATTTCCTTGGTTGTTCTATGAGATCCCACATTCATGCTTGGAATATGGCATGAGGGTGACTGGCTAAAAGAGATATTTGGTTTAGCCATGTCTATGGTCAGGTGGTAAGTGGAAGTCTCGAACCTAGTCAGATTTGCCTATGATTAATAAAAGAAAAGTTCTCTTAATTTTTCACTGTTTTATATGTGGATTTAATGGCTGTTATATCTATGATACTTACATGGTTTAATGGTATTTATAAGCATGGTTGAATGACTGGTTCATGTCATGGCTATTTCATATTTTTACTTGTAACTATTAAATGGATGGATGCAAGACCTAATTGATGATATAGTAGTTCAATGGAGAAGGAGGTGATCCTTCTGGTTATGTTTCATGAGTTGTTTCAGTTGTTTATGCTCTGTCTTGTATCCTAGACCTGTAGGTTGCATTAATGCCAAGTGTTTGACAAAATGTTAGTCTTGGTTGGGGATGATCAAGCCTAGTTATGAGTGTGATTTTTGATTGGTCAATATTGTTATCATGTTTCTAATGATTTATTAAAGTTACAACAAGTTATAGGTAGAGGCCAGGACTCTGGGCTAGAAAAGTGGCTAAAATCCTAGAGTCGTTGGCACAAAACTAGAAATTTTGGACCACAGTCACTAGCAGATAGGCCTGTGAGAGTGAATTTGAGTTTCTAGTCACTCCCTTTCCCATAGCATGAGAGTGAATGAGGGATAAGCACTACAAAATAATAATGAGACCTAGGGAAAGGTTGTCTGAGTGGCTGACTTTTCTCTTGAGGGGTCGTTGATGATGTTGGGTGACTGTATGTGATGTTTCATCAATTCCACTTCCTTAAGGTGACATAGGAGGTCGTATCTGATCATAATAGCATCTCCCCTCATGTTTATACTAGTTGGAATGATTACTTTGGGTAGTCCTCAGAGGGGGTGTTATAGTTTGAATCTACAAGGAATTTCTACATGGTATCAGAGTAGGAATCATAATAGAAGAGAAGAAACCAAGTTTGTCTTTGTAGATAAGTCAAATTCCGAAGATCATTTTTTAGGGCCAACATGATGTCATTTTATAAATTGAGACTCAAGGCTGCCCTTGAGGGTATATTGAATTATATTTCTTGGAAGGACAGGATGGAAGCAATGTTGGAAGATAATAGGTTGAAGTAATTCATAGACAATGATATTCCTAAGCCTCCAACAACCGATGCTTAAGAACTGGCAGAGTGGAAGAAATGTGTGGAAAAGGTGGGGAGGATCATACTAGAAGAAGTTCAAGATCATATTGCCTCAAATATCCACGGGAAGGATACCCCATATGCAATGTGGCAATCCTTGATAGAGTTATTTCAGAACAACAGTGACTACAGGAAGTTGGCACTGAAAGACAAGCTTTTGAAGACCAAGATGGAGAAGGGTGACACAATACCACAATACCTGAACAAGTTCTCTCAATGTCGGGATGAACTTGGGAGTGTTTTTATTATAGTTGTTGAAGATTATCTAGTAATCATAGCACTTCTAGGCCTTCTGAAGAGCTAGCACAACTACCAGGATTCGGTAAATGGGAGGGAGAAGCTACGAAATTAGGAGTGATTGTGATCTGACTTGGTGGAAGAAGAGATAAAGAAGAACACTATAGATACAACCTCATCCAAGCATGATGAGGAGGATAATTGTTCCTGGGCTAGAATGGAAAATAAAGTGAAAGGGAAGAAATCCCAATCCAAAGGAGATTCTGGTGAGGTGGGAAAGAAGAAAGACTTGTCGAATATTAAATGTTTTCACTGTCATGATCTGGGACACTATGCAAAAAAGTTTCTGAACAAGAAGCCCTCAGGAGGAGCGACATGTGAATCTCTCACTTCAAAATTCAAGTTGGATATCACACTCATTACAGGCATGGTGACATTGGTGATAGGTAGTATGTGATATTCGGATAGTCGAACCTCATTCCATATGACTGGAAACAAATAAGTCTTTAGTGACTTGGAGGAGAAGGAAATATAGATGCACATCGAGATGGGAGATTATGGAAGGTATAACACAACCGATATCAGTACAATTACTTTTCAGAAGAAGTCTAGTTCACCTCTCACATTAAAATATGGTATGTATGTTCCGGGTCTCAGAAGAATTTAGTCTTAGTTTCTATGTTGGAAGACTGTGGATAAGATGTGATATTTAGCAAAGTAAAGGATTTCCTTAGACATATCTGCATGGGACAAGCAAAGCAGATCAGGGTTTGAGTGAAGAACCTCTACAAATTGGATGTAGAAGACTATGCTACCTTGAGCATGAAAGAAGAGAAGGTGTAGAGCTGAGAAATCAGTGAATTATGGCATAGGAGACTTGGCCATTTTCACCATGGTTCTTTGAAGATCATGCAAAAAATTTCTATAGGACTTCCCAAGGGTGCACTAGAGTAGTGAGATACATGAAAATGGTATACACTAGTGAAGTACAACAAAGGCACCTTTCATGATGAGGACAATAGAGCACAATTAGTCCTTGAAAGAGTTCACTCAGATGTGTGTGAACCTTTATCGACAACCTCCACAGATAAGCATAGGTATTATGTGATATTTTTAGATGATTTATCTAGTAAGAATTGGATTTTTTTCATGGAGAAGAAAGACCAAAAATTATCCAAATTTTTTGAATTTAAAGAACTTGTTGAGAAAGACACTGGCAAGAAAGTAAAGGCTCTCAAGAGTGATAATAATGGTGAATATGTGTCGAATGAGTTCAAGAACGTATATGAATCATACAATATTTAATGAAAGTTAATAACACCCCATAACCTATAGCAAAATGGGGTGGCTGAGAGGAAGAAAAAAAGTATTATGGGAGATGCATGGGTGATGTTTCATGATCAGGGCCTACTGTTTCACTTGTGGGTTGAAGCATGCAACATAATTGTCTATGTGCAAAACATGAGTCGTCATCAGATTCTCAGGATGAGTACACCAGAAGAAGCTTTTTCAAGGAAGAAACCAAATGTGTCACACTTCATGATCTTTGGTTCATCAGTTTACTGTCATGTTAGCAAGGATGCAAGGAAAAATCTAGAGAAGATAACTTAGTTGGGAATATTTTTGGGGTACATTGATACACCTCACAACTTTCAAGTGTACCTTCCATCTCACAAGATGACAACTGTTCTTAGATATGTGAAGTTTGATGAAGAGAAGACCATGAGATGTTCCCTTGAGAGGGAGCTTTAGTGACATGCATATGAGGAAATTTTGGTTCCAAAGGAAGAACCTTAGGATGATGTGGAGTAGCCATAAGTAGAGCAGAAAAGAGTGAATGCACCCACTCATGTGGAGGCATCTAGAGATGGAAGGAGGTGCACCAGGGAAGATTACATATTATTGTATGTCACTAGAGAGAATGTCGGAGCACCCACATCACAGTGCATCTAGAGGAGGTCACCATATCGGTACATTGGGTACATGCCTATGATGAGTGAGATAGTTGAGACATAACCATTCTCATTTGAGGAAGTAGTGAAGAAGCCAGTGTGGGTTGGTGCCATGGTAAAGGGATATGATTCCATTGCCAGAAATAGTGTTTTGGAAGTTGTCCTAAGACCAACGAATAAGTCAGTGGTAGGTTCCAGGCAATTCTACAAATTGAAGCAAGCAGTAGATGGAAGCATTAAGAAACACAAGGGAAAATTTATGGTCAAGGGGTTCTCTGAGGTGGAGGAAATTAATTACGAGGAGACCTTTGCTCTAATAGCAAGGTACTTTTCTATTAGATCAATTCCAACACTTGTAGTGTGGGATGGAAGATACATCAGATGGATGTGAAGATAACATTACTCAATGGAGTGATTGAGGAGGAGTTGTACATTGACAATCCAGAAGGATTTTAGACCTTCGAGAGAGATTCACATGTGCGCAGACTCAAACAAGCACTTTATGCATTGAAATAAGCCCCCGTGCTTGGTACACCAGGATCAACATCTATTTCACTAAGTTGGGCTTCACTAAAAGTGAAGCAGACACAAACCTTTACCATATTGTGGTTGAAGTTAAATGATTGATTATAGTATTATATGTCGATTATTTAATTCTAACAGGTGATTAGAAGTTGGTCCAATATTGAAAAGAGGATCTTTCAAGAGAATTCAAGATGAAGGACCTCGGGCTCATGCATTATTTCCTCAGTATGGAAGTATGGAAAGGATATGGGGAACTATTTGCAGTCTCTCAGGGAAAGTATGCCAATGAGATACTGAAGAAGATCCACATGGAGGGTAGAAAACCTATGGAGGTTCCTCTAGCAAGAATTGGAGGAAGGAATATTCTACTTCAGGCGAAGTAGTGGAGGCTACTATTTACAGGAAACTTGTGGGTTCACTTATATATTTGCTGAACACATGATCAGACATGTGTTATGGAGTTAACCAACTTAGCCAAGCAATGGTTAAGACAACCAAATTGTATTGGAAGGCAACTAAACATGTGTTGAGATACCTTAGAGGCATCACTCAGTTTGGTATTTGGTACAAGCAGACCGAGGGAGTGAAGCTACAAGGCTACGCAGATGAAAATTGGGTGAGTAGTCCATTAGAAAGGAACAACACATCAGGAGGCATCTTCAATATTGGGTAAGCAACATTTTCTTGGTACAACAGGAAGTAGAGATTAGTTGCACTCATTTTAGCAGAAGAAGAGTACATGGCTACTAGTCAAGTAACTTGTGAATATATCTGGATAAGGAAGATTCTTGTTGGGTTATTTGGTCAGATGATGGATCCTATAATGATTTAATGTGACAACCAGAGTTGTATCAAAATATCTAAAAATTCATTTTTTCATGATCGATCCAAGAATATCGACATCCGGTATCACCATCTATGAGATTTTGTGCATAGGAGAACCATGTTGTTGGAGTACATTCATACAGAGGAACATGATGCAAATATTTTTACAAAGGAATTGTCAAAATGAAAATTCGAGTTCCGTAGAGGTAGGATCGAGGTAGTAGATAATCCATTTCTTGTTGAGAGGGAGTGTTGAAAATGGCAACAAGAAAACCCTGATTTAATTTTCCATTGAATTAAATTAGGATAAAAATGTAATCCCACATCACAAGACAACAAGAATGAGTTAACTAAGTTAATTTCACTTATTCATTTCAGTTAATTCGATTTGAGGGCCCAAATTGAGTAATGTAGAGTGGTTCCTAAATTTTAGGAGCCTAGGTTGAGTTTAATATGAGTTGTAATAGTTTAATTCAGTTAAACTAAGTTAATGTTAGTTAAACTAGTTCCAACTATTGGAGGAACTAGTAGGAGGTCTAACAATGTGGTGCAACTTCATTTGTTGAACTAGTTAACTAATAAATCAACCATAATTAACTCATGCATACATGAAATTTGAGCTATCCAATTGGTATTGGAGTTAAAGGGCAGTGTACTATCAGTTGTATAATTTTTTGAGTTTTATAGGTGGTGCATGTAGTCAAAGAAGGGCTTATAGGGATTGCACAATTCACAATGGGGATTTCCATAATTTATAGGGGTCTACTTCCTTGAAAAATAATGCAAGGAAATAGGATCTTGGAACGCAACAAAATTGGCTAAGTATTAGCTAGAGTCATCTTGTGAGGCAGTGGGATAGAATGTACTTGTGCAAAGATTGTTAAGGTTGAACAAGCATTATATTTTCTTCTCTATTTTTCTAATCTAATTCAATACACTGATATGAAGGGGTTTTGATTAGTAATATTTCCACTTAGATAAATCTCTAAGCATATGCGATTGAAACTTGTCCCATGTTTTGTGATTTCTCGATCGATTAATTGTTTCCGCTGATGAGTAGAGTAGATTCAAGACTTTTGTTCTAGCAAATTACATAAGCAGTTTGAACCTACAAGGAATATCTACATCCTTATATGAAATATTCACATCCTTATATGCAATGTTCACATGGATTATTTTCAAAAAGTTCTCATGCAGTTTTTGTTTCAAAAATTACCCCCTCAAAGCTAGCTTATTTTTAATTCACAAGATTCGTAAGTGTTTTCCTCCAAATAGAAAAACTAACTTAATTTTTAATCTACATAATGAAATTTAACTGAGATAACAGAAATTATCTTTCATATTTGTTGAGTGACCTCTTCTAGAGAAACTCCTCATTCTTTCCTCCAAATTGCAATCGAAAGCCACGAATAATGGAAAACTATCATTTACGGAAGACAACACAAATTCACAAGGTTCACATGCAGGAGTATGGGTTTTTCTACTCAGATGTTTACAAAACTGCCAATGCACATAACTCCAAAGCATTGTGATTTCCAAAGACATGGTGATGTTCCCTTTCTCTTTATTCCTTCATCTGTGAGGTTCCTTAGTGGCACATCTCAAAAAGGTGAAATAAAATGTGTTTGGATGTTTGTAGGAACTTCCATGCAAGAAACTAAGTGAGAGAAACACGTTCTACACCTAGAATACATCACAGAAGCAACAAGGAAATGAAATAATCCAACGACCTCGAAAATTGACTCAATATTGGTGGTTCGTTGGCACTAGTTTCATTCATCTATTTCCCTTCATTTCACTATGTTCCCCTTACACTTATAATGAGCCCTTACCAATATGCAGACCATCACTTTCCCTTGTAGAAACAAAAATTATATCTTAGTCATTATCCTAGTCATTTTAGTTTCAAGAATGATAGAATTAATTTTCAATGAATTCTTGAATGGTTACACCTATAATAATTTAGTAATATTTTTATTAATGCAACATAGGTTGGATAGGGATATTACATACTCCACCCTTGAAGTAAACACGATCCTTAATGTTTATCATTAACTTTTACTAAAAATATAATAATTTAAACTAGCCAAAAGTGGATCCTTCCCCTTGATAATCAAGGATTTCATTTCCAAGAAATAATAATAAGTCAAAACAATAACATTTTATCAATAGTCATAAGCATTTACAACTGCAAAAATAAGAAATTTCTACTTTTTTTTTTTTTACTGAAGCAAGAGTCATACCTTCTATTTCATTAAAACGTAATATGAATTACATAAAATACATCAGTTCACTAGGAACTGTAGACTAAGGGAAAAACCAATCTCTAACTGCCACCGAGCCAAAGGCAAAAGCCCCGACCCCTACACACATAACCTCTAAACCCTTAAAAGAAATACAAAGCTGGGCCCGAACGGTCAAACCACCAAAAGCAAGCTAACTAGAAAAAGAGTCAGACTCGAAGAGGAAAAAAAGTACCAATCTATAAGGATTTCGGGTCCGAATGACTCACGAACCCTCGAGCCTATAGAACGTACTATAATCAACGATTCCCGCCAAGAACATTTTACCACCTGCCAAGACTAAATTGTCACCATGCTTCCCGCCTTCATCCGGACATGCATCTTTAATCTCTATCGTCAGATCACCCCGCCCGATCCAACGGCTGTGGAGGATTTCACATTGCGTAGAAGCATGATGCTTACCCACATGGACCCACCAACAAGCTCGATCATTCCTGACCATAGATCTGCCTTTCCTGATCCGATGGCTGAGGATCATATCGCATGGGTCTACATCACCGAACAATAGCGCGCGATGAGGGCGGTATTCCATCTTACCCCTTGGCCACGTGTTGCCCGATGAGTGGAATCGCTCCCAAATCAGAAAAACCACTTCCCACTTGCAAGGCGTGTGATCACCGAAAAACCACCCCAAACGCGGTATGGCATTCACCGACGGAAAACCAGGGGTTTTGAGGCCGCCGATAGATCCCGGAATCTAGCCTCTCGCAGCATCCCCTCTACACCTGTACCTGATCCAATGTAAGATATTGCATCTGCCATCCAGCCGCCCATCCAAAAAACAGAGTCTCCCGATCTGCTTCCCCCTGGGGCCTCTGTGAATGTACTTACCAGTGTTGCGAAGGCTGAAAATGGCCTGCAACCCACAAAAGACCAGACAGTGAATAAAACAGCTACCCATAAAGAAACTAAGTCATCTAGACCTTGCCTCCATGGCTCTGTTCTGAAACACCATACAGTCTTCATCCGCCTGGTCGTGACAATTCGCCTTTAATCTGTTCTGAGGCAACTCTTGCCAACCCATTGCAACCCTGTTTGCTATGCAGATCACTCCTTGATTGGCCAGAATATCCGCCAATTTATTGGCTGTTCTACGCACATGGTTAAAACTAACTGTTCGAAGGCCTTGGAGGTGAAGCTGAATCCATTGAAAGACCTGGATCAACCTCCAGTTTTTTGAGATTTTTTTCCAACGACATGCCCCAGCTGATTCTCTTGACCGAGTTAATGATTAACTCAAAATCAGCTTCCACAATCACATTTTGGCGGTTATCCTGCTCCAGGAAATCTAAACATTGCTCCATGGCCATTAATTCTGCCATATTGTTAGTGGCTCTTCCTAAATGGCAATGGTAGATGAAAAGAATACTTCCATTTTCATCCCTTAACACCCCTCCATAACCAGCAGTGCCTGGGTTTCCTTTTGAAGCCCCATCAATATTGTATTTCAAAAAACCTTTAGGGGGAGGATGCCAGAAATCCTGCTCAGAATCCATTGCTAAAACCCTCCTATCTAGGCCTTGATGAATAAGACCCTGCAAACCCAGCTGACTGAGGATCCTCAAATCAGCTTCTGAAGGCTGGTTCTTAGGGGGATTTCGCACAATAGTGCCAATCATCTCCTTAAGCTGTTTTAAGATCTGCTCATAAAGGCAATAGGATGGCTTCTTTACATTATTGAAGATTCTATTATTCCTTTCTTTCCAGACATTCCAAATAATGAAGCTTGGCGTAAGAGCCCAAGCTGAGTCAAGAAATTCATAATCTGAAAAGTTTCTTCTCCAATTGTTGAGGGTATTGATAATACTCCCTTTGTCCCTATCAGTCTGTTGGAAAATGGTGGCAAAAGTATCCCACAACCTGGAGGTGAAAATGCAATTGTTGAGAAGGTGCTCCATTGTTTCCTCTTGGGCTTCACAGAGCTAGCATCTGGAAGGACCCAGAACACCCCTCTTCTGAATGTTATCCCAGGTCAAAATTTTCTTATGCTGAACTAGCCACATGAAGAGTTTAATCTTCATCCAACCTTGATGCCTCCATAGTCTCTGCCAAATCCTATCCAGAACATGGGAATCCAGATCAAGGAGAATGAGTTTTGCCTCCTTAAGATTAAAGTTACCTTCATTATTGTAGCCCCATCTCAGTTGGTCATGCTCCCCAGACACTAAAATCTTCCTTTGCTCTAACATTTTCATGAGTGCCTCTACTTTAGCTTTCAAGGGGCTATCATCTCTGTAATCCAAGTTCCTCCAGGTTCTCCATTTTCCTGTACCATTAGTTTGGTCCCAAAAATCCTTTACCTTGGATAACCCTTTGTTATCTATTTCTTTCTTGAGGTCCACTAAGTCTTCTGTTAACAGTATAGGTTCTTGTTGCCATTTATCCTCCCAAAATAAAGCTAAATCTCCATCTCTGATCTCCCAGAAGCTATTTTTTTGAACTAAGCCCCTGTTCTCCCAAGCCTTATTCCAGATTTGTGAGCCCTTTATATTTCCTGACATCCTTATATGATCATAACTTTGCTAAGATCTGGCATATTTTTCTTTCCAAATAATAGCCCACTGAGCCTTTGGGTCTTTTACCCAGCGCCACCATAATTTTTCCCCTAGAACCTTGCTTAGAATCTCCAGATCATCCAATCCAAGACCCCCATGATTTTTAGGTTTGCAGATTTTCTCCCAGGCTACTAAGGCCCATTTCTTTCTTTCTTCCCCCTTGCCCCAAAGAAAGTCTCTTTGGATGGTTCTGAATTGTTGCAAGACTCCTTTTGGTGTTGGGAGAGCTGATAGCATAAAGACTGGGATTGATTGAAGAACAACCTTTGTAAGCACCAACCTACCAGCCAAGTTTAAGGATCTAATAGTCCATTTTCTGATTTTATCTTGCAACTTATTAATCACCGGCTCCCAAATGCTTTTGAGTAAAGGTTTAGTAGTTAGAGGAACTCCCAAATATTTTGAAGGGAGGATATCCCTTTGAAAGCCCAGAATTCTAGAGATATTCCTCTAAATAGCAATATTGGTATTAAAGAAAAAAATATTAGACTTGGAGAGGTTAACATCCATACCTGTAGCCATGGCAAAATCATTCAGGATCTGTTTATACCCAAGAGCTTCCTTGACTATGGGGATTCCCTGCAGCATAGTATCATCAACAAATTGTTGATGAGTCAAGGCCTGTCCATTCTCAGAAAGTTGGAGACCCTTAATCTTACTCACTTCCTTAGCATGCTTGATAGACTGGCCAAGTCCTTCCATCATGAGGATGAAAGGAAAGGGTGAGAGCAGGTCTCCCTACCTGAGACCTCTTGAAGGAATAAAAGTCTCGGAGGGAGAACCATTAACAAATATTGAAAAGCTAGAAGAGGTCACCAGGGCCATGACCCACCTAACCCAATTATGGTCAAACCCAAAAGCAATAAGAACTTTCCTGATATAGGTCCAGTTCAACTTATCATAAGCTTTGGCAAGGTCCAATTGCATGATCATTCTAGCCTTCCTATTGCTATTCAATGAGTGCACCACCTCATGCACTTGAATGATGTTGTCTAGAATTTGTCTGCCTTCCACATAACCAGATTGTTCTACAGAGACTAGTGTAGGAAGAAGAGGCTTGAGTCTATTGGCCACAACCTTGGATATTATCTTGTAAACCACATTGCACAAAGCTATGGGTCTATACCTGTCTGGAGTTTGAGCATTGTCCTGTTTAGGTATCAGGGATATAAAGGAGGTATTGAGCACCTTCAAAATAGTTTTATTCCTTCTGGAATCTTCCACTACATTCAGAATATCATGTTTGAAAATATTCCAGCAAGCTTTAAAGAAATCCACATTGAAACCATCAGGGCCGGGTGCTTTGCCATTTTGTATTTCTTTGAGGACCTCACTAACCTCCTCTTTAGTCACTGGCTTATTAAGGTTGAAATTATCCTCTCTAGACACCAGCCTAGGTATATGTCTTGTTAAGTCCCTGATGGAGTGCTCTCTATCTAAAATGGTTTCCTCTGCTATGCCTCGAAAATGCTGGACTAACACAACTTCTATATCTTCATGGGTATTAAGAAGATTCCCTCCCTCATCCTTGATCAAAGAGATCCTATTGTAAGCTCTGTTTGCCATGGTGGATCTATGGAAAAATCTAGTGTTTTTCTCTCCTTCTTTTAGCCATTGAACTCTAGATTTTTGTTTCCAAAATATTTCCTCTTGTTTACATAAATTTTCCCAGTCTTGCTGATGTTTGGTGACTTGATCACTTTTGACTTTATCATAGCCATCCGTGATAAGGGCTTGGTTGAGTTCCTGCATTTTAACTTCAGCAGATTTTTTTTCTTCAAAAATATTACCAAATTCATTCTTGTTCCATTCTTTGAGCCTGAGCTTGATATGCTTTAGTCTTTTGTGCAGAAGGAACATTCTTGTACCCTGAATATGCAATTCTTCAGACCACCAATTTGCAATGTTGCTAATGAAATCTGGGTGTGAAAGCCATATATTCTCAAATCTAAAAGGTCTATTCCTGGGAGTACCAATACCCTGCACCTCTAGTTGAACCGGCCAGTGATCTGATCCTCCAAAGGGGAGAACTATCATTGTGATTTCCTTATCGGTGAGCATAAGGTCCTCTGAGATTAAGAATCTATCTAGCTTTGAGGCTACTTGAGACTCTCCTCCTCTTTTATTGTTCCAAGTAAAGAGACCATTACTCGTATCCATGTCAACTAACTTCAGATTATCTATAAAAGTTTGAAATGCTAAAGAGTCTTTGCTAAGAGTTCTGGTTCCTCCTTTTTTCTCCGAAAGTGATTTGATCATGTTGAAGTCTGCCCCCCATGATCCATGGTATTCCTGCATGTCTGTCTCTGAGATCCACAAGAGAATCTATAAACCTAAGTTTATCATCCATTCTTTGGGGCCCATAAACATTCGTAACCAGATAGGTCTCCCTGTCTCCCACAGGCTGAATAACCATTAATAAGTAATTCCTCGATGCCTCAGCATCTATAATATCAATCTTTTGGGGATTCCATAGAGTGAGTAAACCTCTTGTTGTATTCTCTGCTTTGACTTCTAGAAACTCAAATCAATTGAGCCATTTGCTATGTATTTCTTTTATTTTTTGAATGGAACATTTAGTTTCCTGGATAAAGATAATATCTAGAGCTACTTGTTTCATTCTATTACTAAGTAATCTTTGTTTTCTTTTACTACCTAGACCCCTGATGTTCCAAGATGTGAACTTCATCATTAAAGATTTGTAAAGGAGTAGCTGGATAGGTCTTTCATCTTACCTGAATCAATCATTAGCTTTCCACATTCCATCAATAGCTCGTTCTACTTTTTCCTGCCTCTTTTCTTACCTGGGTTTCTAGGTGCTAATCCTGGTGTGGTTTTCATAGTTTTCACACCTTCATTACCCTACCTTTCATTGCTTCTTTTCCTCTCCAACCCTTTAGCCTGAGTTTTCCATAGGAACAGTTGCTGAACTCTATTGAACTCCTCTTGAGGTAATGAATCTACCCCTCCCATAGTTCCCTGTTTCAAGAACCCTTCCAGATCTAAGTGTTCTCTATCAAGAATCTCCTGTAGTTCATGGTCCTCCATTTCCATCTCACTCTGTGTCATTTCCTGATCCATTTCCAGTTCTGCATCGCTCATCATGGCCTCTTTCTGTTTATTACTGCCCTGTGTTTGATCATGTTCTTCTTCTTTCTCTTTCTCCACTGGACTCCCTTCCATTGTCTGATCTACTTTTGCTATCTCTTCTTCTTCTTCAAGTACTTGGAACCTGTTCTGATTAATCTTTTGCCCTTCTGTTTGATGTGGCTTAGGCCCCCTTTTGCCCCCTTTTCCTCTGTGTACCACTTTGTGAAAGCTTTCATTATCTTTCATAGTATTAGCTTTACTCCTGTTCTCTATTTTACTGAGAGGGAAATCTCTGAAAAGGTGCCCATGCTCATGGCATCTGCGGCATCTGAAAGGAATATGTTCATAATCTACTGTTTGCACCCATTCTTCATCAAAAACTTCCAAGATTACCTCATCCGGTAAAGCTCCAGAGAGATCCATCTCCACATATATTCTTGCAAAGGATGTGTATTTTCCCCTTCTGGTGGCCTTCGAAGCTTTAACAAAACGCCCTAATTTATTTCCTATGGCAGATAACAATTCCATTTGCCAATAATCAAGAGGTAGAGAGTAGAGTCTTACCCAAACCGGGACTGAAGTAAACATCTCATGCTCTGGGACAAAATTCATAATCCATGGCCACATATAGAGGCCTGCTGCTGCATAGAAATAGGGCCCTCCTTCAAACACTCTGTCTTTATCTTCAATATTTGTAAAGACCACAATGAAGAATCCCTTAGACCCAAGATGTAGGTCTATGCTTCCTTTACATTTCCAGTGGTATTTAATTCATGTATTTAAAGCTTTCTCAGTGGGCCATAATCCCATGAATTTACAAATGATTGCATATGTCTGCATGTGGTCCCTGTGCACCTGTAGAGCAGGATCATTTAAAACCACTCTAGGTGTGATCACAGCTTTGGGTTTGCATGGTCCCTTTTGTGCTTTGTTTTTTGTTCCCTGTTCCTTGTCTTCTTCCTCCTTGTCATTTGTGCTATTATTCTCCCTTGATTTGGTGCAATCCTGCTCCCCTTCAATGTTTCTTTTCCCATCTTCTGAAGGACCTCTATCATTTTCTAATGGTTTCTTACCTCTACTGGCCATAGCCTGCTTATAGGAGGGAGTGGAGCTCCCTCCTTTACGCCCTTCCATTGAGATCAATGCCTGCTAAAATCAGTAACCCTAGCTGTTTGCTCCGCTCTCTCCCTCTCGCTTGAGCAAGAAATTTCTACTTTGAATCACTTAGCCATTATTTAATTTTGCAAAAATAAAAACAAAGAATTTATGCCAACTTACTGTTACTTACAAATTAATCTAGGAAACCATGGTTACCTTATGTAATAAGTAGAATTGCAGGTGGTTTCACAACCTCCACAACAAGCACCCTGTAATAAATGATTAGGAAATTCAACATAGTCACATTAGTCACAATGTTTTCAATCAAATACAATATCAATCATTCATGCAATGTCAAGTGATATTTTAGCCACATTACTTCCACAAGTATTTAGAGAGCACCAACCCTCTATTAATCAAAATGGTAAATCACTACACCAAGTGCACACATTAGTACTTCTAAAATTACTCAGAGAGAAGCTAGCTCTCTAATCATCGAAATAATCAATAACTCCACCAAGTGCAAATTGTCATAGTCCCTTGCTAGAGACATTCAAAAGATTGGTGATACAATAAAGGAAATTATATTTCCACTAATTTCTTTCTGAGAACTAGGCTCACTTCCTGTCAAGATATACATATATTAATTTAGCAATCATATAGACAATTAATTTTTAACACAATATATAACTGATTAGTTAAGATATACATATATTAATTTAGCAATCATATTGACAATTAATTTTTAACACAATATATAACCTATTAGTTAGTTTTTTATGCTATGAGAACCACAGTGGAAAAATAATGCTCCTCCCAACCAAAGGGAAATGGTTTGAGCAACCAACTTGAACCATTTTCACATCTAGATAGTTCTCTAACAGAGACTGTACTAGGGCTAGTCTAGAATTCCACTGGCCAACCAACTCAAGAATGCCAATGACCACACAAGTTCTAACAAAGGATTCCTCTTGGCAACATCCTGCCTATCCTGGTAACCTCGCATGAAAATTCATGGAGTGAGAAAAATTTAACACAATTTACCCATGGGTTACTATAAAAATGAGTATTCTAGATTCGTGATTAACTAGTAGATAAAATCTTAATCATTACATAGAGTAAATTTTGTAAAGGAATAAAAAGTTAAATAACCGTTAACAAGCACTATATAGCATATAAAATTTTTGATGTAACCTTGCATCATTTTCATGATTCCTTAACTAATTTAGCTAATCACATACTTGATATTATAAACATAAGCTCATGTAAGGAATCCACATGATAAAAGTAGCACAACAAGAAACCACATAGGGTGAAAACCAACAAATGTTTAATTTTATCTTTAAACACTTGTGAGAGTGTTCACCCATCACTCAATGGTTATAAGGGAGTTTATCCCTTGACCATTGTCATAAAATATTACAAAGAAATACATATTAAATGAACATTACTATCTATAAGCTGGTACAATCATCGATCTGGTTCTTCCTATCTGTGGATCATCTTGTAGCTGCCATTTCTTTAATATACATAAATCACTAGTTTATCACCTGCCATAATGTTTAAGGCAACCTGTCTTTTGCATATGTTGCAGTGTTTCCTGCAACAGGTACTAACAACAAACTTGATATCATGATGAAATCAAAAGGTGATCAAACAAATCATTATTAATGATGCTTCAACATCTATTCATGTGCATCCATAAAACATAAAAAAATATCAGGATATGCCTTCTTCACATGCATTAATAAAAACATACAACATGTCTATAAATAAATATCACATTAACAATTATTCCCCTCACACATGCACATATTCTTTCTCTTTGCCAAATGAAAACTAGTACACTATTCACATTCCTTACTAGCATCTTATCTTTGATCTTTGTGTATGTAATTATATATCTTAAGAGAAACTAGCCTCTTAGTTATGCCATTATGTGTTCTTTTCCACAAGAACTAATACACTAGATATTATTATTATGCATGCATGTTCTTTCCTAGATACTATGGTTGTGAATGCAACTGAATATTCTTTCCAACAACATTTCGACAATTTTTTTCCAAAGGAGAACTATTTACAATAACTATAGTACCTGAAAATACATGCCCTATTCCAAAATAGAGTTAACATATTAGTAATTATTTCTTGCATGCAACAACTTGTTCATTAATATGATAACTATTCTTCTCGCATAAAAACACATCTCCCTTTTCCAAAATATTTAACTACATCTTGCATGCAAATGCATAATCTTTTCCACAAAAGAATTAACACATTATTTCATGAAATATAAATTATTTCCCAAATCATATTAACATAATAACCCATATTCCCTTCGTGAAAACTAAAATCATGGCTATAGTCTTCTACACCTATACAAAAATTCTTTTCCAAAATAATTCATAATAATTATTTTTTCAATGCATATTCCTTTTCAACGAATCCAACATCATAGTTTTACTTTTCATGGATGTAAATATCATATTTCCTTTCAAGAGATCAAACAAAATATTTCTAATTTTCATGGAAGCAGATAACATATATCTTCTCAAGAAATATCAAATGTAATAGTTCTATTGTTGTAAAACCAAAGAACTTATTTCCCCTCATGAAACATCAAGCATAACATTTCTATTTTTGTGCACATTTCTCGTCAAGAAAATATAATAAAATAAGAACATATTCATCTTTAAGATTCTAGTGTTTCTTTTTAGGAATCTAATCATGTGAATAACTTCAAAGGAATTAATAGTCTAACTTCCCACACATAATTCCATGCAATTTTTCTTTAATAAAGTAACTCATTTAATTATATTTTCTCAAGAAAAACTCACATGCATTATTTATGAAAAATTGCATGAATGCTTAAATATTTTTGTGCACGAAGCCTATGTTCTTTTAACATAATCATCATTCCTTCTATGCATACAAACACACAATCTTTTCTGAAAAAAACCACGGGTTATTTTCTATATGCACTTTTTTCATAAGCAAGTTTCCAAGAAAATAATCATGGTTCTTATCATTTAATGCACAATAATTCAAATGTTTTTCTTTCCAAAGAATTAACAAAACTAATTTATTTTTTACCATGCAATGTTTCTAAAATAATATGGCCAATGTTTTTGTGCAACAAATTCATATCCACTATTTCATTTTCGTTTTCCAAGAAATTATTCTTTGACTACATGCAAGAGATATATTTTCTTTCAAAGAACTTATTCTTTTTATTGCATGCAAATGTATATATTTTATTTTCAAGATATGAAATGTATTTATATCTCTTATGTGCAAGGTTTCCATGTGTTCTTTTATGAGGTCTCTTTCAAATGACTAGACAAATAAACATAAATTTATTTCCTTTTTCAGGAAAAGTAATATTGCTTTCTAGAGAGACTCTTCATCCTTTCCTCCAAATAGAAATCGAAAACCACGAACAATGAAAAGCTGTCATGGATGGAAAAGAAAACAAGTTCACAAGACACACACACACATGAGTCGGGGTTTTACCTATCAAATGTTTACAAAAATGCCAATGCACATAACTCCATGACATTGTGATTTCCCAAATAATGGTGGTGTTCCCTTTATTTTTATTCCTTCATCTGTGAGGTTCTGTAGTGGCACATCTCATAAAGGTGAAATGAAATGTATTTGTATGGTTGTAGGATCTTACATGCATGCAAATGAGTGAGGGCATCCCCTTCTACACCTAGGATACATCCCAACAGCAACAGGGAAGAAAAATACTCCAAACGAAATCAACAATTGGCTCAAGATTGGTGGTTGGTTGTTTGGTACTAGATTCATTCAAAATTTTCCCTCAATTTCACTATTTTCGCCTTACACTTATGATAAGCCCTTACAAATATGCAGACCATCACTTCCCCCACTAGAAACAAAAATTGTCTCCTTCTTGTTCTCTTAGTCATTTTAGTTTCAACAATGATAAAATTAGTTTGCAACGAATTCTTGAATGATTGCACCTATAATAGTTTAGTAAAATTTTTATTAATGAAACATAGGTTGGCTAGGGATATTACATGAATCCATTTATGCATTCAAAAATGTATTCTAAACAACAAAATGTCATGATATTGATTCAAACTTACACTATTATTATATATATAAACTTGTAGGTTATAGTGGTAACCAACCTAGATCTATCTTAACCAAGTGCTTAAAGGGATCAAATCACTTTTCACTCTAAAAGATATTTGCACCTAAAATAATTTTATCCCTTAGCACTTTGGTAGATCGAAAATTAAGGTGGATCTAGAATGGTTAATTATTAATTATAATTAATAATTTATTATTTCATTTTAATTTTAATTTTATTGGGTGAAGAGTATCTATCCATGCTCTCAATATATATATATATATATATATATATATATATATATATATATATATATATATATATATATAGAAACCACTTTCCAATAAATTTATATATATCTCTTAAATAAAAATTTATTAAAAAAATACAAATTGCAACAAATTGTGATTAAAAAATGCACGATATAGCTTGTCCACAATATTAACTTAATATTTATATATTTAAAGGGAAAGGAAAATAAAAATTTCATTCAAATTTGACATGATCTTAAAGTGAATCAAGGTTGATGAAGAAAGAAATAATTAGCCATTACCATTAATATCTATTTAAACCCCAAGTTACTCATAAAGGTTAAAAAGTTTTATGCCCATACCAACTGTAAAGTTCATATAAACTGGCATTTGGGGATGAAATTTGACGAGCAAATTGCTTGTCATGGGGTCAATTTCTAGTCAAATACAATTGAAACATTTACAAAATCATCAAGATATTTTTTTGAAACTATCAAGATTAGTTGGAGAGATGTGAAAACCGTCAAATTGGACAAGTGGAGTTTATTTTGAAATTCCAACCCTACTGTGTTACACTTCCCTAGCCATATTCACATGGCATTGTAGAAGTAAATCATAACCATGGTCACCGAATGCATTTTTAATTAACTATACGACTTTATAAACTCACCACAGTTCAAGTGTCTTGAATGCTTCTTAAAAAAACTATCATTGAATATTCCTCATAGAGGGTTAGCTGTAAATGACGCAATCTCACAATTATTTCCCACAATTACTCATTTATTCACAAAAATCCATCTCAGATTCATCATTCCATTGACAACAAGACTTAGAATATATTTAATGCTCCCGCAAAGTCTCTTAATGTAACAATACTTACAATATAGTTTATGCTCCCCCAATTCTCTCAATGCATCAACTCTTACAAATAATCACTGTACAATTGGAATGCAGCGTGTTCATATTTTCCTAGCAGGTATATCATCCATTAATCACTTTTATTAATGATGTCTTGTTAACTATATGCTAACATGCATGAGAATGATTAATATATTTAAAATATCAATATAATTAATAATGAAATATTTATGAAATTGTTTACCATAAATCACCATGTTAATCATGGTAGACAAAGGTTGATGACATTTAGCATCACTTACCATGTTTGATTAAGTTTGACCATGGTTAACTTTGGTTAGTGATAGTTGATTGTGTCTCACTATGTTTGACTATGATTGACTTTGACAAACCATGGATTAGTAAGGTTGAAATTGGATGGCCATGGTTGATAGTGGTTGAATATGGTAAACTATTATTTGGCATGGTTGAAGTTGGTTGATTTCATTTGACTATGGTAGCCTTTGATTGTCCATGGTTATCTATGACTAAACATGGTAGACCACAATTGACCATGGTAAAATTTAGTTGACCTTGGTTTATTTTAATTTACTATGCTTGATTATGGTCAACCATGGTTGACTGTGGTGGACCTTCATTTACTATGGTTTACCATAGTTGATCAAGACCATGTAAAAATGCAATTGTCATTAGTTGATTATGGTTGACCATGACCATGACCATGGTTGATCATTATCGTGACCATGCCTATGGTTGAAACATGGTTGTCCATGGTTGAACATGACCATAACTATGACTATAGTTTACCATAATTATCTTTAATCATGACCATTACCATTTTTAACTATGGCTTTCCATTGTTGAGTATGTCCATGACCATGACCATAGTTGACCTTCAATGTAGTTAACTATGGTTAACCATGACCTTGACTATGGTTTACCATTACCATGGCCATGGTTGACCATAGTTAACAATGAATATTCATAGTTAGTGAAGACCAAGAACATTACCATCGTCGTTACCATAACTATGGGTGACCACAATTGACCATGCCCATGACTATAGTTGATCATGACCATGTCAATGACTAATTGTGGTTGATAATGTTTGACCATGAGCATGATCATGACTAGGACCGTGGTTGACTATGGTTGATCTTGGTTGACCATGACTAAGGTTGAGTATGTCTAACCACAATTGACAATGATAAAATTTGGTTGACCTAGGTTTATTATGGTTAAACATGACCATGATCATTCTTGGCTATCATTGTTTATCATTTCCCTTTGTTGGAAATGGTTAACTATAGTTGATCATGGTTGATTATGACCATGACAATGGCTTACCTTAATTGACCATGTTTGAACTTGGTTGAGCATGATATTGTGTCACAACCTTATTTGTCACCCTAAGAGTCCACATGAAACACAATTTAACTCATCATGATCAGATAAATTCATCTCTCCCTAGGAATCTAATTAGCAGGTCCAGTAGTTGGCATACATTTACAAGGATGATTGTATCATTCCTTTCTTTACTTGAAGAAGTGATTATTATCGATTACCTTGTAATAGTAAGTGATGACCTTATCAATCTTTTAGGCTTTCTCATTTATTGAACTAATCTCCTTGGAAATGAGCAAGTCTATAAGATTGACCTTATTATCCTCCATACTAAAGGCTAAAAAGTGACGATTGTTCCTTAGAGGAAAGAAGGGATGCATTGATCCTTGTTAGTGTATAGGGAGAAATGACCTTACTGATTCCTGCTTCTTAGAGATAAATGAATGCGTATCAACATGATGAGTGAATTTGTCTCTGAAGTGGACTCTCATGATGAAAAATGAGGTTTTAACACAAAGTTGCACTATGTTAGTCCATGTTTGACCATGAGCATGAGCATGTTTAACCATGCCCATGACCATGATCGAAATTAACTATGGTTAGATATCATTGGCCATGGCCATGACCATGGTTTATTTGGTTCACCTTGAAAATGAATATGGTCAACTATGGTTGAACGTGACCCTATTTAACTAAGGTTGATTATGGTTAACCATTCCCATAAATGACATTAATGATGGTTAAGTATAAATGACCATGGTTTGGTCTTGGTTGATTATATAATATGATCTGTCATAAATCATGTTCATTATGTTTAATTGTCCTTTACTATGATAACATCACATTCAAATGTTCATAATGATCATTGACTTACATAAAATTATTATATTCTCAATGGTTGTGTGAAAGTGATGTCCAATTATTATGCCACATTATGACACACATTAATTGTTACATCACATTTCTGGGATCATCTTCACTAGATGCTATATCAAATTAAGTTGAATCTTGATGGTTACATCACATTGTGAAATTTATCTTCATTATTTTATGTCAATTTCTTCATTCCTCAATCGTTGCATCATATTGTGACGTGCATTAAGGGTTATGTCACCTATAAACATTCCTTAGAGGTTATATTTCAATGTTGTGTTCCTTAATGGTCATGATGCAATGGTATTCAAGTTAGTCAACTTATATAGATTTGTTATCTCCCTAAATGATTATGCTGCATAACAAAATTTGATAAGGATCATGCCACATTTGTGATGTTACTAAATGGTAATGTGACATTGTGTTGTCCATCTTGGTAGACTTATGTTGAATTGCATTATTTTTGAAGGCTTAATGTCAATTAATGATAATGTAGCATTGTGAAATTTATCTTGGTTGACTTATCTCAATAATTCAAATTAGTGTTAAAATTGTTCATTACACTAATTCAAATTCTTATAACCATTTTTTGGATGAATACAAAATCACATTTTTACACAAATTGGAATCATTATAATAGTCTCCTACTTATCATATAATATCAAGAAATATACCTCCAAATTAGAGGACACATTAGAAGTGAATATATTTGTTTTCGAATATTTTGTAAAAAATTTAAATCTAAATATGTGAGACTTTTCAAAACATTCTACTTTATTTTTTCATTTTTGTTACTTCCTTATAGCTTAATTATAAAGTATAATTTATTGTTTCATTGGTCATTTGTTTGTAGCGGTTTGAAAGACATTTCAAAATTTTTGGCCTTATATGTGGTGAATGACTTGGATGGTGAATGGTTGGCATAACTAAATATGCAATTATTAGGATTCAAATACTTTTAATTTTTTATCAAAGAAGTGGATCTTGAGGGTTCTTGAAATTTATATAGTAGCTTTAAAACAAGTACAAGTACCCTTGGAATATAAAACTATAAGTATTTCAATCAATAATATTTAAGTGTATAGCTTCATTTAATTTTTTCTACCATTTTAGATAATTTAGTCATGATTTGTAATAGAGTAAAAAAAAGAACATCAAACTTATTTAAATGTTTTATAGATTGAAACACGTTTTTTCATATCACATCTTGGTGGTCATGCCCATATTAGAGTCTTCAAACTCTAATATTTTCTAGTTGAAAATTTAAGGTAAATTATGTGTGTTTCTTGAAATATATTTTCCATATGTTTTCTATGTATTTTTCTCCATAAAATGACATTTTATTTTAATATTTATTGCATCAGAAATTCCAAGTTGAAAGTGATTACTCCCTGTATAAATATTCTACTTTGAAATGGAAGAAACATGAAGTCACCTTGCAGAAAATAGCTTAGTATTTGTGAACACCACAATCACACTAATAATTTTGAGTGAAAACATGGAGAAACTTATATGTGAAGATATTTTATTTCATTATGATTTCAATTCAATGGAGTGAACTGAGTAAAGTAAAAAACTATAAGTTTCTTTAATGAAGTTTCATATATATGTGTTTGGAAACAAGCTTCTTATATAATTTCAAAATGTTGTCTTCGTTAATCATTAGGGGAATTTCGAGGTATAAAATAGGCCTCCTATGGAAATGGTTTAGATTGTCAGAGGAAGGAGAAAACATATTGAAAATAATAAAATGTTACAAGTGTATAAAATAAATAATGTAGAGAAAAATCATATGAAGAGTGTTTAATTATTAAATGGTAAATATATTGTGAAAAAAACATGACGATGCCAACTTTCCTTCTTTTACAATAGTGAAGGCCCACACTTCTATTATTTATAGTGCCTTTCCACCTAGAGTCATGGAATTTTGTCATATGACCAATACCATGGGTTACAAAATCATGGGTGAATATCGTATATCACTATGGTGAAAACTAATGAATAGTTGTATATTGTAAAATATAATCATTATTATTATTAGATTTTTATTTAGTTTTCTACCACCTCTCAAATACTATAGGTGGATACCATGGTTTACGAAAACCATTGGCTTAGAAACCACCAATAGTAGAAAATATTTATTGACCATGGTGATTTGAAGGAAAAGGTGGATAGCCACTTGTTAGGGTCAGTAGTTTTCATTGTCAAATGTATTTTTCATGTCCTTTAATTTTTAGTTTTGAATAAGTTGATTCTATCAACACAACTGATTTCATAGTCTCAAAGGTCATTGTCTGTCATTGTCAGGTTTTTTTCATCAAGGGTTCACCAAAAGCAAGACGGAGTGTCAAGTTAATGGGAGTCATGGTCATTGCGCAACTGTTGCACAAGTGGGTATGGTTTGCAAGAATTGGAGAGCATAATTAAAGTGTTCTACACCATCACATAGTCATTTAAATCCTACCCATATGATCCATTTTGTCAGAGTAGGTGTGAAACCATACAGAGCATGGAGGGCTACTTACACTTTGCCACGAATTTGCTGCGAAATTGACTATTTTTGTTATCATTTTCAAAAGATGTTTTTGACCAAATGGGTCTATATTTTGGAAAATTGAAAGGTATTTTTCTCATAGATGAACCAAATACAAATAACCTCTTCCATTTTCTATAAAAGTGCCATATACTAGGAGTTTTGAATTCATCTTTAAGTCCTATGTTTTGGACTATGTATTTTCCTGTTTTATTCATGATTGTGAAGAACGGTTTACGAGGATTTGGGAAAGAATTTGAATAAGATGAGAGAGGTTTTTATTTAAAGAAATATCCTATACATAACCCTATATCCAATGTTATACAGGTGCTACTGTTTGGTATTTACAAGTGTTACTTGGAGATCCATTTTTACAATTTCTAGCTCCTAGAATTATGAAGGTTTTTGAAATTCAATTTGTGAATTCAAATTTTTGAAAGGTTTGAGACATTAGATGGGTCCTACTCCAACTCATCAGATTTTTAACTTGCTATTTTGATGCTAGTGATAAAGATAAAATGAATGGATAGGCCATTATCTAGGAGATAGGATAAAGTACTTTGTGTTTTTTTAAGGATAAAAGTTGAAGTTTTTATGTTAGCTTTGTTTAGTTTTTCTTCTTAAAAAAAAATCATGATGTTGCTAAGTTAGATTGATTCGATCCACTTAGTGGATAAGTGATGCAATGTATCTGGTCATATGGGTCTGTTGTGTTGAAAATGTATTTAACACCACCAAAAACTATGAAGAAAGTATTGATCAGAAAATACAAGAGACAAAATTTAGTGTATTTTGTGATTTTTCAGTGATTAATGAAGAAGACTAGAGTTATTTGTTTCAAGGGTTCCTGTGTCAAAATATGTTGGTGATCTATTTTTCTCTGTTCTTATATGTCCTTTTTCTTTCATTATTCATACTCCATTTCTTTCAGTTATTCATAAATCAACTGTATTTGTTATTTCAAAGAGGTTAATGAAAGAAAATTTCATCTAAGATAGTTGCTTTGTTTTCCTCTAAAATAATATTCATGGTTTTAATCTAAAACTAAGTATAAAATTCATCCCTAGATGCTTTCTTCTTAGTGGAGTGTAACATTGCTTTCCTCCACCATATACTACAACCTATTTTAAAGATCCAGACTTTTGGCTATCTTGCCATTAGTAAAGAAATTCTCACTATCCCATTTTAATCATTTAGATTTTATAAACAAGGATGCCCAATGCATGTCTTTGTCACTTTGTTATTAAACTTTTAAAAACATAAAACAAATTCATTTCTCCTGTGCTTAAGAGCTAGCCTAAAATCTCAAAAACTTAGTCATTTAATTGACTGAAATACCCTATAGGGAGACCCCTCTCTAGCCTATAAGGGCTATATTATGGTCCAAAAACTTTTTGTGCTTACCTCTAGTATTTTTCTCCTCAGCATGGAGAAATTTATGGAGTGCTAACACCACAAATTTCCTCATGGATCAACCCTCTCCCCTTAGGAAGAAACGATCTCCATTGTGTTGAGTTCTCCCATTAGATGGGGAAATTTTCGCTAAACTTGGCCTTGGGTGAGCCAATTTCCTTGGTGTAGGAGTTGCTCTACTTTGACAACTTGATAAATCTAGATCCTCCATTGCTAAGTGCCCTTATCAAGTGTGTCCATGATCTAATCAATGACTTCATGTTAAATGTAATCTGGGTTGATATTTGATGGTTCCAATTGCTTTGCTATCTTTGATGTGTCCAATAATGGTGGCAAGTATGGTTGAAGAAGGTCCACATTGAACATTAGGTATAAGTAAAGAATGAGGGGTATACTTAGCTCAAAAGAATTGTCACCTATAATCTCGATGATGGTGTAAGGTCCATAACAAAGTGGAATTGTTTGATGCGGATACTGGTTATCTTCCTGATATGAGAGGTATTGTTTTCATACATGTTTATACCCCAAGAACACCATACACCCCTCCATGTGTGGGCAAATTGTCCCCCTCGTAGGGGTTCAGGGCTAGCTCCAATTAAGCTAAAAATAGATGAAAACTTTCCTTATAAAATATTATAGTTTCGTATTCAATTTGGGTCATTCATTAGGAAGATGAAATAACAATAGAAGTTATCCTAATTTAGGGTTTTTTCCCTATAAGGTAACCCTTAGTTTATATGAGGGAATTGAATTGTGGCTATGTATTATTCTTCTTAGCTAAAAATAGAGAGGAGAATGTGTGAGAGAAAAGAGGAAATTACACTAGATTTGTTGTAGGTTATATCTCTTCATTTTGCTGGATAATATAAAATGAATGACTAGTTTTTTCTCTATGGATGTATCCCAAATTGTGTGAACCACATATATCTATGTCTCTTTCGTTTTATGCATTTTTGTGTTTTTTTTTCCACTATAGTCTATGTGCTCCATTACTCTATTATTTAATTTTCTAAAAATTGGTATCAAAGTCGGTGGTCTGTTTGGTTGATAAACTCATAGGAAAGAAGGTTTCCTAGTTTGAGTGAGAGAAATGGAAAATATTGCAGGTTTAGGGTTGAAAAATTCATTGACAAAAACTATCAACTATGAAAGATGAAAATGGAGGATTATTTGTATCAAAAATATATTTACCTAAAATTAAGAAGAAAATCAAGGAATTCGATGAGTATGAAAGATTCAGAATGGGAGATTTTTGATAGAAAGGAGCTGGGAACAATATAGCTATGTCTAGAAGCATCGATGGCATTCATAATTTCAAAGGAAAAAACAACATATAGTTTAATGATGACATTGGTCAAAATATATGAAAACCTTCATCCTCAAATAAGATATTTATTATGAAGCATTTCTTTAATATGAAGATGTCATAAAGTGGATATGTTGTTGATCATTTAAATTAATTTAACATGGTTACTAGTCAGTTAAGTTCTATAGGTGTAAATTTTGATGATGAAGTTAGGACTTTGTTGCTTCTGTGCTCATTGCTAGAAAGTTGAAATGAATTAGTTATGGTTATTAGTAACTATGTCTTTAGATCTAGTACTTTAAAGTTTGATGATGTTTTTGGTGCCATCCTTTGTGAGGAAACGCAATGGAAAAGTTCCGGTAAGACATGAGGTAATGCTTTGACTATAGAGACTAGGGGAAGAAAAATGGAAAGAGGAAGGAGCCCAAGAAATTGTAGTAAGTCAAGAAAAGGCAGAACCAAATCTAGATTAGCGATAGTGTGCTGGAAACGTGGGATGAAAGGAAACTTGAAGAAAGACTGCAAATATTGGGAAGGAAAAGCAGGAGATGAACAACAAGAGAACAATCACGAAGTGAATGTGATAGGTGATATTTTGTAATATGCTTTGATTCTTTCATTAGAGAAAATTATTGATGCCTAGATGGTAGATTCAGGGGATTCATTCCATGCCACACCTGATAGGAAACAATTTTCATGACTATATTTAAGGATATTTTGGACGGGTTCGTTTGGGTGATCATAAACATTGTAAAATCATGGAAATGATTAAAGTTTTTAGAAATAAAAAAAATGGAAACCAATGGTTATTGAAGGAGGTAAGGCATGTTCCATATCTAAAGAAAAATATAATTTCAAGAGGGAAGATAAGTGGTGAACGCTGTGTAACTACATTCACAAACAAAACCTCGAAGGCCACTAAAGGAGTCTTGGTAATAAAAAAAGGAGAAAAGGGTTGTACGTTGTATTTATGCAATGGCATTTCTAATTATGTTAATGCTTTAAACTCCATAGAAGCAGACATGACAGTGTGACATCATAGAATCTAGTACATGAGTGAGAAGTGGATGCATATTCTTCACTATAGAAATTTGTTGCAAGGTTTGAAGCATGTTGGTTTGGATTTATGTGAAAATTGTGTTTATGGAAAGAAGAAGAGAGTCAAATTTATCAGAGTTGGGAAGGAAAAAAAGAGTGAAAAATTAGAGCTTGTTCAAACATATGTATGGGGACCTTCTCAAGTTTCATCTCTTGGAGGATATCACTATTATGTTACTTTTATTGATGATGCAACTGGGAAAAATTGGATTTATTGTATTTAGAATAAATCTAATGTTTTCGATACTTTCAATAGATGGAAAGATTTGGTTAATAATGAGATAGGAAAGACGTTAAACGTGTCTTAGATAAGATAATGGAGGTGAATATTGCAACAAAGAGTTTTATGACTATGGTTCAGAGCATGGAATTTGTAGAGAGAAGACGGTTCTAGGAACATCAAAGGAAAATGGTATGTTAGAAAGGATGGATAGGAAAATAATGGAGCATGCAAGATGCATGAGATTTCATGCAGGATTTCCCCTATAATTTTGGGCAGATGTTGTACATACTATTTATTATCTAATAAACATATTACCTTCAAGTTCCTCGGATGGTGGTATTCTATAGGAGGCATGGATAGGTAACAATGCAAGCTATTCATTTAAATACTTTAAGTTGTGAAGCCTCTGTCCACATCAATAAATAAAGTAGAACAAGGTTTAAGGAAAAATCAAATAAATGTAACTTTATTAGATACGTTGTTAATGATTTTGGTTATCACTCATATGATTATGAAAATAAAAAAATGATTAGGAGAAGAGATGTCATATTCAATGGAAAGGCCTTATATAAGGATCATATGCAAGGAAAGAAATGGGAAAAGGTAAAAAATAATACATAGTGCTTGATGAGATCACATAAAAAGTAAATATGCCTGAAAATCATAATAATTAGTAGCCAGAACAACAACAACAATGAGCTCCTTAAACAACTGATAGTGGTGTTAGAATATCTACCAAGATAAGTAGACCCCCTAAACGATACTATCCTTCATTATATTATGTATTGTTGACTAATTTTTGTGAACCATAAAGATACTAAGAAGTACTATAGGTAGAAATCGGGAAGAAGTGGGAGCAATCCATGGAAGAAGAGATGGGCTCCTTGATGCACAACAAGACTTGTGACTTAGTCAAGTTTCTTGTAGGTAAAATATCATTGCAGAATAAATTGTTTTATAGGTTGAAGGAAGAAGATGGAGTTAAACATAGATATAAGGCTGGACATGTAGTGAAGGGGTTTGCACAAAAGTAAGGTATATACTTTGATGAAAATTTCCCTTGTTGTGAAAATGACTTCAATCAACACTATTTTAAGTCTAGTGGTAGCAAAAGATTTGCATCTTGAGAAGTTATATGTAAGGAAAACCTTTATCCATGGTGATTTGGAGGAAGAAATATATATGCAACAACCAAAAGGGTATGAGGTCAAAGGGAAGGAAATATTAGTGTGCACTTTGAAAAGGAAATTGTATGGATTAAAACAGGCTCCAAGGCATGGGTATCTAAAATGTGACATGTTTATGTTTGAACAACGTTATACTAGATGTCACTATGATCATTTTAGTTATCCTAAAAATAAAAATGATGACATCTATATTATATTGCTAATGTACATAGATGACATGATTTTTGTAGGATCTAACATGTGGGAAATAATCCTAAAGGAAAATTGAAAAATTCATTTGTAATGAATGATTTGGGTGCTGCAAAACAAATCCATGGTAGGAGAATAACTAAAGACAGGAAATATTAGAAATTAACATTGTCTCAGAGTGAGTACATAGAAAAGGTGTTGGAAATATTTAATATGAAAAATGAAAAAAAAATTAGTACACCTTTTGCTAGCCATTTCAAACTAATTAAGGAGATGTGTCCCAACACTCAGGAAGAGGTGGATTATATGTGTAAAGTTCCATATGCATCAACAGTTAGAAGATTAATATATGCAATGGTCTACACAAGGCCTAATATTGCACATGAAATGGGAATTGTAAGAAGGCATATGAACAATCTAGGAAAAGAGAATTGGTTTCTAGTGAAGTGGATTATCAAGTATTTGAGAGGTACCACAAATGAAGGATTATGCTTTGGTGATTCAAAAATTTCTCTACATGGATATGTTGATGTAGATATGGAAGGTGATAGAGATAACAAGAGGAGATTTTCAAGGTTTGTGTTTACTGTAGGTGGAAGAGCTTTCAGTTGGGTTTTAAAATTGCAAAAAATTGTTGCACTTTCAACAATGAAAGAATATTATGTTGCTACTAGAGAGGCTAGTAAAGAAATGATTTGGTTACAAAGTTTTATGGATGAATTGGGAAAGAAGGAGTAGATGGGAAGGTTATACAGTGACAACCAAAGTTCCATTCATATTGTAAAGAACTCAACATTTCATTCAAAGATAAAACATATACATCTCAAGTAGCATTTTATACGGTTAGTGTTGGAAGTGGACATTTAAAGCTAGAAAGGATACACACTAACCAGAATCTTGCAAAAATGTTAGAAAATGTTATAACCAGGGAGAAACTATGATTTTGCTAAGTTTTAATTGGTATTTAGGTATGATCATGGAGATGAGAAAAAAACTAGGTCTAAAGTGGAAGCATTTTCCATTAAGTGAAACAATGATGGAGTTGCTATAATCGGTCTCCAAGTGGGAGATTGTTGGGCGTGGAGCTTGATTATCTTCCTGATTCAAAGGTCTTGTTTTTAGCCTGGTGTATGCCCTAGGAAATATTTACACCCCTCCACGCAAGGGGTGGGGTGTGGGGGATAGCGGGCCCTCGGTAGGGGTTCAGGGGAAACACCCCTGAAGCTAAAAGTAGATGAAAATTTTCCTTATAAAATATTGTTATTTTATAGTCAATCTAGGCCATTCAATAGGCGAATGATCTAATGGTAGAATTTACGTTAATTTAAGTTTTTTTTCCCTATAAGGAAACATTTGGTTTATATGAGGAAATTATTTTACGATTGTGTATTATTATTCTGAGAGAGAAAGAGAGAGGAGACTGTGTGGGAGAGAAGAGGAAATTGCAATAGATCTATTATAGGTTGTATCTCTTCATTTTGTTGGATAATATAAAAGGAAGGGCTAGCTATTTCTTTGTGGATGTAGCCAGAATTGGGTGAACCACATATATCTATGTTTCTCTTGTTTGATGTGTTTTTGTTTCCACAATATTTTATGTGTTACATTGTTTTGTCAGTTAATTTTCTAATAGAAATAGGCTTCCAATGGGGTTCTGTAAGGCACTCTTTCTCCAAATGCAACCAAGCCTTTTCTCCCAACTGAAATTTTTGAGGCAACTAGTGTTGATCATGGTGCTACTCATACTTGGTATTGGCTTTCTATAAAATATCATAGACTTGACAACGGATGTGCTAAATTCACTCAAATTTGCTGGATTGTTAAACTCAAATTGAGCATGAGAATATGTTGGTTGTGTGGATGCAAGGGCTAATGCTACATTAGTTGACCTAATGGTTGAAATCCAAAACCCACCTCAAAATTGATGTGGTTTATTGAGCTATGGAGGGCACTATTATAGCGGTGTTGAACACAGAGGAGAATTTCATCCCATGTGTGTGGATGTTTGGATATGTACAAGCACAATATATTCCCCATCATCTTATTGACAACCTCAGTATGACCATGATTTTTGGGATGGAAGGAAGTGGATTTAGTGAGATTCATGTCCAATAGTAACAAAAGGCTTAACAAGAATGTTCTTAGGAACATATTTTCTTGATCTAATATGATGGTTTATCGTATCCCAAAATGTACCCATACCCATTTGAAGAAGAGATTGGAAGTGGTATCCAATGTGTTATTATTTTTGCAGGTTGTTAAAATGGCTATTTTATAAATTCAATCAACAAACAAAAAAACATAGTCATTTCCCTACTTGGTTGAAGGTAGACTAGACATGTAGTCCAATGATATGGATTCCCAAGGCCTATCGGGACTAGGAAAAGGAATGTACAAGCATTGATCCTTAATGATTGGTTTGGAAATAATACAATTAGTGTAGGACCTGCTATAATTACTGACATCTTGTCAAACTGTTGGCCAATAGAAATATTTTTGTAGCACGACCATTATCGTTTCCATGATAAAGTGGTATACCATCCAACTATTGTGAGCTTCTTAAATCAACTTTGTATTCTCACTTGAAGGAACATAGATATGGAAAAATGACACAATAGCTTATCTTGAAAATGAAATTTAGCATTAGTCATGTCTATTCGTAGCATATGGTAAGTGGTAGTGAATTTAGGATCACCCTCATAGAGTTGGGCCCACTTAGAGGCCTCACGTCTATAGGAGAAGGGCACCATGATTAGTGATACATGTTTGAATTTTTAGTGTAGAGGTACCAAAGTGGGTGAGGAGAATACATATTTGTATTATTGTATAACCTGTTCCACTTGCTTCTACTGCAGGGATAGGCCCTGTGTGGAGGTCACAGATGTGGCCACAACCTTTTGCTCACTTTGAGATTGAATAATGAAGAAGAAAAATTTCTTGGTCTCAGAGATAATCTTCCTACATTTCTTAGAAGAGATCAAAGAAATGGAAGTAGGCAGATGTACCTCTTGCATGTTGTATAGTTGTTTTCTCAAAACAATAATCACATTGCAAGATATAGACTCATATACAAAATGACACTTAGACAAGTATGTCTTGCCTAAAAGAAAATTGAAAAATCAAGGGGGAAATATCATATAATACCTCATTCATGGAGCTATTGATTCCATAGGGCAAGTGGCACTCTTGGTTGATGAAAATATATTTCCCTTAGAAAAGAAACTTGATGGTTTATGGTTGTGGGTGTGGTGTTATTGGTAGGTCTAATCACTTGATGACCTTTCCTGAGATAGGGTTCTTTTGACTTCTCCTTTTGATAATTAAGTGTAATAGGGAACCCTTCACCCACACTTGTAAGTGGAACATATGATCACTTTCCTCCAGTTTCACTTGTATGCACTTGGTGGTAGCAACAGTGGCATTGATTTCTAAATTAATGATTCACTTACCCTTTTCTTGATCTGATTCAGATTCAGAACCTACATCTCACTTTGGGGCTTTCTTGTTTGCCACAAATGAATTATTTGAGTAACAATCATCAATTTTATTCCATGTACTCTTATGGAATTTTTACCACTTTCCCATGCCTTTCTTCATCTTCCCATTACCCTTCTTTATTTGTGACTTAGATGGGTTCTCCTAGGGTTCCAAATCCTAGCTCCATCCCTTTTTTTGCAGTTTGGGGATAAATTTTCCCTATTTTTTCCCTAGTGAATAGATTTCTAGAAATACATTTTTTTTAGATGTATTTATGCAAACCACCATGGTATTTGAGCACCAAATTCCACTCAAAGTATTTGATACCCATCTTGGTGTGTAAGGTGTGGAAGATATTTGTCAATTTTTGCAGTGTTTGGTCCCTCTCCTATAGTAGTGTGGTCCATCTAATGTACTGGTCTATGTCACTTCCAATAGGGTAATATTGTTCCTTCATGACATCCTTGAAAGAGCCCCAAGTGGTTGCAATTACACAAATTTCATATTCCTCTATGGCCTTTTTCTCATGGTAATGCTCCCACCAATCCTCGACACAAGGGACATATTTAAGGATCACAAAGGTAATATTTTATCTATCAAAATAATTGTGGAATAAGAAGTGCCTTTACAGTATATTTAACCATGTTTCTAGATTATTTGTATCTATCTAAACTTTGAATACATGAATTTAAAAAGTAACTTGTACCTTGAAGGTGCATGCACCTCCAGAGTGATTATTTGAAAAAGATGCATCACTTGTTGTCATCTATCACAATATCTAGGAAAAAATATCTATCATCTCATTCCTTCTTCACGTAAGGGATTTCTTGAGCAACAATTTAATAGGAGATCCTATTCTTTCAAATTTATTTTTTCTTCCACCATGGGAGTTCATTGGGGTTAGAAAGGATGGTCTTGCAAAGGCTCAAGTAGTTCGAGTCCTAAATCCTTATACCCTAATCTCGTTGGGTACTCACGACTAATCCAAACTATCTAAGGAATGAGACAAAATATTGAAATTAACAAAATGTTTCAGCATAAAAGAAATAATGTAGAGTAAAGTCATAAAGAGTTTAATTATAAATGGTTCAAATATCATTGGACTACTTGAGGAATGAGACAAAATATTGAAATTAACAAAATGTTTTAGCATAAAAGAAATATTGTAGAGTAAAGTCATATGAAAATAGTGTAATTATTAAATGGTTAGAATATCATTGGACTACATCATGATAAAAAATTTCTTTCTTTTACAATAGTGAAGTAATGTCTTTTCACCTAGAGTCATATGTGCTTGTCATACGTTTAATTCCATGGATTACAAAAACCATGGGTGAATAACATAAATCACGATGGTAAAAACTAACGAATAGTTATATATGGTAAAAGGTAATTATTATTATTATTATATTTTTATTTTGTTTTCTTCCACTTATCAAATACCATAGATGGATACTATGTTTTTCCATAACCATGGGCATGGATACCACCAATATTAAAAATCAATTATTAACCATGGTGATTTGATGGAAAAGGTGGATAGCCACAAATTTCTACTAGAATAAGGAAAATAATAATATAAGAGTTAAAATAATAAGAGTTATAATTTTTTAAAGGAAAGAAATAAAATTACCTTTTTTATTGTATTTTTGGCTTATCTCTATATAGTTTTACTCATATCTCAAGTGTAGGCAACAATTGGACGAAAAATCAACCAGAAAGTACCCATTTTGTAAACTTTTGAGTTGAAATGCCAAAACAAAATTGAAAATCCATGAAAAAACATGTTTATTTCAAGAAACTCATATTTTGATATATTTTCAATATTTTTCAATGTGGCTAAACTCAAAATTTTACAAAATGAGTAAATGTCAGATTACGTTTGCATCTAATGGGCATTTACGCTCAACATTTGAATAGATCTATAAGAAAATAAAATGAAAATACAATTAGAAAAAGTAATTTTCTTCTTTTCCCTCCAAAACTATTTACCCCTTGGGATGATATTATTATCTTAAATATTTTTGGTTCTTTTAAAGTTGATTTTTTATACATATTTTTCTTTGAGACCCATTTTTATCTCAAAATTTCCCTAATGGATTTGAAGGTGAATGAAACCATTCTAATGGATTTCCTTCTCAACAATTTTGTGTAATATCTATATATATATATATATATAGATAGATAGATAGATAGATAGATATATAGATAGATATAGATATAGATATACATTTCACTTATTACATGCTTGTGGAAATATTGAGTAGGAAACATGTATTCAAGTAGTTCAAGTCTTAGGATAGAGGATATAAAAACACTAAAATCATACATATATGTTATTTTTTTCTACTCTCTAGTATAATATTACTAATAAATTTATCGAAGGTTATTGTAAAATTTTGCACGTTATTTTAAAAATTGTTCTTTCAATTATTACATTATATATTTTTAAAATACCGTATTAAGTAATCTATTAATTGAGCTTTTGTTCTATTAAAGTTGTAATTATCAAGCACATGAAACCTTTTAGTAGAATTTATACATAATTTTTCTAGGGCATAAATATATGTAATCCATGCATATTTCTTCCACTCCTAAACAGTATTGAATTATACCCTAATACATCATTTCAAAATTAGTTGAGTGACTCACTGATTGCTTCCCAATTCATATTTATATTGTTGCAAAAAATCTACAATCACAATTAATGGTCACCTTTGGTTTATGTATATATTTTTCTTTGACCCTTAAAAATGATGTATGCTAAATGTATTGACCTTGGAAAATGTGCTTGATTAAAACTATTCTCATCACATGTTGGGTGGTCCCTTAAATCATGGATATTGAAATTCATTAACACAAAGAATACAATAAAAACCCACTATGATAGGAAAACTTAGGCTTAATTTATCATTTATCATAATAAGGGTTAGGGAATTCAAGGGGGACGATTTATAAATATTTATTATACCCAACCCATGTATTTTATACCTATCAAGATGGAATACTCCCATCTTTGGTGTATTTTATTTTTGAAGTAGCCATGAAGAAATCAAAATATTAATTAATGTGATGGGCATTTCTTCTAGGGTAATATCACATGGATATTGCAAGGATATTCATATGGTAGACTCATTTACATGTGTATGAAATATCTCATGGGTAATTGTCACTCAAATCGATCCCAGACAATAACATTTTTCTAAAAGTGCTTTTAATTGTCAAAAGGATTATTAAGGACGATCCTTCAGACAAGGAAAACTAATCTTCATGATCAAGTCATGAAATTGCATTATTTTTTTCTCATGGATAGGTTTTATAATGGTACTTTTTATCACTACTTCATGCTAAATAAAATTTCTTTCCTTTCATGCTAACATGAAAAAGATTCCTTGACTGAAATTTACATTCTTTAATTACAATAGATTTAATGTGAACACTATTGTGGAGAGGACCTTATGTTGTATAATTTAGTATTTCAATATTGTAATATTTTCTACTTTTTTAAACCATGTAAAAGTGTGATATATCCCCTTAAGTGGTGTGTTATTTCTATTATTGAAATGATAAGGTAGCTTGCTAATAGATAACTTTACAAAGTGTGTCCTGTATTCTGGTTGCAACTACCAAACTATTTCCATGAGATGGATAAGCATAACATACCATTCCTTTAGGTGTTATATGAGTGTATTTGATGGTTATGGATCATAATATTATGATTCCAATAGGAAAAATGAATTAATCATAATTTCCAATGCTAGCTACCCAATAATTTATATAATTTTTCCATAAGTCATCTGCATAAAAAAAATATTACTTGGTGGACTATTTAAGTCAAATCTTTTTATATATACCTACAGATTAGAATAAAAATTCTTTATGAAATGTCTTTAATGCCTCTTTAATCCACCATGTCATGCATTAAGTCGAAAATGCCCATGCATTTTGGTTTTGAACTAGGATGTATACCATGTCATTCCTCTAACAACACTCTACCAATAGTATTATAAAACAAGCAAGTTTCCTTTGGCTCATTTTATGGAGTTCTAAAGTAGCATTATATTTCCTATAAGGCATGTACTATCCTGAAAGCAAGACTATAATCATAGTTAAACTTACTACTCCACTAAGTTGATATTTTACATCTAATTAATCTTGTTCATAATATATATTATGTGTTGATTATGATTTCCTAGTAATAACCACTAAAGGGAAAAATAATAAATTGATTTATGACAATAAATGATATGGAACAATGGCATATCCACTATGCTTACAATTTATTTAATCTTCATGTCACTTGCAGGGTATTGAACTTGGGTGGGGAAGATAACAACCTTTCTTCCCAACCATCCACAATAACCCAAATTTTATCTTATCTTTGTTCCCATTATGTTATCCGTGAGCTTAAAAAATGAGAGCCTCTCAATCATGTAACTCTCTTGTATCATTTATCCATTTCTTAAAGAATACATAGTAAAAGAAATTAGAATTTGTTACTATAGGTTGCTACCACCTCTTTTGTATGGTCACGGATAATGAGAGATGATGATTAAGGGCTTGTTCATTAGTCTATATAATGTTTTCTATTTGATAATTATAGTATCCAAAACAACAACAAAATAGAATCCCCTAGGGAAGAATTCTTCTAAGTTAACAATCCCATATACAAGTCATAAAAAATCTTATTCAGTAGCAAAATTTGATCTTAGGTATAAAATAAAAAATAACATGCTTAGAAGGACTCCTAAAAACACATACATTTTAAGGGGTCACAATCACCATTAATCCTTGAATATAAAATTCTTTCTTATTGATTGATAAATCCTTCCAAGAATCCAATGCCATACATCACTTCCACCTTGATCAACATTATTACCCTTCTTCTCATTGTGTATATATAATATAAAACTTAATAAAAATTAGTTGGATCTCGTTTGAAAAGGAATGTTCTTGTTTCTCTATATTTATTCTTTGATACGCTAAGAGATTACACTAGATTCTACTATCTCAACATGAGTGTACCAATTTTGACACAATTTAGAAACATTTAACAACTGAGAATCCCAATACATAAGGAAAATTGCATACAAATATCCTAGATCACCATCTATTAAGGATAGTTTTATCTTTTATACCCATTGTAACAAGTTTTGCAACTACAACAATGAAACCATGCAATACATCTCTAGGATTTATTTTCTCCTATAAAACTATTAAGGATGTGACCCAATTCCCTGCAAATCCCCATTGTTGTGAGAAAAATCAAGTTAGAATAATTATTGGATAATATAAACAATGGAAGAGAGATCACAATGGTGAATCCCCCTGTCTAATATCAATCTCTCTCAACTGATAGTTTCCAAAAGGTTTTCCATGATAAACACATCCCTACTCACTCT
Organism: Pinus tabuliformis; assembly: GCA_031772625.1. NCBI lineage: Eukaryota > Viridiplantae > Streptophyta > Pinopsida > Pinales > Pinaceae > Pinus > Pinus tabuliformis. Next base: position 838,730,765 of record CM062816.1, read on the forward strand.
TTAGATAATTTTAGCCCTATTTGTTTCTCACCAAATCATTCCTCAATATTTTTACAAGCAACTAGTGAGGACCTATGGGTAAAATCATGGGTGACTAATAATTGCAAATACCCAATAAATTTTCTTGGGACAAATTCCCTTATTTTCAATAGATTTTATACTTGTTAGTATAAATTCCCTTTTCCTAGAATATACCTATCATATTTTTATTATGTTTTCTTATAGGGTACACACAATATTCGTTCCTTCCATGTTGCACCTTCTACCCATAAACATTTTACTTTTCTAACATATCTTATTTTATAGCATTCTACATCTCTATTTGCATTATTTGATTAAATAGGGACCATTTACTTCGACTTTTTCCACTTGTTATTGTATATAAAAGTTTAGAACAAATTTCAATGTTGATCATCCCATGGGTCACTTGAGCCATATCTAGACAACTCTTCACCAATTGATATTCTATCTAGTCGTTATTAAATAGGAATACTCATCCATTTCTCTATTTTCAGCATCTAGTTTATCCTTTTTTCCATCTATTCCATCGAATGGAAATTATTTTCTCTTTCTTCTTGTTTCATGCTTGAGATATCTAGATGTTTAATTGGTGATGTAATTTTTGGAGCACCATTTATCATGTGAAAATTAACAATGCTCTTCATTTTCCTCTCATTACAAATTTTGAATCATCGAACATAGATTTTCCAATAAAAGGTTATGCCAAATGTAAGTGATGTACTTTTCAAAACCTTAATTTGGAGAATTTCTGGATGTTTGATTATTTTTCTTGATGAATATATGAAAATATATCTTTTTTGAGTATAAAGTTTTCTCATATATTAGTTTGATATATCTCCATAAATTCACGAAAATTTCATAATTTGAAAATTCACCAAAATAATGTTATAGAAAAATTCCTAGATGTCTCATTTAATATTTTTTTTAGGGTAGTTTAAAACCTTGAGTTCCACAATATAATTAATTATAATTATTCAAGATATGAAAATATTTCCAAACATAAATTACTACTCAGGATTTTAATAATTTCTATCTATATATGTATGTGTGTGTGTGTATAACAAAATTTCCAATATATATATTTTTTAAATGAATTTCAAGATTAATCACAAACCCTATATTGTGTAGACACCATCTCTAAAAATATACTAAACAAAATATAAATTTTTTTATCATCTATACCCTAATATTTATACTTAATATCCTAAAAAATAATTTGTTTGAAAATTCTCAAAGAATAAGTTATAGAAAAAATTCCTAGATGACTCACTTAAAATTGATTTCAAGATTAGTCATGAATGTTATATTCCATATAATATATATATGACAGTATACTTAAGTATAATTTCAAATATTACCACCTATATCATGGCATGTACCCTCAGGTGCCTCAATGTTTCATTATTGTAAACTTCATAGAAAAATGTTATAGTGAAAACCCAATATGTCTTGATTTAAGTAGTGAAACCCTAAGATCATAGTATTTAATACCAAATTTTAGACAACAAAAGTTCAAATAGATTTAAAATAGATAGAGAAGTAGTTTCACACCTTCAAAAATCAAAGAATGAAATTTAAGCCTCTTTAAGGGGGAGGCCTCCTTTTACAATAAAGAAAATGTATAAGGATGAGATTAGATGATCTAAGACTAGGTATAATAGATATATAGCTCATTATCTATAGAATTACAAGGGGATTTTTCTAGGGTTTAACTTGGTGGCATCTCTAAGAAGATTAGGTATTGTAGATTGGTAGTTGAACTAAATCTAAAGGGAAACTGGCTTACTACTCATTTATTTTGACAACTTTCTTAGGTTGCATACTTTACTTGATTTTTTATTCAAGTTTATTAGGGTTTATGATTTAGAGAGACTCCAAAACCTTCAATTCATAACTTTGTCTCATAGTATTTTTGTTTTATAGTATTTATATAGATTTAGGATGGATTTTAGACATTGTGAAGCTTATTTAAACAACTAATGAAATTACATGCACCTTCCATGTACCTTGTTATGCACCAAACTTTAATATAGTATAATAATATGAGTACACGCCATGTACACCAAATGTGAGTGTGAGCATAAATCTAGGAGAAATGAGAGATGAGTTATACAATAACTCCTTAAATAACATGGGAAACTCCTCTAAGCACCCTAATACACTCATACATCCAAATGACATGTTCTATTAATAATGACTACGTGATAGCATTATATGCCTGTTCATACATTGTATGTGTGCCCCCTTTATTAGGTGAACCTTTGTTACATATAAATTTAACCCACTTCCTATAAATTGCCCCCTTTGTGGTCATATCATATGCATTTGACACCATACATGGCTCCATTATGGTCATATCATAATACCCTCCTTAAAAAAGCATTGTCCTCAAATATTTGCGATTAAGGGTGTAACATGTGGTAAAACCAAGTGATAACATTTCCTCATATTCCTAGCTTCTTTTTTCCATTTATGATTATCAGTCCATCCAAACCCAATTATTTTTGCATTAATTTCTTATGCATATTTGTTGCATAGTTTTCTTTCGTATGATTCCATGTTTAATTATTGTGGAAACATTTTTTTTGTAATTTTTGATCTCTGATAACTAATTATAAATAATATTTTTATGATTTCCTATTCCGTGTTACATACCAAACACTTAAGATAGCAAAATAATTGAAAGTACTCACCATCACACCAAATTTCAGTGTGAATCATAACACCAAGATATGTAAGAGATAATAGTTACATAATATATCAAAGAATATGAGAATGTCCTCCAAATACCCAATATATTCATACATCCAAGTCACATGTTCCTTCAATATGATTTCATTATCCCTATATATACTTATTGACAGATTACACACTTGAACCCTTTATTAAGGTGTCCCCTATTACATATATATTTACAACATCACATATGCATTTAAGTCCAAATATGCTTCTTTTTGGGGTTTTATAAAATACATTTATTCCATATATGCCCTCCTTGGTTTTGTATCATAAATATTGGAAAAATTGAATGGACCACTCATTCCAATTTGAATAAGAAAAACCTCATTAGGTTTCCCCTACCATCATATTTTCAAAATATGAGCAACCTTTGATAATTTTTGGATTTCAATAATCACAAATATATATGCCATATTTCAAATACATAAGGAAATCTGTCTTTGTTAGTGCTCCTTAAATTCATAACAATAATGCATTCCTAAACCATAGGATGAAATAAATTTACTAATGTACATGGTCCCATTCAATAATCATCTTCATGATATCAGGGGGAATCCTTTCATGTTTAAGGGTTTTTGGGGTAGTGTCCTCAAAATGAAAAAAAAATTGAGCAGTTTTTGTGTCCGTTTTTGAAGTTTTGGGCACAAATTTTTCTGTTAGAAGTTTTGAGGTGCATGGTGGTTTAGCCCATGGTTTTGTAGTTTTGGTTAATGAACTATGTTTTTATTCTAATCCAAGGTAAATTTATTAGAATTATATATATATATATATATATATATATATATATATATATATATATATATATATATATATATATATATATATATATATATATATATATATATATATATATATATATATATATATATATATATCTATATATATATCTATATCTATATATATATCTATATATATATCTATATCTATATATTTATATATCTATATATAGATATATATATATATATATATATATATATATATATATATATATATATATATATATCTATCTATAGATATATATATATATATATATATATATATATATATATATATATATATATATATATATATATATATATATATATATATATATATATATATCATTTTAATACTGCAAAGAAGAATAGATACTAATAAATGTTTATGGTTTCCCAAATTGGGTTTCCAAGTAAAATCTAGGTTAATTTGTTTTTCGTTTTTTGTTTTTTGTTTTTTGTTTTTTGTTTTTTGTTTTATGTTTTTTTTGTTTTTTTTTTTTTCCATTTGATCTTTTATATTTTATTAACAATATGTTTACAACAATTAATTGTACTAGGTTAAAACATACATTTGGTATTAGAGCAACTTTATCCTCAAGGGGATGATTTTTTTGGTTAAGGGGATTTTTCTCCAGCCTATGGTACATCCTACTATAGTGAGAGATCTACAAAATCGATTATTGTGGTGAAAGGAAATGGAAAATTGTTCAAATATAGAGATCAAGAAATTCAATGGCTAGATATTGGAGCTATGTAACCTCAGAGTGGAAGATATATTGGTGGATAAATATCAACACATTGTTGTGGATCTTGGTACTGCACAAGGAGGGATTCAATAGAATACTAGACCAAGTCAAATCAATAGGAAAATATAAGAATATGATTTTGTCTCTCAGATTTCCTATTAATAAGTATTCCAAGAGAAACTACAATGAATACATTATGGAACAAGGTAGGGACTTTGTATAAATCTAAGTTCTTGATGAACAAATTGTTTTTGTGAAAAACATTGTATAGCTTGAGGATGAGGATGGAGATTCAATGAATGAGCATATAATAGTCTCAATACTATGGTAAGTTATATAGTATATTCTTATATTAATATTTTAGATGAATATAAGTGTACCTATTTATTGCATTCTTTACCAAACTCATTGGGTAGTTTGGTTGTATTTACATAACTAATTTACATTTCAATTATATAGTCTCATTTTTGTTATCATAGGAGATGAGATGGGAAAAATTGAAAATTTTAAAGACAAATTTGTTGTCTATAAGAGGTTGTTCCCAAAATAGAAATAAAAATAAGTCCTCAGGGGGGGATATCTAACTTGAGATGAAGATATAAATCTCCAGGAAAAATAGTAAAGGTATCTTGGAGATGTAAAAAAGAAGGGGATTACAAGTAATATTATAAGTAAAAAAATGCTAAGAAAGGGAAGGAATGCAATGATACTACTTCTAAAAAAGAGAAAACATATTCATATTAAGGAGAGGATGTGTATTTACTTCTTCAAGTAGACATGGAGATCATGAAGCATGGTTGGTCAACTCAAGCACATTCTTTCATATAAATCCTCACGAGGATTGGTTTTGCAGCTATGAAAGATATGATGGTAGTGATGTTTTCTCAGGAGGCAGAACAATATAAAAAATCATAGGATGGGGAAATTATAGTTGAATATCACCATGGGAAGGATTAGAGCACTCCTTGGTGTTTTTTCCATTCCAAGATTGGCAAAAAATTTGATTTTTTTTTATAAAGGTGAGTGATGCATATGTAAAACTAATGTTTGAAAGGATGAATTCAACATGGTTCAAGGAGATATGGTATTATTAAGGGGATTTTAGATTGGAACTTTGTATAATATGTTGGGAATTATTATTAGTGATGGGTTTTTATAACCATATTTTCTCCTCCAATCTAGTAAGAGAAACCCTAGTTCAATTTACCTCAGTTCTTGACTAAAATGCATCCCATTTCACCTTTTTTTTCTCATACATGTGTTAAAAGGAAGATTTTTAGATGTTATAGGGATGAAATTACATAGTTGATTAATTTGTCATAATTTTTTTCACAATTTCATAAGTATGAAATAATAATTATTTCATAATTGGGAATACATTTCATAGTGATTTGGGAAATCTCATAATTGAGCATGAAACTTGTGCATGACATGTAATTGCTTGGTTTACATGCCATTAAGTATATCCATGACTTGTATTCACTTAATTCACATAGAAATTAACCTAAATTCTCTTGGCCCTAAGTGTCTAAATCCATCCTCCCAGATCAAGTAGAAGCCTATATAATTAGACTTTCCATGGGTGAAAGAAGAAATTAGAATACCCTCTAATCCTAGAGAAATATTTCCAGAGTGTCTTATCTTGCTTCACGAATGAGCATAGTTTGTGATTAAGCCAAGGGAGTACAAGGGGAAGGGATTGGAGGAGAGCACTCTACACCAAGAGTTATAATTCTATTATTGTATTGATACCTGTATAGAATATATATTTGGATTCCCCCTCTACATGATGTACATGTATGAGATCAAGATATATTAGTTGTAACTATATCATTTTGTAGCCTAACTTGCCTTTTTTGGAGGAAAATACGTTGTCTTTGTTTGTTTGTGCATGTTTGTAGCTATTTGTATCAAGAAGTTGGAGTGGGATCATCAAGTAAGAGTGGGATATCTAGCTACTGAAGTGGATCTGCAACCTGCATTAGCGTTTCAAGGTCATAAGGCACATCACTATATTTTATATTTCCATTGATTGAAAGGAATAGATTTCATTGTGTTTAGGGAATATTGATTTCTTGTTCTATCTATTTTCTAGTAAATCCTTAGGTGAGATTTATGGGATAACATTCCTTTTTTCTTGTGTCTATTTTAGGAAAATAGAATTAATGACCATAACATTGAGAAATACCTAGCGTTTCTCCTCCTCATTTGAATATTCCTTGATTCAATTTTTTATTGAGTGATTATCTATTGATTTATATCTCCTTTACATTTTTTTCAGCTAGATATATCCTTGATATTTTAGATCTAATCTTATTTTAAAATTTATTAAGAAAGAAAACATGAAAGAGAGGAAAAAATGTATTGCACTTTTGAGATCAGATTCTATAACGTTTTGTACATAATTTGAATGGAGCAACTAAATATTTGGTTTATCCTCCAAATTTTATCCTAGTTCAGAAAAATAAAAATAAAATAAAATGGTGGCATGATCATGGAGATATGGCTTATTAGAAATCAAATGTTTTTCTCATTGTTCGTGATGATTCTGCATATTTATTTTTGTAATATCTTTTGGTAGGGATGTCTGGTATACATCACACCAAAGCCATTGGGTCAAAAAATTTCTTAACATTCTTTCAATATAAAATATGATGTATTCATGAGAAATATTTAGTAACCTGATGTCTTTGAAAAAAATTGATCCATTTCTTTTTTCTTTTTCAATTTTTTTTCCTCCTGTATTTGGTTTATTGTTGAGATACTAGTTTCATTTTGATTATGAGACTTAGATCTATAAATTTCTACATGTGGAAGCTTAGATCTTACTAAGATATAATCTATATCTCTTCTCCCTTAAGAGATTTTATTTGATCTTGCACTTTCCTAAGTTTGTGTAAGATTTTCCCATCTATTGATTGTCTTGTTTGCTAGTTGATATTTTGATGGTTTTTCTAAGATTATGAGATTTATTTGATATTTATAGAAAATATTTGTGTCCTTTCTAGTATGAATAATTGAAAATAAAACCAAGTATTATGTTTTTTTAGCTCTTACTCCTTTGTTATAGTTTTAGTTTTTTTTTCTTTGTAGAACATTGCAGGTTTTGTTTGCTGGATGACTGCATTGAATTATAGATCCAAAACTTCCTTTCTTTATTCAAGAATTTATTGTTTGTCTCATTTGATGGGCCATAGTTCACATACCATTATTTTAAATCCATAGTTTGATACTTTTGAGTGCTTTCATTTGGTTATTTTGCATTTGCATCTTAAGTAATTGAAGTGATTTGAGAGTTTATTTCTGAATTGGTTTCTTGTGAACATTGTCATTATGTTAACTAATTATTAAGAGATGTTGTCAGGTTTCATTTTTCACTTTGAAAAAAAAAGAACTCTATACCCTTCCTCTAGTTAGTTTTCATCAAATTGAAAAATAAATTGCATTCTTCATATAACTTGTATATTGGATTGGTTTTGCATCTCTTGAAAACCTTAGTTGAACTTTATACCCTTGGGTAAACAAAGTCATAAAAATAAAGTTCTAATAAAATAAATTTATACTTTTTTGTTATAGCACACCAACAATAGCTTAGGTGTATAGATCCTTGAAATATATTTTGAGAGGACACTCTTCAAGCCTGTAAAATTGAAACTATCTCCAATAAAGGGTGTAAATTCATTATCACATCAAATGATTATTAGAAATATCCTCTCACACAAGATTCAAACATAAATTGACATCAGGAACTTATGGTGACATCCCCACTCCCTTGGTATTGGTGTTGATTGGATTTTGTGCTTTCAAGGCTCTGTTTAAGAGGCACATGGCTCACTTTGAGTAATATCTTAGGATTTTTTTAGCTTAGTTGTCATACCTACATCTATGGTCCTGCTATGATATTCAACAACCCCCTATTTATTTATATTTAAGTCTCTTAGAAAATTATTATATAAATAATGGAGACCCTTTAAGTTTTTAAATCATATAAAAATAGAACATTTTATTGCTTTAAAAAGGAAAAATTTGAGTTTATCTGAATAAAAAAAATCCAAATTTCACTGGCCCAAACAACTCAAATGAGATGGTCTTAATGAAATCTCGATGTTATCGCACTTCACAAGTCCTAATAAGAAACTCCCCATTTTATCCTTTTGAAATGATGTGATGTGATAAAGTAGCCCCTGAGAACAAAAACATACTTAAAATTAAAAAACCTTAAGTATTGTTAACATAGATGCTCTACATCGGAGCTTACCCACATCGAAAAAACTATAACGAGCTATTTAAAAAAGCCAAGGGCCACTCCAATTGCGATATGGGATAAACCTTACAGACTCGATATAACAGTTAATGCAACCCTATAAATATGTCACGCCCAGATAAATCGCAAATTGGAAAAGGGCACATCGCTCCTTTCACTTTCAATCTTCTGACTACGATAAAGATGTTTATTAAAGCACAAATTTAATAAAACCATAAAATGAATAAATAAGAGGAAAAACACATTAAAATATAATAATAAGTCATCGGTCAGGCTCGCTTCGCTGCCGTATCAACCCTCATGATTTCGCAGTCGCAAAAATATTTTGGTCATTTCCATTGTTCAAAGCTCCAAACCCCTGATTGTAATATTACGATCATTGCATCATAGAATTCTGATACCCAAATTGCCGATACAATGGTATCACAATCACATATTGGGAAAACACATTGAGACATGTTTGAGATTACTGTTTGAAAGTTTTTTTTAATACAATATGCAATAATAAATTATAACATAAAGCCATGATTTCAATCATTAAAGACATGTAACAATATTTATGATTTAAATCCCCAAGGTGATTTGATAGCCTGTATGTAGATATTTTAGATTTGTTCACATTTAAACTATATTCACCGTCATTTCAAACCTTGTATGATCAACACTCCTGCATTTTAAAACTATTGTTCTTCATTCCTATATGTTTCCAATTGCAGGCTGATCCCTAAAAGTAGCAGTGTAACAGAATGACCAAATCAAAGAAAGGAAAGAAATCCATGAAAACTTCATAACCCACACCTCCTGTTTCCAAAGTAACAAAAATACCCCCGCTTTTCTTGGACAGTACACGCACAATAGACAGTGAAACATCCTCAGGAGAATCTATGTATCAATTGCTTGAAAGTGAAGGACCGAAGGTAATTTAGAGAGTGGCAACGTTAGATGCTACTTCATCTCTTGAAGCCTCCAACTATGAAGTCACCAACTCTTTTCTTCACATGGTCACTTCTCGACCCAAGATTGTTCCTTATACCGATATGGTGAAATGGATAATTGAGAACATCAATATCACAAATAGGACATTCTTGACTTCAAGAAAAATAATCATCGGATCTTTTGCAGCTCAAAATTTGAAGAAAATGTACCATATACCCAACCCATAGAAGGTATATGGCAAAGCTTTTCTCAAATAGTTTGAAAGTGAGAATGAGGTGGAGTCAGATCCAATTAGATGATGGAGATCATACCCAAAGAAGAACAAACATGAAAAGTTGGGTATGTACTCTTTATCTTCTCTTGCAGCTCTCTATTCTAATATCACAACTATGATGATGTAGGATATTCGGTTACCCTAATACATCTAAATTCTCAGTTGAATGGGTTCCTCTTATTGAGGCAACATTATATTCTTATATAATGGATTGGGGCACTATCCTCTCAAATAATATTGCCTCCCAAATCCGAGAATACAGACAAAGTCAGTATGTTACTACCAGAGTAGTTCCACCATTCTTTATGAATGCATATATCAGGGATGCAGTCAATTTCACTTCAAATTTCCCAACCATGGTATGGAAATGGACCATTCAAGACCCCACTCCTATTCATGTATATCATATTATCCAGTGCAAATCTAATCTCCATGCCCATTTTTATAAAATTTTCTAAGGAGATATTCTGCCAATACACAAAGCTGTTTTTGATAAAAGAGCCCCAGGACTATCCGAAGAAGCCAAAATTGATTTCATACCTATAGGAAGGTTGTTTGGTGAAGAACTATTTACCTATGTAAGAGTCTATGGAAGTCTGGAAGTTTCTCATTTTCTCCCATTATATGTCCCTGATAAACTACTCGCTAGGGAGATTGTCTATCAAACTGTAGGGGATGGTTTGACAAAAAACCTAAAGGAAGCCAATAAATCCAATATGGTGTATATGATATGCATGATTTCAAGCATGCTTCACTTGAAATTAATAACATAGCATGTTTAAATCTTGCTAATGTGCCTGGAAGACAATTTGATCCAAACAAAGTAGCACAAAATGTTACTGGTCAAGTAAAAATCAGGCAATTCAATCATGAATATGATGACTATCATGACCTATTTGAGTCTGCTGAGATATTTTCACAAGTACAACACCTTGATACATTGAAACTTAATCTAGAAAGCTAACACAATTCAAAGAATACAGGGATAAAATATTGTAGAACATCCCTTTGGATCTATTGAGGATTTCTCAACCAATTTCCCAAGAAGAGTTGAGTTCAGAACAAAATTCAAAGAATAATTTAGAGTAGAATTTGGGATAGAATTCAGAACAGGACTTAGAGCAGGTTTCTAAAGATATTTTAGTGGAAGATAAATCCACAAAAACCCACACTGATAAAACACCCTTCAATAATGAAATGGATGAGTCCTGGAAACAATTTGATCAACTGTTAAAAGGACAATAATGGGCAGAGAATATTGAGTTGGATAAAACTGTCGACACATCGCACAATGCTAGTCAAAGGTTGTTTACTGATAGGGCTTCTAATAAATTTTCCACTACAGATGAAATTGAAATAATCACGACATTCCCTTCATCTGAAATTGTCCTTAAAGTGGAAGAAATCCCTCCTCTTGACATCTTTTACAATCCCAAACATTGGGTTGTGGTGAAAAGATAGAGGAAAAGGAGAAGAAGGAAGCAATCATCATCAGTAACTCCCAATGATATACAAATGGAAATAGTGTGGAAGGATACACAAACTAATCCTTCAGAGAATTTAACAAAGTTGTCATAGTCCGTAGGTGCTTATGCATCTGCTATGATTGATAAAGCAACAAAATTTTGACAATTGATCAGGGAAAAGGAAGAAATAATTCAACAGTTGGAACAAAAATTGGTAGAGTAAAAAAATAAGTTTTGATACATAAGTGAAGACACAATTGTATCAACTCCAGAATAGATTTGATCCATTAAAGCTCCAACATTAGGCAAAGAGCAGTATTAAAGATACTCAAATCAGACAGCTCCAGTTTTCACTTGATCAACTGAAGGACAATACTAAAATAGAAGACTTTATAAAGGAATAATTGGAGATAAACACTTTGTTCCCACAACAAGAAGCACTATTCTATCAAAGGTTATCAATAATGAATCCACTATGAGTCAAAAGTGATTCATCGATGAATCAATCATCCAATCTGAGGATGAATTTCAATGACATTGACGATAAAATCTCAAGATTTATAACATTGCAAAATACATAGGAAGGAAAAGCAGCAGACCTTCCCAAAATAGAGGAATCCCATAAGGAAATCCTATTTACTCATTGGGACATTTAGTTAAAATATGCAGAAATATCTGTCTCCAGCCAGGGAAAATTTTGAGGATGGAAATTTATCTTAAAGTTTAGAAACCTTAGCGAATATTACGAGTCCCTCATAGGCAGATTGTAACACGTTTGGTGATATTTTTTTAAATATATCCAAATTTTTAATGACTTTATATAGTCTCTATAAAATTTTGACAATTTTTAGGATAACATAATTTTATACTATAAAATTTGGGTGAATCACTTTAGAAAAAAATGGAAATTAACAAATCTTTTTTTTGGAAAAACCATGGAAAACTAGCCCACCTACGAATATTTAGCCCCTAAAATTTTCCTTGTCTCCAGGTCAAACTATGTTGCCAATAACATCATTGAACTAGGATGTATACCATGTCATTCCTCTAACAACACTCTATCGATAGTATTAGAAAACAAGCAAGTTTCCTTTGGCTCATTTTGTGGAGCTCCAAAGTAGCATTATATTTCTTATAAGGCTTGTACTATCCTAAACGCATGACTATAATCATAGTTAAACTTACTACTCCACTAGGTTGATATTTTACATCTACTTTTGTTCATAATATATATGATGTGTTGATTGTAATTTCCTAGTAATAACCACTAAAGGAACAAATAATACATTGATTTATGACAATAAATGATATAGAACAATGGCATCTCCAATATGCTTACAAGCTATTTAATCTTCATGTCACTCGCAGGGAATTGAACCTAGGTGGGGAAGATAACAACCTTTCTTCCCAACCATCCATAATAACCCCGATTTGATCCTATCTTTGTATCCATTATGTTATCATTGAGCTTAAAAAATGAGAGCCTCTCAATCATGTAACTCTCTTGTATCATTTATCCATTTCTTAATGAATACATAGTAAAAGAAATTAGAATTTGTTACTATAGGTTGCTACCACCTCTTTTGTATGGTCATGGATAATTAGAGATGGTGATTAAGGGCTTGTTCATTAGTCTATATAATGTTTTTTATTTTATAATTATAGTATCCACAACAAAAACAAAATAGAAGACCCTAGGGAATCATTCCTTTAAGTTAACAATCCCATCTACAAGTCATAAAAAATCTTATTCAGTAGCAAAAGTTGATCTTAGATATAAAAGAAAAAATAACATGATTAGAAGGATTCCTAAAAACACATACATTTTAACGAGTAACAATCACCATTAATCCTTGAATATAAAATTATTTCTTATTGATTGATAAATCCTTCCAAGAATCCAATGCCATACATCACTTCCACCTTGATCAACATTCTTACCCCTCTTCTCATTGTGTATATATAATATAGAACTTAATAAAAATTAGATGGATCTCTTTTGAAGAGGAATGTTCTTGTTTCTTTATATTTATTCTTTTATGCTCTAAGAGATTATACTAGATTCTACTATCTGAACATGAGTGTACCAATTGTGACACAATTTAGAAACTTTTAGCAACTAAGAATCCCAATACATAAGGAAGATTGCATACAAATATCATAGATCACCATCTCTTAATCAGAGTTTTATATTCTATATCCATTGCAACAAGTTTTGTAATTACAACAATGAAACCATGCAAGACATCTCTAGGATTTATTTTCTCCAAATAAAAATATTAAGGATGTAACCAAATTTCTTGCAAATCCACATGGTTGTGGGGGAAATCAAGTTAGACTAATTATTGGATAATATACACAATGGAAGAGAGATCACAATGGTGAATCCCCTTGTCTAATATCAATCTCTTCCAACTAACAGGTTCCAAAAGGTTTTCCATGATAAACACATCCCTACTCACTCTTTAGATACTTTTAGCCCTATTTGTTTCTCACCAAAGCATTCCTCAATATTTTTACAAGAAACTAGTGAGGACCTTATGGGTAAAATCATGAGTGACTAATAATTGCATATACCCAACAAATTTTCTTGGGGCAAATTCCCTTATTTTCAATAGATTTTATACTTGTTAGTATAAATTCCCTTTTCCTAGAATATACCTCTCATATTTTTATTGTGTTTTATTATAGGGTACACACAATATTCTTTCCTTCCATGTTGCACCTACTACACATAAACATTTTACTATTCTAACATCTCTTATTTTATATCATTCTACATCTCGATTTGGATCATTTGATTAAATAGGGACCCTTGAACTTTTTCCACTTGTTATTGTATATAAAAGTTTAGAAAAACTTTCAATATTGATCATCCCATGGGTCACTTGAGTCATAGTTAGACAACTCCTCACCAATTGATATTCTATCTAATCTTTGTTAAATAGGAATACTCATCCATTTCTTTATTTCAACTTCTAGTCTATCTTTTCTTTCATCTATTCCATCGAATGCAAATTATTTTCTCTTTCTTAATGTGTCATGGTTTATATCTCTAGAGGTTTAATTGGTGATGTAATATTTGGAGCACCCTCTTTATTTTCCTCTCATTACAAATTTTGAATCATCGAACATAGATTTTCCAATAAAAGGTTTTGCCAAATGTAAGTAATGTACTTTTCAAAACCCTAATTTGGAGACTTTTTGTATGTTTGATTATTTTTCTTGATGAATATACAAAAATAGAGCTCTTTTGAGTATAAAGTTTTCTCATATATTAGTTTGATATATCTCCATAAGTTCACGAAAATTTCATAATTTAAAAATTCACCAAAACAATGTTATAGAAATAATTCCTAGATGTCTCATTTAATTTTTTTTAAGGGTAATTTAAAACATTGAATTCCACAATATCTTTAATTATAATTATTCAAAATCTTAAAATATTTCCAAACATAAATTACTACTCATGATTTTGATAATTTATCTATATCTATCTATCTATCTATCTATCTATCTATCTATATCTATATCTATATCTATATCTATATATATATATATATATATATATATATATATATATATATATATATATATATATATATATATATATATATATATATATATCTAACAACATTTACCATATTTTTTTTAAATCAATTTCAAGATTAATCACAAACCCTATATTGTGTAGACACTATCTCTAAAAGTATATTAATTTTTTATTTTTTTTATCATCTATAGCCTAATATATCTACTTAATATCCTCAAAACAAATATGTTTGAAAACTCTCAAAAAATAAGTCATAGAAAAAATTCCTAGATGACTCACTTAAAATTGATTTCAAGATTAGTCACAAAGCCTATATTCCATATAATATATCTAAGAAAGTGTAATTAAGTATAACTTCAATTTTTTACCACCTATATAATGATATCTACCATGGGATACCTCAATATTTCACTATTGTAAACTTCATAGAGAAATGTTATAGTGAAAACCCAAGATATCTTGATTTAAGTAGTGAAACCCTAAGATCATAGTGTTGGATACCAAATGTTAGACAACAAAAACTTAAATAGATTTAAAATAAATAGAGAAGAAGTTTCACACCTTAAAAAATATTTATAAGAATGAAATATAATCCTCCTTAAGGGGGAGGCCTCCTTTTACAATAAAGAAAATGTATAAGAATGAGATGAGATGATCTAAAACTAGGTATAATAGATATATAGCTCATTATCTATAGAATTACAAGGGGATTTTTCTAGCGTTTAACTTGGTGGCGTATCTAAGAAGATTAGGTATTTTATATTGTTATTTGAACTAAATCTAAAGGGAAACTAGATTACTACTCATTTACTTTGACAACTTTCTTAGGTTGCATACTTTACTTGATTTTTTTCATCAATTTTATTAGGTTTCATGATTTAGAGAGACTCAAAGACCTTCAATTCATAACTTTGTCTCATAGAATTTTTGTTTTGTAGTATTTCTAGAGAGTTAGGATGGAATTTAGACATTGTGAAGCTTATTTAAACAACTAATGAAATTACATACACCTTCCATGTACCTTGTTATGCACCAAACTTTAATATAGTATAATAATATGAGTACACACCATGTACACCAAATGTGAGTGTGAGCACAAATCTAGGAGAAATGAGAGATGAGTTACACAATAACTCCTTAAATAATATGAGAAAATCCTCTAAGTACCCTAGTACACTCATACATCCAAATTGCATGTTCTATTAATATTTACTACATGATAGCATTATATACCTCTTCACACATTGTATGTGTGTCCCCTTTATTAGGTAAACCTTTGTTACATATACATTTACCCCATTGCCTATAAATTCCCCCCTTTGTCATCATATCATATACATTTGACACCATACATGGCCCCATTATGGTCATATCATGATACCCTCCTTCAAAAACCATTGTCCTCAAAGCTTTGCGATTAAGGGTGTAACATGTGGTAAAACCAAGTGATAACATTTCCTCATATTCCTAGCTTTTTTTTTTCCCATTAATGATTATCAATCCATCCAAACTCAATTATTTTGGCATTAATCTCTAATGCATATTTGTTGCATAATTCTCTTTCCTATGATTCCACGCTTAATTATTGTGACAACATTGTTTTTGTTATTATTGATCTATGATAACATCTTATTGAATAATATTTTTATGATTTCCTATTTCACGTTACATACCAAACACTTAAGATAGAAGAATAATTCAAAGTACTCACCATCACACCAAATGTTAGTGTGAAGCATAACACCAAGATAGGTAAGAGATATTAGTTACCTAATATCTCAAAGAATATGAGATTGTCCTCCAAATACCCAATATATTCATGCATCCAAGTCACATGTTCCTTCAATATGATTGCATTATCCCTATATACTTATTGATACATCATATACATAACCCCTTTATTAGGGTGTCCCCTATTACATATATATTTACAATATCACATATGCATTTAATTCCATATATGCTCCCTTTTGGGGTTTTATAAAATACATTTATTCCATATATTCCCCCTTGGTTTTGTATCATAAATATTGGAAAAATGAAATGGATCACTCATTCAAATTTGAAAAATAAAAACCTCATTAGGTTTCCCCTACCATC
Source organism: Pinus tabuliformis (assembly GCA_031772625.1). Taxonomy (NCBI): domain Eukaryota; kingdom Viridiplantae; phylum Streptophyta; class Pinopsida; order Pinales; family Pinaceae; genus Pinus; species Pinus tabuliformis. The sequence continues at coordinate 838,747,622 of CM062816.1, forward strand.
ATATTTTCCAAATCTGAGCAACCTTTGATAATTTTTGGATTTCAACAATCACAAATATATAGGTATTATTTCAAATACTTAAGGAGATCTATCTTTGTTAGTGCTCCTTAAATTCATAACTATAATGCATTCCTAAACCATAGGATGAAATAAATTTACTAATGTACTTGGTCCCATTCAATAATCATCTTCATGATATCAGGGTGGAATTTTTGGGGTAGTGACCTCAAAATAAAAAAATTGGGCAGTTTTTGTGTCCATTTTTTTGCAGTTTTGGGCATAATTTTTTCCATTATAAGTTTTGAGGTGCATGGTGGTTTATCCCATGGTTTTGTAGTTTTGGTTAATGAACTATGTTTTTATTCTAATCCAAGGTAAATTTATTAGAATTTTATGGATGTCATATATAGATATATATATAGATATATCATCACCATCATCATTTTAATATTGTAAAGAAGAATAGATACTAATAAATGTTTTTGGTTTCTCAATTTGGGTTTCCATGTAAAATATAGGTTAATTTGTTTTGTTTTTTAATTTTTTTTTTTCTATTTGATAGTTTCTTTTTTATTAACAACATATTTACAACAATTAATTGTACTAGGTTAAAACATACGTGCGGTCTTAGAGCAACTTTATCCTGAAGGGGATGCTTTTTTTGGTTAAGGGGTTTTTCTCCAGTCTATGGTAGATCCTACTATAGTGGGAGACTTACAAAATCAATTATTGTGGTGAAAGGAAATGGAAAATTGTTTAAATATAGAGATTAAGAAATTCAATGGATAGATATTTGAGCCATGTGACCTCAAAGTGGAAGATCTATTGGTGGATAAAGATCAACACATTGTTTTGGATCTTGGTACTGCACCAAGAGGGATTCAATAGAATATTGGACTAAGTTAGATCAATAGGAAAATATAATAATATGATTTTGTTTCCCAAATTTCTTATTAATCAATATTCCAAGAGAAACTACAATGAATGCATTATGGAACCACGTAGTGACTTTGTATCAATCTAAGTTCTTAATGAACAAATTGTTTTTGTGAAAAACTTTGTATAGCATGAGGATGAGGATGGAGACTCAATGAAAGAACATATAACACTCTAAATACTATGTAAGTTAGATAGTATATGCTTATATAAATATTTTAGATGAATATAAGTGTACCTATTTATTGCGTTCTTTACCAGACTCATGGGGTAGTTTTGTTGTATTTACACAACTAATTTACATTTCAATTATATAGTCTCATTCTTGTTATCATAGGAGATGAGATGGGAAAATATGGAAATTTTAAACTCAAATTCGTTATCTATAAGAGGATGTTCACAAAATACGAATAAAAATAAGTTCTCAAGTGAGAGATCTAAATCGAGATGAAGATATAAATCTCTAGGTAAAATAGTAAAGGTATCTCGGAGATGCAAAAAAGAAGGGGATTACAAGTAATATTATAAATAAAAATTGCTAAGAAAGGGAAGGAATGCGATGATACTACTTCTACAAAAGAAAAAATATATTCATATTAAGGAGAGGATGTGTATTTACTTCTTCAAGTAGACATGTAGATCATGAAGCATGGTTGGTCAACTCAAGCAAATTCTTTCATATGAATCCTCATGAAGAGTGGTTTTGAAACTATGAAAGATATGATGGTAGTTATGTTTTCTCAGGAGACAAAACAATAGAAAAAATCATAGAATGGGGAAATTCTAGTTGAATATCACTGCGGGAAGGATTAGAGCACTCCTTGGTGTTTTTTCCATTCTAATATTGGCCAAATAATTGACTTTTGGTATAAAGGTGAGTGATGCATGTTGGGTTGTGTTATATATTTTCTATGACTAAGCTCTCTGGCATCCCCCTATGGAAAGAAAACAACAAGTGGGAGAATGTTGTGTTGTGTTATATTCTTTCCACGACTAGCCACCCTAATTAACTGTGGGTTTAGAGGGTGGGTGGAGTCTCCCCTTCGTTGGGCCGATTGTGCAGCGGGGGGGTCACGGTGGGGCGGAAACCCCCCCTGTCTAGGGGGTTTGAGGGTGGCGGGTAGCCCCCCTCTATGGGGTTTGGGGCAGCGCCCCAGGGAAATTTTTTTTGGACCTTATATTAGGTTGGGTGAACCTACCTATGGTTTTGTGCATGGTTTTCGCACATGGTTTTGGGCGCGATGGTTTTTGGTCCATGGTATTGGATGCTTTGGCATGTATATATATATTGTAACATTGAAAGGAATATAATAAAAAACCACTCTGGTAGTCCCAGTTTTGGGATCTAGGGGAAAATCTCTATGTATATGTGTTTGATGTGTTATGCTCTCACATTGTTTATTTTCTGTTCTTAGAATTCGTATGCAGGTAATTTCTATACGGGGTTAAAACCTAGATTTGGTATTACAGATATTTTGGCTTCAAGGGGATGCCGTTTTTACTAAGGGGTTTTTCTTGGGCCTATGGTAGACCTTGTTCAGTGGGAGATCTGTGGGATCGATTCTGGTGGTGAAAGAAGATGGTGAGCAATGGAAAGATATAGATCGAGAAATTTAATGGTCATAGTTTTTAGTTATGAAAAATCAAGATGGAGGATCTATTGGTAGATAAAGATCAATGGACCATGGTAGGTCCAAGTACTAAACCAACGAGAGTGTCCGATAAAGAATGGAAGAAGTTGGATCAAAAGGAAAAGAGCATAATATGATTGTGTGTATCAGATTTAGTATTGCTAAATGTATCAAGGGAAGCTACGACTAAGGATTTGTGGGTCAAATTAGGGACTTTGTACCAATCTAAGTCTCTGGTGAATAAACTGTTCCTATGGAAAAGTTGTATAACTTGAGGAAGAAAGATGGAGAATCGGTGACAGAGAATCTGAATGCATTTAATATTATGGTAAGTTAGTTATTATTTGTTGATATTAAAATTTCATATGAAGATAAGTGCATCAGTTTGTTGTGTTCTCTAGTAGAGTCGTGGGATATTATGGTTATTGAAATAGGTAGCAATGCAATTGCCTTGTAGTTTGATGAAATAGTCTCATCCTTGCTGACGGAGGAGACGAGACGGAAAAATATGGAGAGCCAGAATGGTGATGCCTTGTTTGTACAAGGACAGTCCCAGAACAGAAACAAAAATAAGTCATTGAGTGGGAGATCTAAATATAGAGGGAGATATAAATATCTAGGAAAACCTGTAAAGGTTTGCTGGAAATGTAGAAAGGAAGGGAACTACAAAAGGGACTGTAAATCTAAATCTCTTGACAAAGGAAAGGGATCTGATGATGCTCATTCTACAGAGAAGAAAACCACCTCAAATGAAGGTGGGGATGTATACTTGGCTTCTTCAAGTACACATGTAGATCATGAGGCATGGTTGATTGACTCAGGTGCATCCTTTCATTTCACTCCCCATAGAGAGTAGTTCTGCGAGTATGAGAAATATGATGGTGGTGATGTATTCTTAGGGGATGATAGGAAGGCTAGAATCATTGGTCGCAGAAAAGTAAAGTTGAAGTTTCAATGTGGAAGGGTTAGAAAACATCCGAGTGTTCTGCATATTCCTCCATTGGCTAGAAATCTGATTTTTGTAATCAAGCTAGATGATGTAGATGTAAAAACAATGTTCGAGAAAGATATCTGCAATATGGTTCGGGGAGCTGATGAGCCCCAAAAATGGGTAACTTTATGGGCTCATTTTGCCTATTATTCTTTATTAATCCACCATTCTTCATATTTTTATGCATGCTTTTGAATATATTTATGTTAATTGAATGAATGAGAATAGTCACTTGACCACAAAGTCTAATACATGCTTATTGCAGATTTTTGGACATCTTTTGGACCAAGGTCAAGCATTTATGAGCAAGTTGACAGCCAAATATGAAGGAACAAGGCTGAGGATTTGTAGGAAGGGTGTCTCCTGCACTAAATGACACCTTCCTTTAGTTCTCCACCATCATCTTGGAGTTCAACAGGCCACCAAAGTTGATTTCAAGGGGCATCCAAGTAGGTTTTGTGAAGTGGCTGATTAACTACAGTCTTGAGCAGCCAAGCTCCTAAAGTTAAGGAGGACTATTGGGAGTCCTCGTGTTGAATAAGTAGGAAGGCTTCAAGCCTTGGTAATTTAGCTATTGAACAATATTTTTTGCACTTGAGTGCAGCCCTGAATTTCAGCTCATTTTCGAGCTCTTACAGTAAATAGTTTTGTGACATGACTATTATTTTTTGAGTAATGGAGATGAATTTCACTTTGAACTAGCTTTGAGCTTTCCTAGGAGGCTATAGCTCTTGGAGTTGGGCCCAACCCAAGTGTCAGTACCTCCTTTGTGTACTTTTATGTGTTTTCCTTGCATTCATAGAATAATATCCGTTATTTAGGTTAAGATCTTGTTTTGTTACTTAGGTTGCTTTTGATGATTAAAATCACTTCTGATGCTTTAGGTTGATTTGAAAGTTTGGTAACAGAAAAGATCTACAAAAAGGCCATCAAGAAATCCTTAATCTCATCTCTCCCTCCTTGGGACCATGAGCTGAGACCAAGGCATACTTGCTGCCACAAAAAAATTGTTCTTGCCTTTCTATGCAATTGCTAGTGTTAGATTTTTAGCTAGAAAAGTTGATACCAGTTGTACTTGCATGTTTAGATTTTTTCTTGCTTAGTTTCCATAGCTATCTTTCATGATTTCCTGTCTATAAACTTCTGTTCATCATGTTTCTGATTTTTAGGTCAGATTAGGTCAAAATAGATAGATCTCTGGTTTTTCTAGTATTTGTTTGATCAATTTTGGAAAATAGTGTGCAGAGTACCTGTAACACATTCCTACCTACCCTTACTCCATCATCCAACCTGTTCCAACCCCTAATCCAAGATTCCTTCCCTTCATTCGTCACACTTTCCCAATTTTCCCTAATTTCTATATTTTTGTGCAACATTGTTTTCTCCATCCTTGAGCAAATCCAACTATCTTCATCACTCCTGAGCTTCATTTACCAAGTCTCACACCTCTTAACAACCTTATCCATCCTTTATTTCCACTTCCCCACCATTTTTCCTCCAAAAATCCTATAAAATCCTCTTTCGATTGTTCCTATAGAACTTCCTGTAGAACCCTTGCAGAGTTCCTGTAGAAGTTCACGTGAGCAGTTTTCCAAGATCTGATCAGTGTGAAATTCTTTGGAAGGGTGCTAGGGACCCCTTAGCCCCTCTTCTCACCTTCCTAACCTCTTGCAAGTGCCTGGTCCATTTCCTTTCTCCAATCAACCTCTACACAGTCAAAAATAGTTAAAGCACATGCATAATAATTTTGCAAAATTACTCAAAAAAATACAAAAAGATGTTTCTTGCATATTTTCCTTTAGAAGTAGCTTAGTCACCTACATTTTACTTTTCCAAGAGTCAATGGAATCCATTTATGCAGCTTTCATCTCTTTTCTTGCACTAGTAGGGTTAGTCAATAAAACTAGGGTTTGCTAGGGTTTGCATTTCCTTTCAGCTTTCCGCTTCTTTCTGCAAGTAGACTAGCCTCTTTTGAGTTAGCTTTCATCCATCACATTTAAAAGTTTCTTCTAAGAGCTCATAGAATTTGGCTTAAGCTCCTAGCAAACTTGTGCCAGCCGATCAAGTGACATCCTGCGGCAAGGGCTAGTACTCGTGCATACAGCACCGTCGCTTCCAAGTTTGTTACGGACAACCGGGTTGATAAAAGTAAAGAAGGGAGTCCCAGGAGTTGCAGCATCATTGCTACAATACTGGAGCCCACTAGGAGCACTGATATTGATCCGGGGAGTTTGGATTGGAACTCTGTACAAGTTGCAAGGTAACAATGTTATTGATGGGTGCAACAGTTATGTGGTTACTAAAAGTTGAGTAGAAAATTCAGTGGTCTTTGGATAAAATAACATGCTATGGCATCAAAGGCTTGGACATATTGGAGAGAAGGGCCTTCAAATAATTCATGGTAAAGTTATGGTAGAAGGTATGACTAATAGCTCTTGGATTTTGATTTCTGTGAAAATTGTGTATATGGGAAGCAGAATCAGGTGAGTTTCCCCTCTAGTGGTAAGAGGGTGAAACAAATATTAGAGCTTGTGCACAATGATGTTTTTGGACTTGTGAAGTTTCCATCACTAGGTAAGTTTGTGTACTATGTACCATTTATAGATGACTTCTCAAGGAAAACATGGATATATTTCCTCAAGAAGTAATATGAAGTATTTGACAGGTTTAAATAATTTAAGGCTCTGGTGGAAAACAAGACAGAGAAGAAGATAAAGGTGCTGAGGATAGATAACGATGGAGAGTCTTGCAGCAAGGAATTTGAAGAATTCTGTAAGAAGTTTGGTATAGCATGACAAAAGACTACTCCATACACACCTGAGCAAAATCGAGTTGCAGAAAGAATGAAAAAGATGTTGATGGAAAGGGAAAGAAGCATGCTTAGTGGTGCCGGGTTAGGATAGGAATTCTAGGCAGAGGCAGTGGAGACAACATGTTACCTGGTCAATAGATCACCTTCATCAGCATTGGAGGATAAGACTCCATAAGAGGTATGGACTCGTAAGAAACCCTCTCTTTCACATCTAAGGGTATTTGGATGTGACGCATATGTACATGTTCCAAAGGAGAATAGAACAAAGTTGAATAGTAAATCTAAAAAGTGTATCTTTATTGGGTATAAGGACGATTTAAAGGGTTATAAGCTTTGGAACCCAGTAACAAGGAAGGTTATATACATCCGAGAAGTGGTGTTTAGAGAGGTGAAAAATGTTATTAAAGATGAAGTCCCATCAAAGGAACCTGAGAAGATAGAGATTGAGCAAAAGGAGGAAGAATTAGACTCTACAACAGAAGAAGAATCAAAGATGAAGAGCCACAAACTCCGGTTATGAGAAGATCAGTTCGAGAAAGAAGGCAACGAGAAAGGTATAGTCCATCTACTTTCTACTCAAATTTTTCTTTATCTATTACTAATGATGATCCAAGAATTGTGAAGGAAGTCGTAGATTCAGAGGATGGAATACTCTGGAAAGAGGCCATGGTTGATGAAATGGCATATTTGCATAAAAATGAGGCTTGGGATCTAGTGGAGTTGCTGGCTGGAAGGAAACCCATTAGCAGCAAATGGGTGTTCAAGAAGAAGATACAAAAGGAAAGGTGGAGAAATACAAATCTTGGTTGGTAGCAAAAGGTTATTCCCAGTTTCCAGGAATTGATTTTGGTGATATTTTTTTTCCTGTTGCCAAGGTAGCTTATATTAGATTACTTTTATCTGTTGTTGCTGCTTTTGATTTTGAGGTAGAATAGATGGATGTGAAGACAACATTTCTTCATGGGGATCTGGAAGAGGAGATTTACATGAAGAAACCTAAAGGCTTTGTGGTGAAGGGTAAGAAAGAACTGGTATGCAAGTTAAAGAAGTCTAAGTATGGGCTAAAACAGTCACCAAGGATGTGGTATCAGAAATTCGTTTATACAGGGACATGGCTTCACCAGAAGCAAATAAGATCACTGTGTGTATTTTAAATTAATTGGTGACCGTGTTATTTATATGGTTTTATATGTGGATGACACGTTGCTGGTTGGAAATGACAAAGAAATAATCTAGGATTTGAAGACCCAATTGTCCTCCAAATTTGACATGAAAGATCTTGGTGCGGCAAACTATATTTTGGGCATGGAAATTAAAAGAGATCGAGCAAAGAGGAAGCTCTGGTTAAACCAAAGGAAGTATGTAGAGACAATATTGCAAAATTTTAATATGCAGGATAGTAAACCAATGAAGGTTCCTATTCCTATAGGTGTAAAGTTATCTACTGAATGGTGTCCCAAGACACAAGAAAAGGGAGAGGACATGTCCTATGTTCCATATGCAAGTGCAGTCAATAGCCTGATGTATGAGATGGTCTATACTAGACTAGACATTACACATGCAATGGCAGTATTGAGCAGGTTTATGTCAAAACCAAGGAAGGAGCATTGGATAGTAGTGAAGTGGGTTTTCATGTATTTGCATGGCACTAGTGATTATGGTTTGTGCTACCAAGGAAGACCAGGATTGGACAGAGTTTTGGATATTCGTGGCTTTGTTGATGTAGACTGGGCTGCAGATATGGATAAGAGAAGATCTACAAGTGGATATGTGTTTAACCTATTTCGAGGTGTAGTTAGTTGGATGAGTAAGAAACAATCTATAGTGGCACTATCCACTACAGAGGCAGAATACATGGAAGTACTCATGCAAGAAAGGAAGCAACTTGGTTGTAGAGATTGTGTTCAAGTATGGGGTTAGTACAGGGAGCTATAAGGATAGACTGTGATAGCCAAAGTTCAATTTTCTTGGCAAAGAACCCTGCTTACCATTCAAAGGAAAATCACATTAATGTTCAGTATCACTTTGTGAGGGATATGATATAAGACAAAAAGGTGTTGCTGGTAAAGGTGGACACTTTGAAGAATACTGTAGATGCATTGACAAAATCTGTGAGCTATGAGAAGTTCTCTTGGTGTAGAGAAACAATGGGCATTGCATGGCTGGATAAAGGAATAAGATCTCCTGTGGCCCCATGTGGAAAGAAAACAACAAGTGGGAGAATGTTGGGTTGTGTTATATTTTTTCCACAAATTAGGTTGGGCAGACCTAGCTATGGTTTTCACACATGGTTTTGGGCGTGATGGTTTTCGGTCCATGTTATTGGATGCTTCGACATTTATGTATATGTATTGTAACATTGAATGCAATATAATAAAAAATCAAACTGGTAGTCTCGATTTTGGGATCCAGGGGAAAATCTCTGTGTATATGTGTTTTATGTGTTATGCTCTCACATTGTTTATTTTCTGTTCTTAGAATTCGTATGCAGGTAATTTCTTTATGGGGTTAAAACCTACAATGCATATGTAAAACTAAAGTTTGAAAGGATGAATTCAACTTGGTTCAAGGAGATATGGTATTGTTAAGGGGAGTTTAGATTGGAACTTTCTATAATATGTTGGGAATTACTATTGGTGATGGGTTTTTATAACCATATTTTTCCCTCCAATCTAGTGAGAGAAACCCTAGATCAACTTACCTCAATTCTTGAATAAAATGCACCCCATTTCACCTTTTTTTTCTCATACATGTGTTACAAGGAAGATTTTTAGATGTTATAGGGATGAAATTACATAGTTGATTAATTTTTCACAATTGTTTGTCAAAATTTGATAAGTATGAAATAATAATTGTTTCATAATTGGTAATAAATTTTGATAGTGATTTGGGAAATCTCATAATTGAGCATGAAACTTGTGCATGACATGTAATTGCTTAGTTTACCTGCCATCAAGTATATCCATGATTTGTATTCACTTAATTCACATAGAAATTAACCTAAATTCTCTTGGCCCTAAATGTCAAAATTCATCCTCCCAGATCAAGGGAAAGCCTATATAACTAGACCTTCCATGGGTGGAAGAAGAAGAGAATGTAATTAGAATACTCTCTAATCCTAGAGAAATATTCCTAGAGTGTCTTCTCTTTCTTCATTAACGAGCCTAGTTTGTGAGTAAGCCAAGGGAGTACAAGGGGCAAGGGATTGGAGGAGAGCACTCCACACCAAGAGTTATAATTCTATTATTGTATGGATACTTATATAGAATATATATTTGGATTTTCCCTCTACATGATCTTTGTGTATGAGATCATGATATATTGGTTGTGCTAGATTGTTTTGTAGCCTAACTTGCCTTTTTTGGAGGAAAAGACATTTTCCTTGTTTGTTTGTGCATGTTTGTAGATATTTGGATCAAGAAGTTGGAGCGGGATCTTCAAGTAAGAGTGGGATATCTAGCTACTGAAGTGGATCTACAACCTGCATTAGATGTGAAAGTCATAAGGCACATCACTATAATTTCAATTTCCATTGGTTGAAAGGAATATATTGCATTGGGTCTTGTGTCAATTTAAGGAAGATAGAATTAGAGACCACACCATTAACAAATCCCTAGTGTTTCTCCTCCTCATTTGAATATTCCTTGATTCTATTTTTTATTGAGTGATTATCTATTGATTTATATCTCCTTCACATTTTTTTCAACTAGTTTTTCCCTTATATTTTAGATCTAATCTTATTTAGGATTTATTAAGAAGGAAAACATGAAAAAGAGGAAAACTGTATTGCACTTTTGAGATTAGATTCTATAATGTTTCATACATAATTTGAATGGAGCTACTACATGTTTGATTTCTCCTCCAAATTCTATCCTAGTTCAGAAAATTAAAAATAAAATAAAATGGTGACCCGATCATGGAGATATGGTTTATTAGAAATAAAATATTTTTCTCATTGTTAGTGATGACCTTTGATGTACATCACATCAAAACCATTGGTTAAAAAAATTTCTTAGCATTATTTTAATATAAGATATGATATTTTGATGAGAAATATTTAGTAACCTTTTTTATTTTTTATTTTCCTACTGTATTTGGTTATTGTTGATATATTAGTTGCATTTTGATTTTGAGGCTTTGATCTATAATTTTCTACACGTGGAAGATTAGATCTTACTTAGATATAATCTAGATCCCTTCTCTATTAAGAGATTTTATTTGATCTTGCACTTTCCTCAGTTTGTGGAATCTTTTCCCATCTATTGATTGCCTTGTTTGCTAGTTGATATTTTGATTCTTTTCCTAACATTATGAGCTTGATTTGATATTTATAGAAAATATTTGTGTCCTAATATGAAGAATTGAAAAGAAAACCAAGTCTTATGTTTTTTTAGCTCTTACTCCTTTCTTATATTTTTCGTTTGTTTTCCCTTGTAGAATATTACAGGATTTGTTTGCTAGCTGCCTGCATTGAATTATAGATCCAAACTTTCCTTTTTTTATGCAGGAACTTATTGTTTGTCTCATTGGATGGGCCATATTTCACATGCCATTATTTTAAAGCTATAGTTTGATACTTTTGAGTGCTTCTGTTTGGTTCTTTTTCATTTGCATCTTAAAGTAATTGAAGTGATTTGAGAGTTTATTTATGAATTTGTTTCTTATGAACATTGTGAGTATGTTAACTGATTATTGAGAGATGTTGTTAGGTTTCATTTGTCACTTCGAAAAAAAGAACCCTATACCCTTCCTCTAGTTAGTTTTCATCAAATTGAAAAATAAATTGCATTCTTCATATAACTTGTATATTGGATTGGTTTTTCATCTCTTGAAAACCACCTTAGTTTCACTTTATACCCCTAGGTAATTTTTTTTTATAAAAATAAAGTTCTAGTAAAATAAATTTATACTTTTTCATTATAGCACACGAAAAATATCTTAGGTGTATAGATCCTTGAAATATATTTTGAGAGGACACTCTTCAAGCTTGTAAAATTGAAACTACCTCCAATAAAGGGTGTAAATTCATTATCACATCAAATGATTATTAGAAATCTCCTCTCACACAATATTCAAACATACATTCATTTCAGGAACTTATGGTGACATCCTCACTCCCTTGGTATTGGTGTTCATTGGATTTTGTGCATTCAAGGATCTCCTTAAGAGGTACATGGCTCACTTTGAGTAATATCTTGGGATTTTTTTAGCTTAGTTATCCTACCTACATTTATGGCCCTGTTATGCTATTCAACAAACCCCCCCCCCCCCCCCCCCCACCCCCCCCCCACCCCCCCATTTATTTATATATAAATCTCTTAGGAAATTATTATATAAATAATGGGAACCCTTTAAATTTTTAAATCATAGAAAAATAAAACATTTTACTGTTTTAAAATGGACAAATTTGAGTTTATTTGAATAAAAAAATTCCAAATTTCATTGGCCCAAACAACTAAAATGAGTTGGTATTGATGAAATATCGAAGTTCTCGCACTTCACAAGTACTAATGAGAAACTACCCATTTTATCCTTTTGAAATGATGCGATGTAATAAAGTAGCCCCCGAGAACAAAAACATACTTAAAATTTAAAAAATCTTAAGTATGTTTAACATAGCCACTCTACATCAGAGCTTACCCACATCAAAAAAAATATAATGAGAGCAATTTAAAAAATCTTCGGACCACTCCAATTGTGATATGCGATAAACATTACAAACCCGATATAATAGTTAATACAAACCTATAAATATGTCGCATCTAGATAAATCACAAATTCGAAAAAGGCATGTTGCTCCATTCACTTCTGATCTTTTGACTACGATAAAGCTCTTTATTAAAGCATGACTTTAATAAAACCATAAAATGAATCAAACAAAGGAAAACACGTTAAAAGATAATAATAAGTCATCTATTGGGCCCTTTCCACTTCCATATCATCCCTCATGATTTCGTAATCGCAAAAAGCTTTTGGTCATTTCCATTGTTCTCTGCTCCAAACTCCTAATTATGATCTTATGATCATCACATCGTAGACTTTTGATACCCAAATCACCGATATAATGGTATCACAATTGCATATCCAGAAAACACGTTGACACATGTTTGAGATTTCCTTCGAAAGTTTTTTTTGATACAATCTATTAATACAATATAAATTATCATGTAAATCCATTATTTTAGTTATTAAAGACTTGCAACAATATTTATGATTTAAATCCCCAAGGTGATTTGATTTCCTGTATGTAGATATTTACGATTTGCTCGCATTTAAACTTTATTCTCCATCATTTCAAACCTTTTATGATCAATGATCCTGCATTTCAAACATATTGTTCTTCCTCTATGTTTCCAATTGTAGGCTAATCCCAAAAAGTAGCAGTGTAATAGAATGGCCAAAGAAAAGAAAGGAAAGAAAGCCATGGAAGCTTCGCAACCCACACCTTCGGTTTCTGAAGTAACATAAATGCCCTCGCTTTTCTCGGACACTACATGCACGATAGACAGTGCAACATCCTCATGGGAATCTATGTATCAATTTCTTGAAAGTGAACGACCGAAGGTAATTCATAGAGTGGAAACATCAGATGCTACTTCATCTTTTGAATCCTCCAACTATGAAGTCGCCAGCTCTTTTCTTCACATGATCACTTCTCGACCCAATATCCTTCCTTATATTGATATGGTGAAATGGAAAATTGAGAACATCAATATCGCAGATAGGACATTCTCGACTTCATTAAAAACAATCATCGGGTCTTTTACAGCTCAATATTTGAAGACAATGTACCATATACCCGACCCGTACAATTATTTTTTGAGAAGCGTTTTTGGCAGAAATCACATTATAATTTATTTGTAAATGCGTTTCAAACCACCAAGTGTGGTTCATCGTCAGGATAAGTTGAAGAACCAGATCATGGATGTAGTATAAATAGAGAGAGAAGGTTATCTAACGACTACATTTGACAAGGACTGAGTACAATTGACCATGAAACGACTACATTAGACTAAGTAACCAGACATGACCAAGAGATATGGAGATGGACATATAGTTAATTAAATCATTAGATAGTTAGTTTTATTTCTATTTGCGATTAAATGTAAATTGCTCACATTTAACTAAATTGAGAGTAAACTAAGAATTAACTAATAAACCTATTTATTATTTAAATAATAAAAATGTCTATTAGTTAATTCTTAGTTTACTCTCAATTTAGTTAACTGCGAGCAATTTACATTTAATCCCAAAAAGAAATAAAGTAACTGTCTAATGATTTAATTAACTATATGCCCCTCTCCATATCTCTTAGTCCTGTTTGGTTACCCAAACTAATGTAGCCATTTCTTGGTCAATTGTAGCCATTGCTTGTCAAATGTAGCCGTTAGATAACCTTCTCTCTCTATTTATACTGCAACCATGATCTGGTTCTTCAGCTTTTCCTGACAATGAACCACACTTGTTGGTTCAAAACGTATCGACAAATAAAATATAATGTGATTACTGCTGAAAACCCTTCTAAAAAAACTTGATATGGATCACAAAAGCCTAAATTCAACACAGAAGGTATATGGAAAAAATTTCCTTGAACAGTTTTCAAGAGAGAATGAGGTGGAATCAGATCCAATTAGATGATGGAGATCCTACCCAAACAAGAACAAACATGAAAAGTCGGGTATGTACTCTTTATCTTCTCTCGCCGCTTCCAATTCTTATATCACATCTATGATGAAGTAGGTTATTCAGGTACCCTAATACAACTAAATTCTTAGTTGAATGGGTTCCTCTTATTGAGGCAACATCATATTCTTATATAATGGATTGGGGCACTATCCTTTCAAATAATATTGCCTCCCAAATTTGAGAATACAAACAAAATTGGTATGTTACTACCAGAGTAGTTCCACCATTCTTTATGAGCGCATATATCATGGATGCAATTTATTTCACTTTAGATTTCCCAACCATGGGATGGAAATTTACCATTAAAGGCCCCATTCCTATCCATGTATATCATAAAATCCAGTGGGAATCTATTTTCCATGCCCATTTTTATAAAATTTTCTAAGGAGTCATTCTGCTAATACACCAAGCCGTTTTTGCTAAAAGAGCCCCAAGACTATCCGAAGAAGCCAAAATTGATTTCATACCTATAGGAATTTGGTTTGGTGAAGAACTATTTACCTATGTTGGAGTCTATGAAAGTTTGGAAACTCCTCATTTTCTCCCATTATATGTCCCTGATAAACTACTAGCTAGGGAGATTGTCGATCAAACTGTAGGGGATGGATTGATGAAAACCCTAAAGGAAGCAAAGAAATCCAATGTGGTGTATATGATCTACATGATTTCAAGAATGATTCACTTGAAATTGATATCATAACATGTTTAAATCTTTCTACTGTGCTTGGAAGACAGTTTGATCTAAACAAAGTAGCACAAAATGTTAGTGCTCAATTAAAAATCAGGCAATTTAGTCATGAAGATGGTGACTATGATGACCTATTCGAGTCTGCTGAGATATTTTCACAAGTACAAAACTAGCTACATTGAAACTTAATCTACAAAAGCTAGTGCAATTCAAAGGATACAGGGAGAAAAGATTGCAGAACATCCCTTTGGATCTGTTGAGGATTTATTAACCAATTTTCCAAGAAGAGGAGAGTTCAGAGAAGAATTCAAAGAATAATTCAGAGTAAATTTAGGACAGAATTCAGAACAAGACTCAGAGCAAGTTTCTAAAGACATTGAAGTGGAATATAAATCCACAAAAATCCACACTGATAAAACACCCTTCAATAATGAACTGGATGAAGCATGGAAATAGTTTGATCAATAGCTAAGAGGAGAACAATGGGTAGAGAATATTGAGTTGGAGAAAATCCTCAGCACACCCCATAACACTGGTTAAAGCTCATTTAATGATAGGGAATCTGATAATGTTTTCATTACAGATGAAATTGAAATCATCCCGTCATTCCCTTCATCCAAAATTATCCTTAAAGTGGAAGAAATCCCTCCCCTTGACATCTTTTACAATCCCAAACATTGGGTTGTGGTGAAAAGATAGAGGAAAATAAGAAAGAAGCAAACATTAACAATCATTCCTTATGATATACAAATCGACATAGTGTGGAAGGATACACAAAATGACCCTTCAAAGAATTTAACAAAGTTGTCACAGTTCACAGGTGCTTATGCATTTGCTATGATTGATGAAGCAACAAAATTTTGACAACTGATTAAGGAAAAGGAGGAAAGAATTCAACAGTTAAAAAGTTAATTGGTAGAGTAAAAACAAAGTATTGATTAAAAATTGAAGATACAATTGTATCAAATCCAACAGAGCTTTCATCAATTAAAGCTCCAACATTAGGGAAAGATCAGTACTAAGGATACTCAAATCGGACATCACCAATTTTCACTTCATCAGCTGAAGGAAAATCCTAAAGTAGAAGACTTTATAAAGGAAGCATTATAACTAAACACTCCGTTACCACAACAACAAGTGATATTTTGTGAAAAGTTATCAATCATGAATCCACTATGTGTCAAAAGTGATTCACTGATGAATCAGTCATTTGATCTAAGGATGACTTTCAATGATATTGGTGATAAAATCTCAAGATTTATAACATGGTAGGATATACAAGAAGGAAAAGCAGCAGACCTTCCCAGAATAGAGGAATCCCACAACGAAATCCTCTTTATTAATTGGGACATTCATTTAAAACAGGGAAAACCATGTTGCCAATAACATCATTGAAACTATCAATGATAACATGCATAATGCCAACTTGATTCAAGAATGCACACCTAGTAATATTCCTGATATCAAAATTCTGGAAAGGCAGTGGTAGGAAATTTCAAAATCAAAACAAGAAGCAATTAAAAATTTGACAAAAGTTGACTAGGAGATTTACTAGAAATATCTTTTGAAGCCACATAGTCATGGCTAATGCTCCACTACCTTGCTGACACATATACACATATGCTTCACGTGCTTTCAGATGTAGTGTACACTGGACAATTGTTAGCACTCTATAATTTTTTGAGGTTGCAGAAGAAAATCACAAAGGTAACCACAAACCAACTTTGGAAGCTGGGATCTAGCCCTTCCAGCTTCAGAGAGGGCTCTCTTTATAAGATTTAACTTTGTTGGATTGAATATTAGGCTAGCTATGAATTTTGGGGTTTGATTTGTATTTGAATGGTTGGTTTATAACTAAATTACCATTGGGCTATGGACTCTGTTACATAAAACACAGATTGACTGCAGTGTTTACAAATATATCTCATAGGGTAGGGTAGCCAAACCGAATGGATTCTTTTATTTTATGAAATGGAGAACAAAGAACGAATTAAGATTCACTTGAAATATAGAGCATTGTTACTTGAATTCTATATTTAAATATCAGAAGAAAACATTGAGATTATTCGTAGTCGGGTGTAGAGTGTAGATTTAAATAAATTTTTCCCTTTACTTATCTACTGAATAAATCATATCTAAAAATAGTTATGTGCTATAAACAAATAAATATAAACACATAATACGATAGATGCACTTCACCAACAACATGACAAAAGAATCTTGTGAAAGAGATTTCCATATTACTTGGAAAATCCGCTAATGCTTCAATAATATACACTAGTGTTCTTTTGTTCAAAAACCAACCCTTGATACTTCTGAAGATGAAGTATTTATAATTAATTTACAAAAAAACCATGTCATAATGACTCGGATGTATATAAAAATAATAAAATTGAATCAATCTAACTTATTACAATGATATCAGGGAAATTCGAATTGTTTGAAGTGGTGGTGCTGAATTGGTGGAAAAGCTGACTATTTGGCCCTCAAAATATACATGTTCGGTGATGCTGAGCTGTGTGCCCAAATCTACATTTTACTCCAGTAAATCAAAAATTTTATCCTATTGTTGTTCACTTGGGATAGTCATCTTCAACAATTTTCGGTACACTCCATCAACTTCAGTGTATTTGGAAAAGGTTGGCGTGGTGATGAATATAATTTTAATTGCATACTTAACGTCGAGGTTGTATGCCAACTCTTCCAGAAATTCCTTTCCTGTCATACTGAATCTTCCAGCTGCAACCTTCAAACTGTCTCTTTCCTTGCTCATTATTTTCTCACTGTAATCTGACCACGTGCTGAGCTTATCATTAATAACTAACAAGGTTGGAAGTCCTTTCTTGTAAAGGGGTTCCATATTGGTGAAGAATTTCAGTACAACAGTGTCCATAATCTTACATTTCTCTTCTAGTTGTCTCCTTAGATTTATTTTAGTCAACACCTCCTTGACTTCTAATATTGTTTCTGTTCTGTCTTCAATCACCAACTCTTCTAATTCCTGTCTGTTTTTGGAGTTAAGGAATTTGATGAGCTCATTGGCCTCACTATGTTTATCTCCCAACTGCTTTCTGAATTTCTCAATGGCTTCATTGGATCATTAAGTCAACTCGTGTTGCCAAAACTAATTTGGGTTGAAGACCAAATGTCTATCATGTCTTCATTGATTCTTTTCCAGATATTCTCTTTTACCTGTGCCAATGTATTGCCCATGGCATAGTCTTTTTCCATCTTCTGCAATCTATGGGATAATGTTTGGTACTTTTGGATTCTTGTCAGGAGGGAATTTTCAAATATTTTTCTCTATTCCTGTAGGAATTTTACCTCCTTCCTCCATTTCTTTATCTCTTCTCCCTGTATAGACATGTTTTCCATGGATTTAGCATAATTAACTGAATCATCTACAATTGATGTGGGAAGCATTGTAGAAGGTGATGTTCCTGCTGTCATGGCTACTATAGGGATACCTGTTTGAAGTAGATATGAAATGGGAACTGCATCAAGAGGAACCACTGCTAGTTTTGAACTTTGTTCCTTTTCTTTTATCAACTTGTCCATCTCTCCTTCCATCTCCTTGATCTGTGTATTTTGTTCCACTAGAAGCTTCAACATTTCTTTTTTTGTAGCTTTGTCTCTCCAATTTATTTGGCTTCGGGATATTCTGTTGCAGGTAGATTCAATTGCTTCTTTAAGGCTGCAATGTCAACATTTTTCTTGCTGATTATCTCCTCCATGGATTTTGAATTATCTGGATCAAAGCCTGTTTTGATCACCATTTCCTCCAAGTATTTAATTCTGGTATCTTTGGCAAGAGAGGACACTTTCTCCAATTTAAGCCGAGATTGAACATTATTTAAAGTAAGTTGTAATTTGGAAATAGTGATAACATTCTATGTGAAAGTATAGTATACTATTTCTCCAGCCTGCTTATGAATATCTATTTGATCCAACAGATGAACATCCCTTGCCTCAAACTCAAAAGTAGTTTGTTTGAAATCTATTGCTGAATTTGGTTGAGGGACATGGGCCTGCAAAAATGCCACATGCATTATTTCCTTCTTTGTATCATATGCTGAAATGAGCCTGTGATGGATGGATGAAGACTGCTTCCGGAATTGAGCAAAGATATCATCATGATTGGCCTCATTCCTCTGCTTAATATCTTTATATCTCTGGAAATTGTCCAGCTTCCTCTGCTCTATAGATGACTCTAGTGTTTGAGGTATAATAGCTGGAATATCTTTAGTAGATGAGGATGATGGAGACCTGTGGTACCACTATCCAATTTAAAAGTTTGAAAGCCTGAGAGTATAATAATTCCCTATGTGCCCTCTAGTGCTAGGAAGTCTATTTTAGA
Organism: Pinus tabuliformis; assembly: GCA_031772625.1. NCBI lineage: Eukaryota > Viridiplantae > Streptophyta > Pinopsida > Pinales > Pinaceae > Pinus > Pinus tabuliformis. Next base: position 838,766,723 of record CM062816.1, read on the forward strand.
GCCTCTTTTAATCTTCTTTTTGTTTTTTTCGAACATTTTGGCTGAGAGTTTTGTAACTAATGGAGAGTCATCATATCTTGGTATCGTATTTGTCTTTTATCTATGTATGGGAGTCTCTGAAGCTATCTTGGAAAGTACCTGCTCTCCGGCCTCGTGCAATATGTTCTCTACCCAACTATGCTAGTTCATATACTTCTCTATTTCTAGCCTTTGAGTATGCACATAGGCTATTTCTTTTTGTTCCACTCTTAACTTGGAAATTACCCCAAAGGGTCATAGGACCAAGTGAAACTAAGAGGGAAATTCATTTGTTTCAACATGAGCTCTTCTTCCTCTCCTGCCGCTCTATTATTGCAGATGAAAGGTCCTATCTGTGTTTTAATCCAGAACTGAGATTTCTTCTTGGCTGCCATGAAATGAATGTTGTCTAAATGAATTATTTTCGTAATATACTCCAAGGAAATTATTCTCATTGGAAGATACTTGGGAAGCTTGTATGATGGTAGCTATGAATCATACACTATAATTTCTATGAATGACTGATAAAGGTATCAGTACCTCGTTTTCACTTGGTCACTAATATGTAAAACTTTTGAATGTCCTAACTTATCCTTGGAATCTACTCACCACTCAGTAAAAAAATTGTTGGATACACAAATTGATCGCTGAAGCCCGTGAAGCTGAATTCTTGTGATTGTCTTTTGATTAAGGAGGTCCAGAAGCCAGTAGACCATGACTCTCCTTGTTGATCAAGCTTCTGCACTACAAAGGGAAACTTATCTGTTTGAAAGTAAATGAACATATACATGAGAATAGAAGAATACCTTAAAATTCCTTCAATTAGAAACTGAAGGAATTGTTCATGAATTACATTTGCTAAGAAGTGACCATAGTCAAAAGTGACTAATAGTCCTTCTTCTGTAGAAAGGGTGGATAGAAAGCCTAAAATAGGCTCATCTACCCATTCATCTGAATAGTAACCAAGAATGGATGAAAGGACAAAGACAATTTGTCTGGTCCTTTGAGGGAACATAGAATAGGGATAAGGGGGATTTTTCTTAGGGAGTTGAGAGTCTTTTGGGAGGAAAACTTAAAAAGTTCTAGCTCTTTGGGGGAAAGTTAGTTTCTGCTAGATTTTTTCTGAAAGATTCAAGGGAAAAATGGGTAAAGGAATCACTATGGGGGACTTGCAACATTTGATTTATGCTCTCAGATGTAATGGTGAAGAGAATTTCACCATTGGGGGAAATAATAGCTCTCTTGGTTTTAAGGTAAGAGGCATGGCATTTTAGGAAGGATTCAACAAAGTAATAAGATTGGGGGAAGGAAAACAAGGGAAGTCTGGATTGCTAGAGGTTGATTTAATCTGATTGATCGAGGTAGTTATCCCAAAACCAACAATGTAATTGAAAGAGATCGAATTCACACTATGTCTCGGATATCCTGTAGTCTCTGTCAGTAAGCGGAATGTGGTCTAAATCCACAAGGGGAGTAAGCATGGGATTCACTACAGTAGTGAATTTGGGAGCCATTATAGTAGCATAATGAATGGTGGAAGAATATGAAAAAAGGAACCTGCAATGAGTTTTCAAGAATTGTTGGGAAATTCAGGTGGAATTACCTCTGTAGATTGATCAGAGGTGGAAAATGGATGCTAGAGGTTACTGGGATATCAAGACGCAATAAAAGGCGAGAGAAATTCTCATAAGGTGAGAAAAAGGGTGTAATCACGGGTGAGAATCCAATTTAATAGGCCATAGACCGGGTGTAACCGTTAGATTAACAGTCGTAATGCTGCATTAATTTCAGTAATGGCGCAAGTAAACGAGAAGAGAAGTAAAGACAGGTGCAATGGTAGAAGATGTGGAAAATGATGATAGGTAGTTTAATGGCATAGGATCATTCGTGGTAGTGATGGAAGGAGGGGATGTGTGGCATGATTGGATTTGTAGTTAAGAAGGGACGTGGAGGTGACAGTTGGTGGAAAGGTGAGTTACAACAGGAGCCAAGTCCTCTTTCAGAGGGAGAGGGGTAGGCAGTATATCGTATGCATGGGGGGGGGGGGGGGGTTCTGAAATCACTAGGAGAGGACACGTAGTAGGCGGGAAATAGATTTTCGGACTCCCATGCCATTAAAGAGTATCGTTGCAGGGGAGGGGGTCCAAAAAAACTTATGGGTTGTCAGATGTGTGTGTGTGGATGATCGGGGATCATGAGATGGGCGAGGTTTAACACCAGTCGGCCCCACGAAATATTTCCGGGCATATGCTTTTTACATCAAATTCTAACATTGGACAAACGAATCAAAAATCCATTATTTCCTATTCTAGTGCAATTTTTAAAGGAATAAGGGTGCATTTAAACATGCAAACCCTATCTAATTTTTCGTTCTTAATAGACTAAGAATATTTATTTCAACTCACTAAACAAATTTATCCAACTGTATTAATCTAGATTAAACTATTGGATTAACTTATTCTCCTATTCTACCTATCTAATCTTAGTAAAGACTAGACTGTTTGGCTAAGTTATTTACTCTAATCTAATTTACATAAATTGAAAGTAGCTTAAACATGACTAAACTATATGTTTCAAGCAGAAAGGTATTATGGCATTTAGACAAGTTGCACAAAATTTCATGAATTTATTCTTTACAAAGCCAGAAGACTAGTAGTGGTACTTAAACTAGCATTACTTTCACATTTATTCATTTTTTGTGGTGTTCAATTATCAATTTATTTATTTATTTTTCTATTTTTTATATTTATACCGTCTTTTCATGTTTCTATCCTTTTTTGGAAATCATTTGCAATAAGAAATATTATTTACAATCTGAAACACTGAAAGCAATTATTCAATGATCATTTGATCCTATAAATTATAGGACCCTAACAGTGGCTCCAGCTGGGGATGGAACTTTTTGGTGAAGTGTTAAGAACACCATAGGCTAGTAGCCTTGAATCCTTATCTTCAGTGTTGACTGCATCTGACTCTTTTTTGTTTTTTGTAGTTATGGTGGAAAAATGCCTAAAAGCTTAGGGCCTTCTCCATGGGCTTCAACTTTCAGACATAAGCTACCCACTCATGACAGTACAAAGTAAATGGTATCTACAATGGGTGTGATAAAAAATATTGTTTAGTCCTAAAAGACATAATGCTTTAGCATCCTGCCATTGATAGGTCCTCCAGGGAATTCTATTCCATCTGTTTTCTTTAGAAAAAGTGTATTGTTACCTTGGAAAGAATCAACAATGTAAGGTCCCATCCACAAGTTGTCTAAATTACCATGCTTTCCTTTCTCTTCCCTTATGGAATCCCATTTCAGAACATGATTGCTGATCTAAAAGTCATCAGCTTTAGTCCTTTGGTCAAATGTATTCTTGATGCTATCTTGGATCAACTGAGTTCTGTTATGAAATGCTTCTCTTTTCTGATGCAAATGAATTCTTTGGTTTATTCTCCTCTGCAAATCATTTGGTTCCACCTCCAATTTTTGTAGCATATTTAAAACAAGAATTCCCAACGAAGTTGGAAAAACATCATCAATTCCATAAACTAGCTAGTATGGAGACATGCCTATTGATTTTTTGGTAGTGAGCCTATCTGCCCACAATGCATTAACCAACTTGTTGTGCCATGATTTTGTATTGTCTTGCAACAAATTTTTAATAATGTTAACTAAGATTTTATTGGAAGATTCTGCTAGTCCATTTCCTTGAGGGTAATAGGCTGTAAAATGTCCCAATGTTATCTGATATTTGTTGCAAAAATCTACCATCCTTTTTTACTTGAAAGCTGCAACATTTTCAGAAATAATTTTCCTAGGGCATCCAAATCTTGCAAGGATATCATTCTCCAAGAATTTTATGATGACTTCATCAGAAGCTTTTCTAGTTGGGATGGCTTCTATCCATTTTGTAAAGTAATCAGTGGCTGTTAGAGTCCACTTGTGTTGGGTAGAATAGTTAGGGTGGATTTCTCTTGTAAAGTCAAGGCCTCATTGTTGGAAAGGCATTTCAACAGATATAGGCCTTAAGGGTAAAGGAAAAAGTTTCTTTTTACCTTTGAATATTTGGAATTTCTGGCATGAAGTAACTTTATTTTGGATATCCGAAAATAAGGTGAGCTAGTAATACCTGCCTCAAAATATTATTTGTAGTAGTCTTCCAATACAAGTGTCCACCACAATCTCCTTCATAGAACTCTTGCATGACTTTATCTGCTTCATTTTTCAACAAATATTTTAGTAAAACACCACCAAAATCTTTCCAATATATATTTTCCTCCAAAATACAAAACTTAACAGCTTTAAGTTTAATAAATCTAGATTTTTTTTTAGTTAAACCAGGAGGAGCATGTAAATTATGTAAAACATAAATGATGTCTACATACCAGGGAGAGGTAGCAAAAGCTTCTGCTACCTGTGGAGTCACCAACTTATCTAGTTCATTGAATATTTCCATAAAATTTATATTTAAAGCATTTAAGTTAGATTCTGCTATTAATTTTTCTAACCCTTGACATTTGATGAGTTTAGTGGGTCAGATTCCAATATCATATTCTAATACAATAGCAATCCACTTACTCGTTTTCCCATCAAGATTATTTTGGGTCAGTATATCTCTAACTACTGCACTTGGAACAAAAGCAATAATGTGTGAATACAAAATATACACTCTAAAATCCTTTATGGCTTTTACTAGGGAAAAAGCATTGTTTTCCATAATGTCATATTTCAATGCTGCATCTCTCAATGTTTTTCTAAATAAATAAATAGGTTCTTGATGGCCTTCATTATTATTTTGTAGGAGAACTACAGCAATGGTGTGCTCAAAAGCAAATGAAAAAAATATGAAATCTTTAGTAAAATCTAGACTAATTAGTATAGGAGCCTAAGTTAAAGCCTACTTTACATTATTAAATGATTGTCCAGCTTCCATGTTCCATTTCACCTCAGTATATTTCTTTAGCATGTTGGTTATGTTCTTTTAAATCTCAGCTAAATTAAGAATGAATCTCCTCAGAAATTTTTTCTGTCCAATAAAAGATTGAAATTCCTTTATATTCCTAGGAGTATTAATTTTGAGTATAGCTTCAATTCTGTTGGGGTCTAACTTGATTCCTTCTTTCGAAATTATGTGTCCCAATACTTTTCCTTCTTGCAAACCGAATAATGTTTTCTTGGGGTTGAGGGAAATGCCAAATTTTTGACACTTTTCAAAAAATCTTCTTAGGTGATTTATGTGTTCCTCGTTTGTCTTCAAAAAACAATGATGTCATCTAGATATATAAATATGAAATGACCCATTTCATCAACAAAAGTAAAATACATGGCTCTTTTTAAGTTTTTGTAGCATTCATTAGATCAAAAATCATTTTCACATACACGAAAGTGCCCCAAGGTGTAGTAAAAGTTGTCTTCTCTTGATCGTCTGGGTGTACTAAGACTTGGTTATAACCAAAAAAGCCGTATAATAGGGAAATCCTACTAGATCGAACCACCTTCTGGAGGATGTGGTCCATCTTGGGCAGAGGGTATTTTTCCTTGAAAGAGGCTTTATTCAAATTCCCAAAATCAATGCAAAGCCTAATTTCACTAGTCTTTTTCTGAGTGGGAACCAAATTGGATACCCATTTGGAATATCTTAAGGTTACTATGATTTTAGCATCATACATTCCTTTTACTTCTTTTTCAACCAGAGGCTTAAGCATTAGATTAATCCTACTTAATTTTTGTTTAAAGGGTTTATGATCTTCTTTAAAGGGAATTTTGTGCTGTATGATACTGGTGTCATAGGATTTTAGGTCCTCATAACTCTAGGTGAAAACATCAATGAATTCTTTGAATAATTGAATGTACTTCAACTTTTTAGCTGGAGGTAAGGATTTGGAAAGTTTGATCATTTTGGGTTCTAGTTCAGTCCTAATATTATGTTCCTCACCACTAGCTCTAGTGGGTTCAATTTTGGGCTTCTTAGCTACATCATTGAAATCGAATAAATCTTCTAATGGAATAAGACCTCTAGGTAGGATATTGTCGTTTAGTTGTAAAATATCTATTTCTTGTTTTTCTTCATATATTTCATGCAATTATAACTTATTCACACAATTATGTAAAATATCTTCTACATGAAATTCTATATCTATATTAGCATCTTCAAATTCATCTTTAGACTGTAGAAAACTTTCAATCTGAGCATCATCTCCAAAAACCTGCCAGAATCTAATGTTATCAGGTACATTAGGTCTATTTTTCACTTTGAGAATATATGGGTGAGTTGGATGAAATGGTAATTTACAAGTCCTTGCCGAAGTAGCAAGACCATTAGGCATAATATTTTGATCTCTTGCAACCACATACAAACTATATTGAGCAAAAGAATTTAGAAAATCCAACACAACATTTCTATATGCTCTCATCCTATGATGTTTTACAGAGTATTCTCCTTTGATTTATTTTATTAGCAACTCAAAATCTCCATGAATGGCAATCCGTTTAGCACCCATCTTCTTTAAAATCTATAAATCTAAGATTAAGGCTTCGTACTCTGCAACATTATTAGAACACTGGAAATTCAATTTGTAGTAATGACCCTCTGAGTGATGAGTATATGAATTAGAAACCCATACACCAGCACCAACTCCTTCTTTAGTCACTAATCCATCAAAACTCAAATTCCACAAAACTTCATCTGAATTATCTTATTCACTAATTAATGTTTAGCCTTCATTAGTGAGACAAAGAGTAGTATTATGATTAGGAACTTGTTCTTGTACACATACATCATTATACAGAATAAATGAATCAAGATGAGTGGCAACCATAAATTTCATAAGTTTCTCTCTATAAAGTCTTCTATTCTGACCAAAGGTTGAGATTCTTGCGTAGGACATATCCATCTATAAAGTTCCCTGAAGTTTGGCTCCCCACAAATGGAAAAGAAGCATACCATATTTGGGATGGATATCAACAAGTATGTCCATAAGTACACTTTTGCTTAGTATCTAGACTAAATTGACACATAAATATTTTATAAGTCCAAGGCACTTAACTTGAATGGAATCAAATGAATATAGATCTTTATACCTTCTAGTTATATCTAATCCCAATTTCTCCATGATTACCTTGGGCATAACATTGTGGGAGGCCCCTGAGTCAAGCATAGCGTTGTGTAAGATTTTATAGTGAATCATTAGACTAACATAAAAGGGAGGTACATCTCCCTCTTGAAGTTTTCCGTCAAATTCTAAGCCAAAAAATATTTCAGGTTGATCATCTGATACCTTGACTATATCAACGTTTTCTCCTATGCTCAATGATTTCATTACCTAGGATCTATAGGCATTTTTATTCGTTAATTTCATCAAAGGTATGGGGATTTTAAGTTTTTTCCAATTCATTTTCTATATTAAATGATGTATGTGCTTTATTTGAATTGGCAACATCTTGTTTATCAGCCAAATCCTTTTGGGATATGTCTCTTGATTGGATGGTAGAGGGATCATTAGTTTGAATTGATTTGGATGCAATATTGGGTTTTTTCTGGATTAGGACATTAAGATTATTTCTAGTAAGAATCTCAACATTATTTTTGGCAGGTGTTTCAACTGGTTTCTTAGGTGGAGTATTGGGTGTTTTCCTACTCCTAAGGTTGTATTTCTTATGGACTTCCATAATGGAATTCTCAAAACCTTTCTTGTAATCCTCTGATTCTTCAGGTTCTATTTCATTTTGGGATAACAGGAAAAGGTCTTGTTCTTCCTCAGTAAGAAAAATATAGTCATTATCATTTACTCCCATTAGATTTATTTGAGTGTCCTCTATATCATCAGCTACTTCAGCCTCCTCATATGTATAATTTTCTTAGAAAGGAGGTATTACTTGTGAGTCTAGAACTTTTGGGTCCCTTTGTTTAATCTTGGGATGATTTCTTCTATAATTTGGATTCCTTATTTGCCCAGTTTGATTTTCTCTCTGAGGATCCCTATTAGCTATATTGATTCTATCCATAAATTTTTATATTGTTCTTAGTAGGCTATCTATTTTACAATCAGTAGAAGCAGAAGATGAAGGTACCTCTTTTATTGTTACTCTTTTTTTAGATTTTAATTTAGCTTTCTTGGCTAATAAATTATCCTCTACTCTAAGCACATTTTCTTGCATCTCCTCTAAGGTTGGGGATCTCTTTCTCTCAGTTGATAGGCCATATCAACATCAAATCCTTTTGGGAAATGTATCAGGGTCAAGCCAAGCCTGGGGGTGATTTAATGGCAGTGGGGATCGTATTATAAACCTTATTAAATTTGTCACAGTACTCTTATACAGTTTCATTAGGTCATGTCTTAAGGTTTTTGTAATCGTTAAGGATATGTAGAGGACTCTTCTTAATTTCGCACCTAGTTAGGAAGGATTGGTGAAAAACAACAAGGTCAGTTATACTACTTGCTGCTAAGTTTTTGAAACACTTTTTTACTTCTTCACCTAAGTTGTGGGAAAAAAGCCTCATTTTTACATAATTCTCATCTACTTTATGAAGATCAAAAAAGTCATTCATCCTATCTATGTGTTGTTGTGCATTGATAGCAATAGTACCATCAAATTGGGGAATCCTAGTGTGATAGTCTTGGGGCATATAATGAAATTGGGAAGGTAAAACCAAGGGAGCATAATGATTGGCCATGATATTTGGTCTAAGGGAGGAGAATATATAGGATTTGTGGGAATTCATTGAGTTACTACTTGTGATACTATCAGATGAGTAGTATAAATCACAGAAGAGGTAGGACCGACTGAAGTTGGATGAACTGATTTGGAAGATGAAGCTAATGCTGCAATGGTAAGAACATAAAGTTCAACAGCTTGTTGAATGTAAGATTGCTGCACAACCTGATCAAGTGCTGACACAATATCCTTCAATTTGTTGAAGTTTTGAAGGACTTGTTGATCAAAATCAGGTTCAACAGATGGTATTATTGGTTTGTAGGATTGAAGAATGGATTCATCAACCACTATCTCATCAATAAGAGTTTCAGACTTAGTCCTAAAAACATTGTGTTCAAAAGGTAAGTCAAACTGAACATATTGAATGGTATTGAGGTTTTCATGAAGAGAATTGGCCCTTGAAAGGGGGCTATTACTTCCTTGGCTTTCAACTAAACTTCTTCTTCTTCTTAGTATCCTTTCAGGAATGTCTAAAATTTCAGGTGGGTCTGGATCAGGATTGGATCACGTATAAATTATTTTTGGAGCCAGATCTTTTAAAAATGAAAAACAACCACTAATCCTTTATTTTCAATATTTTGATCAATAGGCTTTTTGAAATAAATATGTAGAAACTAGGGAAATAATATTATGATAAGGAAATGAAGGATTATTTTTAAGTCCCCAGTATGGTTGCCAGAATGTTAGCACTATGTAATTTTCTGAGGTTGCAGAAGAAAATCACAATGGTAACCACAAGCCAACTTTGGAAGCTGGGATCTAGCCCTGCTAGCTTCAGAGAGGGCTCTCTCTGTAAGATTTAACTTTGTTGGATTGAATATTAGGATAGGTATGAACTTTGGGGTTTGATTTGTATTTGAATGGTTGGTTTATAACTAGATTACCATTGGGATATGGAGTCTGTTACATAAAATATAGATTGACTGCACTGTATACAAATATATCTCATAGGGAAAGGTAGCCAAACTAAATGGATTCTTTTAGCTTATGAAATGGAGAAGGAAGAACATATTAAGATTCACTTTAAATATAGAGAATTGTTACTTGAATTCTATATTTAAAGATTAGAAGAAAACATTGAGATTATTCCTAGCTAGGTGCAGAGTGTAGATTTAAACAAATTATGCCCTTTATTTATCTATTGAATAAATCAGATATGAAAGCAACCATTGTGAAAACGTTTTCTGTATTACTTGGAAAATCACTGATGCTTCTGCAATATATAATAGTGTTCTCTTGTTCAAAACCCAGCCCTTGATATTTCTAAAGATGAAGTATTTATAATTAATTTACAAAAATATCCTATGAGAATTACTAGGATGTATCTAAAAATAATCAAACTGAATCAATCTAACTTATTAGAATGATATCAGGGAAGTTTAAACTATCTAAAGTGGTGGCACTGAATTGGTGGAACAACTGGTTGTCTAGCCCTCGAAATCTACATGTGATGTGATGCTGAGCTATGTACCCAAATCTACTTTTTACTCCAGTAACTCACAAATTTTATCCCAGTGTTGTTCACTTGGGATAGTCATCTTCAACAATTTTTGATACATTCCATCAACTTCACTATATTTGGAAAATGTTCACTTGGTGATGAATAGACTTTTAATTGCATACTGAATGTCGAGGTCATATCCCAATGCTTCCAGGAATGCCTTTCATGTCATACTGAAACTTCCAGCTGCAACCTTCGAACTGTCTCTTGCCTTTCTCATTATTTTCTCATTGTAATCTGACCACGTGCTAAGATTATCATTAATAACTAACAAGGTTGGAGGTCCTTTCTTGTAAAGGTGTTCCATATTGGTGAAGAATTTTTGTACATGAGTGTCCATAGTATGCGATTTCTCTTCTATTTTTCTCACTAGATTTATTTTAGTCAACAGCTCCTTGACTTCCAATATTGTTTCTGTTCTGTCTTCAATCTCCAACTCTTCTAATTCCTGTATGTTTTTGGAGTTACGAAATTTTATGAGCTCAATGGCCTCACTGAGTTTATCTCCCAACTTCTTTCTGACTTTCTCGATGGCTTCATTGGATCATTCAATCAACTCTTGTTGCTAAAAAATAATTTGAATTGAAGGCCAAATGTCTATCATGTCTTCATTGATTCTTTTCCAGATATTCTCTTTTGACTGTGACAATGTATTGCCCATGGCACAATCTTTTTCGATCTTCTGCAATATCTAGGATAATGTTTGGGACTTCTAGTTTTCTGTCAGGAGGTAATTTTCAAATCTTGTTCTCTATTCCTATAGTACTTTTACCTCCTTTCTTCGTTTCTTTTTCTCTTCTCCCTATATAGACATGTTTTCCATGGATTTAGCCAACTTAACTGAATCATCTGCAACTAATGTGGGAAGCACTGTAGAAGGTGATGTTCCTGCTGTCATGGATGCTATAGGGATACCTATTTGAAGTAGATATGAAATGGGAACTGCATCAAGAGGAACCACTACGAGTTTTGAACTTTGTTCCTTTTCTTTTATCAACTTGCCCATCTCTCCTTCCATCTCCTTGATCTGTACATTTTGTTTGACTAGAAGCTTCAACATCTCTTTTTTTGTAGCTTTGTCTCTCCAAGTTATTTGGCCTAGGGATATTTTGTTGCAGGTAGATTGTATTGCTTCTTTAAGGCTGCTATGTCAACATTTCTCTTCCTGATTATCTCCTCCATGGATTTTGAATTATCTGGATCAAAGCCTGTTTTGATCACCATTTCCTCCAAGTATTTAATTCTGGTATCTTTGGCAAGAGAGGACACTTTCTCCAATTTAAGCTGAGACTGCACATTATTTAAAGTAAGTTGTAATTTGGAAGCAGTGATAACAGTTTGTGTGAAAGTAGAGTATACCATTTCTCCAACCTACTTATGCATATCTATTTGATCCAAAGGATGAATATCCCTTGCCTCAAACTCAAAAGTAGTTTGTTTGAAATCTGTTGCTAAATTTGGTTGAGGGACATGGGCCTGCAAAAATTCCATATGAATTGTTCCCTTCTCTATATCATATGCTGAAATATACTTGTGATGGATGGAGGAAGACTGCTTCTGGAATTGAGTAGAGATATTATCATGAATGGCCTCATTCCTTTGCTTAATATCTTTATATCTCTGGAAAATATCTAGCTGCCTCTGCTCTATAGATGACTCTGGTGTCTGAGGTATAGTAGCTGGAATCTATTTAGTAGCCGAGGATGATGGAGATTTGTGGTACCACTATCCAATTTAAAAGTTTGAAAGCCTGAGAGTACAATAGTGCCCTGTGTGTCCTCCAGTGGTGGGAAGTCTATTTTAGAGCCTGTTTTAATCTTCTTTGTGTATATTTTGAACTCTTTGGCTGAGACTTCTATAACTGATGGAGAGTCATCATCTCTCAGTCTCTTATCTATATTTTCTTTGGGTATGGGAGTCTCTGAAGCTGTCCTGGAAAGTACCTGCTCTTTGGCCTCCTGCAATGTGTTCTCTACCCAAGTGTGTTGGTTCATATACTTCTCTATTTCTGGCCTTTGAGTATGCACATAGGGTGTTTCTTTTTGTTCCACTCTTAACTTGGAAATTACCCCAAAGGGGTCATAGGACCAAGTGAAACTGAGAGGGAAATTCATTTGTTTCAGCAGGAGGTCTGCTTCCTCTCCTGCTGCTCTACTGTTGCAGATGAAAGGTCCTATCTATGTTTTAATTTGGAACTGAGATTTCTTCTTGGATGCCATGAAATTAATGTTGTGTGAATGAAATATTTTCCTGATATGTTGCAAGGAAAATATTCTCATCAGAAGATACTTGGGAAACTTGTATGGTGGAAGCTCTGAACCATGAACTCTAATTTCTATGAATGACTAGTAAAGGTACAAGTCCCCTATTTTCACCTATTCACTGAATTGTAAAACTTTTTGAAGTCTTTGAAGTTGAATTCCTGTGATTGTCTTCTGACTAAGGAGGTCCAAAAGACAATAGACTTCGACTCTCCTTGTTGATCTAGCTTCTTCAATGCAAAGGGAAAATTATTTGTTTGAAAGTAAATGAACATATACATGAGAATAGAAGAATACCTAAACATTCCTTCAGTTAGAAACTGAAGGAATCTTTCATGAATTACATTTGATAAAAGTGACCATAGTTAAAAGTGACTAATAGTCCTTCTTCTGTAGAAAGGGTGGATATAAAACCTAGAATAGGCTCACCTACCTATTCATTTGAATAGTAACCAAGAATGGATGAAAAGATAGAGATAATTTGTCTGGTCCTTTTAGGGAACATAGAAGAGTTATAAGCGGGATTTTTCTTAGGGAGTTGAGAGTCTTCTATGAGAAAAACTTCAAATATTCTAGCTCTCTAGGGGAACGTTATGGTCTGATAGATTCCTCTTAGAGATTCAAGGGAAAAAGTGGTAAGGGAATCACTGTGGGGGACCTGCAGCATTTGGTTTATGCTCTCATATGTAATGGTGAAGAGGAAGTCTGGACTACGAGAAATTCATTTCATTTGATTGATCGAGGTAGTTATCCCGAAATCAACATCATAATTCAAAAAGATCGAATTCACATTGTGTCTCAGATATCTTGTAGTCTCTGTCAATGAGCACAATGTGGTATAAATCCATATGGGGAGTAAGCATGGGATTCACTATAATAATGACTTTGGAAGCCATTGTAGTAGTAGAATGAATGGTGAAAGAATATGAAAAAGGAATCTTCAATGAGTTTTCAGGAATTGTTAGGAAATTTAGGTGGAATTACCTCTGTAGATTGATCAGAGATGGGAAATGGGCACTAGAGATTACTAGGTTATCAACACGAAATAGAAGGAGGGAGAAATTATCATAAGGTGAAGAAAACAGGTGTAATCACGAATGAGAATTCAGTTTAATAGGCCACATATCGGGTGTAACCATTATATTAATAGTCGTAATGCTTCATTAATATCAACAATGGCGTGAGTAAACAGGAAGAGCAGTAAAGGTGAGTGCAATGGTTGCGGACGTGGCAGATGATGATAGGCGGGTGAATGGTGTGAGACTGTTGGCCAAAGAGACAGAAGGAGGGGATGTGTGGCATGATTGGATTGGCAGTTAATAAGGGACATGGAGGTGATGGTTGGTGGGAAGACGGGTTGTAGCAGGAGTCAAAACCGCTTTCGGAGGGGTTGTAGGTGGTATATGGTATGCGAAGGTGGGGTACCAAATCATTGTGAGGGGGCACTTAGGAGGCGGGAAACAAATTTTTGGACCCCCCTTCCATTAAAGAGTATCATTGTGGGGGGAGGGTCCAAAATGCTTATGGGCCCTCTAATGTGTGTGGGTGGATGACCAGGGATCATGAGATGGGCGGGGTTTAACACCAGTCAGCCCCACAAAATATGTTCGAGCATTTGCTTTTTACATCAAAGTCAAACTTTGGACAAACGAACCACTTAACTAATTACATCGAAAATCTATTATTTCCTATTCAAAGGCAATTTCTAAAGGAATAAGTGTGCACTTAAACATGAAAACCCTATCTATTTTTTAATTCTTAATAGACTAAGAATATTTATTTCAACTCACTAAACAAATCTATCTAGCTGCATTAATCCAAATTAAACTCTTGGATTAACTTATTCTCCTATTCTACCTATCTAATCTTAGCCAAGATTACACTATTTGGCTAAGTTATTTACTCTTATCTAATTTGCATAATTTGAAACTAGCTTGAACATGATTAAATTGTATGTTTCAAGCAGAAAGGTATTGTGGCATTTAGACAATCTACACACAATTTCATGAATTTATTCTTTACAAATCTAGAAGACTAGTAGTAGTACTTAAACTAGCATCACTTTCACATTTATTCATTTTTTGTGGGGTTCCCTTATCATATATATATATATATATATATATATATATATATATATATATATATATATATATATATATACATATATATATATATATACATATATATATATATATATATATATATATATATATATATATATATATATATATATATATATATATATATATATATATATATATATATATATATATATATATATATATATATATATATATATATATATTCTATTTTTTTGTATTTATACCCTCTTTTCATTTTTTATTTTCATTTTTCTATCTTTTTTTAAATCATTTGCGCTAAGCAATATTAATTACAATCTGAAATACTGAAAGAAATTATTCAATGATCATTTGATCCTATAAATTATAGGACCATAACAACAAATACACATGAGGACAAGTCATCCCCCTGAAATTAAGCCAATTTTAGATATTTACAAGCTTAGGCAGTGAATGGAAGAATATACACATTTACATTCATGAGCTCGTCATTTCAACAAATTATGTTGATGACTTATTGTCTCTTATTTTAAGGAGATTTGTTTTAACCTCCTCAACACTTTTTATGTATTGTCTATTTTTATATTTTATTTTTGTTATATAAACCCTTTCATGTCTACAAAGAAAGGGTCCCAAAATTTTATAAGGAAAGGCTTTGGAAGCTTGCACTTCTATACTTTCAAGATTACCTTAGTAGAATGACTGGATCAGGGTCCTGAAGTTTTGTAGAGAAGGCTTTAAAAGCTTTCACTTTTGTCCTTTTGAAACCATCTTAATGAGAAATACTGAACTAGAATTATTTCTTTCATGAGCAGAGTAATATACATCAGGTACTTTTATCATTGTATTTCTATTTTGTTTATGAATTGATAGTCATTCCTCTTTATATTGTTTATTATAGTATATTTTATAATGCAATTCTACATTATTTCATTTCTGAACATGCTAGAATTGTCATATTTAATACATATATAAGAGATTTGTTAACGTTATTTGATTGCAATACAAGTTTCATATATTATTTTGATTAATTATTTAATCAAAATAATTACTTAAATTCTTTTCATTTCTGCAAGTGTTTGATTAATATTTATTATCATGCACTAAGGACAATTATATAAGATTGCATAAATATAAGTAATCTCGGGTAATAGATAGATTAATATATGTATTTCAGTTTATAAATCACTCCCATCTATCACTTAGTTTTGGTTATAAACACTCTATTCATTCTATCACATTTTTTGGGAAGTTGATCTCATTATATCCAGTGTGAGCCACTATACCAAACAAAAAAGGGACATATTCAAGTCCCAAACTAGGTGGTTTTCCCCCATGTCATTGTAGTGATTTTCAAGGCATCAACATATTGGTGTTAGAAGGGGGGCCTCCAACTATGAATGCAAAAAAGAACTCAATCAAAATTAAAAATCCATTCCAAGAGTCACTCCCGCTCAAGATCACCCCCAAATTCTAGATCTTCATCCAAAACTCCTATTTCTAGATCAGAAGTTGAGAAATCACCTCCTAAATCTCCTATTACATTTCTTGAAGTACCCTCTTTAGATTATAATCTAGAATCACCTGAATTTTAGAATTTAATAAATAAATTAGGAGAAAATTCTATTTTGACAGAAAATCATGTGCCAACGCACTTGAATTTTAACTTGTTCTCGAAGAGAGAAGCTTGGGGTTCCTCCATTTGAGTTTCCTCTTCCTTCTTCTCAGAAAAAGACTAAGAAATATGAGTCACAAACATCCACTAGTGATATTTTTTCAAACTCATCTCCACACACCCCTTCATTCCCTCCAATCAATCTTGTTAATACCCCTTGTTCTCAAATTCCTAGCGTTAGTTCATCTAGCACTAATACACAACTTGCCTCTTCTTCCACACAATCACCCTCAAATTCCACCTCTTCCCAAACTCCAATAATGACAAGAAGACAACAAAATCCACCCCCACCACCAGTTAGACCATGGTCCAATCCTAGAGCTGTGTAAATGCCAACACCTCTCCATGATCTACCTAAACATCCTGAAACATAGCTACCAAAATTTAAGCAGGATGATGGATTACCTTTTGAAGAGAAATTCCACAATTATATGTTAGCCATTAATCTTGATGGACTAGATGAAGAAGATTGTGTAGTAAGATTATTTCCCTACACTCTTCAAGGATTGACATGTTCATGGTATTTTTCATTACCATCGAGGTCTATTACTAATTGGGACATGTTTCAAGAACAATTTTTAGATAAATTTGGTGATGATCACACAACTCCATCCCTTATTAATGATCTTTCTAATTTAAAATCAAAATCAGGTGAAAATATCAAAAGTTTCATTCCAAATTTAATAAATTGCTAAAAAAAATCCTAGTTACATCAAGCCGTGGGGTTGATGTACAGATCGAATGATATATTTCCTCTCTTCCTTCCAATATAGTGATTTTTTTAGATATAGCCAATAAGGCTACTTTGGTATAAAACATGAAATGAATCCTTGTTTGTAGGAAAGAGAATAATTTCATTAGAAAAGAAGACTTCCCAGGATGAAAGAAATACAAAAAGGTTACATTTAAGGATGAATCAAAGAAGAAATCCCCTAAGGATCCCTTCGATCTAGAAGGCTTACAAAAATTTCTTAAAACCATGTCAAATGAGATGGTAGAAATTAGAAAATAGCTAGCTTAATCCTCCTCTAAAAATCCTTTTAGATCCTTCAAGTGAAATCATACATCTAATCCTCAACCTCCAAATACAATATCTAACCCTGAGTTTGATTTGGATGAAGATGATGAAGAAACAACATTATCTGCTGATGAATCTGAAGATGAAGAATTGGTTGAAGTGCATGGGATGTGGGATTTTATCCTACCTACTTCTGATAATGAATATGAGAAAGAAGCTTTATCTGTTAGCACTAGGAGTAAAGGCCCCATTGATTCTGTACAATCAACCCAAAAGAAAAAGCCTTCAAACTCTGCTGCTAAGGATAAAGTGGTTAGTAAAAAGTCTTCTTCCACATCTCCTTAACCAACCCCGTCCTCATCCAAAACCTTGGTAATTGCATATACTATGGAATATAACATAGTGGAAGACATGAAGAAATCCAAAGCAAATATCTTCTCCATAAGGTCAGTAAGCTTAAACAACAAAAAAAACTTTTACTCAAAGAATTGAATGCAGTTCCTGCTTCTCCTCTGCTTGCTATTGTTATATCCAAATCTTCTAGAGGAATGGGTAAGCCTCCTAATGATTCATCAAACAAGGTTGATTCCATCGATGATATCTTAATGGCGATAGATCTAACTCACACACTCCCCTTTTCCTCCTGACATATGAAATCTCTAATAAAAATGTACACAACTGCTTAATAGACACAGGGGCCTATTCAAACACAATGCCAAGATCAATCTACACGAAATTAAATGTCTCACCCCAAAATTCTATAGTTCACATTGTCCAACTTGATAGAACAAAATTCGAGGTTTTAGGGGAAATGAATTCAGTCAGCATTATACTTTCTTCTAATCCAAAAGTTTGTCAAGTAATTGACATACTAGTTGATGATATTCCTGAATTTTATGGTTTAATTCTTAGCAAGGATTGATATGATAAACTTCATGGTTATTTTACAAAAAATTGGTCTCATATATGGCTCCATTACAATGGAAAGCCAAATCAAATCAGAGTTGACCAAGAAAAACATTTGATGTATACAGTACTTGATTTTGAAGATGAAAGTGAAATAGTATCTTTTAACAATAACATCACTGGAAACTACTCTACTCAATCATTTTTAGGAAATTTCAATGTACAAAAGTCACCTTTTTTGAAGAACTCTGTAACTTCTCAGATTGATAACTTTTCACAAGAAAATTCTTCCAAAAGTATAAATTTTGTAGCTAAATCATTAGTTAAATCTTTATTTTGGACATTATATTTTAATGGATCTAAATCCAATGATCTGGCTGTATATTAATTAGTCTAGAAGGAGAAAAAATAATGTTAACATGTAGGTTGAAATTTGAATGCACAAACAATACTGTTGAATATGAGGCACTGATTTAGGGTTTTTATAAAGCAATAGGTCTTGATATCAAATATCTTCAAGTATTTGGAGATCCTGAAATCATTCTCAAACAACTGAGAAACACCATTCATTGTATCTATAGGCATTTAAAACATTATCAATCATTAGTTTAGGACCTTACTTCACTTTTTTTTATCATTCAACATTTCTCCTATTCCTAGAATTCAAAATGCAAGTGCTGACCTTCTACCTAATATAGCATCCAAGCTTATACCATTAGAAAACTACAGTCCAGATAAGTTTTCTATAGAATTAATTTTTCGACCATCAATTCTCGATAATGTCACCAATTGGCGAGTGTTTAATGATGATGAAGATATCCTAATATTTTTAAAATTTGAAGGATCATATGATGATCAGATAATTGATGAAAATGAACATGACAATTAGTTGAAACATAAATCCAATGATAATCCCATACCTAAATCTATGGTAAATCTTGAAGATATTTATGATCTTAAAGACAGATTGAAGAAGGTTACTAATTCTAAACTCTAAAGTTGAACCCTAAGGTTTGAACTAGTAAACATTGGAACTGATCTCAAACCCCAAAACATGAATTTAGAACTTGGTATCTCACTTGACGAGAGATTAGCCTTCATTCATTTATTAAAGAAGTATAATCGTATCTGTTGACTTGATGGGGCCTGACCCAGGTTCAGAAGTGATTTAGCCAAACAAATCCCGAAACTACCAGCCCTTTCAGCAATAGTCTGCAGTGCATGGACTGAGGTCTCACCTGAGGTAGTATAGGAGGGTGCTGGAACCAGGTTTCTGCACCTTAGGGATGTCTTGATGAAGTTTAGGGAGTTCGTGAATCGAACCCGTGCGCTTGTGCTGTTTTGCACAGCTGTTTGTCCTTCGCAACTTATGCAACTGCTTCTGCACAGCTCCGTAAAGAGCACGAAGTGTTGCTATTTAGATCCTTTATCTTTACTGTGCTATTATTATAGATTTTGAATTAATTGTGTGTACCCAATATTCTCATTAAATATTCAACATTCATAACAAGTGTGCACAATCATAAAACTATAAAGAGATGCATAAATATAATAGAAGCATAGACACATAGATCTATGAACAGAAGCACAATATTCCAAATCAAACTTATCTTTATTAATTCTCTTGTCCAAGTACAATCCCAACTCTTCCATGCTCACTCAGTTGTAGGGGTCAGCGTTCACAGCTGCAGACTCTATCAGGCCTCTGCGCACTCAGTTGCAGAGCCTCTTCCTACTACTACAACCCAAGACTCAGAGCTAATTCATCTTCCAAAAGAACATATCATAATACTTAAATTGACTTTACACTTAGAGCCTCGCTATTTACACAATCCCATCTTTCACGGACCATGAGTATACCGACACACTTTACATTAAATTATATTATTTTAGGGTGGACAACCCTAGAATCTCGTGCTCCGTGCTCGCATTTCATGGGGTCTTTACATTACATTTGACCAAAATTCGGGCTTCCAGCCCCAAAAACCCACTATGGGAGGATTCGCTACCCAACAGGCCCCCAACACAATCATTGTGACTCGTCCTTGAATCACTCTGCTGGTGTGGCAATATTTGTGTGAAGTCCATCCAACTGTGCCTATTTTGTGCGAAGGTTCACAATGCACCCTGCTGGTGTCATCTGGATCTGCTCCATTTCTGCTTCTGAATCATCTGCGTCTGACTAGATTCTCTACTTTGATGCCGACTTCTAGTACCTGTGTTTATAGTCTCGCAACTCTGTCCAGCTTGTTGGGTCACGAAGACTGTACTTTTTTCAGTTAGTTAGACAACCGACCCACCCGTGTAGGGCTTTAGGTGACTGCCATTTACTCTTCCTAGGAAGGGTTCTCCATTAAGTTTGACTAGCTGGACCACGCCTCCGTTTGTAACTTCTTTTACCACATATGGTCCTAACTAATGCATTCTGAGTTTCCTTAGAAATTTTTTGAACTTTCTGTCATACATAAACACTAAATTGTTTACCTTGAATATACACATCTTGATATGGCGATCATGCCAGGCTTTCTTGCACTGTTTCTATACCTGTTGATGAAATCCCACCAGAAACCATTGTTCCTCAAGTTCTTCTAATTGCGTGAGTCTCTCTTCCAAGGCTTCGCGGTCCGAAATACCTGTAATTTCTACTATATGCAAACTGGTACAATGTATTCCATTGGCATGACTGCTTCCGCGCCATAGACTAACCTAAAAGGTGTTTGGCCCGTCAATTTCTTGCACATGGTTTTTTATGCCCATAATACGGTAGGTATGTGCAGGTCCCAGTCGTTTCACTGCGTGTTATATACTTTGGTTAGTGCAGTCTCCAAAATTTTGTTGAATGCTTCTACTGTCCCATTAGCTTTTGGATGGTATGGTGTACTTTGCTGATTGTACACTTGGAATTCCTCAGTGAGTGCGCTGATGGTCTCATTCAGGAAGTGTGTCCCATAGTCACTCATTAAAATTTTTGGGCAACCAAACCATGTCAACACGTTGTCAAACAAAAATTTCGCAGCTATAGCACCTGTGCAGTCCTTAACTGGTTGTGCTTCCACCCATCGAGTCAGGTATTATGTAGTAGTGATGATGTAGCACGCACCCATCTTCCCTTGAGGTTTGATTGGTCCCACAAAGTCTATTTCCCATTTTTTGAATGGTTGCAGCATCATCTATGGATTGAGTGACATCTCATCCCTTCATGATGGTTTCCTAGTCCTTTTACATATGTCACAGGCCCGACAGTGTGCTTTCGAATCTTGATGTAGGGTTGGCCACCATAGCCCAATGCGAAGAATCTTCTGTGCCATCACACATCCTACATAGTGTCCTCCTGCAACCCCTCCATGTGCTTCCACGAGGATTTGTCCTCGTTCAAATTCAGGTACATATCTTCACAATATCTCATCGTTTCCCATTTTGTAGAGGTGCCCCATGATGACAGAAAAGTCCGCCGTGCACACCACCAATTCCTTCTTCTGCTGAACTGAATATTCCTTTGGCACAGTCCCTGTGGTTAAAAAATGAATTATATCTTCGAAGTGGTCATCCGTGATGCACACTACAAAGAGCTGTGCATCAGGTAGTCCTTCTTCCAAATTTGTTGGCTCCTCTCCTGTCTCAATTCGTGATAAGTGATCTGGTCCTGCATTTAGGTGTCTTGGCTTTACAATGACCTCAAAGTCATATTCTTGAAATAGTAACAACCATCTGCATATGCGCCGCCCCAAAACAGGCTTGTTCACCAAGTATTTCAACGTGGAATGATCGGTATACATCTTGAAGTGTCTGCCAGGTAAATAGTGTTAGTATTTCTGGAGCGCATCAACCATTTCCAACCCTTCGCGCTCAATAATAGAGTAGTTATTTTTGGCTTTGGATAGCCACTGAATCGCGAACACAATTGGGTGATCCATGCCTTCCATGCCTTCCTGTGTAAGTATAGCTCCTAGCTCAATACACGATGCATCAACGTGTACATGAAATTCTACGTCCCATTTTTGGAAGACCAAGTTAGGAGTGGATGCCATTTTCTACTTGAGAACATCCAAACTTTTCCTACAATCATCATTCCAACAATATGTAGCATCCTTTTTCAATAGTTTGTCGACTGGTGCTATGTTTTGTGCATAGCTCTTGATAAAATTTATGTAGTACCCAGTGTGCCCCAACATAGTGCATAGTTGTTTGACACTTCGCGATGCTTCTAGCTTGAGAATAACAAAAATCTTTGTAGGATCCACGATCAGGCCTTATTTGCAGACCACATGGCTGAGCAAGTTTCCAAAGGGGACGAGGAAGGTGTACTTTTTAAGATTCAACGCAATCTAGTGTCATTGACAAGTATCCAGCATCAACCGTAAGCTTGCAATGTCGTGTTTGACTAACCCAAATATGGTCCAATCATCCAGATAGACCTCCAAGAACTTGTGGATGTATTCCTTGAATGTGGCCACCGCTACGCGTGAAAATATTGCTGGCACGTTCTTTAGTCCAAAGGGCATAATGGTGTATTAAAAACAACCCCATTTGGTTGTGAAGGTTGTCTTGCTCCTATCTTCTGGCATGATCTTGATCTGATGGTACCCTGAGAAGCCATCCGTGAATGAGTAAGCTTCTTGACCACCAACTTTCTCCAATACTTCATCTGTAAATAGTGTTGGGAATGGATCGTGAACACAGGTGTCGTTAAGCTTCCTGAGGTCCACACATATTCTAATTTCGCCCTTCTATTTTTTCTCCTGTACTACCATAGGACTCACCCAGTCGGATTCTTCCACTGGTTCAATAATTCCAGCTGCAAGCATTTTGTCTAGTTCTTTGTGGACCTTTTATTTATACTCCGGATTCAAATGGTAAGGTTGCTTCTTAAAGGGCTTCGTGTCTGGTTTCAGAGTGATATTCATCATTGCTAAGTCACCAATGATCCCCTTTATGTCAGTGACTTTGGTTGGGAACAAATCTTGATATTCGCGGAGTAACCCGGTGACCTTATCTATCGTAGCATCATCCAAATAGTCCATAAGCATCGCGTACATCGGCTCTGCGTCTATGCCAATGTTTACCTACTTTGTTTTTAGTGGCATAGTGATGTTGGGATCCTCAATTGATGGTCCTCAAACTTTGCGACTCCCTTCAGTTTATGGAATATTAATATTCTGGGGGTCGTCATCATCCTCCTCTACCTGCATGTTATAACATTCTAGAGCATTGCTTAACTGGGTTGCCCATGCTAGTTGAACTACTTTCCATGGTTCTTGTGGTATTTTGAAGATGGAAACTTTTACAACTTGTAGTGCGTCGTGAACAATATCCAACCATCGGTCCTCAAACGTGAATATTAACAAAAATCCCTTGCGCAAGACATCCGATTCGCCCATGCCATGTCGGAGTTCCGTCTCAGTATACCAATTCATAGGTATGACATCCAGGGTATGGTAGAATAAGTGTACCCATTCAGGTTGAGGTTCTTCCCCATAGGCCTTGGTCCATTTTGTTAGGTGAATAAACAAGTCATCTCGCCCATCGTATTTATCTTCCATTCGTAGTTGCAGTTTCCCAAATCATAGGCGCATCATCCTTCTACATCCACGCCAATTTTCAAAGTTTCCTTGATGTGTTCCCCACCAGCGTGCAGGTGTTGCGTGCAATACCCACTTCAATGCATTGAACCACTATTGTTCCAGTACTGCACTTTCAAACTTGCTCAAGAATTCATCCACTGCTTTCAGTCCATCATATGTTGGCAGATCTCGAGCCTGGGTTGTTACGTAATGTAGTGATCTAATAATCATGTTGCAATTCAGCATTTTCGCTTCATTGAATCGATTGTGCCAGTTCTTGTCTTCTTCGTCTGAATCTGTGGTTTAGGAACTTGCGCGGTCCCACAAGATCCTTCCATTTGCAGTCGGATTCACCTAATCCTGATCTCCCACATTTATCTTGTAGATACAATCTAGCTCATTGTCGCTTCCATCGTCACGCACTTGTTCGGTGTAGCACGCTCCTTTAGCTGGGTCTAGTGGAACTACTACACATAGGGACTTCTTCTCGAATATCATCTTCTGCTTCTTCAGGTTGGTGATCCCATTCATATCAGTGGCCCAGTCTATTCCTAGCAATGCGGGATAAGGATTGCTATCATCAACAATCTTTATTACTTCAAAGTCCGTCTATGTGCTCATGACTTCGATATCAACTATTACCCCTTGCAACCTCCCCATGGGTAAAATATTCTATTGGTTCGCCATTCATAATTGAATAGGGGACCACTGTAACGTGGGCTTGCCCATGCGTTCCCATGTCTTCTTCAGTAATACATTCGCGTTCAAACCTAGATCTAGGATTACCTAATCCACTTCATACTTGCCAATATGCGTTGTCAATCTCATTTCCCTCCTGGTGCACAATGCATGCTTTCCTAGTTTCCGAACTATGTGTGGTTCCCCTGACCCTGTGCACCTAGTGATCAACTCCTGTAGTCCCTTAATTGCCTTATTATCTTGTAGTAGTTTCATGCATGTCTTTAAAAAGGTAGTAACCATAGAAGGATCCATTCCTGGCTCTGGTTGATCCTTACTACTTGAAATAGAGGCCTCTACGAAGCTCTTATTAGCTTCCATAAACATCTCCTTTGCCCGTTTTAGGTCAAAGTCAGGTTCCTTTGTAGGAGCCTTGTGAACCAATGTATCTTCCTCGGTCTGCTTCTCCTTATCCTCCCCTGTGGTTGCACCGCTTCTGAGCATTATGTTCACATTTGGGTCTTCTTCGCGCGGTTCAGATCTCATCATTTGGATATTTTGAGTTGGAGTAGGCTAGATTACCACTTTCTCATGCATCTATGCGATCAACGTAGGACAATCTACCATTTCATGATCAAACTGAGCATATTATGAACAAGATACTCTCGTTGGGTTGGTACAATCGTGAGCATAGTGCCCTGGTCCTCCGCAATTGTAACAAATTAATTGTCTACAACCCCTTCCTGGGCCCATCCCTCCTCGTCCTCGACCTTGCCCCTGAAATCCAGTGTGTGCCATCCCTGCGGTTGGGTCGAGGCCTCGCATTTCTATCTACATTCTATATGCTGGGGTGTGATCCATCATTAACTCATAGCTGTGACAAGTATGCTCGTCGTGGCCCACTGACTTGTAGAAATTACAAAACAACTGCTAGGGAGTCTGGGTATACTTCTGCAACAAATGACACTTATCCATTGTGTGTTTTTCTCCTATCTAACAGATCGTGCACCATAGTGGGGTTGTCGCACTCGGCCCTGCCTATGCCTCTGATCTCAATGAAATTGTCCCCCTCCTGCCAAGTAGTTCATGAATACCAGACAATGATCCTTGTTGTGGCCCTGGCCTTTGCATTTTATGCACCACACTTCCTCGCACACCTTTAGCCGTGGTACCCTATCCCACTTCAAGCTCTGCATTTCCAGGCAGAGATTCTATAGTTGCGCATGGATTTGCTAAACTCCCAACCCCAGATCCTATATTGATGTCTCATGCAACCTCATCACCATTTCCAACACTTCAGCCTGGGTTGAAAGCTTCTATTGTGACAACACTGTCGTCAGGTGTGGTGTCAAAGATGCCACAAACCATGAGCGGTGCAGCGCATTCATTAGCATCATATTAGCTTCTAGGATCATACTCTTTAATTCCTCATCCAGATCCCAGGGGGTCTGTGTCTAGAAGCATCATGATCTCTTTAAATCCAATGATTGACTGTGTCTTTGATTTCGGCTAGTTGAATTCTCTATTCAACACATTATGGATCTCTGCTATTCCCACATTTGGGTGATCATTAGAGTGCTTGATATACCATGTCAATGCGTGATCCTGTAGTACACTCACCAATGTAGCCTTCTTAATGTTGTCATTCATGATCCCTTGTGCTTCCCACACTGCTCTTACCATGAACCAGAACTGATTTAGATCCTCATTCCCTACTCCTCTGAATACGGGGAGCTTGATTGCGCTTGCCATGTTGAACTGCAAGTTTGGTGGGGGTGGAGTGGGTGACGATGGAGGTGAAGGAGGTGAAGTAGGTGATGGCATAAGTGGAGATGGTAACTGCTGAATGCGTCACCTTATCAAACTAACCACACTTCTTGGAGAGACTCGAGTGAGCTCTTCCTTACTCTCTCATGAAGATGAAATTAAGGGAATGTTTCCTAGTTCCTGTTGTGGTCACCAACAACCCCCCTCTTTGTTTGATATTAGTAATAACATCAAGCAAATGGGGACCCTTAACCAAAAATCCAAAAAATATTTTTGTTTGAAAAATCTTTTGTATTAACTCCCTAAGAGCTATATCGCGTCACAAAGGAAAAAGAGGCGCTCTCCCAAAGCGCATAAATACACTGAAAGGGAGCGACGCGAGAACTCATCGCACCGCGTGCATTAAAAGCGCTCAAAAAGGGAAAACCTAAAGAATCGCCGACGGCCGATATGCGACGTTGCACGTCGCAATGTCGCATAAGCAGCACAAAGTGACAAAGCGAAAACCTTGCGACCTTGCGATCTTGCGATATGCGATTTGCGACCATGCAAAGCTGCGACCTGCGATCTATGGTTTGCGACGAATGAGTCCATCAATTGCTGTGATACCACTATTTACATCGCAATCTTCAACGCTGTGATGCAAATCGCAGAAGCCATTCGTCGCAGGCATTCCTTGGCATGATCTGTGAGCCCAATATTAGGCGCGCACCTTACGGGAAATTAATGATTGTACGCCTGTGTATCCAAAGATGATTATGTTGCGTTTTTCGAAGAGTCAAGTCATAATGGGTGACATGATTATGCATTCATTAGAACTTAATTGCTTTCATGTTAATCTTTTCTTCTGTCTCTTTTCATTTACGTGAACTATAAGTCAGCAACTGATATAAATCTATATGCAGGAAACATCTAAGGAAAAGCGCCAGAGCTAGAAGAACAGAGAGGAGATGACTTCACAGATGGATACCACATACAGCAGGGCCACAGATTCCAGAGTATCACTCAACAAATGCTGATGGAAATAGGCTATCCAGGACTCAGAGTCAAAGGCGCACAAAAGCAAAGCGTTTATGAAAGATCCTGAGTCCCAAATTGGGTAAAGCAAAAAGAAAAACGCTTAAGGGGAAAGACGTCTCAGGAAAGCCTGGAACAAAGAATGGAAACTAGTTTCAATTGAGAAAATCATTCAGGCAACAAAATCTCCAGCTCATTGAGTCATTCGCACGGCCGGAAACCGAAATAGCAACAGCACAATCAGTTGGAAAGAAATCTGAGTTGTACTAAGTATACACGCCGTGAAGACACTCCTCCAGAAGAACACTTTCAAAAATATCTTCTAGTTTGTCAGAAAGAGGTGCCAGCTCTTGTTATTTCTAATTTTCAAGCTCGAACAAAAGGAAAGGACAAGCAGCCGACTCTTTCACGGCGAACAGCGCATCGCTTACAGCACTAAGGAGCAGATACAGAAATGGTTAGAAATTAGATTCAGTTTTTAGAAATAAATTTGTTTTAGTAAAAGGGCGGTCATTTGAAGCCATTCCCTAAATTTGTGTAATTAAAATTAGCCGGTTAGTAGTATTTAACCCTTCTCGTTGCATTGGAGAAGGGTCCGGAAATTTGTCAAAAAACTTGTCCTCAGAACATGCACTTTTGCACCCTCGGAGGGGGTTTTTGATGAATGGACAGATCGAGATTTATTTATGTTTGCATTTTAATACCTGCTACTGATGTTGCACTTCTGTACTCTTAGTAGGCATTAGAAGTAAGTAGAAATAGATCGTTATTGCTTAAGGTCTGTGAGTATAAAATCAGTCATAAATGGTACTTTTATCTCTTGACGAATTTCTGCTTGCATTCTTAGAGTAATATACAGCTGATGTTGTTTATATGTTAATGTATGAATGAGTGGACTACCATTTGGCACTTTTGTACGGTGGAGTCATTGATTTGTGCTTAATACATGAATAACTGATTATGCGATATGTTGTTCACAACCGTTTTGCTTAACTTTTTATGCAGGATGGTTCATCTTAATTGATTTATATTCTCATAATAGCTGAATAATCTTAATTACCAGTTATTGTGTGAAATCTTTCTAGATTGCATAATGGAAAAAGTTCTATCCCGGGTTAGCGTAGATTAGATGTGTTGTTTTTGATAGATTAAAGTAGTATAAAATTCAGTCTTAGAGTTTAGAATTAAATTAGCTTAGAAATAATTCCAGATTTTCATTATCATATTCTACACACACACACATCACCAAACTCTACACACACACACCCCTTAGATCGGGAAGCTGGTCCCGTTATCCCCAGTCGGACCCGCTACACCAAACGGGCACGAAGCCGCCAACCAGGTTCCCGACCGGGTGGGTATCCCCCTTGTTGTTGACCCGATTTCAGGGCCCTCAACATATTTGGCGCTAGAAGGAGGCCACGAACTATGAATGGCACCTAAAGCAATATCTAAATACCATTCTGAGAGTAATACACCCTCATCAACTCCCTCGACTTCTCCAACACGGTTAAAACCGGAATTTGAAGTCGCTCGAGTATCTACCACTGCTACATATTCGAATATATCAGACCAATCTATCATTGAACCCCCTAAAATTCAAACTTTGATTCGTAAACTCCAGGGATTCTCTATTTTTAACCAAAAGTCTGATAAATCTAAAAGCAGCGTGACTTCGTAGTACAACCCTGCTCATCCCCTTACCAGATTAAAGAGTGAAAAATTTGGCATACAACCAAGTGAACTCCCTCTTCCTACCAGGAAAAGAGCAAGGAAAACACCACCAGAGTCTGACAGTAAGACTCCTTCATCCACTTCGTCCATATCAACTCCCTCACCGCGAAGTCAACCACCCACTCTTTCATTCCAACTCACTCACCCATCTTCTACAAACCTACCTCTTCAAACATCGAAGATCTTAATATCTTCATCTTCTCAGCATCAGGGATCATCTTTTGCACTTCCATTAGCCAGCAGCTCAACGATGGCCCAGTCTCCATGGAACAATCCTGGGGTGGTTTTAATGCCTCCACCCCTGAGCCCTATACCGGCCCATCCTGAGAAATGGCTGCCTAAATTCAATCCGGAAGCAGGCATGCTAGCCGAGGAACATATTAATAATTTCATGCTTTCTGTTAATCTCAATGGAGTCACTAACGAAGATGCTGTTGTCCGGCTTTTCCCTTATACAATGCAAGGAACAGCCGGGTCATGGTACTTTTCGTTACCTTCCGGATCCATCACAAGCTGGGACATTTTTCAAAGTCAGTTCCTCACCAAGTTTGGTGATGACAGATCCACGGTGACATTGATCAATGACCTATCTAATCTTAAGGCTGAGGCTAGAGAACCCATTAAAGATTTTAACTTACGGTTCAATAAGATCCTCAACAAAATCCCCGCTGCTTCACAACCCAGCGAGGAAGTAAGATGTGAATGGTACATCACGGCTTTACCTCCAAACTTGGCTATCTTCATAGATAGGGCAAATAAGACCACCTTAGTCGACAACTTGACAGAAGCGTTAGAAGTGGAAAAATGCGTGGTAGCCCTAGAAAAGAGATCTGCTATAGAAGAACGCAAATCTAAGAAGATCTCTTTCAAAGAAGACACCAAGAAGAAGCAAACGAAAGATCCTTTCGATTTGGAAGGATTACAAAAAGTGTTGAAAGCCATGTCCAATGAGATGATTGATATTAAGAAACAAGTAGCAGAGACTTCTTCGAAAAATCCCTTTAGGACTTTTAAAAGAAATCCTCCCATGGAGGTAAAACCACCTAGTGTTGTCTCAAACGTTGAATCTGAAGAAGACGAAGAAGAAGAGAATACCACTGAAGGGCAGACCGACGAGGAAGAGGTCGTAGAACTACAAGGAATGTGGGACTTCATCCTCCCACAAGAAGAGGATCAAGAAGCATTTCCTGTTAGCACGAGAAGCAAAAATCAACTTGATCCTCCCCAAACTACCCCAAAACAAAAGGGCGCAAACCCTGCAACAAAAGAAAAGGTCGCAACAAAAAAGACAACTGCTAAAGCGACCCAGCTTAGCCCAGTCCAATCTGATCAAGCACCTCCATCAAGAACACTAATAGTGTCGGATGAAATGGAGTATAACATCATTGACGACATGAAGAAGACTAGGGCTAATATCACTCTGTATGAATTGAGTAAATTGAAACACCAGCAGAAAATAATGATGAAAGAATTACATGCTGTGCCTACTACATCTTTACCTACAGCTATAGCTTCCCACAATTTGGGAAGGCCTCCAACCAACGCGATCAATAAAATTGATCCAAATGACATCACCTTGATTGGAGGAAGATCAAGGTCTCATACTCCCCCTTTTCTTCTCACATATGAAATCTTCAATAAAAACGTGCACAATTGCTTGGTCGATTCTGGTGCTTCAACGAATATTTTACCCAGGTCAATATGTGCCAAATTGAATGTGCAACCTCAAAAATCCGCAGTACGTATAGTTCAACTTGATCGATCCCAAGTCGAAGTGATTGGTGAACTTAATCAGGTGACCATAAGATTGTCGTCTAACCCAAAAGTGTGTCAGGTTATCGACATTCTAGTAGCTGATATCCCTGAGTTCTATGGTTTGATTCTTAGCAGGGATTGGTCGGAGAAACTCCACAGATATTTCTCAACCGACTGGTCGCACATGTGGTTACCATACAATGGTAAACCAAATCAGATAAAGGTTCAACGAGAGTTGCACCAAAAATACATAGTGACAGAACTGGAAGGAGAAAATGAAGCCATAACATACAATAGCAGCATTGTAGGCAATTACGCAATAGATTCTTTCCTAGGTAATTTCAATGCTCATATTTCACCATACTTAGAGAATTCAGTTTTATCCCAAGCTGAAAATTTCTCCCAAACTGATGACTCAAAATGTTTTAGTTTTTTAGATAATTCTGTAAATACATCTTTATTTTGGAAATTATATTTTGACGGATCTAAATCCAATGAGGGAGCAGGAGCAGGATGCGTTCTGATTAACCCAGACGGGAACAAGATTATGCTCACATGCAGACTTGAGTTCGATTGCACGAACAACACAGCGGAGTACGAAGCCTTGGTTCAAGGCCTATACAAAGCAATCGGATTAAACGTTAAGTATCTTCAAGTCTTTGGAGATTCGGAGATCGTCGTAAAACAGGTACGTAACACCATACATTGCCTGTCAAGTCATTTAAAGCGTTATCAATCATTAGTTCAAGATCTCACTGCACATTTCGTAGCATTCAACATCTCGTCAATTCCAAGAATTCAAAACGTGAGTGCAGACCTGTTAGCTAACGTGGCCTCTAGACTTATCCCTTCCGAAGATTTTAGTCCTGATAGGTTTTCAATAGAATTAATCTTTAGACCATCCATCCCTGACAATATCACCAATTGGAGAGTGTTCAACGACGATCCTGACATCGTAAATTTCCTTACTTCTGAAGGATCCTACTCAAATCAGATAATCGACGAAGACCATCATGATCACCAAATACAACAAAATGGCTCTGACAATGCTATACCGAAATCAGTGGTCAAGTTAGAAGATCTGTATGATTTGAAAAGTCGGTTTAAAAGGTCCGCCAATGCTAAACTTTGCAGTTCTACCCTGAACTATGAATTAGTAAACCTAGGGACCGATCAGAAGCCACAAAACGTTAACCTAGGTCACGGCCTAGCCCCTGAAGAGAAATCAGCATATATCCGTCTTCTGAGACAATACAAAAACGTTTTTGCCTGGAATTACGATGAGCTAAAGACATACAACACTTCTATCATTCAACATGTTATCCCTATGATTGACAATGAAAAACCTGTCTAGCAGAAGCTCAGAAAAATACCCCCTAACCTAGAAAATCAGATAAAAACTGAGCTTAATAAGTTGTTGAGAGCCAGAATAATCTTCCCCGTAAGGCATTCTAAATGGGTATCCAATATGGTGCCCGTTAGGAAGAAAAACGGAGACATTAGAATCTGTATCGATTTCCGAAATCTCAACAAAGCCTGTCAGAAAGATAACTTTCCCCTCCCACCTATGGAGCAAATATTACAGGCAGTAGCAGGCTCAGAATTAATGTCATTCCTGGATGGATTTTCAGGATACAATCAAGTACTGGTGCATCCCGATGATCAGTTAAAGACTACGTTCCGAACCAAATGGGGCACTTATGCATATCGGAAGATGCCATTTGGTCTGATCAACGCCGGAGCTACCTTTCAGAGAGCCATGGACATCGCATTTAAAGGGTTAGTCAATAAATCAATAGTGATTTACCTGGATGATATAACAGTGTACTCCAAAAAACGAAACAACCATCTCAAAGATTTGAAGCAAATCTTTCAAAGATGCTTGAGGTATGGGATTTCGCTCAACCCAAAGAAATCTTTCTTTGCATTAAGCGAAGGGAAATTGCTCGGATTCATAGTGTCGAAATCTGGTATTCACATAGAACCCGACAGAATCAAGGAAATTTCTGAAATATCCATACCCCATAACAAGAAAGCCATGCAATCCTTCCTTGGACAGATCAATTTTGTCAAAAGATTTGTCCCGGATTTTTCACGTATTATTTCTCCCTTACAAAATATGATAAAAAAGAATTCAAATTTCAAATGGGGTCTAGATGAGCACGAAGCGTTCAACTTAATCAAACAAGCTATCATCAATGCTCCATCTTTGGCCACCCCAAATTTTTCGAAATCTTTTATCTTGTACACTTTTGCCTCAGAGAAATCCTATGCCGCGATTTTGACCCAAGCAAATCAAGAGAAAGCGGAAGCTCCAATCGCATTCTTTAGCTCGAACTTACAAGGTGCTGAAATTAATTACTCAGACGTAGAGAAACAAGCATATGCTGTTTTCAAAGCGATCAAATATTTCAGACCTTTCTTGCTTAAAGCCCACACTAAAGTCGTAGTACCATTTCCAGCGGTAAGAAACCTTTTGGTGCAGAAAGACGTGGGCGAAAAGAGAGCTAATTGGATTACCGCTTTACAAGAATATGATCTTGAGATCAAACCAGCAAACATCGTAAGAGGTCAAGGCTTCTGCAAGATGTTAGCCGGAGCATCGCAAATCCCGGAGAACTCATCTGAAGAGGTACAAGCGTATGAGGTAAGCCTAAACGATGCATAATCATCATATGCTGACACCATTTATTTTCTTAAGAACGGGTATGCTCCATCACGTCTGGATCATACCAAGAAAATAGCTCTGAGATTAAAAGCTAAACAATACCAGCTCATAAATGATGTCTTGTTTAAAAGGAATTACGATTCTGTGCTTCTTAGGTGTCTTGAGAAAACTGAAGCCGAAACGGTTTTGCAGGAACTCCACGATGGACCAGCGGATGGACACTATGCCGGAGATGCGACTGCACAAAATCTTGCGTGCAGGATATTATTGTCCCACGCTGTTCAAAGACTCATACAATCACGTAAGGAAATGCCAAGTCTGCCAGACTGCTGCAGGAAAACAAAGGAAACCGTCCATGCCGCTACAACCAGTCAACATCGACCAACCATTCAGTCAATGGGGCTTGGACATAATAGGTGAGATCGTTCCTCACTCTTCTAAGCAGCATAAGTATATCCTTACGGCAACTGATTATTTTACCAAATGGGTAGAAGCAGTTCCTCTCAAGACAGTTCATTCTGAAAATATTATTGAATTCATAGATCAATTTATCATCACTAGGTTTGGATTGCCAACAGCATTAATGTTTGATAACGCTTCATATTTTTCTGGAAATACTATGACTGAGTTTGCGCTTAAAAGAGGGTTCAAACTGAAATATTCTGCCAACTACTATCCGCAAGGTAATGGATTGGCTGAGTCAACAAACAAGAACCTAATCAGAATTATCAAAAGAACAGTTGACCAAAACCAAAAGAATTGGCACAAAGCGCTGGTAAATGCTTTATGGGCTGATAGAATCACAAAGAAAGCTTCAATCGACACTTCTCCCTTTAATTTAGTTTATGGGAGAGAAGTGGTTCTTCCGACTCACCTAGTCATTCCCTCTTTCTCTTTAGTGCAATATATCGATGAAGTATCTACTTCCTCTTTACAATTAAGACAAATGGAAATAATCAAACTAGAAGAACAAAGAGAACAAGCTAGGAAAACCCATGCTCATCACCAAGCGCTAATAAAATCTTCTTTTGACTCAAGCATCATAACCAGAAAAAACTTTCAGATGGGTGATTTAGTTTTGAAATGGGATAAGGCTCATGAAGAAAAGGGCAAACATACGAAATTTCAAAAGCTGTGGCTTGGCCCTTTTCAGATTGTAGAAGTTGTAGGCCCGTCTACATTCGTGTTGCAGGATCTGGCAGGTAGGAGAGATTCTTTACCTGTCAATGGACTGATTCTTAAATTATATTTTCCATAGAAGAGAATTCTTCTAATTTTTGTAGGATAGATTTAGTTTTTAGTTTTTATTTTGTTTTGTTTTTCTCTTTTTACGAATAAAACCTATTGTAAATGATCATTTAAAAAAGGATTCATGAAAGAGCACGCCAATTCTCTATCAGATTTTGATTTCGCTTGTACAAATAACAATTTTTTTTGAAAATCTAAATTTTATTATTGAGAAATAGAGTTAACTTCACTTTGATTACGATACTCATTTCAACCTCAAAAAACTTTGACAAAAGCAACCTTTGGTAAAAGAATTGTTTTGTATCAGCACCATGAAAGGTATCATCAATAATAAAATAAGCATTCTCTGCAAAACTGTTGTTTTCAAAAACTCTATTATTGTCGTCGAGAGCTTTCTTAAGGAAAAACAATGACTTCCTCCCTGCTAAAAGGAAATTACAGCATTCAGAGAAACAATCCAAGGAAAACACTATATCTCAAAGAATAAGAGGTCTCATCACGAGCCGGCTTATCATGATCACAGATATTATAACTTGCTGACTTTGCCAATACTGTCTATCAAAACAGGGCAACGACTTAAGATTGTTGCAATCAAAAGACAAGAGGTCTCATCATGAGCCGGCTTGTTCAGCAAAAGTGTAAATCAGGTGAATGACTGTGTCATAATTTGGCCACCAAACCAAGACATTGTTCTTTAGAGAATTAAAAAAGGAAAAGTGTGTCAAAAAGGATTTTTCTTTGGAATGTTGCGAGTAACCTCAAGCAGGAAAAAGGATCATTGCTGGATAACATGGTAACCCTGTCGAGGCTATGGACGCTTGCGGGCAGCAGAGGCTCTACCTACGACAAATGAGCATACTTTTAAGCCAGTACGCAGAGAAGACCTTATTTTATCTTTAATCAAGACCAAGTAATGTCTGATGCGAATGCAAGAAAAAACCTGAGGAAGCAAGCAATTGGGATATAAAAAGGGTTGAGACAAAATATCGTTGGCAAGGTGAGGGGTAATCTACTCTATCTGTCCATAACAAAATTTAGACATATAAAAATTTTTGCTGTTTCGGAAGTGAACGGTCAATAGAAATGCAGAGATAACTGGTTCTTCACAGTGAATCGCCATTGTTGTGGTCACCAACAACCCCCCTCTTTGTTTGATATTAGTAATAACATCAAGCAAAGGGGGACCCTTAACCAAAAATCCAAAAAATATTTTTGTTTGAAAAATATTTTGTATTAACTCCCTAAGAGCTATATCGCGTCGCAAAGGAAAAAGAGGCGCTCTCCCAAAGCGCATAAATACACTGAAAGGGAGCGACGCGAGAACTCATCGCACCGTGTGCATTAAAAGCGCTCAAAAAGGGAAAACCTAAAGAATCGTCGACGGCCGATATGCGACATCGCACGTCGCAATGTCGCATAAGCAACACAAAGTGACAAAGCGAAAACCTTGCGACCTTGCGATCTTGCGATATGCGATTTGCGACCATGCAAAGCTGCGACCTGCGATCTATGGTTTGCGACGAATGAGTCCATCAATTGCTGCGATACCACTATTTACATCGCAATCTTCGACGCTGCGATGCAAATCGCAGAAGCCATTCGTCGCAGGCATTCCTCGGCATGATCTGTGAGCCCAATATTAGGCGCGCACCTTACGGGAAATTAATGATTGTACGCCTGTGTATCCAAAGATGATTATGTTGCGTTTTTCGAAGAGTCAAGTCATAATGGGTGACATGATTATGCATTCATTAGAACTTAATTGCTTTCATGTCAATCTTTTCTTCTGTCTCTTTTCATTTACGTGAACTATAAGTCAGCAACTGATATAAATCTATATGTAGGAAACATCTAAGGAAAAGCGCCAAAGCTAGAAGAACAGAGAGGAGATGACTTCACAGATGGATACCGCATACAGCAGGGCCACGGATTCCAGAGTATCACTCAACAAATGCTGATGGAAATAGGCTATCCAGGACTCAGAGTCAAAGGCGCACAAAAGCAAAGCGTTTATGAAAGATCCTGAGTCCCAAATTGGGTAAAGCAAAAAGAAAAACGCTTAAGGGGAAAGACGTCTCAGAAAAGCCTGGAACAAAGAATGGAAACCAGTTTCAATTGAGAAAATCATTCAGGCAACAAAATCTCCAGCTCATTGAGTCATTCGCACGGCCGGAAACTGAAATAGCAACAACACAATCAGTTTGAAAGAAATCTGAGTTGTTCTAAGTATACACGCCGTGAAGACACTCCTCCAGAAGAACACTTTCAAAAATATCTTCTAGTTTGTCAGAAAGAGGTGCCAGCTCTTGTTATTTCTAATTTTCAAGCTCGAACAAAAGGAAAGGACAAGCAGCTGACTCTTTCACGGCGAACAGCGCATCGCTTACAGCACTAAGGAGCAGATACATAAATGGTTAGAAATTAGATTCAGTTTTTAGAAATAAATTTGTTTTAGTAAAAGGGCAGTCATTTGAAGCCGTTCCCTAAATTTGTGTAATTAAAATTAGCCGGTTAGTAGTATTTAACCCTTCTCGTTGCATTGGAGAAGGGTCCGGAAATTTGTCAAAAAACTTGTCCTCAGAACATGCACTTTTGCACCCTCGGAAGGGGTTTTTGATGAATGGACGGATCGAGATTTATTTATGTTTGCATTTTAATACCTGCTACTGATGTTGCACTTCTGTACTCTTAGTAGGCATTAGAAGTAAGTAGAAATAGATCGTTATTGCTTAAGGTCTGTGAGTATAAAATCAGTCATAAATGGTACTTTTATCTCTTGACGAATTTCTGCTTGCATTCTTAGAGTAATATACAACTGATGTTGTTTATATGTTAATGTATGAATGAGTGGACTACCATTTGGCACTTTTGTACGGTGGAGTCATTGATTTGTGCTTAATACATGAATAACTGATTATGCGATATGCTGTTCACAACCGTTTTGCTTAACTTTTTATGCAGGATGGTTCATCTTAATTGATTTATATTCTCATAATAGCTGAATAATCTTAATTACTAGTTATTGTGTGAAATCTTTGTAGATCGCATAATGGAAAAAGTTCTATCCCGGGTTAGCGTAGATTAGATGTGTTGTTCTTGATAGATTAAAGTAGTATAAAATTCAGTCTTAGAGTTTAGAATTAAATTAGCTTAGAAATAATTCCAGATTTTCATTATCATATTCTACACACACACACTTCACCAAACTCTACACACACACACCCCTTAGATCGGGAAGCTGGTCCTGTTATCCCCAGTCGGACCCGCTACACCAAACGAGCACGGAGCCGCCAACTAGGTTCCCGACCGGGTGGGTATCCCCCTTGTTGTTGACCCGATTTCAGGGCCCTCAACAGTTCCCTACTACCTCTGTAGATCTTTCTGCTCCGCCTCGCTCCAAACATTAATGTATTCGAATAACCTGCTTTTCACATAACAACATCTTAATCCAGATATTGATTTAATTTACTTACCTTGTGATCCCTTAAGGAAATGTCTTTTTGCTTTGCTATAGCTCACAGTTTTGTCTATCACAAATTCAGTGATAAACCTCCCTATTATCCAGTCAAGCCAATGGTCCATAACTCGTGCAATCTTATCTTCTGATGTCTCTATTTTGCACACTAATTCCGGAGTCCACACTATTAGTTGGTCAAGCTTATACCTTCCTTGGCTATCGGCTAACCTTATGATCCACTCATACAGTTCAGAGGGAAAAGACTCAAAGAAGATCTCGTGGATTTCCGTATACACGTAGCGGTCCAGGCAGGTTTTCTCAGATACCTGCGGAGTTCTATTTTCCTATGTCACAACTCGTGAAGCTTCTTGTCTAGCCACTCTTCAATTTACTTCTTTGTTGGGTTCCAATGGCACGACATCAAACATCCCTTAGGAAGATCCTGGTCCCAACAACAAAACCATTTGTTGGCTTGATGGGGCTTGACCCAAGTTCAGAAGTGATTTAGCCAAACAAATTCCAAAACTACTGGCCCTTTCAACAATAGTCCATGGTGCACGGACTGAGGTCTCACCCAAGGTAGTATGGGAGGGTGTTGGAACCAAGTTTCCACACCCTAGAGATGTTTTGATGAAGTTTAGGAAGTTTGTGAATCAAACCCATGCGCTTGCGCTCTTTCGCTCAGCTGCCTATCCTTCGCAAATTGTGCAACTGCTTCCGTGCAGCTCTGTAAAGAGTGCGAAGTGGTGCTATCTAGATCCTTTATCTTTACTGTGCTATTATTATAGATCTTGACTTAATTGTGTACACCCAATATTCTCATTAATCATTCAACATTCATAACAAGTGCGTGAAATCATAAAACTATAAAGAGATGCATAAATATAACAGAAGCATAGACACATAGATCTACAAACAAAAGCATAATATTCCAAATCAAAATTATCTTTATTAATTATCTTGTCCATGTACAATCCCAAATTTTCCCTGTGCACTCAGTTGTAGGGGTCCGCGGACAGTTGCGGACTCTATTAGGCCTCTACGCACTCAGATGCGGAGCCTCTTCCTACTACTACAACCCAAGACTCAGACTTACAGACTCAGAGCTAATTCATCTTCCAAAATAACATCATAATACTTAACACTGACTTTACACTTAGAGCCTCGCTCTACTTATACAATCCCATGGTCCGTGGACCATGGGTAGGCCGATAGACTTTACATTAAATTATATTATTTTAGGCAGACAACCCTAGACTCTCATGCTCTGCACCAGCATTTCGTGGGGTCTTTACATTACATTTGACTGAAATTCAGGCTTCCAGCCCCAAAAACCCGCTATGGGGGGATCCGCTGCCCAACAATATCTTCTCTTGGAGCTACGAAAATCTTAAAACATATGATACCTCCATCATACAACACACTATTCCCATGATATTGAACGACAAACTAGTACAACAAAAATTAAGGAAAATTTGCCCCAATCTAGAAAGCTAAATCAAGTCTGAGATGAATAAACTCTTTAAAGCCAAGATTATCTTTCCTGTTAGGCATTCAAAATGGGTTTCAAAATTAGTATCTGTTAGGAAGACAAATGGTGATATTCATATTTGCATAGATTTTAGGAATCTCAATAAATTTTGTCAGAAGGAAAATTTCCCATTACCGACCTTTATGGATTTTCAGTGTATAATCAAATCTTGGTCCACCCAGATGATAGGTTAAAGATGACATTCAAGAATAAATGGGGAATCTATGCCTATCAGAAAATGCCTTTTGGTTTAATAAATGCAGGGGAAACCTTCCAAAGAGCCATGGACATAGATTTAAAGGGTATGATAAATAAAGATGTCGTTGTTTACTTTGATGACATAACTGTTTACTCCAAGAAGAGAAGAAACCTTTTACATGACTTGAAATAGATTTTTGAATGTTGCAAGTATGGAATTTCATTAAATCCAAAGAAATCTTATTTTTCTGTGAATGAAGGAAAGATTTTAGGGTTTATTGTATCCAAAAATAGCATATGTATTGATCCTAATAGAATAAAAGAAATATATGAAATTTCTCACCCCCACAATAGAAAACCTATGCAGTCCTTTATAGGTTCCTTGACTTTTTCCAAATTGTTTTACCATTACCAACCACGATTAAGAAAAATTCGGTCCTTAAGTGGGGACATAACGAAAGGGAAGCTTTTGATTTAATCAAACAAGCCATTATGAACGCTCCCTCTTTAACTACTCCAAATTTTTCTAATCATTTCATTTTGTACACTTTCACTTCTCAAACATCTTATGTTGTTGT
Organism: Pinus tabuliformis; assembly: GCA_031772625.1. Lineage (NCBI taxonomy): Eukaryota > Viridiplantae > Streptophyta > Pinopsida > Pinales > Pinaceae > Pinus > Pinus tabuliformis. Next base: position 838,807,079 of record CM062816.1, read on the forward strand.
TTTAACACAACTTAAATGATCAACAAATTTAAGTACCCATCTCTTTCTTTAGTTCTAATTTTCAACGTGTTGAACTAAATTATTCAGAGATAGATAAGCAAGATTTTTGTGTTTTTAAATCTGTAAAGTACTTCAGGATTTTTCTCCTAAAAAGACACACTAAATTAATAGTCCCAATCTCAATAGTGAGACAGTTTCTTATGCAAAGAGAATTAGGAGAAAAGAGAGAAAATTGGGTAGCAACTCTACAAGAATATGATACTAACATTAAACCAACTAAAATTGTCAAAGGGCAAGGTTTTTGCAGATTGCTTACATTAGCTTCCAATCTACCAGCAGATGAGGACTCAGATTTTAACTTATTCTCAAAGAGAGAAGCTTGGGGTTCCTCCATTTGAGTTTCCTCATCCTTTTTCCTAGAAAAAAACTAAGAAATATAAGTCACAAACATCCACTAGTGATATTTTTCAAACCCATCTCCACAAACCCCTTCATTCCCTCCAATCAATCTTGTTAATACCCATTATTTTTGAAAAAAAAATTCCCTGTGCAATGCACTCGATATGTTCGGCTCGCATTGATAGTCTTGTACCCTATAAATTTATAAGGTGCACTCCAGTTCAATGTGTGAAAATAACACATCACTATTATTGCGGTACATTTCTCAAATGTAAATGCAACGACAAAGATAAAAATTGGATGTCGGTGCATTACACCTAGTGCGTTTATATTTACCAAATGTGCCACAAAAAGAATATTTTAAAATATAGTTATAGATTGGTGAATTCAAAAACCTAAATGTTTCATACGGTGTGAAAAGGTTATACTGTGCACCAGTGCATAAGTGTGATGCACCATGATGAAAATTTAAATTTGTGATCCAACAATGATGCATTGTTCATTTGTGCATACCGATGATTTTTTTTTAATTGAAAGTTCTGTTTCCATATTTATAACTACATTTTAATTTAATAAAAAATAATATATTTTATGTATGAGGTTGATGTATTTTATATGTCAATGATGTAGTAGAGATGCCAGTAGAGGGAGTAGTAGCAGGAGTAGGAGAGAATGGTGGACCCATATAATATGGTCCTACCATGGGAGACTAGAGAGAGGAAGAGGGATTTATACCCTCTCCCTATTAGGGCAGCGACCTGAGAACTCTTAAGGAATGTAAGCTTCCTAAAGTACTATGATTAGGCTACATCCCCGAAGGCACACTTTGTCTTATTGGCACATCTGATCTACCCATGGAGTGCCCAAGACCATGATTTCTATATCAGTCCAAAGGTGTCATACAGGACCTCTAAGGAGGACATATACTTTAACACTGGCCTATCCATGAGAGGGGATGATTTTCCGTAGTTCCCTAATGTCCCCCATGAGGTTGCATCTAAGAATCAACCTACCTACACTCATAGATATGTCGAGTATCATGCAATACATCCACTAGATTTTTAGGTGTGTGGTGGACAACTACGGATTTCTTCTTTTGCTACATAGGAGGTTAGGTGCCTCTCGTTGTTAGTCACCATCAGTTCACAGTCTAGTAGTTATAGGTAGTTCATTAGTTTCCCTCTTTTGTATTATGTCTATTATTTGATTTAAATAACATGTCGTATTAGATGGTCTGCCATTTTGTTGAGGAATTTTTGTATCACTTTAGATAGATGTCGTGCATTAAGACATGGGAGGGAGATCTTCCCTTTCACTTAAAATATTTTAAGTTTATATTTTGAGATGTTTCTAGAGACAAGGCCTACGTTTGATCGTTTCCCTCCTAGGCCAATCACTAAGGTCCAGATTCACATGTGGGGGTAGATGACGCCCAAGAGGGAACTTCTGGAATATCCAACCAGGATTTTTGTCGAGGCACTAGTGCTATTGACTAGTGAGGATGACCATGCATTTGTCATGTTGGAGTTTCTATCCATGGAGATTGATTGGAGACAGTGTGCCAGCATCCTCTTCACATTGATTGAGTCTCCAAATGATAGAGGAAATATTTGTGTTTTCTTTAAATTATTCTAGTTTCATTTTATTGTTTTAATTAATTAGAATAAAATTTATTCTAGCACATTCTTTAAATTATTTTTTAAAATTATTTAATGAAATTGTCTAATTATTGTAGTGTACTATATATTTTGTAGACATCGTCACATTTTATGGGGAAATTCCTTCTCCCCCACTGGATGGAGGAGATGAGGAGATGGGCGAGGACCAAGAGGGTGAGGTACATCCTTAGGGCAGCATGGTCATCTAGGGTTGTAGGGATGTTCTGCCATTCCAGATGGACTACTATGACAAATTGGCCATAGTTTTGGTTGATGAGGAAGTTCACCTTGTGAGGGCTTGACATATAAACACAAATCTTATGTTCATGGATATTTACTAGGATTGTCCATGCTAGATGATGTCACTTATGTAACATATCATTAAAGCTAGTAGGGTACTAACAGCGATGAGGGATGCAGGGAATGCAATGGCATATGCGTTAGAGGAGGGTGGTTATCATAATGATGAGGGTAGTGATCATGATCATGATGATGAGAGTGGTGATCATGATCATGATCATGAGGGTGGTGATCATGACGCTTATGGTAGTACTACCCCATCGGATCACAACTGTAGGTCTTCTGATAATGAGATGCCAAAGCTAGATGATGTTCCTTATGTTTCTCTTGATAGAGTAGACCAACCACCTACTCCTCCACCTTAGAGTTCGCCAAAAAACGTTGAGGTAGTAGTTGACCATCCATCATTCTTCATTATAGAACATCCACCTCCTCCTCCACCTCAGAGTTCGATAAGCATTGAGGTAGTAGTTGAACATCCATTGTCTTTTACTAAAGACCAAAAAACTGACACTACGACGTTTGTTGTATCAGATATTTGATTGTAGTTATTTGACTTGTGTGTGTGTGTGTGTGTGTGTGTATTAATATATATACGGTGCATTTTTTTTGTTCATGTTTATGTACCTAATTGATATGTTAGGATTGATGTGTATATTATTAGGTCATGTTAGATATGTTCATTTAATGTGCTTGTATAGAGATCTGCATGTGATAGTAGTTATTTGACATGAGATGTATATTAATTTGAGGATGTGTGTGGTGATGATGTTAGATTATAATTTTTGTGTTTCATTAGATGTGATCATGATGATGTCTCCTTGTTCTATTATTATATTTGTGTGTTAGCTAATGAAGTTTATATGTGTTAGAGGTGTATATAATTAGATGATGGTAATGATTTTGAATGTTTATATTAGATGATGTTTATGTTTTTTAGATGGTTATCATCATGATGTTTAATTTTATGAAATAATATTTATTATAGATTATGTATTAGTGAACTGTATCAAACCTTTATATATGAAATTGCATGCAAAATGACTTTAGAAAAAATGCAAAAGATATTTTTATAAATTACAAAGTTTAGTATGGTTGAAACTATGATTGTAAAATTACGATAAATGTTATTCTATTTCTTAGATAGTTAATTGATATTAAATCTAACTTAATTAGTAAAATATTGCAATAATCGCAAGGAAAGATTAATTAAAGGTAAAATAATTTAGTTAGTTCTTAACAAGACGAAAAAATGTAACTCATTCAATTTTTAAAGTAAAATATTAATAATAATAAATTACTCAGAAATACAATTTAACCAATTCAATATTCATTTATAAAAATCAATATATTGTTAAATTTAAAAAACTTAAGTCAAATTTTTTTATAATTAATTTAGATTTAATATAACTTTAAAAAATCTATTTTTATAAAATTTGATTTATTACTAAAGTTATGAGATTTTCAAGCAATTTAAATCTAACATTTATAGCAACTCTTACCAATTTAAATTAGAAATTTCTCTCTCTAAAGAGGAGGATCAAGAAATGTAAAATAAGGCTTGTGAACTTGTGAAGCTACTTTTAGTTGGGGATTTTCTCTATTGGAACTTCTCCCTTAAAGAGGCAAGTGAGCTCTTTTCTAGTAATAAATATATAACATTTTGGTTCTTTATTTTCTATTGTACTAGTTTAAATTTAACTCTTTTTAATAATAAATATGAGTTAAATAATACAAAAATGATACTATATTGGATTTAAACTTTTGAGAAATAATATATTTATTATTTTTTAATGAACAACTCAAAAAATATTATCTTTTCCACGTACTTATCATGAGACAGTGACTAAAATTCATGTTTTCACATTTCTCCTAGCTAACATTACATCATGTTCACAATGATAAAGACATGTCTACTTTAAACAATTTACTTATAAATACATAAAACAAGATATTTGTTTTACATATTTTAAATAGGAAAGAAAATTGCATCACCAAGTCTATTTGAAAGTCAAACAAATGTTTCTTAATCACCATCACATTATTTATCATTTAATTCTTAGCCATAAAATATTTATTAATTCAACTTTTATTTATAATTAACATTGAAAAGACAAGTCAAAATTGTTCCATTATCCATGAAGAAAAAATTAAAACCTCTCCCACATCCATGCACGGCCATTTGTTTCTCTTATGGTCCATAAAAGATGTAATCAACATTTTATACATGCATAATACGTCCTTTTAGTTTACATAATGTTGCAAGAACTATAATTTAAATATAATAAACACGACTTTACGTCTCATGTCAAGAACTTAATCTTACATAATAATACACATTTTTTTCATTGTTAAAGTCCTCATAGAGCTATCACTACATGACGATTTATATTTATTTTGAACTAAGCAAGAAGAAAAAACACGTGAACTGATTAATAAATGAAGAAGTATCTAAATTTAGACTAAAAATTCAATGTTATTTCTAAATTCACTATTTTCTTCACATTTTCCAATTTGAGAAGGATTGTGGCCATGAATCCTTATTATCATAGATATTGTATACAAATAGAAATACTTAGTTTTAAGTTTATAAATGTTTCCACTATAAAAAAGTTGTAGAAAAGTTTGTGAATGTTACCAATTACATTATAAAATGCCAACAAGACAAATAATAAAACAATATAATTAGCAAAATAAAGGAAACAAAAACATACAACAATACTATAAATGATAAAATAACACGAGTACATATTGCTCTCCATTTTCATCACCTTGATTATCTTCCTCACATGGCAAGATAACACTACTTTTCTCAAAAATATGTTTTGATCTAGGGTCGTGTCTTAATACGAACCAACAATCCCTATCCAACACATATGGGTAAGAAAAATCCTAGTTGTTGTGTTTAGGGAAAACATAAGGCTCCCTAGCTTCAAGCCACATCTTTCTAGAGTTTATATATATCAAACCACTATCACGGTCTTCCTTTCCATTATTTTGATCAAAGGAGTCCCATCACTTGCACCTAAAAATAACACATTGGAAGGAAGAGAAGTCCACTTGAATGATCTCTTGTATATTTCAAATGTAACCTAACGTCCACTGCATTAGGTTTTGATCATGGTGGCTAGCACGAATATATTGGTCAAACTTGACTTCCACTCCATAGTCTTGTGTCATGCCTACATCATCGAGAACCTCTATGCAAAAATGATGTCCATATGCCCACATAGATTGGAACAAATTCACTTATAAAAAAGTGAAAAATTCACAGTGTCATGTGTCTAATAACACAAACATAATTAAAAATATAAAATATATATAGATGTTACAATTCAAAGGTGTAGTATGAAGTTAAAATTATATAAAAATAGATCATAATTACCGAGTTATTGCACCCAATCCCTATCTTCACCACGCGAGTTATGACCAAATGCACCATATTTCTCTCTGACTTGATCAACAACCCAACTATTAGGTCATGTCATTGGAATATTTTCTTTTAAATGATTAGAATAAAGCACACTTCTACCATTGGACCGCTTGAATTCTCTCCTATCACTGTCCCATTTCCTCTTGTGTTCGTACAATGCGGCCCACAGTTGTGTCACTTCCATATTGTAAAGAATGAATTTGTTGATGGCTTTAATTTATAAATTTGTTGTTAAAATAAAACCAAAACACACACACGAACAGACACATCGATCAAAATATAGTACATATGAGATCAAAATATGCATTAATATGAAGTTTAGTGTGAATAGTTACCGTGTAGTAATTTGACGAATGATAAGATTGCACTTACTATTTATCATGCGCCTCTTTCCATTCATTTCGAGAAGCTTCCCTTCTCTTTTGTATTCATCCCTTTTGTCATCCCAAATCACTGCACCTAGTGTGTTTTTGATCTACTTGATGTACTCACCAGCATAAAAGAAAGACTCATATGATATATACCCCTCTGCCATAGACCCCTCTGGTTTTTTCCTTTGTCTTACAAAACCTTTCAATTTCTTCATGTACCTCTCTAAGAAGAAAATCCAAAAACAAGAAACCACCCTAATTAATTCAACCTTATCTACTAGGTGAATTAGAATATGAACCTGTAAGTCCATGAAACGCGTTGGTAGTTCCTTCTCAAACATACAAACAATCTCTACTATCTCTTGATGCCACTGTGGGATGCTAGCCATATGAATCTCCTTTGGATGTGATCCCATGTATAAATGCAAGTAATTTAGATATGGCATGCCATAGGTCTCGGGAAAAGTCATGTTTCACACACCCATGCATGAGAAGAAAATAATGGCATTGCATAGTAAATAGTGCATATACAAAAATTAATTATAAAATATCCCATTACATAATTTGTTTTTTAACAAAATCATTTTTTTGAGATACTTACTCTTATAAGGTTCAAATGGTCATGTGATTTCAACCTTGACAAACGATCTTCCATAGTGAAGCAACATCATAGTGAAGACCCATATAAAGAAGCACCCTCATACTCATTATAACTTCCTTTTCCAAAGAAATATCATTTTTCTTTAAAATCCATGGAACATAAACTTCTTTGAAAGACCAAGAGGGACCAACCTCTCCTCTAGTTTCTTATCTCGGCCAATATTTCTCTTTAGTTTTTGAAGAAATAACAGCTCTCCTAACAACCAATGTGTCACTTTATTTCAATGATATGTGCCTCCATAAAGAATATGAAACATTTTTAAATACATGAATGGGATCTAATAAGTGGGAAATGTTAACATGCTCCCAATATGGGAGTTCATAAAATAAAAATTTCCTTTTCATCTCAATCTGAAATTTCTCAACATAAGTGTCGAAGAATTATGGATCATTGAACATAGGATCCCCATTGGAATTGAACATTTCTACAAACTCCTTCTCCTTCTGTCTCTCATATTCTCTAAGCCATTCAAATGGTGTCAATATTGCAGGCCTTTCAATTCTCTATGGTTTACCATTGAAAGGGGATGTTTCTCTTCTGTACAAATGTTCTTCTAGGAGGAATACCCTGGAGCAGTCATACACTAGCTTTCGTAGGTGGTCAGACTACCTAAACTTGAGAGAAGGTACACACAATTTACATGCATGATACCCTTTTGTTACAAGAACTGCAAAATTAATGTATACAAGCTGACATGTTAGCGACAATGAAGATCGAAACAATTGCAGTGAATTAAATTAATATGTGAAGTAATATTCACTTGTATATAAACAAATCAATAAAAAGGTGATTTATAAGAGAAAATTTCCAATCTTGGATAATCAAGTAAGGTGTAAGCACATATTCCATACAACGTAAAACTCCTCTTTGTTGCGATGGGTCTTGATAAATCATACACATGTATCCCTTCCCATAATTATTTCAATTAATCTACCAATGGTTGTAAGTTGACATCCATATTCTTCACTTGTCTTCTACCAAGAACTATGAGAGGAAACAAGAGATGTTCATTCTTCACAGACAACCATGGGAGGGTATTGTTATTGGTCACTACTACATGCCAAACATAATAGTTGGTGTTTTGGAGGGAAGATGAGTTGACGCCATACATGGATATGCTGAGTCGTAGACTTTGTTAGGCCCCAGAGTTGTAAACTTCTTGTTTTGGATTTCTCTTTAGATGTTTTGAGGAAATTTTGATTGTTGGTTATTTCATGACAACACTATTCTTGCAGTAAATAAATTATTAGCATTCCTATGGTATCCCTTGCATTAGAATTTGTTTGGATCAACCTTAATGAATAAATAATCCAGTACAAAAATGAACTAACATGCATTATCTTTTAGAATAGTCAAATCTAGCAGGGGACATTTGTTTACACATTGTTGCAAGAACATTTATGGTTCAATTTTTGGTTTTTTGCAAGGAAACATTAGTATATCAGTTGATTTTCTTGCATGAGGACATGTAAGTTGGTAATAGTGGGGGGATGTTAGGCCCCATAACTGTTATACTTAATGAACATTTTTAGTTATATGATACCCTACTTATTCCCTTGTTTTACCAGTTTATGAACTTTTTCTACATTCTTTAAATGCAATAGCAAAGATTCGCGCTTGGGTTGTATTTTATATAAGAATACCTTCATTATATGAAATTATATTATTAATGTTAATCAAAATGTTGTTAATGTAGAATGTCTTGTTCTTGCATCGCATAGGGATCATGCACCAAATATGTGTGGAGCACTTCATCATTAAATCTTGCCATGAAGGAAAATGCTAGCTGGTAGTACAAACACATATTTGGAATGATATTGGATCCTTGTTTATAGTGAGAGGTGGATTTATGTTTCATTAACCTATTTCTGTACTAAAGAGCAACATTCCTACATTAGAGAAAAACCAATTTGGCGCTTTCATACATTGACAAATTTTTGGGAAAATATGGGAAAGGTCTTTGTTCAAAATGTTGTTTAGACACCTCCACATCAATCACAATGCACCCAGGTTGTATAGATGTATTTTTAGGGACTAATTAATTCTTTAGCCCAAATTAATAACAATGTTCAAATGGGCAACTTCCTCCTAGATTTGCGTGTAGATGAAGTTGAATATGAAAATTTTGGGACATTGGTTCTTTTTACCAATACAAGAAACTAAGTAATATGTGAGTGGTTTTCCATAATTCAACACCGTTTGGAGGATATGAAGGCGTATTTGAGGCAAATTTATAGGAAATTAGGTAAAACCGAGATTTGCAAAAGTAATGAAACAGTCAACTTTAGGCACTATTTACAAGGAAATGGAACTGAATCAGAAAATTCCATGAGTGAATTTTGTTGACAACATGAAAAGTTAGGTTGCCTCCAAACGGATTTCAAAAATGCGCATTAATCTAAGAGATACACAAGGATCTTTGAGGTAGTTTTATAAAAAAGGATGTTTTTTCCAAAATTCCAAAATATGCCTAGATTTGTAAAATTCATATCAAATTTGTGTTTCTTCAATTGGATCATGGATGAAATAGATCTCCCATTCATGGCACATTGTTGGGATTCAATCTCCATATTGTTTGCAAAGGATTGGCTTGTCTAAAGCCAAATTTGTAATGTAAAAATATTATAAAAACTAAGTTATGTAAGAGAGTAGAAGAGAAGGAATCCATTCATTGTACTTTCATATTGTTGGATCAAGTTTAGGGGGCTCTCTGCTCCTTTCCTATGATCAGTTGGAGTTGTATTATTGAGCTCAAGATGTATTGAAGGACTAAACTTTATTAATATAATCTAAATGTAGTGTTTATGCATCATTCTTGTAAATTTCTTGTAATGGTTATCTTACTCGCATAAGCTAAGTGTTCTCCTTAAAAGGGAAATGAGATGGTTGGCTAGGGCCCACCCAACCCAGCTCATTCTCCCCGCTTTATTGCATTGTGTGTTAGGTACAACAAATGTGTGGTGAGAATGTTTCTTCTTGATGTTGAATATGCGTGATTGACATAACTCTTATGTTTTTCCTTTTTCTTTCCGAAATGTTCTTAGATCTGAGGGTTTGTGCATGTTAAGTGTTTTTCCTTTTTGTTGATGCATTCCCTTTAAAGCACAACAAGAATTTCCTTGGTTTGAGAAGTTTTCCTCTTGAAATCACTTTCAGTTAATGAGTAGGGTTTACTGAGGTATTCATTTTAATCTTGCTTAATGAACAGTTGAGGTTTCGTTTGATTGATTGTTTCGTTTGAAGTATTGTTTATTTGCAGCAAGTAGTGTGAACCTCCATACCCTAATCAATATATATATAATGAAGTTGTGTAAAGGCACCAATATTCCTGTGTAATTTATTATATCTAAATAACATTCATTTCTATGTTTGACATTCGCTTATAGTATAGGAATTGATCATTATCATTGTTCAAGTACGAGACTGAAAAGATAAATATTTTTATTTGGAATTGAATCTATTTGCAAACACAGGAACTTACCTTAACATAATGTTGAATATTCCAGGAGGAATGAAGTAGAATATATATTTTTATATGGTGATTCTTTATTTAAAATGCAAGAGTTTGTTATTTGCATTAAGATTGATAAATTTCCCATTGGCTTTCGCAGTTCATAGTTGTAATTTACATTTTACAGAGCATGTGATGGTTTGGGATTTCATCTTTATTGAATCAACGTTTTCCTTTTCGTATTTCGTGATTTTGTGCTTGATTACACAACATTTTAGTTTATTGATTAAGGGGTGAAATATTTTCAAGTGTAGAAACATATTAATTCTAGTACGAGAACAAAATAATTCTAGTACAAGAACACAGTAGTTCCAGTACATGAACATAATCATTCTAAGTGCAAGAATATAATTGTTCCATTATAGGAATAAGGTCATTTTGCAGTACAGGATGCATAAGTGATATGACATAGAAAGGAAACTTATTATGTCTTCCTAGTGCAAGAACTAAAAGTTCAGGAATATATTTTCTTTCTTCAAATCTTTTGAGTTTTATGATTGAGTTATTGAATGGCATGATTTATTTCCTTCAGTAAAGTCTTTGATTGATTATTTCTCAGTGAATCCAATTTCCAGAATGGTGTGGTCTCATTGTATTAATTAGTGTAGGTTGTTGAAGTCCTTCTCTGGCATTTCTAGTGTTGTGTCTCAAAGTGCATGGACACTGGATTCACAATTAAATGTTAGGTTGTTTATTGCACTCAATGGAACCATTACTAGGGATGTGCTTGAGGTACAGGTCCTTGATGATCTGCTATGCTCATTTCCCTTCCTGCAAATGAGTTTTTAGGTTTTTTTTGGGTGATTTAAGAATCCCTACCATATGCTAATACATGTGTTAACATGATCTTCCAACTAGAAGAAGAAGAATGATAAAATGCTTGACAAGATATGCACTGCAGGAGATTTCTCAGATCTTGGTAGCAAGTGGCGTCTCTAGTTCCCAAGAGGAACAAATCTTAGCAAAATTCAAGACTAGAACCATGTTTTTAGATGTGATAAAGGAACAAAATGCCCATGAGACATCCCTTCAATAAGTTTTAAAAGCTTGCTTTGAATATATTTGTCAATCTAATGAGGAAATTGAAGAATCATGGATCAGGTTGGATGAGGAGGAAGAGGCATTGGAAATAGAGATTGAAGAGTTCTTGATATTTCTATCAGAAGATCCAGCCTACACTCAAGAAAATAGTCAGAAATACTTGGAAGGTTGATATGATATGATACACGAGGGGATGCCTCCAGTTACTAATGAATTAGATGACCAAGAATATGTGAACTCCATCAAAATTGGTTCCAAACAGTTGTCATTACACAATATTCCTCCATCATTCAACAACTTTTGGTATAATCTCAATTAAAGCAATTGGTTTCTCATACTCTCGTGTGTGTTAAAGTTTATTGTTTAAAACTAAGTGTGAGTATATTTAGCATTATGTTAGGCACATGGTTACATTGGAAGTACTCCTACACTTGGAGATATTCCTCTCTCTAAATTAGGGTAGAGTAGTATAAAAATAATAAAAATGCCATCTGGAATAAAATTGTATAGCAGCACTCTTAAAACTGCAATTCTTAAGGCACGACTATTGAAATTTCCATCACTAAGCACTCTTGTGGTAAGACTTTTTAGAAGCAATTTACTCTTAATGTTTAATATTTTATAAAGTGACTTTGATTATTGGCCAATATTGTTCATTGGGTTAGTTAGGGTGATTTTTATGGTTATATTTAATACTCTCCATTCATAAGCTTAAAAACCTACTTCTATTGAATCAGTGACCAGAGAATCCACAGTTTGAACATTTTTATACCAACGTTTCGAATCCCAAATGGGATCCATCATCAGGATATGAGAATGATGATAAAAGAAGAGCAACTCAGAAGGAATAAATAGTGATCATGAGAATTAAATTTTTGAGAACAACACACTATCGACTCTAATATTAATTAATTTTTATAAACTAATATTGTTTTGCTTTAATAAATTACTTATTATTATTATTTTATTATTATTTATTAAGATTTTTGGAGGAGTTAATATATAGTACAAACCTAAGATTAAACTAGGGATAGAACTAAAAACTCAGATTAGCTTATTAAACTAAAATATATTCGTTTCTATATAAATTAAAATAATATATTAAACTTACTTATATTAACCATTATAAATAATGAATAATTATAATTGATTCATATAATAATTAATATATTAATTAATAGATATATAGAAATTAATATATTCAATCAATATAACGCTAACTATTAAGGTTACATCTAAAACAAAATTAGGCTAAAATATTAATTTTTGATTTTTATATAAGAAGTAGGGAAATATATTAATTCCTATATAATTTTATTTAATATATTAACTAAATCATATTAACCATTATAAATAACTAATATTTATAATTAATTAATATAATAATTAATATATTACTTAAAGGTTCTATAGAAATTAATATAATAATAGAAGTTAATCTACTTGGATATTAATAGAAGGACAGACTAAAACAGAAGAAAGGAGAGGGAGAGGGAAAACTTACCTGTTGAGGGCTTTACCTGTGGATGTGTTTGCAATTTTTATTTTCCTGATCAAGGGAAGCCAGCTCCCGCTGATCTCCATACCATTGTCTCTATTCAGATTATGAGGATGCTTGATAATTTCAAGTGCTTCTCTTATCTTTCGTCTCTGGTGCTGCTCTTCCCTTGCGATAATTGATGCGCCTTCCAGACAGATATGGTGCTTAGTCTTCGAGGAGTGCTCTGCCAAGGCTGAAGTGCGAGATCTTTTGTTCTTAATATCAACGCCATGTTCCTTGAGTCTTGTCTGGAGGGAGCGACCTGTTTCACCAATGTAGCTTTTTCCACAAGAACAATCTATTTTATAGACTCCTTTAAGCTGATGATTGTCAATATCATCTTTTACAGACTTCAAACCTTGCCTGATAGTACCAGGTGCTGAGAAATGTGTGATAATGTTTTTCTTTCTTAAGATTTTAGCGATTTTGTCTGTAACTCCATGGATATAGGGAAGAAAAACTCTACCGTCTTGAGGTTGGTCTTGAGCCTTAGGCTCCTGAGATAACAACTTTCTTTCAGCTTTCTCTATGGCCTTTTTAATTTCCTGCTCTTTGTAGCCTATACTCTTAAAAGTTGAAACTAGATGCTTCTTTTCTTCGTCCAGATGCTCCGAGTCAAAAATTCGAAGGGCTCTAATGGCGAGCGTGTTTAGAACACCAAACTTCTGGGCTGGGTGATGGTGGGAATCAGCATGGAGGTAACTTTCTGTGTGGGTTGATTTCCTGAAAACCTTATGGCCCAAAGAGCCATCCTCTTTTCTGATGATAAGAACGTCTAAAAATGGGATGCTCTTGTTTTCTTCAAGCTCCATCGTAAATTTTATTTCGGGAGAGATAGAATTTAAGTGAATGAAAAACTTGTCGAGTTCTGCTTTACCATGAGTCCATTTTATATTGGTATCATCGACAAACCGCTTCCACCAGGCTGGTTTTAAAGGATATGAATTCAGGGCCTTCTTTTCAAAGTATTCCATGTATAGGTTGGCCACGATTGGCGAAAGGGGTGATCCCATTGCCACACCGGAAGTCTGCTCATAAAATATTCCTTGAAAAGTGAACACTATTGACCTTAAGCAAATCTCAGCTAGCTTTGCAGTCCCTAGATCAGTCACATCTTTTATAACTTGAATGGCTTCATTAAGAGGGATCTTTGTGAATAAGGATACTACGTCAAAGCTGACCAGGATATCATCATGTTCCAACCTCTCATTTCTAATAAGATTCACAAAGTCCTGGGAGTCCTTGATGAAGGAATCAGTATTTCCGACAAGGGGTTTTAGAATTTTAGCAACATATTTAGCAAGTTCATAAGTTGGGGAACCAATAGTATTAACAATTGGTCTAAGGGGGACCCCTTCCTTATGGATCTTGGGTAATCCATAGATTCTAGGGACCGTTTCACAAGAGGGGATTAACTTCTTCTTTAATTTTTCGTCAAGGTTGGAGTCTGAGATGATCTTTTTTACATCCTTCATGATCTTGGGGATGGGATTACTGCTCAACTTCTTGTAACTGCCACAATTCAGGTGATCATTCATTTTACATACATAGTCTTCTTTATCCAGGATGACCGCTGCTCCTCCTTTATCTGCTTTAAGAACCACAACCTTGTCATTGCTTCGCAAGGCATTGAAGGCTTTATGTTCTTCTTTACTCAGGTTGCTTTTGGGAGTTTTGGCTTTCCTCATGATGAGAGAAAATTCTTGCCTCAATGTTTCTTTATCCTCCACAGTAAGGTTACTGATCCCATCCTCTATGCTACAAATCATCTTTTCAATGGGAAGGTTTTTAGGAACCACCGCAAACCCCAAACCTTTGCTGAGAACATTAATGACTACAGGATCTAAATCCAGGGAGGACAGGTTGACCACTTTTCTTTTTGATTTTGACTCACAAGTGTTTGCTACTGTCGAGTGCCTCCTGCCACCTGTGTTGTGATTGTCATCTGTATGGGAATTCAACGAATTGGCTTCAGCATTCTGCGTCCTATCCAGCTTGTTATCATAACCAATACCACTGTTTATCCCCATATTTGGATCAGGTTTAATGATATCTGCGCAGTTTTCTTCCTTCGAATTATTATCCCACGTGCTAAGATCAGGTATCAACTTATTATGTTTAATACTGATGACTGCACAGTTTTCTCCAGTGCTGACAACGTCTGAATGGTTATCATAGGTACTCATGTCTTCGTGAATTTTGCTGCCACTCAACGTGTCTGGTCCAGGTATCAACGTGTTACACTTAATACTGTCTGCGCAGTTTACATCATTTGAAAACTCGTTTTTATTAATCCTAATACCTGCGCAGTCTATACTCTTTAAATTATTGTAACCGGAGCTCATGTCCTTGGGTTTATTACTGCCCTTCTTCAAGGTTACGTTCTCGGAATGGACAACATTTGAATTGCTGTCGTAGGTGTGGCTGCCACTCATTTTCGGATTATGACCACTCAATATATTATGAGCAGGTGTCATATTAATAACTGCGCAGCTTTCTCCAGGGTTTACAACGATTGAATGGTTATCTGCGCAGTTGACATTCTTTGAATGGTTACAGGTGATTCTTGCATAACTTACAATCATTGAATTATTGTAACAGGTGCTCATGACTTCAGGATTACTGCTGTCCTTCTTCGAGGTTAAGTCTTCGTTCTGGACAATATTAGAAATGTTGTCGCAGGTGCTAATGCCATTCTGATTTCGGTGGCCACTCATCTTCGGATTAAGAATTAGCTCGTTTTGATTAATAGCAGTCTCTGCGCGGCTAACATCCTTTAAATCTTCGCTACAGGTGTTAATGACTTCTTGATTCCCGCTGCCCATCTTCAAAGTTAAACTTTCGTTCTGAGAATTGTTGCTGGATTTCTGAAGCATTAGTGGTGCTAATAATGCTGAGAGACCCTTTCCACCTGCGCTGTGCGAACAGTAGGTTTTTAACAATTCTTCTTTGGAGTTTTGCGCCCTATTCAATGAGTTAACTGTGCAGTCTTTAATAATATTATCTTTATCTTTTATGCTATCATTCTGTGCACATCCAATGGCGGGGTTCAGGGATCCGATTATCTCATGAGATTTATTTAATAGCCTATTCATTCTAACAAATGGTCATCCAAGAAACCATTTCAAGTTTCTCTTATAAGGTATTGATGAAAAGCCTCCTATGGTAGACCACTCTTATAAAATCATAATGAGCTCGCATGAGAACCATAGCATGATAACCTCAAGGAATCTTTCAGTCATTATCTGAGATGATTTCTTTAAAATGAGTCTTTAAGGTATAATGACCATCTCATAAAGATTAGTAATTAAAATAATTTCATGCCATCCCTTTCTCTTAAGGAGCATATTTGCCTCCCCACCTATTAAGTAACCTATTTGAGGTTAATTATAATTATAATTTCTTTTGAAATGATTAATTGAGGGATGAGAGATCTCGTTATGAGCCAACTTACCATGATCATGGGTCCTAATGAGAAATACCTTACTGCTACTGGTCACCAAGCTAGGGTAATGTATTTTAGTTGAAACGCTGGAAGACAATAGTTCTCATCATGAGCTAACTCATTCATTCTTGTTAGTTCTTGTGAATGGAACTATCATTAGCTGGTTACCAAGCTAGGATGGTGGCCTTCAATTAACTTATAAAAAAATGTAAATTCATTCAATCGACTCTAAATTTATATGTAATAGATGGGACACATGCATTTCGTGGGGTTAAAAGGCATCCTTGTCGAGGCTATAGATGCATGCTGGCAATAGGGCCATGCCTGTGGTATTAAAGTTAGTTTTACACTATGATTTACCTGGTTGTTTTATCTTTCCCTAAACTCATTATTATATGTGTCTAAGAATGAATTTAAGATCACTTCAATAATGTTCTTTGGAGTTCTATCTTTCAGAAATAATTTAGTTTTTATGGATGTGCAACCCTTAGTTTAAGTGATTCACTTTTCTTGAATAAGAGGAGCTTCAACTATACATTTGGGTAATGGTAAGATGGACATTCTAGGAAGGTATCATTTTTTCATATTTATTTTTCCCTATTTCCATCCTTTTCAATGCCTTGGCTTCCCAATAATGTCACTTCTATTTATAATAATGAGGCTATTGAAAGTGAAGACTTTCTAATTTGGATTTCTCTTTAGATGTTTTGAGGAAATTTTGATTGTTGGCTATTTCATGATAACACTATTCTTGCAGTAACGAAATTATTAGCATTCCTATGGTAGCCCTAACATCAAAATTTATTTGGATCAATCTTAATGAATAAATAATCCAGTACAGAAATGAACCAACATGAATTATCTTTTAGAACAGTCAAATCTAGTAGGGGACATTTGTTTACACATGGTTGTAAGAACATTTATGGTTCAATTTTGGTTTTCTGCAAGGAAAAATCACTATATCAGTTTATTTTCTTGCATGAGTACATGCAAGATGATCAGCATGGGAGGATGTTAGGCCCCAGAATTGTCTTAGTTAATGCACCTTTTTGTTTATATGATTCCCTACTTATTCCCTTGTTTTACCAGTTTATGAACTCTTACTACATTCTTTTAATGGAATATTGAAGTTTTGTTCTTGGGTTGTATTCTATATAAGAATACCTTTTTTATATTCATTTCTAGTATTAATGCTCATTAAAATGTTTTTAATGTAGATTGTGTTGTTCTTGCATCGCATAGGGATCCTGCACCATATATATGTGGAACAATTCATCAGTCAAGATTTCCACAAAGGAAAATGATAGATGGTAGTGCAAACACATGTTTAGAATGATCTTGGATCCTTTTTTACAGTCAGAGGTGGGATTATCTTTCATTGACTTGTTCTTACACTAAAGAGCAACATTCTTGCACTGGAGAGCAACCAATTTGGGGCTTCTGTACATCGGCACATTTTCAGTAAAATAAGGGAAATTTTTTGTTCAAAATTTTATATAGACACATCCACATCAGTCAAAATGCACCCAGGTAGTACAAATGGATTTTTAGGGAATAATTAATGCTTCAACCCCAAATTCACAACAATGTTCAAATGGGAAACTTCCTCCTAGTTTTGCATGCAGATGAAGTCAAATATGAAAATTAAGGGACATGGGTTTTTGTACCAGTATAGAAAACTAAGTAATACATGAGTTGGTTTCCCAAATTCACCACTGTTTGGGAGATCCGAAGGGGTATTTGAGGTAGATTTGTAGAAAATCAGGTAAAACCTATATTTGCAAAAGTGGCCAAACAGTCAACTTTGAGCACTATTTATGAGGAAATGGAAATGAATCAGAAAATTCCAATATAAGTTTTTGTTAGCAACATGATAAGTTAGGTTTCCTCCAAACATATTTCAAAAATAAGAAATTGGTCTAAGAGATACACAAGGATCTTTGAGGTAGTTTTATAAAAAAAAAAAAAAAAATCCATAACTCCAAAATATGCCAATATTTGTAAAATTCATATCAGATTTGTGTTTCTTTAGTTGGATCATGGCTAAACTAGATCTCCCAATGATGGTACATTGTTCAGATTCAACCTCCATATTGTTTGCAAAGGATTGGCTTGCCTAAAGCCAAATGTGTAATGTAAAAATATTATAAAAACAGAGTTATGCTAGAGAGTAGAATAGGAGGAAGCCATTCATTGTACTTTAATGTTGTTGGATCAAGTTTAGGGTTATCTTTCCCCCTTTCCTATGATCAGTTGGATCTCGATTACTGAGATGAAGATGTGAGATGAAGATGTACTGAAGGACTGAACTTTATTAATATAATCTAAATGACAGTTTTTATTCATATTTCCAGTCTATTTCTTGTAATGGTTATGTTACTCACATAAGCTAAGCATTTTCCTTAAAAGGGAAATGAGGTAGTTGGCTAGGGCTCAACCAACCAAGCTCGTTCTCCTTGTTTTATTGTGTTGTGTGTTAGGTACAAAAAAATTGTGGTGAGAAGGTTTCTTCTTCATGTTGAATATGTGTGATTGACAAAGCTGTTGTGTGTTTCATTTTTCTTGCCGAAGTGTTCTCAAATATGAGGGTTTGTGTGTGTTAGGCATGTTTCCTTTTTGTTTAAGCATTTCTTTTTAAAGCACATCAAGGATTTCCTTGGTTTGAGAAGTTTTCCTCTTGAAATCACGTTCAGTTATGAGTTGGTTTTATTGAAGTATTCATTTTAATCTTGCTTAGTGGACAATTGAGGTTTCATTTGAAGAATTGTTTCTTTGTAGCAAGCAGTGTGAAATCCCATACTTTGATTAATCTATATATAACGAAAATATGTGAAGGCACCAGTATTCTTGTGTAACTTATTATATCTAAATCACATTCCTTTCTCTCTTCATCATTCATTTATAATATAGGAATTGATCATTATCATTTTTCAAGTATGAGACTAAAATGGTAAATCTTTTTATTTCGAATCAAATATGTTTGTAAATACTGGAACTTACCTTAACACAATGCTGAATATTCCAGGTGAAATGAAGTAGAATATATATTTTTATACGATGATTCTTTATTTAAAACACAAGAGTTTGTTATTTGCAATAAGATTGATAAATTTCCCATTAGATTTCATAGTTCATAGTTGTAATTTACATTTTACAGAGAATGTGATGGTTTTGGATTTCATCTTTATTGAATCAAAGTTTTCTTTTTTTGATTTTGTTATTTCATGCTTGATTGTACAACATTTTGGTTTATTTATTAAGGGGTGAAATATTTTCGAGTGTAGAAATAGATTCCTTCTGGTACAAGAACATAATTGTTCTAGTACAGGGAAAAGCATTGTTCCAATATAGGAATATAATCCTTCTGATTACAAGAACAGAATCATTCCATTACAAGAACAAGGTCATTCTGGTATAAGAAAAAGAATTGACATAACAGATAAAATAAACCTTCTTTATTTTCCCAGTGCAATAACTAAAGTACAATATCAAAGTTATAATCTTAGTTTGCTTGATAAATTAATAAGTAGACAGTACCCAAATTGATCAGTGCACTTTTCTTTTAGATTTGTCATACTTAGTATGGAAATCAAGTTGGGATTTTATGGATTATTTCCAACAATTTGGAAGATGGTTAAAATAAGGAGTGATTTTGTTAATAACCAAGGATTTCCTATAATTATTAATAGATTGCAAGATTGGTGTTCATGTTTTCTTAAGATTCCTTTGAATGCAGGATTTGAATTAATTTTTGTTTGCAGGAATTTATAAATGGATTGATGTGCAAGTTAGACTAGAATTTGGTTTACATATTTCTAGGGGTTTTCTCTGGCATTTCCAGTATTGCGACTCCAAGTTTACAAACTAGTGGATTGACAGCTAAATGTTAGGTTGTTTATTACACCCAACAGGCTTCATAATTCATCCTTGTACTTTTGAGGCCATGTATCCTCTATATGCTTCATGGATAATGAATTTGTTGGGGTTCACATAACTTTTGATTAACTTATATGTGAGGCATGCCATCCTGTTGTACTATGTAACAAGCCCCCCATTTATACGGAATAATAGTTAATATTTTAAATATAAATGGGGACCCCTTTAAATCCTTTGAAAATAAATGATAACTCTACAAATTTCCTTAAAAACCTTAGAATACAACCCATACTTAGAAATTTTATCACAAATCACATTTCGCAGTTTTCCATGTGACAATTATAAACATCTTAAAGAAAATCCCAAAATGTGATAAACGATAAATCCCCTGCTGCGGTTTCCCAATCACAACACTTTAAGAACACGTGATCATGCTTCACAAATTGCAAATTAGTAAAGCATGCCATTGTGTCACCCCTTAAAAAATTGTGAAATGCGATATTGCGATTTGTGCATTCACATTTCGCATTATCATTGAGAAACATTATATGGCAATGTTCAAAAATTGTGATGCGGAAAATAAGGCATGAAGCGTGGGAATTTACTGAGTTTTAATGAAATATTAAGTGGTTTGACAGAGTAATTAATTTTTAGCAACTCGAGGAGAGAAATTTATTTTTTCAAGTTATGGCTAGTTAATAGAGAAATCACATTCAAAATCTTCCCATGATTCAAAGTCATTTCAAAGAGCTCTCAGCCTTAATTGCCCTCTATTGTGTGAATTGATATATTTCTTTTGTTTTAGGCAAGATTCAAAAGAGATGTCATTGTGGAAGGTAATGCAAAAGTATAAGCAACAAAGCATTTCAGAGTATGAGGTTTCAGAAATGTCATCCATATTTGTTGATACAGTTTGCAGTGCCGATGGAGGAGCAACGACATGGGAAGTCATCTACAACAGACTTGAATATGAGCGTCTTAAAATTACTATCACCAAGGCAGCAACAGACTCAATAAAAACCTCTGGAGTTCAATTTAAAGATGATTCTTGCTCCTTTCGTCATAGAATAGGAGCAAGAGCGAAGATACTCCCATACATTGATATGATTAGATGGGTGGTGGAAAATCTCAATATTAAAGATAGACAATTCAGGAACTCAAAAATCGAGCTAATGGGATCATTCAAAGCTGAATATTTGAAACAAATGTATCATCTTCCTGACCCTCAGGATATATATGACAAATAATTTCTGTCCAATTTCGCAAATTAGAATGAAGAACCCTTGAAGATGATTTAGGGCTAGAGAATCCCAGAGAAAAAAATCTAATATGATAAGATGGGTATGTACCCCATTTCTTCTTTAGCAAATCCCCATAACTATGCAGCTTCTATGTTATGTAGATTATATGGATTTCCTATTAATACCAAGTTTTCTGTAGAATGGGTCCCTTTAATCGATGCTTGTGTCAATTCCCATATAATGAATTGGGCCACTATCCTATCTGATAACCTAGCTAAAACTATTTCTGAATATCGCCAAAAGAGATCCACCTCAACAGAGAACCTTCCTCCATTTTATTTCAATGCCTATGTCATGGATGCCATCTATTTCCGTAATAAGTTTCCAATCATGGGTTGGAAATGGACTTTGCAATACCCCTACCCCATTCATATCAGCCACAAATAGATGTGGGAATCCCATTTTATTCCCCATTTTTACAAAATATGCCATGGTTTTCTCTTACCATTACACCAATTTATTTTTGATAAGAAATCCCCCAGATTTGCTAAAGAAGCCACTATAGACCTTGTTGTAGTAGGCAAGTATTTTTATGCATAATGGTTTACATATATCAGAGTTTATGGAAGTACAATGGACCCGCATGTACTCCCTTTGTATATCTATGACAAAATGCTAGCTAGAGAAATAGCTCACCAAACTGTTGGGAAGGGCTTGACCAAGACCTTAAAAGATAGAAAAAAATCATTATGGCCACCCTTTTCCATTGGTGTGGTTCTTTTTCGTTAGCAAACTTCAACCATGTAAACAGAGAGTTACTAAACCCAGAGAGCCTCAGGCTCCATACTCTGCCAAAGAGGCAATTCGACCAAGAAAAAGTAGCACAAAATGTTACTATTGGACCAAAGCTAAAACCCTATGTCCATGAAGCTTAGGAATTCAAATATTTTTTACAATCAGATGAAAAATTAGAACAAGAATTCAATTGGGCGAAGGAAAATTTGAATCTTGATGATTTTGAAAGGTTTCAGGAATTTAGAAATCAGAGGATCGAGACAATCCCATTGTATTTGTTAAGAGATGATGACAAGCCAACGCCTAGTGTAGCTATTAACAACAAAGGGCCAAATTCTCGTATAGAACCTCAGGTGAACAAAGCCCAGGATACAGGGAAGACATAAGAGACAAATACTACAACAAAATCCAACAGAAGGTTAGCCAAAAAATAGCTCATAAGTGACCTAACTAACGATGCCGGTCCCGGAGGCAGAAGCACCGATTTGGAGTAGGAATGGGACCAGTTTAATAAAAGGCTCCAAGATACTCCCAAGACAATAGATGTCCCAGAAACCATAGGATGTCACACTCTGCAACAAACTCAGAAAATTTCAGATTCAGAGCCAATGAATGAGCAAGGGACAAGTTCGCAGAATACATAAATCATCCCTACATTTCTTAAATATGAAATTATTCTAAAGGTTACATAGATACCTCCTTTAGATGTATTATATAGCCCACTACATAAGGTTGTAGTAAGAAGAAAAAGGAAAAGAAGGAGAGTATAAACACCTGAAATCCCACCAGGGAATAAGCCAATGGATATAGTTTGGAGGGATATTCCTTCAAACCCAGTTGAACATTTAACCAGGCTATCGAAATTTATAGGGGCATATGCTACTGCAACCATGGATAAAGCCACTGATGTATATATATTTTTTAAGGGAAAGGAAAGAAAGGAAAATGCAGCTCGAGCAACAACTAGAGATAGAGAAAGGAAATGTGAACAAGCAGGTCACTGAACAAATAGTCCAATTGCAATAGAGCATGGAAGTACTAAAGATAAGCCATGAAGCAAACATTTGTGCGAAGAACATGAAAATCCAAGAGTTGCAGGAGGCCATAGCAAAGTATAAACCCTACTGTTGATGAATTCATCAAAGAGGCATTGGAGCTAAACTAAATTCTGTCAAAACAACGAGATCTATTCTGCCAGAGAATATCCCATATCACCCCTTATCTAATTACCAGTGACCAATTAACATATAAGGCAATTGATCAGAGAACAAAGTTTAATGATTTAAATACTAAGATCTCTGACTACATTGAATGGAAAGAATCTGAAGAAGGAAGAAGCGCTAATTTGCCAGAAATAGAAGAAACACATAAAGGTATATTGTTCACAGATTGGGATGCGTGGGTCAAGCAACCATAATTGGCAGTAGAAAGAGCACCAGGAGTGGCTAAAAATATAATAAAATTAGTCAATCACACTTTGCACACCACCAACTTGATACAAAAATTGGAACATATATCTATTTCTACAGAGAAACCTGAAAAGCCCAAAGCTTCTGAAGAAAGTTTCACTTCCCTATTATGAGATACTAGTGTATTAAGTCGACTACAAAGTGAAAAGCTGGACTAACCCATTTTGAGTTTCCCATTCATTAACGACGTAAGAGAGCTACCACATCAAAATCTAAATCAGATACTAGTGAGATGACATCACCCTTCCCTCCATTTACTTCCCCATTCACTTCTACTCAATTTGCCTCTTCACAAAACTCCATTTTTTTGAGTTAAAAAATTAGTGTTGCGACAAGTAGTACTAGTCCAGTAGTAAATTCTTCACCAACACCATCTAATTTTGTATCTTCTTCCTCAGCTTCACAACCTTCAACACAAGTTATGGCCAAACAACCTACTCAACCTTGGGCAAACCCTGGTGCTATACTGGTTGCTAATCCAAATGATTTCGCAACAAACCCAGAAAAATGGTTACCTAAGTATAATCTTGATGATGGTCTTCCTGCTGAAGAACATCTAAATAACTTTATGTTAGCCATGAATCTTAATGGAGTTGCACATGAAGATGTTATCATTTGATTGTTTTCTTATACTTTCTATGGATCGGCAGGATCTTGGTATTTTCCCCTTGCAGCAGGCTCAATAAGAAACTGGGAAACTTTTGAAAAAATATTTCTCACAAAATTTGGTGATGATAGAACCGTGGCATCTATAATCAATGATCTTTCCAACCTAAAAGAAATTTCAAACGAAAGGATCAAAGACTTAAACTCTAGGTTTGACAAGTTGCTAAACAAAATCCCAGCTGCCTCTAACCTGCAGTAGATGTGTAAATTGAATGGTACATATCCTCCCTTCCCTCTAATATCACAATTTTTATGGATAGAGCCAATAAGGCTACCCTCATAGAAAACATGAAAGGAGCTCTGTCTGTGGAAAGAATAATTATTGCCTTAGAAAAGAGGTCACAAATAAAATAAAGGAAATCAAAGAAAGTGACATTCAAAGAAGATTCAAAAAAGAAAGCTCCAAAGGACCCTTTCGAACATGAAGGCCTTCAAAAGGTGTTAAAGACCATGTCAAATGAAATGGTCGAAATCATGAAACGAGTTGCAGAATCATCAGCTCCCAAGAAATATTTTCACCCATTCAAGAGAAATCCTTATTCTACATCCCAACCACCAAATACTATTTCAAACTCTGAATGTGATCAAGAACCAAAAGAATACTTAGCAACTGAAGAAGAAGTTGAGTTAAATGGAGTGTGGAACTTTATTCTTCCAACTAAATAAGAAGCACAAGCTATGCCAATAACTAGAATAAGTAAAAACTCCACTGATACGTCTACAACAAATCAAAAACAGAAAGCTACTACTCTTGTAAAGGAGAGGACAGTAAGTAAGAAATCTAATACTACTCAAACTGATTCTATTCCATTAGATCCTCTAGCTTCTTCCAAAACTTTAGTAATCTTGGATATAGTGTATATAATATAGTCGAAGATATGAAAAAGACGAGAGAAAATATTTCATTGCATGTATTGACTAAGATCAAACAACAACAGAAAATCTTACTTAGAGAATTAAAAGAAGTTCCTGTAGATCCTTTATCATCCTCTGTAGTTACTCAAGCCGCCAAATATATGGGAAAACCTCCTTCATCTTCAAAAAAAGTAAACCCCACAGACCTAATTCTCGTAGGTGATAAATCTATTTCTCATACTCCTCCATTTCTTCTTACTTATGAGATTTTCAACAGAAACATCCATAATTGCCTTGTTGATTTAGGAGCCTTGCTACACATAGTTCAACTGGACAAGACAAAAGTAGAGGTACTTGGAGAAATGATATTAGTTTCAATTAGTCTTTCCTCTAATCCAAAAGTTTCAGATATAATCAGTATTCTAGTGACTAACATCCCTGAATTTTATGGCTTAATTCTGAGTAGGGATTGGTCCGAAAAGTTACACAAATACTTTGAAACCGATTGGTCTCATATATGGTTACCATACGATGGTAAGCCTAACCAAATCAGAGTAGACCGTGAGAAATTCATGAAGTACACAACCACTGATCTCAAGGGAGGAAATGAACCTATAGCTTTCACCAATAATATCATCGGAAATTACTCAGCTAAGTCATTCTTGGGATTCTTTAATGCACAAAGATCTCCTTTTCTAGATAATGCTATAGTATCTTAGATAGAAAAATTTTCGCAAACAAATGCTTCCAAGTGTATAGATGTAGTTTTTTTCTTTTGCTGAAGTAAGAGTCATACCTTCTATTTCATTAAATCAAAAAACAAATAACATATAATACAACAGTCCACAAGGAACTGTGAGCCAAGGAAAAAAATATCCTCTAAAAGTTGAGGGCATCGAGCTAAAGGCCAAAACCCTGAGCTCTACAAACAAAACTGCTATACCCTCAAAAAACAGACAAAGCCGAGACCATGTGATCTCCCCTCAAAGATCTGACGGACGAGACTCAAATCAGGCCGGGAACAAGCAAACACTTTAAAATAAGAATCAGACCCGATGAGGAAATAGGGACCAGTCCAAAAGGATTTCGGGTCCGAATGGGGATAACCCTCGATCATGTAGAACGTGCGAAAACCATCGATTCCCACCATGAAGTGAAACAAGCACGGAAGATAGTCCACACCCAAACCTACATCCTTTATCTTAACCATTGAATCACCTCACCAGATCCAACAGCAGAGGAAGATGTCACAGTACCTAGAAGCATGGTGATTAACCACCTGGACCCACCAACATGCTCGATTATTCCTGACCGTAGATCCATCTTGCTTGATCCAATGGCTGAGGAACATATCGCACGAGTCTAAAGCACCGATAAATACCGCGCGATGAGGGCGATATTCTTTCCCATACCTTGGCCACGTGTTGCTTGGTGAGTGGAATTGCTCCCAATTCAGTAAAACCACTTCCAACTTGAAGGGCCTGTGATAAACCATATACCATCCCAAGAGTGGTATTGCATCCACAGAAAAGAAAAAAGGGGGTATTAAGGCAGCCGAGAAAGCCAGGATTCCAACCCCTCACACCATCCCCTCTTTGCCGGTGCATGAACCAATGTAAGATGATAATCCATCTATCCAGCCAACCATCCGAGAAATGGAGTCTGCCGAGCAACTTCCACCTGAAACATCTGTTTTTGTACTTACCCAGGTTGAGGAGGCCAACAGTGACCTGCATCCCAAAAAATACCTCACTACAAAAAAACATTTCATAATGAATCCAAATCAGCTAGACCTCGCCTCCATGGCTCTGTTTCGAAACACCATCATGTCCTCTTCTACCTGGTCATGACAATGCACCTTTAATCTGTTTTGAGGCATCCCTTGCCAACTCAGCGTGACCCTGCTTTTGGTACAAAGCACCCCTTGATTGGCCAGAATGTCTGCCAATTTATTGGCCGTCCTTTTCACATGGTTGAAACTTACTGTACGAAGGCACAAGAGGTGAAGCTAAATCCGTTGAAAGACCTGGAGCAACCTCCAGTGTTTTGAGACTCTTTTTTAGCTCTGTGCGACAACTGATTCTCTTCACCAAGTTAATGATTAACTTAGAATCAGCTTCGAAAATCACATTTTTGTGATTATCCCGCTCCAGGAATTCTAAACATTTCTCAAGAGCCATTAATTCCGCCATATTGTTAGTGGCTCTTCCTAAATGGTAGTGGAAGATGAAAAGGATACTTCCGTTTTAATCCCTTAACACCCCTCCAAAGCCAACCATATCTGGGTTGCCTTTTGAAGCCCCATCAATGTTGAATTTCAAAAAACCCTAAGGGGGGGGGATGCTAGTAATCCTACTCAATATCCATTTTCATTACCTTCCTATCCAAGCCCTATGGTATAAGCCCCTACATACCCAACTGAAGAAGTATCTACATTTCAACTTTTGTAGGTGGGTTCTTAGGGGAAGTTCATACTAAAGTACCAACCGTCTCCTTAAGCTATCTTAAGATCTGCTCGAAAAGGCGTTGGGAGGAACTCTTTTCATTTTTGAAGATTCTATTGTTCCTTTCTTTCCAGACATTCCACATTATGAAGCTTGGAGTGAGAGCCCAAGCTGAGCCAAGAAATTCATAATCAGGGAATTTTTGTCTCTAGTTGTTTAGGTTATTGCTGATACTCCCTTTGTCCCTGTCGGTTTGTTGGAAAATGGTGGCAAAAGTATCCCACAACCTGGAGGTGAAAATATAATTATTGAGAAGGTGCTCCATTGTTTCCTCTTGGGCTTCACAGAGCTGGCATCTGGAATGTCCTAGAACACCCCTCTTCCGAATTTTATCCCAAGTCAGAATTTTCTTATCATGTACTAGCCACATGAAGATTTTAATATTCATCCAACCTTGATGTCTCCATAGGTTCTGCCAAATCCTATCCGGTACCTTGTAATCCAGCTCAAGGAGTATGCACTTTGCCTCCTTAAGTTTGAATATACCTTCATTATTGTTACCCCATCTGAGTTGGTCATGCCCCCCTATCACTAAAATCTTCCTTTGTTCCAACATTTTCATAAGTGCCTCTACTTTTGCTTTCAAGGGGCTATCATCCCTATAATCTATGTTCCTCTAGGTTCTCCATTTTCTTGCACTATTGGTTTGATCCAAAAAATCTTTTACCTTAGATAATCATTTGGTGTCTGTCTCTTTCTTGAGGTCCAAAAAGTCCTCTCTTAACAGTGTAGGTTCTTGTTGCCATTTATCCTCCAAAAATAAAGCAAGATATCCCTCTCTGATTTCCCAAAAGCTATTTTTTTTGAACCAAGCCTCTATTCTCCCAACCCTTATTCCAGATGTGTGAGCTCTTTATGCTACTAGACATCCTTATGTGATCATTATTTTGCCAAGTGCTGGCATATTTTTCTTTCCAGATACTAGCTCACTGAGCCTTTAGATCTTTTACCTAGCGGAACCATAATTTTTCCCCTAAAACTTTTCTTAGTACCTTCAGATCATCCAATCCAAGACCCCCATGGTTTTTAGGTTTGCAAATCTTATCCCAAGCTACCAAGGCCCATTTCTTTATTTCCTTCCCCTTTCCCCAAAGAAAGTCTCTTTGAATGGTTCTAAATTGTTGCAAAGCTCCTTTTGGAGCTGGAAGGGCTGATAGCATGAAGATGGAGATTGACTGAAGAACAAATTTTGTAAGCACAAACTGACTAGCCAAGTTTAAAGATCTAATAGTCCATTTCCTGATTTTATCCTGCATCTTATTAATCAATGGCTCCCAAATTCTCTTGTGCAAAGGTTTAGTAGTTAGAGGAACTTCCAAATATTTTGAAGGGAGGACATCCCTTTGAAAGCATAGAATTCTAGAGATATTCCTTTGAATAACAATATTGGTGTTAAAGAAAAAAATCTTAGATTTGGAGAGATTAACTTCCATACCTATAGCCATGGAAAATTCACACAGGATTTGTTTAGACGCTAGTGCTTCTTTGACCGTGGGGATTCCCTGTAGCATAGTGTCATCAACAAATTATTGATGAGTCAAAGCTTGTCAAGTCTCAAAAAGTTGGAGACCCTTGATCTTACCAAATTCTTTCGCATGCTTGATAGACCTACCAAGTCCTTCCATCATGAGGATGAAGAGAAAGGGAGTAAGTGGATCTCCCTGCCTGAGGCCTCTTGAAGGAATAAAAGTCTCGGAGGGAGAACCATTAACCAGAATTGAAAATCTTGAAGAAGTTACCAGGGCCATGACCCATCTTACCCAGTTTTGATCAAACCCAAAAGCAATAAGGACCTTCCTGATGTAGGTCCAATTCAACTTATCGTAAGCTTTGGCTAGGTCCAATTACATGATCATTTCAGCCTTCCTATTGCTTGTAAATGAGTGCACCACCTCATTCGCTTGAATGATGTTATTGAGAATTTGTCTACCCTCCACATAACCAGATTGTTCCACAGAAACTAGAGTAGGAAGAAGAGGTTTGAGTCTATTGGCAACAAGCTATGTGTCTAAACCTGTCTAGAGTTTGAGCAATGTCATGTTTGGGGATTAGGGAGATGAAGGAGGTATTGAGCACCTTCAAAATAGTTCTATTCATCCTGGAATCTTCCACTACATTCAGAATATCCTGTTTAACAATATTCCAGCAAGCTTTAAAGAAATCCACGTTGAAACCATCAGGGCCTAGTGCTTTACCATTCTACATTTCTTTGATTACCTCACTAACCTCCTCTTCAGTCACTGGCCTATTAAGGTTGAAATTATCCTCTCTAGATACCAGCCTAGGTATATGCCTTGTTAACTCCCTGATAAAACATGTCTGTCTGAAATGGTTTCCTTTGCTATACCTCGAAAGTGTTGAACTAACACAACTTCTATATCTTCTTGGGAATTAAGTATATGACCTCCCTCATCCTTGATCAAAAAGATCCTATTATGAGATCTTTTCGCCATGGTGGATCTGTGGAAAAATCTATTTTTTCACTCTCCTTATTTTAGCCATTGAACTCTAGATTTTTGTCTCCAAAATATTTCCCCCTGTTTACATAAATTCTTCCAGTCTTGATGATGTTTGGTGACTTGATCATTTATGACTTTATCAAAGCCATCCGTGATAAGGGCTTGGTTAATATCCTGCATTGTATCCTCAACAATTTTTTTTGCTTCAAAAATATTGCCAAATTCATTCTTGTTCCAATCTTTAATTCTGAGCTTGATGTGCTTTAGTCTTTTGTGTAGTAGGAAAATTCTTGTACCCTAAATATGCAAATCTTCAGACCACCAATTTGCAATGTTGCTGATGAAATCTTGGTGGGTGAGCCAAATATTCTCAAATCTAAAAGGTCTGTTCCTGGGGGTACTAATTCCCTGAGCCTCAAGTTGCACAAGCTAATGATCTCAGCCTCCAAAGGGGAGAATTCTTGCTATCATTTCCTTTTCGGTGAGCATTAGGTCCTCTGAGATTATGAATCTGTCTAACTTTGAGGCTACTTGAGACTCTCCTCCTCTTTTATTATTCCATGTAAAGAGACCATTACTCGTATCAGTGTCAAATAGCTTCATATTATCTAGAAAAGTTTGAAATGCTAAAGAGTCTTTGCTTAAAGTTCTGGTTCCTCCTTTTTCTCTGAAAGTGATTTGATCATGTTGAAGTCCCCACCCATGATCCATGGTATTCCTACATGTCTGTCTCTGAGATCCACAAGAGAATCTATAAACCTGAGTTTATCATCCATTATTTGAGGGCCATAAACATTTGTGACGAGATAAGTCTCCCTACAGGTTGAATAAACACTGATAAATAATTCCTAGATGCCTCATCATCTATTATGCCAATCTTTTGGGGGTTCCAAAGAGTGAGTATGCCTCCTGCTGTATTCTCTTCTTTTACTTCTAGAAACTCAAATTGATTGAGCCATTTGCTGTGAATTTATTTTATTTTTTGAATGGAACATTTAGTTTCCTGGATGAAGATCATATTTGGAGCTTCTTGTTTCATTCTATTACTAAGTAATCTTTGTTTTCTTTCACTGCCTAGACCCTTGATATTCCAAGATGTGAATTTCATTATTAAAAATTTGTAAAGGAGTAGTTGGTTAGGTCTTTCATCTTACCTGAATCTATCATTAACTTTCCACATTACATCAATAGCTCATTTTGCATTTTCCTGCCTCTTTTCTTTCCTGGGTTTCTAAGTGCTAATGCTGGTGTGGTTTTCATAGTTTTCACACCTTCGTTGCCCTGCCTTTCATTGTTTCTTTGCCTTTCCAGCCCTTTAGCCTAAGTTTTCCATAGGAACAACTATTGTACTCTATTGAACTCTTCTTTAGGTAATGAGTCTACCCCTCCCATGCTTCCCTGTTTTAATAACCCTTCCAGATCTAGGTGTTCTCTATCAAGAATCTCCTGTAGTTCATGGTCCTCCATTTCCATCTCACTTTGGATCATTTCTTGGTCCATCTCTAGTTCTACATTGCTCATTATAGTCTCTTTCTGTTTATTAATATCCTATGTTTGTTCCATGTCTTCTTCTTTCTCCTTCTCCACTGGACTTCCTTCCATTACCTTATCTACTTTTGTTATCGCTTCTTCTTCTTTGAGTACTTGGAACCTATTCAGGCTAGCCTATTTCCCTTCTGTTTGATGTTTCTTTGGCCCCCTTTTGCCCCCTTTTCCTCTATGTGCCACTTTGTGAAAGCTTTCAGTATCTTTAATTGTCGTAGCTTTACTCTTGTTTTCTATTTTACTGAGAGGGCAGTCTCTAAATAGGTGCCCATGCTCATGGCATCTGCGACATCTGAATGGAATATGTTCATAATCTATTGTTTGCACCCATTATTCATCAAAAACTTCCAAGTTGACCTCATCTGGTAGAGCTCTAGATAGAACCATCTCCACACATATTCATGCAAAGGAAGTGTATTTTCCCCTTCTGGTGGCTTCAAAATCTTTGACAAAATTCCCTAATTTATTTCCTATGGCAGATAATGATTCCATTTGCCAATAATCAAGAGGTAGGGAGTAGAGTCTTACCCAGACTGGGACTGAAGTGAAAGTCTCTCGCTCTAGGACAAAATTCATCATCCACAGCCGCATGTAGACGCCTGCTGCAGCATAGAAGTAGGGCCCTCCTTCAAACACATTTTCTTTACCATTAATATTTGTAAAGACCACAGTGAAGAATCCCTTTGACCCAAGATGTAGATATATGATTCCTTTTGGTTTCCAGTGGTATTTAATCCATGTCTATAAAGTTTTTTTAGTGGGCCATAACCCCATGAATTTACAAATGATTGCATATGTCCTCATGTGGTCCCTATGCGCCTGCAGAGCAGGATCATTTAAAACTACCCTGGGTGTGACCTCAGCTTTGGGTTTACATGGTCCCTTTTACGCTTTGTTTTTTGCTCCATTTTCCTTGTCTTCTTACTCATTTTCTTTTGTGTTATTATTCTCCCTTGATTTGGTGCAATCTTGCTCCTCTTTCCATATTCCTTTTCCCTTCTCTTGAAGGACCTCTGTCATTTTCTATTGGTTTCTTACCTCGGCTGGCCATGGCCTGCCTGTAGGAGGGAGTGTAGCTCCCTCTTTTGTGCCCTTCCATGGAGTTCAACACCTGCAGAAGCTTGCAATCCCTAGCAGTGCATCTGCCTCTCTTTCCCATCAAGAATCAAGTGTATAGATGTAGTTTATAAGCTTGTAGATAATTCATTATTCTGGACTCTTTATTTTGATGGTTCCAAGTATGAAGATGGTGCAGGTGCTGGATGTATCTTAATCAACCCACAAGGGGAGAAAACCATGTTATCCTCTAGGCTTGAATTTCAATGCACTAACAATACTGTAGAATATGAAGCATTGATTTGAGGGTTGTACAAAGCCATTGGCCTTGATGTAAAGTATTTGTAAGTATATGGAAACTCTTAAATAGTCATTAAACAGGTAAGAAACTCAATCCATTGTGTGTCTGGGCATCTTAAACATTATCAATCTCTAGCCCAGAATCTTAATTCTCACTTCACTGCTTTTAACATTTCTTTAGTCCCCAGATTACAAAATGTAAGTTCTGTTTTACTTGCCAATGTAGCATCTAAGCTTATACCTTTAGAGGAATTTAGTCTAGATAGGTTTTCCCTAGAGTTAATTTTTAGACCATCCATCCCTGATAATGTAACAAATTGGAGAGTGATTAATAATGATTCTGATATAATCGATTTCCTTACATCAGAAGGATCTTATGAGGAAAAAATCATAGATGAACATGAAAATGAATTCCAAATCAACCATACACAAGATCAAAATCCAATTCCAAAGTCTGTAGTGAAAAAGGAAGATCTCTATGATTTGAAGGATAGATTTAAAAATATTACCAACTCCAAGACTCAGAGTTCTACTTTGAGATTTGAAGTGGCAAACCTATGCACAACTGAAAAACCTCAAAACGTCAACCTAGGTATTGGTTTATCATCCGAAGAAAAGATATCATTCTTCAAGTTGTTGAAAACATGTAAAGGTGTATTTTCCTAGGATTATTTAGATCTCAAGACCTATGATACCTCTGTAATTCAACATACTATACTAATGACCTCTAATGAGAAACTAGTTCAATAGAAGCTTATATATATAATCTAAACCTTGAAATCCAAATCAAATATGAATTAAAAAACTTTTGAAAGCAAAGATAATCTTTGCTGTTAGACACTCAAAATGGGTATCAAACATGGTTCCTATCAGGAAAAGGAATGGAGATATTAGGATTTGTATTGATTTTAGGAACTTGAATAGAGATTGTCAAAAGGATAACTTTCCTTTACCTACCATGGAGCAAATATTGCAATCAATTGCATGTTCTGAGCTAATGTCTTTTCGAGATGGATTTTCAAGATACAATTAGATTCTTGTACATCCAAATGAGATTGAAGACAACATTTAGAACCAAGTAGGGGACATACGCTTATCAGAAGATTCCTTTTGGACTCATCAATGCAGGTGCTACATTTCAACGTGCCATGGATATTGCTTTTAAAGGTCTGATTAATAAATTAGTTTTTATTTACCTAGCTGACATCACATTCTACTCTAGGAACATAAACAATCATTTGAATGAACTAAAGAATCTTTTTGAAAGATGCAAGAAATATGACATTTCTTTAAATCCCAAAAAGTCATACTTTTCTTTAGCAGAAGGAAAGCTTCTTAGATTCATAGTGTCCAAGAAAGGAATTTATATTGATCCTGATTGAATCCAAGAAATTGAAAAGATTCCTCTCCCACATAATAAAAAGACCATGCAATCATTCCTAGGCCAGATTAATTTTGTAAAAAGATTTGTTCTATATTTTTCCTAGATTGTTCTACCCCTTCAAACAATGATAAGAAAGAATGCGGTCTTCAAATTGGGTAAAGATGAAAGAGAGTCATTTGAGTTAATTAAAAAACCCATTATCAATGCTCCTTTAACAACTCCAGACTTTCTTAAACCTTTTGTATTGTAGACATTTTCACCTGATACATCATATGCAGCAGTTTTAACATAGCTGAATGATCAAAACATCGAGGCACCTATCTCTTTTTTCAGTTCCAATTTATATGGTGCTGAGCTAAATTACTCAACTATTGAGAAACAAGATTTTTCCGTCTTTAAAACCTTGAAACATTTCAGACCTTTTCTCCTCAAGGCCCATAAAAAATAGTATTGCCTTACCCTGCAGTAAGGCAATTTTTGATTCCAATAGAAGTGGGGGAGAAAGGAGCCAATTGTGTCACTGCACTTCAAGAGTATGATGTAGAAATCCGGCTAGCTAAAATTGTTAGAGGCGAAGGTTTTTGCAAGATGCTAACTGGAGCTTCCCACTTATCAATAGAAGAAGACCAAGGTAATGAAGTGCAAATATCAGAGGTAAGACTCAACGATGCATAATCACAGTATGATAATTTGAAGTTTTAGTTAAAGAATGGATATGCTCCTATGAATCTCAATTACAAAACAAATCATGCTTTAAGGTTGAAATCGAATTAGTATGAATTAATTGATGATGTATTATTTATAAAAAAATATGATTCAATATTATTAATATGCCTAGAAAAACCTAAAGCTAAAAAGGTTATGCAAGAGTTACATGATGGACCAGCTGGAGGTCATTTCAAAGGAAACACCATAACTCATAAAATCCTGCATGCAAGTTATTATTGGCTGACACTATTTAAGGATGCACATGACTATGCAAGAAAATGAAAAACTTGTCAAACTGTAGCTGGAAGAAAAAAGAAACTAACATTCCATTTACAGCCAGTGAATATCCAACAACCATTTGAACAATGGGGATCATATATAATTGGTGAGATTGTTCCTAACTCTTCCAAGCAGCATAACTACATCTTTACAACTACTGATTGTTTAATGAAATGGGTAGAAGCAATC
Source organism: Pinus tabuliformis (assembly GCA_031772625.1). Classification (NCBI taxonomy): domain Eukaryota; kingdom Viridiplantae; phylum Streptophyta; class Pinopsida; order Pinales; family Pinaceae; genus Pinus; species Pinus tabuliformis. The sequence continues at coordinate 838,842,764 of CM062816.1, forward strand.
CCACTAAAGGTAATACAGAAAGTATTATAGACTTTATTGATCAATACATAATCACCAGGTTTGGCTTACCCACAACTTTAATATTTGATAATGCATCTTATTTTTCTGGAATACTATGGTAGAAATTGCCTTAAAAAGAGGTTTCAAATTGAATTATTCAACCAACTATTATCCACAAGTTAATGGATTAGGTGAATCAACAAACAAAAACCTTATCAGAATCATCAAGCGGACTATAGACCAAAATCATAGGAATTGGCACAAAGCATTAACATTTGCTCTTTGGGCAAATAGAATAACATAGAAGGCCTCAATCGGTTTGTCTCCTTTTTCTTTAGTGTATGGAAAGGAATTAGTTATCCCCACAAACATAGCAATCCCATATCTCGCCCTAGTGCAATTTATTAATGAAAATCCTTCCTCTTCTCTTCAAGCAAGACAATTTTAGATCCTTAAGCTTGAAGAAGAAAGAGAAAGCCAAAGCTACCCATTCCCATCATTAGCAATTAGTCAAAGCCTCTTTTGATATAACCTTTGTCAGTCATAAAACCTTTGAAGTAGGTGATCTGGTTTTGAAATGGGATCAAGCACATGAGGAAAAGGGAAAACACACCAAATTCGAAAGACTGTGGTTTGGACCATTCCAAATCATTGAGAAAGTTAGCCCATCAACATTTCTCTTTCAAGATCTGTTGGGTAGAATTGATTCCTTGTCCGTTAATGGGAAAATTTTGAAAAAATACTTTTCCTGGAAGAAAGTCTCTTCTAATTTTGTATCATATTGTCTTTAGTATTCTTAGGAAAATAAAGGTTAAGTAGTATTTACTTTTGGCTTCTCAAAATAAAGTCTATGATAATATTTTGATTTTTCACTTCTATAATTAGGAAAAGTTAAACAAATAATTAGAAAATTTTAGTATCAAAGTGAACCTTAGTTCTTTGAAAAAGCTTAACCTTGTCAAAACAATTATTCTATGAACAAACTCTTATCTTTATAAAGTATAGATGTTATCAGTCAAGAAAATAATATTTAACCTAGAAAGGACTTTCTACATATGAGTATCTCAGAACCCTATTATTATCATCCAAAAATCTTAAAAATAGCCAATGATTCACCTCATCTGATAAAATTTTCTTTTTTCAGAGTGTAATTCTAAAATATGCAGAACTTAAAAGATAATAAGTCTCATTACGAGCTTGTTTACCATGATCATAGGGGAATAATTAAACTAATATTACCAAAACTACATATGAAAACAAGGTAATAGCCAATGATATAATCAGTCAAAGGACAAGGGGTCTCATCAAGAGCCAGCTTGTTCAATTCAGTTACAACCAGTGAATGGCATTATCATTATTGGGTTACCAAGCCTAGACATTGTCTTTTAAGAAACTTGAAAGTAAAATTACATGAAAGAAAAAACAATGTCTAAATGAGGAAGAAAGCAAATGCATATCATTTTGAATTCTGAAAATTGCTTCGGATGGGACAATGAATCATTGTTGATTAAAAGATAACCCTGCCGAGGCTATGAATGTCTGCTGGAAACAGTGGCTCTATTTGTGATAAATGAGTAAACAATAAAACTAATCTGTAGAAGACACCTGCTATATCTCTTTAAATCTTAGTATTGACTGATGCAAACATTTGTATTTTTATCACTACAAGAGTAAAGTAGTTGAGTAAATATATTAATTGAGTGATTATGATTTCAGAGAAATGTTGTTTAGTTTATAACTCACGTAATTATTATTCCTATAACTCTTCTAATTTTGAAAGTTTTAGAAATTTTAAAAGATCAATTAGAGATAGTTGTTTCTGCCATGTGAATCACCAATTGTTGTACTATGTAATAACACCCCCATTTATATGGGGTAATAGTTAATATTTGACATATAAATGGGGACCCTTTTAAATTTTTAGCCTTTGGAAATAAATGTTAACTCTACAAATTTCCTTAAAAACCTTAGAACACAACCCATACAAATTTTATCGCAAATCACATTTCGCAGTTTTCCATGTGACAATTATAAACATCTTAAAGAAAATCCTGAAATGTGATATGTGATAAAGACTTTAAGAACATGCGATCACACTTCACTAATCACAAATTAATACAACATGCCATTGTGTTACCCCTTAAAAAATTTCGAAATGCGATATTGTGATTTTCGCAATCGCATTTCGCATTATTTCCAAGAAACGCTATACGTAAATGTCCAAAAACTACGATACAGGAAATAAGGCACAAAGCATGGGAAGTTACTGAGTTTTAATGAAATATTAAGTGGTTTGACAAAGTAATTAATGTTTAGCAGCTTGAGGAGAGAAATTGATGTTTTCAATTTATGGCTAGTTAACATAGAAATCACATTCAAAATCTTCCCACGATTCAAAGTCATTTCAAAGAGCTCTCAGCCTTAATTTCCCTCTATTGTGTGCACTGGTATGTCTCTTTTGTTTTAGGAAAGCTTCCAAAGAGATGTCATTGCGGAAGGTAATGTGAAAGCAGAAGCAACAAAGCATTTCAGAGTTTGAGGTTTTAGAAATGTTGCCCGTATTTGCTAATAAAATTTGTAGTGCCGATGGAGGAGCAATGGCATGGGAAGTCATCTACTACAGACTTGAAGATGAGCAACCTAAAATTACTTTCACCAAGGAAACAGTGGACTCAATAAAACCCTCTAGAGTTCAATTCAAAGATGCTTCTTGCTCCTTTCTTCACAGAATAGGAACAAGAGCCAAGATACTCCCATACACTGATGTGATTAGATGGGTGGTGGAAAATCTCAGTATTGAAGATAAACAATTCAGGAACTAAAAAATGGAGCTAATGGGATCATTCAAAGATGAAGATTTGAAACAAATGTATCATCTTCGTGACCTTAAGGATATATATGACAAATCATTTCTGGTCAACTTCGCAAAGAAGAATGAAGAACCCTTAAAAAATATTCAAGGCTTGAGAGTCCTAGAGAACAAATTCAAATATCATAAGATGGGTATGTACCCAATTTCTTCTTTAGCGAATCCCCATAACTAAAACTTCTATGTTATGTAGATGATATGGATTGCCTAATAATACCAAGTTCTCTATAGAATGGGTCCCTTTAATCAATGCTTGTGTTACTTCCCGTATAATGAATTGGGCCACTATCCTATCTAATAACCTAGCTATTGATATTTTCAAATATCGTCAAAATAGATCCACATCCACATAGGACCTTCCTCCATTTTATTTTAGTGCCTATATCATGGATGCCATCTGTTTCTATACTAAGTTTCCAATCATGGGTTGGAAATGGACTTTGCAAGACCCCTACCCCATTCATCTCAGTCATAAATAGATGTGGGAATCCCATTTTATTCCCCATTTTTACAAAATATGCCATGGTGTAATTTTACCATTACACCAATTTATTTTTGATAAGAAAGCCCCTAGATTTTCTAAAGAAGCCACTATAGACTTTGTTGTAGTAGGAAAGTATTTTTCTAAACAATTGTTTACATGTATTAGAGTTTATGGCAGTATAATGGACCTACATGTACTCCCTTTGTACATCTTTGACAAACTGTTAGCGAGAGAAATAGCTCACCAAACTGTTCAGAAGGGCTTAACCAAGACCTTGAAAGACAACATAAAATCATAATGGCCACCCTTTCCCCTTCTGGTGTGGTTCTTTTTCATTGGCAAGCTTCAACCATGAAAACAAAGAGTTACTAAACCTAGTGAGCCTCAGGCTCCATGCTCTGCCAAAGAGGCAATTCGACCTAGAAAATGTAGCACAAAATGTTACTACAACACTAAAGCTCAAACCCTATGTCCATGAAGCTCAGGAATTCGAATATCTTTTACAATCAGCTGAAACATTCAAACAAGAATTCGATTAGGAAAAGGAAAATTTTAATCCTGATGATTTTTAACAGTTTCACGAATTTAGAAATCAGAGGCTCGAGATAATCCCATTGCATTTTTTAATAGCTGATGACAAGCCTACCCCTAGTGTAACTATTAACAACAACGGGCCAAATTCTCATATAGAATCTTAGGTGAACACAACCCAGGATACAGGGAAGACACAAGAGACAGAGACTACAATAGAATCCAATAGAAGGTCAGCCAAAAAACAAGTCATAAGTGACCTACCTTAGAATACCGATCCAGAAGGCAAAAGCACTGATTTGGAGCAGGAATGGGAACAGTTTAATAAAAAGCTCCAAGATACTCCCAAGATAACAAATGTACCAGAAACCATAGAATGTCATACTTTGCAGCAAACTCAGAAGATTTCAAAGTCAGAGACAAGAAATGAGCAAGGGACAAGCTCACAAAATACAGAAACCATCCCTATATTTCTGACATCTGAAATTATTCTAAAGGTTCCAGAGATACCTCCTTTAGATGTATTCTACAGCCCACTGCATAAGGCTATAGTAAGAAGACAGAGGAAAAGAAGGAGATTAGAAAAACTTAAAATCCCACTAGGGAATGAGCTAATGGATATAGTTTGGAGGGATATTCCTTCAAACCCGGTTGAAAATTTAACTAGGCTATCAAAATTTATAGCGGCATATGCTACTACAACCATGGATAAAGCCACTAAAGTATCTATTTTGTTAAGGGAAGGGGAAGAAGGATAGCACATATTGAGCAACAACTGGATATAGGGAAAGAAAATGTGAATAAGCAGGCCACTAAACAAATAGTCCAATTGCAACAGAGCATGGAAGTACTAAAGATAAGCCATGAAGCAGACATTTCTGCGAAGAACATGCAAATCCAAGAGTTGCAAGAGGCCATAGAAAAGTATAAAAATGTCCATGCTATTGATGAATTCATCAAAGAGGCATTGGAGCTAAACTCCATTCTATAAAAATAGCAGGATCTATTCTGCTAGAGAATGTGCCATATCACCCCTTATTTGATTGCCAATGACCAATTAATGGATAAGGCAATTGATCAGAGAACTAAATTTAATGATTTAAATACTAAGATCTCTAACTACATTAAATGGAAAGAATATAAAGAAGGAAGAATCACTAATCTTCCAAAAATAGAAGAAAAAGAGAAAGATATATTATTCACAGATTGGGATGCGCGGATCAAGTAGGTAGAATTGGCAGCAGTAAGAGCAGTAAGAGTGGCTAAAAATATAATGAAAGTAGTCAATCACACTTTTCACACCACTAAATTAATAAAATAAGGTAACCCAAAGTCATTGCCAAATTTGAATGACATGGATAAAATCTGGAAGGCAAAGGTGAAAATCCAAAGGGAGGTGATCACAAAATTATCAAAGAGTGACTGGGAGGAATATTTTCAATTCCTTGTCAAACCACACAGCCAAATTATGACATTGAATTGTTCACTCAATTCAACACAAAGGATGCTACCACCTCTCATAGATGCCATCTTCACAGGATAGGTTAGGATGCAATTTGGGACACCTCCTCAAGTGAAACCAATGGCTGATATATGCGACCTAAAGGAAAAGCTGGCAGAAATCAAGACATGTTTATAACCTCTGGTCATCAAATCACTTTTATTTTTAGAGTTAGTTGCTAGTTAAGAGGAAGGTTGTTTGAAACCTCCTCAAGATATATTGTATAATCTATTTTTGAACTTTAGTTAGATAGTATCTATATTGTTCTCATACATTTAGAGAAGGGTCTAGAATTTTATCAAAAACATTTGAAAACAATGCACTTCTGTAATTTTGTGAATGCCTTGACAAAATTATGGAACATGGTCATTACTTTTGATTATTAGACTACTTTCCTTTGTTGATGCACTACTATATTCTTGGAGAATAATTTAATCTGAAGAAAGGAGCTAATCTATGTCACTAATCAAATGAGGGGAACCTCACACATATGATACTTTTATCTTGTATGATTAGTTCTATTTTGTTAAATTAGTGATAACATTTTGTTTTCATGAATTATATATGGAATATGTTCTTTATTTTATGTGTTAATTGCAATACTGTATGATGCCTAGCTGAAAATATTTATTTTCATATATGATCATTAAATATATGTGATATAGTTTATACATTTCTTTGACTAACTGTTTAGTCAAAGAAATTATCTTTACATGTTATCATCTTTGTTTAATACGTGAATGATATTTAATATCACATGTCAAACAAATATATTTTTAGATCACATATTGTACATAATACCCCAAGTTTATATTAGATTAAGTTAGCTAGAGATTTTGATACTAGAATAGGTCATTTAGTTATCATTATTGTTATATAAATCACTTGAAAACCACCCATTCTCATTTTCAAACCCACTCTGGGAAACTGGTCCCATCATCCCCAGTCAGAGCCACCACATCAAACAGAAAAGGAGTTGTCTTCAAGGTCCAGACCGGGTTGTTATCCCCCATGTTGGAGCAACATGTTTTCTTAGGCTTCAACACATCGTTGCAAGATAGCTAATTCGTTGCAAAGAAATAGCCTTTTAATCCTTTGGATTATATGCATGTGACTCAATATCTTATGAGGAGGACCATGTGATTTACCCCTTTTTTTTAATTACAATACCTGTCATGCCCACATTTCAAACAAATCTCTTTATTTGGATATTATCCTTTATATAGAATACAATCATTTATGCATGCATGATACTCAACACCCAACATTTTCAACAACTTCTTTTCCTCTTCATAGCTACCCAACAAGAAATTATCACTCAAAAGAATCTTATCGTTGAATAACGTGCAGTTGGTGGGGAATATAATTGTAAAATGTTAATATATAATGTTTTTAAAATCAACCATTTTTAATCTTGATTGTGTAACAAGATTTCTCAAAATATAAGGGACTTTGTTGACCATGCAGGTGAATTACCTTAATATTTCTAAGAAACATGCATTCAACATGCCAAAATTTTCTTTCAAATTGTAAAACAACTTCATTGTACCTTATTGAGTAGATTTTGACTTACCACTAGATCCAAATAGAGGGGTGGTGGAAGCAAATTTCAGGCTTTCAAATAAGGTATCATTGATATGAGCATAATCCCCTAGCTCCTCATTCTATAATGTATCTAACAGAATTTCCTGCATGGTATTCGTATCCCATAAGTAATCCTCCATACCAACCTCTATTTGATTTCCACCATTTCCACTTTGTGATGAAGAACTATTATTTTTATAGTCATTCCTAAGTGAATTTGGATGTAGTGGGAACTGAATAGGTGGTTGATTCAACCATTCATTGTATGATTCATCTCTAAGTTTTACTCTTAATGCATCTTTCTCTCAATTTGATGTGGTAGTGGGATGCACCGAAAGATGGTAGGTGGGTCTCTCACCATCACTAGAATCCTAATTTCAAAAAATATTGAATGGAATTAATATAATATCAATGATATTAGTAAGCACTTTAATGCAATTGGTTTATTGAAATTACATTATACCAAATAATTATTACCATTGTTGACCTAAGATTGTGGTTGGAAGATGAAATGTTCCAATTGGTAGGGTGAAAAGGTTATCCATTTTCATCTACCAACTACTTGCGATATGTTGCTCCTGATAAGAGCTTCCGATACTTTTGAAATGGAGGAATATTTTAAGCATCTGAGCTCAATTCTAAATCAGGATCCTTTAAATTTGGATACATTTTTATTCAAATTGACAAGGATTAAAAAAAAAAATTAAATTAGATAATCAAAATATAAATAAAATATGAAATTACTAGAGATATAAAGGGAGAACTCCATAAAGGAATTTGATCAACAATATGTAATGAGCTAGAATTTGAAGAATTGGTTATATGATATTATTGAGATTTTTTCCCTACATTTCATAAAAATCAGAAATAAATTGTTTTGCGTATATATAAAATTAATCTCGAGAACCATATAACCACCATCTAAATTTAATTATAGTTTTCGAACCATTTTTCAAGAATGAGGTAAATTTAAGTGGAAAATGTATACTATGAACTACTATAATTCATGTGGATGCATCCTAAAGGATAATTTGAGATTAATATAGCATTTTATGTGAAAATAAAATATCAGATAACTTTTAAAGTAGACTAGTGTGTTTATCAGAACAAAGAGCACTGATGCGTTCAAATGATACTCGCACTTGTTTCTGACATTCCGGAAAAAAAATGTTACATATCAGTGTTCATGTACAAAAATTCATAGATGCGTTAAAAAAAATAACACTAGTACGCCCCTATTTCAGGAGTTTAGAAAATAAAAATGTATTCAACCATATCAGTGCTCTTATAACAATTACAACACTGATGCTTTTAAATACAAACTACACTACTACATTAAAAAAAAATTAATCACACCATTATGGGATTTCAAAAATAAAAAAAGAACTGTATCATGTCAGTGTGTTGAAAAAATTTGGTGCCTCCACAATATCTGTGCAGTTTTCTTATAAACACAATGATGCGCTTAACTATTGATCACATCGGGGTTTTAGTTAAATTGGAAAAAAAACATGAATTTTATTTTTTTTTTAATTCAAAAAATAGTGGGAATTCATTTTTTGAAATCTAATTTCAGAAAGTTTTTTAAATAGTAAAAATTTATTCACTATTTCATTATTTTTCCCAAGATTTGAAGGTTGTGATTTGCAAGAGAGACTACCACGAGCACTACGTAGAAAAAGAATACTTTGGAGCAGTAGAACTATTCAGAAGATCAGAAGTTGAAAGGTATGGTGATTCAAAAAAACCTGCCTAGTAAAAATTTTAAATTTTATTGCTTATTTTCTAATAAAAAATTTAACAATTTTTGTTAGGGTTTAATTAAAAGAGAGATCATTTGTAAGAGAGACATACTGGGAGCACTGTGGAGCAACAAAATATTTTAGAACCATAGGAACATCAGAATTTGAAAGGTATTGTGATTCACTCAATTCCCTAGATAGCAAAACTTTTAAATTTTACTGTTAATTTGTTTTACAATTTCTGTTACATTTATTCACAATTCAGAAAGAAAAAATTTAAAACCCTGAATAATAAAAAAATTACTATTGATTTTACTAGTAATTTTTTTACGATCTCTATTCCATTTAATTTTAAATAAATAGAAAAAAATAATAAATTAAATACGTACCTTAAACCCTTTCCTTTTTTTGCAAAATTTCACCTTAGGGTTTAACTTCCTCTACCATGTCACAATTAGGGTTTTCCATTCTAGAAATTTTAAATATAATGGCTTTTTGTACTTACCATATATAGGGCATTTGACATATAAATTAGGGGAATCACTTATTGCATTAGATCCATACCCTGTCGACCTTCCGTTTTTTTTTAATGGATATATGTTTCGTTGTGCACCCTTTATAGTATAACGTACCAATGTCCTATTTGTAATACACACAATGATATAGTATATCATGGTCATTTATGTCGAGTCTGTTCATCATTTCTCCCAGTATAATATAACACACTAGTGCATCTCTTCTAAATATCACTGTTAAATCATTGCGGTGTATTTAGCCTTAAAAATCACAACATCATAATTTAAAATTATTTTAAAATTTTAATTCTCCCAAATGATGTTGAAAATTAAACACTTGGTGTGTTTAATGGGATAAACACACCGATTACCAAAGCTATTTTGGAAAATTATTTGATTTATATGTAAAATATATATAATGGCTTATGTATTGAATGATATAGGTTGTATATTGATAACAAATGACTCAAAGGGTGTCAAGTAACGAAAATACTAATCTACACAGTGATAACACATCGAAAAAAGTAAAGAAGGAAAGTTCTTTGTAAATTATTTACAAAATTAATATGTTTGAACTATATGTAAGTTTAACTAATATGTATTGATTGGTGTGTGTCATGTACAACCACAAAATAAACAAGGTCAATAATATTATTTCTAATCTAAGTGCAGAAGTGCATAAAAGTCTGATAGACAAATTGTAGAAGGATGAATTAGGTGAATGAAAAAATAATATTCAATATGCATATTTTTTTAATTTTCATTAATAATATACTTTAGAATATTAGATAACATGTTTCAAACAATCTATAACTCATATTTATTTAATGTTCTACATGGAGCAACAATGAAGAAAAAGATCAATACCATTCTAAGGAAAGAAAAATTATAGAACATGTAAATGACAATGAATTGGTTCTTAGATCATCTATAGTGGTTTTGGAGGTTAATGAACGAGGAAATTCCTTTTACAAAATTATGAGGGATCTGCTAAAATGAACGTATTGACATACATTCCACTTACAATACAAAAACTAATGCAATGATTCTAAGAACCAAATTATATCTAAACTACAAGAAGAGTTTATAAAGAAATGGTCAATGAGACATGTCAGACTTGAAAAAGTGAAAACATACAACAACAAAAAAGAAGCATTCAAAAGGTAATATTCCTAATTAAAATGATTTTCTAGAATTATATTTATATATTACTACAACTCATTCATTTATTAATATTGACTTTTTTATATTTAGTTTTCATATATCAATATAATAATAGTTTATTACTTTTTCCAAGAATATTATAAAAATCCAAAATTATTAACAAGTTGATATGTGAAACATGCCAATAGGAATGCCCAAAAAAGTGTACAAGGACATGGGAAAATAAGTTGACATAATTGCATCATAGGAGAAGCCATCTCAATGACAACAGGCTTTAAATGTATATAATCGTGATTGAATTTTTACATAGAAAAAAATAATTTAGCATTAAATATTAATCTTCAAGTATTTTCTTGCAAAAAAGAAAACAAAATGGAACTCATTCAACAAATAAAATAGGATGACAAGGAAGAAAATGGTTGATTTCAAAGCTTGTGAGTAATTGTTAATATTTCCTTATAACAACTCAAGGTTTCATTTTTGTATATTCTAAGATATTTTACAAAAACCATCCTTGAATGTTTTCAAATAGGTGCTAACATAAAAATAAGAGCCATCAAAAGAATTGATTGACATTAAGTTGAATAACGGTTGTGAATATATGTTGGCATATCAAAAATTAATTGTGTAAGTATCTATGTAATTTTACTTCTTCGAGTTTATAATTAATAGAAAAAAACATTTATATTAAATCTAAGATTTATAGTGGGGTTTAAAACATGCAAGAAACAAAGTATGGAACTATGCCAACAAAAGACTTGTTGCAACAACGTATGAGACTTGGTTTTAAAACCATGTGCACAGATTACGAGTCACTTCTTTCTATGGTAAATCTATATTCAATTTACTTGAAGTATATCATTTAATTCATTTTTCATTATTTTAACCAATGTAGATACACTCATTAAACTTTATTTTTATGTTTGCAAATGGAACAAGATCAAGAAGACAAAAACAATTGATGCAATAAAAAAACATTCCTCCAAATAACCGAACTCATGCAAGTAGCTTGAGTATTGACAACAATTCTAATGAATAATGATGATCTATTTCGATATCAATGCATCATATTGTATTCTTTGAAATAATTAACCTTGAAAATGGAACATTTTGTTTAATGTAATGGACATAGTGTCTGAATTGAAAGACAAGGGGTTGCTAATAAGAATACGATTTTGTATAACAAACGACCACTTTTTTTTTTCTCGGTAAATCTATTCTATTTTATTATGTACAGAAGAAAAACATTACAGGCATATATTCAGATTGCCCAAGGCCGACTGTGGCTCTTTGGAGCATGATTTCTCAACACCAGACCCGCCCTCGCAGGGGCTGCTCGACCAGACAAAACTATCCTCACAGTACATTAAAATATGACAGTGAATCTTTACCATGCAAAAAACATCCCGCGCAGGGGCACCGGAGCAGAGTAGAACATCCCTCGCAGGGGCAACAAAAGAGTTATAGACATAGCCGGAGCCGACATAGACATAAACGTAAACTAGAGGGACATAGCCATAGCAGACATAGACAGAAACATAAACCAGAGAGACATAGACATAGATATAAGACCGGAACAGGACCTGCACAATTGTGGAAAACGACAGATTGAACCAGTGGAGGTTAGTCCTCCGGCTTCTCCTCGACAATTCTGCACCATCCATACTTCTCTCGCTCTTCTGCAGTGGGGAAGGAGTCCCAGTCTTCAGTAGTGTTCTCCTTGGATGTCGACGCCTGCTGAGCCTGAGGGCTGATGGAAGCTTGCACAGGAGCCCCCGCTGGTCTTTCCTCGTCACCTTCCATGCTTTCGTCTGGGACCTCCTCCTGATTGCGCGAGCCACCCTCACCATCCTGATTTTCCTCGATGAATAAGACCGAAATGTGAGCATTAATGCGTGGTTTATTCTTCGAGCTGCTGAAAGTGAAGATGGCTGAGCCAAACGCAGGAAGAGGGTCTGGTTCAGAGCTTGGACTGCTCGCATCCATGAACTGGCGCGCCTAGAGGGGATTGGCCTCTGCCCTTCTGTGGCAATTACAGTGGCAACATTGGAGATGGGGCTCTGTAGCTGGAGGATGAGAAGACCCTCCCCGAGCAGAGCCTCGTCGACTGAGCAGTCTTTGTCGGGGTCTAACCATAGTTACAGGAGTACCAGCGGCTTGAAGCAGTATTGCGATTGAAGACCTTCCCAACTGGATACAGCCCCCAACTGAGTTAGTGTTGCTCTCAGCAGACCTGGGACAACACTCAACAGAGCAAAGGCGGCAACCAGCAGAGTTTCCGGCCTGGAGGCAACCCTCTCCACCTTGAAAACTAGCCTTGACAGCAAGAGCTGTGGCCTATAGAACAGAACAACACTCAGGAGCCTGAACCTTGTTACCACAACACTGAGCTTGACCCTGCTCCATACCTTCAGCCACCTTAATAACCTCAACATTCCCTCGATACTTGTTTTCCATAACTGCAGCTTGCAGTCGCACCAATGAACCAGACGCTGCATTGAATTCCCATCACCCTCACCAGAGATTTTAATCTTCGGCGGCGAGAGACGCATTAGCATTTAAGCTTGAGCTTAAGGCTCCACATGGCTGGCATGTGGCTCCTCCCTGCCACCCGTACTATCACCCGCATCCGGGAAACAAACGACCACTTATTAATATATAACAAAATACATTTTAATTTATTCTATTTTGTTATCCAATGTCGTTATGAAATGTTACACCACTAATTAAATATATGGATGATTTTATATTATAATGAAGAGATGTGAGATATGATAATATAGAAAATTAATCAAAACATCATATAGAAATTCACTAATGAAATTTTAATTTATATGAACATTTATATAAGATATATGTCGACTTTTCGATGAATAACATATTTAAAAAATTAAAATAATTGCACTATCACAAGTTGATGTTTCCAAAAAAGAGGAAATATAATACAAAAAACCTGTGCGTCCATAACATAAAAGTGTGTCGGTGCATTATTTTATATAAAGGCACTGTGAAGACATATTTTTGCATGATTAGTGCATTTCCAAAAAATGACAACACCAAGATGTTTATTTATTTAAGCATTGATATTGTTTGCAATTAACATCACAGTGCATTGTAATTCTTAACACACTAATGCTTTCATAGAACTAACATGCCAGTCCTACAAAATATTATTTGTAGGCCCAATGAATTATGACAACTAATAGCATTGTTCCTTTTATATAACTAACACACTAGTGCATTTATACAAATGATATGCATTGATGTTTCACGATTAAAAAAAATCACCTGTACATCAATTATTTTTTGCATGCCTCAATGTTGTTCCTTACAAAAACACCCCGTGGCTTTTCTTATCTATTACCACTGGTGTTGTCAGTATTACAAATCGATGTTATTTGCATTAAACGCCTTATTGTTTTTAGTTATGTATTCAGTCTGATGCATTTATATATGTAGTGCACTGGTGCTACTTGTTCCATGAAGCGCAACACAAAAAAAACATCCGCTAAAACTTTGATCACCCATATTTTTTTATTTGTGATGAAGTTTCGCTATAATATCTGCTAAAACATCCGCTATCACAAATGGATGTTTTAGTGCATGTTTTTTTGAAAATTTTTGCCAATTTTATAACACTTAACACCTGCATTATAACCTCTGCTAGAAGGTATTTTTCTTATAGTGTGAAGAGACATATGTTATACTTAGTAATTTCTCCCTAGTTGAGAGGGAGTGTTAAGTTTTGGTAGCTCGAGGACAAATTCACTCCTTTGTACAATATTCCTCATCAATAAATACCCTTCCTATCCCTTGAAATAATTTAATTTGGTTGAGAAAAAATATATTTTTAATATGGAAACCCACATGTGCACAAAAGGGCATGTTGGCCCAAAAGAGAAATTGGACACCCTTATATGGCTATTAATACAAGTTAAGTGACCCTCATTTGGAGATAAATCATTAAGCATCTTCTTCTTCTCTCTTATTTGATTTGGCTCACACAAGTCTAAAGTGGTTCATGGAGATTGGTTCATACACGTCCAAAATTGCTGGGTTTAAAGCTTATACATGTGATCTATGGTTTTAATTTGCAGCCGTAGGGTTGTCACAGGGAATTTTTTGTTGCAACCGTAGGCATGGAGGCTTACCCATAAGGTTTGAGGAATTTAAGCTCATGCACGTACAGTCTCTCCATGTGGCTATAAACTAGTGTTTCATTTCATCGGTTAACCACAAAGTTTGATAGCTAACCGCAAACATTGACAGTTTGTCACATGCTTCTAAATCAGGATTTTGATTATTAACATTGTTGGGTTCATCTCTTGGATTTTGTTTAGTCAATTTTCCTAGATAGTGTTATGGTTGAAGATATGGATCATTTTAATATCTCTTTGCTGAACATTTTATGACAATATAATAAGAGGAAGAATTTGAATGGGTTTTCCCCTTTATGGGGTTTTCCCTGGTGTCCAATCAATCTTGGTGTCTATATGTGTAAATATTTTTTTGCTATTGTTCCTTTATGTTCTGCTACATTTCTGATGATATTGTTCTTTCTACATAATTTCATATGACATAATGATGTTATAATGTTGTGGGGTTAATAAAATTAGTAAAATGATGAAATGCAATTATCTAAAGAAATAATAATATAGCCCTAAGAAAATTAACATGTCTTAGTTAATTAGTTAATCAAACTTATATATTCACCATGAATGATCACATTATTCATCGATATTGAATATTGTGAAACCTTCCTCTTAGAGAGGAGGGTCCTCTACTATATAGATGTAGGATAACTCCATCATCAAAGGGATTATATCGAACTAAACTAAAGAGGCTTATTTTTTTCTCATGGGAGGAATATCAGGTCATCCTTGAAGTAGTAGGAAAAATTCCACCACCACATGGCATCCCACCTCTCAAAAATCCTCTTGACCTCGTAATAGTGCAAGTGAGTGCATGTTTTAATCAAACATTTTCCTTGTTCTCTCATCAAATGGCTTGTGAAAATGGTGCTTCCATTATGGGAGATATGGGACCTTCTTCACCATTTACATTTAGGATTTCATCTGTGATGTCATCATTTCCATAGATTAGTGTGATATATTCCACTCCTCCTACTTTTACAATGCCTTTTTCCTCACCTTGAGGCCTAACACCAATTTCGTTTGTGACCTCAAGTAATTTCCCTAGTATATATGTATCTCTCCCTCCTATAAAATTTATGTTCATTATGGGGACAAGCTAAATTCCACCTATACAATTTGGGTCATTCCCACCTAATTCCACCATATCTATGGTAACAATCTCTAGGTTGGGAAAAACATCTTCAATGAATCTTCTAAGGGGTCTACACTTGTTCGTAGTTAATTTGGTGGAAGTAATGTTTTCAAAGAGAGATACAATCCTTGTGACAGTTCTACGTTAGGATAAATTCCCTTCTACAGAGGTATCAATGGATTTGGAGGGGCTAGCTTATTTGGAGGAAATTTCCCCCTAGTACCATTTTTCCTGCAATTTTTCCTACGTATGGTAGTGCTTTTGTATGAAGAGGTCATTCTCCTAGTGCCAAATAGTAATCCCATTAGTAGCCATACTTAGTCGAGGGGTACAATATTCTAGGTTTAACAATCCTTATGGTCATTATCCTTCTTCCTGGAACTAGGCTACGGAGATTCTGCATAGTTTGTCTGGGGTTCCATAATTACCTCTAGACCCTTTCAACCAACACAAACCTCATTTTCTATCATAATTTGGTTTTATGTATTTGGATAAATCACTAATGACCCCATATTTCATGACACTCGGTGGCCTCCAATTCCCATAAAACTACCGCTCGATATACAAAATTTTGATGTAAATCTAGGAGAGAACGTGACCACCCACATCACCACCTACCATTTATGTTTTTTATCAAAATCTTTGGTGGATGATAGTATGAAGTTACTCTCTTCCACCAAACCTTGATTGGGAATGCCACTAAATAGTACATTGAACTTGGTAAGGCACCCTACAATGATTATGCTTCCTAGTTAGTTTCCTTCACTGCAAGAGATTGACACATATATCCAATCTAATTTTAAGCATGACACCTATACCCACATATTTGACCATATTCATGAGAGGAAGCAACATAAGTGGTTGATTAGGACTAGAATTACTCAATAATTTCTCAAATATTGGTTCACCATATCCTTGCTTAGGCTCCTAAAAATATAGCTATGATCAAGGTGGCTTTAAAGGATAAAACCATCATACACACTAACACTAAAAGGAAAAGATATTATAGTGGAGGTTTTTGTGGGGGGCCTATAAAAATAGCCCAAAACTTAGTTTGTAGTGGAGGTCACCAGTGGAGGTGGGTAGGCAGATGTTTTATCAGATGTTTCTTTGATGGTCCGTCTAACTTATTCAAGAAAGTAGATGCTTTATTATCCATACATGCACTAGAGCTGCATATACCATGGTGCATCATAGATTTTCTTTTTGAAAAATAAAAAAATATGATGTGCTAAATATCCAAATGCACTGGTGATTGATTATTCTCTACCACCAGACTCCTTGATATAGTAAATTGTATCAATGTTATTTGATAATGACATCCTAGTGTAGTAAACATATAAAAACACCATAGGGAAACTTATAAAGTGTATCGACATATGATTTGTGATTTCTAAAAAAATACTGGTGTTATTTTTAAACCATAACATGAGTGCATTACCTATAACGTAAAGCCCTGGGGTGTCTTGATAAAGTGCCATGATAATTTTTAATTTAAAAAAATCATGGTGCTTTGGATATAGCGTGCGCCAGTGCACTTCGCAAAACACACCAGACAATGGTTAAATAAAAAAACTCCTTCTCACCATAATTTTCATTTTTGCTATCTACAATACAACAAAGATTTGAAGCACTAGTGCCACTCTTTCCCTATTCAAATTCCCTGATGTTGGTGCTTCTCTTTCTCACCACTTTTGAGTATCATGTTCACTATTTGAGTTTCCAATTTTTTCAAACAATGTGAATTTTTGTTTCTCAATTACATGTCCATAATGCCTCCCTGATGACCAAATGTCCAGGTAATATTTATTTTTATTTCTAATTTAAGTTTCTAGTGGATTAGAGTTTAAAATTAGGTTTAATTTTTCATTTTTTTGCACAAAAAAAAATTGATGTGTAGTGCACTCGATGTGTTGGGCTTCCATTGGGAGAGGAGCACCATGTAATTTACAGGGTGAATTGTGGTTCAATGCATGAACATAAAAAAGCACCATTGTGTTAGTGCATATTGTAAATATAAATGCACCGGTGGAGATGTGACATACTGTGTGTCGGTGCATCACTCTCATTGCATTTATATTTACCAAATGCACCGCAAATAAATATTTGAAAATATTCCTATAGTTTGATGTGTCTAATAACCTAACGTACCATACTAGTGACAATAGGTTATATGTGTGCATTGGTGCAGAAGTATGTTGCATCACTATGAAAAGTTAAATTTCTAAAACACCCGCGGTGCATCATACTTGTGTGCACCTTCACCAATGCGGTTATAGTTGAAAGCACACCAGTGTTAGTGCATGACTGTGTTTTGAACACACCAATAGTTTTTTTTTCCTAAATTGAAAGTTATGTTCCCATAGTTATAAATACATGTTTCATTTAATAAAAATAAAATTGTATTTTATGTATGACGTTGATGTATTTTATATGTTAATTATGTAGTAGAGATGTCAACAGACATAGCAACAAGTGAACCCATACAATATGGTATGATCATGGTAGACAAGATAGAAGGAGAGGTATTTATACCCTCTCCATATTACTCCAACGACTCGGGCGCTCTTTAGGAATGTACACCTGCTCAAGTCAAATGAGGAGGGTACATCACTAAAAGTGCACTTTGTCCTATTGGCGCATCTGATTCACAGATGGAATGTCTAGTAGGAGGCTATCTGTGTCAGTCTTGAATTGTGGTATAGGCCCACAGAGGAGGACATATACTTTATCACTTGCTTATCCAGGAGAGGGGAGGATTTTCCCCAGTGCCTTGACATCCCTATGGTGTTGCAACTGAGAGTCAACTTGAATACACTCAGAGATATGTTGAGCCTCATGCTGTCATCCATGATATTTTTAGGTCTATGGTAGAACACTACAAATTTCTTATTTTTCTATAGAGGAGGCTAGGTGCCTCTCATTATTAGTTATCACCATTGCACAATCTTTTGGTGATGGGAAACACATTAGTTGCTCTCATTTGTATTATGTTGATTCTTTGATTTAGGTGCCATGTTGCATGAGGTGGTCTACCATTTTTTTGAGGAAGTTTTTCATGGATTTAGATACATTTCATGCGTTGTTGAAACAAGGCAGAGAGACCTTCCCTTTTGCTTTTGAGTTTTTTTGTTTATTTTTTGATAGGATTTTGGAGATGGCACCTACATTGGATCATCATCTTCCTAGATTGATCACTAAGGCCCATATATGCATGTGGGGGAAAATGATGCCCAATAGGGGCATGCCAAAGTTTCTAGCCAAGAATTCAGAAAAGGTACTTGCGCTATTGGCCAGTGTGGATAGCCATGTGTTTGTCGTGTTAGGGTATTCCTATACGGGGATTGATTGGATAGGGTCTCCCAAGATATTCTTCAAATCAACTGGGCCTCTAGATGATATAGGTAATATTAGTGTTTTCTTTAAATTAATCTAGTTTCATTTTCTTATTTTAATGAATTAGAATAAAATTTATTCTAACACGTTCTATAACTTGTTTTATTAAGTTGTTTAATGAAATTTTCTAAATTTTTGTGTACTGTATATTTCGTAGATACCGACTCATATGTTGGGGACATGCTTCTTCCCCCACTACCTGATGGAGGAGATGAGGATATGGGTGAGGCCCAAGAGGGTTAGGCACATCCTAAGGGGGGCATGGGCGTCCGCCGGTGGAGAATTGTTATGTGCTTTTAGATGGACTACTATGATAGATTTTACAGAGTTTTGATTCGATGGGGAGTCTGTCCTCCAAGGACTTCAAATATTGACGCAGATGTGATGTTCGTGGATCTCTACAAGGATTGTCTACAAGATTTGATGTCTCTTGTGCAACATGTCATCAGAGCTAATACTTTATTGGTAGCGATGGGAGTTGTAGGGCATCATGCATCAACACATACATCATATGAGGGTGGTAATCACGATGATGAGGGTGGTGATGATGATTCCTCTAGTGGTGTAACTCCATCAGATCGTGGCCTTCACAGTTCAATGATCCTTCTAGCAGTACACATGCTCATTAGTCACCTAATGATGATCATATTACAAAGCTAGAGGATGTGCCATATGATTCTCCTGGTAGAGAAAATTGATTACCTTATAATCCTATAGACCATCTAGTACCTTCTACTAAATACCAACCACCTCTTAGTCCTCCACCTCAGCTGATTTCAACAGATGAACTTCATCAGGATGTAGTTGACCATCCATCGTCTTTTACTGCAAACCAAGTTGCAGGCATTAGTATTTCATCTGTTGAATCAAATATTTAATTCCACGTATTTCACTTCACGATGTAGTTATTTGAATTCTATATATATATATGGTGCATTTTTTTGCTCATGTTTATGTACTTAATTTATATGTTGGTGTTGATGTGTACATTGTTAGATAATGTTAGATATTTTCATTTAATGTGCTTATAAATATATGTGTATATGATAACATTTCTTTGACGTGAGATTTATATTAATTTGAGGATGTGTGTGGTGATGATGTTAGATTACAATCTTTATTTTTTGTTTGATGTGATCACGATGATGATGCCCTATTAGATTACTAGATTTGTGTGCTAGCTAATGATGTTTATATGTGCTACTAACGTGTATATAATTAGTTGATGGTAGTGAATTTGAATGTGTATCTTAGATGACGTTTATGCTTGTTAGACAATTATCATCATGATTTTTATTTTTATGAAATAATGTTCATTATAGATTATGTATTGATGAATTTATATCAAACTTTTATATATGAAATTGCATGTAAAATGACTTTAAAAAATGCAAATATATTTTTATAAATTACAAAGTTTAGTATGGTTGAAACTATGATTGAAAAATTATGAT
Organism: Pinus tabuliformis; assembly: GCA_031772625.1. Lineage (NCBI taxonomy): Eukaryota > Viridiplantae > Streptophyta > Pinopsida > Pinales > Pinaceae > Pinus > Pinus tabuliformis. The sequence goes on from CM062816.1 coordinate 838,863,290, forward strand.
AAATATTTTTCTATTGCTTAGATAGTTCATTGATATTCAATCTAACTTAACTGGTAAAATATTTCAATAGTCACAACGATAAAATAATTGAAGGTAAAATAATTTAGTTAGTTCTTAAATAGAAAAAAATGTGTAACTTGTTGAATGTTTAATATAAAATATTATTAATAATAAATTATTCAAAAATAAAATTTTACTAATTCAATATTGGTTTATAAAATTCAATCTATTGTTAAATTTAAAAAACTGAAGTCATAATTTTTTTACAGTCTACAAGCTAGATCCATTTCAACTCTGGATCTACCAAGCGTGGAGAGGGATCAAACCTCTTGAGATGCAAACATATTTTTGAGTGAAAAGAGATTCGAACCCACTAGGCGCTTGGTGGATATAAGCGGTTGGTATAATATATATGTAGTTGAAATTGAAATATTTTATTTATAATTCACATTCTCCATATTAAAATGTTAAAATATGCCCCCTCATACTTTTTCATGTATGTATACATTCAATTATTTTTATTATTAATATTTTCTAAAATAATACATATCAAATCCATATTAAACATTAAAAATTTTACAAATATCTGTCATACATTGAATTAGAAGGAAACTAACAATGGAATAAGAATTATCTCAATATTTCTGGCTAAAGTGGAAATATAAGAAAATTTTCAATTTAAATTACTTTATTTTTCATTATATAAAGTATCTATATAATTATGTTATTTAATAGAGACATTGAAATATTTTACATATCGTTGTCAGTAAAATATTTTTTTATAAATATATCTTTCTTTTAAATATCACATGTAAATAGAACATAAAATTAATTATACTTAATGTAATATCAATAATACTATTTATTGTCATGTGAAAGAATTACATTTTTTCCTTGTAGTAAAAAGTAAATTATATTTTTTTACTCATTACATTTCTTCCTCATAATGAAAGCTAAATTATTTTTTTTTACTTTTGGTTACATTATTTTTATATAAAGTTATATAAGATTAAAGTGTAAATTGAAGTATTGTAATTATGACCGACATTAATTTCTTTTCTTATTACTATTTTTAATTTGTTAATTTCAATTATTATAATACTATTTTTAAATTTAATGTTATGTGACAACATCTCTCCCATACCAAGTTGTAGAGTGCCTCTTGGCGCATTTAATTTAGATTTAATATAGCTTAAAAAATTCTATTTTATTACTAAAGCTATGAGATCTTCAAGAAATTTACATTTAATGTTTATAGAAACTCTTATAAATTAAAATTAAAAATTCTCTCCCTAAAGATGAGGATAGAAAAATGTAAAATATGGCTTGTGATCAAGTTTCTTGTACAAAAGCCGATGCATGACTCTATTTTTGGCGCATAGATAATTTTATTTTATTTTATTCAAAGTTATATTTCCATATTAATAAATAACTTTTTCATTTAATAAAAGATAATTATTTTATGTACGAGGTTGATGTATTTGATATGGAAATCATGTATTAGATATGTCAACAGAGGGAGCAACAACAATTGGAAATAATTCACAAAATAATGAAAACAAAAACATACAACAATAGTATAAATGATGAAATAATACAAGTACATATCACTCTCAATTTTCATAACCTTGATTATCTTCCTCGACGCTTGGAATGATAAGACTATTGTTCTCAAAAAAATGTTTGGATCTAGGGTCACGTTCTAATATGAAACACCAATCCCTATCTAACACATCTGGGTAAAAAACACTTGGTTGCAGTGTTTTGGGAAAACATAAGTTTCCTTAGCTTTATGCCACATATTTCAAGATTTAATAGATATCAACCCACTATCGTGATATTCCTTTACATTATTCCGATCTTCATGATCTTCCTTTCTAGAGTTGCTAGATATCAACCCACTTGCACCTAAAAATAACACATTGGAATGAAGAGAAGTCCACTTGAATGATCTCTTTTATCTTTCAAACATAACCTAATGTCTCATGCATTAGTTTTTTTCGTGGTGACTAGCATGACTAGATTGGTCGAACTCAACTTCCACTCCATAGTCTTGTCTCATGCATCCATCATCGACATCCTCCATGTGAAAATGATGTCCATGTGCCCACATATATGGGAACAAATGTGCCTATCAAAATCATAGTGTCATATGTCTAATAACCTAAAGATAATTAAAATATATAAAATATATATACATGCTACAATTTAAAGGTGCAACATGAAGTTAAAGCTATACAAAAGGAGATTATAATTACTGAGTTTTTGCAGCTAATCTGTATGTTTAGGGAATCCTCTTCAACACACAGGTAAAGACCAGATGCACCATATTTCTCTCTGACTTGATCATCAACCCAATTTTTAGGGAATTTCATTGGCATATTTTCTTTTAAATGATTAGGATAAGGCACCCTTCTACCATTCAACCGTTTGAATTCTTTCTTGTCATTATCCCATTTTCTCCTCTTCTCTTTTTACAATGTGACCCATGGTTATGTCACTTCCATATTGTAAAGAATGAATTTGTTGATGGCTTAAATTTATGAATTCATTGATGAAATGAAGCCAACACACACACACACACACACACACACACACACACACATATATATATATGAGATAAAAATATGCATTAATATGATGTTCAGTGCGAATAGTTATTGTGTAGTAATTTGACAAATGATAAGCATGCACTTACTCTTTATCATGTGCCTATTTCCATTCATTTGAATAATCACCCCTTCTATTTTGTCTTCATCCATCTCGTTGCCCCAAATTTCCAAACTTGGTGTGTTTTCAATCCACTTGATGTACTCATTAGGATAATAGAAAGAATCATATGATATATACCCCTCTACCATAGACCCCTCAGGTTCTTTCCTTTGTTGAACAAAACCTTTCAATTTCTTCATGTACCTCTCTATGAAGAACATCCAATGACAAGAAACAATCCCAACTAATTCAATGTCTAGGTGAATTAGAAGATGAGCATGAAATTCCATGAAACTTGTCAGCAATTCCTTCTCAAACATACAAATAATATCAACTATCTCTTGATGCCACCATGGAATGTTATCCATATGAATATTGTTTGATGTGATCCAACATAAAAATGAAAATACTTCATATATGGCACATCGTAGGTCTTGGGGAAAGTCATGGTTCAGACACCCACGCATGAGTATAGGATAATGACACTGCACAGTAAATAGTAAATTATACAAACATTAATTATAAAATATCCCATTACATAAAAATAAAAAATAAAAAGATCATGTTTTTGACATATGTACTCTTAGAAAGTTCAAATAGTCATGCGATTTCAACCCCCACAAATGGTCATTCATAATGAAGCAACATTGTAGTGAAGACCCATAACCCTCACATTCATTATAACTTCCTTTGCTAAAGAAATATAATTTTTCTTTAAAATCCATGGCACATCACCTTCTTTGAATGACCATGAGGAGCCATTCTCTCCTTTAGTTTCTTATCGTAGCCAATGTTTCCTTTTAGATTTTGAAGAAACAATATCTCTCCTAACATCCAATGTGTCACTTTCATTTGATGATATGTGCCTCCATAATGAATATGAAACATTTTTAAATATATGCAGGGGATCTAGTAAGTGGGAAATCTTAAGTTTCTCCCAATATGGGAGCTCATAAAATATAGTTTTCCTTTTCATCCCAATGAGAAATTTCTCAACATAGGTGTCGAATAAATCTAGATCATTGAACACAGGCTCCCCATTTGAATTGAATTTTTTTGCAAACTCCTTCTCTTTATCTATCTCATATTTTCAAAGAATCAGCTGGTGTAATTATTGCACAGATTTGGGTTCTCTCAGGTTTACCATTGAAGGTGGATGTTGCTCCTATGTAGGGTGTTCTTCTTGGAGAAATACCCTGGTGCATTCATACACTGAATTTTGTAGGTGGTTGGACCACCTAGCCTTTAGAGAAGGTCCAAAAAATTTACATCCATGATACCCTTTTGTTACAAGGCCTGTGAAATTATTGCATACAGGTCAGCACATTAGTTACCATGAAGATCTGAAAAATTACAAAAAATTAAATTAATATGCGAAACAATATTGTTACTAAATAGATCAATAAGAATGTAATTTACACAAGAAAACTTCTAAGCTTGGATAATCATGTATGGTGGAAGAAAATATGCCATACAATGTACACATTGTACACATGTATCCATTCCCATAATTCCTTAAATTCATCTACCAATGGTTATAAGTAGACATCCGTATTCTTCACTTTTCTTCTACTATGGACTATGAGAGCCAACATAATATATTCATTATTCATGGAAAACCATGGCGAGGGGGTACTATTATTGATCATTACTAAATGAAAAACATAATAGTTGGTGTTTTGGAGGGAATATGGGTTGCCGCCATCCATGTCTATGCTGAGTCATAGCATTCGTACTTTATACTTGATTTTTTTAGGCCATTTGTCCTCTATATGGTTTGTGGCTACTGAATCTATTGGGATTCATATAAATCCTAAATCACTTAAGTGTGAGGCATGTCATCCTTTCCAAAAATGCAATGAAAGAGTCTTTGAATCCTTGGGATTATAGGCATGTGCCTCAAAATTTTATAAGGAGGACCATGTGATTTACTTGTTTCTTTTGAATTACTATATTTATCATGCCCACATTTGAGAAAAAATTTAACAACCAAAAGTACCAGCTATGGAAGATGCAGATGAAAGATTATTTGTACCAGAAAGATCTATACCAACCATTGAGAAGAAAGAAAAAGAAGCCGACAAGTATGAAAGACACAGAATGGGATATTCTCGATAGAAAGGCACTTGGAACAATACAACTGTGCCTAGCTGCACCGGTAGCCTTTAATATTTCAAAGGAAATGACAACAGAGGGTTTAATGTTGGCATTGGCCAAACTATGTGAAAAACCCTCAGCCTCAAATAAGGTATTTCTTATGAAGTGTTTTTCTAATATGAAGATGTCAGAAGGTGGATCTGTCGCTGATCATTTAAATGAATTTAATATAGTTACCAGTCAGTTAAGTTCTGTAGGGGTAACTTTTGATGATGAAGTTAGGCCTCTGTTATTTCTGTACTCATTACCAGAAAGTTGGAATGGTTTAGTTACGACCATTAGTAGTTCTATCTCCGGATCTAGTACTTTAAAGTTTAACGATGTTGTTGGTGAAATCCTTAGCGAGGAAATGTGATAGAAAAGCTCCAGTGAGACATCAGGGAATGCTTTGACTGCAGAGACTAGGGGAATAAAAATGGAAAGAGGAAAGAGCCCAGAATATCATAGTAAGTCAAGGAAAGGTAGACCCAAGTCTAGATCGGGGATAATGTGCTGGAAATAAGGGAAGAAAGGACACCTGAAGAAAGACTACAAGTCTTGGAAGGGAAAAGAAGGAGATGTGCAACAAAAAACAATCATGAAGTGAATGTGACAGGTGATGTGTTGCAATGTGCTTTGATTCTTTCATTAGAAAATGTTATTGATTCCTCGATGGTAGATTTAGGGGCCTCATTTTATGCCACACCTGATAGGAAACATTTTCATGATTATGTTCAAGGAGATTTTGGACAAGTTTGATTGGGTGATGATAAACCCTGTAAAATCGTTAGAATGGGTATAGTTTTTATAAAACAACAAAATGGAAATCAATGGCTGTTGAAGAAGGTAAGGCATGTTCCAGATCTAAAGAAAAATATTATTTCAACATGGCAGTTGGGAGGTGAAGGTTGTGTGACTACTTTTACTGATAAAACCTGGAAGGTGACTAAAGGATCCCTAGTAATAGAAAAATGAGAAAAGGTTGGTACATTGTATTTATGCAATGGTATTTCTAATTATGTTAATTATTTAGCATCTACAGGAGAAGATATGACATTGTGGCATCATAGGCTTGGGCACATGAGTGGGAAGGGGATGCAGATTCTTCACTCAAGAAATTTGTTGCTAGGTTTGAAGCATGTTGATTTAATGTTCTGTGAAAATTGTGTTTATGGAAAACAGAAGAGAGTCAGATTCCTCAGAGTTGGGAAAGAAAAGAAGAGCAAAAAAATAGAACTGTTCATACATATGTATAGGGACCTACTCAGGTATTATCTCTCAGTGGCTTTCACTATTATGTTACTTTTATTGATGATGAAATCAGAAAAACCTGGATTTATTGTATTCGGAATAAATCTGATGTATTTGATACTTTCAAGAAATGGAAATATTTGGTTGAAAATGAGACAGGAAAAAGGTTGAAGTGTCTCAGTTCAGACAATGGAGGTGAATATTGCAGTAAAGAGTTTGATAAGTACTATTCAGAGAATGGAATTCATAGGGAGAAGACAGTTCCAGGAACACCACAAGAAAATGGTGTGTGAGAAAGGATGAACAGGACAATCATGGAGTGTGAAAGGTGCATGAGATTGCATGCAGGATCGCCTTTACAATTTTGGGTAGATGATGTAGATACTGTTGTTTATCTAATAAACTGAGGGCTTTCAAGTTCCTTGGATGGTGGTATTCTAGAGGAGGCATGGACAGGTAAAAAGATAAACTACTCATTTTTAAAGAATTTTGGTTATGAAGCCTTTGTCCACATTAACAAAGAAAATAGAACAAAGCTTGAGGCAAAATCAAAGAAATGTACCATTATTGGATATGGTGTTAATGATTTTGGTTATCGCTTTTATGATTATGAAAAACACAAAATCACTAGGAGCAGAGATGCCATATTCAATGAAAAGATTTTGTGTAAGGATCAGCTACAGGAAAAGAAACAGGAAAAAGAAAACAAATAATACACAATGCTTGATGAGATCACAGAAAAAGTGAAGGTGCCTAAAAATCATAATGATCAACAGCAAGAACAAATACAACAACCACAATAGCAACAAGCACCTCAAACACCTGAAAGTGGTATTAGAAGATCTACCAGGATAAGTAGACCCCCTGAACAATACTCTCCTTCATTTTATTATGTATTATTGACTGATTCTAGTGAACCAGAATGTTATGAAGAAGAAGTGCAGGTAGAAACTAGGAAGAAGTGGGAGCAAGCCATAAAAGAAGATATGGACTCCTTATCACATAACAAGACTTGGGACTTAGTCAGGTTGCCTGCATGTAAAACAACATTGCAGAATAAATGGGTTTACAAGTTCAAGGAAGAAGATGGAGGTAGGAAAAGGTATAAATCTAGACTTGTGGTGAAGGGGTTTGAACAGAAAAAGGGTATAGACTTTGATGAGATAATTTTCTCTTGTTGTTAAAATGACTTCAATCAGAACTATTTTAAGTCTAGTAGCAGCTGAAGATTTTCATCTTGAGCAGTTAGATGTAAAGACAACCTTTCTCCATGGGGATTTGGAGGAAGAGATATATATGCAGCAGCGATAAGGATATGAGGTAAAAGGGAAGGAGAAACTAATGTGTAGACTGAAGAAGAGCTTGTATGGCTTAAGGCAGTGGTATCTAAAATTTGACAGGTTTATGTCTGAACAAGGTTATACTAGATGTAACTCTGATCATTGTGTTTATCTCAAAAGGCAAAATGATGGCAACTATATTATATTGTTATTGTATGTAGATTACATGCTTGTTGCAGATTCTAACATGCAGGGAATACATGTGCTTAAAAGAAAATTGGTGAACTCATTTACAATGAAGGATTTGGGTACTACAAAACAAATGCTTGGTATGAGAATAACTAGAGACACGGAGAATTGAAAATTAACATTGTCTTAGAGTGAGTACATAGAAAAGGCATTGAAACGATTTAATATGAAAAATGCAAAACCAGTTAGTATACCTTTGGGTAGCCACTTAAAAATAAGTAAGGAGGTGTGTCCCAATACTTAGGAAGAAATGACTTATATGTCTAAAGTTCCATATGCATCAGTAGTTGGAAGCTTATTGTGTGCAATGGTCTACAGAAGGCCTAATATTGCACATGCAGTGGGAGTTGTAAGCAGGTACATGAACAATCCAAGAAAAGAACATTGGATGGTAGTGAAGTGGATTCTCAGGTATTTGAGAGGTACCACAAATCAAGCATTATGCTTTGGTGGTTAAAGCATTGCTCTATAGGGATATGTTGATGTAGACATGGTGGGTGATAGAGATAATAGGAGGAGCACAACATGGTATGTGTTTAATGTAAGTGGAAAAACTATCAGTTGGGTTTCAAAACTGCAAAGTGTTGTTGCACTCTCAACAACAGAAATAGAGTATGTTGTTGTTATAGAGGCTAGTAAAGAAATGATTTGGTTACAAATGGTTCTGGATGAATTGGGTAAGGAGGAGTGGGACATGTTATACAGTGACAACTAGAGTGCCATACATCTTGTAAAGAACTCTGCATTTCATTCCAAGCCTAAACATATACAGCTCAAGTACCATTTCATGGACAATTGAAGTTGGAAAAGATACATACTAGCCAGAATCCTACAGATATGTTAACAAAAGTTGTAACCAAGGAGAAACTGAGATTATGCTTAGTTTCAATTGATCTTCAAGTATGATGAAGAAGATGAGAATCAACCAGGTCCAAACTGGAGTAATTGTCCAACAAATGAAGCAGCGTTGGGGTTGCTATAATCAGTTTCGAAGTGGGGGATTGTTGGGTGTAGAGCCTGCTTATCTTCTTTATTAAGAGGTATAACCACATTGGAGCCCAGTTCATAATGTGGCACGTTGTCCATGATGTTTGTGCTGTCACCCCCAATGGGGGATCGGGGGCAATGCCCCCGAAGCTAAAAATAGATGTAAAATTTACTTGTAAAATGTTGTAATTTTGTAGTCAATATGGGACGTTCATTAGGCAGAGATCTGATGGTAGAAGTTATGTTTAATTTATGGTTTTTTTCCTTAGAAGGAAAACCCTCACTATATATGAGGGAATTGTATTGTGTTTATGTAGATCTGTATTCTTAGTGAGAAAGAGAGAGGAGATTGTGTGAGAGCGAAGAGGGAATTACAATAGATCTGTTGTAGGTTGTATCTCTTTGGTTTGCTGGATAATATAAAAGGAAGGAATGGTTGTTTCTCCGTCGACGTAGCTTAAATTGGGTGAACCATGTATATCTGTGTCTCTCTTGTTTTATGTGTTTTCTATGTTTATATTTTTGCAATATATTTTATGTGTTCCATTGCTCTGTAATATATAATTTTCTAACATAATATACCATTTTATATGAAAATAAAATATCAGATAACTTTTAAAGAAGACTAGCATGTTTATCAGAACAAAGAGCACCGATGTGTTTAAGTAATACTCGCACTTGTGGCTGGCATTCCGGAAAAAAATGTTATCATATCGGTGTTCTTGTACAAAAATTCACAGATGATTTTAAAAGAAAATAGCACTAATACACCCCTATTTCTGGATTGTAGAAAATAAAAATGAATTCAACCATATTGATGCTCTTATAGCAATTACAACACTCATGCTTTTAAATACAAACCGCATTTTTGCATTAAAAAAAATTAATCGGCCCATTTTGGAATTTCAAAAATAAAAAAATATTGTATCATGTCGGTGCGTTGAAAACATTTTGTGCCTCGACAATGTCGGTGCACTTTTTCTTATAAACACAATGATGTGCTTAACTATAGATCACACCAGGTTTTCAGATAAATTCAAAAAAAACATGAATTTTCTTTCTTTCTTTCTTTCTTTTTAAATTAAAAAATGAGTGGCAATTCATTTTTTTAAATCTAATTTCATAAAGTCTTTTAAATAGTAAAAATTTATTCACTATTTCATTATTTTTCCCAAGATTTCAAGGGATTGATTTGCAAGAGAGACATAGCAGGAGCATTGTGCAACAAAATAATTCTTTGGAGTAGCAGAACTATTCAGAAGATTAGAAGATTAAAGGTATGGTGATTCACTCAAAACCCTACCTAGTAAAATTTTTATGTTTTAATGTTTATTTTTCTAATAAAAAAATTAACAATTTTTGTTAGGGTTTAATTAAAAGAGAGATCATTTGTAAGAGAGACATATTGGGAGAAATGTGGAGCAGCAAAATATTTTAGAACAACAAGAACATCATAATTTGAAAGGTATGGTGATTCACTCAAAACCCTAGATAGCAACAATTTTAAATTTTAATGTTAATTTTTTTTACAATCTCTATTACATTTTTCACAATTAAGAAAGAAAAAATTTAAAACCCTGAAGAATAAAAAATTTACTATTGATTTTACTAGTAAAATTTTTTACAATCTCTATTCCTATTTAAATTTAATTAAAATAGAAAAAATTGATAAAATTAAATACTTACCTTAAATCCTTTCTTTCTCTTGCAAAATTTCACCTAAGAGTTTAACTTCCTCTACCACATCACAATCAGGGTTTTCCATTTTAGGTATTTGAAATATAATGGGTTTACTTACTATATATAGGGCATTTGACATATAAATTAGGGGAATCACTTAATGCATTAGATCCATACCCTGTCAGCCTTCTCTGTTTTTTTAAAATGGATATATGTTTCGTCGTGCACTCTTTATAATATAATGTACCAATGTGCCCTTTGTAATAAAACACACTAATATATTATAACATTGCCATTTTTATCCATTGTATTCATCATTGCTACCAGTACAATATAACACGCTAGTGCACCTCTTCTAAATATCATTGTTAAATCATTGCGATGCATTTAGCCTTACAAATCCCAACGTCATAAGTTAAAATTATTTTAAAATTTTAATTCTCCATGTTGGTGTTGAACAATTAAATACTAAGTGTGTTTAATAGGATAAACACACTAATTACCACAACTCTTTTTGGCTGAATTTTTTTTGATTTATTTGTAAAATATATTTAATGGCACCTATATTGAATGATACATGTTATATATTGATAAAAAATGACTGTCAAGTAACAAAAATACTAATTGACACAATGATAACACAAAAAAGACACATAGAAGGAAAGTACTTTGTAAATTATTTACAAAATTAATATGTTTGAACTATATGTAAGTTTAACTAATATGTATTGATTGGTGTGTGTCATGTAGAGCCACAAAATAAAGAAGGTTGATAATATTATTTCTAATCTAAGTGCAGAAGAGCATAAAAGTCTTACAGAAAAATTGTAGAAGGATGAATTAGGTGAATGAAAAAATACCATTCAATATTAGTTTTCTTTTTTTTGAATTGTCATTAATAATATACTTAATAATACTAGATAACATGTTTCAAGCAATCTATTAACTCATATATATTTAATGTTCTACACGGAGCAACAACGAAGAAAAAGATCAACGTCATTCTAAGAAAAGAAAAATTATGGAAAATGTAAATGATGATGAATTGGTCCTTAGCTCATCTAGAGTGGTGTTGGAGGTTAATGAATGGGAGTATTCCTTTTACAAAATTATGGGGGATCTACTAGAATGAATGTATAGACATACATTCTACTTACAATACCAAAATCAATGCAATGATTCTAAGAACGAGATTATATCTAAACTACAAGAATTGTTTATGAAGAAATGGTCAACGAGACATGTTAGACTTGGAATAGAAAAAACATACAACAAAAAAAAAGAAGCATTCAAAAGGTAATATTCCTAATTGAAATGGTTTTCTAAAATTATATGTATATATTACTACAAATCATTCATTTATTAATATCCATTTTTTTATATTTAGTTTCATATATCAATATAAAAATAGTCTATTACATTTTTTAGGAAGATTATGAAAATCCCAAATGGTAAACAAGCTTATTTGTGAAACATGCCAGTAGGAATTTCCAAAAAAGTTTACAAGGAGATGGGCAAAGAAATGGACATAATTGCATCACAGGAGGAGCCATCTCAATAAAAACGGGCTTTAAATGTATATAATAGCAATTTAATTTGTACATAGAAAAAAATAATTTAGGAGTAAATATTAATTTTCAAGTATTTTATTGCAAAAAAGAAAACAAAATGGAACTCATTCAACAAATAAAATAGGACGATAAGGAAGAAAAAGGTTGATTTGAAAGTTTGTGAGTAATTGTTAATATTTCCTTATAACAACTCAAGCTTTTATTTTTGTATATTCTAAGTTATTTTACAAAGCCATCATTGAATGTATTCAAATAGGTGCTAACATACAAAGAAGAGCCATCAAAAGAATTGATTGACATTAGGTTGAATATCGGTTGTGAGTATATGTTGGCATATCAACCATTAATTGTGAAATTTGTAAGTATCTATGTTATTTTACTTCTCTGAGTTTATAATTAATAGAAGAAAAATCATTTTCATTAAATATATGATTTTTAATGGGGTTTAAAACATGCAAGAAACAATGTTTGGAACTACGCCGGCAGAAGACTTGCTGCACCAACGTATGAGACTTGGTTTTGAAACCATGTGCACAGATTATGAGTCACTTCTTGCTATGGTAAATTTGTATTCAATTTACTTGATGTATATTATTTATTTCAATTTTCGTTACTCTCACCAATGTAGATACACTCATTACACTTTATCTTTATGTTTGCAGATGGAACATGATCAATAATACAAATACAATTGATGCAATAAAAAGGAGTTCCTCCAAATAACCCAACTCATGCAAGTAGCTCGAGCATTCTAATGAAGAATGATAATCTATTTCAATATCAATGCAACACATTGTATTTTTTGAAATAATTGTCTGTGAAAATGAAACATTTTGCTTAATGTAATGGACATAGTGTCCCAACTGAAAGACAAGGGGTTACCAATAACAATACCATTTTGTATAACAAAGGGCCTCTTATTAATATATAATAAAATACATTTTAATTTATTCTATTTTGTTATCCAATGTCACTATGAAATGTTACACCACTAATTAAATATATGGATAATTAAATATTATAATTAAGAGATGTGAAATATGATAGTATAACAAATTAATCCAAACATCATATACAAATGCACTAATCAAATTTTAATTTATATGAATATTGTTATAATATATATGTCGATTTTTCGATGAATAATAAATTTTAAAAATTACAATAATTGCACTATCACAAGTTGATGTTTCCAAAAAAGAGAAAATATCATACAAAAACCTACGCGTCCATAAAATAAAAATGTGTCGGTGCATTATGTTATATAAGAGCACTATGACGACATTTTTTTTCATGACCAGTGCATTTTCAAAAAATGACAACACCGAGATGTTTATTTATTTAAGCACTGGTATTGTTCACAATTAACTCCGCATTTCATTGTAATTCTTAACACACTAATGTTTTCATAGAACTCACATGCCAGTCCTACAAAATATTATTTCCAAGTCCAATCAATTATGAAAACTGATAGCACTATTCCTTTTATATAACTAACGCACTGGTGAATTTATACAAATGATATGCATCGACACTGCATGATTAAACAAAATCACCCGTACATCAATTATTCTTTGCATGCTTCGGTGTTGTTCCTTACAAAAACACCTCGGGGCTTTTTTTATCTATTAGCACTTGTGTGGTATGTATTACATACTGGTGTTATTTGCATTCAACGCCTCAGTTTTTTTAGTTATGTATGTAGCATGATGCATTTATATATGTACTCCACCAGTGCTACTTGTTCCATGAAGAGCATCACCAAGAAAACATTTGCTAAAACTCTGACCACCCATATTTTTTCATTTGTGATGAAGTTCTATTATAATATCTACTAAAACATCCACTATCACAAATGGATGTTTTAGTGGATGTTTTTTGACATTTTTTGTCAATTTTATGACACTAAACACCTCCATTATAACCTCCCCTAGAAGGTATTTTCCTTATAGTGTGAAGAGACATATGTTGCAGTCACTAATTTCTCCCTAGTTGAGAGGGAGTGTTAAGTTTTGGTAGCTCAAGGACAAATTCACTCCTTTGTACAATCTTCCTCATAAGAAAATACCCCTCCTAGCCCTTGGAAGAATTTAATTTGGTTGAGGAAAAATATATTTTTAATATGGAAACCCACATGTGCATAGAAGGTCGGGTTGGCCCAAAAGAGAAATTGGACACCCTTCTATGGCCATAAATACAAGTTAAGTGACCCTCATTTGTCGATAAATCATTAAGAATATTCTTATTCTCTCTTATTTGATTTGCCTCACACAAGTCTGAAGTGGTTTACAAAGATTGGTTCATACAAGTCCAAAATTGCAGGGTTTGATGCTCACACATGTGATCTATGGTTTTGATTTGCAGCTGTAGGGTTGTCACAGGGAATTTTTTGTTGCCACCATAGGCATGCAGGCTTATCCATGAGGTTGGAGGATTTTAACTTCATGCAGATATACTCTCTTCGTGTGGCTAAAAATTATGGTTTAATTTCAGCAGTTAACCAAAAAGTTTGACAGTTAACTGCAAACATTGACAGTTTGCCGCAAGCTTCTGAATTAGGGTTTTGATTATTAACATTGTTGGGTTCATCTGTTGGATGTTATTTAGTCAATTTTTCTAGATAGTTTTATGGTTGAAGATATGGATCATTGTACTCTCTCTTTGCTAAACATTTTATGACAATCTAATAAGAAGAATAATTTGAAAAGGTTTTCCCCTTTATGTAGTTTTTCCCTTGTCTCCAACCAATATTCGTGTCTATATGTGTGAATGTTTTTCTTCTATTGTTCCTTTATGTTCTATTGAATTTTTGATGATATAGCTATTTATACATAATTTCATATGATATAATGTTGCTATAATGTTGTGGGGTTAATTAAATGATTAAAATGATGAAATGAAATTGTCGAGAGCAAATAATAATATAGCCCTAAGAAAATTAACATGTCTTAGTTAATTAATTAATCAAACTCATATATTCACCATGGATGACCACATTATTTGATATTGAATATTGTGAAACCTTCCTCTTAGATGGGAGGGTCCTCTACTATATAGATGTAGGATAACTCCATCATCAAAGGGATTATATCGAACTGAACTGAACATGCTTATTTTTTTCTCATGGGAGGAATATCAGGTCATCCTTGAAGTAGTAGGAAAAATTCCACCACCACATGGCATCCCACCTCTCAAAAGTCCTGTTGACCTCATAATAGTGAAAGTGAGTACCTATTTTACTCAAAATTTTTCCTTGTTCTATCATCAAATGGCTTGTGAGAATGGTTCTTCCATTATGGGAGATATGGGACCCTCTTCACCATTTACATTTAGGATTTCATATGTGATGTCTCATTTCCATAGATTCCACTCCTCCTACTTTTACAATGCCTCTTTCCTCACCTTGAGGCATAACACCATTTTCCTGTGACCCCAAGTAATTTACCTAGTATATATGTATCCCTCCTCCTATAAAATTTGTGTTCATTACAGGGAAAAGCTAAATTCCACCTATACAATTTGGGTCATTCCCACCTAGTTCCACCATATTTATGGTAACAATATCTAGGTTGGGAAAAACATCTTCAATGAATCTTCTAAGGGGTCTACACTTGTTCCCTATTAATTTGGTGGCAGTAATGTTTTCAAAGAGAGATACAATCCTTGTGATAGTTATACATTAGGACTAATTCCCTTCTATGGAGGTATCAATCACTTTGGAGGGGCTAACTTATTTGGAGGAAATTTCCCCACTAGTACCACTTTTCCTGCAATTTTTCCTACTTATGGTAGTGATTTTGTATGAAGTGGTCATTCTCTTAATGCCGAAAAATAATCCCATTAGTAGGAATCCTTTTAGGAAGTCCTTTTCTCCTTGTGGAATAGTCCTTTCACTACTAAGACTAGTCGAGGGGTCTAATATTCTAGGATTACCAATCCTTATGGTCATTATCCTTCATCCAGAAACTATGTTATGGAGAGTCTACACAGTTTTTTTGGGGTTCCATATTTACCTCTAGACCCTTTCAACCAACACCAACCTCTTTTTCTAGCATCATTTAGTTTTACATATTTTAATTAAAAACAATAATGACCCTTGATGGACTCTAATTCCCATAAAACTATTGCCCGATATACAAAAATTTGACGTAAATTTGGGACAGAACCTAACCACCCACATTGCCACCTACAATTTATGGTTTTTGTTAAAATATTTGGTGGATGATATTATGAGGTTGCTCTCTTCAACCAAACCTTGATTGGGGATGCCACTATATAGTACATTGAACTTGGTAAGGCACCCTACAATGATTATGTTTCCTGGTTAGTTTCCTTCACCACAAGAGATTGAAACATATATCCTATATACTTTTAAGAATGACAACTGTTAGAAGTCAGTCTGGTCATCCCTCTGTTAGAGAACAAAACTCTTTTTGCATTTCATGTTTAGGTGTCCCATCGCTTTCGATCACTTGCATTTCGCTAGGGGCATGTCATTGTTTGATGGAAGGGTTTGGTGTTCTTGTTTCCCTCATGCTTGTACCTGCCCGAGCTAGTTAAAATTTCTCTATGTTCATCAAAGTTCATTTCAGTCATTCATAGTCATTATTCTATTTTGGTCAAAAAGAGTTATTTTAAGAGTCTAGGTCTAGTGGTTGGTGTTCAAACATGTCAAATAATGCCCACAGTCCATGAGGATCATCAAACACATGTGAGGACATTTCTTGTTCAAAACTCTGTTTTGAGTAAGAAATTGTCAAATTCATTTTTTGTAATATTTTTCCACCATGGAGTTTTCAAAGCAAGCTCTGGTTTTCCTTTACCAAACATCAATGCCAGCATCCCTGTTAAAAATCAACCAATTTCATCATTTTGAGTCTAGAAAATCATTGAGAAAGCCAAAAGACAGAGTTTCATCAAATGACAAAGTGCCATAGTCAGAAACATTGCAAATTGGGTTTTGAAGAAGTAAAAATCAAAACCATCTCTTGTCCATATATTTCAAAACTATTTATCCCTTTGCAACAAGTGTCTTTCATAATCCAAGGGAGAAATTTTGTTTTGAAACTGCAAGAGAAAAACAGTTAGTGGAAGAGGCTGATTGTGTGACTTGGAGGCAGCGTGGCGCATATAGCAAGTGGCACGACACACATAGAGCGCGCGATGCAATGGGGGTTTTCACCCATTGTAATTTATAATGGGTGCAGCGCATATAAAGAGTGCGGTGCACTGCGTTTTGAGCGTGGCACATATAAACCCAAGCCCGAAACTTGCTTGGAATTTCACCAATTCGCCCATACCTTGCATGAATTCACCAGGTGGCCCTCATTCTTGCTGTTGCTTTGAATTTGGTGATAAGTGTGAGTGGTTTATGGGTGGTAGCATTTGAAACAAAATCTAAATCCTCCCTTTAATATACATTCAAAGGAAATTTGTTGTGGGGTCTTGACTTATTGATTGATCGCCAAGGACTCTCCCCTTTCCCCATTTCCTTTTTGTTTCCTCATTTCCTACCCCACCCCCCCCCCCCCCCCATCAAGCTCATCAATCCAACATTGCATTCAACTCCTAAAACTACTAAACCCCTATTCCCTATCCCTCCACTCATTGGTCAATGTAAACCCCAAAACCCTACCTTATAAAATCCCCAAACCCTCCTACATATCCTTGAACAAAATTTCCCCCCATAACCCCTATTCCCATCATATTATTCCCCTTCCTAACACTCCATTTTTACATTGTTTCCCTTGGTGGCATATATCATAACAACACCTAGTTTCACTACCATCATCAAAGGATGACAAATTTTTGGGCACAACACAGGTTTTTTCTCCCTGTGCGCCGCGCCACTAGCGCGACGCTTAGGATTGGGAGCTCCAAATCACAAATGGTTTGCATTTTTGGATTCAGCATGAAAAATCATGCCTACTGGTGCATGGACAAGAAGTTTGGGTAAGTTTTGAGTCCCCAGGAGGTCAAAAACACCCTAAAAATGACCTCTTTGCCCCTAATTTCACACGCAGAAAGCAGTCTTGGGAGATTGAAGTTTTGGAGGGGCTAATGGGCACCAAATTCAGAAATTCCACTTGGGTTGGAAAGTAGACAGGTAGGGTTTTCCAACAAGCATGCTTGGGTTCAATTTGAACTTCAGCAAGTGCCTCAAAATCAGCACCAAAGTAGAGCAGCGCATATAGAAATTGGCATGGCGCACAGAGGTTTTTGGCCCAATTTTTCACCTTCCAGCTCAGAAATTCGACCAGTTTGACTAGTTTTGCTTTGTGATGTTATTTTTGACTTATCTTGATGTAATTGAGTAAACATGATGTAATTTTGGCACTTAGTTACTTGTTCTAGAAGATTCATTCACCAAAGAGTGAAAATTTAATGAATGAATCAGTTTCCTACCTTATAGAGGCAAGTTGTTTTGGCTGCCTAGATTTTAATGTTTTGTTTAGAATTGGTTGAAACATATCCTAGAAGGACGAGCTCGACCCCTAGAGTCAAGGGAAGAGTTTGGCTTGTCTATATTATGTAATTTCTAAGTCATTTTCAGGGTTGGAATCTTGGGGAAAGCTTGGCACTTTATTGTACATTGTATCTCTGGATTTTTGGCTAAGGAAAGACCAGGGTTTTGCAGCACTGTTTGGGATCCATGTCGCTTTATGTTTTGATGGTGTGCCTCTCTGAGTAATTTTAAGTTTATCTAGTATTTTTTGTATCATCTTCATGCTTCTTATTCTGAATTTGAAACAAATGAGTGATTAAGGTGGAATCCATAACTGTTATGCTCTGCCTTTGAATTTGTTTAAATTTTCATGTTTTCTTCAGTTTAAGGAGAATTCTCGAGTCTCTTTTGCTCTCCTTAGCTCCTCACCTGTCTGATCTACCCATCTCACTTGTTTTAGAACATGAAAGCGATTGCCACCCTTGCCCCAATCAGACCTTTGCAGAAACTGTGCCTCATGCCTGAGCCCAAAATTGCTTTTCCCATTTTTTCAACAAAACCCTTAAAAAACCAAATCAAATCCTTTGCACTTAATACCTAGCCTAATATCAGTTGCAAATTTAGTCATATCGAGCCCCATTGCTTGTCTTTTGCCTAGATTGACCCGGAGAGAGCCCTCTCCTGTCCTCGTAGGGCTAGCTACAAGGCTAAGCGTGGTATGATGTGGACCTAGACCCTTGTCTTTTCAACCTGAGACAAATCTAGTCTCTAAAAACACCTCTACCCACGTATTTGACCATATTCATGAGTGGAGGAAACATAAGTGGTTGATTAGGACTAGGATTACTCAATAATTTCTCAAATATTGGTTCACCATATCCTTTCTACCTTAGGCTGCTAAGGATGTAGCTATGGTCGAGGTAACTATAAAGGATCAAACCATCATACAAACTAACACTAAAAGAAAAATATATTATAGTGGCAGTTTTTGTGGGGTCCCTTATAAACATAGCGCAAAAATATATTTGTACCGGAGGTCACAAGCGGAGGTGGGTGGGCAGATGTTTTATTAGATGTTTCTTTGGTGGTGCATCTAAATTATTCAAGCTCACTTATGCTTTATTATCCATACACACACGAGAGCTGCATATACCATGGTGCACCGTAGATCTTTCTTTTTTAAAATAAAAAACCTTGGTGTGCTAAATATCAAAATGCACTTGTGCTTGAATATTCGCTACCACCAGACTCCTTCATATAGTAAATTGTACCAGTCTTATTCAATAATGACGTCCTAGTGCGTAAAAAATATAAAAACACCTTAGGGTATCTTATAAAGCATATTGATAGATGATTTGTTATTTCTAAAAAAACACTGGTGTTATTGTAAAACCACAACATGCATGCATTACGAGTAACGTAAAGCCCCAGGGCATCTTAATAAATTGCCATGATAATTTTTAATTTAAAAAACGTCAAAGTTGTTTGGATATAGCCTGCCCCGGTGCACTTCGCGGAACACACCATAGAAGAGTTAAATAAAAAACTCCTCCTCGCCATAATTTTCATTTTTAGCATCTACAGTACAGGAGAGATTTGAAGCACCGATGCCACTCTTTTCCTATGAAAATTCCCTAATGTTGGTGCTTCAATTTCTCACCACTTTTCAGTATCATGTTCACGGTTTGAGTTTCCAATTTTTTCAAACGGTTGAGTTTTTGTTTTCTCCATTACATGTCCACAATGCCTCCCTGACGACCAAATGTCTAGTTAATCTTTATTTTTGTTTTTAATTTAAGTTTGTAGTGGATTAGAATTGCAAATTAGGTTTAATTTCTCATTGTTTTCGTACAAAAAAATTTGACATGCAATGCACTCGATATGTTTGGCTTGCACTGGGAGAGGAGCACCCTATAAATTTACAGGGTGAACCATGATTCAGTCTGTCAACATAAAAACCATCATTTTGTTAGTGAATTTTATAAATATAAATGCACCAAGGGAGATATGACATATTGTGTGTCGGTGTGTCACTCCTGGTGCATTTATATTTACCAAATACACCGCAAATAAATATTTGAAAACATTCCTATAGCTCGGTGCGTCTAATAAGTTGAATGTACCATACTGGTGCCAATAGGTTATATGTGTACATTGGTGCAGAAGTATGTTGCATCGCTATGAAAAGATAAATTTCCAAAACACCCATGGTGTGTCATACTATTATGTGCACCTTCACTAGCGCAGTTATAGTTGAAAGTGCACCGGTGTCTGTGCATGACTGTGTTTTGAACACACTTGTATTTTTTTTTTTCTAAATTGAAAGTTATGTTCCCATAGTTATAAATACATGTTTCATTTAATAAAAAAAATTGTATTTTATGTGTGAGGCTGATGTATTTTATATGTAAATCATGTAGTATAGATGTCAGCAAAGGGATCAGTAAGCGAACTCATACAATTTGGTCTAACTGTGGTAGGCAAGAGAGAGGGAGAGGTATTTATACCCTCTCCTTGTTACTCCAGTGACCTGGGTGCTCTTAAGGAATGTAGGACTCCTCAAGTAATATGAGGAGGGTTCATCCCTAAAAGCGCATTTTTTCCTATTGCTGCATTTGATCTGCTGATGGAATGTCGAGTAGTAGACTTTCTGTGTTGGTCTTGAGTTGTGGTATAGGGCCACAGAGGAGGACATATACCTTATCACTGTCCTATCAAGGAGAGGGGAGGATTTTCCCTGGTTCGTTGATGTCCCCATGGTGTTGCAGTTGAGGGTCAACTTGCATACACTCAGAGATATGTTGAGCCTCATGTGGTCCCTCCATGATATTTTTAGGTCTGTGGTGGACAACTACAAATTTCTTATTTTGCTACAAAGGAGGCTACGTTCCTCTCATTATTAGTTATCATCATTGTACAACCTTGTGGTGATGGGAAATACATTAGTTTCCTCTTTTGTATTATGTTGATTCTTTGATTCAGGTGCCACGTTGCATCAAATGGTCTACCATTTCTTCAGGTAGTTTTGCATTACTTGAAATACATGTCGTGCATTGTTGAAACAACACGGAGAGACCTTCCCTATTTCTTTTGAGATTTTTTGTTTATTTTTAGAGAGGTTTTTGGAGATGGCACCTACATTGGATCATCATTCTCTTAGACTGATTACTGAGGCCCATATGTGCATGTGGGGGAAAATGATGCCCAATAGGGGCATGCGAGAGGTTTCGTTCAGGATTTCAGAAGAGGCACTTGTGCTACTGTCCAGTGTGGATGACCATGTGTTTGTCGTGTTAGGGTATTCGTATAAGGCAATTGATTGGAAAGGGTGTCCCAACATCTTATTCACATTGACTGAGCCTCCAGACAATGGAGGTAATATTAGTATTTTATTTAAGTTAATCTAGTTTCATTTTCTTGTTTTAATGAATTAGAATAAAATTTATTATAGCACATTCTATAACTTGCTTTATTAAGTTTTTTAATGAATTTGTCTAGTTATTTTTATGTACTATATATTTTGTAGGCATTATCTCATCTAATGGGGAGATGGGCAAGGCCGAAGAGGGTGAGTCACATCCTAAGGGGTTGATGGGCATCCGGGGGTGGAGGATTTTTATGCGCTTTCGGATGGACTACTATGATAGATTTTCCAGAGTTTTGGTTCAGTAGGGAGTCTATGCTACAAGGAATTGAAATATCAATGCAGATGGGATGTTCATGGATCTCTATAAGGATTGTCTACAAGATTTGATGTCTCTTATGCAGCATGTCATCAGAGATAATACTTTACTGGCAACGATGGGAGTTGCAGGGCATCATGCGATAGCACATCCATCATATGAGGGTGGTAATCATAATGATGAGGGTGATGATGATGATTATGATGATGAGGGTGATGATCATGATCATTATGATAAGAGTGGTGATGAGGATTCCTCTGGTGGTGCAACTTCATCAGATCATGGTGGTCAGGGTTTCGGTGATCCTTTTGGTAGTACAAATGCTCATTAGTCACCTGGTGATGATAATATTCCAAAGCTAGAGGATGCACCATATGCTTCTCCTGATAGAGCAAACCAAACACCTTCTAATCCTACAGACCATCCACTACCTTCTACTACAGAACAACCACCTCTTAGTCCTCCACCTCAGTTGAATTTGACAAATCAACTTCAATAGGAAGTAGTTGACCATCCATTGTCTTCTACTGCAAACCAAGTTGCAAGCACTAGTACTTCGTCTATTGTATTAGATATCTGATTCCGCATATTTGACTTCTTCATGTATTTATTTGAATTCTTTGTGTGTGTGTGTGTGTGTGTGTGTATGGTGTATTTTTTTTCTCATGTTTATGTACTTAATTTATATGTTGGTGTTGACATGTACATTGTTAGACAATGTTAGATATGTTCATTTAATGTGCTTGCAGATATATGTGTACGTGATAACAGTTATGTGACATGAGATTTATATTAATTTGAGGATGTGTGTGGTGATGATGTTAGATTACAATATTTGGTTTTTGTTTGATGTGATCATGATGATGATGTCCTGTTACATTATTCGATTTGTGTGCTAGATAATGATGTTTATATGTTCCATTAAAAGTGTATATAATTATATGATGGTAGTTAATTTGAATGTGTATCTTAGATGATGTTTATGTTCATTAAATGATTATCATCATGATTTTTATTTTTATGAAACAATGTTTATTATAGATTATGTATTGATGAATTTATATCAAACTTTTATATATGAAATTTCATGTAAAATGACTTACTTTAAAACAATGCAAAGATATTTTTATAAATTACAAAGTTTAGTATGGTTGAAATTATGATTGTAAAATTATGATAAATATTTTTCTATTGCTTTGATATTTCATTGATATTCAATCCAACTTAATTAGTAAAATATTTCAATAGTCACAATGATAAAATAATTTAGTTAGTTCTTATATAGAGGAAAATGTGTAACTCATTGAATTTTTAATATAAAATATTATCAATAATAAATTATTCAAAAATAAAACTAAACTAATTCAATATTGGTTTATAAAATTCAATCTATTGTTAAATTTAGAAAACTTTAGCCATAATTTTTTTACAATCTGCAACCTAGATTCATCTTATCTTTGGATCTACCAAGGGTCCAGGATCAAATCTCTTGAGATGCAAACATATTTTTGAGTGAAAAGAGATTTGAGCCCGTTAGGCGTATGGTGGATCTACGCAGCTGGTATAAAATATATGTAGTTGAAATTGAAATATTTTATTTACAATTCACATTCTCCATATTAAAATGTTAAAATATGTTGCCTTTTTTTGTTTTTCATGTATGTATACATTTAATTATTTTTATTATTAATATTTTCTAAAATATTACATATCAAATCCATATTAAACATTACAAATTTTACAAATATCTGTCATACATTAAAAATAAACTAATAATGGAATAAGAATTATCTCAATATTTCTCATTAAAGTGAAAATATAAGAAAATTTTCAATTTAAATTACTTTATGTTTCACTATATAAAGTATCTATAAAATTATGTTATTTAATAGAGACGAAATATTTTACATATCTTTGTTAGTAAAATATTTTGTTATAAATATATTTTTGTTTTAAATACACATGTAAATGGAACATAAAATGAATTACACATAATGTAATATCAATAATACTATTTCTTGTCATGTGAAAGAATTACATTTTTCTTTGTAGTAAAAAGTAAATTATATTTTTTTATTCATTGCATTTCTTCCTCATAATGTGAGCTAAATTATTTTTTCTTACTTTCAGTTAAATTATCTTTATATAAAGTTATATAAGATCAAGGTGTAAATTGAAGTATTGTAATTATGACCAACATTAATTTCTTTTCTTATTACTATTTTTAATTTGTTAATTTCAATTATTATAATACTATTTTTAAATTTAATGTTTTGTGACAACATCTGTCCCATAATGAGTTGTAGATTGCCTCTTGGCGCAATTAATTTAGATTTATTACAACTTAAAAAAAAAAATCTATTTTTATAAAATTTATTCTATTATTAAAGTTATGATATTTTCAAGAAATTTACATTTAATGTTTATAGCAACTCTTATTAACTTAAATTAAAAATTTCTCTCTCTAAAGATGAGGATAGAAAAATGTAAAATAAGGCTTGTGATCAAGTTACTTGTAGTTGGGGATTTTTTCTATTGGAAGTTCACTCTTAAAGAGGCAAGTGGAATTTTTCTAGTAATAAATATATAACATTTTGATGTTATTATGGTTCTTTATTTTCTATTGTACTGGTTTAAATTTAATTATTTTTAATAATAAATATGAGTTAAGTAATGCAGTTTAAATAACATAAATTAAATTATCATGAGATATTCACTAAAATTTATGTTTTTCACATTTCTCCTAGCTAATATTACATCATGTTCACAATGATAAAGACATGGCTACATTAAATAATTTAGTTGCAAATACATAAAAAAATATATATTTATTTTACATATATAGACACGAAACAAAAATGCATCACAAAGTCTATTTGAAACTAAAACAAATGCCTCTTAATCACCATCACAAATGTGGTGTGCTTGGTATGTTTTGATCACACCAATGCTATCATATTTACCCAACGCCACCTAAATAATATATAAAAGTATAGTTATATATCGATGCATTCAATAACATGAACTCTCGTGCAAAAATTGTATACGTGCACACCTGTGCAAACTTGTGACACATCACTATGAAAATTAAAGTTTGTGAACCAAAAACAGTCTGTCATAGGTATATGTGCATTGTCTATGGTGTGGTTGTGTTTTAAAGAGTACAAAAGTTGGTGCATGACTCTATTTTTGCCCCATAGATAATTTTGTTTTATTTTATTGAAAGTTACGTTTCCGTATTAATAAATAGCTTTTTTCATTTAATAAAAAAAAGGTGTATTTTATGTATGAGGTTGATGTATTTTATATGGTAATCATGGAACAGAGATGTCTGCAAAGGGAGAAACAACAATTGGAAATAATTAGTGAAATAATGAAAAGAAAAACATACAAAAATAGTATAAATGATGAAATAACACAAGGACATATCACTCTCAGTTGTCATATCCTTGATTATATTCCTCCACACTTGGCATGATAAGATTGTTGTTCTAGAAAAAATGTTTGGATCTATGTTCGTGTCTTAATATGAACCACCAATCCCTGTCTAACACATCTAGGTAAAAAACACCTAGTTACAGTGTATTGGGAATACATAAGGTTCCTTAGATTCATTTCACATCTTTCTAGAGTTGATAGATATCAACCCACTATCATGATCTTCCTTTACATTATTATGATCAAAGGTGTCCCACCACTTGCACCTAAAAATAACACATTGGAATGAAGAGAAGTCCACTTGAATGATCTCTTGTATCTTCCCAATGTAACCTAATGTCTCACGCATTAGTTTTTTATCGTGGTGTCTAGCATGACTAGATTGGTCGATCTCAACTTCCACTCCATAGTCTTGTCTCATGTATCCATCATCAACATCCTCCATGTGAAAATGATGTCCATGTGCCCACATATATGGGAACAAATGTGCCTATAAAAAAGTGAAAAAATTACAGTGTCATATGTCTAATAACCATAATTAAAAATCTATATATATATATATATATATATATATATATATATATGTGTGTGTGTGTGTGTGTGTGTGTGTGTGTGTATATGCTACAATTTAAAGGTGCAATATGAAGTTAAAACTATACAGAAAGAGATTATAATTACTGAGTTGTTACACCCAGTCCCTATGTCTAGGGCATCCTCTTCAACATGTAGGTAATGACCAGATGCACCATATTTCTCTCTAACTTGATCATTAACCCAACTGTTAGGGAATGTCATTGGCATATTTTCTTTTAAATGATTAGGATAAGGCACTCTTCTACTATTCAACTGTTTGAATTATTTATTGTCATTATCCAGTTTGCTTGTCTTCTCTTTGTACAATGTGACCCATGGTTGTGTCACTTCCATATTGTAAAGAATGAACTTATTGATGGCTTCAATTTATGAATTCATTAATGAAATCAAACCAATATGTCTATATATATATATAGTATGTATGAGATCAAAATATGCATTAATATGAAGTTTAGTGTGAATATTTATTGTGTAGTAATTTGACAAACGATAAGCTTGCACTTACTCTTTATCATGTGCCTCTTTCCATTCATTTCAAGAATCTCCCCTTCTATTTTTTCTTCATCCATATCATTGTCAGAATTGCCACACTTGGTGTGTTTTCGATCCAGTTGATGTACTCACTAGCATAGTAGAAAGAATCATATGATATATACCCCTCTGCCAAAAACCCCTTAGGTTTTTCCCTTTGTTGAACAAAAACTTTCATTTTCTTCATGTACCTCTCTAAGAAGAACATCCAATGACAAGAAACAACCCCAGTTAATTCAACCTCATATACTAGGTGAATTAGAAGATGAACCTACAAGTCCATGAAACTTGTCGACAATTCCTTCTCAAACATACAAACAATCTCAACTATCTCTTGACGCCACCATGGAATGTTAGCCATATGAATCTCATTTGACGTGATCCAATGTACAAATGAAAATAAGTCAGATATGGCACATCATAGGTCTTGGGGAAAGTCATGGTTCAGACAACCACACGCGAGTAGAGGACAATGACACTGCACAGTAAATAGTAAATTATACAAAAAATAATTATAAAATATCCCATTACATAAAAATAAAAAAATATTGAAATCATGTTTTTGACATACGTACTCTTTTAAAGTTCAAATAGTCATGCGATTTCAACCCCGACAAATGGTCATCCATAATGAAACAACATTGTAGTGAAGACCCATAACCCTCACATTCATTATAACTTCCTTTGCTAAGGAAAGATCATTTTGCTTTAAAATCCATGAGACATCACCTTCTTTGAGAGACCATGAGGAGCCATTCTCTCCTCTAGTTTCTTGTCATAGCCAATATTTATTTTTAGATCTCTACTAACAAACAATGTGTCAGTTTCATTCAATGATATGTGCCTCCATAAAGAAGATGAAACATTTTTAAATATATGTAGGGGATCTAGTATGTGGGAAATCTTAAGTTTCTCCCAATATGGGAGATCATAAAAGACATATTTCCTTTTCATCCCAATGGGAAATTTCTAAACATAGTTGTCGAAGAAATCTGGATCTTCAAACATAGGCTGCTGATTTGAATCGAATATTTCTACAAACTCCTTACCTTTCTCTATCTCATATTTTCTAACCATCCAGTTGGTCTCATTATTGCAGAGCTTTGTGTTCTCTCTAGTTTACCATTGAAACTATATGTTTCTGCTGTGTAAGGGTGTTCTTCTTGGATAAATACCCTGGAGAAGTCATACACTAACTTTTGTAGGTGCTCGGACCACGTAGCCTTCAGAGAAGTTCCACAACATTTACATCCATGATACCATTTGGTTACAAGGCATGTGAAATTATTATATACAGGTCGACACACTAGCAACCATGAAGATCTGAACAATTACAACAAATTCAATTAATATTCAAAACAATATTGTTACTAAAGAAATCAATAAGAATATAGTTTACACGAGCAAACTTCTAAGCCTGGATAATCATGTATGGTGTAAGCACATATGCCATACAATGTAAAACTCCTCTCTTTGGTGATGGGTCTTGATACATCATACACATATATCCATTCCCATAATTCCTTAAATTCATTCACCAATGGTTATAAGTAGAAATCCATATTATTTACTTTTCTTCTACTAAGGACTATGAGAGACAACATAATATATTAGTTATTCATGGAAAACCGTGGGAGGATATTATTAAATATCACTACTAAAGGAAAAACATAATAGCTGGTGTTTTGGATAGAATATGGGTTGTCGCCATCCATGGCTATGCTGAGTCATAGAGTTCGTACTTCATGCTTGAATTTTTTAAGCCATGTGTCCTTTATATTCTTCATGGTTATTGAATCTGTTGGGATTCACATAACTATTGAATCACTTCTGTGTGAGGCATGTCATTGTTGCCACATAGCTAATTCTTTTCAATGAAAGTCTTTGAATCCTCAGGATTATAGGCACACGCCTCAAAATATTATGAGGAGGACCATGTGATTTATCTGTTTCTTTTGAACTGTTGTATCTATCATGCCCACATTTCAGGCATATCCCTTTTTCTACATGCTATATAGGATACAATCATTCATACATGTATAATATCATATATCCTTAACACCCAACATTTTCAAAAATTGTTTGCCTCTTCACAACTATCCTAAAATACATTTTCACTTAGAAGAACCTTATATTTGAATATGTTACAGTTAGTGGGGAATATAATTGTACAATGCCAATATTTAAAATTCATAAATCAACCATTTTTAAATTTAAATGTCTGACAAAATATAAGGAACTTGATCGATCATGCAAGTCAATTACCTCAATATTGTCAAGAAACATGCATTCGACATGCCAACATTTTCTTTCACATTGTATAACAATGTCGTTGTCCCTAGCTGAGTAGACTTCGACTTGCTACCAAGTCCAAAGAGAGGTGTGGTTGAAGAATATTTCAACATTTTGAATAAGGTATCAGTGATATGAGAATCATCCTCTAGTTCATCATTCTAGAATGCATCTAACAACATAGCCTCCATGGTAGTCATATCCATCAGTAATCATCCATACCAACCTACATTTTATTGTTTCCATTACCAACTTATGATGAAGAACTACTATTGTTGTAGTCATTCCTGATTGGTGAATATGGACATAGTGGGAATTGAATAGGTGGTTGTTTGAACCATTCTTTATATGATTCCTCTCTGAGTATTTCTCTTAATGCAGTCTTCTCTCGATTTGATGTTGTAGTGGGGTACACTAGTAGATTGTAGGTGGGTAGCTCATCATCACTAGACTCCTAATTTCAAAAAATATTGAAGGCCATTAGTACAGTATCAATGACATTAGTAACCATGGCAATGGAATTGTTTTGTTAAAATTTCAGTAAACCAAAACATTATTACCATCATTGATCGAGGATTGTAGCTAGAAGATGTCATGTTCTAATTAGCATGGTGAATAAGTTGTCCATTTTCATCTACCAACTACTCATGATATGCTCCTCCTGATAAGAGCTTTTGACGTTTTGGAAAATAATATGGAGTAATATTTTCTACATATGAACTCGATTCTAAATCTAGAACCATCAAATAATTTTCATACATTTTTATTCAAAATGGCATAAATTAAAAAAAAAATCATTTAAATAATCGAAATATAAATAAAACTTGAAATTAATAAAGATGGAAAGGGAGAAATCCACGAAGGACTTTGATCAACAATATGGAATGAGTTGGAATTTGAAGAATTGGCCATTTGATATTATTGATTTTTTTTCCATGTACTTGAGAAAAATTAGAAATAAAATTTTGTGTGAATATTTAAAATTAATCTCTAAAATCATATAAGCACAATTTGAATTTCAATATAGTTTTGAAACCATTTTTCAAGAACAAGGAAACTTGATGCAGAAAATATATACTATGAACTACTCTAATTCATGTAGATGTGTACTAAAGGATACTTTGAGATTAATATGTCATTTTCTGTGGAAATAAAATTTTAGATAGCTTTTAAACCGAATTGATGCACTAATCAGAATAAATTGAACTGTTCTGTTTAAATAATAAGAGCATCGGGGAATTTAAATATTACCCACATTGGCTTCTAGCATTTCGAAAAACTAAAAAATAAGTTATCGAATTAGTTCCCTTACACACTAAAAACACCATTATGTTTAAATAAAACACAAGACTAGTACACAACTATTTCCCGAATTTAGAAAATAAAAATGAATTCAACCATCTCGGCGCTCTTTTAAATATAGACCACATCATTGTGTTAAAAAAAAAAATCACACCATTGCAGGATTTCAAAAATGAAAAAAATTGAATCATGTTGGTGCGTTGAAACAATACAACACCCCAAAAATGTCGGTGCCCTTTTTATTTAAACACACTAGTGTGCTTGACTATCAAAGGCACTGAATTAATAAAAAAAAAAAAAAAAATTGAAATTCAAAAACAATCATCAATTGAGTTTTTTAAATCTAATTTCATAAAGTCTTTTAAATAGTAAAAGGTTATTCACCATTTCATTATTTTACCCCAAATTTCAAGGGAGTGATTGGTAAGAAAGATATACCACGAGCAGCAACAACCTAATATTTTGGAACAACAGAACTATTCACAAGATCAAAAGCTAAAAGGTATGGTGATTCACTAAAAACCTACACAGTAAGTTTTAAATTTTGATTGTTTATTCTACTAATTAAAAAATCACAATTTCTATTAGGGTTTAATTAAAAGAGAGATCACTTGGAAGAAAATATCAAATCAGAGATGCAAAATATTTTGAATCCACTGAAAGACCAGAAGTTGAAAGGTATGGTGATTCACTCAAAATGTTGGAGGGAAAGAATCTTAAATTTTACTGTTAAAATATTTTACAATTTTTGTTAGATTTATTAACATTTCAAAAAAAAAAGAAAAAAACACTGTATAATAAAAATTTACTATATATTTTACTCGTAAAAATTTTGACAATCTCTATTACTATTTAAACTTAATTAAAATTCAGAGAAAAACAACAAGAAAAAGAAAAAAGACAAAAATATCAATACTTACCTTAAATCCTTGCTTTTTCCTAGAAAGTTTCGCATTAGAGTTAAAATTTCTCTACCACTTCATAATTGGGGTTTTTCAATTTAGGAATTTTATATTTAATGGGTTTTTATACTTACTATACATAGGCATGAGATTTGGTTTGAAAGAATGTGTATAATTCACAAGTCATTTCTTGCAGTGGTACATTGTTTTTCAATTTACATTGATGTATATTATTTATTTCAATTTTCATTATTCTCACCAATGTAGATACACTCATTACACTTTCCTTTTATGTTTATAGATGGAACAAAATCAAGAAGATGAATAGAATCGATGCAATCAACAAAAAAATCCTCCAAATAACCGAAGTAACGGAAGTAGCTCAAGCACACAGTAGATCCAATGAAAAATGATGATCTATTTGGATATCAATGCAACCTGTTGTATTTTTTCAAATAATTGTTTGAGAAAATCAAACATTTTGTTTAATGCAATCATCAACATAGTGTCCCAATTAAAAAAAAAGGGGTTACCATTAACAATCCCATTTTGTATGATAAAGAGAATCATATTAATATATAATAAAATACATTTTAATATATTATAATGTGTTATCCAATGTTGCTATGAAATTTTACACCACTGATTAAATATATGGATGATTAAACATTATAATGAAGAGATGTGAAATATGATAATATAACAAATTAATCCAAACATCATATACAAATACACTAATAAAATATTAATTTATATGAACATTGTTATAAGATAAATTTCATTTTCTCAATGAATAATGAACTTAAAAATTTACAATAATCTCACTGTCATAAGTCAATGTCTCCAAAAAATAGAAAATCTTATAAAAAACACCAATGCATCCATAACATAAAAGTGCATCGGTGCTTTACTTTAAATAAAAGCAACGTTGTTATACAAAATCTATGACTGCGTACAAAAGTGTATTCCCTAGGCCTGGTGGACTAATCTAGAACAACACAAAGCAAAGGGAACAATGTACTCCTTCAAGTAATTGAATGATGGGATGAAACCTACCTGGAATCTCCTGTAAGCTTTTCACCTTCCTCAGCCTATATGCTCTAATCCTAGCTCTGATTGCTATAATTACAACCTGGACAATCAAATAACGCAAGAGAGAGATATAGAACATCTATGTAGCATAATCCAATCACTTCATTCAATTAACCAACATGGTATTGAAATACATGAAATAATAACATCATATATAAGACAACAATCTACTCTTTGTATTAATACAAATGGAGAGAATTAGAACCAAAAATATGACTTGATCTTGTAGAAGAGCTCCCCAAGTTGACTTGTTATTTTCTTGCCAAAAAATATGCCTCTATGTCACCATAATTCATGGAATAGTGACTATCAAAGAAACAAAATGAGGGTATAACCAATCTTCAAAATCCAACCCCTTGCCTATGGATGGTTGTAAACATATAGATGAGGGAGGTAGTTCATGAATTCTTATCCATTTACCAATCTAGGCTTGAGATCCACTTGATATGGGAGGATGAGATCAAGGGATAAGAGGTGAAAACCCCAAGGTAGGATAGGATAGAGTTTGATACTTTCATTCAAGTTAAATAGTTATAACAACTCCTAGAAGCTTATACAAGAGGAAGCTTTGGGATTCTTTTTATTTTTCTAGAATCTATAGAATCAACGTGCCCCCAACAAGGGACAACCTGCTGGTGATCAACACATGTGCATAGAGGGTCAACTTGGTGATTGACACTGGCCCCTAAAGGTCCAGGTTGCATTGGGCCTTAAAAGCTTGGAAACTCAATGATCAAGAGCATAAACTTAGGGATTTGGCAGAGTCATTCTTAGGGATTTTTGTAGGGATGATGAAAATATGTGAAAGGATGTGAATTGGTCCTATTTGAAGGCTTATTGACTAGATGTGACAAAATGGCCTATAACAGATTGACCCTAAAGGGACAAGTTAGAGATGGAAACTGATGACTGAAGTGATTTACCTTGTGACAAGTTAGGATCAAGAACAACTGGTCCAAGGCATCGTCTGTCAGAATTCATTTACATCATGAGGAAGGCATACCCATAACCAAAACAGAAGATAACATTACATGTAAAATGAGAAAAATGCATGTCCACAAATGAATGATTCCTGACCAATGACTGGATGACTATCTTCATGACCATAGCCATCAAACATTGTGATCCTGTATTAATCCTAAAATTGCAACTTGGATGGTTGGAACTAGATCTGGGAACTTCAATCTCATTCACAAGATCATCTAATGTGTGAGTCTAACCATGTGAATCAATGAGATAAAGTAAAACATGGTAGACACCATCTGATTACTGATTAATTATGTAAATCATTAACATATGAGAGAGAAACCACCGATGATTTTAATGGATCTCAAGGTATTCTAGTACAATCAGTATGGTGTGAATGAATAAGTTGATGTTGAACACCACACAAAATCTTTTCGTCGAAGGCAAATGATGTAAACCTGTCACTGAGAGTGAGGAAAATTTCCATTGATATATGCAAGCACCAAGGTACCAAAGGGGTGTTTCCAAGCCAACTTCCTGGGTAATGAGCTAATTTCGACAGGAAGAGATCCATCACATGAGAAAAATTGATGTATCAAACATCAATGACATGAAACGGGTATGGTTATTTGAGACAAAATTATCAAAATGATGTTGATACAGAGCTGGATTAGGAATTGAAAACATGGACTAAAGGCTTAAGAGTATTGTACCAAATTTCGATTGAATGAATTCTCTTGAACACAAAGGCGACACTAAAATGGAGTTTCCAACATTGACACAAAACCAAAACGAAGGCTTTGAAAAGGTATGATAAACCGAAAGAAAATTAGATTTCTCAACCCAACAAGCATGGAGATGAAGTGGAAGAGTGCCATGTTCAAGAGCAACTCACTACCATTAATAAGTGGAGTATTCCATTTTCCCAATTTCCGCAACCATTATTGATGAGTACCTCTTTATATTTTACAATATCGAGGAGGATAACATATGCTTGATTTATAAGTTCATGCTTCGGATCAATTCCTCTAAAAATATTTAACAAACCCAAAGAATGAGTGGTTTGGTCCCATCATGATCAACGAGTCCATCATTGTTTGATGTTTTTACGAGTCCAGTGAAGGTGAAAAATCGACATATTTTTCATGTTTAGAGAGTTTTAAAAAAAATCGAAAAAGAAAACTCCAAAGGTTCATTTTCATATATAGCCTCTTGAGTCTGAAAAGGTAGAAAATGATACTCAGGAGAACCTCTTAGCCATGTTCGACTAAGGTATTCATTTTTCATAAGTAGTTTATCTTAATCTGGAATAGGGTTAAACTTATATTGATTATACATCTTTTCATTTATTTTAACGAGTTCAAAAAGACAAGGGCTCGATAATATTTTCATCTTTTTGGAGTTTGAAAAGAGTTGAAAGAGGACTCCTCCTAGAGGAACGAGTGGTATAAAGGGGTAGAAACCAGTTACTCTCATGATGGAACTGCTTAAAACATGTAGAGGTCAAGAGGCTGGCTAATAAGAGCACTCATCGCAGATGTTCCCAGGAAAGGAAAAAAACCAAGTGAACATTTATGATTGGAGAAGAAGATGTTCATGATGGAATGAGAAAAACAAAGCTCATTAGGAAAAAATACGTCGATAAAAATGGAAATCGCGAGAGGTAAAGTGGGAATGGTTTCATTTTTACAAAATCTTGAAACATGGGAAACTATGCTTGAAATTGGTTCATTTTTACACAAGATTTAAATAGAGAAAAACTATGATTGAAATAAATTTTCATGCCCCCAACATAATGACTCAATTCTAGGTATGTGTCACCCAAGATTCATTTCATTCACCTAAGTAGACTACTCGTTACTAAAAGGTGGATGGAATGAGGGTTCATTTATGAAATTAAGTGAAAGAATCTACTGGGAATTTACAAGATCTAATCAATGACTCAAATTGGAAGGGGATCTTTTTCATTTTTTAACGAGTTTGACATAATAAAAGAACTCTTCTCATCGACCTTGTTTCATTTTTTAACGAGCTTGACACAAGAAAAGGAAGTATGCTCTGGAAGCTTGTTTTATTTTTTAATGAGCTTGACACAAGAAAAGGATTTCTGTTAAGACACCTTGATCATGACTTCCAAAAGACCATGGCTTCCAAGAGGATCTCATTAGAAGGGAGAAAAATGCTCTAGAAGTCATCAAAGGATCCCATAGAAATATCAAACTCCAATGCCCCTAGTAAATGATGCACTACATCACCTACTAGATAATCAGTAGTCACGGGCATGGAACAGGTTGCCACATAATTATTCTATGGTAGGGAAGATACCACTTGCATATAAGGACCATTTAGGGAATTTGGTTTATCATGTTAGGTTGTGCTATATTCTTTCCACAACTAGCTGCCCTGTTTAACTGGGGGTTGGATTCCCCCCTTCGTTGTGCCGATTGCACAGTGAGGGGGTCATAGGGAGTTTGAGGGGGGTGGGTAGCCCCCTTCTATGGGGGGAATTTTTTTTGGGACTCTATATTAGGTGGGACGAACCTACCTATGGTTTTGTGCATGGTTTTATCACAAAGTTTTGGGTGCAATGATTTTTCGGTCCATGGCATTGGATGCTTTGGCATGTATATATATGTATTGTAAAATTGAAAGGAACATAATGAAAAATCAAGCAGGTACTCCCCATTTTGGGATGCAGGGGAAAATCTCTATGTATATGTGTTTTATGTGTTATGCTCTCACATTGTTTATTTTTTGTTCTTAGAATTCATATGTAGGTAATTTTTGTATGGGGTTAAAACCAACATTTGTTATCGGAGTTGTTTTGGCTTCAAGGGGATTCCTTTGTTGCTAAGGGGTTTTGATCAGGCTTGTGGTAGACCCTGTTCAATGGGAGATCTGCAAGATCAATTCTGGTGGTGAAAGAATATGGTGAGCAGTGGAAAGATAGAGATCGAGAAATTTAATGGTCCGAGTTTTGAGTTGTGGAAACTCAAGATGGAGGATTTGCTGGTGGATAAAGATCATTGGATTGCGGTAGATCCATGTACTAAACCAACGGGAGTGTCCGATGAAGAATGGAAGAATTTGGATCAGAAGGCAAAGAGCACAATATGATTGTGTGTCCTAGCTTCAATATTGTTGAATGTATCAGGGGAAGCTACGATGAAGGCTTTGTGGGACAAGTTAGGGACTTTATACCAATCTAAGTCCTTGGTGAATAAAAGTTTCTTACGGGAAAAGTTGTATAACCTGAGGATTAAAGATGGAGACTCAATGACAGAGCATTTGAACACATTTAACACTGTGGTAAGTTAGTTATTATCTATTGATATTAAAATTTTAGATAAAGATAAGTGCATTAGTTTGTTGTGTTCTCTACCAGATTCGTGGGATAGTCTAGTTATTACAATAGGTAGTAATGCAACTGCCTTACATTCTGATGAAATAGTCTCATCCTTACTGACAGAGGAGATGAGACGGAAAAATATGGAGAGCCAAAATGGTGATGGCTTATCTATACGAGGATGGTCCCAAAGCAGAAAAAAAAAAATGATCAAGTGGGAGATTTAAATCTAGAGGGAGATCTAAATCTCCAGGAAAACCTCTAAAGGTGGTGTGCTGGAAATGTGGAAGGGAAGGGCACTACAAAAGGGACTATAAATCTATATCTCCTTACAAAGAAAAGGGATCTAATGATGCTCCTTCTGTAGAGGATAAAACCACCTCAGATGAAGGTGGGAATGTGTACTTGGCTTCTTCAAGTACACATGTAGATCATGAGGCATGGTTGATTGACTCAGGTGCATCCTTTCACTTCACTCCCCATAGAGAGTGGTTCAACAAGTATGAGAAATACAATGGTGGTGATGTATTCTTTGGGGATGATAAGAAGGCTAGAATCATTGCTCTTGGAAAATTAAAGTGGAAGTTTCAAGGCGAAAGGATTAGAACACTTTTGGGTGATTTGCATATTCCTCCATTAGCCATAAATCTGATTTTTGTAAGCAAGTTGGATGATGCAGGTGTAAAAATAGCGTTCGAGAAAGATACCTGCAAGATGGTTTGGGGAGCGCTGATATTGATGTGGGGATTTTGGATTGGAACTCTATACAAGTTGCAAGGTAGCACTGTTATTGATGGGTGCAACAATTCTATTGTTCCTCAAAGTGGAGTAGAAAATCTAGTGGTCTCTGGAGAAAATACCATGCTATGGAATCAAAGGCTTGGACATATTGGAGAGAAGGGCCTTCGAATATTTCATGGTAAAGGTATGGTAGAAGGTATGACTAATATCTCTCTGGATTTTGATTTCTGTGAAAATTGCATATATGGGAAGCAGAATCGGGTGAGTTTCCCCTTTGGTGGTAAGAGGGAAAAACAAATATTAGAGCTTGTGCACAGTGATGTGTTTGGACCTGTGAAGGTTCCATCACTGGGTAAGTGTGTACTATGTATCATTTATACATGACTTCTCAAGGAATAGATGGATATATTTCCTTAAGAAGAAATCTGAAGTCTTTGACATGTTTAAAGAATTTAAGGCTCTTGTGGAAAATTAGACAAAGAAGAAGATAAAGGTGCTGAGGACAGATAATAGTGGAGAGTTTTGCAAGAAGGAATTTGAAGAATTCTGTAAGAAGCATGGTACAACATGGTATAAGACTACTCCATACACACCTAAGAAAAATGGAGTTGCAGAAAGAATGAACAAGACGTTGATGGAAAGGGCAAGAAGCATGCTCAGTGGTATCAGGTTAGGATAGGAATTTTGGGTAGAGGAAATGGAGATTGGATGTTACTTGGCCAATAGATCACCTTCATCAGTGTTGGAGGATAAGACTCCACAAGAGGTATGGAATGGTAAGAAACCCTCTCTTTCACATCTAAGGGTATTTGGATGTAATGCATATGTACATTGTCCAAAGGAGAAAAGAAAAAAAGTTGGATAGTAAATCTGAAAAGTGCATCTTTATTGGGTATAAGGACAGTTTAAAGGGTTATAAGCTTTGGAACCCAGTAATAAGGAAGGTTGTGTACAACTGATATGTGGTGTTAAGATAGGTGAAAGATGTTATTAAACATGAAGTCCCATCAAAGGAACCTGAAAAGATAGAGTTTGAGTTTAAGGAGGA
The DNA here is from genome assembly GCA_031772625.1 of Pinus tabuliformis. NCBI lineage: Eukaryota > Viridiplantae > Streptophyta > Pinopsida > Pinales > Pinaceae > Pinus > Pinus tabuliformis. Next base: position 838,901,536 of record CM062816.1, read on the forward strand.
AGAATCAGACTCTACAACAGAAGAGGAATCAGAAGATGAAGAGCCATAAACTCTGGTTATGAGAAGATCAGTTTAATAAAGAAGGTAGCCAGAAAGGCATAGTCCATCTTCTTTCTATTCAAATTTTTCTTTATCTATTACTGATGATGATCCCAGAACTGTGAAGGAAGAAGTAGATTCATAGGATGGAAAACTCCGAAAAGAGGCCATGGTTGATGAAATGGCATATTTGCACAAAAATGAGGCTTGGGATCTGGTGGAGTTATCGGCTCGAAGGAAACCCATTGGTAACAAATGGGTGTTCAAGAAGAAGACAAATGTAGAAGGAAAGGTAGAGAAATACAAAGCTCGGTTGGTAGCAAAAGGTTATGCCCAGGTGTTGGGAATTGATTTTGGTGATATTTTTTCTCCTGCTACCAAGGTAGCTTCTGTTATATTACTTTTATCTATTGCTGCTGCTTTTGATTTTGAGGTAGAATAGATGGATGTGAAGACAACATTTCTTCACGAGGATCTAGAAGAGGAGATCTACATGAAGCAACCTGAAGGCTTTACAGTGAAGGATAAGAAATAACTGGTATGCAAGTTAAAGAAGTCTCTGTATGGGCTAAAACAATCACCACGGATGTGGTATCAGAAATTTGATACATTTATACAGGGACTTGGCTTCACCAGAAGAAAAGAAGATCACTATGTGTATTTTCAATTAATTGGTGACCGTGTTATTTATCTGGTCTTGCATGTGAATGATATGTTGTTGGTTGGAAATGACAAAGACATTATCCAGGATTTTAATACCCAATTGTCCTCCAAATTCGACCTGAAATATCTTAGTGCTATAAACTATATTTTGGGCATGGAAATTAAAATATATTAGGCAAAGAGGAAGCTATGGTTAAACTAGACGAAGTATGTCAAGACAATACTACAGAGGTTTAATATGCAGGATAGTAAACCAATGAAAGTTTTGATTCCTCTAGGTGTAAATTTATCTACTGAACAATGTCCCAAGACAGAAGAAGAGGAAGAGGACATGTCCCGTGTTCCATATGCAAGTGCAGTTGGTAGCCTGATGTATGCGATGGTTTGTACTAGATCAAAAATTGCACATGCAGTGGGAGCATTGAGCAGGTTCATGTCAAAACCAGGGCAAGAGCATTGGACAACAGCGAAGCAAGTTTTCAGGTGTTTGTGTGGTACTAGTGATTATGGTTTTTGCTACCAAGGAAGACCAAGATTGGATGGATGTTTTGGATATTCATGGCTTTTTTTATGCCGACTGGGCTAGATATATGGTTCAAAGAAGATATACAAGTTGGTATGTGTTTAACCTATTTGGAGGTGCAGTCAGTTGGATGAGTAAGAAACAATCTATAGTGGCATTATCAACTACAGAGGCATAATACATGACAACCACTCATGAAAGAAAGGAAGTAGTTTGGTTGCAAAGATTGTGTTCAAGTATGGGGTTAGTGAAAGAAGCTATAAGAATAGACTGTGATAGCCAAAGTGCAATTTATTGGCAACGAACTGTTCTTACCATTCAAAGAAAAAGCACATTGATGTTCAATATCACTTTGTGAGGGATATGATAGAATACAAAAGGGTGTTGCTAGTAAATGTGGACACTTTGAAGAATACTGTAGATGCATTGAAAAAATCTGTGAGCTCTAAGAAGTTCTCTTGGTAGGGTTGGATAAATGACTAAGCTCTCCCGTGGCCCCTTGAAGAAAACAACAAGTGGGAGAATGTTGGGTTGTGTTATATTCTTTCCATGACTAGCCGCCCTAGTTAACCAGGGGGTTCGAGGGGCCCCCCCTTCGTCGTTCCAATTGCATAGTGGGGGTGTCACAGGGGATTTGAGGAGGCCAGGTAGCCCCCCTCTACGAGGTCTAGGGCAATTCCCCAGGGAAATTTTTTTGGGACCCTATATTAGGTGGGACAAACCTACCTATGGTTTTGTGCATGGTTATAGCACATGGTTTTGGGCATGATGGTTTTTCGGTCCATGGCATTGGATGTTTCACCATGTATATATATGTATTGTAACATTGAAAGGGACATAATGAAAAATCAAGCCGGTAGTCCCGGTTTTGGGATCTAGGGGAAATCTCTATGTATATGTGTTTTATGTGTTATGATTTTGCATTGTTTATTTTCTGTTCTTAGAATTTCTATGCACGTAATTTCTCTACGGGTTTAAAACCAACATTTGGTATCAGAGCTATTTTGGCTTGTAGGGGATGCCTTGATTGGGAGTCAAATTAGGGCCAACGAATGAAAGTTGATCAATAGTCATGATTCTTCCTTCATGGGGAATCACATCACAAGAAAGAGTGAGGACATAAAAGCTCCCATTATCTAAACATAGTCATGCCCAAAGGAGTAAATTAAAATCCAAAGGGCCTTGGACTACCATCACATCGATATAAATATTCTTTCCTCCCAAAGTAATAGGTAGCTGAGGAAGGATCCCTAATGGTTGATTAGTTACTTTATTAAAAGCCAACGTATTCTCGACAACAGGAAAAAGATAAAGAGAAACTAAATCTTTCCAAGAATTTGAGGACAAAATGCTAACAGACACACCTTCATCTATGGTTGTATCATGTACAACCATATTATAAGAATGAACTATGATGTGGAAGGGAACGTAAGGAGGAAGACGATATCCTTCTAGATGACTCCAATCAAAGGAAATGACCATACTACTCTAAGGGGGTGTCTTGGGAATGCGAGAACTACCCCCTTGTGTTATGGGAATGAGAGAACTACTCTCCAGTGCTGTAGGAATGGGAGGATTTCTCTCCAACTCATTGGAACTTGGAGAAATGAGAATAACCAGAGCGTTATGAAGATCACTCTCTATGGCAAAGGTACGATCAACTGAAGGTGGGATCGAGTCAACCATTTTCTCAATGAATGGTTTTGTGGGAATGGACTCATGGGATTCATGTTCAAAGAGAGTGTGATGGAATGGAGACAGATTCTAATCAATCTCTTCATAAACTAGTAGAGGATTGGGATAAATCTTTCGATAACCAACTAGAAGACAAGGTTGAGGAGGCGTAAGCCTTTCCAACACTTATGATGCTTCATCCATATAAATAAAAAGGTGAGTAGGCTTATTCACTTTACATAACCTACAAAGAAACTTAACTTTACCCTTTTTCCCATGGACCTTACTATCACTAGTTGATGGTTTATCACTAGCATGATCTCGAGAGTTTGATGGTAAAGGATGATGTGAGCTTGTGGACCACACTTCTAATATTTGTGGGATACCAAGACAATCTCGAAGAAGGTGGTCACTCGTACATAAATTACAAAGGAATTTAACTTTGCGGGGCTGATTGAAAGGTTTCTCCACATTAAGTTGGATTCATAGCAATGGTTGGTTGGTTGGCCCCCTGCTCATTTTTCTTCTTCTTAATATTCCTTTTCTTCTTCTTCTTATCCACCTGGTTGCTAACTTGGAGGCTTTCACCAGATGAAGAGAAAGAAGATTGAATAGGTGAAGAAGGTAAAGGGTCAACTTTAGGATCAACTTGAGGTTGATATTGTTCAGGTGGAGGAGAATTTGGTTGAGGAGCAGTTTGGACATGCAGAACCATAGTGGTTGAAAATAAAAAAACTAGAAAACTAATGATAGATCTGGGAAGGGGCAATGTTTCCATATAAGTAGCACCATTATTTCCAAAAGAAGGAAAAGGAAAAGGATTCCCATTAGAGGGGTACTTTTAATTGGTAGACTCGGGAACTGTTTCCATTAGTCTCAACCTAAGATCTACTAAAGAGTTGTTCCATGGGGAGGATTTTATTCTGCACTCTATTAATTGATTTTAGAAATTAAAAACACAAAATAAAACAAAGGGGTAACTAGGAAGAAGGGTTTATCAAGAAATTGTGAACTGCAATATACACCATGGTGAACCAAGGACTTAATGTACATGTAGGAAATTTCACCGAAAGTTGTGTTTGGTGTATCATGGTATGAAAGGTGGCCGACTCAGTTACCTATGGAGAGGACAGAAACCTATGGTGGACTTCCAAAATATACTCGAAGGTATGTGGAAGTGCAGTCCGTAGTAGTGTTTTCTAATGTGTAACCATTCGATGAGAGCGTTCCCATATTCTTATCATGCATGGAGCACCATCCAATATACCAAAAGGTATGTGGGGAATGATTTTATACACTTAAGTACGTGGAAGGGGATATAACCCTTGGAATGCAATGCTGGAGAAAAATGATAGCTCCTACATTTGAAGACGTTGGAACATGTCTCTAGCCTAGACCTCTATGTCTGTCATTAAATTTCAAATTCTCTTGAGGTTAATTGACTAAATTTTAGAGTTTATCTTGAATTATGTTTCGATTTCATGCTAAAAAATCAATGTCACCTGAACACACCTATGATGCAACAAATATGAAAAAAAGTACTCTTTTCATTTTCCTTTTAGTAATGAAAGGCCTAACTAGGTAGGGGAAGAAGAAAACAATCAACAATGCAACAATCTATCTCCTCTAATTCACTATTCCGATCGAAATAAATTCCCTATATTAAATGCAAATAAATGCTTTTATTTTCTTTTCTTGTAATGTTTCAAATTCAAAAAGAAAAAAAATAATCACCGACAAAAAGAAAATCACAGATACTTTAATTGTAATGTAAAAGCATGTTTTCAAATTCAACAATCAATCTATGCATACAACTTGAATTTGAAAAGAAGAAAGAAAAAAGGAAACAAAATCTTATCAAAAAGGTGATCTCACTCAGAGGTGATTAATACTCATACAAAATTTAGACCCCGCCCCCCCCATCAATTGAGGGGGGTTTTTTTTTGCAAAACTGAAAGAAAAAACATGTAATTTCACACATAAAACCATAAATGAAATGAAAAGAGAATTTTCTTTTTGACTTCATCTTAAATTTCAAAACGAGAGAAAACTAATATGCATGTCTAATCACTGATAAAAACAAACTTTTTAGAATGATGACTCAAACACCAATTCTTTCAAGCACTCAAAGATTAAACAAATCAGTTTGCTAATGACCTAATCAAAAGACGAAAGGAAAATATAAAAAAATTCTCGTCAAAGGTACTCAAAACCATAAGAAAACCATATGGAGGCTTTTGAGGGACACTAGGACACTGAGGGAAACAAGGAAAAATTGTTGGAATAAGTTTAGATAGAAAGAAAACCAAAACAAGGCAAATTTTGGCAAGAAATAGGGATTAGCATATGTGCATAAGGGGCAACAATGCTCTGCAATGTAGGTATAGAGAGGGCTAGGATACACTACAACGTAGGTACAAGGAAGTCTAGGGTGCACTGCAGCACACTGTCTTTAGACCAAGGGGTGTGCCGATCAAGGAATCTCAAGTTCCAACATAAAAATTGCAACAAAATCTCAGTGATAGGTCTTTATATGTCTAACCAAGAGAATTCAAACTATAAAGATCAAAAAAAGAGGAAAAATAGACACTAAGGGAAAATAAAACCACTAATATATTGAATTTGTTCCCTAGTGGAGTTGCCAATTTTTTATACAAAATCTACAACTGTGGAAAAAAGTGTATTTCCTAGACCTAGTGGACTGACCTAGAACAACAAAAATAAAATGCCATAATGTCTTCCTTAAATAAATGGAATGATGGGATGAGGCCTACTTAGAATCTGTCACAAGATTTGCTCCTTCCTCAGTTTCTATGCTCCAATCTTATCTCTGATTGCTATAATTAGAACTGACACAATCAAACAAAAAACTCTAAAGATCTACAACATCTATGTAGCATAATCTATAACTTCATTCAATAGATCAACATGGTATTTAACTAAATGAAATCATAACATCATATATAGGAAAATAGACTACTCTTTGTATTAATAGGAATGGAGAGAGTTACAACCAAAATTTGGAGTCGATCTTGTAGAAGAGCTTCCCAAGTTGACTTATCATTTTCTTGCCACAAAGTATGCCTCTATGTCACCCTAATGCATGGAATAATGAGTCTCAAAGAAACAATGTTAGGGTAGAATCAATATTGAAAATCCAATCCCTTGCCTATGGATGGTTGTAAATATTTGGATGAGGGAGGAATTTTATTAATTCTTGTCCATTTACCAATCTAGTATTGAGATCCACTTGAGATGGGAGGATGAGCTCAAGGGATAAGAGGTGAAAACTCCAACATAGGATAGGATAGGATTTGATACTTTCATCCAAGGTAAAGAGCTATAAAAACCCTTGGAAGCTTCTGGAAGAGGAATATTTGGGATTATTTTTATTTCTCCCTAATTTCTAGAATCAGCGCATCCCCAATAAGGGAAAACCTATTGGTGTTTAACGCAGGTTGTTGGCATTATGATGCAGATTTGGCACTATGACATGGGTGTTGTTCTCAATGGCAACTCACTCAGATGACAAATCATAGTTGAGACTCACAAAATGAAGGAAGAGAGGTATATGTAGGTTCCTCATTGACTAATCCATGTGTACAAGCAGGTTTGCAGACTGTTATAGACATTTTTGTGCCCTACAACTCCAAGCATGAAATGTCCATAAACCAAGGGCTCCTAGGTCCCTAAAATTGTTGTTCTAACCCCTAAAGGAACAAGGTCAACAGATTACAGCTTCTCCCAGAAGTTCTCCACCAGAAACTGCTCAGAATTGGTCAAAACAGGATCATTGCAGCTGCTCCACTGGCTAGGTGCATTGCATCTCACCCAAATGCACTGTGAGGGTGCGTTGCATTTCAAAACTCCCTTCTGTGGGGTGTGATGGGCGAGAAATGACAAATGGCAGTGTCATTCCGCGAGGTGGAGAGGCAATGGAAGCTTCCAGAATCTTCTCCTGTGTCACTTGCCTCACTGAATTCGACCAAGGATGAGTAAGAGGCCCTCAATCTCCAAGTGGAAGCAAGAACTGACAGAGACAAGACACTAATCAAATCACAAGCTGACCCATCCTCCTTACAGATATCTATATATGGATCCCTCATCCCAGAGATCCAGGGGCTGGAATTTTGCATATTGTAAGGAATTGCTGTTGGTTTCTAGAGACAAACATCAGATTGTTGGGTGATCTATGCTTTGTTTGAGGTGAAGAGGGGCTTCTTTGCTGGGAGGTTGATGCTGGGTCGGAACCACTGGTTGTAACTCCTCCTGGATCTTTTATTGTTTATCAATAAAAGCTATCTGAGTTTTCCTCCATGCTTTTGTATCATTGATGTTTGTTACATTTGTATGGTCAATTTAAATCTGATCCTAAGTTGTTTATGAATATAGATCCATGTCTTTGTATAGTGCTATGCTTCTGTGATCTTACAGGTACTTTGTGAAGCTAGGCATGCTAGGGAGCAGGTAGCTGGAGACTATCAAAGAAGAGAGGGATCGAATCAAAGGATTAGCGCAAGACAGAGGTTGGTTCTTTCTATTCCTCTCTATCTATAATTCATAAAGGAAATACAAAAGTAGCTTTTCTCTGTTTGTTTCTAAGGTAGCTGTCACACCTTAGTGGGATAGAGCAGTTCTAAATAGACACTTTTCCTTGTAACAAAATGGCGACTCCACTAGGGAGATAATTAGTTTGTTTTTTTATCATTCTTTGTAGTTTGTTTCATAAACTTATAAGTAGCATTCGAACTGCATTTGTCATAACAAATGCAAAGTAGATAACTGCTGCTTCAATCCATTCACTGGATCTGTTTATGATTTAAACAGCTGATTCACAAAATATCTGATTGCCCTTCTGATAGCTCTTAGATCCTCCTTAGATCTACCCCTGATTGTTGCATTACTGATTGCTTTTTACTCGGCCAAAAACCAAGAACTGAACTGCAAACTGTGACTCGGAACCCAAGCAGAGTCTCGTTTCTAGCCAAGCGCAGATACTGTTCAGAGATTCTGAATTTCAGCGCACTTCCCGAAGGGACAACCTGCGCTACATTTCAGATTCCCTGTGTTACAGGTGCACTGATTAGACTAGCTTTGTGCAGTTGTGGCTTCTGTGCTTCATTCTTTCCAGTTCTATTCCTGAATTTTGCTGCCTGTGATCAGTATATGTCTGTCTGAAACTCCTTTTCCTTGCTGTTATTCTACCTCCTTTTACAAAATAACTGTAGATGTTTTTGTGTGTTTGTTGAGTCGTTTACAGTTTTCCTTTGCAAAAGTAGCATAGTTGTACTGTCGTCCTTTGATTTGAATCTGTCGCAAGTGTCGATTTCGATCATAGGAGAAAGTTTGATTGCTGTTGATGGTCGATTATCCTGTTACTATTGCTTTTGGTCTGAATTTGTAATTTTCTAGTGTCAAAAACAAGTATTCATTTCAAAATCGTAAGGTGTCGTAATCATCTCTATTTTTGATTTCGAGAAGAAGCTTGTTTATGTTTTTCACTTGAAAAGAGATTCAGATTTGTACATCAACTTTCTTTTTAGCATCCATATACTAAGAAAGTCGAAAACAAATACATGCATGTGCATTTGCATATAGACAGTCTGTTTGGCTTGATTTAGGAAAGTGCATTTACAGTGTGCTCTTTGCTCTTTGTGAAAAGATTCTATCTTTCTTTTCCCTAGTAGCTAGGATTTTCATTGCACAAAAGAGATAAAAGTTTGTTTATCATCTTTAGATTGCATTTTAGGAATTACATCTACATCTCATGGTGAACCCGAAAGGCAAACTTCATAAACAAGATCAACTTAAAATAAATTCAATGAATCTAACAACGCTTTGGAACTTAACGCACAACATTTAGAGGTCTAGGCTAGAGACGTATTCCGGCATCGTAAAGCCTGGTAACTGTTGTTCTCACTGATGGTTGGGTGATTCCTCCACTTTGAGACGATAAGTGCCAGTACGGACTTGTGCTCCCACGTACCGTCGAGTATATTTTGGGAGACCCCTATAGGCTTAAATCCTTTATCCATAGGAAGCCGTGTCTGCCGCCCTATCGATTGCAATGCACTGAACACAGCATTCAAGAAGATTGACTGCCGTACCGTAAAAAGTATTCTGCAATTTTGCGATTGGTTTGGTACTCCCTCTACCTAGACTTCCAGAGTAGTCCCTTTTGTTCCTTTTCAGACTCCTTAACGGAAAAGGTCCATCTGAGCACTTGTCACTTCAGGCTCATTAAAAATCGAAGGAGACTAGAGTCATCTTTTGTTTTTTCTCAACTCTTAAAAACTGAAAAAACAAGTTGTGTCAAAGCGTCTAAAATTCATTTAATTCAGAAACATACTTCCCCTTTATTTTAGTTGATCGAGTAATTCGCAATCGTGGAAGAAAGTCAATTGAAACCCCATCGTTCGCGGAGGCTTACGAGTCAACCGTCTTTGTCTCCGGAATCGAAGCCAGTACGGACAAAGCGAACTCATTTAACCGGTTCCAAATCTCCTATTAAAGTTAGAACAAGTGTTCCAATGACATCAGAGACTCCGGTTACTCCAAACATTTCTAGAATCCCTGCCTCTACAGAAGAAGTTTAGCAGCCACAGAAGGATAGTGATACTGATCCTAGTCTGAGAGTAAACACTTGTGTTACCGAACCAGTTCCATCTACAACCGGTTCAGAGAATCTTGCTCTTCAAACATCTGTCGCTACTGATTTCACACCTTCTTCGGCACTAGAAATATTTTACGAACCTAACGGTCTTCCCCTTCCACCTGGTCTGATTGCCATAGAAGAAATTGTAGAAGATCCTCAAACAAGTACTCCAACGCACTTTGGAGTCGGGATCACTCGATATCCTTCTTCGTCAGAAGTTAGTCTACCACCAGCGGAAGCTCCTGTAGAATCGCTAGGTAATCTTTTGGATAGACTACAAATGTCTGAACAACCGTCAACATCTAGGACTGTGTCGTCTGACACAGCGACGGCAGAACTCCCTGCTATCACTCCGACAATGTTCGCCGGTATACCATCTGTCCCGACTAGCTCTCAGCCGCTAGAAAGAGCCCACTTAAGGGCTATTTCGACAGTATGGTCTGTTCCTGTTTGTTCATCTGGAATAATATCCGGAAACTCTTATGTTGAGTCTCAACAAATTGATCCATTTGGAGGTCAATTTGGGTAGTCCGGCTCCCAAGGGCAAACAATACCCTTGAGTTCTGGATTACCACTGTATGGGGGGCAGTATACTCTTTCATTATCCCCTCCGAGAGGATATCCATATGGGAGTTCACAACAACATTTAGGTTACACTGGAATTACCTCAAGCGGTTGGGTACCTATACTACCTCAACAACCAAGAGTTGTATACTCGATGCAACAATGCTTACCTACGTCAAATATTCCAACTACACCAGCTATTGTGACGGTGTCACAAGTTCAAGCGCTACCTGTTGTATGCCAACCTCAGGTTTCTCAGGTTGTAATGCAACAGCCCCTTGACCCTGCGACTCAACCACAATCGCCGATCGGTGGAATGACACAGGTTCAGACGGGTACAATTACCCCTCATCTTGGTCAAACTGTTAGTATCGGGCAACAACACGTGGCTTCGTAACCATGGCTGGTGCAATACCAACAACCGCAATTCCAACAAGTATACCAAGGTTTTGAGCAACAAATATTTGCTAACAGTGGACAACCGTACATTCAAAACAGTCAAAATCAACCATTTTACAATGGTCATGTCCACCAACCTTACCAAACATACCAGCATCAAATGCATTATGCCGGTATGCAAAGACCAACTGCTCAGGCAATCCCATCTTACCCTGGTTATGCTTCACCTAACCTGAACCAATAGTTACCCTTTGTGGCAACTTTAGAGTGACCTGATTTAAATCGGTTAACAAACGATCCAATCGCTTACGCCCCTTGGTGGCCAACAATTCCACATAAACTTCCATCAGATATTCCTAAATTTAATGGAAATCCGGGTGAAGATCCATCGAATCATGTGATGACCTTTCATCTATGGTGTTCATCAAACACCTTAAACGATGATTCGATAAGGCTTCGCCTCTTTCAGAGGACGTTAACGAGTCCGGCGGCAAAATGGTACATCGAATTGCCTAGAGCTTCGTTCGACAACTTCAGTACCTTAGCCACAACCTTTTTAACCCATTTTCAGTTACCAATAAGGTACGAAACGGGAACAGAACTTCTTACCAATTTCAAACAGACAATGGCCACTCACATTTCTGATCATATACATGAGTGGTGACGTCGTCGTAGAATGGTAAAAACATATGTCCCCGATCAGCTATTAGCTAAATGGTTTATCAAGTCATTACTGCCTTCCATCATGGAAGATGTGGCAAAGGGGGGAGTCGTAACAGAAGAGCAAGTTATCGCTCGTGCGCAATATCTGGACTTGATTTACACTCAGTCCGGCACGCTCTACGATAAAATACCTGACGCCCCTAGACTGGAATTCTCAATTCCTCCTCCTCCTAAATCAAACAATGACTCTCATGTCGGCGATGGCGTGATTGGCACAACAGACACAAAATCGACAAAGGCCACATCCAAAAAGGCCCGTAAGATTTCAGGTCAAAATGCAAAAGATGAATTTCTTGCTTCAGAAGTAAATGCCGTATCGACAGATAAAGGCAAAGAAACCAAACAACTAGGGAGCAAGAAGAAAGGCAAAGGGAATAAGAAGAAGCAGGAGGAATCATCACCTGAAAAATCTTCTTCAAACCCTCCTGGAGATAGGAAACCAAAAAATCCATGCCTTATATGCGATGAGGATCATTGGACCGCAAATTGTCCACACAGAGCTGAGGTTAAAAAATTCTTAAAGAATTCAAAAACCTCCGCAGTGTTAACTGATCCGTTTCCAAATCTAGGAACAAATCTGGTTGTAAGTGAAAATGCTTCCCCATCTCAAGTGCTAATGTTGTTGGTTTCAAAACAACAAAATGATGCTTTGATATCGACAAGGAACAAAGATTATGGGAATCCACAGCTGTCGAACAACAAGGATAAAGATCAACCTAGTAGTTCGACAACAACTTCGACAGAAGTTGCGCCACCTACCATTCTTGAATTGACGATAAAACCACCAAAGGGAGTAGTACACAAGTCGACATTTAATCCCCGTGCTAGAGCGTCACAGCATTATAATATAGTGGAAGATTTGGCCCAATCGCCATCCGCTATGTTGACTCTTGAAGTACTACAGAATTGCCCATCCCAAAGGTAGGCTTTATTATCAGCCATTGGTGGGATAGACCCAAAGGATTCCAATCTAGTATCCTTCGATCATAAAGGATACGATCCTCAGTTACCAGCTCAACTAGCTTTCCTTGTTCAAGTGAAAGCCCTCAACAAAACTGTTCATCGAACAATTATTGATGAGGGAGCATCTACATGCATTATGTCGATGAGCTGCTGGAAAACTTTAGGATCTCCAACCTTGTTGCAATCTTCGACGACATTAAAAGCATTCGACGGAAGGACATATACCCCATATGGTATCCTAAGTAACTTGAAAGTTGAACTAGGAGGGAAAACGGTAGAAATAGATGTTGAAGTCATCGATGGGAATCTTGATTACAACATCCTACTAGGAAGGCCATGGATATATGCCATGGCAACTGTTGTGTCGACCTATTTTAGAAAGATTGCATTTCCATTTCAAGGAGGGATTACAATCGTCGATCAACAGAACTTCCTCCCCAATAGTTCTCAAGTTACAGGAAGCATTCCCATGATCCATGGAAGCCCTCATTCGCTTCAAAATATCGGAGTAGGCCTATTAAAAGATCCTATACTAATGGGAACTTTCACCCTTCCACCTCCAATCAACCTGGCAGAAGTGGCATCGATAGGAACCTGCAACATGATATCTTCTAAAAAGATCTCAGAAAACGATATCGACATGGATCATGCAATGGTTTTGCCCCCAAGCCCAATGGAAATATTGTAGCAATCAATGTTCCTAGCATGGGAGGCAATCAATGTTCTAGAGAATATGGTACCCCTTCATATCCTTGGTCGCAAGTGCATGTTACCGACAAAGGAATTGTCCAATCAAAGGTAATTGAAGGAGCACCATGGAATGATTCCCACCATCGTTCCCTTCTTCCGGATTGTGGAGAAGATACTCAAGATGACCTTTATCATCCTTCAGTTTTTGATTTTCTATCAAATACTGTAAACACAGTGGATTTCGAGCGAAACTTGTCCAATATTGAAGAGACTATCGCCATAAATATCTCAACCAAAACAGATGTTGTAGAGAATATTTATGTCGACAAACGTTGTTCTCCTTCAGAACTAGAGATATATAACGCTCCTTTTCGCGAATTCAGAGATGTCTTTTCTTGGTCATATGATGAAATTCCAGGCATTGACTCGAGTATCGTTGAACACAAAATTAATATGTATCCAGATGTCAAACCAGTACGACAATGGCTACGACAGGTGCACCCTAAGAAAGTCACTGCCATTAAGGCAGAAGTTGAAAAAATTCTCCATGCTGGTTTCATCTACCCGGTTCCTCTAACCAATTGGGTATCGAATATTGTCCCTATTATGAAAAAACAAGGAACAATTAGAGTGTGCGTCGATTATAGGGATGTAAATCAAGATTGTCCAAAAGACAACTACCCTACACCCTTCATTGACCAGATAATTGATGAATGCGCCGGATGCGAAATCTTTTCATTCATGAATGGATTCTCCGGGTATAATCAAATAAATATCCGCCCACAAGACCAGTCAAAGACTGCATTTATTTGTCCGTGGGGCACATTTGCATATCGAAAATTACCCTTTGGTTTAAAGAACGCAAGGGCGATGTTTCAGAGGGCAATGAATTATGCCTTCCATGACATCAAAAACATCGTTCAACCATACTTTGACTACCTTCCGGCTCATTCGCGAAAGCAGACTGATCACCCGCAGCATTTAAGAGCGATATTTCTACGTTGTCGACACTACAAGATACGACTCAATCCACACAAATGTGTATTTTGCGTTAGTTCTGGTCGTTTACTTAGCTTTGTAGTCTCAAAGGACGGGATTCGTCTCGACCCATGTAAGGTCCAGGCAATCATAAATTTGCCTCCACCTTCGAATTTGCTTCAGATTCAGAAACTCGAAGGGAAAGCGAACTTTCTAAGGAGGTTCATTCCAAATTATGCCAAACTTGCTAAAGGTTATACACGTCTTTTGAAAAAGGAAGTACCCTTTGTCTGGGATCAGGTTGCGCAAGCTTCCTTTGATGCTTTAAAAGATTCCCTAATGAAAGCATCATTAATGTACGCTCCTAATTATCAAAAAGATTTTAACCTGTATCTGGCTATAGCAGATACGACCATCGCAATGGTTTTAGTTCAAGAATTCGATGTAATTGAACATCCTATATATTATTTAAGTAAAAACTTAAATGATACAGAAAGCAAATATTCTTGCGTTGAAAAGCTAGCACTCGCAGCTGTTCAAACGATATAGAGATTTCGACACTATGTCCTCTTTCGGAAAACTACCATTCTGTCAGATTGCAACCCCATGACTTATATATTGTCGCGACAGTTGCTGGGGGGCAAATATTCAAAATGGATAGCAATCCTATAAGAGTTTGATCTGGAATTTGTAAAATCCAAGTCAAAGAAAGCTCTAGTTTTCGCAGAATTATTGTGCGATCTCCCATCGTCGTCCAACGATGAAACATCCGAAGAAACAATCGTGGATGAAAGTTTGTTTCTGATATCTGCAAGCAATGAGTGGTATGGGAATATAATCATTTATCTCCAAACCCAAAAATACAGGCCAAACACCTCACACTCCGAACAAAAACGTATTCGATACCAAGCAAAAGACTACATGATCGTCGGTGATACGCTTTACCGTCGTGGTATCGATACAGTTCTGAGAAGGTGCCTCACCCATGAGGAGGCCGAAAAGTCTCGAATGATTGTCATTCAGGCACGTGTGGGGGGCATCAGTCTGGATATGCAACAGCGCAAAAAATCTTACGAGCAGGATACTTCTGGCCAACAATGTTCAAAGATTGCATAACCACAGCCAGAAGTTGCCATGCTTGTCAAATTTTCGATAGCAAAACCAGAAGACCACCCGCACCTCTGCAACCAATAGTTGTTGTTGGGCCATTCACCAAATGGGGCATCAATTTCATGACATGTAACCCCACCTCGACCGGGGGGCATGGGTATATCATAGTCGCAGTTGACTATTTTACCAAATGGGCCGAGGCGATGCCTACATTAGATAATACTGGTGAAACAGCTGCCCTCTTCTTTTTCAATCATGTAGTCGCCAGATTCGGCGTGCCGCAGGCTATAGTCACAGATCATGGATCGCATTTTCGCAATCACATGATGGTCGAATTAGCTGCCAAACTAGGGTTGTCTCACGACAGCTCTACTCCATATTATCCGCAAGCCAACGGACAAGTTGAAGCAATCAACAAGGTCCTCAAACGCATGCTGCAAAGGATGATTGGAGTTCACAAAAGAAGATGGCACCTAATCCTGTACTTAGCTTTGTGGGCTTACCGAACATCGGTAAGGAATGCAACCGGGTTCACACCTTTCCAACTGGTATATGGCCTGGAAGCAGTCTTACCAATCCAGTGTGAAATCTTGTCTCTCAAACTCACAATTGATCTCCTCCCCGGAACTTCAGAAGAAGAAGCTTGTTTCTTGGAATTAATCCAATTGGATGAAACCCGTCGTGATGCCGCTTTGGCTAATGAGGGCCATAAGAAACGAGTCAAGGCGCAGTTCGACAAAAATGTCAAACCCTGTGTCTTCTCAGAAGGTGACTTGGTCTTGCTTTACGACCAAGAATCCGATAAATTGGGAGCAGGTAAATTTAAGTCTTTATGGATGGGCCCTTATATTGTTAAACGAGTGTTAGCAAAAGGAGCCTATGAGTTAATGGATTATGACGGAATTCCACTGGTGCAACCTCGTAATGGGTTGTACCTCAAGCGTTACTATGCGTAATGGTAACCTGCATGCTTTTGTTATGTTTTTGTTTTCGCTAAAGTGTTTATTTTGGTCAAGTAATCCACTTTTTACATTTATTGCAGATGTCAAACCTATTGGAGTCATGTGTTGGATATGCCGACAGAGCGAGTCGTAGTTCGCGGAACCTATCCTCCGCAGCCTGGGCTATTTTTGATCCAAGCGGTGAGTTAGTAAGTTTCAGAGGTGTATGTATTGGTCGATCAACGAATAATATCGCTGAATATAGCACATTGATAGAACTTCTCTCTGATGCCATCACACATGGTATACGCCGACTAATTGTCAAGCTAGACTCACAGCTCGTAATACTACAACTCAATGGTATATATTCCGTCCGAAACCCAGCTATTTATCGCATGTTCCTAAGGGTTAAGATTTTGGAAAGACAATTTGATTTCATTCAATATCAACATATTTCCAGAAACTTAAACACATTAACTGACTCATTAGCAAATTATGTGTTAGATAGACATTTGCAACATTTATAAAAAGAAACATACCATCAATGTTTGCATTTGGATCATGTAACTTAACCAAAGTAAAACTCCGAAAACCAAAAATATATATAACTGTTTATGGTTTACACATAATGTTCTGTAACCAAGACAAAATCGGTCAAATGACCCAAAAACTCAAAATTCTAGGGGCACCCTAGTCTAATGATGCTCGTGATAGCAAGTCACAGCCTGTGCGATCATGCGTAAGAGATGAGTCCATCGTCTGGGCACACCAGTAGTATGCCGCTATAACCTCAAAGGTAGCTCGTCAGTCCTCACATCTGGAATACCAAGAGTGAGGCCCTCAACCTGCTCCTGTAATGTTGTGAGAGTCTCAGCCACGTCGAGGTCGCGAAGGATAGCCCTTCCAACGGCCTCTCCTGCTGGGGCAGCAACCGGTACTCTCAGGTGAGCTACTGGACAAATAGGACCAACATCTGCATGTACACACGAGTTTGATTAAAGTCTTGATAGAATAATGCACAAGGACATTATAAACAAAAACGATAAACAGGGATATGGTCAAAGATTTTGCCAATGGCACCCCACTGCTCGCCATCCGGCAGTACTAAATCTGGATCACCCCGGAAGTCCATGCCAGCGTATGGATACTCAGAATAAACCATCTCCCGACGATCAAACCACCTGAATAAGGTATCAGAAAATGAAATCTGAGGCTGGCCATCATGCCTAGAAATATGGTCAACCCATCTCTGCATATGTGGTTCAGTAGGAGAAGGTAAATCGAGTGCAATGTACTGCGGCTGCCTCAATGGTATCTTCTCCAAGGCAAAGGTGGTCAAAATAGAACCATACCCAAAGTTCTTCAACCTCCCGCTCTTTATCTTGGTTAACTGTTCTTTCAGCACAAGAAGTACTGCGTCGCACCAGTTGAACACCTTCGGTTCGAGGCATTCCAAGGCATGCTGCATGTAAGATCGGTTGGCTACATGAAGGGCCACACCACCGGCCATCCTACCAAAAGTAAACAGAATAGTCCTGAGGGACCTGTCAGTGACATCACGGATGATGATCTTGCCGTCTTTACTCAGCTGAGATCCTTCTCTGCAGTACCGGTGGACATAATCTCTCACAGAGTCGCCTCCTCGGGCGGAACCTGACAAAGAGATGGGGGCACCCCGCCTCGACAAGCCAGCCAAGAAATAGATGTCTACTACAGTCAAGGGGATAGATTTGCCGCTGATCTGGAAAACCTGGTTGGTAGGATCCCAAGCATCGAGTAAATACTGCAGTAAGTTGATCTGCTGTCTCATGCTAGAAATGCGGAAGAACTTCAACAAACCACAGTTCCACAGCACGTTCACTGTAACTGGATCATGTAGGGCAAGCATGTCCTCTTCTTCATGCTCACGTTCTCGCCATGTAATGGTCATCTTACTCCAAAGATCTCTGAAAAACAAACAAGAGAGGAGTTAGATCCTGATTTTGGTAAGAAACAGGCAAAATTTCCATCAAAAATTGTGCATCAAATTCCCTTTTTGCGCCCAACGCACCTGCAGCAGTGTTCTAGGTGCGTTGAATGTCAGATAGCCTTTAGACAGGCCAACATTCAACGCAGTTT
Source organism: Pinus tabuliformis (assembly GCA_031772625.1). Classification (NCBI taxonomy): domain Eukaryota; kingdom Viridiplantae; phylum Streptophyta; class Pinopsida; order Pinales; family Pinaceae; genus Pinus; species Pinus tabuliformis. Next base: position 838,919,576 of record CM062816.1, read on the forward strand.
TCGATACACTGAGGGTGCGCTGAAGGCAGAACGAGTTCTTCAAACCCCAGGGACTCAGAAAAGCTAGGAATCAAGCTCAAAATGCAAAATGGAAACCATGAAATGAAAGAGCTCAGGTTTAGCTCCTACTTGGTCCAGACAGTGCCAAGAATCATCCACAGAATCTCCTGAAATCAGCTGATGAAAATCGAGGGGGGAAAGCACCTCCAAAGCTCCAACAAACCAAGTTCAAATGAAATGGTAAAATGAGAGGTAAAAACACTTTTTCATTACCTTTTACGTAGTTCAAAGTAAAATATTAGTGTTCTAACTTGTTTTCAAGCATATATTGTTCATTTCTGACTAGTTTGATGAAGCAGTTGAAAATAAACATCTAATCGAGCAGTTTTAGCACATAGTTCAAGCTCGTTAAAAAATAAACATAAGACATAAGCAAATGTTTCCACCCGCATTTAAGCTCATTAAAAAATGAACTATTCCCCGGTAAATAACCATTGTGAATGTAGTACTTTAGCCATTAAAGCCTTGGTCGTGTTTGCACCGTCACCTCCACTTTTTCATTGGCTGATCATTCAACTCCGTTTGACTGTTTACCCACTTTGAGGAACAGCTGCGAAGAGTGATTTCACTAGCCATCCTTGTGACACTGCCGTGTTTGGAAAATTCCAAACCTTACCTGGAATCAGCTGCTACCCGTTTTATCACTCGTTCCTCAAAAGACGAGTCTCCTTTAAGCTCTTTTCAACTGACTCGTAAAATATGAAAAGATTGCCGAGCCATTGGCCTCTCCAGCTCGTTAAAGGGACAGGAAGTGCTATCCCTCCTCTAGATTTTAATCTTTTTGGACCTGAGGGATTATTACACAAAAATATCGAGCGCTTGTTTTGTTCGGCTCGTTAAAACTATCGAAAATTCATCCCTTCTGTATTGTTTTATACTTTTTCGGACTTAAGTGATTAGATGACGAAAAAGGAATTTTGGAGTTACCTTTACGTTCCTTTTCAGACTCTCTAAAATTGAAAAGGATCAAGTTATCTTTGTCGTTAAACTCGTTAAAAAGATTAATAGCGACAAACTTGTCTATAGACGAGAACGAGTTTCACTATCGCTAGGCTCGTTAAAACATAGCGATGGGTTTGCCCGAAGGGAAAATTATAGAACAAGCATATGTTATCCTCCTCAAACTTGACAAAAATAAAGAGGTACTGGTCAGCAATGACTGGGGAAAAATTGGGAAGAAAACTCAAAGAAACTTTGTTGGTAGCAAGTCGCTCTTGAACATGACACTTCCACTCCGTGTCCGAGTCGGGTTGGGTTGTTTCATTCACCGGTCACATCACCATGGTCACGCCATACCATCCACATTTTTGGTTAATGCTACCAATCCGTCACATCAGTGTCGCCGATATGTTCAAGAGAAGTCATCCAGAGAAGTCACCTGTGTCTCACCCACTACCATACATTATACTCCATTCTTTCATGACCGCCACCCTGAACCTTATATCACCAGATCGTTTTCACCTCTATCAAAATCATTTGCTCTGTTCTGTGTCATTGATGTGGGATTCATTAAGGCCCTCCTGTGACAGATCACTTCTTGTCGACATCAGCTCATTATCCAAGAAGTTGATCTAGGAACACCCCATTCAGTACTTTGAAGCTTGCATGCCTCAATGGCAAGTTTCTCACTTTCGGCGACAGGTATACATCAATGGCCTTCGACCGAAAGATTTTGCGTGGTGTTCAACACCAAGTCCTTTATTCACACCATGTGAATTGTACTGCAGTACCTTGAGAGTCATTATCATTATCGGTGATTCCTCTCGCGTGTGTTAACAGTTTACATCATTGACTGGTAATCAAGCGATGTCTTTCCATGTTCGACTTCAGAGCATTTCTCACATGGATCGACTTGTACTTCGAGTGAAGATCGGACGAGATTGAAGACCCCGGATCTAGTTTCATCCATCCGGGCTGCGATATATATTCAGGGAAATAAAGACATTAAATGTACAGCATTGCAGCACAGATAATCATCCTACCAAAAGGATAATGGCTCTATCAAAATCATCAGTCTACACTTAGACGGTTGTCTGTCCTATGTACATGAAAATGAATTTATAAAGCTGAGCAAGGGAATGCCCACCTCAGCTAGATCATGAAAATATTATGAAGATAATGTATTGTATTGTATCTTATTACAGGTCTCCTCCCAGCATTGAAAGAACTTCGGATCCTCATAATAAAGCATTTCACCCGACACCAAAAGGTTAACAGCCTCATACTTTAGGGGGCAACTGTTATAGACATTTTTGTGCCCTACAACTCCAAGCATGAAATGTCCATAAACCAAGGGCTCCTAAGTCCCTAAAAGTGTTGTTCTAACCCCTAAAGGAACAAGGTCAACAAATTACAGCTTCTCCCAAAAGTTCTCCACCAGAAACTGCTCAGAATTGGTCAAAACAGGATCATTGCAGCTGCTCCACTGGCTAGGTGAGTTGCATCTCACCCAAATTCACTGTGAGGGTGCGTTGCATTTCAAAACTCCCTTCTGTGGGGTGTGATGGGCAAGAAATGACAAATGGCAGTGTCATTCCGCGAGGTGGAGAGGCAATGGAAGTTTCCAGAATCTTCTCCTATGACACTTGCCTCACTGAATTCGACCAAGGATGAGTAAGAGGCCCTCAGTCTCCAAGTGGAAGCAAGAACTGACAGAGAGAAGACACTAATCAAATCACAAGCTGACTCATCCTCCTTACAGATATCTATATATGGATCCCTCATCCCAGAGATCCAGGGGCTGGAATTTTGCATATTGTAAGGAATTGTTGTTGGTTTCTAGAGACAAACATCAGATTGTTAGGTGATCTATGCTTTGTTTGAGGTGAAGAGGGGCTTCTTTGCTGGGAGGTTGATGCTGGGTCGGAACCACTGGTTGTAACTCCTCCTGGATCTTTTCTTGTTTATCAATAAAAGCTATGTGAGTTTTCCTCCATGCTTTTGTATCATTGATGTTTGTTACATTTGTATGGTCAATTTAAATCTGATCCTAAGTTGTTTATGAATATAGATCGATGTCTTTGTATAGTGCTATGCTTCTGTGATCTTGCAGGTACTTTGTGAAGCTGGGCGTGCTAGGGAGCAGGTAGCTGGAGACTATCAAAGAAGATAGGGATCGAATCAAAGGATTAGCGCAAGACAGAGGTTGGTTCTTTCTATTCCTCTCTATCTATAATTCATAAAGGAAATACAAAAGTATCTTTTCTCTGTTTGTTTCTAAGGTAGCTGTCACACCTTAGTGGGATAGAGCAGTTCTAAATAGACACTTTTCCCTGTAACACAGACCAAAAGGTGCATATAGCATACACATGCAGTTTTACGGAAGGAAAGACGCGTACATGTTGGAAAACATAGTTTTGGTCTATGGTATTTGGCCCATGGTATTGAGTAAGGCCTAAGACTATAAAAGGAGGAGAGATCATTAGGCAAAGGCACTCAAGCATTGAATATCTAATGAAGAGAAAGATCTAGAATACAGGTTGTTGGGTTATGGTCCACAGCTGGATCAGAATCAAGGATGAACCTTAGCGCTTGATGAAGGATAAGATCTAGTGATGGGTCAAGATCTTAAGGCTTGAAGTGAAGTATCTTTGCGTGTTTTGATCTTTTATTTGAATAACTGGTGCATGTTTTAGACTCTAAATATGATGATTTGGGTATAACTGAAGTCTAGAATTATTGTAAATATTAAATCATCATTTATAGATCTGTATGCAGGTTCACCTTAGAAAAGGTGTGTATACATGCTGGTTCTGCATATCAAAACAACGTATACATCTTAAATTTGATTTGCAGATTTGTACGCAGGTTCACCTTGAGAAATGTGCATATGTACGTAGGTTCAACACATTGAAGTAGTGTATACCTCATAAAATATGCTTTAGCTACTTCTGTTTGTTGTTGCAGTGTTCTGGGTTCTGGATTGGGTTCTGGTTACTGTTACTGTATTTTGGTTATAGCATTCTGAGAAGTGATTGATTGATTTAGGTTTGGTTGGTGAAAAGGAGATTGGTTGATGCAGATATATTTGATGTCCGATTGATGTTATTGATGGATCCAGTCTGAAAATTTATGAAACATGGTCCCTGGAAGAAAAGAGAAGGTTGTAACCTTTTGTAGGTCGGCACCTATGTACTAGTAAACATATCAGCTAGCATAAGAGCTAGGGGGTTGTAGCTCGCTTCTAGGAGAAGCTAGAGAATGAGAGAAGGTTGTAGCCTTCTGCAGGTAGAAGCCTACGTACTGGTATAAGACTACACTAGTACAAAAATTGTAAAAAGAAGTTTCTTATTAAAAAGAAGATAGAGACGATTACAGCAGGTGGTTTTCACCCACATTGGGTTTCCACCTTATATCTTGTGTTCATGTGTCTGTGATTTTCTGTTCTATTTTACTACACCCAGTTACTATTTATATGGTTTTGATGCACTGATTAAAGATCAACATATGATAAATTAATTGAATCATAAGTTTGCAGGATATACGCTAGTCGCGTTAAATACAGTTGCGTATACAAGCAAGTTCCATTAAATAAAGTATCGTATATGAATTTGATTATGGAAATGAAATATTATTGACTTGCTAATACTGATTCAACCCCCCCCCCCCCCCCCCCCCCCCCCCACTCCTCTCAGTATTATTTCCAACAATTCGTATCAGAGCAGGTCCTTCAGAAGAAGCTTGATCGCTTGAAGGAAGATCTATCATCATGAGTAACTAAGAAAGAGAGGGATCTGTTAGACCACTAATGTTTGATGGGAGAAACTTCATTTATTGGAAGGTAAGAACTACAACCTATCTTCAATCTCTTGGAACAGATGTCTAGGAAATCGTTGAAGGAGGATATACATTTCCATCAGCAATTCCTACAGATACAGTAGGTAAAAAGCAATATGAAACCAATGCCAAGGTTGTCAATTTATTATTGGGGAGTTTGTCATAATCAAAATTTGTGAAAGTTATGTAGTTCAAAATCGCCAAAGAAATATGGGACAAGATCATTCTAAGCTATGAAGGAGACAATCAGGGAAAACGTGCAAAATTGCAATCTCTCATAATTCAATATGAAACTCTAAAAATGCACAATCATGAAAGTATCTCTAGTTACTTCTTACGTATAGATGCGATTGTTAATTGCATGAAGAACTTGGATGAAGAAATAAAAGTAGTTACTTTAGTTGAAATGGTTTTAAGATCCTTGTCTGCTAAGTTTGAATCAAAAGTATCTGCCATGGAAGAAAAGCAGGATCTTCAGACTATTACTATGACACAACTACAAGGAATCTTAATCGCTTTCAAAATGAGAAAAGGAGGTCCATCAGATATGAGAGAAGCTACATTCAAAGCTACAGGAAGAGAAGAACTTGATGAATCAAGACATATTTCAAAAGGAGAGGAAGAAGCAAGCTTTGTCAATAACCTTCAACGGGGTTTCGGGAGATTCAGAGGTAAACTACCTTTCAAATGTTTTTCTTGTGGAAGAGTCAGTCATTATGCTGCCAAATGTCCTCATAAAGATAAGCTTGATAAAGGTAAGGAATCAGCAAAATGGAATAGAAAACAAAGTGTAAGTAAGAAGAGCTACTATACTCATGAAGATAGTGATGGCTTCTCAAATAGTGATGAAGATGAAAATAGTAATGACTATAGACTTCTAATGGCTTTTGAAGATGATGATTTCTTGGATGCTTTAGATGAAGATAACCTTTATGAAGAAATCTCTAAACTCAAAATATATTTAGAAGAAAATAATATGATTATGGATACTCTGACATTCCAACTTGATGAAAGAGAAGAACACAATGAGAAACTAGAATGTGAAATTGTGGGTCTAAGAAGGGATATTGAGAAAACAAAAGATATTAATCTTAAATTTACTAAAGGATCAGAAACCTTAAATTAAATTATCAATGTACAATGTTCTCCTCTGATAAAGACAGCTTTTGGATATACTAAAGAAGCATCCCAAGCACAGAAGCTGTCAACCTCCACTAAAATCTATCTTGATGCAGCGAAGAGCAGTGAATAGTTTGACAATCGACAACAAAGGCATAAAGAATATCACCAGGTAAATCAGGCTCAATTTACTTCAAGGATGAAACAAAGCTACAAACCTCACGTAAATCATACTCAATCTGCTTCAAGAATGAATATCAACAGCAATCACCAGGTCAGTAGATTCGATAATCGCAGGAACTTCTTTAATGGCTAATGTTTTTCATGTCATAACTTTGGACACAAATCTACTCAATGTGTTGCTTAGAAGACCATCATGACTAGAGAAGCATGAAATCAAAGGAATGTGATGGGGATCATGAAATGGACCTACAATAACTTTTCTCTCCTTGAAAATGAAATAGAATGCCCTATCTGCAACAACTTTGGTCACGAAGAATCTGAATGCAGGAGTAAATTTCGGAAAACATCCCAGAAGGAGAAAAATTCATTAAATCCCAAAATATGGAGAAAGAAAGAACCAAAAACAGAAAGATGTGCTATAGCCCTTTATGTGGAAGGACAAGAAAATTAGTGGTACATTGATAGTGGATGCTCGAAACACATGGCAGGTGATAAAGAAAAATTTCAGTCATATAATGCCTTAGAAAAGGAAAATAAGGTCTCATTTGGAAATGACACTCTTGCCATCATAAAAGGTAAAGGTTCTGTTCTTTTAAAAGAAAAAGTTAAAGCTAAGAATGTTATGTATGTTGATGGTCTAAAGCATAACCTATTGAGTGTCAGTCAAATGTGTGATCAAGGAAACGAAGTAGTATTTTGATCAAATAGATGTGTTGTTCATGAGCTTGATGTTGGAAATAATACTGAGAGGGGGGGTGAATCAGTATTATCTAGCAATTTACCAAATCTTCCTTATTTGATCTTTTGAAATATTCTTGCATATCAGTACCATAAAACAATGAGCATGAATAAAGAAAATAGACAGTCACACCAAAGAACACAAGATGTAAGGTGGAAACCCAATGCGGGAGAAAAACCACCTGCTGCAATATGTCTCTATCTTCTTTCAAGAAATTCTTTTTACAATGATTTTGTACTGGTGCAGTCCTTTACCAGCACGCAGGCTGCAACCTGCAAAGAGCTACAACTCTTTCTCGTTTTCCAGTTTCTCCTGGAAGGGAGCTACAACCCCCTACTTCTTTTCATGAAGAATCAAATGATCAACAAGTATACAACAGATACAGTCTACTACAGATATCAGATCAGTAATTACATAAACAACCCAGAACACCTTATGAACAGAAATATACAGTCAACAGATCATCTTAAGACAGGGACGCATATTTTCTTTCTGTGGCCTGCGACTGGACGCAGTATACCTTATGCTGTTCTGCGTGCAGACGCACTGTTCCTTTTTGCTTTTCTGCGACCGACGCTCCCAGAAACACTATCGCGCCGCCTCTTTCGCTTCAGAGACGCACCCAATACCACAGTCGCGCCGCGTCCTTTGCCTCAGAGACGCACCTGAGTCTTTACTGTACTGCGTCCCGGCGCACTTTCCCTTCACTGAATCTGCGTCCCTTCAGATATAGAAGATAAGAGGACTTCAGAACCAACCCAAACACTCAGATCCACAGATCTGATCATGCGCCATATAGATCGTAGTCCATTAGAAGATTTGCCCTTATAGATTTGGACTAGATCTCACCAAGAGATGTTCAACCAAGATGATTCTAAATCCAAATGAACTCCTTTGCTTTATATAGGCAAGCTTCTCCCCAAAGCGTGGAACAATACCACGAGCCGACACAATAGAAACACAAAACCGTCGGCTAGATACCACACAAGAAACCCCCACGTGCTTTTCTCTGCCTTGAAATGTGTGCACTGGGCGGACGCACCTCCTGAACGGCTGGCCTGCGTCCCTGGACGCGGGTTCTGTATGGTATACCTGCGAGGACGCACTTGCTGAACCTATTTCCTCCGTCCTTCTTGATTTACCACCTGAATGAGTTTGCCATCAAGGACAACACCTGAATCATAATGCCAACAAACTCCCCCTTTGGACTTGATGGCAACCACATAATCTTCAGCTTACATAATCTTCAGCTTCATCATTCTCCCCCTTTGACATCAAGGGCAAAGGGTATGCTCCCCCTATGCTCATGCTTCTCCAGATCAGTAACCAGAAATCCATCATGAAGGAGACAGAGACATATTGCAGCTATTTCCAAGATCTCCTTCTCCATAATGCCAACAATGCATTATGTGCTCCCCCTGAGCCTATACCATCAATAGGAAGATGATCAACAGTGAGATGATGCATCAACAACCCCCAGCTTTTGCCTGAGGTATTCAAAAGTGTCCCTGGGCAATGGTTTGGTGAAAATATCAGCAACTTGTTCCTTAGAAGGAACATACTCCAACTTGACCTTCTGTTCAAGTACTTGTTCCCGGAGAAAATGGTACTTGATTGGTATGTGCTTGGTTTTTGAATGCATAACCGGATTCTTTGAGATGCTGATTGCACTTGTGTTGTCACATAAGATAGGAATAGGAGGTGTACAAGTGATTTGATAATCCTGCAAAGTCTGCATCATCCAAAGAAGTTGGGTGCAACAAGATGCAGCAGCAACATATTCCGCTTCAGCTGTAGACAAGGCAATTGAACTCTGTTTCTTGCTGAACCAAGATACCAGTCTGGGACCCATAAAGAATGCACCACCACTTGTGCTTTTCCTGTCATCCACGCTTCCGGCCCAATCTGCATCTGTATAAGCATGAAGAGTGAGATCTGTATCTCTAGGATACCATAGGCCATAATTTTGAGTCCCTTGAAGATATTTGAAGATTCTCTTCACTGCTTGAAGATGAGTCTCCTTTGGATTTGCCTGAAACCTTCCAACTATTCCAACTGCATGCATGATGTCTGGTCGGGTACCTGTCAAATATAGTAGACTTCCAATCATAGATCTGTAGGTTGGTTGATGTACTGCTGCAGATTCGTCATTTGCACTGAGACTACATCCTGTGACCATGGGTGTACATACTGGTTTTGCATCTTCCATGCCATATTTCTTCAAAATCTGCTTGAGATACTTGGTTTGAGATAAAAGGATTCCTCCTTTCTTTTGTTGGATTTGCAAACCAAGGAAGTATGTCAGTTCTCCTAGCAAGGACATCTCAAATTCTTTCTGCATGACCGAGGCAAAGCTTTGACTCATAGCTTCTTCATTACTGCCAAAAATAATGTCATCTACATACACAACAAGTATTAGTAATTTGTCATTTTCAACTTTTATATAAAGATTGCTATCTGCTGAACCTTTTGAAAAACCTTGTTGATGAAGATATTTGTCCAACCGGTAGTACCAAGCCCTTGGAGCTTGTTTGAGACCATAAAGAGCCTTTTTTAATCGGCATACAAGATTTGGATCGTTTCCAAGAATGAAACCATCTGGCTGTTCAATGTACACTTCTTCATCCAAGTCTCCATTCAGAAAGGCTGATTTCACATCCATTTGAAATACTTTGAAGTTTTGACAACTTGAGAGAGCAAGAAACATTCGGATGGCCTCAAGTCTTGCAACAGGAGCAAAAGTTTCTTCAAAGTCTATTCCTTCTTGCTGTGCATACCCTTTACAAACAAGTCTGGCTTTGTTTCTAATTACTTCTCCATTTTCATTCAATTTATTTTTGAAAACCCATTTTGTTCCGATAACATTCTTATCCTTTGGTCTAGGAACCAGCTCCCAAGTGTTGTTCTTTTCGATTTGCTCAAGTTCTTCATCCATTGCTTTCACCCAACATTCATCTTTGCATGCCTCTTTCACATTTTGTGGTTCAGTAGAGGAGAGTAATGCCAAATAACTTGAAGCTTCTGCAACTGTTCTTCTAGTTTGTATACCTGCTTCTTTTTGTCCCATGATCTGAGATTCTGGATGGTTCTTTTGAACATATCTGGATGGAGTCTTTTCTTCTATTCTTGTTCTTTCTTCTGCTTCTTCGTGAGGTCCTTCTTGAGATTGTTCTTGCGGTTCTTCTTCTTCATCATTCTGTCTTTGAGGGTAGCTTTCATCTTCTTCAATGTCTTCACGATGTATTTGCCTAGGAATGTATCCCTTCTCATCAACCACTACATCAATGCTGTCAACAATTCTGCCAAGTCTTTTATTGTAGCATTTGTATGCTTTGCTATGTGGAGAGTAGCCAAGAAGAATTCCTTCATCTGCTCTAGGATCAAGTTTGCCAAGCTGCTCCTCAGTATTCTTGATATAGCATTTGCTCCCAAAGATTTTGAAGTGCTTTACCGAAGGAGTTTTACCACTCCAGAGCTCATGAGGAGTTTGAGTGCTGTTCACTCGGACATTTGTCTTGTTGAGAATAATAACTGCCGCATGTGCAGCTTCACCCCAGAAGGTTGCAGGAGTTCCTGATTCATCAAGCATAGCACGAGCCATTTGCTGGATTGTTCTGTTCATTCTTTCCACTACTCCATTTTGCTGAGGAGTTCTAGCTGTAGAAAATTCTCTCCTTATCCCATGTTCATCACAGAAATCGAAAAATTCATTTGAAGTAAATTCTCCACCTCTGTCGGATCTGAGGCACTTAATCTTGTGACCTGATTCATTTTCAACCAAAGCTTTGAAGGATTTGAATTTTTCGAAAGCTTCATCTTTGTGCTTCATAAGTCCTAACCAAACAAACCTGGAGAAATCGTCAATAAATAATATCAAGTATTCCTCTCCTCTAGGTGTTCTTTTTCTGAATGGTCCACATACATCTGTATGTACTAGCTCAAGAGGCATGCTGGCTGATCCTTCTTTCTCTGGAAAGTTAGTTCTGGTCTGTTTTCCAAACTGACATGATCTGCATATGGTGTTGTCAGGAATTTTGATATCTGGAAGATTGCGAACTGCCTGATATTTGCAAGCTTTCCTTATTTGTGAGAAGCTTAGATGTCCCATCCTTCGATGCCATAACCAGTGCTCTTCATCCTTGCTTAGATAGCATTGTTGTTGTCCTTCATCAAATATGTATAGATTATTTGGAGTTCTTTTTCCTTTGAGAACTGTTTTACCTGTATCAAGATCACGAACAAGACATCCATTTGATCTGAATATAACCTCGGTTCTTTGATCACACATCTGGCTTACACTTAGAAGATTATGCTTTAGTCCATCAACAAACAAAACATTTCCAGCCTTAACATCTTCTTTTAAAGGAGCAATACCTTTTCCTTTTATAGTTGCAGGAGTATCATTTCCAAAAGAGACTTTCTTTCCCTTTTCTAAATTAGAATAAGATTCAAGTTTTTCTTTATCACCTGTCATATGCTTTGAACATCCACTGTCAATGTACCATAGATTTTCTTGTCCTTCTGCATAGAATGCTATCCCACATCTTTCTGTTTGAGGTTCCTTTATTTTCCATGTTTTGGTGCCTGAGGTTTGTTCCCTTTTTTGTTCTTGTACCTTTCTTTCCGGAAACCTGCTTCTGCATTCAAAATCTTCATGTCCAAAATTATTGCAAATAGAGCATTCAACTTCATTTTCAAGAGCTGAAAAATTGTTATAGGTCCTTTTTGTAATCCCTGTCATACTTCTTTGCTTTTGAGCTTCCCTAGTCATGATTGTTTTATACGCAACACATTGAGCTGCTTTGTGACCAAAGTTATGGCAAGAAAAGCATTGTCCATTGAAGAAGTTTCTGCGATTATTGAATCTACCAGCCAACTGATTGTAATTTCTATTTTCATCTATTCTTGAACCAAATTGGGAAGATTTTACCTGTGGCTGGTTGTGGCTTTTGTTCACCCTTAAGCTGGATTGCACCTGATAGTTTCTGTTTGACGTTTGTCCTTGCTTTACCTGATGATCTTCCTTGTGCTCTTGCTCATTTCTTCTTGCTGCATCAAGATAACTTTTTGAAGTGGATGCTTGAGAAGTTTCTCCATTATAGCCCAGACCTGTCTTATTTAGTGGAGACCGCTGCACACTGATAATCTCATTCAACGTTTCAGATCCTTTGACAAACTTGAGATTAATAGTTTTTGTTTTCTCAATTTCTTTTCTAAGACCAACAATTTCACCTTCTAATTTTTCAAGATGTTTTTCCTTTTCATCAATCTGAAATTGTAGAGTATCAATAATCATGTTCTTTTCTTCTATACATCTCTTGAGTCTAGTAATTTCATCATAAAGGTTATCCACATCTACAGCATCCTCATAATCATCATCTTCAAATGCCATTAACAATCTATATTTGTTACCTTGTTCATCTTCATCACTGTTTGATAAGCCATCACTATCTTCATGGGTGTAGTAGCTTTTCTTATTTGCACTCTGTTTCTTGTTCCATCTAACTGGTTCCTTTCCTTTATCCTTATAAGAGCATTTTGCAGCATAATGACCTACTCTTCCACAAGCAAAACATTTGAAAGGTAGCTTACCTCTGAACCTTCCAGAACCCCTTTGAAGATTTCTGACAAAATTTGATTCTTCTTCCTCTTCTTCTGGAACATGACTTGCTTCATAGTGATCTTCTTTGCCTGATGCTTTAAAAGCAGCTTCCCTTCTGTCTGATGGACCTCCCTTTCTCATTTCATAAGCAGTTAGAATTCCATGCAGCTGAGACATAGTGAGAACACGGAGATTTTCCTTTTCTTCTACTGCAGATACTTTAGATTCAAACTTGGGGGATAAAGATCTTAGAATCTTTTGAACTACTATAGTCTCTTTTATTTCTTCACCCAAATTTTTCATACAATTAACAATCTCATCTACCCGAAGAAAATAATTAGCCACACTTTCATCATTATACATCTTGAGAGTCTCATATTGAATCCTGAGAGTTTGAAGTTTAGCTTCTTTTACCTGTTCATCTCCTTCATAGCTAGTGATCATTTTGTCCCATATCTCTTTTGCTGATTTGAAGTGCATGACCTTCATGAACTCTGTTTGAGATATACTTCCTAATAGAGTACTGACTGCTTTTGCATTTGTTTCATACTGCTTTTTCTCAGCTGGATCTGTAGGAGTAGCTGAAGGAAAGGCATAGCTTGATTCTACAATGTTCCAAACTTCTGTACCAAGAGATTGAAGATATGCAGTAACTCTTACCTTCCAATAATTGAAGTTTGTCCCATCGAAGACGGGTGGCCTGATTGATGCTTCTCTCTCGTAGTTGCTCATGATGAACGATCTACCTTCAAGCGATCAAGCTTTTCTGAAGGACCTGCTCTGATACCAATTGTTGGAAATAATACTGAGAGGGGGGGTGAATCAGTATTATCTAGCAATTTACCAAATCTTCCTTATTTGATCTTTTGAAATATTCTTGCATATCAGTACCATAAAACAATGAGCATGAATAAAGAAAATAGACAGTCACACCAAAGAACACAAGATGTAAGGTGGAAACCCAATGCGGGAGAAAAACCACCTGCTGCAATATGTCTCTATCTTCTTTCAAGAAATTCTTTTTACAATGATTTTGTACTGGTGCAGTCCTTTACCAGCACGCAGGCTGCAACTTGCAAAGAGCTACAACTCTTTCTCGTTTTCCAGTTTCTCCTGGAAGGGAGCTACAACCCCCTACTTCTTTTCATGAAGAATCAAATGATCAACAAGTATACAACATATACAGTCTACTACAGATATCAGATCAGTAATTACATAAACAACCCAGAACACCTTATGAACAGAAATATACAGTCAACAGATCATCTTAAGACAGGGACGCATATTTTCTTTCTGTGGCCTGCGACTGGACGCAGTATACCTTATGCTGTTCTGCGTGCAGACGCACTGTTCCTTTTTGCTTTTTTGCGACCGACGCTCCCAGAAACACTATCGCGCCGCGTCTTTCGCTTCAGAGACGCACCCAATACCACAGTCGCGCCGCGTCCTTTGCCTCAGAGACGCACCTGAGTCTTTACTGTACTGCGTCCCGGCGCACTTTCCCTTCACTGAATCTGCGTCCCTTCAGATATAGAAGATAAGAGGACTTCAGAACCAACCCAAACACTCAGATCCACAGATCTGATCATGCGCCATATAGATCGTAGTCCATTAGAAGATTTGCCCTTATAGATTTGGACTAGATCTCACCAAGAGATGTTCAACCAAGATGATACTAAATCCAAATGAACTCCTTTGCTTTATATAGGCAAGCTTCTCCCCAAAGCGTGGAACAATACCACGAGCCGACACCATAGAAACACAAAACCGTCGGCTAGATACCACACAAGAAACCCCCACGTGCTTTTCTCTGCCTTGAAATGTGTGCACTGGGCGGACGCACCTCCTGAACGGCTGGCCTGCGTCCCTGGACGCGGGTTCTGTATGGTATACCTGCGAGGACGCACTTGCTGAACCTATTTCCTCCGTCCTTCTTGATTTACCACCTGAATGAGTTTGCCATCAAGGACAACACCTGAATCATAATGCCAACACTTGATACAGGATAAACCATGATCAAAGGTATAAGAACTCCAAACAACTTATATATACTCAAGGGAGGACAACAACAGTGCTATCTAAGAAAAAATGATGAACACTGGCTATGGCACAAAAGATTGGGGCATCTAAGCTTCTCTCAAATAAGAAAAGAAAGCAAATTCCAAGTTGTTCGTGATCTTCCTGATATCAACATTCCAGAAAATACAATATGCAAATCATGTCAATTTGGTAAGAAAACCGGGTTGCAATTCCCTAAAAAGGAAGGATCATCTAGTAGGCCTCTTGAACTTGTTCATACTAATTTATGTGGTCCATCAAGGAAAAATTCACCTCATGGAGAGGAATACTTTATATTGTTCATTGATGATTTTTCTAGAATGTATTGGATAGGGCTTCTAAAGCATAAATATGAAGCATTTGAAAAATTCAAAGCCTTCAAAGCCCTGGTTGAAAATGAATCAGATCGCAAAATCAATGTCTCAGATCTGATCAATTAGGGGAATTTACCTCGGATGAATTCTTTGACTTTTGTGAAGAACATGGAATAAAAAGGCAATTCTCCACTGCAAGTACTCCTCAGCAAAATGGAGTGGTAGAAAGGATGAACAAAATTGTTCAACAAATGGCTCGTGCAATGCTAGATGAGTCTGGAACTCCTACAACCTTCTAGGGTGAAGCTTCATTCGCTACCATCACTATTCTCAACAAAGCAAATGTTCGGGTAAATAGCACTCAAACTACACATGAACTTTGGTATGGTAAGACTCCTACCGTAAAATACTTCAAAGTTTTTGGAAGAAAATGTTACATCAAAAGGACTCATGAAAAACATGGCAAGTTTGAACCCAGACTAGATGAAGGCATTATCCTTGGTTACTCTTCTCAAAGTAAAGGATATAAGTGTTATAATAAAAGACTTGGAAAAATTATTGAAAGTATTGATGTTGTGGTTGATGAAGCACGTAAAAATCCAAAGCAGGTAAAAACTGAAGATTGTGGAGAATATGAGGATTATCCTACCACATCAAATCAAACTAATTCTGAAGAAGAAACCAATGAAGCACTAGAAGAACATATAACGGTAGAAGAAAAGACTCCATCCAGGTATGTTTAGAAAAATCATCTAGAGACTCAAATTTTGGGACAAAAAGAGGTAGGTGTGCAGACAAGAAGAACTATTATAGAAGCTTCAAGCTATCTAGCATTTCTTTCCTCCATCAAACCTCAAAATGTAAACGAAGCATGTAAAGATGAATGTTGGGTCAAGGCCATGAATGAAGAACTTGAGCAAATTGAAAAGAATAATACTTGGGAATTAGTTCCTAGACCTCATGATAAGAATATCATAGGAACCAAATGTATATTCAAAAACAAGTTGAATGAAAATGGTGAAATTATTACAAACAAGGCTAGACTTGTTTGTAAAGGATATGCTCAACAAGAAGGTATAGATTTTGAAGAAAATTTTGCACTTGTTGCTAGACTTGAAGCCATAAGAATGTTCCTTGCTCTTTCTAGTTTTCAGAAATTCAAAGTATACCAAATGGATGTAAAATCTGCCTTTCTTAATGGGGACTTAGAAGAAGGAGTATATATTGAGAAACCAGATGGATTCATACTTCGAAATGATCCTAAACTTGTATGTAGACTTAGAAAGGCTCTCTATGGTGTAAAACAAGCTCCAAGGACCTAGTATTACTGTCTTGACAAATACCTCCATCAACAAGGTTTTTCAAAAGGATCAGCTGATAGAAATCTATATACAAAGATTGAAAATAATAAATTGCTAATACTTGTTGCTTATGTTGATGATATCATTTTTGGTAGCAATGAAGAAGCCATGAGTCAAAAATTTGCATTGGTAATGCAACAAGAATTTGAAATGTCCCTGCTTGTGAGCTCACATATTTTCTTGGTCTACAAGTTCAACAAAAGAGAGATGGTATTTTTCTGCCACAAACCAAGTATCTCAAGCAGATCTTGAAAAAATATGGCATGGAAGATTCTAAACTAGTATATACCCCTATGGTAACAAGATGCAGTCTCAACTCAAATGATGAATTAGTAGCAGTACATCAACCAACCTATAGATCCATGATTGGAAGTCTGCTTTAGCTAACAGGTACCCGACTAGACATCATGCATGCATTAGGAATAGTTGGAAGATTCCAAGCCAATCCAAAGGAATCACACCTTCAGGCAGTTAAAAGGATTTTCAAATATCTTCAAGGAACACAGAATTTTGGTTTATGGTATCCTAGAGATACAGATATTATACTTCAGGAATATACAGATGCAGATTGGGTAGGAAGCATTGATGATAGGAAAAGCACTAGTGGTGGTGCATTCTATATGGGTTCCAGATTAGTGTCTTGGTTCAGCAAGAAACAAAGTTCAATTGCATTATCTACAGCTGAAGTGGAATATGTGGCTGTTGCATCTTGCTGCACACAACTCCTTTGGATCATGCAAACATTGCAAGACATTCAGATCACATGTACTCCACCCATCTCCATTCTATGTGATAATACAAGTGAAATTAGTATTTCAAAGAATCTAGTCATGCATTCCAAGACCAAGAACATACCCATAAAATATCATTTTCTATGTGAATAAGTGCTTGAAAAAAAAGGTCAAATTAGAGTATGTTCCCTCCAAAGAATAGGTTGTTGATATATTCACCAAAACACTACCCAGAGAGACATTTGAATATCTCAGACAGAAGCTGGGAGTAGTTGATGCATCATCTTTCTGCTGAAAGCTATCTGTTTCAGAGAAAAGTTGTTATACATGAGTTTCATGAAGCGTATCCACGTACATACATTGGTTTCTATGGATATAGTCGCGTATATGTTGGTTTGAAGAAAAACAGTGGGCCAGACTCAGGATGAGAGGAGTCTAATATGGGTCTGACAGTGATCATCTGGCAGAAGTTCAGGGGAGAATATACTTCTAATAATGCATTGTTGGCATTATCTTAGAAGATTTTGGTACAAATTCAAGTGGAACAGGTTCAGGGGGAGATCATGGTTGCTGGTCTGGATGGTGGTTGACAGATGCTGTTGATGAT
The DNA here is from genome assembly GCA_031772625.1 of Pinus tabuliformis. Taxonomy (NCBI): domain Eukaryota; kingdom Viridiplantae; phylum Streptophyta; class Pinopsida; order Pinales; family Pinaceae; genus Pinus; species Pinus tabuliformis. The sequence goes on from CM062816.1 coordinate 838,937,126, forward strand.
ATTTGCTAATAACTGTCATGGTCTTGTTTCAAATATTTGGTCTCTATGTCATGTATATCTTTTAATGTCAAGGTCATGAAATGACCTATTTTGTTTCCCCAGTATGCATGGGATGGATGATGTAATGTTCTTGCTTTGACATGTATAATCAATTGGTATATCCCTAATTGGTTTGGAGATGGATGTATGTATGAGTCTTTGGTGATAGGACAGTTATTTATGATGTATGTATAGAGTCATGTTCTTCTTTTAGAACATCTTGATTATATTTAGGGGGAGCATGGACTCGAGCATGGAGCTCAATTAGCACATTTTAGCATATCAGAGAATTTAGCATCTACTCAAGGGGAGCATAACCCTTTAACCTTGATGACAAAGGGGGAGAGTGACTTGGGATTGCCATCAAGTCCAAAGGGGGAGATTGTTGGCATTATGATGCAGATTTGGCACTATGACGTAGGTGTTGTCCTTGATAGCAACTCACTCAGATGACGGATCACAGTTTAGACTCAAAAAACGAAGAAAGAGAGGTATACGCAAGTTCCTCATTGACCAAGCCGTGTGTACACTCAGGTTCGCAAACCAAAAGGTGTGTATAGCATACACACGCACTTTCATGGAAGGAAAGGTGCGTACATGTTGGAAAACATAGTTTCGATCCATGTTATTTTGATCCATGGTATTGGTCCAAGGTATCATGTCTGAAGTGTTGACCCTAGGTATTTGGTCCAAGATATTGGTTCTAAGTGGTTTTGATCCATGGTATTGAGTAAGGCCTAAGACTATAAAAGGAGGAGAAGATCATTAGGCAAAGGCACTCAAGCATTGAATATCTAATGAAGAGAAAGATCTAGAATATAGGTTATTGGGTTATTGTTATGCTTTTAACCTGCAAAAGACACCCAAATGCAGAATATGCGAAGAAAGATACCCAGAACATAGAATAGTGAGAGACAACAACAAATATTTTATTGTTCAGAAAGCAATGTTCACTGGCCTCTTCGAGGGGGCAACCTCCAATAGAGCAGAGCTCGATACAAAAATAAGACACGATGCTCCTCGCAGGGAGTCTCTATCCTTTATATATGACTCATACATACAATACCATGGATCAATACCATGGGTTTTATTAATACCATCTATCTAATACCATGGCCCATTTGCAACTAACTGTGATCTCGTCATTAATTGCGAGTTAACCACTTACAACTATTAATATGGGCTTTATTGACTCTTTACTATGACTCGATCCCACTACATAAATAAGGGGGTTAGGGTGGGACCCTAACATGCCCTCCCCCTTAAGAATAGCCTTGTCCTCAAGGCTGAAGCTGCGGAAAATGTTGAAGAATAGTGGTTGGTTCCCAAGTTGCATCTTCCGGAGAGGTGTCTTTCCACTTGATGAGAAATTCCCTAATCATGCGGCCAAACAAATGCCTTTCTCGTGTGTCTAGGACCTATTCAGGTTGGAGCCAGATTGACCCTTCCTCGTCCAATTCAGGTAGATTGGTTTGAATTCTGCGATTGTTCCCAATCACTTTCTTGAGGCATGAGACCCAGAAAAGTGGATGGATTTTTGCAGTAGGCAGAAAAGCCAGCTTGTAGGCTACTTCTCCAATGCACTGAAGTACTTGATATGGTCCGTAGAATTTTGGAGATAGTTTCTGACAACCCTTGTCTTTGAGTGATGTTTTCTTATATGGTTGCAGCCTCAAAAAGACCTGATACCCTTGTTGAAATTGGCGCTCTGAGCGATGCTGGTCTACCTATTGCTTCATGCAGTTTTGAGCTTGATGAAGATTCTCTCTAAGATGGGTGAGCATGGTTGCGCGGTTTTGTAAGAGTTGATCCACTACTTGTACCTTTGAGCCCCCCTTGATATAATAAGAAGGGGAAGGAGGAAGTTGACCATATATTGCTTCATAGGGAGTCATTTTGGTGGTGGCATGATAGTTGGTGTTATACCACCATTCAGCCAGAGGTAACCATTGTACCCAAGATGTTGCTTTTTTGAAGTGAAACACCTAAGGTAGGTTTCCAGACATTTGTTGAAGGCTTCCGTTTGACCATCCGTTTGTGGATGATAAGAAGTACTGATTTTTAGTTGGGTGCCTTGTAGCCTGAAGAGTTCCTACCAAAAATTATTGGTGAAGATCGGGTCGCGATCGGACACAATAGAAGTGGGCATGCCATGCAATTTGAAGATCCGATCCATGAATGATTGAGTGACCAAAGTCGGTGTAAATAGGTGGGGTAAGGCACAGAAATGACCATACTTCGAAAGTCTGTCCATAACCACCATGATGACTGACTTGTTTCCTGACTTTGTAAGACCTGTAATGAAATCCATAGAAACCTCCGTCCATATTGCTACTGGGATGGGCAACGGTTGTAATGTGCTTGGTGCTTTGATTGTCTCCCCTTTGTGGCGTTGACAGACATCGCATTCTGTTATAAAAGCGAGGATGTCCTTTTTCATGCCTATCCAAAAAAATGATCTTCTGGTGTGAGCATACATCTTTTGAAAGCCTAAATGTCCTGCAATGGGGGATGAGTGCAATTCTGCCAAAATGCGACTTTTGAGGGTGGATGTTGGTGATATTACAACTTTGTCCGTGTAGTGAAGAATCTCATCCTGCCACGAGTAGCCCTTGGTGGAATATGGATCTGCTTGCAATTGAGAAATGAGTTGGGAGAGCCCGGGATGTGAAAACCATTCCCTGTGAGCTTCTTCAATCCATTCTGGAATGGGAAGGGAAATTGCTAGTAGGGTACTTCCCTCCTCAAATTGGTGAGATAATGCATCTACGACACTATTTTCTTGCCCTTTCTTGTAAATGATCTCATAATCATATCTCAGCATTTTGGCGAGCCATTTATTTTGTTGTGGGGAGGATAGGCATTGCTCTAAAAAATATTTAAGACTATGATGGTCTGTGCGGATTTGGAAACATCGCCCCAATAAGTAAGGTCACCAGGTCTCTACTGCATGTAAAATGGCCATCATTTCCTTCTCATAGGTAGATTGGCCCAGATTCTTCCCACTTATTTGTTGTCTTGTGAAGGCCAAAGGTCACCCTTCCTGCATTAAGACCGCCCCAATACCCGTACCTAAAGCATCACATTTAATGACAAAATATTTGGTGAAGTCAGGTAGTGCTAAGACTGGAGTGGAACACATGGCATTTTTGAGAGCTGCAAATGCCTGTTGTGCATCCTCATTCCAGAAGAATAAATTTTTCTTCAGGAGTTGAGTGAGGGGCTTCGCTATGCGACCATAATTGTGGACAAATTTGCGATAATAGCCTGTGAGACCCAAAAATCCTCTCAGGCTCTTCAACGTCTTAGGTTGAGGCCAATCCTGCATTGCCTGGATCTTTTTAGGGTCCACCTTGACACCTTCACGCCCCACAATGTGGCCCAAATACTCAACTTCTTCCATGCCAAATGAACAGTTGGACATCTTGACAAATAATTTATGCTTATGGAGCAGTTGCAAGAGTAGATCTACATGCCGAAGATGTGCGGCCCAAGTGCAACTGTAGATGAGGATGTCATCGAAGAAGACAAGGACAAATTTCCTGAGATATGGTTTGAGAAGGTGGTTCATAAGGCTCTGAAAAGTAGATGGGGCATTACAAAGACTAAATGGCATGACCAGGAACTCATAATGGCCTTCATGAGTTCGGAAAGAAGTCTTTGGAATGTCGACTTCCTTCATGCGAATTTGGTGGTAGCCTGAGCGAAGATCCAGCTTAGTGAAGAATTGAGCCCCATTGAGTTCATCCAGCAAATCGTCAACTATCGGGATGGGAAACTTATCTTTGACTGTCAACTTATTGGGGCCCTGAAGTCTGGACACATCCGCCATTCCCCATCTTTCTTGAGCACCATGACCACCGGTGATGAATAAGGACTAATGTTGGGACGAATGACACCTGCTTCCAAAAGTTCCTTGATTATTTTTTCTATTTCATTCTTTTGGGTGAACGGATATCTGTATGGGTGCACATTTGGGGGTTGGGCCCCTGGAACCAAGGTGATGCTATGATCATGTTCCCCTCTCGAAGGTGGAAGCTCATGAGGCTTGTCAAAGACCGGCAGATGGTTATTTAAAATCTGTTGCATCTCAGGATGAATCGGTAGAGACTTGGTTTCGACTGCCTGGATGGCATTAAATTGAGCTATAACTCAATGATGGCCCTTTTTTAGCAATTTTTCCATCCTATGTGAGCTGATGATAGAGGGAGCTCCCGCCTGGATTCCATGGAGGGTATGTGTGGAGTTGTTCTGCTTAAAACTCATATATAACTCCTGGAAATCCATTGTGATTGGCCCAAGAGTGTGAAGCCATTCAACACCGAGGACAATGTCGCACCCTCCCATGTGTATGGCAAACATGTGGGTCTTCAACTGATAATAACCCATTTGAAGTTTGACATTTTCACAATGGCCTTTACATTTCATTGTGCCCCCATCCGCAATTTGGACTTGGAAGTTAGAAACTGCTCGTACAAAACAATGCACTGCTTCCTTGACTTTTTGATGGATGAAATTATGTGTACTTCCACTATCAATCAAGACTACTACTGGGCAATGTTTAATAAAACCTATGATTTTAAGAGTTTGAGGTGAAGAAATCCCTGCCAAAGCATGTAGCGAAATAACTGGTTCGTCAAGGACATTGTCCTTTTCGTTGTCCTCTTCTACTGCCTCATGTTCCTTAAGTGGTGGATCTTCCTCCGATGAGCTATAATCAATGGCATCAATTTGAAAAAAATTTGGCTCCTTGCATTTATGACCTGGGGAGTATTTTTCATCACAATAGTAACATAGTCCTTGCTTTCTTCTTTCGGCCATTTCTGCAGGTGACACCTTTGAACCTTAAGTGTTTGAGTAATGTTGTGAGCCTGTGGGGGGCGACCCTTAGCGGTGAAATTTGGGTGACTGTACTGGGTTGCTAACGTACGTTCCACGTTACGAGCTACCTTACAAGCCTCCATCCATGTGGGAGGGTGGTGTAGTAAGACATGGGCTTTTATGGCTTCTTTAAGGCTGCTGATAAAACATTCTGTGTAGAACACATCAGAGAGACCCCTAGTGCGAAAGGCTAAGGCTTCAAAGGATGTAATATATTCATCCACTGTGTCAGTCTATCGGAGCCTAGTAAGACGACCCAAAAAAGAAGATTCCTAGTCAAAGCATTCTGTAAGAGCTTTTTTGAAGGAGGACCAAGTCATAAAAGGTCCATTGCAACGTTGATGCCATTCCCACCATTGCCGCCTTTCATTGTCCAAGTACATTCTCCCCACCATAAGCTGAGTCTCATTATCTAAGATGTTATTCAGATTGGAATACTACTCTATTTGTGGTATCCATGCTGTTGGGTGAGAACCATCAAATTTATGCATATCCAACTTGGGAGGTCGCAGACAGGATCGTTGGTGGGGGCCCCCGAGGTGAAGAGAGTGGCTAGACTCACCCTCACTGTGTCCATTGCCATTATACGCCTCCTCCTTGCCCATCGAGATTATTCTCGGGATTATGCTAGTTAGTTGGTCAAGCTGAATTTGGAGGGATTGCAAGGATTCTTCAAGTTTGTCCATCCTCTCATTAGCCATAGCTTGAGCTCTAGTTTCTACCATGCACCAACCTGATGTTCTTGAAAATTAGGACCGCCTAATTTTTATTTTTTTTCACGAAGAATTGAATGGTACCACCGTGCTCAGCTCATCGTCCTGATTCTGATGGGCTAGATCACCAATAAGCGCCCCGGGAGGAGTTTTACTCCCTTAGGAATACTGCACTAGCTGAATCCTCAAAATGTCAGTGCTACCAAAAGTCCTGCGAAAATCATGCCCCGGTATAGGAACCCCACACAACTACTCAGATCAGGTGGATCTGAGAGATCTGAATGGCAGATCGGATAGCTCTGAGTGACGGAAAAGATTGCTGCTGCGGATCTGATGGATCTAATAGATCGGAATGGCTGGTCTGCTAACTTGGAACTGCGGGACTGATGTCTCTTGCTGCTGCACCCATTTGCACAAGTGGATCTGGCAGAGATGATGCGTGATCCCCAGATAGAAAAGGGAACTATGGTCACGAGGAGTGTCAGGTGCTACAGATCGCAATATACATAAGGGTCTGACAGTATTACACGGCCCAATGTTTCAGGGCTCTAATTAAGGAGGATCAAATGTACCCTTAGCTGTACAACCCGACTACCCTATCGTACGAGTGAGTAATCTCTCCGATTGCTATTCTCGGTGTACTGTAGTAGCAAGACGGCCGATGGTTTATCTATGGCAAGGTTGCAGAGGAGCTAAGGGGCTTCCTATATACCCAGAAGCTACTTGGAAGACAGTCCATACGCGGTTCAGTCTAATGCGCTACTACTCGAAGGGGTACCCACAAGGGTTATAAGGGAGTCCAACAAGCGTGACCACCTCTTGTATTTCCTGCATGCATGCCTCCCCAAATCCGCAGGTTTATGCGCTCAATGACAAATCCCGTGGTTTAAAGACGCCGGAACACATCTCTAGCCAAAAAAAAAATGCTAAGAAATGGAGATCCCACCGGCCCTGGAAAGTGCTCTGATACCACTTGTTATGCTCTTAACCTACAAAAGATACCCAGATACAGAATATGCGAAGAAAGATACCTAGAACATAGAATAGTGAGAGACAACAACAAATATTTTATTATTCAAAAAGCAATGTTCACTGGCCTCTTTGAGGGGGCAACCTCCAATAGAGCAGAGCTCGATACAAAAATAAGACACGATGCTCCTCGCAGGGAGTCTCTATCCTTTATATATGACTCATACATGCAATACCATGGATCAATACCATTGGTTTTATTAATACCATCTATCTAATACCATGGCCCATTTGCAACTAACTGTGGCCCCATCATTAATTGCGGGTTAACCACTTACAACTATTAATATGGGCTTTATTGACTCTTTACTATGACTCGATCCCACAACATAAATAAGGATGTTAGAGTGGGACCCTACCAGTTATGGTGCACAGCTGGATCTGAATCAAGGATGAACCTTAGCGCTTGATGATGGATAAGATCTAATGATGGGTCAAGATCTTAAGGCTTGAAGTGAAATATCTTTGTGTGTTTTGATCTTTTATCTGAATAACTAGTACATGTTGTAGACTATAAATATGATGATCTGGGTATAACTGAAGTCTAGAATTGTTGTAAAGATTAAATCTTCATTTACAGATCTATACATAGGTTCACCTTAGAAAAGGCGTGTTTACGCGCTGGTTCTGCATATGAAAACAATGTATACATCTTAAATTTGATTTGGAGATCTGTAAGTAGGTTCACCCTGAGAAAAGTGTGTATGTACGCAGGTTCGACACATTGAAGTAGCGTATACCTCATAAAATATGCTTTAGCTACTTCTGTTTGCTGTTGCAGTGTTTTGGGTTCTAGATTGGGTTCTGGTTACTGTTGCTATATTTTGGTTATAGCATTATGAGAAGTGATTGATTGATTTAGTTTTGGTTGGTGAAAAGGAGATTGGTTGATGTAGATATATTTGATGTCTGATTGATGTTATTGATGGATCCGGTCTGAAAATTTATGAAACATGGTCCCTGGGATAAAAGAGAAGGTTGTAGCCTTTTGTAGGCCAGCACCTATGTACTAGTAAACATATCAGCTAGTATAAGAGCTAGGGGGTTGTAGCTCGCTTCTAGGAGAAGTTGGAAAATGAGAGAAGCTTGTAGCCTTCTGCAGGTAGAAGCTTACATACTGGTATAAGACTACACTAGTACAAAAATTGTAAAAAGAAGTTTCTTATTAAAAAGAAGATAGAGACGATTATAGCAGGTGGTTTTCACCCACATTGGGTTTCCACCGTATATCTTGTGTTCATGTGTGTGTGATTGTCTGTTCTATTTTACTACACCCAGTTACTGTTTATATGGTTTTGATGCACTGATTAAAGATCAACATATGATAAATTAATTAAATCATAAGTTTGCAGGATATACGCTAGTTGCCTTAAATACAGTTGCGTATACAAGCAAGTTCCATTAACTAAAGAGGAGTATATGAGTTTGATTATGGAAATGAAATATTATTGACTTGCTAATACTGATTCAACCCCCCCCCCCTTCCTCTCAGTATTATTTCCAACAATTGGTATCAGAGCGGGTCCTTCAGAAGAAGCTTGATCGCTTGAAGGAAGATCTATCATCATGAGTAACTATGAAAGAGAGGGATCTATTAGACCACCAATCTTTGATGGGAGCAACTTCGTTTATTGGAAGGTAAGAACTACAGCCTATCTTCAATCTCTTGGAATAGATGTCTAGGAAATCGTTGGAGGAGGATATACATTTCCATCAACAATTCCTACAGATACAACAGGTAAAAAGCAATATGAAACCAATGCCAAGGTTGTCAATACATTATTGGGGAGTCTGTCATAATCAAAATTTGTGAAAGTTATGCAGTTCAAAATCACCAAAGAAATATGGGACAAGACCGTTCTAAGCTATGAAGGAGACAATCAGGGAAAATGTGCAAAATTGCAATCTCTCATAATTAGGTTTGTGTTCTCTTTGAATTAAATGCCTCGGTGATTTTAATGATGGAAAATTTTAGAGGCTAATATTCGCAGGTGGGCTAATCTTCCATGATTTTTCCAAAAAAAAAAGATTCGCCAGTTTCCACTTTTTATAAAAATGATTCACACAAATTTTACAGTATAATTTTTTTTTACCTTAAAAATTGCCAAAATTATATTGAGGGTATTATAAAATCATTATAAAGTTGAATAATTTTACAAATACATCAATAAACATTTTACAATTTGCATATTAGTGTAGGTTTTAACCCGGAACAAAATTACCTGCATACGAATTCTTAAACACAGAAAATAAATAATGCGAGAGAATAACACATAAAACACATATACACAGAGATTTTCCCTTGGATCCCAAAACCAAGACTACCAGCTTGATTTTTCATTATTTTCCTTTCAATGTTACAATACATATTTATACATGCCAAAGCATCCAATACCATGGACTGAAAACCATCGCATTCAAAACCATTGACCAAGAAACCATAGGTAGGTTCAACCAACCTAATATAGGGTCCAAAAAAAAGTTCCTCGGGCGCTGCCCCAGACCCCATAGACGGGGGCTACTCACCCCCCCTCAAACCCCCCTGTGACCCCCCCATTGCGGAATCAGCGCAACGAAGGGGAGGGCTTCGCCCCCCTCCCTCTAACCCCCCGGTTCACTATGTAGGTTAGTCGTGGAAACAATATAACACAACCCAACGTTCTCCCACTTGTTTTTTTCTCTCCATAGGGGGCCATAGAGCTTAGTCATTTTTCCAGCCCGAAAACACCCATTGTTTCTTTACACCAGGAGAACTTCTCAGAGCTCACAGATTTTTTCAATGCATCTGCAGTATTATTCAAAATGTCCACCTTTACCAACAAAACCTTTTCGTCTTCTATCATGTCCGTCACAAAGTGATACTGAACATCAATGTGCTTTGTCTTTGAATGGTAAGTAGGGTTCTTTACCAAGAAAATTACACTTTGGCTATCATAGACTATCCTTATAGCTCCTTGTACTAACCCCATACTTGAACACAATCTCTGCAACCAAATTGCTTCCTTGCTTGCAAGAGTGGATGCCATTTATTCTACCTCTGTAGTTGATAGTGCCACTACAAATTGTTTCTTACTCATCTAACTGATTGCACCTCCAAATAGGTTAGACACATACCCACTTGTAGATCTTCTCTAATCCAAATCTCTAGCCCAGTTTGCATCAGCAAAGCCACGAATATCCAACACTCTGTCCAATCCTGGTCTTCCTTAGTAGCACAAACTATAATCACTAGTGCCACACAAATACCTGAAAACCCGCTTCACTACCGTCCAGTGCTCCTTCCCTGGTTTTGACATAAACCTGCTCAATAATCCCACTGCATGTGCAATGTCTGGTCTAGCAGAGTCCATTGCATACATTAGGCTATTGACTGCATTTGCATATGGAACACGGGACATATCCTCTTCCTCTTCTTGTGTCTTGGGACACTGTTCAGCAGATAACTTTACACCAACAGGAATAGGAACCTTCACCGATTTACTATCCTGCATATTAAACCTCTGCAGTATTGTCTTGACATACTTCCTCTGGTTTAACCATAGCTTCCTCTTTGCTCGATCTATTTTAATTTTTATGCCCAAAATATAGTTTGCAGCACCAAGATCTTTCATGTCGAATTTGGAGGACAATTGGGTCTTCAAATCCTGGATAATTTATTTGTGATTTCCAACTAGCAACATATCATCCACATACAAGACCAAATAAATAACATGGTCACCAATTAATTTAAAATACACACAGTGATCTTCTTTGCTTCTAGTGAAGCCAAGTCCTTGTATAAATGTATCAAATTTCTGATACCATATCCTTGGTGATTGTTTTAACCCATACAAAGACTTCTTTAACTTGCATACCAGTTCTTTCTTTCCCTTCACCGCAAAGCCTTTAGGTTGCTTCATGTAGATCTCCTCTTCTAGATCGCCGTGAAGAAATTTTGTCTTCACATCCATCTGTTCTACCTCAAAATCAAAAGAAACAGCAATAGACAAAAGTAATCTAATAGAAGTTATCTTGGCAATAGGAGAAAAAATATCACCAAAATCAATTCCCGACACCTGGGAATAACCTTTTGCTACCATCCGAGCTTTGTATTTCTCCACCTTTCCTTCTGCATTTTTCTTCTTCTTGAACACCCATTTGCTGCCAATGGGCTTCCTTCTAGCCAACAACTCCACCAGATCCCAAGCCTCATTTTTGTACAAAGATGCCATTTCATCAACCATGGCCTCTTTCCAGAGTTTTCCATCCTCTGAATCTATTGCTTCCTTCATAGTTCTGGGATCATCATTAGTAATAGATAAAGTGAAATTTGAATAGAAAGTAGATGGACTATACCTTTCTGGCTGCCTTCTTTCTCAAACTGATCTTCTCACACCCGGAGTTTGTGGCTCTTCATCTTCTAATTCCTCCTCTGCTGTAGAGTCTGATCTTCCTCCTTTATATCAAACTCTATCTTCTCAGGTTCCTTTGGTTGGAATTCATGTTTAATAACATCTTTCACCTCTCTGAATACCACATCTCGGTTGTACACAACCTTCCTTGTTACTAGGTTCCAAAGCTTATAACCCTGTAAACCATCCTTATACCCAATAAAGATGCACTTTTCAGATTTACTATCCAACTTGGTTCTTTTCTCCTTTAGAACATGTACATATGCATCATATCCAAATACCCTTAGATGTGAAAGAGAGGGTTTCTTACCAGTCCATACCTTTTGTGGAGTCTTATCCTCGAACGCTAATGAAGGTGATCTGTTGACCAGGTAACATGCTGTCTCCACCGCCTCTGCCCAGAATTCTTGTCCTAGCTTGGCACCACTGAGCATGCATCTTGCCTTTTCCATCAATGTCTTGTTCATTCTTTATACATCTCCATTGTGTTGAGGTCTATATAGAGTAGTCTTCTGTCATGCTACACCACACTTCTTACAGAATTCTTCAAATTCCTTAGTGCAAAACTCTCCACCGCTATCTGTCCTCAAAACCTTTATCTTCTTCTCTATCTAGTTTTCCACCAGAGCCTTGAATTCTTTAAACCTGTCAAAGACTTCAAATTTCTTCTTAAGGAAATATATCCATGTATTCCTTAAGAAGTCATCTATAAATGATACATAGTATGTAGACTTACCTGGTGATGCAACCTTCACAGGTCCAAACACGTCACTGTGCACAAGCTCTAATATCTGTTTCACCTTCTTACCACTAGAGGAGAAACTCACCTGATCCTCCTTCCCATATACACAATTTTCACAGAAATCAAAATCCAAAGAGCTATTACTCATACCTTCTACCATACCTTTACCATGAAGTATTCAAAGGCCCTTCTCTCCAATATGTCCAAGCCTTTAATGCCACAACATGGTCTTCTCTACAAAGACCACTAGATTTTCTGCTCCACTTTCAGGAACCATAGAACTGTTGTGCCCATCAAAAACCATGCTACCTTGCAGCTTGTATAGAGTTCCAATCCGAACTCCCTGAATCAATACAAGTGGTCCCTGAACCATCTTGCAAGTATCCTTCTCGAACAATGTTTTTACACCTACATCATCCAACTTGCTTACAAAAAATCAAATTTCTGGCCAATGCAGGAATATGCAGAACACTCTAAAGTGTTCTAACCCTTCCACCTTGCAACTTCAAGTTTACTATTCCATGACCAATGATTCTAGCCTTCCTATCATCCCCTAAGAAGACATCACCACCATCGTATTTCTCATACTCGCAGAACCACTCTCTATGGGGAGTGAAGTGAAAGGATGCACCTGAGTCAATCAACTATGCCTCATGATCTACGTGTGTACTTGAAGAAGCCAAGTACACATCCCCACCTTCATCTGAGGTGGTTTTCACCTCTGCACGAGGAGAATCATGAGATCCATTTCCTTTATCAGGAGCTTTAGATTTATAGTCCCTTTTGTAGAGCCCTTCCTTTCCGCATTTCCAACACACCACCTTTATAGGTTTTCCTGGAGATTTAGATCTCCCTCTAGATTTAGATCTCCCACTTGATGACTTATTTTTGTTTCTGTTCTAGGACCGTCCTTGTACTGACAAGGAATCACCATTCTGGCTCTCCATATTTTTCCATCTCATCTCCTCTGTCAGCAAGGAGGAGACTATTTCATCAAGCTACAAGGCAGTTGCATTGCTACCTATTGCAATAGCCAGACTATCCCACGAATCTGGTAGAGAACACAACAAACTGATGCACTTATCTTCATCTGAAATTTTAATATTAACAAATGCTAACTGACTTACCACAGTATTAAATGCATTCATATGCTCTGTCATCGAGTATCTGTCTTTCATCCTCAGGTTATACAGCGTTTTCTATAGGAACAGTTTATTCACGAGAGACTTAGATTGGTACAAATTCCCTAACTTTTCCCACAAAGCCTTCGTCGTAGCTTCCCCTGATACATTCAACAATACTGAATCTAAGACACACAATTGTATTATGCTCTTTGCCTTCCGATCCAACTTCTTCCATTCTTCATCGGACACTCCTATTGGTTTAGTACCAAGATCTACCATGATCCATTGATATTTATCCACCAACAGATCCTCCATCTTGAGTTTCCACAACTCAAAACTCTAACCATTAAATTTCTCGATCTCTATCTTTCCACTGCTCGACATCTTCTTTCACTACCAGAATTGACCTCGCAGATCTGCCACTGAATAGGGTCTACCATAGGCTCGAGAAAAACCCCTCAGCAATAAAGGCGTCCCCTTGAAGCCAAAACAACTCTGATACGAAATGTAGGTTTTAAACCCGTACAAAAATTACCTGCATACGAAACTTAAACACAAAAAATAAACAATGCGAGAGCATAACATATAAAACACATATACACAGAGATTTTCCCTTGGATCCGAAAACCAGGACTACCAGCTTGATTTTTCATTATTTTCCTTTCAATGTTACAATACATATTTATACATGCCGAAGCATCCAATACCATGGACCAAAAAACCATAGGTAGGTTCGCCCAACCTAATATAGGGTCCAAAAAAAATTTCCTGGGGCACTGCCTCAGACCTCGTAGATGGGGGCTACTTGTCTCCCTCAAACCCCCCTGTGACCCCCCCACTACGCAATCAGTGCAACGAAGGGGGTCTTTTCCCCCCATTTATCCCCCAGTTCACTACGTAGGTTAGTCGTGGAAAGAATATAACACAACCCAACAATTAGGAACTAGTGAGATTCGCCAATGTTTTTAAACTTCAAGATAATTTTTCATCCTTAAAATTTTCCCTACTTTTAATTATATATGAAGCCCAATGTGTTTCTATAAGTAGCACACTGGGATCACTTGTTCCATAAAGTGCACTAGAAAAAAACATCCGCTAAAACCTTGGGCCGCCCAAATTTTTTCATTGTGATGAAGTTCCATTATAAGCTCCATTAAAACATCTGTTCCCACAAACGTATGTTTTAGAGGTTGTTTTTTTGAATTTTTTTTTCTAATTTTATAACACTTAAATCCTTCATCATAACCTATCCTAGAGGGTATTTTCCTTTTAGTGTAAACACGTAGAGTTTATTTATTCACAATATTGACTTTATCATCTATAATTCTCCTCGACCATCAATAAATTCATTACCCCTATAACTACACCCAATTCTAAACAAGATATGTCTCCTAAGAAAACAATTGAGATTCATATGGTACATCTCATGCAACCAAATAAATTTCAATGACTTGGTGGTAAAAATAAGGGAAATAAGTGAAATAACACTTCTAAAAATGCTAAAGTGACACAACAGATCCAACCCAACATGAGTCAGGGTAAGAATGAATGATGACGTAGAGCCAAGTTTTATTGCAATATTTGTTAGGGTTACCACCTAAATCATGGGTGCCAATAGATGGATGAGATTCATAAACTTATTACACAACCTACTTCCAAGAAGTAGCCTCCCATCTTGGCACATCCATTTCCCATCCAACCATGACAGCAAATGGTTGGAACACCTCCTCCTCATTAACCTAGAGGCACAGGAGGAAAAATATTTCATGGAGCCTCATTGCATACCCTTATGTGCAATGAGACCATGAACCTTTAAACAAAAACAAAAACCTATGACACTCTTGTGATTAGTTCTTCATCTAAGGACTTTACCTTCCTAAGTCAATCAAATGGACCTCTCATTCTAGATAAGAATTTGGAGGCAGTGATTTAGTTTCCTAATGGTGTTCTTCATAAGTCAACACACAATCACAATTCTAGGGCTACTTAACACTATAGTATTTTTGAGGATTTATCCCAAGATCCTTATGCCATGTCTACTTTGTAGGTTTCTTAGAAATTCCCTACACAATGCATATCCTTGTTGACTACTATTGGAGGGTATGAACTTTTAGAGTCAAATTTAATTACATTTGACATTAATGCAAGTCATTATGGGTTATCCCATCATGTCACTTTTTCGATTTCAGTACACATCTATATAAAAATTGTTTACCACACTCTTGCAAATGAAGGATGCTCCACTTGTATCATGGCCTCATCATGTTGTAAATCTCTTGGTTCTCCAAAACTTGTCTAGTAAAGTACAACCCTTTAGGCCTTTAAAGGTCACACCTTCTTACCTCATGGATTTCTTCCAACATTTTCCATCGAGTTAGAGAGAAAAACCATATTCGTTGATGTAGAAGTTGTTGATGCCCCACTTGAGCATAACATCCCCCCTTAATGTAGTTGGTTCTATAATATGATTTTTGTTGTGTCATCCATATTTTTCATTCTTAATTTTCCCCATGAAGGCAAGATCATTAAAATCGATCAACTTGTTTATTTTCCATTGATAACCAAATTAACTGCTATGGGCACCATAGTGCCATTTTTTGGGTATAACCCTTGGGGATATGAAAATGTCAGTGTAATTTTGCTTATGAACTCATCATTGATGGATATTTTTTCAATTCCATCATCTAATGTTCCATCTACTATTGTTTCTCCCATGCAGATGATCTATTCCATCACCAACTGATCCCACTAATCACATAACCATTGGGTGGTGCCATATCCTTCAAATATAGATCCACATGGCAAGACATTCTGTTAAGTTTGGTTGTGATTTCATATAAAATAATCTTGGTCTCCTCTAGTTCTATTGAGTGGACCTAGTCCTCGATCATGTTACATGGTATTTTCTCATAGGGGAATTTGGAAAAAAAATTTAAAAAATTCCCATCAACATTGCTACAAAACCAAGTGTTGTGGAAAATAGCATGAATAATGCAGATTGTACTCTTTTAGGAAATTGAACTTCACATCACCATTTTTAATGAATTATGTTGGACACCTAATCCTCTAAGGGTAATGGTGTGGAATGTGAAAGGTCATTGGAGTCCAAGATACCACTTGGAATAATGAAACCAAGGGTCATTAGACTTGTATAAAATTATATATCATTATGAATAATATCTATTCACATTTATCTTATCTGTTTTCTACCAATATTATGTTTTTTCACATGGTATCAGAGTGGGCATTCCCTTGCCATGATTGAATTTGACCCATCGTTTTTTTATGGCCTTTCTCTCTATATCTTTCATTGTATCTAGACGTTGTCTAAACTCTTTCAAATCTACACCAGTCAAAACACAAAATCTTCTCTACATTACCATCCTTCTTTCCATATGAACCAAGACTTGCAGGCCATATCAGGCTTGATAGTGTTGTTGTTTTCTGAGGACGAACCGCTTCAATTTTTCGATGTTGCATTATTGAGGAACACCTTCCTTGTTGTAATCAATCACGATTTATGTTAATGCATCTACCTTACAAAGGGACAATTACAACCTTTCAATCACTAAAGGAGCTTGGAATTTCCTTCGTTTCAATGAATTTGTGTTGATAAACATGGAATAACATGGAATGACATATGTTAGTTTGAGTGAATAGCGTGCATTAGTTGAATGTTCCCTTCAATTGTGCACATGGTAGTAGCATCATATGGTAGTTTGAATCATATTTTGGTATGGTAGATGAATGTTATGGTTTAAATGTTGGGATTTCATCGCTTTTTCCATAATAACTTAAGCTATGTTGAGCACCATTTGAAGTTTGGAAGGTTGTGCATGTTGAATGTTGGTTGCATGGGTTGTTTGTTGCATTTCATTGGTAAATGGACATTGAAATCTTATTCCTATATTTTTTTTAAAAGTTGGTTAGTTTATCATGGTATCCCAAATTCCTTTTCCTAAAGAAATTGTATACAACGAATGATCCATTATAGTTGAACTATTTAATTATGTATGACTAGTATGGTGTTGAAGCCCATATGTAACCGTTGAATTGAAGGCCTATGGTGAGTTTTTATGATAGTTTGGGTGTTTTTTTCTTGAAGACCATGTCGTGAGTGGTGTAGGCTTGTTGTATGTATGCAATTGTTCATTTGGCATGATTATATATCTAAAAACATTATCAGCATGACTACCAAAAGGAGCATTTGAACTCTTGAAATATAATGTACATATATGCTACTGAAAGAAGGCCTCCATAGGACTCTTCACAGAAAATACAGTCTTACCCGATGCCTCTCCCCATGAAAAATTTGATGCCCTATTTAAAAAAAGTATCCTCCATTACCTACAAATTGGATTCCTGGGGATTAAAAGTCTATCGTTGAAGAAAAATTCGAGAGTGAGTATATAGATATGCAAGAGTATATCAATATGATGCATTATTATATATATAACATATGAAGGCTATGGTACATATTAGTTGGAGAGTGCATTGAATTTCTTAGGGTTGCATTGATAATGGTAAGTTTCTTATGGAATTAGTTTATATTATGTGCATTAAATAGTTTTAATTGAATTATGTGCATTGAATTGGTAGCACTTGGTTATCGCTCCATTAAAATTTGTTTGTGAATTGTACACCCACATGAAATCTAGAATTGGGAGGTGTCTTGTATAAATTTTGTGGCAAATAGGCATATCATAAGCATAATTTTGTGCTTGATATTTGGTTCTGGCACCACAGCTAGATTTGGCGCTAGTGGTAGCCCTTTATACTTCTAATTCCTTTGGGAGTAGAAGTATTTCAGTTTGGATTAACCAATAATATTCAATTCAAATACCTTTTTCTAAGAAAGGTAGCATTCATTTATTGAAATTGTTGGAAAATGGTTGATGGAGTAGTATAAGTACTAAACAATATGAGATTTTCTTCTAATGAGCACATAATCAAAATTAACAAAACTACTCTTGCTCATATTAAATTATACCTACAAAACGCACAAGACAAGATAGAGTTTCTGCAACGTGAATCACAACTACAAGGAGATGAGTTACAATAGCACAAGCATCATTATGAACTTGTTTTTGTTCTTAATAATCCTTTATTTGAGGGTAAAATAGGCACCCATCAGTAGCCAGCAAGTGATTGAGTTAGTAAAGTTGAGTTTGATCCCCTTCAAGTGCCAATTTCAGAAGCAATTTTGCATAAAGATGCAGAAGATCATGTTCCACTTCCCAAGCTCATCGTCGGATATTGGGAAGAAATTATCAACAATAGGAACAAAAATGGGCTTGGATATGATAAGGAGGTTTTTATTCATACTCCAAGTTATTCCAAGCCCATCTAGTTTCATAGTATTGGGTTTCTTCAAGACGATTCATATTCTTTTGTTCTTGCTCCTCATTCACATCAAATGGTCAAATGCCAACATTGTAGCAGAGTTGGCCATGTGAAAGATCATTGTTCTAATCTTCACCCTTGTAATAATTGTGGTAAACACACTCATAATTCATACAAATGCTTTAGAAACAAGCCTCCTATAGTCATGAAGATTCACCTTAGATGGATCACTTGTTAGCAATGGGATTCAAAAACCAAGAAGATATTTCACTCATATCATAGGATTTGTTCTCAAGTATTGAAAATTCTTGCAGTTGACATCCCTTCATCTTCTTACCTCATATTTTAGAAGTGGGAATTGATGATCTTCTACAAGATTCAAATATACATCAAGCGAGCTTGAGCCACAACTTGAACCTGCTTCTTGAGCCTACAACCAGAGACAACATACCTAGATTCGGTGTTGTAACCAGAGACAACCATACCTAGATTCAATTTTGTAACCAGAGACACAAAATACAATGAGCATGTCTGACAACCTTATACTCGTAGCTGCTAGTCAATCACATGTACATAGTTACTCCTTGCAGTTCTAATGCAGTTACCCTAGAAACCTTCGACCTGAAGCCACAATCCGTTCAGATGTTGAGGTTCACTCCGCTTGGTTTTGATGCAGTTAGGGACCAATGGTTAATTATTTTATTTGTGTTGTAATGTTTATACGATGGTTTGCAATGTATTGTATGACCAAATGGGTTGTAAACTTAAGTTAATGCATTTTTAATCCATGGTTTAGGTTCTAGGTGAAGTTTAATGTGTTAGGTTTTACATTAGGTTTGTTCCCAAAAAAACCCTTTTACAATAAATTGTCACAATGTAACATCAGACCCATATGATGATATCCATGGACCACATTTGACAACCAAACCCCTGTGGAACTGACGAAAAACATTGTCGACAACCAAGTATCAAACACCATATCCTTTGAACACCATGAAAATCATATCAACCATTGATAACACAGGTGGAAATGAAAATCAACACTGGACAACCTGAACCATAGACATCACTATTGAAGCCAAAGATACCAGACAATGGATGTAGACAACGAACATTGATGAAGTTGATAAAGCTCAAGACCTCATCAATTATGATCATTTGAATACCACTTCGATTTTGAACCATTGAAGACTTCACTCTTGCTGGACTGACAAGATCCTCCTGGATCACTCCCTTTTCAAAAAAATAGGGATCACTTCCTCTAGCATAAGAATTCAGCTTCTTACTTGATTTAGAAGAGTTCTAGGAATTGCATTAAGTGTTCCAGTGCTAGTGGTGATCCTTAAACCATTGCTGATTGAGACCTTGAGTTCTCCCACCATATAGCATCATTTTAGAGAGATCATTCAAGCTATTATTGTCATACATTCAATATGCTAAGGTTTATGGTGTCAATTGTGAAAGTCCATTGGAGTCCAAGAGACCACTTGGAACACGAAACGAAGGGTCATTAGACTTGAATAAAATTGTATATCCTTCCGTATAATATGTATTCATACTTATCTTATCTATTGTCTATCAATCTAATGTGATGTTTTTACTTGGTATTACAAAGAAACACATGGAATTGATCCTCCAATCAACAAACATTAGATTAATACGTATGATGGAGCCAACCTAGTCTAGCAAATGTTCATACTAGTAAACCCTTGTAAATTAGTTGTTATTAAATCACAGGTCCAAAAAGATTTAGATGATGATTTTATCTATCTCGTAACTTTAATATAGTAGGTTTCTAATATTGTTTTGATCACTAAGAAACAAGGGGTTTGTATTTTCCAAAGGATAATTATCCAACCCCCTTCATCAATCAGATTCTTGATGCTTGTTTTGGGAGCACCATATTTTCTTGTATGGATGGTTTATATGGATATAATCAAATACATATCAACATAGAATATTAGTATAATATCACCTTTATATTCCCTTGGGGAAAATTCACTTATAGAAATTTATGATTTGGTATTAGAACTGTTGGTGCCACTTCCCAGTGTCCCATATCTTATGCTTTTCATGACTTCAAACACACAATTGAAGTTTTTTTGCATGACCTTATAGTTCATTTCCATTGACATGAGGATCATTTTGCCCATCTTAGGGACATACTTCTATGATTTCATTTTTACAAGAATCATTTGAACCTATACAAGTGTGTCTTTTGTATGGTTTCCAAAGGTGACCATGTTTCATTACATCCAAGGATAAGATAAAATTTATCCTTTGAAGGTCAAGGTGGTCATTAATGTACTTCCTCCTCATACTCTTCATTAAATTCAATGTTTAAAAGGGAAATAAAACTTCCTGCAAATATTTATTTCCAATTATTGTTAGATAATAAAAGGTTGAATGTGACTCGTGAACAAAGATGTACCTTTCGTATGGGATGAAAAAGACTAGAAATATTTTTATGATTTGAAGCAAGCCTTGTTGTCTACCCCATTATTTAGCCCCCCTTTACAATTAGGTTTTTTTTCTCTATATTCCAGCCTCTGAATCAACCATTGGTATGGTTTTCATCCAAGATGATGTGATTCTAAATGAATGTGGTATTTACTATATGATAAAAGGCCTTGTAATTACTAAGCTTCACTATTCCCACATTGAAAAGTTGGCACTGAAAGTTGTTTATGTTGTCCAAAATTTACAACATTATATATTTATGAAATAACATGGTAATTGTTGATTCCAACCACTTGAAACATATCCTCAATCCTGAATCATTAATTGAAATTAATATAAATTGGTATTAATCCTTCAATAGTTCTATTTAATGTTTTTTGTTTCCAAATCCAAGAAGTCATTGGCATTTGTAGAGTTAATCTTCCACCTTCCCTGAGTTGATTTAGAAGTTGTGGTTGATGATTCATTTCCCTAAGATTCACTATTCCTTGTTTGTTCATATTATCCATGATATGGGGATGTCTTCTTATATCTCCTGTAGCACCCCCCTCCCATATCTACCCAAGCAACCAGTCAGATGAGGTAAACATGCGACAAGAGGCCACTATGATATGATTCAACCTCTAAGTCACACTAAGGAAGTGAAAATGATGGAAACACAAAATACAAACATTAATTATCAGCTACAACACCCTCAAGAGACATGTTAGACACTCATACGACTTGTCCTTGGGTCCCACTGATGTTATGAATTTCTTAGACCACACTCACTCTCATGCTATGGGGAAGGTAGTGATAAGAAAACCAAAGTCATTATCAAAATCTTGCCTACCAATGACCAAAGACGAAAGTTGTCAATGCTATGCCAATGACTATGGGATTTTAGCCACTTTTGCAGGACCAAAGCCTAGGTAACTACATATAATTGAACCATATCTTCAAATCAATAAAATAACATGGAAATGACAGTATTAAAACAAATCATTGTTTAAGACCTTAACTAGACCCCTACTATCCATGACAGGAATTTCATCAAACCTATTGCAAATGTGTAATCTACAGGTGTAATTAATAGTTCTGAGCATAGGGTCTCATACTTAGTTGAGAATTGCTAAGAACCATTGATGCCTCAACAAATCAACTCCCATTCAATCCATTAGGTCATAAATACATTGATCATTCAATTACAAATAAAAACATGATGAGAGCCACACCTGGCTTTTGTCATAAAACACATAAATAACCAGCATAATAGCAGCACAAATACTCATGAAAGTACATCCATATACACCACATACAATCCATCAAAATTCTCATAGAAATACAAGGAGAAATAACCTTTCATTAATCATGAAAAATCCAAACCTGAGATGGGACTTCCACATTCGACCTAATTATACAATGGATGAGCCAAATATCTCTTCACCCATTCACCCTCATTCCATATTCCAAGCATGAATGTGGGATCTCATAGAACACATCAATCAAAATTCATCATGGGCTTCCATACGCCATCCATCTTAACCCGTCAAAAAGTGATTCCACCTCATGGTCAGACATCACAAAACCATCATCAGATTAGTCTCCATCCAAGCCTTCTAGGGCTTCTAGAGTGTTTTTCCAACCAATCCTTCTAGGACTAGTAACTCAACCCACAGCTTATTCAGGGCTTCCAAAGCATTTGTCCAACCAACGTTTCCAAGACTAGTAACTCAAACCACCAAGGGCTTCGAGAGCGTTTTTCCAACCAAGGCTTCTAGGACTAGTAACTCAACCCAAGCTATTACAGGGCTTCTAAAGTGTTTGTCCAACCAAGGCTTCCAGGACTAATAACTCAACCCAAGCTAAGGAAATGTGAGAATCAACAAAAACAAAAAAATGAAAGTAAACCCACAATCACCATGGCTATCCAGGAAATGGAAAGGCTAGGCAATCCACTTTCAATCTCGACCATCCTCCATTTAAATGATAGATCACAACCAAAAATCCACATGCCTATGACATGCATGCCAAAACTAGTGAAGGAAACATACATGCAACTCGATACCTGCAAGGAAAGTTGATCTAGTTTATGATCCCGATGCCCTCTTATTCTTTCCTTCTTTTCCTTTTCCTTCTTGCTCCAAAAATCCAAGTATGCCACACCCTCCAAGAGTGCTCCAAGAAAACTCTAAGTCTCCAAGAGTATGAGAGAGAGAGAGAGAGAATAATGAGAGAGTTCCAAAAATGAACTAAGAAAAGGTTACCAACTGATCCTTTGAAGACTTTTTATGAATGAGGTCTCTATTTCTTTATTTTGAATTATTCTCCTTCAATTTCTTTGTCACATGAACCTTGTGACCTTTCACCTCCCTTTTCTCCTAATTTTCATTATTTTCATAAATAAATGTGCCCATTTTTCCTTTCCAAATCCTTAGCCATTGCCTTTTCCAATTTCCTTAATAAACAATCATAAGTGATCCCGATCACTAGGATTTTTCCCAACATTCAACTTGGAATAAGTGTCCCATCATCCGTGGTTATTATTTTTCCTTTATTTACTTTTATTACATGGAATTTCCACTAGGGTTGTTACAAAACTACCCCCCTCGGGGGAACACTGTCCTCAGTTTTCAACAACACCTATAACCACAAAATTATTGAAAGAAAACTATATTGTCGATGGTGCTTTATAACTTAGCTCAAAGAAATATTTACAATGATTAACATGTTGAGAAGAAACTAACATAACAACATAATAACATGACATCATAACAACATACCGCATAGTGGAGCTTTATAACACAGCTCATGGCGTTATTTACATCTATATACATATGTACATAAACCAACATCATCGAATCATATATCAAAACATATACCAAAATCACACCAAAAGACCAAGCGAAAACTGCTTTGCCTCAACTGAAAAGCAAGGAAGAGTACATAGCCCGCATCTGATCTTCCATCTCCCATGTAGCTTCACCAGGCCCAAAGTGATTCCATTGCACCTTAGCTTGCTCAATTTCTTGGTTCCAAAGCATGAGAACCTTTTCTGCAATATACATTGAGACTCCAACTAGAATTCTCCATCTAGTTCCACCTACAATATAGACCAGACAATCACATGATCAACATCCTTAACATACTTCTTAAGCAAATATACATGGTAAAAATTATGGAATTTCACTATCAGAGGCAGTGCAAATCGATAGGCTATTGGCCCAATCCTCTCAATGATACTTAAGGGTCCATAAAACCATGGTGGTAGCTTGGCACATGATCCAATTCACAAGGAGCTCTTCTTCAGCTTGATGTGTAGGTACACTTGTTCCCTAACTTGGAACTCCTTGAACAACTTGTTCCTATATGCATAAATCTTCTACCTATCCTCTGCTACCTTTAAATTCTTCTTGATTATCTGCATTTCTTGTTTCATGTCTACCAACATATCGAGTCCAATCAACAACTTGTTAACTGGATCACTCCAACTGATGGGAGTGTTACAACTCTATCCATAAAATGCCTCAAAAGGAATCATACTCAATGACTCCTGATAACCATTGTTGTATGAAAACTCAACCAGTGGAATGTACTCTTCCCACTTCTGTTACTAATGCATCACATACATTCTCAACGTGTCCTCCAATATCCTATTGACCCTCTCTATTTTTCCATCGGTCTACGAATGGTAAGATGCGTTGAAGGCCAACTCTGTGCCCAAACCTGTAAACAACTCTATCCAAAACTTGGAAGTGAACTTAACATTCCTGTCTGACACAATCTTCTTTGGAACACCATGCAATCTAACAAATCTTTGATGAATACCTGTGCTACATTTCTATATTAGAATGTAGACTTAACCGGAATGAAGCATACAACCTTTGTGAACCTGTCCGCAATGACAACAACGGAATCATGTTGTCTCACTGTCTTTGGCAAACCTATAATAAAGTCCATGGAAATAACCTCCCATTTTCACTTTGGAATCTCGATTGGTTGTAGCAGTCTACCTAGATATTTACACTCTTGTTTCACTCGCTGAAAGTTGAAACACCTCGCCACAAATGCTGCTACATCCCTCTTCAAATTTGGCCAATAGTAAAATCTCTTCACCAATTTCATTGTCTTCTGATAACCTGGGTGACCTAAATAAGGTTTCACATGAACATATATCCTGTCTTGGAACCTGACCAACCCATCTACTATAAGAAAATAATCCATACCATGTGCACTTGCACCTGTATATGTAGTTGTACCTATACCTATACTGCCACCTATACCTATACCACTACCTGTAACTATACCTGCACCTATACTTGTACCAACATCCTACTGCAACCTATGCACAATCTCCATATACCTAACATCCTGCTAACCTGCCAACAAGATCCTATCCTGTAAGTGCATCCCATATGAGCTCATAGCTACGAAATGATTCACGTCTACCCATCTGTTGAGAGCATCTGCTACCCTATTCTCCTTACCTTTGATGTACCTGATCTCGAAATCAAACTCGATGATTATGGCCAACCATCTATCCTTCCTGGAATTCAGATTCAGCTGATCATATAAATACCTCAATCCAATTTGATCACTCATAAATACAAAACTCCTTCCATGAAGATAGTGTCTCCACATCTTCAATGCATGTATGATTGTTGCTAACTCCAAATCATGTGTCGAGTATTTTTTCTCGTGCTCATTTAGTTTTCGTGATTCATAGCATACCACCTATCCATCCTGCATAAGGACTCCACCCAATCCTCTCTTTCAGGCATCTTTCCATGCCACAAACTCTTTGTTTGGATCTACAATCTGTAGCACTAGTGCATGTGTCCATAATTTCTTCAGTTGCTCAAAGCTAGCCTCACACACATTCCATTTGAAATTCTTACCTTTCCTTTGCAATGATGTGATAAGATAATCAATTTGTGAGAAGTTCATGATGAACCTCTTATAGTACCTTTCCAAATCCATGAAAGATCTCACCTCATCCACACTCTTAGGAGCTATCCATTCCATGATGGCTCTTATCTTTTCTAGATCTACTGCAATTCCCTCCTTGGAGACAACATGCCCCAAGTAGTGTACCTCAATTTGAAATAAGTTGCACTTGCTAAGTTTAGCTTAAAATTGATGCTCTCTCAACAACATCAACATTGCTACTAAATGCTCGTCATTCTCTTCCTCATTGTTAGAATATACTAGTATATCATCAATGAAAACATAAAAAACTTATCCAAATATGGATGCAACACGTTATTTATCAAACACATAAATGTAGTTAGAGAATTAGTTAAGCCAAATGGAACAATAATGAACTCATAATTCACATACCTAGTTTGAAACGCAGTCTTGTAAATGTCCTCCTCTTTGATGCATACCTGATGGTATCTAGATCTCAGATCAATCTTCAAGAACATTGTTGCTCCCTTCAATTGATCGAACAAGTCATCAATCCTCAGTAAAGGGTACCTATTCTTGATGGTCACTTTGTTCAACTGCCTGTAGTCAATGCATAATCTGAGTGTTCCATCTTTCGTCTTTATGAATGATACTAGTGCACCCCATGGTGACACACTTGGCCTAATGTACCCCTTGTCCAACATTTCCTTCAATTTCAACTTTAACTCAACCAACTTAGGTGTGTTCATCCTACAAGGTGCTTTTGATGTTGGATCTGCCCCTGGCACTAACTCAATAGGAAGGTCTACCTCCCTGTGAGGTGGAAAATCTATAATATCCTCAGGAAATACATCCTTGAACTGTTGTAAAACTGGGTACCTTCTCAACACATCTATATCCTTAACTTCCTTAACCTTATCACTAGAAATGTGCACTGTGAATAACTTACACCCTTTCCTGCAGCTACACTTTGCTTGCATAGCTACCACCATCCTAACTGATATATATTTCTTGTTTCCCTATAAGAATCTGAGTTCTCCATTGTCAACAACACACTCAATGGCTTTGTCATAACAATCTACTTTGGGTCTATGAAGATACAACCAATCCATGCCCAACAACACACTATATGAACACAGCGATAATACATTCAAATGTGTTGCACTAGGCATACCATTCAAGTCAAATGAACATGCTCTTACCCAATGATGAACTCATTTCTCCGTACCTATAGCCAACTGCACTAACCAAGATTCTACATGAAATTCCTTACTCAAACCACACTTATCAACCAAGTCTGTACTAACATAGCTATAGTTAGATCCAAGGTCAATCAAAATAGAAATAACTTGATCACAAAGCTTACTGTCCATCTCAATGATAGATGTCTGATTCTCTTCTTGTTTGTCATCCAATGCTGCATAAATACATGGAATACTTCGACCAACATTCCCAAGAGCTTGTGCCTCCTGCACATTGTATATCTAATGTATACACCATGATTCTGCTGATAGTCTCTCCTATGATGATCTTTGCCACAATTCCAACACTTTATAGGCTTCCAACTTGTGTCCTTCTTATGTTCTCCTAACCGGAATCCCTATCCTCTATCTTATTTATTGAACTTCTTATGTGGTGCAACATTCTCCTTGTTACTTGTGTCCTATGGTCGTACTCACTTCTTGTCCCATTTGCTTTTTTTCTTTGCAATACCTTTCCAGTCTGCCTTAGTCTCAATTCTATGCTTCGATTGTTCATAGCAGTGCTTCATTTTCCATATGGCCTCCTCTAATGATCTAGGCTCGTCAAAATCAATCCTATCTTTGAATGCAACTAGTAATCTACTAATGAATCTATGAATCTTAGCCTTGTCCTCCTTGAGTTAGGGCACATACCTCAGCAACTCCGAAAATATGCAAGTGTACTCATCATATTTCATGGATCCCATATTTAGCTCATAAAATTCTTTCTCCTTGTCATCAAAGTATATTTCCGACAAATACTTCTTCTTAAATAGCCCCTCAAACTCACTCGAAGTCAAATATTCATCATTTATACCTCTAACATTCTTTGCATCTTCCCACCAAATGTCTTCTTTTCATTTGAGACTAAATGTAGCCACTCTAGCTTTCATGTTCTCTAAATAATCATGCAATTTGAAGAACTTAAGCATGCTTAGGAACCATGTCTCTCCATCTTGTAATTTACTTACCTCTCCATCAAAATTAGGTCACTTTTCTTTCTTAAAATCATCTGGAAAATACCCCTCATCACTCCTCCTATAAGGATGATACCGATGACGATCATAGTGCTTATTTGAATCAGAAATAGAATCATACTGTGTCTATCCTATCTCCTATCATGAGTGTCCAACAATTTTCCATCTTTTATTATGTCATATCTATTTGATCGGTGACCACCATGCAATCTACTACTATATTCCCCATTAGTTCTATCCTCATGTTCATGGCTGATCTGAAATGGATCCTATCACTATAATTATGGCAAGCTCTGAAGTATGACTGCATTTACATGTGCTAAATTTTCCTGTGCCTATATGATTCTGCCATTATCTCCCTTACAACTCCTTATTTATTCCTTTAAACTTCTCAATGTCACTACCAAGTCGGAAGAGTTCCCAACACCATATTTCTCTTCTAATTCATAGGGAGAGTCTTTGTAGTCAACCATCTTGCTAGCCATTTGATATTTCTTCCTACAAGGTGTATCATGTCACCTGAACCAAATCACAATAAACCAACATACCTTAGTATAGTTTGGGGAGGATACCTTGTCTAGAAGAACAAAAAATCAATGTGATACATGTATAACATAATCATGAGAGCATATAGAAACATAAAACATAAGCATACGACCATGCAACCGTCATTCTAGCTACGGTCCAATCATTAATACATGACCTCAACAACAACAAACACCATGACCTCATGCATGAAAACCACCATCATTACATCACTATATATTTGACCACATGTAAACATGGAAATTCATAAGTGATTCATAACCATCCACACATATGCATAAACACATATGACCAAGCATGAATGAACAATACTTGAAATCAAACCTGCAATAATGATACATGCAACCAATCATACAAGAATGTAATCAAACATGCAAGAAGGTAATCAAGCATGCTGCAATGATACATGTAAGCAACATAAATCAACATGTAACCAGTCATACACTTAGAGCAATGAATCCCACAATAACACCTCAAGTTTGACATGATGACATCACTACAACCATGAACAACATCATGCAAATGCAACAAGCACATGGAATGAAAGGGTGAGAGAAACACATGCAATTGACATGCAATGCATGACCAACACATAGCCTATCCAGTTTGAGGGGTGAACTATGCTCTGATACCACTCTGTAACACCCTCCTCCCACATCTACTCAAGAAATGTCCAATCAGGGTAAAAATACGATGAGAGGCCAGTATGATATGATTCAACCTCCTAATTCATGTTAAAGAAGTGGAAATGACATAAACACATTTGTTAGATATTAATTATCAGCTATATGACCCTCAGGAGACATGTCATCCACTCAGATAGCATGTCCCTGGGTACCACAGATGTTCTGGATCTCTTAGGCCACAGTCCCTCTCATGTTATGGGAAACAGAGTGACTAGAAACCCAAAGTCACTCTCACAAGCTTTCCTGCCAGCGACCAAAGACCAAAGTTGCTAGAGTTATTCCAATGACTCAGGATTTTAGCCACTTTTTCAGGACCAGAGCCCAGGTCACTACTTAGAATTGAACCATCTCTTCAAATCAGTAAAATAACATGGAAATGATAGTATTAAAAAAATACTTGTTTAAGACCTTGATTGGACCCATACTAGCCAAGATATGCATTTCATCAAACAAATTGCAAATGTGCAATCTACAAGTGTAATTAATAGTTCTGAGAATAGGTGTCACACGGAATTTGTCAAGGGTGCGGACACGACTGACCTTCCTAGAAGTCTAAGACATTCTAATGACAAACAAGACAAAATGGAGTGATCTTTCTCTAAATACACCTTTTACAACATGAAAACTACAAGTGTTTAGGCTTACCTTATTCCAAAACGCTGTTGTTGAAGTCCGTTCTTGACGATCTGGATGAGCTCCTCCTTCAAATCAATTCCTGCAACCACAAACAATCAAACAATTACCAAGCACTTGCATTTCATATAATAAAACATATATTCAACATGCAGACCAAGGAACACATGAAATAACTCATTAACACAAGCTATTGAGAAAAATAAACTAGTTTGTATTAATAACGAAACAAAGAAACTCTTACAACCTGGCCTTGGTGTTGTGCAAGTTCCTCCCAGGGTCCATCAAGGGTTTTCCTCTACTTTGACAAAGCTCACCCTCTCCCAAGTAGAATCAAGTGAAGACAATCTCTCCTCACAAAGGCTCTAATGGAAGACCTAAATCCTGCAGCATTTACCCAAAGAAAATGTATAGTTCCAGCCTCTTCTCCTTCTGGCTCAATGCCTTTATTTATAGTGCTGTAAAGAGGTTATTCAGGTCCACTATCAATGGGATCATCCCCCTCTTTGGGTGGGATAGCTCCCTTATTGATGGGATAAGTTCCCCCTTAATAGAGATACATGAACCAACTGGAGGCGCATCCATTTCATCAAACCGACCTCTAGAATGTTCTAGAAGTAACCACAAGTAACTTTTTCAAGATAAAACTCGCGCATTTTGCCTTTTACAGAGGGACGCACCTGTCCCTTAACATACAGAGCGTCCATGGACACAGATTTTGTGAACATGGTCAGCGTCCCCGCAGGTAAGGCTAGAGAGAACCTGCGACCCCAGAGATAAACATAGTTTTTACAAGACTTTCTCTCTTCTTTGAGTTTGAGATGGATAACAGAGGCATGAGACTTGCCTAAGAGGGTAGCATGACTGTTGATTTGAGCCATACTAACTGTAAGTAGTCAAGGTGACATTTTTTAGTGTAACAGATTGCCCCCTAAAGTGCGAAGCTTGGAATAGAATAGGGTTTTGTAATTCTAGGAAGGGTGAAGCGCTTTATCATTTCAAGGATTGTCTTGTGGATGGCCTGGTTGGAACCTGCAATTTTCAACACAAAATACATGGATAAGATTATATCATCACTGAGGTAGGCATTCCCATACTCAGATTCAAAACTTTAACTAATGGACTAACTATTCTGATACAGGAATGATCTTGCAGTACATCATTTTAATAGACTTTTGTAGACACAATATGGACGCAGCCATCTGTTTATGATTAGTCTACATAGATAATGAATACAAAACTCCTCGCAGCCTGGATGGTAGAAACTAGATCCAGGGTCTTCACTTCTACTTCCCGAATTGGTACGATTCTAGCCATGTGATTAAATGATTCGATGTCGAACATGGTAGAAACCACTTGATTACCAGTCAATGATGTAAACTGTTAACAAGCGTGAGAGAGACCACCAGTAATGTCAATGGTTCTCAAAGTACCAAGCACAACCCGTGAAATGTGAATAGATGTTTTGATGTCGAACACTTCACGGAATCCTCTGATCGAAAGTCAATGATGTAAACTGACGTCAAAGGCGAGAAACCTGCCATTGATGCATGCAGACTTCAAGGTACTGTCGATTCCTAAGTCATCTTTCTAGATAATGTGTCGATGTCGATAGAAAGCGACCCGTTGCAGGCAAGCCCACAACACGAAATCATTGTTCAAGTTGAAGAAATGTTGCTGTGAGGACTGACTCAGGGATGGTCAAATGGATGACAAGTATTTTGCAGATGAAAGTTTTGCTTGCAGACCTCTTGAACACATAACGACACAACAGATGGCTTGGTGACGAATAACTCAAAGTTAATCCCCGAAACCCGGTTAAAGACTTTCAAAGTGATTTGGTCAACTGTGAGGTAAAAGATTTCCCAACCCAGGTGAATGAAAAGTGTCGTGTTCAAGAGTGGTAATAAAGTTTCTTCTGAGACAAAAGGTGACAAACAGGTTCATTCTTCTCTCTTTTCCCCCACCATTTCTGGCAAGTACCTCTTTATTTTTAACAAGCTTGAGGAGGATAACATATGCTTGATTATAAGCTCATCCTTCGGACGAGTCCAACCTAGTTTAAATTCGAACCCTAGGAAGGAGTGGTTCGTTCCTGTTTGTAATTGAACAGGTCCTCTACTGTAAAAGTTTAACGAGCCCAGTATAGGAGAAACTCGGCGTTTTTCAATTTTAGAGAGTCTGAAAAAACTAAAGGAGACTCCACGTTGAACTTTTTCGTACATTGGTGTCCCTCAAGCCCGAAAAAGTATAAAATAATACCTGGGGGAACCGCTTGATCTTGCGACCAAGGAGTACTTTCATAATTAGTGTCACTGACCTGAAAAGTAAAAAGCGATCAAGGACACGTCGTTTTATTTCCGTATCGAGTTTGAAACGACAAAAACCCAGCAATCTTTTCTTGATTTTACGGTCAGAAAAGAGCTATAAGGGGACCGTCTTTTAATTCCGTTTTAACGAGTGTAAAAGAAACGCTCGGCAATCTTTTCATGTTTTAGGAGTCTGAAAAGGGCTTAAAATAGAACTCCAAGGTTTCACTTTTTCGTAAGTTTTAACGAGTTCGAAAAAGGGATAAAAATGTACTCATATGGCCGACTTTCAACTTAATTTACGAGCAGGAAAAGACGGAAAGAACTCGGCATTTTCATTTGTTTTACGAGAATGAAAAATAGCAAAATAATCTCGGGATTTTCATGAGTTTAACGAGTCTTGAAAATAACTGAAATTGACTCGAGATAGGTTTCATTTTTACAAAAGCTTGAAACAGAGAAAAAACTATGCTTCAGAGTAGTTTCATTTTTACACAAGCTTGAAACAGAGATAAAACTGTGCTTGATGCCCCCTAAGCATAACTGCTAGAGTGCATGCCCCCTAGCTTCATTTCATTCAACCATTTGGATGAAATGAAGGTTTAGTGACGAGATCATTTAAAAGACTTTGACCTAAAACTGTAAGAAAATTATGCAAAACACCGAAACAACTAACCTAAATATACAGCTTAACATTTACGAGATCTAGTCAATCTCTCGACTCAAGTAGAGGAGGATTTGTTTCATTTTTTAACGAGCTTGACACAGGAAAAGAACTATGCTCGGATTCGGTTTCATGTTTACACAAGCTTGAAACGAAAAACTATGCTTGTTACAAGTTCACATGCCCCCGGCATAATGATGCAAATCAAGGTACATGCCCCCCAAGCTTCATTGCATTCAATGAGGTGGATGGAATGAAGCTTTACTTTCAAAATCTTGGAAAGACTCGTGGGAGTTGTTTCATTTTTTAGTGAGCTTGACACAAGACAAGGAACTATGCTCATAACTACTTTCTACAATCTACCTAACAAAAAACTATACTCTAAAAAACCTTGATTCATTTTTTAACGAGCTTGACACAAGACAAGGAACTGTGCTCTAAAATCCTTGATTCATTTTTTAATGAGCTTGACACAAGACAAGGAACTATGCTCATGACTACTATCTAGAATCTACCTACTTAACCTACCCTTGTTTCATTTATTAACGAGCTTGACACAAGACAAGGAACTATGCTCAAAAATGTCGCATGCCCCCAGCATAATGATGCAAAGCGAGGTACATGCCCCCCAGGCTTCATTGCATTCAACCGGCTGGATGAAATGAAGGTTTACTTTCAATATTTAACTTGAAAAGGGAGTTGTTTCATTTTTAAAGAGGTTGACACAAGAAAAGAACTATCCTCATACCTGATTCATTTTTTAACGAGGTTGACTCAGTAACAGGAACTATCCTCAAACCTGATTCATTTTTTAATGAGGTTGACTCAGTAACAGGAACTTTCCTCAAAACCCTACGTTCTACAATCTACCTACATATCCTAAAATCTAGCTGATTCATTTTTTAATGAGGTTGACTCAGTAAAAGAACTGTCCTCATGCTAGCCTATTTCATTTTTTAACGAGGTTGATACAGGAAAAAACTATCCTCGTAACATTGATCATGGCTTCCAACTGGAGGAAAGACATGTCAATGGACACACCTTGATCATGGCTTCCAAGAGGTCTTCATCCGAAGGAAGAATACTTCTTGGGAAGGAACACATGTCAAGGGACTCAAAAAGGATAAGAACATCGTGTTCAAGTAATCCCATAGAGTTTTCCATGTCAATTACCGGAGCTAAATCAAAGGAAGATGAGCAAACAGTGAGAGGCTCACTTACATCGGTAACTGAAATCATGGGACCGATTGCCACATAATTAACCCGTGGCAGGGTAGATACCACTTTAGAATCAGGAACATTTAGGGGTGTCATATTATTGGTAGTTGAAAAAAGACTAGGGAACGAAAGCTGGTCTACAGTCACAATACTGCCATTGTGAGGGAAAGACATCACGCGAAAGAGTGTCGATACGACAGCTTTCATTGCATAAACATAGTCTCGCCCAAGGAGTAAATTGAAATCCAAGGGACCTCGAACTACCATAAGATCAACACAAACAGTTTTACCTTCCAAGGTAATAAAAAACTTAGGAAGGATCCCTAAGGGTTCACTAATTGTTCTGTTAAAAGCTTTCAGATTCTGCGTAATAGGCGCAAGCTGAGGGGAACCCAAAGCTTTCCAAACAGCTGAGGATAAAATACTAACAGAAGCACCTTCATCTACCTGAGTACGATGTATGTCCCTACCACCAGCCTTGGCAATGATTTGGAAAGGGATGGAGGAAGGAAGACGAGGTTCTGTCAGTCTATTCCAATCAAAGGAAAAGACCTCAGTACTTGGAGGGGGTTCTGTAGAAACAGGTGAAATGTCCCCCGGCATAGAAGAATCCGATGTAACAAGAAGAACATCAGCGGTATGAAATTTACTCTCGAAAAGGAGAGTGTGATCGACCGAATGTGAAATTGAATCGACCACTTGATCAACTAATGGATCATCAACCTGAGTGACATGAGTTTCACTCTCCAATGGGAGAGTGTGATCGACTGTACTTGAATTTAGATCAATCACTCCGTCAGTTGACGGTAGGTTGGGAGAAAGTTTACGGTAACCAGTTGGAAATTCTTGCTGTGGAACAGTAAGTTTTTCCAACAATGTTGAGGCTTCATCCATGTGAGGGCAAATGTGAGTTTGATGACTCCCTTTGCATAACTTACAAGGAAACCTAACTTTACCCTTTTTCCCAGGAACCTGACTATCACTGGTTGATGGATCAATGGAAAGTTGATGAGATTTTTCTGACCATACTTCCAAGACCTTTGGAATACCAGGACAATTGACAAGGAAGTGGTCACCCTTACAAAGCCTGCAAGGGTATTTGGGTTTACGATGCATGTCGGAATTTTCCTCAACACAACTAACACTTACAGCCATGGTTGGTTGGTTGACTTCTTTCTTATCTTGCTTCTTCTTCTTCTTCTTCTTCTTCCCTTTCTTCTTCTTCTTAGCCTCCTGGTTACTAACATCAAGGCTTTTACCAGGCGAAGAGGAAGAAATGGAGGAAGAAAAATTAGGCGAAGAAGGTAAAGGGTCAACAGAAGGTTGGTGATGTTGAGATGGTGAACTCTGTTGAGGTGAAGCATCCGGTTGAGATGGAACAATTGGAGTATTTTGGGCCAACGAAGTTGAAAATAACCATATCGGTAAACCTATTGTAAATCCAGGTAATGACAAAGTAGCCATATAAGGAGGACCAACATTTCCAAAGTAAGGAAAAGTACTAGGATTCTCATTAGGAGGGGTTCCTAGGTTGATAAATTCCGGAACATTTGCCATTATATTCAACTTCAGTGAATTTTATTAACAATTTAAAACTAAAATTAACAATTCACAATTCACACCTAACAATTAAAATTCACAATTCACACCTATGGTCTCTAAAAGTAAAAACAAACAAATTAACACGCGCTATCAAATCCAGGAGTCAAACCATACACAAACAGTAGCCTTCCGGACCGAAAACACTAGTTGGTGATGAAGCCCAACATCGCCGAATTCAGTACAGAAGTGGTGGGTGGAACAGTTACCCCGGCAACCTTCTTAATGAATAGACCGGCACAAGTTCCTCCACTTTAACCGTCTCGAAGTGAAGTGAACCCCCCGGAAAATCCAAGTGAGTATAACCGACGTCTGCTCCAGGTACAGTGGGACCTTCCCTCCACCGTCACCTCGGTAGAACCCTAAAGATTATGGTCACTAAGGTTACCAATCACAACAATTACACCTGGGGGAACAGTCTAAACTCCGACAGCACGCAAGGGCAGAGTAACAAGCTCAATCCCCTTACCGGCTCCTTGATAGTAATCCAAGGTTTACCGATAAGTGACCCCTGGCTCCTCGACAATGGTTAATCCGAGGTTTACCGTTTGTAATACGTACTGTTTGGCGTCATTCCCAACGAGGGGGGAATGATCCCCTCACTGGTTCGGACACGAGCTCGTGCTTCTCCTTTAAGAGGAGCTTTCCCAGAGTGCAATTGAAACAATTGGATTTATTCTACTCAAGATCAGCTACTTGTTTGGTTTTACTGTCTTGGAGAGTTAAGTACTCACCTACTCCAAGACACTAGCCTAAGCTATGTTGGTGTTTCAGAGCCCTAGAAATGTAAAAATTACTAGATGAATTTTAATTAAGCGCTGTGTTATTAAGGCTGTTATTACTCAAATGGGTAAATGGAGATGAAACCAATGGTGTTATGACCCAACTCAACTGAATGCAATCGAATATGATAATGCAATCCTTTCAATTCGATGAATCCTAACTAGAGTAAGGAGAGAGTTTCCATTCACTTCCAACAATGCAAAAAATTGATCATTAAGAGAAAATTTAACAAATTCTCTAATGCACTAATTTCATCAAGAAAAACTAATGCAAATCAATTCCAAACCAATTTTTATTTTTATTTTTGTGTAAATTCAAATCAAAGAAAGCTGATCTAAATCTACGATTGATTTTTCAGAATGTAAACTATGCAATTGTAATCTAAGCACAATTCACTCGAAAAGTATGCAAATGTAATCTATGCACATTTTTCAATAATATTCTGAAAATGAGAATTCTAATTGTGCAAATGTGATCTATGCAAAAGAATTCTCAAACACAAGACGATTCTAATGTGATCTAAGAACCAATCAAGTGCAAATTGAGAAAATTGGGTGAGAGTTCCAAAGATCGAAACATAAAAACACTCAAAGGCGATTAACACTCATACACAATTTAGCCCCCCCCGGCGAATGAGGGGGAAATTTTTTTGCAAAAACAAAAGCAAAAAGATGCAAAATTGTGAAAAGACTGAGAGAAACCTCCAAGTAATGACCAAAGGAAATCAAATTAAGAATTTCTCAAAAAAGAGACTCAAAACACCCAATTGATGAAAGCTAAAAGCAGGAATGCTAATGAAACAAGTTCAGGTGAAAATTTTTGACAGGGTACTAAAGGATCTGGGCAGAAAACACTAAGAAAAACCAAAATCTAAAAGCAATTAAAGCAAAAATGGAGTTTTCCTAAATTTTTACAGGAAGACGCAGGCAACCCGTTAGAACAGGCGCGGGCCCGCTCTGTGCAAACGGCAACAGCGCGTCCAAAGACGCACTGTGCAGTACTCAGAGGGTGCGTCCTTCTGGAAAAGTTAAGAAAAACCAAATCTAACTAAATCTAAAGCTAAGCCACCCAAATACTAATTCTCACAGTCAAAAACCAGAAAATAAAAATGATTTTCTCAGAGCAAAGTTCACACAAAGGAAAAGACTTTCTCATTAATGGATTCCCCAGTGGAGTCGCCAATTTGTCACACGGAATTTGTCAAGGGTGCGGACATGACTGACCTTCCTAGAAGTCTAAGACATTCTAATGACAAACAAGACAAAATGGAGTGATCTTTCTCTAAATACACCTTTTACAACATGAAAACTACAAGTGTTTAGGCTTACCTTATTCCAAAACGCTATTGTTGAAGTCCGTTCTTGACGATCCGGATGAGCTCCTCCTTCAAGTCAATTCCTGCAACCACAAACAATCAAACAATTACCAAGCACTTGCATTTCATATAATAAAACATATATTCAACATGCAGACCAAGGAACACATGAAATAACTCATTAACACAAGCTATTGAGAAAAATAAACCAGTTTGTATTAATAACGAAACAAAGAAACTCTTACAACCTGGCCTTGGTGTTGTGCAAGTTCCTCCCAGGGTCCATCAAGGGTTTTCCTCTACTTTGACAAAGCTCACCCTCTCCCAAGTAGAATCAAGTGAAGACAATCTCTCCTCACAAAGGCTCTAATGGAAGACCTAAATCCTGCAGCATTTACCCAAAGAAAATGTATAGTTCCAGCCTCTTCTCCTTCTGGCTCAATGCCTTTATTTATAGTGCTGTAAAGAGGTTATTCAGGTCCACTATCAATGGGATCATCCCCCTCTTTGGGTGGGATAGCTCCCTTATTGATGGGATAAGTTCCCCCTTAATAGAGATACATGAACCAACTGGAGGCGCATCCATTTCATCAAACCGACCTCTAGAATGTTCTAGAAGTAACCACAAGTAACTTTTTCAAGATAAAACTCGCGCATTTTGCCTTTTACAGAGGGACGCACCTGTCCCTTAACATACAGAGCGTCCATGGACGCAGATTTTGTGAACATGGTCAGCGTCCCCGCAGGTAAGGCTAGAGAGAACCTGCGACCCCAGAGATAAACATAGTTTTTACAAGACTTTCTCTCTTCTTTGAGTTTGAGATGGATAACAGAGGCATGAGACTTGCCTAAGAGGGTAGCATGACTGTTGATTTGAGCCATACTAACTGTAAGTAGTCAAGGTGACATTTTTTAGTGTAACAATAGGGGTCTCACACTTACTTGAGAATTGCTAAGAACCATTGATGCCTCAACACATCAACTCCCATTCCATCCATTAGGTCATAGATACATTTATCATTCAATTACAAGTAAAAACATAATGAGAGCCACACATGGATGTTTTCATAAAACACATACATAACTAGCATAATAGAAGCAGAAATACTCATGAAAGTACAACCATATAGATCACATACAATCCATCAAAATTCTCATAGAAATACAAAGAGAAATAATCTTTCATTAATAATGAAAAATCCAAACCTAGGATGGGACTTCCAAGTTCCACCCGATTGTAGAATGGCTGAGCCAAATCTCTCTTTAGTCATTTACCCATGCCATATTCCAAGCATGAATGTGGGATCTGATAGAAAAATTCAATCTAAACGCATCCAAGGGTTCCAAAGCCCATCCACCTCAACCCATCAAACAATGTTTATATGTCATAGTTGGACATTAAAAAACCATCATCACATTGGTCTCCATCCAAGCCTTCCAGGGCTTCCAAAGTGTTTGTCCAACCAAGGATTCTAGGACTAGTAACTCAACCCAATGCTTATTCAGTGATTCCAGGTAATTTTTCCAACCAAATCTTCCAAGACCAGTAACTCAATCCACCAAGGGCTTCGAGAGAATTTGTCCAACCGAGGCTTCAAGGACTAGTAACTCAACCCAAGCTGTTACAGGGCTTCGAGAGCATTTGTCCAACCAAGGCTTCTAGGACTAATAACTCAATTGAACCTAAGGAAACATGAGAACCAACCAAAACAAAAAAATGAAAGTAAACCCACAATCACCATGGATATCTTATAAATGGCAAGGCTAGGCAATCCACTGTCAATCTCACCCATCCTCCATGTTAATGATAGATCACAACTAAAAATCCAAATGCATATGCCATACATGCCAAAAACTAGTGAATGAAACATACATACAACTTGTTGCTTGCAATAAAATCTAATGTATTTGCTGATCGCAATGCCCTCTTGCACTTTCTTGCTCTTCCTTTACCTTCTTGCTCCAAAAATCCAAGTATACCACACCCTCCAAGAGTGCTCCAAGAAAACTATAAGTCTCCAAGAGTATGAGAGAGAGGGAAAGAGAATAATGAGAGAGCTCCAAAACTAAATTGACAAAAGGTTATTGACTGATCCTCTAAAGCCTTTTTATGAATTAAGCCTCTATTTCTTCATTTTCCATTATTTTCCTTCAATTTCATCCTTACATGCAACCTTTTACCTTTCACCTCCATTTTCTCCTAATTTCCATTATTTTCATAAATAAATGTGCCAAAACTCCATTTTGCCTTTCGAAATCCATAGCCATTTCCTTTTCCAATTTCCTTAGCCATAAACATTCACAAGTGATCCCCATCTCTAGGATTTTTCCCAACATTCATCTTGGAATAAGTGTCCCATCATCTGTGGTTATTATTTTTCCTTTATTTACTTTTATTACATGGAATTTTCACTAGGGTTGTTACATCTCCAAATCATGAGCTAATGAGGAATAGTGGCACATCAAGAAATGAATCCTCAAACATGGATTTTTCATTAACTCGGGGAAGATTGGGCATCAACTCTATGAATATTACACATTATTTTATCACATTCATGGAAATTGATTACATACACCTATCATTCGCCATTTGAAGCATTATTTACATTAGTCATTGAAGAAGATGGAATACAATTCTCTCTCTATAATATTAAGAACTTCTTCAAATCCTTCTGAAAATTTTAATTTAAGATGGTGTCACATGTTTCATATTGATAGCCTATGACATAGTTGATGATTGTAAGCTACATAATATCAGGCCATGACATTATGATAGGTTTCTTCGCTATAAGATGCGACACTACTTTAACTAAGGAAACCATTAAAATAATGACAAGATTATAGAAGATAAGCCTTGTGAATGGTATCTACTATGATCAGTGTGGATCTACCTTACATGGCTGATTCATCTCAATCATAACCTCTTTCCCTTATCCTTCCCAAAATATTACAAATAGAACCATATTCAATTGAGAGAGGAGTCTTGGTTGATTTTAGAAAGGATTTGACTCTAATATCTTCATTAACATCTATATTAAAGCATCCAACTTATGATCTTAAAGTTTTTTAAGGCAAGGTGTTGAAATGAGGAATAATTGGAAAGGGACTCTACAACATAAAGGCATCCGGTTGTAATTGTTTCCTTTGTGATAATACGGTTATGTGTTGATTTCAGTTAGGTCCCTATACCTCTAGTGTAGCCCCTTATTGTTATTAGTGAAAGCCCCTTATGGTATTTTTGTGCCCATGTAGTCC
The DNA here is from genome assembly GCA_031772625.1 of Pinus tabuliformis. Classification (NCBI taxonomy): domain Eukaryota; kingdom Viridiplantae; phylum Streptophyta; class Pinopsida; order Pinales; family Pinaceae; genus Pinus; species Pinus tabuliformis. The sequence continues at coordinate 838,977,961 of CM062816.1, forward strand.
CCATGTTGTTATTATTGTGCCACATAGAATCCCACTATTGTTATTGTTGTGCCCCTACAATATTATTGTTATGTAGGCTCTGACTATATTGGGACCACTTAGACTCCTATATATAGAAAGGAGGTATTGTCATTTGTATCATCCAAGAATTGTTCATTTGTGTAATGTAAAGGAGGTTCCCCCTCGAAGAGGCTGATTTCTAAGTTGTTGATCTATCTTTTCTATATTTTTTTGAGTTGGTTTCATAACATTTGGTATTAGAGCTTTGGATTCTAGGGTTTCCTTGCTCCAAATAGGTCATCATGGCATTTTCTCTATAACTTTTTCTCTACGAAGTTTCAAAAGCTAAAAAAAACCATTTGAACTGAAATCATTCTAAACCTAGGGTCTGAATTTCATATTTTTTCTCGCTATATTTTTAGAGATATGATCTGAGAAAGTGAGGGTTTTTGCAAGCTCCAGAATTCCATCTTAAACAGGGCATCGTGGAATTTTAGCTATAAGTTTTTCTCTATGAAGGTTCAAATTCCAAAATTAAAACCTATCTGAGATACAATCTTGGTGAATCTCAAGTCCAAATTTTAGATCTTGTTTCATTATATTTTTGGTGACACGGTCCAAGCCATTTAGGGTTTCTGCAAGCTCCTAAATTACATTACAAACATGTGACCTTGAGAAAAACATGATAACTTTCTCTCTGATAATAATATTGAAATTTCATAAGATGTTACATAAATAGGACAAAATGTACCTTTCTGTGTACTTTTTTCAAGTCTGAAGCTCGAAACAGTGACACGTGGCACTTCGTACAACTTCTCTCTACTGAAAAAGTATATAATTAGGACATCTTGGGAGATTTTGCATAACGATTTCTTGGAGAATCCAATTTCAATCAGACTAGTGGCATTGGAAAGAGGATGTAGAGGGCTACTGCAGGTCATAATTTTAGACCTTGGGGATCCCAAATTTCAGAGATACAATAGATTCAAGATCGAGCTTCTAAAACAAAGAAAACAAATGACTTGAATCAAGAAAATAGAAACACATAGTAAGCAAAATTGGATGGATGATTTGAAGAATGTGATCGAAGCTAAGATAAATAGTTTATATGTGCCATGGAAGCTAATATCAATGGTAAGGAAGAAGATTTGAAGAAAGACATGGAATATTTGAAGAAAGACATGGAAGGTTTGAAGGAAGGTGGGACAAAGCTGCTACAAGAAAGGCCTACTAATGACAAAAATGTAGTAAAGGAAACTCATGATGAGGAAAAAAAATGTTAATCATGATTTCATAGAATCTAACATTAGATTGAAGACCCACCATATTCCAAACATTGATATGAGGAAGTTTGTTGGCAAGGATCTCTTAACATGGATACTACATATGGAGAAATATTTTGATCTACATGATGTGCAATTTCTACAGAAGGTACATATTGCATCTTTATATTTAGAACCGAATCAATTTTTATCATATAAAGGGATTTTTCCTTGTAAACCACTTGTCACCTAGTCAATTTTCACGGAGGAAATGATAACACATTATGAGGATATAAAGAGAAACACCTTCTTTAGCCGATTGATAAATCTCAAACAAAACGGTTTAATGGTAGAGCACATTGAGGACTTCCAAAAACTGAATATAAGGGTAAATGATATTCCATAGAAGAAGAGGATTGATGTCTTCATAGGGACTTAAAGGATAAAATTCAACATGAGGTTCATCTTTGGTAACCTAATTCATTAGAGAGGCATTCAAGTTGGCAAAAAAAATTGAAAGAAAAATTATGGCAACAAGAAATGCTACCACTCACAATTATAAAGATGGAAGTGTTGTTGCTCCTAGCCTTCCACAACCTACAAGGTTGACACCACAAAAATTAGACCAAAATGAAGAAAATGGCATTTGTTACAGTTGTGATAGCAAATACACTATAGGTCATAAGTGTGTTGAGAAGAAATTATTTTACATTGATTGTGAAGAGCAGGAAGAAAAGGATCAAGAAACATTAAAAGAAGAGGATATATACCAGGAACCAGCCCCAGAGAAAGAAGAAATGAATCCAACCATATCTTGAAATGTGTTGGCAGGATTTACCACTCCTCAAACTCTTAAGGTATAAGGACATATCAAGAAGTAAAACGATAACCTCACTTTCACATAGAATCGAATGAAACAATAGGGAAATCAACATCGCAATGAAAGAAGTTTTGACATTGGTGACTGGGTATTTTTACGGCTACAGCCATACAAACAAATTCCCCTCAAGAAAGCTAAGAAGGATAATAAATTATCACCAAAGTACTATGGTCTTTATAGAGTTCTGCAAAATATTGGTACTATGGAGCTTCCCGCATCTTCCCGAGTACCCCCAGTTTTCCGTGTTTCATGCTTAAAGAAGGTTATAGGTGACAAGATCCCAATTCAAGCAATATTTTCGGAACTTGATGAGGAAGGAAAAATCATATTTGAACCTGAAACATTCATGGAAACAAGAACCTGACAGTTATGAAATCTATCAATTTTAGAGTATCTCATCAAGTGGAAGAACTTACCTGCTAAATATTCCACATAGGAGGACGAGAGTCTTATATAGAAAGATCGAGAACTACTCAAGTGTTGAGGACAACACTTTTTGAATGATAGGGGCATGGTCCCTATACTACTTGTGTAGCCCCTTATTGTTATTACTGCAACCCCATTATGGTATTGTTGTGCCCATGTAGTCTCCATGTTGTTATTATTGTGCCACATAGAAGCCTACTATTTTTATTGTTGTGCCCCTACAATATTACTGTTATGTAGGCTCTGATTATATTGGGACCACTTAGACTCCTATATATAGAAAGGAGCTATTTCCATTTATATCATCCAAGAATTTTTCATTTCTGTAATGTAAAGGAGGTTGCCCCCTCAAAGAGGCTAATTTTTAAGTCATTGATCTATCCTTTCTATATTTTTGTGAGCCGGTTTCAAAACAATTTCCCACAATCATTTTCTATATTTTTTGATATTTTTGTTATATATATTCTTGATAATATATATATATATATATATATATGTATGTGTATATATATATATAGATATATATATATATATATATATATATATATATATATATATATATATATATATATATATATATATATATATATATATATATATATATATATATATATATATATATATATATATATATATATATATATATATATATATATATATATATATATACAGAGAGAGAGAGAGAGAGAGAGAGATAGATAGATAGATATAGATACATATGTATGTATGTATGTATGTATGTATGTATGTATGTATTATGAAATTATTTTTGGATTAGATGTTCTTTTATGTTTTGTTTGCTTCTATTATTTGCAGGTGTCTTCTTCATGAGCACTAAAGACAAGGTTGGGAGCTATGGCGATTCAAGCAACCAACGAGGAAAAACATTGATAAAAAGGTATGTTCTCATGTTACTCATTTTTTTAGGTATAATTTTATTGCAATAGACTTAGGGAAAGATATATGTTCCTACTTGTTTTGTTCTAGATTTGGGTACTAGATCTAGGGTGATTGTTCTTGTCTACAAGAACTATTTGCATGACAATAGTGAATTCTAATGAATTATTGGATTTAAAAACAAAAAACTGCAATTCAAAGTCTCATAATGAGTTATCAACTTGATCTATCTAAGAAAGATGAGTCATGTACATGTAAACACAATGTTTGAAAACGAAAAGTACAAAATGGTTCAATGAGAAATGGTATTTTTAGGGGAGTTAATAATAGAACTCTATATAAGCTACTCAGAATCACTTTTAGTGAAGGGTGAAATAGTTCCATTTTTCTTGTGAGTGGAGCTGAAGAAGGAAAAAATCCTATAGTATATGGAGAAAATACTATGTCGTGGCATCAAAGACTAGGAGACATAAAAGAGAAGCGATTTCACATACTACATGGAAATGTTATGGTAGAAGGTATGCTTAATTTCTCTTTGGGTTTTATTTCTATGAATTTTTTTTATATGGCAATATAAACCAGGTAAGATTCTCCTTTGGTGCTACAAGGGAAGAGGGAATATTATATTTTGTGCATAATGATGTGTTTGGACTTGTGTTAGTTTTATCATTTAGTAAAAATGTATGCTATGTCTAATTTATAGAAGAATTATCAATAAATATATTAATTTATTTTGTCATGATTAAATATTAAGTATTTGACAAATTCAAAGAGTTTAAGGCTCTCGTGCAAAATTAGATAAGAATAAAATTAAGGTGTTGAAGAAAGATAATGGTGGAGAATTCTTTGAGAATGAATTTAAAGAATTATTTAAGAAGTACAGTGTGTAGCAAGGTAGAAGACTATCCATATACACCTCAACATGGAGTTTTCTAAAGGATGAGCATAATGTTGATGGAGAAAGCAAGGAATATGTTGAATAGTTCCGAGTTAAGACAATAATTGTGGGAAGAGGTAGTGGACATTGAGTGTTACCTAGTAAATAAATCATCATCATCATCGTTAGAATACAAGAGTCATCATGATGTATGGATTCGTAAGAAGCCCTCTCTTAAAAATTTAATGGTATTTTGTTTTGATGCATATGTACACATTCCAAAGAATAATTGGAGTTACTTGGATAAGAAAGCTAAAATGTGTAGCTTTATTAGCTATAAATATTGTTTGTAAGGTAATAAGATTTGGAACCCAAACACTTAGAAGGTCATGTATAGTTGATATGGGGTATATAGGGAAATCAAATATGTTTCCAAATAGGAATTTCTAGAAAGGAAGAAAGAACTACAAAAGGTAGAATTTGGGTTGAAAGATGATGAATTAAACTCTATAGAAGAAAGGGAATCAAAAGAAGAAGAACCACATACTACAACATTGAGGAGATTGGAGTGGGAAAAATGAAACCAAAAATATATGCTCCACCTAATTTTAATTCAAAATTTTCATTTTTTATCACTATTGACAATCCTAGAACTACTAGGGAGGCAATGGATTCAAGGGATGGAAAATGTAGTAAAGGGCCATGGATGAAGAAATGGAATCCTTAGATCAAAATGAGGCTTTAGATATAGTGGATTAATTTCAGCTAATAGAAATCTCATTTACAACAAATGGATGTTTAAGAAGAAGTTGAATGTAGAAGGTAGAGTGGATAAATACAAATATTGGTTAGTAGAAAAAGGTTATTCTTGTGTCCAGGGAATTTATTTTGGTGATATATTGTCTCTTGTTTCAAAGTTAGCTTCTATTAGATTTATTTTATCTCTTTCTACTTCTTTTCATTTTGAAGTAGAAGATATAGATGTAAAGACAACACTCCTAAATGTGGATTTTGAAGAATAAATATACATGAGAAAAACAAAAGGATTTGCAATGAAGGGAAAGAAAGAGTTCATGTATATGCTAAAAAGTCCCTATATGGGTTAATTAAATCACAAAGGATGTGTTATTAAAATTTTGATGCTTACATATTGGGGCTTGGCTTCATAAGGAGCATAGTAGATCATTATGCATATTTCAAATTAGTTGGTGACCAAGTTATTTATTTGGTCTTGTTGGAAATAATACTGAGAGGGGGGTGAATCAGTATCATCATATCAATAATTTTATTTCCAAAACTGATTTATATATGCTACTTCTGTGAAGTGAACTAGCATGTGCATGCAACTGCGATTAGAGAAACCAACATATACCCAGAGAAATTGTGATTTAGATAATTTATCATGTGTTGATCTTTAACCAGTGCATCAGTAACTTATTAAATACCGCAGCAAAATAGAATAAAGCATCACACATAAGCAACAAACATGAACACCAAGATTTAATGTGGAAACCCAATGTGGGTGAAAACCACCTATTGCTTTCGTCTATGTCTTCTTTTAATAATAAGAAAATATGTTTACAATCTTGTACTGGTGTAAACTCATACCAGTACGTAGGCACCCACCTGCAGAAGACTACAACCATCTTTCATTTTCCAAATTCTACTGGAAGGGAGTTGCAACCCCCTAGGTCTTGTACTACCCAATGTGATTACTAGTACGTAGGCGCTGGCCTACAGAAGGCTACAACCTTCTCTCTTCCTCCAGGGACCACATTTCATAAATTTTTAGACTGGATGCTCTTGGTACACAACAATACACATGAAGGCCTCGTTTCATCAAATTTTCATACTGGACCCATCAGAAACTTTAAAACTCAAACTGTGTCAACCAACAATTTGTTAATCTAAACAATTACATCACTGTCACCAGAACATTGTGTTGAACACAAGAATCAACTGCAACATAAAAAATCATGCATCAGAATGTACACGCTACTTTAGTGAACCCAACCTACGTGTATACGCTACTTCCTATAATCAAATGTGTGTATACCTTCAAAACTACTGAAACAATAAACTTCTAAATCAAGTTTGTACCAACCAGAAATATACTGGCCATCTACTGTCTATTTACAGAGCTTTGCAGAAGCAGCAGAAGAGATCACCTTTCTCACTTATACAATCAGTCAATCAGATATGAAACTCCTTATTCATTCAGTTTTACATTCAGATCTAAGAAGACTTCATTGACAAACAACAGTAAGACAGCAACACTGATCTGATAGATCAGTCATCCTTCAACATCAAGCTTTTATTTTGTATACGCTACTTGGAGGAGCCGAACCAGCATGTATACACACCTCCACCAAAGTGAACTAGAGTATAGATCTGCAAATACTTACTTCATAACTTCGCTGCACTTTCGGACTTCAGACAAACCTAGATCACAATATTTAACAAATAAAACAGGTGTACATAATCATATCTAGCCCAACCAATATAATATCATTTAATAATAAGTCATTTCAGGTCTCATGATCCTGATCTAATAGTTAATTCAAGGTGCACAATGTATTTCAGATCAAATCACAAACATAACCGTTGCAACATAAAGTATACTTTAGATAGAAGTATTCCTTAGAAACTCATACACTTGCACACTTTCTTTTTATTTAACACTTCATAAGATATTCATTTCTTGTGTATTTAGCCCTTTTCTCTTCTCCCCCTAATATACTTAGATCCTTTATCAATACCTTGGACCAAAACCGCTTAGGATCAATACTTTGGACCAAATACCTAGGGTCAATACCTTGGACCAAATACCTTAGACCAAAACCTTGGTTTTCCAACATGTACGCACTTTTCCTCCCGTGGGAGTGTGTGTATATGTATACGCTCTTTTTGTTCTGTGGACTAGCATGTATATGTTGTTTTGGCTAAGTGGACCTGCGTATACTTCTTAAATTTCTTTACATCAACCTTTTCTTTTGCCTTCTTTATTCTGATCAGTAGACCTTAGTTCCATCTTCCTGTTCTTTTGTACCACTGCCATGTTACCTCTGAATATACCTGTTTTAATGTGAGTTTCCTTTTACCAAAACTGAATTGACCTGTGAGTGAGTTGCCATGAATAACTACACTTGTATCATAATGCCAACAATCTCCCCCTTTGGACTTCATGGCAACCATGAAGGTGTTGATTACTGCAAACTGTAGAAACTGTTAAAGATAACATGCAACACCAAAATACTCTCCCCCTTTGACATCAAGGGCAAAGGATGAACCAAGCAACTTTCCTCCTTTCATATACATTATGATGTCCATGCTCCCCTTGAGTACATGCTGAGTCTACAGAGATATGATTCAAAAGAATAACATGACTCTATAACTCAACTAGGTGAGTATGACTTGCTTATGACCAATGACTCATACATACATCAACCACCCAACCAAGTGGGGATATACCAATTGTTTATACATGATAGAAATACGATAAATATTACATCATCCATCCCATGCAAAGTGGGGATACAAATTACATCATTTGTCCAATAAGACTCATTCAAATATATGAGAAATCATATCACACCCTAGACCTTTACATGACTTAAACAACAAATGGTATAAATATCTAAAGCCATAGTTGGACTCAACAACCATAATGCCAACAATGCAGAATGCTTGTGAAGGCTAATGCTCCCCATGAACCTGTGCTACTTGTGCATTGTCAACAAGTCATTCATCAAGGCATCTTTGTCAGTTAGATAAAAATCAACGAAAATATCATATCATCAGATTGTAATCATCAACATCATACAAAGCACCCATATCAGGGTTTGACCCATTGTTTTTTATATCAAAAAAACATATATGCTCCTTCATCCATAGAAACCCACGTGTATATGCGACTATACTTCATGAAACCCGCGTATAATAATCTTTCCCTAACAAATTGTATTTAATAGTAGGATGATGCAGTAACTACTCCCAGCTTTTGTCTGAGATATTCAAATGTTTATCTGGGTAGTGGTTTAGTGAACATATCAGAAACCTGTTCTTTGGAGGGAACATACTCCAATTTGACCTTTTGTTCAATCACTTGTTCTTGTAAAAAATAGTACTTGATGGGTATGTCCTTGGCCTTGGAGTGCATGAATTGATTTTTTGAAATGCTGATGGCACTTGTATTGACACATAGAATGGAGATGGGTGTAGTACATGTGATCTGAATGTCTTGCAAAGTTTGCATCATCCAAAGTAGTTGTGTGCAGAAAGATGCAGCAGCCACATATTCTACTTTAGTTGTAGATAAAGCAATTGAACTTTGCTTCTTGCTAAACCAAGACACTAACTAAGAACCCATATAGAATACACCTCCACTAGTGCTCTTTCAATCATCAACACTTCCTACCCAATCTGCATCTATATATGCATGAAGAGTAAGGTCTGTATCTTTAGAATACCATAGTCCAAAGTCCTGAGTTTCTTGAAGATATTTGAAAATTATTTTGACTACTTGGATATGTGATTCCTTTGGATTTGCTTGGAACCTTCCAACAATTCCTACTGCGTGCATGATGTCAGGTCTGGTACTTGTTAGATAAAGCAAACTTCCAATCATAGATCTGTAAGTTGGTTGGTTTACTACTTGTGATTCATCATTAGAGATGAGACTGCATCTTATTACCATTGGAGTACATATTGGTTTAGAATCTTCCATTTCGTACTTCTTCAATATCTGCTTGCAATATTTGGTTTGTGAAAGAAAGATACCATCTTTTGTTTGCTTAACTTGTAGAACAAGAAAATAAGTAAGTTCACCAAGTAATGACATTTCCAATTCTTGCTGCATTACTGAAGAAAAATTCTGAGTCATGGATTCTTCATTGCTACCAAAAATGATTTGATCAACATAAACAACAATAATTAGCAATTTATCATTTTCAATATTTGTGTATAAATTGCTATCTGCGGAACCTTTTGTAAAGCCTTGTTGTTGTAGATATTTGTCAAGGCAATAATACCAAGCCCTTGAAGCCTATTTTAGACTGTAGAGAGCCTTTTTGAGCTTGCATACAAAATTTTCATCATTTCCAAGAAAATCCTTCTGGCTGTTCAATATAAACTTATTCTTCTAAATATCCATTAAGGAAGGATGATTTTACATCCATTTGATATACTTTGAATTTCTAAAAACTAGAAAGAGCAAGAAACATCCTTATGGCCTCAAGTCTGGCAATAGGTGCAAAAGTTTCTTCAAAATCTATACCTTCTTGTTGAGCATACCCTTTACAAACAAGTCTGGCCTTGTTTCTAATAACTTCTCCATTTTCATTAAGCGTGTTCTTAAATATCCATTTTGTTCCTATAATGTTTTTATCATGAGGTCTAGGAACCAATTCCCAAGTATCACTATTTTCAATTTTCTCAAGTTCTTCATCGATGGCCTTGACCCAACATTCATCTTTGCATGCTTCATGTACACTCTGAGGTTCTGTGGAGGATAGTAATGTGAGATAACTTGAGGTCCTTGTAAGAGTTCTTCTTGTATGTACACCAACCCCCTTTTATCCTAGAATTTGAGATTCTGGATGATTCTTCTAAACATACCTAGATGGATTCTTTTCCTTGTCGGTTGTACCTTCTTCTGGTGCTTCATTGGTTTCATCAATATAATTTTGATTTGATGCAGGAAAGATATCCCCTTCTTCCTCATTGTCATATTCCTTTGTTGATTTCGTCTGTTCCAGATTTCTGCATGCTTCATCAACTACAACATCAGTGATTTCAACAATTTTCTGAAGTCTTTTATTATAACATTTGTATCCTTTATTTCTAGAATAATTACCAAGAAGAATGCCTTTGTCTGCTCTAGGTTCAAACTTTCCAAGTTTTTCATCAGTCCTTTTGATAAAACATTTTCTTTCAAAAACTCTAAAGTGTTTGACAGTAGGAGGCTTGTCATACCAAATTTCATGTGGAGTTTGATTGCTATTTACTCAAACATTTGCTTTGTTTAGAATAGTCACAATAGCAAATGCAGCCTCACCCCAGAAGGTTGCAGGAGTTCAAGGATCATCTAGCATAGCTCAAGCCATTTGTTGAACTATTATATTCATTCTTTCTACCACACCATTTTGTTGAGGAGTTTTTTTGGTGGAGAATTTCATTTTAATTCGATGTTGTTCACAAAAGTCAAAGAATTCATCTGATATGAATTCTCCCCTCGATTAGATATGAGACATTTTATTTTTCAATCTGATTCATTTTCAACTAAAGCTTTAAATGCTTTAAACTTTTCAAATGCTTCATATTTATGTTTTAGAATACATCCTAGAAAAATCAACAATAAACAAAATAAAATATTCTTCTCCAAGAGGTGACTTTTTCCTTGCTGGTCCACATAAATCAGTATGGATGAGTTTAAGAGGCTTACTTGCTGACCGTTCCTTTTCAATGAAGTGAACTATGGTTTGCTTACCAATTTGACATGGTTTACATATGGTATTTTCTGGGATGCTGATATTTGGAAGATCACTAACTATCTTGAGCCTGCATGCTTTTCTTATTTGAGAAAAGCTTAGATGTCCCAATATTCTATGCCACAGTCAGTTTTAATCTGTTTTTCTTAGATAGCTTTGTTGTTGTCCTCCATTGAGTATGTATAAGTTGTTTGGAGTTCTTGTACCTTTGATCATGGTCTTTCCTGTATCAAGTTCATGAACGACACATCTATTTGATCGAAACACCACTTCATTTCCTTGATCACACATTTGGCTAAAACTCAACAGGTTATGCTTTAAACCATCTACATACATGACATTTCTAGCTTTAACCTTTTCTTTTAAGAAAAATAACTTTTACCTTTAATGATAGCTGGAATGTCATTTCCAAATGAGACATTCTTTTCCTTTTCTAAAGAATTATATGAATGAAGTTTCTCTTTATCACCTATCGTGTGTTTGGAGCATCCATTATCTATGTACCACTAATTTTCTTGTCCTTCTGCATAAAAATCTATACCATATCTTTTTTATTAATATTCCTTCCTTCTCCATATCTTTGGATTTAATGGTGTTTTCTCCTTCTGGAATGTTGGGCAAAATTTTCTCCTGCATTCAGATTCTTCCTGACCAAAGTTGTTACAAATCGATAATTCTATTTCATTTTCAAGAGGAGAAAATTTATTATAGGAACTTTTGTTGATTCCTGTTGTACTTGTTTGATTTTGTGCTTCTCTAGTCATAATGGTTTTGTAAGCAACACATTGAGCAACCTTGTTTCCAAAGTTATGACATGAAAAACATTTCCCATTAAAGAAGTTTCTGCGATCATAGAATCTGTTGACATTGTTTACCTGTTGGTTGCAACTTCTACTGATATTTATCCTTGGAGTAAATTGAGTATGATTTACCTAATGAGTATTTTTAGGCCTTTGCTGACGATTGACATAATGTTCACTCGTCTTTGCTGCATCAAGATAGCTTCTAGTGGAGGTTGACGACTTCTATGATTGAGATGATTCTTCAATATATCCAAGATCTGTCTTTATCAGAGGAGAATGCTGAACTTTGATAATTTCCTTTAAATTTTCTGATCCTTAAGCAAATATAATATTGAGAGATTTTGTCTTCTCAAGATCTTTTCTTAGACCCACAATTTCACATTCTAGATCTTCATTGTGTTTTTCCCTTTCAACAAGTTGGTATGTCAAAATATCTATGGTCATATTCTTTTCTTCTAAACAGATTTTGAGTTTAGTGATTTCTTCAAGAAAATATTCCTCTTCTAATGCATCCAAAAAGTCATCATTGTCATAGGTGATGAGAAGTCTATAATCTTGTTTAGTTTCATCTTCATCACTATTAGATAAACCATCACTATCTTCATGCGTATAGTAACTCCTTTTATTCACAACCTGTTTTCTATTGCCTTTTGCATATTCCTTCTCTTTTTCATATTTATCTTTATGAGTACATTTGGTAGCATATTGACCAACTCTACCACAAGCAAATCATTTGAAAGGTAGGTTACCTCTGAATCTTCTGGAACCCCGTTGAAGCTTCTTGACAAAATTTACCTCATCTTCTTCTTCTGAAATGTGCCTTGATTCATGGTGCTCTTCCTTTTCTTTTCCCTTTGCTGATGCTTTAATGCGACTTCTCATATTTGATGGAACTCCTTTTCTTATTTCAAAGGTAGTTAGGATTCCATGAAGTTGAGTCACAGTGATAGCCTGAAGATCTTGTTTTTCTTCTATGGTAGATACTTTTGACTCAAATTTAGAAGACAAGGATCACAAAATTTTTTCAGCTAAAGTAACTTCCTTTATCTCTTCACCAAGATTCTTCATAAAATTAACAATGTCATCTATGCATAAAAAGTAACTAGCAATACTCTCATGACTATGCATCTTAAGAGTTTCATACTGAATTCTGAGAGTTTGAAGCTTACCACATTTTACCTAAGAGTCTCCTTCGTAGCTCTGAATGATTTTGTCCCCTATATCTTTGGTTGTCTTGAGTTGCATGACTTTGACAAATTTTGATTTTTACAGAATTCCCAATAATGTGTTGACTGCTTTGGCATTAGTTTCATATAACTTCTTACCTACAGAGCCAGTAGGAATTGCTGATGGGAATTGATATCCTCCTTCCACAATTTCCCAAACATCTACTCCAAGAAATTGTAGATAGGCTTTGGTTCTTATTTTCCAATATACTAAGTTGCTCCCATTGAAGGTTGGTGGTCTCATGGATCCCATGCCTCCGTGATTATTCATCATGAAAGATCTACCTTCAAGCAATCAAGCTTCTTTTGAAGGACCTGCTCTCATACCAATTGTTGGAAATAATACTGAGAGGGGGGTGAATCAGTATTATCAGATCAATAATTTTATTTCCAAAACTAATTTCTATACACTACTTTTGTGAAGTGAACTAGCATGTACACACAACTATGATTAGAGAAACCAACGTATACCCAAAGAACTTGTGATTTAGACAATTTATCATGTCTTGATCTTTAACCATTTCATCAGTAACTTATTAAATAGTGCAGTAAAATAGAACAAAGCATCACACATAAGAAACACACATGAACACCAACATTTAAGGTGGAAACCCAATGTGGATGAAAACCACCTACTAATGTCATCTCTATCTTCTTTTAATAATAAGTTAATCTGTTTAAAATATTTTATTGGTGCATACTCATACGAGTATGCAAGCACCCACCTGTAGAAGGCTACAACCTTCTCTCATTTTCCAGCTTCTACTAGAAGGGAGCTGCAACCCCCTAACTCTTGTACTAACCAATGTGATTACTAGTACGTAATACCGACCTACAAAAGGCTACAACCTTCTCTCTTCCTCCAGGGACCATGTTTCATAAATTTTCATACTAGATGCTCCTGGTACACAAAAAGACACATGAAGGCCTCGTTTCATCAAATTTTCATATTGAACCCATCAGAAACTTTGAAACTCAAATTACATCAACTGACAATTAGTTAATCTGAACAATTAGATCATTGTCACCAAAGCACTGTGCCGTTCCTAGGAATTAGCTGCAACATCAAAAATAATGCATCAGAATGTACACACTACTTTATTGAACCCAACCTGCATGTATATGCTACTTCCTGTAATCAAATCTGTGTATACCTTCAAAACTACTAAAACATTAAACTTCTTAATCAAGTCTGTACGAACCAGCAATATACTGACCATATACTATCCATTTACAGAGCTTTACACAAGAAGCAACAGAGATCACCCTTCTCAATTATACAATCAGTCAATCAAATATCAAACTTCTTATTCATTTAGTTTTAAATTCGGATCTAAGAAGACTTCATTGTCACACAACAGTAAAACAACAGCATTGATCTGATAGATCAATCATCCTTGAACATCAATCTTTTGTATACACTACTTGGAAGAGCCGAACCAATGTGTATATGCACCTTCACCAAAGCGAACTGGTGTATAGATCTGCAAATACTTACTTCATAACTTCATTGCTGATCTGAAAATGGGGCTCTTAGTCTTCTTGTCTAACTTATAAGAACCTCTCCCACATCCAAAGCTTTAAATTTTCCCAAGTCTATTTGATCAACCAATGCAGAAATAAGAAATGCTTGAAAATATGGGTGTATGCTTGTATTTGTTTTTAGCTGATTATTTACTTTAAAATCTATTGTTTGTTCTGATATGGGAAGGTACTTAAACTAATATATAAATGCATATATCAGTAGTTAAAGCAGCAGTAAAAAAAAACACATAACACAACAATATAATATGGAGTTCACCCTGATATCTTGGACTACGTCACCTAGAGCTCTAATCAACTTGATTAAGCTCTCTGAGATTATGGCTTCAATTCTTTTACAAGTGCTACACTTAACTCCATTAGTTTATAGCTGAACCAATGGGCTTAGAATGCCATCTTACCCCTGGTTGTCCTTGTTCTGCAGATAGGTCTAGGCTTCTCTAGACTGGACTCCTTCTATTAGTGCTCTGAGCTTCTCGAGCTTCTCACTTCTCCAATTCCCTCAGAATTCTGCCTTTGTCTTCGGAACTCCTTCTCCTGTCTTTGACACACCGCAGAAAACTAGCCACAGCGCGATCATTCGACCTACGACTGTGTTGTAACTTCATTGTAGCCTCGTGGCTCTTAGAAGTCTATTAGAGCTCTCTAGCTCTGCGGCTCTACTTCCAACCTCTGGTGGCTCTACCTATTACAGTGAGCTCAGCTCTGGTTTCACTGCTTCTAGGTCTGCTTACTACTTCCTAGGCTGCTCTCTCTTTCCACCTCTTTACTCTTTATCTGTTCACGGCTTAAAACCAATCCGCTCCTCGACTGTTCGTTTCCACTTCCCAGCTCCCTGGATCTCTTGCCTTTATCCGTTGGAATCCCCTGCTCTGTGTCATCATCACTGTAACACTTCATAGAGAGGCGGCCACCTATTTCCTCACGAACTGAGTGTCAGTTTGTCTTTGAATGGTTATTATTTCTGTTATTTCCCAGATGCCTGTGAAACGGATCCTTCCATCGACTCATCAGTCAAATTAGACTTCAAATATTATGCGTCACAGTTTATTTCTCCCTCGGGTCCAGTCATCCATTGGGTTAAACCTTCGTCATTGATCTGGAGCCCCCAGATCCTACGGTCTTCACTCATATTACATGGTTGAGTTTCTCGACCGTTACTTCGCGATGTAAGTGGTTTTTCTCTCTCATCCATCAGACACATGTCACTCGGTGTATGGAATCGCTTGGTCCTCGACGAAACCCACTTACCACTCGAAATGCCCCTGATATTCTACTGGTTTTGAGCGCAGGACCAGCCTTGTCAATTGTAGCACTTTCCCATGGTTTTCTGGTTTCCCTTGTGACCGAGCACTCGGAGCTTTTCCTCTTTGAGGGGATTTTCCCATCAGAAACTGCCTCTATTTGCAGGATTGGGCCTCTCGTTTGCCAATTTTGTTCTAACACATGATTACCATGGGCCAACGGTCTGTGTGTCTTGACCAAGGGTCCTCGTTGCTCTGTGCTAACCATAAATTGTCTTTGTTCAGAGGTTATTTCTGATAGGCTTCAACATCCACAAGACTTTAAACTTCGATATGAGTTTATACAGAGTTCAGGTAGCTTTAAGAGAGTTTAAGGATCCAATTCGGATCATGCCCTCCCACTAAAAGAAATTTTGGTTCACCAAAAGATTGATATACTGATCTGAGTAGTAAATAAGAGTAACAACAGCCTCTTCTTTCAGCCTCCCTACACTTTCCTTTGCATAGTGCCTCTGAACCAAAATCTCTAACCACTTCCCTTCTTGGATGGGCTGGTCATCTCAAGAAGAATTGTTTTCCTCAACTTCATGCAGAACTTCTGTTGTGAAGTTTACAGAAGATATTTTGAACTTCTTTGCCTTGATCCTTGATCTAAGGTGGCTCAAACAAATGTGAAGTACATTTTCTCTACAAAACTTTCATTTGTACCTGTTTGAAAAGTTGCCAACAAAAATTGTTAACAAAAAAGGGCATACAGACAACAACTACATGGGCTAACTCCTGCTTCAACAAAGAAACAAATTTCACATCTTGTGAACCCTTCCATGTCTTATATCTGCATACAAATGATTAACTAGATAACAAGCCAATAAAACATACCTTTACAACAAATGACCCTTCAAGTCAAGCATGTAGGAAAAATATCTTTAGGACTCTTTTCCAAAAGATGAAACACTTCATCCTTATCTCCATTTTAGAAACCAAGTTAACTTCTCCCAAGCCAGCATCACATGCATCTCATGCTCATGCATGCATTCCATCTTTCAACTTTCGCTTAAGTACACTATACTTTCGAAGCTGAAATGAACATACTGTTGCAACAATAAAGTGAGTTTCCTACTCAACTTCTTTCTATTTACCATTTTGGTAAGATCCTGTAACTTGCATTTATTCCATAAATAAATGCAAATAGATGCATCACTAGACATGCAGCCTTAATTAGATAAGAGTTCTAACCATTTCTTGCCAATCCATTTCAAAGGTCCCTCCTTTGTTTGCACATCAGCATCAATATGTGAATAATCCTGAACCACGTCAATCATGGAATATTTATTTCCATCCCTGCCATTTTCTTTTTCCACCTTTTCCTTCAGGTTTGGTGGAAGCAGTGCTAGATTCAAAGTCCAACATCTTTCAGTAAGATGCCCTTTCTTATGGAAGTAAGTGCAACACATGTTGTTATAGACATTTTTGGGCCCTACAACCCCAAGCATGAAATGTCCATAAACCAAGGGCTCCTAAGTCCCTAAAAGTATTGTTCTAACCCCTAAAGGAACAAGGTCAACAAATTACAGCTTCTCCCAGAAGTTCTCCATGAGAAACTACTCAAAATTGGTCAAAACGGGATCATTGCAGCTGCTCCACTGGCTAAGTGCGTTGCATCCCACCTAAATACTCTGTGAGGGTGCATTGCATTTCAAAAGTCCCTTCTGTGGGGTACGATGGGCGAGAAATGAAAAATGGCAATGTCATTCCGTGAGGTGGAGAGGCAATGGAAGCTTCCAGAATCTTCTTCTGTGACACTTGCCTCACTGAATTCGACCAAGGATGAGTAAGAGGCCATCAGTCTCCAAGTGGAAGCAAGAACTATCAGAGAGAAGACACTAATCAAATCACAAGCTGACTCATCCCCCTTAAAGATATCTATATATGGATCCCTCATCCCAAAGATCCAGAGGCTGAAATTTTGCATATTGTAAGGAATTGTTGTTGGTTTCTTGAGACAAACATCAGATTGTTGGGTGATCTAAGCTTTGTTTGAGGTGAAGAGGGGCTTCTTTGCTGGGAGGTTGATGCTGGGTCAGAACAACTGGTTGTAACTCCTCTTGGCTCTTTTCTTGTTTATCAATAAAAGCTATTTGAGTTTTCCTCCATGCTTTTGTGTCGTTGATGCTTGTTACATTTGTATGGTCAATTTACATCTGATCCTAGATTGTTTATGATTATAGATCCATGTCTTTGTATAGTGCTATGCTTCTGTGATCTTACAGGCACTTTGTGAAGCTGGGTGTGCAAGGGAGCAGGTAGCTGAGGACTATCAAAGAAGAGAGGGATCAAATCAGGAGATTAACGCAAGACAGAGGTTGGTCTTTCTGTTCCTCTCTATCTATAATCCATAAAGGAAAAACAAAAGTAGCTTTTCTCTATTTGTTTCTAAGGCAGCTGTCACACCTTAGTGGGATAGAGCAGTTCTATATAGACACTTTTCCCTGTAACAAAATGGCGACTCCACTGGGGAACTAATTAGTTTGTTTGTTTATCATTCTTTGTTGTTTGTTTCATAAACTTACAAGTAGCATTCGAACTGCATTTGCCATAAAAAATGCAAAGTAGACGACTGCTACTTCAATCCATCTACTGGATCTGTTTATGATTTAAACAACTGATTCACAAACTATCTGATTGCCCTTGTGATAGCTCTTAGATCCTCCTTAGATCTACCCCTGATTGTTGCATTACTGATTGCTTTTTGCTTGGCCAAAACCCAAGAACTGAACTGCAAACTGTGACCTGGAACCCGAACAGAGTCTCGTTTCTGGCCCAGCGCAGGTACTGTTCAGAGATTCTGAATTTCAGCGCACTTCCCGAGTGGACAACCTGCGCTGCATTTCAGATTCTCTGTGTTACAGGTGCACTGATCAGACTAGCTCTGTGTAGTTGTGGCTTCTGTGGTTCATTCTTTCCAGTTCTATTCTTGAATTTTGCTGCCTATGATCAGTATATGTCTGTTTGAAACCCCTTTTCCTTGCTGTTATTCCGCCTCCTTTGTACAAAAGAACTATAGATGTTTTTGTGTGTTTGTTGAGTCATTTACGGTTCTCCTTTGCAAAAGTAGCGTAATCGTACTGTCGTCCTTTGATTTGAAACTGTCGCAAGTGTCGATTTCAATCGTAGGAAAGAGTTTAATTGCTGTTGATGGTCGATTATCCTGTTACTATTGATTTTGGTCTGAATTTGTAAATTTCTAGTGTCGAGAACAAGTATTCATTTCAAAATCGTAAGGTATTGTGATTGTCTCCATTTTTTGATTTCGAAAAGAAACTTGTTGATAATTGTCGCTTGAAAAGAAATTCAGATTTGTGCATCAACTTTCTTTTTAGCATTCATATACTAAGAAAGTCAAAAAACAAATACATGCATGTGCATTTGCATATAGACAGTCTGATTGGCTTGATTTAGGAAAGTGCATTTAGAGTGTGCTCTTTGCTCTTTGTGAAAAGATTCTGTCTTTCTTTTCCCTAGTAGCTAGGATTTTCATTGCATAAAGGAGATAAAAAGTTTGTTTATCATCTTAGATTGCATTTTAGGAATTACATCTACATCTCGTGGTGAACCTGAAAGGAAAACTTCATAAACAAGATCAACTTAAAATAAATTCAATGAATCTAACAACGCTTTGGAACTTAACACACAACATTTAGAAGTCTAGGCTAGAGACGTATTCCGGCGTCGTAAAGCCTGGTAACTGTTGTTCTCACTGATGGTTGGGTGATTCCTCCACTTTGAGACAATAAGTGCCAGTACGGACTTGTGCTCCCACGTACCGTCGAGTATATTTTGGGAGACCCCAATAGGCTTAATCAGGGAAAATTTTAAGAACCCCCCCTAAATTTACATGTATAATAAATGGGTGAATCTCCATGGTATATAGGAAAAATGGAAGGCGATTTTATCAATAATATGATATGTATATATAATTTTTTGGCGAATCTCTCACCAGGCATGGCGAATATTTTACTCAATTATAAAATCTTCTATTTATTGAATACACAAATGAAATCATTGCATTTCTTTAAAATATCTTTTGAAATCAAAATTACCCAAATTACATATCGATAACCTAGTGGGTGTAGGATAAAATTCACCCGTGCCATTCACAGAAAGCATGAGAAAAAACCTAATACTATATATAAAACCAAGAAAAATTCAAATTCATCACTTCTAGCGACCTCGTAACCACCCTGCCAATACACAAGTATGTTCCTGTTTGCAATTAGAAAAATTACCCAAATTACAATTTGTTTACTCCACTTCTAGGGACCTCGTAACCACCCTGCCAATACATGAGTATGTTCCCATTTGCAATTAGAAAAATTACCCAAATTACAATCTGTTTACTCTGGCATATGTTGGAAAGTTATAGAAGGATGACTAGTGCAATCAATCCATTCCTTTTAGCCCTGGATTTGTTTCAGTTTAAAACAGAAGTATACAAATATACTTGTCCAATGTCTATGCTTTAACCATTCACCTTAATATGTTTTTACAATATAATTTCCTAAGTCTATTTAATATCTTCATTATCATAAAAACCAACCTATATCCATATTAACTCCACATCTACCACTCTTAGGGGGATGAAATCTATTTATCCCTCTGAGCACTTGGTAGACCCAGAATTAAGATGGATCTAAGATAGAATTTCCCCTTTAAATAGTCTATGCTCACATGAATACCATGGGTCAATACCATGGGTTATCATAAACCTCGAGCTTAAAAATTACTATTAGTAATTTATAAAAATTAATAAAATTAATAGTTGATTTTTATTTTATTTTTATTTTAACCAAGCTAAAATGTTTAACATACATTAAATTACAACATCCATTTTTACTCTTGATCGGATCAAATATTTTTTCACTCTATGCTAGTTTGCATATCACGATATTTAAATAGGCTACATTCCAAGTGAATACCATGGGTCAATACCATGTGCCATTTTGGTGAATACCATGGGTCAATACCATGTGCCATTTTTATTTTTATTAATACTAATATTAGGGTTAATAATGTTTTTTTGCATGGTATTAATAACAATCTAGTCCATGGTATTTGTCCCATAGTATAAATATAAGGTGACTTATGGAGTAAATATAAAAAAAATGTTTTATTTGTTTACCATACCTCTCGTTTATTTATATTTTTATTAATTTACCATATCATTCATAAATACAAGGTGACTTATGGAGTAAATATAAAAAAATGTTTTATTTGTTTGCCATACCTCTGGCTTATTTATATTTTTATTAATTTACCATACCTCTTTTACAAATATGGTATTTGGCCCATTGGATTCACTTAAATAAAACCTCTTTCTTGAGCCTTCATAAATAGAACGAGGGTTATGGACTAAATATAAAAAGAGGTTTTATTTATTTACCATGCGTTTAGTTTATTTATATTTTTATTTATTTACCATACCTCCACTTTACTTATATTTTTATTTGTTTACACCCTTGCATGTATATAAGGTGACTTATGGAGTAAATATAAAAAATGCTTTATTTATTTACCATACCTCTCATTTATTTATATTTTTATTAATTTACCATACCTCTTTTATAAATATGGTATTTGGACCTTTGGCCCATAAGATTCACTTAAATAAAACCTATTCTTGAAAACGGGCAAATGGATTCACTTAAATAAAACCTATTATTGAAAAATGGGTGAATGGAAGGTTGTAACTCCAAATTTCAAGAGCTAAATTTACCTTTTTTACCCTCTCCCTTAAAATAAGGTGGGCTATTTGAGGTGATTTGTAAAAATGTACTATGATACAAAATTTTCGCCCACTAAAAATTTAAAACCCCTTAATTTCGCCAAAGGGCGAACATTCGCCCCTAAAATCACCCCTAGGCTTAATCCTTTATCCATAGGAAGCCGTGTCTGCCGCCCTATCGATCGCAATGCATTGAACACAGCATTCGGGAAGATTGAATGCCGTACCGTAAAAAGTATTATGCAGTTTTGCGATTGGTTTGGTAATCCCTCTACCTAGATTTCCAGAGCAGTCCCTTTCGTTCCTTTTCAGACTCCTTAACAGAAAAGGTCCATCTGAGCACTTGTCACTTCAGGCTCATTAAAAATCGAAGGAGACTAGAGTCATCTTTTGTTTTTTCTCGACTCTTAAAAATTGAAAAAACAAGTTGTGTCAAAGCGTCTAAAATTTATTTTAAACGGAATATTCATTACCCTTTCCTACGTTGACCTTGGGTTGAGAAAATGGAGTCCACCAACCAAGGAATTCTCCTTGGAAGAAATCCTAGTCCCTTCTCCTCTTGGGGAGACGTTGGTGCACCCCATATGGCCTCATTGTCGCTTCCGGGACTGACAATTGGTTTGCCTGTATGGCTCTTCTCAACCTCTGTCATTCAGAACACCACAATTCCTGAACAATTGAATCAGTAACTAGACGAGTCCAGAGTTACCCACCAACCTTCTACTTCCTCTAATTCTTCCTCTCCTCCTTCCTCTTCGCTTGATGGGGCTGGTAAAGCCAAAAGTCAAGTACCTAAGGAGAAGAAGGAAAAGAGGAAGAAAGAGAAGAAGAAGAAGGAGCCAAAAGCGAACGAGGGAAAACGAGTGTCGTCTAACAAAAATCCACACACTGCACTGACTAGGCCTAAATCGCCATGTGTCATTTGCAAAGGAGACCACTATCACAAAGATTGTCCTTGAATCCCTCGGATCTTAAGGGATTGGTCCCCTCATTTGCACAACCCGGTGTCGTCAACCTCTGGTGATCATGTTGAAAACACACCGTCAACTAGTGAAAGTGAAGCCCCAAGACAAAAAGGAAAATATAGATTTCCTTGTAAACTGTGCAAAGGCGATCATGTCGTCCACTGTTGTCCCTTCTTAGACGAAGCTAAAAGAGTTTTGGATGATCGTCCGGTTTCACCGTTACGACTTCCTCCTGGATATGAAAAACTCTTGCCGAGTCCGTCACTAGTTGAAAATCCGGCTGGCCCGCTCAGGTGGTCGGCCGAAGCATCTATCATTGAAGATAAATCATCTGAATCCATACCAGATGAAAGTCAAAAGGTCGAGGCGGCAGTTGACCCGGTATTGCCTTCAGAGGTTCCATCTTCGGATGATAAAGTCATTGAAGAGAACAAGGATGACACCGTCCAAATTCTTTTCATAAGCACAGACTCCAACGAACATGGGGGCAATTTACCCGTTCCTTTACCGCAGGAAGGAAGTTCGTCAAAGTCGTACCCAGCCGTCTATTCGGTCCCACCTCCAAGCAACCTAGTTGTCTCCTTCGACTGGAATCAACTAGGCAGACCCCGTTTACCAGCTAGTGTACCATTCCGAATCATTGTTCAAATATATAGAATGGTTATGGCTAGTACCATCATAGATGAGGGGGATTCTGTGAGTATCCTTTCCTCAACTGCTTGGAAAGCGCTTGGTTCGCCATCGCTTTTGCCTGAGATGAGAAATCTAATAGGTTTTGATAAAGGAACCAGTCGACCGTTAGGGATCCTTCCCGATGTGCCCATAACATTGAGAGGGAAAACCGTTCACATGAACGTAATGGTAGTCCAAGGACCCCTGGATTACAATCTACTCCTTGGACGAGACTATATTTATTGCATGGGAGCAATTGTCTCCTCACTCTTTAGAGTAATGTGTTTTCCGCACGAAGGAAGAGTGGTCAAGCTCGTAGACCAGCTTTCATTTCCCGGATCATACAGAGCAAATAGTCATATACCATCCCTGAATGGTCTTTTCACGCAAGAAATGTCTCAATCTCCAGTCTGTCCACCCGATGAGTGCGAGTGATTCGGGGGGACATGACTGAAACCCAGGGGGCATGCACCCTCGTCTGCTTCGGCAGGAAAAATTTGGGTATAGGGTAGGTTTTCGCGAGAGAATATGACTAGTCTGTACTCCCATCCGTGATTGGAAGAGGGGGTTATTCTAGAACAAGATTCTCTTGTCAAAGTTATGTGAGTGGAGTAGCCTCCTTCACTCACCTTTGTCTATTTCGGTAGACATCGCCGAAGAAGTGTTTTGTTTGCGCTGTGAATAGAACAATCTTTGGGTAACCTGTAAGAGGTAGGCCTCTCTCGGTAAAACGAATGTTTTAATGGACTAAAGGAGGGGTAACCTTGAAACTCTGTTTTATGCCTGGGGGCATGCAAACCTTTTGGCTTGCAAGCAAAGAGCGACTATTTATTTTTTAGATTTTTAGGTCCTCTAACCCTTTAAACTCGTAGGATTGGTCGTTTCCTAACTTGCATAAAGAAAGGATGTGGGACAAAACTCTAAAAGTTGTCGTTTTTATATGAGACATTCTTATCACACGACTGGATCAATCGAGCAGTTTTAGCACATAGTTCAAGCTCGTTAAAAAATAAACATAAGCCATGAGCAAATGTTTCCCCCCGCGTTTAAGCTTGTTAAAATTATGAACTATCCCCCGGTAAATAACCATCGTGAATGTAGTACATCAGCCATTAAAGCCTTGGTCGTGTTTGCACCGTCACCTCCACTTTTTCATTGGCCGATCATTCACCCCCATTTGATTGTTTACCCATTTTGAGGAACAACTGCGAAGAGTGATTTCACTAGCCATCCTTGTAACACTGCCGTGATTGGA
Source organism: Pinus tabuliformis (assembly GCA_031772625.1). Taxonomy (NCBI): domain Eukaryota; kingdom Viridiplantae; phylum Streptophyta; class Pinopsida; order Pinales; family Pinaceae; genus Pinus; species Pinus tabuliformis. Next base: position 839,002,280 of record CM062816.1, read on the forward strand.
AAATTCCAAACCTTACTTGGAATCAGCTGCTACCCATTTTATCACTCGTTCCTCAAAAGACGAGTCTCCTTTAAGCTCTTTTCAACTAACTCGTAATATGAAAATATTTCCGAGCCATTGGCCTCTCCAGCTCATTAAAGGGACAGGAAGTGTTATCCCTCCTCTAGATTTTAATCTTTTTGGACCTAAGGGATTATTACACAAAAAGATCAAGCGCTTGTTTTGTTCGGCTCGTTAAAAGTATCGAAAATTCATCCCTTCTATATTGTTTTATACTTTTTCAGACTTAAGGGATTAGATGACGAAAAAGGAATTTTGGAGTTACCTTTACGTTCCTTTTCAGACTCTCTAAAATTGAAAAGGACCGAGTTATCTTTGTCGTTAAACTCGTTAAAAATATTAATAGCGACAAACTTGTCTATAGACGAGAATGAGTTTCACTATCGCTAGGCTCGTTAAAACATAGCGATGGGTTTGCCCGAAGGGAAAATTATAGAACAAGCATATGTTATCCTCCTCAAGCTTGACAAAAATAAAGAGGTATTGGTCAGCAATGACTGGGGAAAATTGGGAAGAAAACTTGAAGAAACTTTGTTGGTAGCAAGTCGCTCTTGAACATGACACTTCCACTCCGTGTCCGAGTCGGGTTGGGTTGTTTCATTCACCGGTCACATCACCATGGTCACGCCATACCATCCACATTTGGGGTTAATGCTACCAATCCATCACATCAGTGTCGCCGATATGTTCAAGAGAAGTCATTCAGTGAATTCACCTGTGTCTCACCCACTACCATACATTATACTCCATTCTTTCATGACCGCCACCCTGAACCTTATATCACCAGATCATTTTCACCTCCATTAAAATCATTTTCTCTGTTCCGTGTCATTAATGTGGGATTCATTAAGGCTCTCTTGTGACAGATCACTTCTTGTCAACATCAGCTCATTATCCAAGAAGTTGGTCCAGGAACACCCCATTCAGTACTTTGAAGCTTGCATGCCTCAATGGCAAGTTTCTCACTCACTTCCGGCGACAGGTTTACATCAATGGCCTTCGATCAAAAGATTTTGCGTGGTGTTCGATGCCAAGTCCTTTATTCACACCACATGAATTGTATTGCATTACCTTGAGGGTCATTATCATTATCGGTGATTCCTCTCGTGCTTGTTAACAGTTTACATCATTGACTGGTAATCAAGCGATGTCTTTCCATGTTTGACTTCAGAACATTTCTCACATGGATCGACTTGTACTTCGAGTGAAGATCGAACGAGATTGAAGACCCTGGATCTAGTCTCATCCATCCGGGCTGCGATATATATTCAGGGAAATAAAGACATTAAATGTACATCATTGATGCACAGATAATCATCCACTCAAAAAGATGATGGCTCTATCAGAATCATCAGTCTACGCTCAGACGATTGTCTGTCCTATGTACATGAAAATGAATTTATAAAGCTGAGCATGGGAATGCCCGCCTCAGCCAGATCATGAAAATATTATGAAGATAATGTATTGTATTGTATCTTACTATAGGTCTCCTCCCAGCATTGAAAGAACTTCGGATCCTCACAATAAAGCATTTCACCCGACATCAAAAGATTAACAGCCTCATACTTTAGGGGGCAACTGTTATAGACATTTTTGGGCCCTACAACCCCAAGCATGAAATGTCCATAAACCAAGGGCTCCTAAGTCCCTAAAAGTGTTGTTCTAACCCCTAAAGGAACAAGGTCAATAGATTACAGCTTCTCCCAGAAGTTCTCCATGAGAAACTTCTCAGAATTGGTCAAAACTGGATCATTGCAGCTGCTCCACTGGCTAAGTGCGTTGCATCCCACCTAAATACTCTATGAGGGTGCGTTGCATTTCAAAAGTCCCTTCTGTGGGGTGTGATGGGCGAGAAATGACAAATGGCAGTGTCATTCCGCGAGGTGGAGAGGCAATGGAAGCTTCCAGAATCTTCTCCTGTGACACTTGCCTCACTGAATTCGACCAAGGATGAGTAAGAGGCCATCAGTCTCCAAGTGGAAGCAAGAACTATCAGAGAGAAGACACTAATCAAATCACAAGCTGACTCATCCCCCTTACAGATATCTATATATGGATCCCTCATCCCAGAGATCCAGAGGCTGGAATTTTGCATATTGTAAGGAATTGTTGTTGGTTTCTTGAGACAAACATCAGATTGTTGGGTGATCTAAGCTTTGTTTGAGGTGAAGAGGGGCTTCTTTGCTGGGAGGTTGATGCTGGGTCAGAACAACTGGTTGTAACTCCTCTTGGCTCTTTTCTTGTTTATCAATAAAAGCTATTTGAGTTTTCCTCCATGCTTTTGTATCGTTGATGCTTGTTACATTTGTATGGTAAATTTACATCTGATCCTAGATTGTTTATGATTATAGATCCATGTCTTTGTATAGTGCTATGCTTCTGTGATCTTACAGGCACTTTGTGAAGCTGGGTGTGCAAGGGAGCAGGTAGCTGAGGACTATCAAAGAAGAGAGGGATCAAATCAGGAGATTAGCGCAAGACAGAGGTTGGTCTTTCTGTTCCTCTCTATCTATATTCCATAAAGGAAAGACAAAAGTAGCTTTTCTCTGTTTGTTTCTAAGGCAGATATAACACCTTAGTGGGATAGAGCAGTTCTATATAGACACTTTTCCCTGTAACACATGTGCATCCTTTTGACAACATGATTTGCCTTGTCTTATGGACCTTTGGCTGCTTGCTTCGTTTCATTCAAAAGTTTCCTGTATGTGGTCATCCTCTTCCAACATCTAGAAACATAATGGTTATCCAAACCACAAAAGGAACATGAAATTCTTTTTCCATGCTTTAAAAAATCAAAAGGATTGTGTTTACAACCAAATTTATACCTACCTCTTTCACCTTTATTGCCTTCATGAGGAGGTGAGACAAATGAAGAAGTAGCTCCCTTTGGAACACTATCACTTTCTTCAAGGCTGTCAGAGTTTCCACAACCCTCTGGTTCAAGTATGTGCTTCTAAACACCTGCATCATGCGAATGATGTTTTGAGCTATTGCATTCCTCCTGAATACAATCCTCACACTTCTGAGGTAGAGGACATGCATTGAAACTCCTTTTGGGAACTGTTTCAATGGACTTCATGGCAGCTTTGGAACTCTCTCCATAAGACTGTCCATAGCCAAGACCCAAATACTTAGGCCTTTCCTCAACCATTATTGGCTCAACAATACCTTGTGCATGTTTGCCCAATCCTTTTCCTTCATAGCCCATCTTGGACATTAGCTTGGAACCTATGCCTCTGGTATGTTTTTCAAAAGAACCAATATAAGAATTCTCAGAAGAATTTGAAGACAAACAGGAATGGTTTACCTCTTCTTCAAGATGATACCTGGCCAAGGCTTCTTTTGCAATAAAGAGTTGTGACTCCAACTCATGCATCCTCTCCATTTCCTGCAATTTTCCAAAAAGCATCTGCTTCTCTTCCTCCACGGAATTCAACTGCTCTCTAAGTATGTTGCTCGTCCTTCCATCCTCATACACTTCTCTCACCATATTCATCATGGTGGACAAGTCTTGCTTCATGTCTCCATCAAAGGAACTTTGGGAGCAAGAAAAATTTGAGAACTCACTTGTAGAAGTTGTCATTTTCAAAATGCACAAAAGAACTTCAAACAAGATTATTAAAGAGCTTATCCAGTAACCTCTTGCAAAAACCTTTTGTGCTTTAACGATTACCCTAAGGTCCTTTGGGATAGAAGAATGCCTTCAGCCCTTCTTCCTTCTTGTCCTTCCTAGACTGAGCCATCAATAGCTTTCCTTTCACCTCTGCAAACTCAAACAATAGTCAGTCTGCAAACAAACATACAATCGATGAGGCAATCAATCCTTGACTGTCCAAACAACTTTTAGACAACAAATCTTTGCCCTGTCAATAAAGCATTTTGATACAACCTTCTTTGAAGGTGGGGTTAATCAATCTTAAGCTTAGATACCACCTAATCTGAAAATGGGGCTCTTAGGCTTCTTGTCTAACTTACAAGAACCTCTCCCACTTCCAAATCTTTAAATTTTCCCAAGTTTATTTGATCAACCAATGCGGAAATAAGAAATGGTTGAAAATATGGGCGTATGCTTGTATTTGTTTTCAGTTGATTATTTACTTTAAAATTTGTTGTTTTTGCTGATATGGGAAGGTACTTAAACTAATATATAAATGCATATATCAGTAGTTAAAGTAGTAGTAAAAAAACACATAAGACAACAATATAATATGGAGTTCATCATGATATCTTGGGCTACATCTCCTTGAGCTCTAATCAACTTGATTACACTCTGGGATAATCGCTTCAATTCTTTTACAAGTGCTACACTTAACTCCATTGGTTTATAGCTGAACCAAATTGGCTTATAATGTCATCTTACCCCTAGCTGTCCTTGTTCTACAGACAGGTCTAGGCTTCTCTGGACTAGACTCCTTCTATCAGTGCTCTGAGCTTCTCAAGCTTCTGGATTCTGCGACTCCCTCAAAATTCTACCTTTGTCTCTGGAACTCCCTCTCCTGTCTTTGACACACCTCAGAAAACTAGCCACAGCGCGATCATTCAATCTCTTGCTGTGTTGTAACTTCACTACAACCTCGTGGCTCTTAGAAGTCTATTAGAGCTCTCTGGCTCTGCCTCCAACCTCTGGTGGCTTTGTCTCTTATAGTGAGCTCGACTTTGGTTTCTCTACTTCTAGGTCTTCTTACTGCTTCCTAGGCTGCTCTCTCTTTCTGCCTCTTTACACTCTATCTGTTCATGGATTAAAACCAATCCGCTCCCTGACTGTTCGTTTCCACTTCCCAGCTCCCTAGGTCTCCTGCATCTATCTGTTGGACTCCCTTGCTCTACGTCATCATCATTGTAACGCTTCACAGAGAGGTGGCAACCTGTTTCCTCACGAACTTAGTGTCAGTTCTCTTTGAACGGTTGTTATTTCCATTATTTCCTAGATGCCTACGAAACGGATCCTTTTGTCGACTCATTGGTTAAATAAGACTTCAAATCTTATGCGCCGAAGTTTATTTCTCCCTCAGGTCCGGTAATCCATTGGGTTAAGCCTTTGCCGTTGATCTGGAGCCCCTAGATCCTATGGTCTTTGCTCATATCGTATGGTTGAGTTGCTCAACCGTTACTCTGCAATGTAAGTGGTTTTTCTCTCTCATCCATTGGACATGCATCACTCGGTGTATGGAATCACTTGGTCCTCAGCCAAACCCACTTACCGCTCGAAATGCCCCTGATATTCTGCTAGTTTTGAGCATGGGACTCCCCTTGTCGATTGTAGCGCTTTCCCATGATTTTCTGGTTTCCCTTGTCACTGAGTGCTCGGGGCATTTCCTCTTCGAGAGGTTTTGCCTAGCGATACGTGATTAGCACAAACTGCCTACGTTTCAGGATGGGGCCTCCCGTTTGCTAATTTTGCGCTAGTGCACGGTTACCATGGGCCAACGGTTTGTGTACTTTGACTGAGGGTCCTTGTTGCTCCATGCTGACAACAAATTGTCATTATTCAGAGGTTATTTCTGATAGGCTTCAACATCTACAAGACTTTAAACTTCGGTATGAGTTTTTACAAAGTTCGGGTAGCTTTAAGAGAGTTTAAGGATCCAATTTGCATCAGCTGCACTTCCAGACTTCAGACAAACCCAGATTAGGATATTTAAGGAATAAAACAGGTGTACATAATCAAGTCTAGCCCAACCAATATCATATTATTTAATAATAAGTCATTTCAGGTCTCATGATCCTAATCCAATATTGAATTCAAGGTGCACAAAGTATTTCAGATCAAATCACAAACATAGTCCCTACAACATAAAGTATACTTTATATAGAAGTATTCCTTAGAAACCCATACACTTGCACGCTTGCTTTTTATTTAACACTTCATAAGATATTCAATCCTTGTGTATTTAGCCATCTGATCTTCTCCTCCTTATATACTTAGATCCTTTATCAATACCTTGAACGAAAACCACTTCATATTAATACCTTGGACCAAATATCTAGGGTCACTACCTTAGACCAAATACTTTGGACCAAATACCTCGAACCAAAACCTTTTTTTTCCAACATATAGGCGCTTTTCCTCCTATGGGAGTGAGTGTATACGTATACATTCTTTTTGTTCTATGGACCACCGTGTATACGCTGTTTTGACTAAGTGGACTTGCATATACTTCTTAAACTGCTTTACATCGACCTTTCCCTTTACCTTGTTTATTCTAATTAGTAGACCTTAGTTCCATCTTCCTGTTCTTTTATACCACTACCTTGTTACCTCTGAATATACCTATTGTACTGTGAGTTGCCTTTTACCAAAACTGAATTGACCTGTGAGTGAGTTGCCATCAAGAACGACACTTGTATCATAATGCCAATAGGTCTTGTATGTGGATGATATGTTACTGATTGGAAATGGAAATAAAACCATCCAAGAATGAAAAATTCATTTTCATTTATATTTGACATGAAGGGTATTAGTGTTGAGAATTTCATTTGGGAATGGAAATTAGAAGAAAGCAGGCAATTAGGAAACTCTAGTAAAATTAGAGGAAGCATGTTGAGACAATATTGTAGAGGTTTAATATGCGAGAATATGAATTGGTAGAGTTATCTTCAAATTAGTGTCCCGGGATACATGTAGAGGAAGAGGAGATGTATCGTGTTCCACATGCTAGTGTAGTTGAAAATTTGATAGATGCAATGGTATGTACTAGACTAGAGATTGCACATGTACTGGGACTATTTAGTAGGTATATATAAAAGCTAAGGAAGGAACATTGGATAGTATTAAAGAATTTTTTTAAGTATTTATGTGGTACTACTGGATATGAATTTTTCTACCAAAGAAGATTAAGATGCAACAAGGTGTTATAAACACATGGCTTTGCCAATACATACTAGGATGGAGACCTGGATTGTGAATCACATACAAGTGAGTACATGATTAAACTATTTGGAGGAGAAATCAGTTGGATGAGAAAGAGACATTATGTAGTGTCACTCTCAACTACAGAAGTTTCATGCATGGAATCCACTCATGCAATAAAGGAATTAGTATCATTATAGATGTAGTGTTCAAGTATTTAGTTCATATAGCGAGCTATTTGATAAAATGTGACAATAAAAATATTATTAGTGAAGATCTTAGTGTATCATTCTAAGACAACTTTCATATTGATGTTGAATATCACTTTTTTAGAGACATGGTTGAAAAGTAGGTGCTACTAGTGAAGGTATGAATAAATTTGTAGATTCAATAATAACTTTTTTGAGCATTGATAATTTCTCTTGGTGTAGAGAAAAAACATGCTTTATTTCCCTAGATTGTTGATCATGAACCCCTATGACCATCTATGTGCCAATAAAAAACAAGTGGGAAAATGTTGAGTATGTGTTATATTCTTTACACCACTACCTCCATGCATTGTACATTACATAGAGAATAGAGAGGAGGTCATGCGCGGGGGTGGTAAACCCCATGTTTGGGGGGGTCACATGGAGGTGAAGAACATATTTCTTGGGTTGTCTGTAAGGGGATGGAAGCCCCCACATTATGGTTTTTGAGCACAACATCATTGAAATAAATATTTGGGTGGTTTGTTTGCAACTCTTTTTTCCATCTTTGGCACACAATTTTCACCTTTAGTGGTTTTGAGGCACATGACATCTGGTTTATCCCATGTTTTTGTTGTTTTAGTTAAGGAACTATAGTTGTCTTCTAATCTAGGGTAAATTGATTGATGATTTATGGGTTCCATGGGATATACATCATTTTTATTATCATACTATAAAGAAGAATATATATTAAAAAATATTTCTAGTTTTCTCAATTTGGGTTTCGATGGTAAATTATATATGTTAACATGCATGTTTTCCATTACATAATTTTCTTTTATTAAGCTGCAACAATTAACTTTACATGGTTACAAACTATAGGAATCCCTCCCATCTAGGGGGTTGCATGAAACATATACTCCCTAACCTAGGGAAATACATGACAGGTATAACCCCCCAAAAAATAATTTAGCCACCTTTTTTCATCCATTTTTGGTGGTTTTCAACACAAAATTTTATCTTTTAGTGACTTTTTGGCACAGGTTGGTTCATCCCATCATTTTGTAATTTTGGTTAAGGAATTATGGTTGTATTCTAATTCATGTTTAATGGATTTAGGATTTATGGATGACATGGGATACATATATTGTATTTTAACATTTGAAATATATAATATACTAAAAAATGTTTTACGTTTTCCTAGTTTGGGTTTCCAATGTAAAATATTTATGTTAAATGTGTGTATGTGTGTGTGTGTGCATCTTTTATGCTATTATTAAGAATCTGAGTCTATTTGCAATAATTAATTTTATAGTGTTAAAACCAACATTAGTGATGAATAATAATGGAGAAAAGTCTTTACAAAACATAAGAAGTAATTATTTAAATAATCCAATAAAGAGATAATGAATTTATGAAACCTATTGAAGGCGTGAATTAAGTATTTTAGAGCCTTATAAATTAATTCTCATCACTAGTATCCTTATTGGGATAGTTGTAACATTTAATGAACTTGAAATTATAATGACATGTGAATAAGAAGACATTGATGTCTTCATTTTAATTTTATCCTTGAGATGGCTAGAGAACAGATCCAATCTTGGAGCTACTAATAAGTAGAGGTCATGACCACTAAGAGAGTACAAGAGCTTCTTGGGTTATCATAATTTTGATGAGATACATGTGAGATATTTTTCCAGTGATAATAAGTATATCAAGAATCATATTCTTGAAGGAATATTATGCCAAAAGTCTATCCCATTCCCTCTAAAATGGTATGGACTTCTCAAGTTTCTTGTTATCCAAATTTAGCTACGTGGCAAGTCTTACTCAAGGACTTATAAAATTGGAATAGCTAGCCATATGGTTTGAAATTGGATTATCTAGGGAAATTTTTTCATTTGTTAGCAAGGTACAAACATTAAAATTACGAAAAAGGAATACCTTCAAGTGCCCAATAAAATACCATATGAACTAACCTTTACTTGCTAAAGAAGTTTTTTAGTAATAAAATAGGGACCCTATGAGGTAGACTCCAAATGTAATTTAATGCCTAGATGAAAATAAATTTAATAAAGAGAAGGCACTTGGATTTTTTGGAAATGAATTTTATGTGACTATATTTTCCTAGGATTTTTATTAGGGAAATTCCATCAAACAATTTAAGGCATTGTTTAAAAATTAATTGCATTCAAAATTTTATCGTATCTTTGCAAGGGGATTTTGGCTTGGTGGCTTCCTTTCTGGCTATGGTTTCCTAGTCACCTCTCCTTTACCACCAAATTTGTACCAGGAAGGTTCAATTAACATGGCAAATGCCTCTCCATAATGAACTCTAAACTACACACACACACATATGTATGTAATTATTACATATTTAAATATAGTCAAAGATTGGATATGTGTGCAACTAAGCCTTATGGGTTTCATTGAAACTAAGATGATTCATGATGTAACAAATAGAGGCCCTCATTTCTATGGGAAGAAAACACATATACATATATGCCAATTCCCTTTCTAAATTGTATTGGCATGTATATATTAGCTATTGTGGGCATCAAAGCTGGATTTCATCACCTACGATGCGTAGTCTCTATGTTTGGTTATATTTGAGGACTCATATGGGTTAATATCTAGTTGAGATATGGTATCACAACTATCCCAATAATCCACCCTCATAAGCCAATCTTTAGGTAAGTTGAGGCCACCTGAAGGTGCCTCTAATTCATGGTCATGGTAAACCAAATGAAAACCATAGTTAAAACCCATGTTGAGCTTGTAATAATGACAAGCTTTTCATTGAGGGAATACTATCACCGTGGATGCCCTTTAGATGCCCTTTGGATGCCTAAATGGAGTGAGAAAAAGTGATGATTGATGTGGAAATGTGGAGGAATGACCATCTAGGTTCAAATTTCATATCATATTATTTTCCAAGTGGTTTTGGCTAGCGCATATGAATACCAATACCAATGATGAGGTGTCTTGTATATAATGAGTGGTATGGGCCAAAGCCTTGTATCATAACCTCTTAGTGGATTATTCTATCACTAACTAAAGCTTCAAATAGTCATTGATCACCATGTCACCTACCATGTGTCAGATGTATATAGATGCTAACCGATGGGCCAACCAAATAGGTAAAACATAAGGCCCATCTAAGAACTCCTAGGCACATAAATGCTACCTTAAACCTTCCTTTTTGTACTTAATAATAATTTCCTAACTTAATGAGTTCTTAGGAGAGTCCAGGATATTTTTCATGCTTTATGTGCCTAACATGGTTGTTGTGTAAGATATTAAGGGATTTTTCATATATTTCAAGGTGATATATCTAGATATATTTGTGGGGCATGCTCCTTACTATAGAATATTTTAACTCAACTCACTAAGTACAGTAAATACTCCTTCCTATTGTTGCATGGTGACCTAGGAAACATGATCTAGTTTTTATGGATTTGGAGGGAAAGTAGTCCTCCCCTTAAAGAGACTTACCCCTAACCATATTATATAAATAAAGGCTTCATGTCACCCAGTAGAACAAGTGGGAGACATATAATAACAATTTATAGCATTAGGAAAGTCTAGAGTTCAAGTTATAAAACTTTTTTCATGTAAAATAAATTTTTTAGTTAATGGAAGTGATCTTTAATTTCAAATATTAGTCTACATTTTTATTAAGGGTTTTGAGCTTCCTTGGTTTAGGGAAACTTGATGTGCTTGAGATCCCTTTTTTTCCATTCCTATTCATGTGTTTGTTTACCTCTACAACTTATTTCTAAACATTAATTTTATGCATGGTTATTTATCTACTTTATGAGAAATATTTTCTTTCACATGTATTAGCATTATGTGATGATATTTCTAATGGTTACGTTGTTAAAATAAAATTCTTATTTATTCATTTGGTTCACGTTATTTACTTTCCATCATTCATCATTTACTATTTTTTCACAATCCCCTATTTTGTAGCTATTGGAAACCCTACAGCCTTGCACCTTGATGGATTAACCTTGCCATAAACCTTGCCAGAAAGTGATGACTTGGAAATGTTTGATTTATAATTTTATAGCCTTTCCTTACCTTATTTTCTTTCCAAACATTCATTTATAGTATTCCCCTACTCATTGGATTGTCTCATGTAGAAACGCAGGATTCTTGTAGCAATTTCCAACTCGCCTCTGGAGCTCACTCATAATTTCACCCAAATAATGATTTTCATTCTATGATGTATTAAAACACCCTTTGAACCCTAAGACTGTAATTTATAATTAGAGATATCATTTATATTCCTTTATTTTAATTTCTACAAAAAAATTCTTCTTTCTTGCAGAATTAAGGTCTAATATTTCCAAGATTTTATTTCAACAGTGTGTTTGATTTTCTTGCAAGACAGAATAGTCATGATTTCACTTCATTATAGATACAATTTTTTTTCTTCCTTTATTACAAATAGTGAGGTTTGAATGTTTTATTTCATTTCTTGCAATTTTAGTTTGTCTTGTAGCATATAATAATTAGATTGGTCTCGATACAACTCGATTTCATCTCAATAAAATCAACACAGGGAAGAGATAGTGCTTACTACACATATAGTGTCATATCCTCTTAAGTTTGTACAAACCCCAATTTGGAAATTAAAGTTGATACCTTTGGGAGTTTCAACACTATTACTGCAATACCAAGGGCCATCACTAATAAGGGGCCAGTGTAAAATCTTCTAAGGGCCATAAATTTGTGCTCCAATCTCATATAGGGATGAAATTTATATCATTGGGAAGCTCTTAATATGAAAAATACAATGGTGTCCTAAGAAAATGGGGTTTAATGAGGAAGGAATTGATTTTTTTTATAACCCTTTTTTCTTAAGGTGACCTATGGGTTGGGTGTGTTATAATGAAGTGCATGCTAGAACTATCATGTATGAAAGTATGAAATAAAAATTAAAGGTTTAGAGGCTAAAAATAGAGGTCAACATTATGTGAAAATTAAAGAGATAGTATTGTAAAATAATTTGTAGCTCAAATATAATGACTATAATATGAGTAAGGATGTATTCCTCATATACAAAAACAAAATTCATATACCAATTTCATAGAATTGAAAATGATGGTATTAAATGAGATGCACATTGTACCTATGTTGGACATCCACAGAAGAAAAATATTATAATTTTCCAAAAGTAAATACATTTGGTTAAGTATGAAAAGATAAATGGCTAATTATACATCCAAACGCTTGGAGTGTCAAAGAGTTAAGGAAAAGCATAGAAATATAGTGGTATTGATATAACCAATAACCATTCCTGAGTGAAAGTGGGAAACTATATCAATTTCTTTCATTACCAAACTACCTTGGAATATGAGGAATCATGATTACATCATGGTGGTTATGGATAAGGTCACTAAGGTTTCTCATTTTACTCTAGTGAATTCAACATACAAGGAATTTGGCATTGTAGAGATACACATAAGAGAAATATTCAACATACATTGATATCCTTGGGAATTCATTTAAGATCAAGATTTGAAGTTCACTTCCAAATTTTGATGAAGGATTTTTATAATGTATTTGGGACTAGTTTAAACTTTATCATGATGTATAGCAAAAAAATGAGAGGGTCAACCATGTGACTAATAATATGCTTAAGATGTATGTGACATATAAACCATCAAATTGGGAAGAATACTTTTAGCTGTTCAAACTTTAATACAACAATGTGCATTATGAATTTTTAGAGATGATCCCATTTTAGGCCTTGTATGGAAAAAAATGTAATACACCTCTAAGTTAGAACAACATAGTCGGCATAATGATTATTGGGATAGATTTATTCATGGAAATGGAAAAACAAAGTGATGAAGATCAAAGAAGATTTCAAATCTAGCTATGATAGGTAGAAGATTTATCTACAAAAAGGTAGGTTAAATAGATAAATCAGAATGAGAGACCATTTCCTCCTAAAGGTCAAAGATAAGAAGGGTTGATACATAAAATTGTGATACTACTCAAATATAGTAGCTACATATCATGGACCTTTTAAAATATTTGAAAGGATCAACCTAGTTGCATCTAGGCTTTTATTTCCTACATTTATACATATCCACAATATATTTCATGTATCTTCACTTCAGAAATATGTGTTTTATGATAACCATGTAATTGATCGGCATGTGATGCAAGTGGAGACAAAGGGTGACATTCAAGTCTTGGTGGTACATCTTGTATAAGAGGGTCAAAGAACTGCATAATTGAGCCATCATACCAGTGAATATGTAATGGACACATTTCAATGTTGAGGTCACTACATGGGAGCATGACAATGCCATGGTGATTATGGACACATTTTGATCATACTGAAACTACAAGGGATCATGAGGATTCCATAACAGAGAAGTAACCTAATCTTTTAGAGTAGCTTTTATTCTACAGAGGCACATGATGCATTGAGGAAAATCCATAACTGATGGGGAGACAAATGTAACACCATAGGATTTCCCATTCTATGTGTTTTTATATATTTTATTAGGTTGATGAGTTAGGATGGGTTGGACCTACATGCCCATATATATTTTTTGGGGGCTTGCATGCCTATGTTTATATGTTTTGATGCTAGAGTACCGATGGGATTAAAGCTAGACAACTTATGTATTGAAAGGCTAGCAAACCTAGCAATGTAATATGTAGCAATAACCATGTTGATAAAATGCATCACTATTGCAGACCAGGATAGACATGAGAGTTGGAGGGATAGGAATCCATAAGAGAGTTTAGGTGTGTTATAATGAAATGAATGCTAGAACCATCATGTATGCAAGTATCATCTAAAAATAAGATTTCCATAGGCTAAAAATAGAGGTCAAAATTATGTGAAAATTAAAGGGATCCTACAACAGAATAATTTGTAGGTAAAATACAAGGAATATGAGATGAGTAAGGATGGATTCCTAATATAGAAAACCATAATTTATATATCAAATTCACATAATTTAAAAGGATGGCACTAAATCAAATGCATAATGTACCTATGTTGCACATCACGGTAACACAATACAATTCCATTTGCCAAAAATAAATACTTTTGATTATGTATGAAATGAGAAATGATTAATTATGTAGACATTTGTTTGTAGTGTCAAAGATTTATAGAAAAGCATAGACATCTAGTGGGATTTCTATAGTCAATACCCATTCCAGTAAAGGAGTGGGAAATTATATCAATTAATTTTATTACCAAACTAACCAGGACTATGAGGCATCGTGATTACATCATGGTAGTGATGGATCAACTCACTAGGGTTTCTCATTTTATTCTAGTGAATTCAACATACACTGAAACAAGCATTGTAGAGATATGCATAGGAGAAATATCCAAGATACATTGAGTTCCTAAGGAAGTCATTTATAATAGAGATCTAATGTTTAGTTCCAACTTTTGAAAGGGTTTGTTTAAAGGATTTGGGACTAGTTTAAACTTTAGCATGACATATAACCCAAAATGAGATGGATGGACTAAGAGGCTCAACCATTGTGATTAAGCATATTCTTAATATGTATTTGATATACAAATCATCAAATTAGTAAATTCGCATTTGATCAAATTTGTGTACAACAATAGGCATCAGGAATATCTAAAGGGGAGCCCATTTTAGGCCTTGTATGGAAAAAATACAATACATATCTAAGTTATGACAACCTAGTTGGCATATTGATTATTGGGATATATTTACTAATGGAAATAAAAGATCAACGGATGAAGATTAAAAAAAAATTAAAAGTTAGTCAGGCTAGGTAGAATAGATATGAAGAAGGGGTACATTAAATAAATCATTCAGAGAAAGAACATTTCTTCATGAAGATCAAATATAAGAAGAGTTCCTTGAATTTCTGAAGATACTCAAAGCTAGTAGCTGGATATTATGGGGCTTTTAAAATACTGGAAGGTATCAGGATAGTTGCATATAGCCTTGGATTTCCTGAATCTATGCGATGTATCAACAATGTGTTTCAAGTATCATGACTTAATATATATGTGATTGATGACAACCATGTAATTGATTGGCATGTTATGCAAGTGGAGCTAGGGGTGACTTTCAAGTCTAATTGTTATGTGTTAGATAAGAGGATCAAATAATTTTGGAATCGAGCTATCATATTGATAAAGGTCCAATGGGATACATTTAAATATAGAGGTCATTACATGAGAGCATGAGGATGACATTATGATACAAGACACATTTTGATCCTCCTAACCGTATAAGGGATCCTCAGGACACCATGTGGGATGAGTAAACTAAACTTTTAAAATAATTTTTATTGTACATATGCACATGATGCATCGAGGAAAATTCATATATGAGGGCGAGAGGAATGTAAAGTCATAGTATGACCCCTTACATGTATTAGTGTCTATTTTATTAGGTTTGTGAGTTAGGACGGGTCAGACCTAAATTCCCATTTATATTGTTTTGGGGCTTGCATGGCTATGTTTATATGTTTTGAGGCAAGCCAATGGGATTGAAGTTTAAGAACCTATGTATTAAAAGGCTAACAAGCCAAGTAATGTAATATGTAACCACACCTATGTTGAAGAATATATCACTATTGAAAACCAAGTTAGACATGAGATTTAGGGGGCTAGGACTCCATAAGAGGGAAATTAGATAAATTATTTAAATTGATACACATAATTTTAATATCCTTAAGTTGTTTTTCATTTTTTGACATGCTGCTAAATTTGCATATTTGCATCAGATGCAAGGAATTATTATTACAAAATAAATTTATGTATATGATCTATGGGTAGTTGATTGAAAGTAAAATTGATTATATGGTTTAGTGGTATTTTTTGGATAATAAATAATTTTATACAGTGAATGGGTAGTTGACATACTATATATGTGTTTACAATTAATGAGAAATTGATGGGTATTTGATGGATAGTAAATCAATGCTGATAGTTAGAAAGAAATTGATAGACTATAAATATGTGTCTACATTCGATGGGTAGATTTTTTAATCAATGAATGATTATGATGACTTCTCTGATAGGCATGTGGTTAAAAATAGATTATGGAGGGAAAATTTGAATCTAGGTAAAAACATGATGAAAAGTTATGTTTCAATTGCATCCCACACTCTCAATGACAAAGAGAAGGTAATGGGAACACAATATGAAGATAGTGTATTAAGGAGAAAAAGGCAAGTCCTTCTACAAAATAGAGGAGCATATGTGTAGTGGGCTTTAGAAGATAATATATTTTGTCCAAACTTAAGAAAGATAATAAAAACAGAATTATGCATATTACCAATTTTTATTAATTAAGTGGGCTATAAGTTTCTCATTTACAAATCAATAGTGCAGTTTATTTTCTCTACCTACATTCCAATCATCACAACTCAATCATCTAGTAATGGCTACTAAGAAGAGGTCTAAATGGGTCTCCTATCCACTAAACATGTGACATCTGACGTAAGAATTTATAATAGGGAATACTCTTATCTATTAAAGTCAACCTTTTCCATCTCAAAAATTTTGAATGTCAGACCCTTTTTTATAAATAATCCTTTTGAACTCGTGTGTAACAATAATTTTAGATGTAATTTTGAATATTGAAATCACATTAAAAAATATAATTGCAAATAATACAAAAGAACTTAAATGTGAAATAAAAGAACACAAAATCTAACTCCAATTTCTATATCTAATTCTAACTCCATGCCCTATACCTATCCTTAAGCATAAGTTCTAGTCTTAGTCCTAAATCTAAGTTGCAATTCCTATTGTTATTTCTATCATGTTATAAATAATTGTGTACACATAATAATTGTGATCTAATTGCATTACTAATGTTTTTTTTTTTAATATGTAGAAAGTTTTAAGTTAGAGAGTAAAAGATGAGATCAAAACCATATTGCATTGATTTAATTTTTAAGTTTATTATTTTTTTTTTGTGGAATGTAATATTTGTTTCAAAACCAGATATTGCATCAGATATTATCATAGTCCTTATTAATCTCTTGTAGGGGAATCCAAACCATAACCAAAATTCTACCTTTCCAAAGGACATAAGAGACAAACATATACTAAGATAATTGAACTCAAACAAGTGTGTGCTAGGATATTAACTAAACTAGCCATATATATAATAAATTACAAAAATAAATCTATAAATAGAATCCATCACATAATCAAGGAAGAAATTCAAAATCAAGCCTGATATTGAGATAGGGGCTATTGGGTCTGGCACATGTCTACTAGTTGTTGTAGGGATCTCGAGATGTTGTTTAATCCTTCGTAGACTGTGATCCATCATTTTCAACTAACAATCATAGTGTTTCATGTGTCCATGCATATGGCCTAAGGATTGTAACAAGTCTCCTGTGTACCCTTTGTTATCCAAAAACATGTGTCCTAGGAGGAACTTCATCTTACAATACAAATCCACTATATGTATATACTGATTAGATCGACCTCATTTCCGCCATATGTCAGGGATTCATCCAATCCACTTCACCAACAATTCACAATTTGAATGGAAATTTATTTAAGAGGAGACTTCCCCTTCAGAATGAGTCAATTATTCCTACACATGCATGGGAATCTTCTATTTGTATATAGCTACAAAACATTTTACTCTTTTCTATAAACAAGAGTTCCCTCTGCAAGATCGCTCCTCATAGTAGGATGCCCCTCTCCTCACTTGACCTCTCTGCATCGACATTATGGATAAAAACCCATGTACATGGACTAAGGGATATGGTTTGTTATGTGAAAACATAAATTCTCTCCCCCAGATCCACCTACCCTTTAAATGGAAATAGGTTACTCGATACGTGGCCCAAAAGTTGACCTACATGGAACCCTATCTAGTAGGGAAAACATCAACTGACTCAACCTTCCAGATTCAGCCTCTGTTTGTTTCCAAACACTAATTGAACATAAATTCTCTTAGCCACCAATTACACCAACCTTGATTCAGAGACCTACCCCAAGCAAGAAATCATAGCCACCACCCAACCCACATAGATCCATGAGGAAAAGAACACAAGCTTCTCTAAGCCCATGTCAAAGGATGATATTCTATACACTAAACAAAACCACGGAAGTCCCACACCAATACATGTTACCTTTACCCAAAAAATGTGAATGACAAAACCCATCTTTTCCAACTCTTAGTATGGATATAATCACCGAAACATTCACACCCATACTCAATAAAACATAAAAACAAGAAACTACAAAATAAAAATAATAATAATAATAGATACCAACCTCATTGAAACTACTCCCCACCGAGATAATTCCAGTCCAAATTCCTTTTAGACTCCACTCGTAGCTGAAAAGAGGAGAAACAATAAAATTAAAATTTCTAACTTCCCCCAAAAATTATGTGAGAGTGAAAGGGGTCTCTCGAAATTATTTGAGGAGTGACCAACGAACATACACAACAGAAAGATACCAAACACAAGAATAAAAATTACGTGAATGAGACGAGAGATAAATTTTCCTTATTTTCTTGAACAACCCAATAAAGTTTCACTTAGGAGCGCACCTCCTCATCTACGGACTAGGTGGTTTACATTCCAAGTGTTTATCGCAGTAGCTTCCCAAGTCCACTTGCTCTCTTGAAGTAGGATTTTTCGGCCTTAAACTCCCCTGCTAACTGCGAACACAATTCTTCCTTGGCCTAACGGTATAAATTGATAATTTACTTTGCACTCTGTGATTCTCCAAAGGTTTTCTTGTCCCTCTCCCCCTTGAATCCTCCTTTGCATCCTTAATCTGACCTTCAAACCATTTTACCTCAAATTTTCTCTTACATGCAAAATCCCACACGTGAATAATTACCAACATGATCTACATTCTTTCCATCCCCCTCACATGTTTGATGTCTCCTTCCATTGAAATTATAATTCCTTTCATCTATCACAAAGCTTGACGAATTAATGGTTCTTGCAGGTATGTTTGCATGTCCCCCTACCTCTTGGTTAAGTGAGGCAGTGGCATACTACCTCCTTCGCCCTCCCTCTTCATTACTAGTCACCCCATCTTGGGTATTTGTAAGTTTATTTTTAATAACACACATATTAATTATTTTATTTTGAATGCTAAGCATTACATGATTGGCGTTTATTTGCAATGATCTAAAAAAATATATATATATTGTTATTAGTGAAAGAAGTGCTAGCATTATTTATAATTATACTTTTAGTAGCAATTCTAATTGTTTAGATATATATATATATATATATATATATATATATATATATATATATATATATATATATATATATATATATATATATATTCCTTTATTAAACCATTTTATGTGAATGCAGATTAAAAGGTGTTCATAGTATTTATACTATTACCCTTAATTATATTGAAAATCAATTGCCATCAACATTAGTTGATACATAGTTGTTACATATATGTTTATACAATATATTTTTTCTTTTTATTTTTAATAATCAATAGTGTTAATTCATTTTCATAAGTATGAATCAATTCTAGGAACCTCATTTGCTTAAGTATGAATTCATACTATGAAGTCCTTTTTCCATCTTGTTATCTCCGAGAACTTTAAGTATGAATTGCAAATCAACTTAAGAAATGCATCATAATGATGTTAAATCTAGAAGTTACAAAGTAATTAGTGATGTAGTTTTCTTAAATTATAGGTCCATTTTACTCAGAATTACACATCCATCACTAATAATTTGTGCTGGATTATGTAGTTTTGATACCTATAAAAGTGTCACCTAAATAACTTTGTTGAATGTGATTCACATTTTCTCAATATTTTTGATGAGGTGTATGGGATATGAGGTTCAATACCATACAAACTATTACGGTTTTTTTTTATAACAAATATTCTCTGTGGTTGTTGATATGTGGAGAACTAGGGTATGTGCTTCAAGAATGGAACCTCAATAGAAATGCACCTTCAATGAAGAAATCTTCTTTGAATTTTTAGATTAATTACTGTTCTCTAGTTGCATATTTTATATAGTCTACTATGCCAAGATTTTAAGTTGTGTGAAAGTAAGTATATAATGTTTATTGGGACAGGCTAATTGTACATAAGCAGTATGGAGGTTTGGGACTTAGAGATCCCTCTTTTATTAGTAAGGCTTATGCAAAGAATTTGTGGTGTGCCATGGGTTCAAGGCAGTACTCAAGTTTGGAAGAAAATATGGAATAGGAAGTAGCACCTTATTTCTTCAGTTGAGAGGTTGAAAACAAACGTTATAATCAAAGGTTTCAAAATATGGAATAGGGCATATGAAGCAAAGGATAGTGTTAAACAACGTGCATTCTGGGAGATAAAGGGATGGAAAAAGGACCTCCTTTTGGGAGGATTCTTGAAAAAAAAAACCCACCGCTAGCTGATTGTAGGAATCTTCAGGAGAGAAAGCCTAGACCTAATCTATAGGTTCCCTTAAGGTAGTTGATTACTAGAGTCAAAGTAATACAATACCTAAGTGGCATCAATGGAAAATTGAAATAGATTGGGAAAATTTGAATACTTTACTATCATGGAAGGATTTCAAACAAGGCTTACAAGGTTTTAGGAAATGAATTCCTGAGAAGAATGATATCTTGCGATGGGGATAACTAAATCCAAGTACCTTCTCCCTAAATTAAGCTTACTTGACAGTCCTGGACGTAAACACCCAAGACGATCGACACGTATGGGGCATTGCTTGGACTAAACGAGGTTGGACAAAAGCATCTACTTTCCTGACGATGATACGGTGGGGTTAGGCTTTAACTTGGGATCATTTTCAAATAAGAGGCTTCATCGATTTGTCAAGATGTTATCTTTTCAAAAAGGAAGAAGAGAACACTAACCATTTGTTAATCTCTTATGATTACTCACAACAAATGTGGCATTTTATTCAAGTCTTATTTAATCGAGCCCTACTAAGGTTGGTGGATGTTAAGACCTAGCTACAATAACAGTATCAAGAGACGTTCATGCACCCATGGGTTTTGGTTACGTGGAGTTTAATTGTGGGACTATCCTTATGGAATTTATGGAAGGAAAGAAAATTGAGAGTGTTTGAAGGAAAACGTAGACTACCTCATATGGTGATAGAAAAAATTAACACAAATGCGAGAGAAACTCTATTATCACATCCACTAGATTTAACTGATGGGTATCAGGATGAATAGGCGTTGCTAATTTTATAAAAACTGCAAATAAAGGTTGCGGTTGAATCCCCAACCCAGTATAAACATAGTAATAGACATAATATCAATTGTTTGTCATGCCCACCCCCCCATCCTTTGTCAAGTTGAATTTAGAGCCTCACAAGGTAATCTAGGGATGGCGTAGTCTAGAGGAATATTGAGAGATGATCACATAAACCTGCTTCATCTTTACGCCTTCTCATGTGGTGAAACAATGAATAATGCAGTGAAATTATAGGTACGAGAAAAACATATTCAAGTAGAAATAAGGAAAGGGATATGTCTGTTGCAAGTCCATGGAGACTCCCAAATTGTTATAAACATGGTTCAAAAAATCTTACTGGGTCATTCACTTGAAAAGGTTATTTCCATTTGGCACTTGCAAGAGATGGCTAAAAATAATAAGGAACTCCTACTATAGTATGATTACGTTATTCCAATGCATACTAGTTTGGAAGCAAATCATGTAGCTGATTTCCTAGCCAAATGGGGTAGCACTCGGAATGATGTAGCTCTGGAGAAGGAATGGAGTGAATAGTTGTAGATTAATCCTATTCCAACACTAAATCATTGGTTAAAACATGGTCGACAATGATTTGTTAGGATGTTTCCCGATGGGGGTGATATTTTGGATACCTTATCGGGCCTTATTTCAGAAAACAATTGTAATGAAGGAAATGAGTGACATGCACTATCTATGGGTGGCTATGATGGAGGCACCCCTAGACAAGTGTGTCAGGATATCCACTTGGCGTATAGCCCCAAACGCGTAGATGGGTAACAATGTCCTAAGGGAGGAAGTTGTATATTTAAGAGATTGTGGCATTTATAATGCGAGGGAGTGGTACAAAGTTTATAGGATCCATCACACCATGAAATATTTTGTTTATGCTATTAAAGTAGGAATGGAGGTGAAATCTAATGAAATATTTTAGGTATTTTTGAAGTATCCTGACAAGTGATCACCAGGCATTTATGATAGGTAAATCATGAGGGTTTTTCGACATGTAAAGCTTAAGCGAAGGAAATCCACTTGGCATCTGGAGAGTGCATGGCACTGGCATTATTTAGTGTGTTGGGTGAGTGAAGTCTCATTGGAACTGCTATATACAAACTACATTCACACACAAGGGTGTTGAAGAGTTACAACATTTCTATGGTGGGGATCGATTATGATAATTCTCTCAAGGCATGCTCCAGTGGTTACTTTTCCCCAATGTCAATTATTTTTTCAAGTTGAGTGTAGTTTCTTCCTTAAAGTAAGTGTAAAGGTGTGTTACATCTTTACCTCTCATAAATTTCTACCACCAACTCCTAGCAAGTTCTTGTCCCTACAGTTGGATCCAGTTTAGTCTTGTTATATATCCAGGTCAAGTTACAGTCTTTGGTGTACACTAATTCTATATTCATTTTGTTTCAAGTCACTCCAATATCCATGTTTGGAAACTGACATGGGTGGTGGTCATCCTAGGCAATCATTAACTTTCTCTCATTTTCCCTCAAAGGTTAAGGGAACTGGGGCTTATATCAACAATTTTTTTTTTCATCTTTTGAATACCACAATGACTAGGCCTTCTTTTGAATTTATTGTGGTCCTTCCATCTTCCGATTCACAATCCCTTGTATCGTGGGGCATCTTCTTCAATTTTTTAGTCCTAGTTGTAGGAGTTTGGTATAGTGGCTCATTTTTTATATGGTTCTAATGGTGTCTTGCCTATTTTTGAAGTGATTCACTAGTTGAGTGTCTTCATATATTCATGAATTCAATGTGTTGGATTCTAGGATGATATCTATATTGGTTCTCTTCATTTGTACTCACAACTACTAGTTTCCAGGTATATTGGGTAACTTCCATCATTTTCACAACCAATAGTCAACCGATATAGGGTAATTATGGAATTTGCTTTGGGGTCCTATCGCCTATATAATCCAAACTCCCTTTGTGGCCTATCTCAATTTTTTTGTGTTCGGTTTACTTATAGGTTCATGTTTCCTATGGCTCCAAGACAATGACTAATCAGTCAACAAGGAGGCTCTTCAACAACATCCTCATCTAGAGAAAGACGTCATTTTTGGTGGGAGATCGTGGAAAATTTCTTCGATGCAATGCATCTGGAGGCTTGAAGGGAAATTCAATCCTTGGAAGCACGTGAGTTTGGTGAAGAAAAGTACCACTACGATTATGAAGTATGTATGGGGAAGACCAAATGGGTTCTAAATCTAGGAAAATGGAGGAAGAAAAGGCTACATTTTTTTACTCCATCTTTACACACATATAAATGGATTCTCTGCTTCACATCGTGCTTCGAGATAAGTAGTTTGACAATTATCAACTCTTTTTTGGTCAGGAGGAACTCAAAAGGATTATGAGAGATATCATATATGACATGGATGATATTGTTGTCCTTCTGAGTAAGAGAGAATTCTACATAACTACAAACTCAAATATTGATTCTGTAGCACCTCAAAATGGAGAAGGGCCATCAACACTACCCCAGCTAATATGGTCAATGCAAACTCTTCTCCTGAATAGCCAATAATCATTCTCGATGAATGATTTCTTCTCTACTTTTTAAGCTCTAATGTTTACTATCATGGTATATTGGAAATTTTGTTGTCTTGTTCTTCACCTTAGTATGGTCATCCTCTTCTTCTTATAAGTATCTGTGTCATCAATATTTTCATATTGTGTGTAACTATGAAATTTTTGAATGCATAGATAATCCTAATGGTTAAATGGTCATTCAAGTTTTGATGTATGTTGACAAACAAATTATTTACTTATAACCTTGTGATAGTAGAATTTTATATTTTGGTTGACAAGGTCAACAAAACGATTTCTCAGAGCTTCAGTTGTAATTTTGTTTTTGAAATATCAATAGAAAAATCAATGGGATATTACAAAAACAAAAGTATATAATTTTTATTGTTAAATGCAAAAATGTCAATAATAGGGAGTTAATTTCATCAAAGAGATTCAATTATACTCTCTTCTATGAATCTCAATTAAGCTCTCCACTATTTGGTAGGAAAGAACTCTCTATATTAATGGTACAACTTCTTTCTAGTCATATTTAAATATAGCATATCCACCAGCCCTTATAACGCTCTTAGAATGATAATGTACTCCAAATTGTTGTCCGCTAACTCAATATAAGTTATGATACCTTTCTATCTCATGACTGATTCATTAGATAGGATAGGATGCATGATAGAGGTAATGTCACATAGCTTTGATTTAATAATATTTTCTATCACCTTTTAATGAATTAATGTATATAATTTGACAAGTTGGTTTATGTAAGTAAGATTGTATGATGCATAATTATATATTTAAATTGTAGATGTAATGTAATAACATGAAAATCCATAATATACTCAACATTATTTCAACATAAATATAAATAACCAAGAATCAATTTAATTCCAGATTTATCAAGTGTTGAGATGGATTTCGGATGTAAATTTCTTTTCGAGCCAGCGTTTACACCTCTAAAGATTTGATTTCTTTGAATATTCATTCCAACTTAAAACATATCTATCCTAAATTTTTATAATATTATTTATATTTATATAAATTTCACATTTATATATAGAGCATTGATCCATCTCGGATTGATAGATTGGTACTTCACATATATCTCTCTCTCCCTTTCTCTCTCGATCATATATATATATATATATAGATATAATGCTTCAACTCCTTGTTCAATGATTTTTTTAATCTGTTTATATAATACATAATTTATTTAATATAGTTATTGAAATATCTTATTTATGACTCACATTGTTCACATTGAAGTGTTTTTTCATAATTAGTATATTTTTAATAAATGTCTTTTTCATAGTGGGTAGTAGAAAACATATAGGCAAGGAATAGAAACTCTCCACATATATATATATATATATATATATAACTTCTTTTGTTATTAATGTTATTTTTTTACAATGCTATTAAAATTTTCAATAAAGTAATTAAACATCTAGCTCATACTAAAAGATAGAAAGCACTCGTGGAAAAAAATTATAATTTGTTTACTACCAACTACGTTATCTCTATGTATATAAATTTAATTTAAAATTATATTATTTAAGGCGTTAAAGTAATTATACATCTCAGTCATGCTAAAAGTACAAAGCAATTATAGAAGAAAATATACTTATTTTGCTATCAATTACTTTAGAGATATGTGAATTTGATGTAGATTATGTTACTTAAAGTGGGCATTAAAGTATTGTATTTATAGTATATAAAAAATGTTTTTTTTTATTATTAATATTCTTTTTTATTGAAATATTCTTCTGTTATTGATATTTTTATCTTTATTAATTTAGGTACTATTTTATTTCTTTTAATGTAATGTTATGATACATCTCTCCTATACTAGGCTACAGAGCACCTCTCGGCCCAATGATTTGTATTTTTTATATGTTTAATGTCATATAAATATTCTTATTTTTAATTATACATTTATTAAGATTTTATATGATTACTAATTAAATGTTCTAAAATATGATAGTTACGAATATGAATCATAATTATTTAAATTTATTTTACTACGATATGCATATTATGATTTTTTTACAAAATAAAATTGTTTGTAATTATTTTAGTAAAAAATTACAACATAATAAATTGAAATAAATTAAATCAATTGATTACCTTTCACTTAATTGTAAAGCATCCATAGATGTAGTTAAATTTAAATATGAAGTTTTGAAATATAATGATGACAAATATGTATCAATATTTTAATTTACATGGTAAAATAAATCTTAATTTATAACTACAATTTATATTTTTAAACCTATATACATGTCTATTTTGGAATAAGGTTTCCATAATATTCACAAATCAAAGGTTGAGATTTATCTTCAAAGTAGTTATTCCTCTTTTGTCTTATTAATCAACTTGATTAATTAAAATAAGGTGTCACATAAATAAGTGTCATATGAAATGAGTTATGGTTTGTTTGGAATGTGGTATTGATAATACATCATATTGGGGCATGGTATTATAAAAAACCTTATTTACAGAGTAATAATCTCAATGGTAAAGTGGGGTAAATCTTCATGGTTAACAATCTTGTTACATGTTTTTTTTTTAAATTATATATTAATTATTTTTATAAATAATAATAATAATTTAAGGTAAAGCTATAATTTAGTTAATTTTCATTATTATTATTATTTTATCGAAGTGAAATATATTAGTGTTTTTATGCTTATCATGGATTAATGCTTATCATGTTTCATAGGAATTTAGTTTATATGGCTAAGCTACTATGTATATTTTGCATCATAGAAATATCCTTATTTCTAATTATATGTTTGTTTATTTAACTTGTTAATTTTTTATATGTTTATTAATTATATATTTTAAAATATAATGGTAAGCACTATTAATCATTATTATTTACATTTATTTTAATGTGATAAGAATGTCATGATTATTTCCTTAAAAAAATTCTTTGTAATTCTACGATTGAAAATAAAATTACAATATAACATATTGAATTGAATTGAATGGATTGTTTAGTTTTATTACTTCTTACTTTTTATTTCTTTTTTTTGGTAAGATCAGAACATTAAGATTACTTTCAACAATATATGTATACACAGATAGTTCTCTCTACTAATTTACTACTTGGAAATTAAACTAGTGGCATCAACTCAAAAGATTTCCATTGTTTATGTTTTTATCTATCTGACAGTGTGATGATTAGAAATAAAAAATTATTCCTAACATAAAAAAAATAAATACTATGCTCAAAGGCATAAAAATAACATAAGAGTGCAGTGGTGAACTACAAATTGTTGACTTGCATGGGCTTCATTTTGTAGGAGTTTCCTCTTTGCTTGATGGTTATGGCTCTCTGTTAGGATCGATGATGAAAAGTCCATGTTTGTTAAGTTCTTGGCAAGAAATTTGACTTTTTTGTTAAGCTTGTCAATCTTTTCAATGAGCTCTTTCATGCATATGGTTACCTCTTAATATGTGTCTTCCCTATAAATGTAGATTGTTCCCATAAAGGCTTTTATGTGCCAATACAGATTGATTGTTTGCATGTAGGAGGAGGTCAAAACCTAGTAGGATTCCCAATATCAGGATTCCACTCCTAGATTTCCTATTCCACGTGTCTTTTTAGAATAAATCTTTGTGATTGCCATAATTATTCTTCTGCATGTGAGATGGCTCTTTGGACAACTACAGGGATTATGTCCCTCCGATCTTCTATGGTTTCTCTAGTAACTGCTTGGGCCCATGTGTGGTGGAAAAATCATGGATTGAATTTAGAAGAGGGGGAGACACCGGCTCATCCCCATCTTCTATTGCACTGATTTGCTAATGATCGACATTTGATCATGGTAAAGGAAACATAATATAGAGATGAAACTATGCGATAAGTCTAAACTAGAGAGTTGGGTGAGTAAGTTTTAACTTTGACCGAGTGGTTTGAGCAGGAGGAGAGTAGGGGAGGAAAACAACAAGGTGATTATATGAACAAATTTGAGAGAGAAAGCATACCTAATACAAATAAAAAGGACCAGAGAGGCTCCGTGAAGAACAAAAATAAAGGAAAAGGGAAGAGATTGGAAGAGAGACTAGGGGAAAGGAGCAAGATTAAATAAAAGAAAAAACTAGATTCACATGATAATTAAACCCAAGGAATGTATACTTAGCTATAAACCAAAAAAACCAAAGATAGAGTTCAAAGAACCTACAAGAATTTCTAAAAATGAAACGAAATTCCAGATCAGAATAATGAAAAGCCCGAACCTACAATTGTTGAAGACATTGTGATTTGGTCCATAGGTTGGATTGATATTCTTGAAGATGTTTCCACCAAGGATAAAACACTGACTCTCATGCTTCAATAGTTCTATGGTTCATGTTTCTTAAACCAAAAGCACCAACTATGCTCTCCACTTTACATCATTAACTATAGATGCATGCAAGCACCTTCCAACCTTACAAATTATTCCTCAACTGGCCACCTCTCAACATAATGTGTTTTCCTATCACCATTTCTTTCCATAATGAATTCCAAGTTTCCTCTACATTTCAAAATACGAAATGAGTGTACCCTCAGGCTTCACAAAATTGATCTCACTTGCCCTACAAGTTTCCTATGTCACCTTCATATGATTCCCATTATTCAGAGTACAATCAAACATGAAAGCCTCTAGATGGAAGGTAGTATGCCTCCCTTTTTATTGTCTATGACTATCATCCAAATTTTGGGTGATTTGTTAGCCCTTCACACCCTCCATGGGGATCCTTTTATTATGGTTTTAATTGAATAGACATTATTATTATTATTTAATGTTGAATATAACACGCCATTACAACATTTTCCCCATATTGAGATGTATAACTCTTCTCAATGTAATAACATTTATCTTTATAAAACTAAGAGACTAACTAGGTAAAAGCGTATGATATTTCATCAACCATAGGCTCTATTGGACTATATTATTTCTAAAACAAGCCCCCACTAAGATGGGATTATGATTCCACATGGAAAACCCCTCCCCTTGGTTGTCTATTATCATTTTACAAAGCCCAAATTCCTAACAACTCACAATTTTCGACATTTTTCTCCAAAAAATGAGTCATCAATTTCCAATTTTTTTAATGATTCACTCAAATTCTACATAATAAAATTGTCTTACTCTAAAAATTTCCTTATATAAGATCCTTAAAATTATTTACAGAAATATAAACAGCATTTTGTGTGATAATAAGAATTAGTGCAACTCACTAAGATTGTTACACTTTAGCATAAGTATGAATCTTTCAAATCTTCCATACTCTTAATAACACCTATATTTTTGCTACAAAACAAATATGTATGCTAGATATTTTTGCTACATTAAGCCAAATATGTATGGTAGAGGAACTATGTGATGATTTGAAATATTGTGTATGGTCTAGATATTTATTTTCTATTCTTTGAAAATAACAAGTTTTATAATAGATTTTTAAGAAAAAACAAAATGCGGGAAGAATTAATAAAATAAATTTTTTAATGATAAAAATAATATATTGAACTTTTATAAAAATGTAAGTTTTTTAAACCATGTGCGTGTTCTCAATATGCAGTTGATAAACTGTGTTGTGGCTTGTGTGTTGGTTTAGAAAGCATGATATTTATTGTAAATGAAACATGTGCACTCTAAATAATGCACCGAAATTTTCAAATTCATCATTATTATTACTATCAATTTCATATCAATACCCATTTATGATTGTATTTCAAAAGTGAATAAGATCATCACTTTAAACAATTTTTTATGATGTTTTGTAATAATTCTAAATAAATTAGCGCAACAATGTAAATTAAATGGTTGATAAGCACCAATAAGTATCAATTCATGATGAGAAACACTTCATAGTAAACATCAAAGCACAGACTTACATATCACATTACTAAAATTTAAAAAAATAACATAAAAAATAACTAAATTATAACTACTTCATTATTATTATTATTATTATTATTATTATTATTATTATTATTATAAAAAGGATTAATATATAAGTTAAAATGAACTAAAATAAAATAAAATAAAATAAAAATGTTTAACAAGATTCTTAACCATAGATATTCATTTCCAATTTGCTATGGAGATTCTTAATGAATAAGTAAGCTTTGTTACAATACCATCGGCCAATACTATGGTTAGTCATGTATCCAAAAACCCATAACACATTCAATATTGAGATTTGCTCATATGACATTTTTTTAATTAATGAATTTAATCAAAAAGGAAAAAATGGCATAACTACTTTGGAAATAAATATCAGACTTTTATTTCTGAATACTAATAAGAATATTCTAGAATACTCCATGGAAATTAAATCTATAACATCCACTTAATAATTATAAATCATTAAATTAAAATTTTGGAAGCCCTATTCCAAAATAGACATGGCTATGAATGTAATAATGACGGCCAAATTAGAAATTACTTTAAAATTTTGCATAAATAGTAATAAAAATTATATTAAGGATTAAAAATTATATTTGAATTAGATATTTTTTTAAATCATAATAATTTTTATGGTCCCGATCTCTACTAGAGATTGCACTATGCAAACATCCTTAGAAATGGTTCTCTTCATAGCTTTCCCTCCTACAACCTCTATCTTTACACCTATTCTCATTAAATCACTGGGTATCTCCGCTTCATCTTCTTATTCATTCATCCTTGATGTGATTGCAAGTAATCTTGTGACTATTATTGGCACTGTCATCAAGGCCATCCCTTTTCCTCTTTCCTTTTCTATGGCCATCCCTTGATCTTCTGTAGTTCCTTTCGATATGACTTTTGAAGCTAATGTTGTAGTCATAACCACTTAAGAAGGTGACGTTTTCTCAGCTCATTTGGTGCATGCCCTAGGTTTTGATCAGGTGCAAGCAGAGAAGGATGATTGCACTATTTCTCTTGTTTATGTTGACCAATTCCCTCCCCAAGAACACATTGCTTTGTAACCTAGAAGTAAGAATGGACCTGGTGATGAAATTCTACACCGAAGTTCAAAAGACATAGTTATCTCTACTGAGGAAGGATCTAATTTCATGAAAATTCCAGCCCATGCAAAGCTATCTTTAGATTATTTTTCTCAAAGTGTTGGAAACCCTTCACTGGGCTATAGGAAACCTCGACTCTCAAGGCACCCAAATTTGTAGGTCTATTTCTAGTGTTAGGGGTAGGTTATTAACACAGATCTAGAAAATTTCACTATCTTTGTGAAGAAATTATTAGGAGGTTCCCTTTATCTACAGGTCAAAACCCTGGATCTTGTCTCCACACTCACAGCCAAGATCTGAGATTGGGTGAGAATCCCATATGGAAATTTCCAGCTCATATATGAAGGTTGGCAGCTTCAAAATCATAAAATCCTTAGTGACTATGGCATAGCTAAGGACATAATGATCTATTTGGTTTTAAGAGTAAGGGATCGATCCAAAGCATGGGTTGCATTCTTGTCATCCAAACCCTTATCCTTCAACGATGTTCCTAAACCTTGACCTCCACCATCAAACAATAAATATCTATCTGAACCAGCATTTGTGTTAGATGAGGTAACAAAAACCCCATGTCCTGAGGTAGGTAACATCGTATATAGTTTCTTGGCTATATATTATGAACAAAAAGTTATTTTTTGTTGTTTTAATCTATTTTGGCCCTCATTCTCTACCCTTAGGAGTGAGTCAAATAGAATTAGGTTCAAAATACTATGCTACATTATTGCTCCAAAGGATTATTTTTTTTGTGTTCTCCCAAAATTTAGTGAACCAGCCGAAGGTTTTTAATAAAGGAACTTGGTTTTTGGGTTTCTATGGATTATTTTTTTAAACCATGGTTCCCTAATTTGAATCCTCTTTCCTTGAAAACACTAGAAACTCTTGTTTAGGTAAGGCTCCCTAGCCTTCCCATACTATTGTGTAACATCCCTCGGTAACCTCATGTAAAAACACGTAGGACTAGAAATCTTTTACATAATTTAACAAGGTGTAACTTTCAGAATTACTATTCCATATTTATTCATTAACCATTTGATAAAATCTTGATCATTACATAGAGTAGCTCTAGTAAAGAAATAGTAATTTACATAACCATTCACAACCACTATTGTAACATATTAACATAAACTTCTTGATGCAAAATTTCATCATTTCCATGATCCTTTTAACTAGGATAGCTAATCACATACTTGATAATGTAAATGTAACGTCATGCAAGGATTCAACGTCATTAAAATGGAACAATAAGAAAATACATCATTGAACATTGATATACCATAGAAACCCCATAGGGAAAAACCAAAAAATGTTTAATTATGTTAAACGCTTCTGAGGGTGTTTACCCCTCACTCAATGGATGTAAGGGATTCCATTGCTTGACTATTTTTCAAAATAATCTTGCAAAGAAACATCATCTTAACTTCAACATAACTAGTTAGAAGCTATTACAATAATCATGATACAATTTACCCACACATCCATGTGCATTGTGTCTTTGTGGCTTGGTTGTTCCCATTAGTGGATTTATCCTGTTTTTGACATTCCTCAATCCGCATGAACTATTACATCTCTTCCTTCCATAATGTTAAACATAATTTATCTTTTGCATATGTCAAAATCTTTTTGTGTTACTGTTACTTGTCAGCAAACTTTTATATCATGATTAGATAAAATATTGATCAAACCAATAACAAATCTTTAGTAATGATTCTTCAAATATCTATTCATGTGCATACATAAAGTGTAAATAAAATATCGAGACATGCCTCTTCTAACAATACTACACATGCACAACTATCAAAACATGTTTATTAATCTTTACATGTGTATGGATATGACACATGTTTTCTCATCAATAAATTGTATGTATAAGGTAAAATATATAGAAATACTACCAAGGCATGCTCATTTGTCTCTATTTCACAGGTATCACGAGAAGGAAAATAGTTACATTCTACTTCTATATATGAAAAAAAAAAACACAATAATATTAAAGAACCTCCATTTTTATTATCCTCTCTTTGCATAAGAAGAGTGAAAATATTTCCAAGATAAATACCACATTAATTACAATTATTCCCTTCGCACAAGAACAAAACATTTTCTAGAAGAAAGCCACTACAACTACCCATATTATTTTAAAGGATGCCATCATATTAGCTATTATCTGTGTTCATGCCATTGTATAAGATTTATTCAAAAGAAATTAGCCCCTTAGTTGTTTTCTTTATGCATGCAACTATGCCTTCTTTTCCAAAAGTATTAACACAATAGATATTATTCTTATGCATGCAAATGCATGTTCATTTCAAAAATAAATATAACATAATAGATAATATTCTTGTGCATGCAAATGTATTTTATTTTCCAAGAAATTTGACACAAGAATAGTTATTTTCCTACATGCAACACATATTTATTTTCCAAGTAAACTAACATAATGACTATTCTTTTTCTGCATGCAAAAACATATTTCCTCTTCCAAGAAAACTAACATATTAATTATTCCTTTCCAAGAAACTCAACTAAATGACTATTATCTTTGTGTGTATAAGAACCTAATCTTCTTCAAGAAACTATTAAAATAATCACATATTCTTTCCAAAGAAAACCTATCCCGTTGGCTTATATTTCCATGCATGCAAAAACATCTTTCATTTTCGAGAAACTATCACAATCAACTATTACTTTTGTACGTAAAAATACATATTTCCTTTTCTGAAACAAAACTTTTCTTAATAAATTTCTATTAATGCATATACTAGTTCTAAAATGAAAAAATAAGAATACATAATCCTTCAAGAAATCTATAAAAAAATAGGCCAATATTCCTCTTCAAGGAATTTAGCACCAAACAAGATCTTCTTTTTCACATAATACCACAACAATTATCCATTCTTTTTAACCAAAAGACATAGTTACTTATATATTTGTGTACGTTGGCCTCACTATTGCATGGTGAGGAAAAAATGGATACGATCAATTTGTTGGTGAGTCATATGTTGCCCCTCCTATATGTGTATTAGATATTTGTATTGTAAATATTCTTGTTAAACTTCATAGTCCTCATGAACTTGCCATTCATTTTAGTTGAAACCAGTATGGAGTTGGGCACCATACAATTTCCCATTTTAAATTTTGACTAGTGTGGGTTTGCAACTCCTAGGGCCTCCGATTATGAGACAAATCACCCCTATGAGTTGATAAACTATGATCTAGTTGTGGTATGTGGATCATAGTCCACCGATTCAAATTTACATATTATTGATCTGACAAATTTAACTCCAGTGTAAGCTTCTCAATCAATTGTAGCCTGCTTGGATAAAGCTCTAATCTTCTAGAAGCATAGTGCTTTATTAATTTGTCGACATCCCTTCCAACTCAATTCCGTTGGAACTAATTCCCTGTCTATAATTATAAACTGAATAGTAATATCATTTAAAAGATAAGAATAAATGACAAGCGCAAGAAAGAGTGTGAGGCAGAAGATAACAAGGAAAACCTCCTTCCCACATATCTCATAGTTCTTTTCCATTTATGAATTGTACAAGTTCTTTTAATAACTACTTCTTGATGTTATGTAATAATTTAAAAAATATCCGTGAACTTTGAAGAGATGTTGAAAACGCCATCATGTTTTCATTTTCATTTCCATTTCATGAATGTAAACTTAGTTTATAATTAATTATTGAGGAAATTATTTCTTGATATCAACTACTTTTACTGCATTAACGTATTAACCCAAAATTTCCATTTTCCATGTTAATAAAGTTATAACTTCCAATGTGAATACACTGGTATAGTGAAATTACATACTCCCCCTAAAGATAACACCATCCTTCGTGTTCATCATTAACTTTTACTTATGACAACAATCTCACAGCAACTAAAAAGGGAGTCTTTCCCCTTCCGAGTGAAACATTTTATTTCCAGGAAATACCATTAAATGAAACATTAATGTTTTTATCTATAATAATAAGCATTTATAGTTATAAACATATTCAATTTCATAGAATCAAACAATTCCTTTATACCAACTTATCTTTCCTTACCAATTACTCTTGGAAATCATGGTCATTTTATGAAAAAATGTTAACTATAGGTGGTTTCTTAGATGTGGCAAGAACTCTAGGATTGGTTTGAAAACACAATAGCAAGCATCTAGGGTGGTTTCACAGACCCCATGTAAATAAACCTATAATGTATGGTCAGAAAATTCAATATAATCACAATAATCACAACATTTCAATAAAATAATATTCACCATACTTTAACTATCAATCATTAATTATTTATTCCATGTCATGTCATATTTTAATTATAGTACTTATTTAAGTACATATAGAGCACCTAGCTTTCTAATAATCGAAATGATCAATAACTACATCAAGTTCATACCATCTTAACCCCCACTAAAGACATTCACAATATTTGTAATATAATAAAGGAATTGCACGTCCAATAATTCATTTCTGAGAACTAGGCTCCTTTCCTATCAAGATCTACATAAAAATTTTACACAATAATATAGAACATTCATTTTTAACATATCACTTATTTGATTAGTTAAATTTTTATTCTATGATAACCACAATGGGGAAAATAATTCTCCCCTCAACCAACAAGAATTGGTTTCCACAACCAGATTGAGCTAATTTAACATCCAAGAAAATTCATTGATAGTGACCACACTTGGTCAAACATAGGATTCATCTTAGAGGCGCCCTACCTATTCCTCCGACAATGTCTTGTCTTAAGGAATGTAGAGCTCAATAACTCACTCTTTGGGCCTCCTCCAATATGATCGAACTCTTTTCCCTTACTGTGATCATCTATCTCTAGGGAGAAGAAATTTTGGTAGGAATACGACTCTACCAAAGACCTCCTTGGCCTTTGATAATTGTCTCATAATTGTCTAGCATGTGAAATTATCTTTCATCACCTTTTCCAACTATAATTTACAAAATCAACCATATCTACATTAACATTAAAGCAAAATTATCATTTATGTGCATCATGCATTCATAATTGACCCTTAGCATGGGTCCCATAATTCATAAAATTAGATTTGATAGGAATTCATAACTAACATCTCATATCATATATGTGGTATTCATTTAAAATTTTCGACATAACAACCATGATGTAATTTAGAGAAACATTAACACATCTTGCATATCATAACATTATACCTTTACTTTTGAAGTTGCAAATCACATTGCAACGTTTTACCATGGGGTCTTCACTCAGTGAACCTCTGACATATCATGTGCATTTGTGGCATACAAAATAATACCATAATTTGACTACATATTGGAAAATACCTATAAAAATCATATTATTTAACCCCCTACCAAAACAAACTCAATACACCTTGCCAATTTAAAAAATACATAACTTGACTAGATATTGTACGTATCCATTTTTTTGTTAACATTTTTTATACCGCTTTGTAATTTTCATTAACTTTGAGATCCATTTTTTATACCTTCCAATATAAAAACCTTTACCCCCTATATATTCCCCAATATATTATGTCATCTTTTCCTCAATATATGTCCCCAATATGAATGCGTGTGGTATTGTATTACTCCCCCAATGAAGCCCTTATGTGTTTTACCTTTATATGGTTCTTATATTCCATTATTGGAATGTTGTTATGCTGCCATTAATTTACCAATACTTAATCACATCAACAACATTAGTGACAACTCTCTTTAATAAAACCATACCTTGTACAAAATATTTTTTTGCACAAAACATTTTGTCAAATACATTCAAGATGCATTTCACTTTCACATGCATAAATGTTCTCAATATTGCAACATAGTATAAAGGTATTGGTCCTATTACTCTTCATAAACCACTTTTATGTATTAAAATTAAGCATAACAAATAATCATACATGTTCTAGATGTTATATTCAAGGAACTTTAAAACAAAACTTTCATGAAGTTGTTTTTCCAAAACAACAATTAATCATTGATATTCCCATAGTTATAACTCATGGAAAATGAACTTCCATTTATGTAGACACATCTAATCAATAATAATTAAGCAACATTACTAAATGCAAGTCTATCACACCCATGTTTCTTGATTAAACAAACTAGTAATGCCAACAAATTCAAATGTCATCTAGATTTTTCCTTAGCGACGTTAACGAAGACACCACATGTCCACAACTTGCACTCGATGAATTTCTAAAAGATGTAATTAACATATCTCTTAGATATAATATTTATACCAGCTAACATCATCATTGACTCATCAATTTGTAAAGTTGTGAAGTTTTAACAAACAAGGTAATCAACAAAATCCGATTACTACTATTTCTATCATTAAGTTGATAGAACCCTTAAATGAATCACTTTAATGACATTATTGTGTCATGATTCAAGTTTTTTTTAGCCTTCAAGAAGTTTCACTCATATGAATGCATTTCTAAACAAGTATTCACTTTCACAATAATTGTAGTTTCTGGCATACCATATTATTATACATAAAAGCATATGCAAAGAGATATTCATATAAAACGCTGATTTATTATTAATATATAAGTCTTGATAAAGATGATGGTAACAATAAAAACAATCTCCAATTCAACAATGTATTATCACGAGTAGACCAGCAACATGAAGTAAACTACCACAACCACTATGTTTACAACTTGTAATAATATTCAATCAAAATTGGTTCATGCATGTAAGTTTAGTAGTTGGTCATGTTGAGAATAATCAGTGCTACCAATATCTTAAATTCAATCAAAATCCATGATAGAACTCAATCATCAATTAGCCATATCAGTCAAGTCCTACCATTTGACTCGATGTTTATTTTAAACAACCAAAAGGGTTCTTTTGATGTCTTTTAAAACATTATATTTTCCTCTTTAGGGGCATTCTGCACCTTCTACATTCTTTCGTTACCACGAATACATGCATTAATTCTTTGTAATAGTGGATTGTAACTTTAGTCATGTTCTTTAAATGCACAATAATCATTATTGTAATAGTATGCATGGAAAAGTTGGTAGTTAATCCTCACTATCACTACTGAATGCTCAATATTTTGCAACAAAAGTTTTATTGTATTTTATTTGCATGAAGATTTAAATGCCATGAGCACAATTTTAACGCGGGCATTATCCCTTACTTGTCTTTAATGCAATTATTAACATGCATCATGCATCTCATATCAAATGTAGTCTACTACATTTATTGTTCTTTAATTTGTTAGAATCATACCTGAGCTAATGCCAACTGGAATCATACCTCTACTTCTTTTCTACTTAGTGATTCCCAAAAGGTGCCAGTGCTGCAACATTTTTCTTTGATACCACTTGTAACAATTCCCTATAATCTCATGTAAAAACACATAGGCTTATAATTTTTCTACAAAATTTACTAACGCATAATTTTTCGAACTACGTTTACATAATCCTTCATTAGCCATTTGATAAAAACTTCATCATTACATTGAGTAACAGTATTAAAGCAATATTAAGTTACGTAACCATTAACAACCATTGTTGTAACATATTAACATAAACTTATTAATGTAACATTACATCATTTCCATGATTATTTTAACTAGGTTAGTTAATCTCATACTTTATAATGTAAATGTCACATAAAGCAAGGAATCAACATCATTAGAATGCAGAAATAGGCATAATATCATTTAACACTGATATACCTTGGAAACCCCGTAGGGAAAAACCAACAAACATTTAATTTTATTAGATGCTTGTGAGGGTGTTAACCCTTCACTCAATAGATGTAAGGGAGTCCATACTGTAGTGTCCTTCTTGGTGAGATAGCTTTGATGACACTCAGACAGGGTGATTTTGATATAATGATATAATATTATGCGTGAGAAACTTATGTACATGCTTATATGCTATATACTTGGTTTGGGTCACCTCGTTGTTGTGTGCTTAGGATAATGTATATGGTTGTGTGTATAAGAATTGATTTTGGTTACAAACATATTATCAATGTTTTCTCTTTTGGTATCTTAGTTTGGAAATAGGAGTATGACATGGATGTTGATTGAGGATTGAGACACATAGATTCATGGATGATCATGGTTATGTGGAACATATTATTAATTATGATTTATGGATGATACATGATTTATATGATTATATATTTTTAATCTTGTAATGAGCAAGATGTGACAGGGACATAGCTATTTACAAAGAAGGATGCTCAAATTATAAATTATTGTGGAAGTCATCATACATGATTTTTATGATTTTACATGCGTAATATTGTATTGAGTAGGATGTGATATGGAACATGGTTATTTTCAAACAAGAATGTTCAAATTTTAAATGGTTATGGAAGTCATTTCTCTAGAACCAAAATGGTTTTGGAAGTCATGCATAATCTTTGGTAAAATGTGAATAAGTTAATTATGAAAGTCATTGATTGCTTTGATCTATGAGATTGTAATGTGTGTAGGTCTTGGAACAAGGCCTTATCAATGAACCATCAGATGGGTATGAGCTCACAATTAGTATCTTAATGTGAAGCATGGAGTTTCAAAGCAGAGTAGATGAGAAGCCATGGAAATTAGGGTGAGAAGACCTAAATCCATGAAAGATAAAGATGTGGAATCTTGTATCTATAATAAAATGTATAAGGGGCGGAGTCTTGAATATTTAAAAATATCAAGGTGCGGAATCTTGGATCTTTAGAGTAGGTCAGGGTGTGGAGTCCTCAATCTACTAAGGCATAGAGATGCATGCAATAGGGGTACAGAATCCCTAGTCTACGGAAGAAAATTACCACTCATGGGAAGCTGAGGGATGAATTTCCTTAATAAAACCTCTTTTCTAACAATCCTAGAGTGACTTTCTAAAAATATAAAGTCATGTCTAGCATCTCAAGCATGACTTTCCAAAAATAGTAAATCACCTTACATAAATTGGAAATCAAGTATAGTTGAAGGAAAATCACTCAACATATCATGAATCAATCCTAATAGTTCAATCTCGAATTAATCCTAGATATTATTAATATTATTAATATTATTATTACGTTTTATGAGACTATGATATCATTATTAAAAGGAAATTACAAGTCACCTTCATCTCCTCAATCACACCACACCTATCTCCTTGATGACTCTCATGGCTCTATGTAAATCTCTCCCTTTTAATAATACATTACACTCTATTTTATGCACTCACCAAAGAATGGCACATTCATATTACACTCATTAAAGACATGTCATAAAAGATTCCTCTTATGCTTTCTTTAATGCATAAATTACACTATCCTTAATTAAGGCATGCATATCTCTTCTTAATGGCATGACTTACACTCCTCTAAATGGAATACAAGGCATGCATATTACTCCTCCATTATGACAAGAATTTGTTGTTCCTCCTATATATGTGTCTCATGTATTCTCACCTGGGGGAGATGGAGGTGCATTGTGATACCAAGAGTTTGAGAGATTTGAAATATTATGAGAGTGAGAGACTTGGAGAGTAGCCAATTGCTTTCAAAATGATTTTGAAATTCCTAATCTAAATTACTATGGAGCTTTACTTGGTGGAGCTGACCATGAGTGGTGTTGGGAGGAAGTGAAAATTATCTTCCTGTTCTTGCCTTGGATATCTCTCTATTGCTATATTTTGGTACTTTTTGTGATCTCTTACAGCTCGGGGATTCCAGGGGAAGAAGTTCTCCCTTAATATGGCTAGGTGGAAAACCTGATGGTTCAAATGAGTTGCTTAAGGGATCAAAGATGGATCATATTCTTAGTGATTGGAGTTGAATGTCTCTTCAAGTATAATTTTTATTGTCCTAAAATTATAGTATAGCTTTAGCATAAAATAAAAAGTAGAAATTTAAATTATTGTAAGAATCTAATTTTTGTTTAAGCTTATGTTGTTTGGAATCTTATTGGATAGTTGAAAATGAAGTCTAAGAGTGGCTTATATGAATGGATGTTTAGATCTCAAGATGTAATGGAATTATTATTGGTGTATTCTATTGTACTAACATTGGTATTGTAGCATTTGAGAAAGGAAAGACAAATATTGCTGAAGGTAATGGAAATAGATAAATTCCAAAGGACTTGGGCAAGAGTTCATGAGTTATGGTTTTGTTTTGTGTAATTACAGACATGTTTTAGAAAGGGTTTAAGGATATTTTGCAAAGTGTTTGACAAAATCCGTGAATGAGAAATTCTATTATGACTTTTATCA
Source organism: Pinus tabuliformis (assembly GCA_031772625.1). NCBI lineage: Eukaryota > Viridiplantae > Streptophyta > Pinopsida > Pinales > Pinaceae > Pinus > Pinus tabuliformis. The sequence continues at coordinate 839,043,339 of CM062816.1, forward strand.
TTATGCATGAATGAGTGTTAACTTGCAACCTACCAGAGCAGGATATGGATGCATACCTAAAATATACCAGGAGGATTCACTAGATCAGTCATTGAAATAAAAATGTTAAAAAAAAAACAAGATGGAAGACAAGCGTTTTAAAGAGAATCATTGAGGTAATTTTCAATCATTATGTATTGCAATAGTTCAAGAAGCTTGCCATGGGTTTGTAGGAATGATTGAAGGAAAATAATGTTTGATGAATCTCGAAGCCCTTCAATTCACTTATAGTGGATGAAATGATTTTGAAAGCCATTTAGAAAATACATAAGAAATTATTATTTAATTATGGGTTGCTATTTATTTTTAATAGTTGTAGATTCAAGCTTGCATGCCATCTGTTTGACATAAATTGTAAATGAAATTCCTGGAGTCAACATATTTTCTAGTTTTTAAAAATTCATTTGTGCATGGTTTCATACCGATTCATGACAATAGTAGGGGGTATCCATGCCATATGAACCTGTAACCCCTGATTTGATTAAAAAAAACACTTTTAAAAACCCAAATCATAAATACGGGCAATTTTGCAGATTGTTGTTGTCAACTTTGTGTGCATGTTGTCAAGTTTTGGGTGAAAGAATAAGATGTTTTACTAATTACTTTAATATTTTGTTATTTGAAGAATTAATATAAATTTTATGAGCTAAATAGGTTGAGGGAGAATCTTATATTCATGTCAAATTTCCTTAAGAGATTGTGGCTTTGACAAAATGCCTCAATGGTTGTAGATTGCATGCTTGCAAAGTGTTTGTAAAAGGCCTCAGTGGTTGTAGATTGCATGATTTCAAAGTGTTTGTCAAAAGGCCTCAATGGTTGTAGTTTGTAGATTGCATGCTTGCAAAGTGTTTGTCAAAACTTCAATGGATGTTGTTTTTGTGCAAACAAAATATTAGAGTAAATATCCTACTTACTGTAGCTTTTATGCACTAGAAAATATATGAATAGATTATTTAATGGATGTAGCTTCCTATGTCTACAAGTTTTTGTATGAATGTGAAACTAAATTTAATAAGTTGTTGAATTTTGAATAGAGAATAAGGTAGGTGTTACTTTTATTATCTAAAGATTTCATTTTAAAAAATGGTTGTTGTTGGAAACAATTTTAGAGTGACTAATTTTGTAGGAATTTGTGCAAATGAGCATAATAAGTTTTGTATGAGTTGCATGTATTCATGGGTTCATTCTTGTGCTTCAGTGACTGTAGAAAACAACTACTTGTCCCCAATTTATGTAGGTCCATTGTTTTGCTTTACACATTTTGAAGAATAATATGCTACTAAATTGGTAACATTAATTTCTCTTGCTGCAACATTCATTATATAATTCTCACAATTGAAGCATTAGCTTAATAATTGGGATTGGGAATTTTAATTGATGAATTTGTAAATGTCGTTGGGTCAATATATTTTGTGATATTCAGGGAAATTTATCCCCAACTTCTTATGTTATATTCTTACATTGAGACAGTTGAAGAACATGATTACATGATAGCTAATTAAGTCATATTATGAGTAAAATAAAAATAATTAAAAATAAAAATTGATTAGTAATATTCAATGTGACCTTGACTTCTCTATACTATTGATGGTTGGTAAGGTGGGACCTTACACACACTTTGACCATTGCTCAAAGGAATCTTACAAATAAATGTCATTTTAAGTTCAACATAACTAGCTAGAAGCTATTGCATTAATCATGAAATGATTTACCCATAAACCCTCGTGCATTATGTATTTGTGGTTTGGTTGTTCCCATATGTGTATTATCCTACAGTTCACATTCCTCAATATGCATTGACCATTACATCTTTTCCTACCATAATGTTAAGCATAATCTATCTTTCACATACATCACAATATTTTCCTGCAACTACTACTTGTCAGCAAACTTTGATATCATGATTAGATAAATTATTAATAAAACCAATAATAAATATTTATTAGTGATGCTTCAAACATGTATTCATGTGCGTACATAAAATGTAAACAAAATATCGAAATATGGCTCTTTTAACAAATCTGCACATGCACAACTTATATCCACAAACAACACGGTAATATTAAAGAACCTCCATGATTATTATCCTCTCTTTGGATAAGAAGAGGGAAAATATTTCCAAGATAAATACCACATTAACTACTATTACTCCCCTCGTCAAGTCCCAACAACATAAATGGTTGAGGATGGGCCTCATCAACAAGGTGACCCGGGATCAAACCTCACAAGGGGTGGTTGTGCCTTGTTCAGGGGGAGGAGACATGCTAAGAAAATACTTTTAGGTAAGGGTTAGTGTGGCCCACGATGCAGACTTTGACAGCTTATATTCCCCTGGGTCGTGGCTCCTCAAGCCACATGTGAATCCTGGAGGATCACAAACAAATTAAAAAAATACTATTATTTCTCTTGCAGAAGAACACATTCCTTTCTAGAATAAAGACACTACAAATATCCATGTTCTTTTAAAGGATATTAATAGATTAGCTAGGATCTTTATGCATGTCATTATATAAATTTTATTAAAAAAAACGAGCCCCTCAGTTATTTTCTTTGTGCATGCAATTATATATTCTTTCCAAAAGAACTAGCACAATAGAAATTATTCTTATCCATGCAAATGCATATTCTTTTCCCAAAAAATGATAGTTACATAATAGATACTATTCATGTGCATGCAAATTCATGTTCTTTTCCAAGAAATTTGACACAATAACGGTTATTTTCCTACATGCAATAGATATTTCTTTTCCTAGTAAACTAACACAATAACTATTATTTTTTTGCATTCAAAAACATATTTTATTTTCTAAGGAAACTAACATATTAATTATTCTTTTCCATGAAACTCAACCAAATAACAATTATCTTTGTGGGTATAAGCACATATTCTTCAAGAAACTATTAAAATAATCACATTTTCTTTCCAAACAAAACCTAACCTGATGGCTATTCTTTCCATGGATGCAGAAACATCTTTCATTTTAATAAACTATCATGATCAATTATTACTTTCATACATATAAATACATATTTATTTTTTCAAAAGAAAATTTAACTTAATGGAAATTATCTTAATGCATGAAAATGCATACACTTGTTCTAAAATGAAACAATCATAATATATAATATTTCAAGAAATTTATTGAAAATGGAGACATATTCCTCTTCAAGTAATTTAACACCAAACAACATGTTCTTTTTCAAATAATGCTGCAAGAATTATCCATTCTTTTTAACCGAAAGACATAGTTACTCGGTGGAGTTTGGCCTCATTGGTGCATGGCGAGGAACAAATGTTTTTGGTCAATTTATTGAGGAACTGTGTGTTTCCCCTCCTAGATGGTTACCATAGATTTGTGTTGTAAACCTTCTCACTAATCTCCATGGTCCTCATGAACTCACCACTAGTTTTAGTCATACCAATTTAGAGTTGGGCACCATATAGTTTCCCATTTTAACGTTTGAATGGTGCAGGGTTGCAACTCCTGGGGCCTCTGATTATGAGATACGTTGCCCCTCTGAGTGGATAAAATTTGATCTAGTTGTGGGAACCTAACTATAGTCCATAGACTCAGATTCCCATAATATTTATTTGCATACTCAACTCAAATCTAAGCTTCTTAATCAATTGTAGCCTTACTGGATAAAGCTTTAATCTTCTAGAAGCACGGTGCTTTATTAATGAATCTGTGTCCCTTCCAACTCGACACCATCAAAATTAATTCTATGGATGTAATTCCATCAGAACTAATGCATTGATCGTAATTATAAAGTAAACTATTGTATCGTTTACAAGATAAGAATAAATGACGAGAACGAGAAAGAGAGAAAGGTAAAAGATAACAAGGGAAACCCTCCTTCCCACAAATCTCATAGTTCTTTTCAATTTACAATTTACAAGACATTTTGATAACTACTTCTTGATGATATGAAATAACTTAATAATATTCATGAATGTCAAAGATATATTGAAATCACCATCTTGTTTCCATTGGCATTTGTGTTTCGTGAATTTAAAATTAGTTTGTAATTAATTTTTGAGGAAAATGTTTCTTGATATGAACTACTTTGATCGCATCAATGTACTAGCCAAAAATTTACATTTTCCATGTTGATAAAATAATAAATTCGAATGTGAATATGCTTGTGTAGGGATATTACATGTTATCCCATCCTAATGTTTTGGAAAAGGTGGTGAACTTAATAGGTCACTTAATCAAAACTAACAATGTTAGGGTGGCTAAAGGGATTCACACATATATTCACATATGTGTGGAGGTGGATCTACCTAGAGGATTGTTGGATAAAATCCTCCTAAAACAGAAGGCTAGAGTTTATTCACAACATTGATTGTGAAAAATTTCATTTTCATTGCACGAATTGTCAACAACCTAGTCATGTTTGGACTGATTTACCCTATTTACAAGGATCCAATACCCAAAAACATCCTAAGAAAATGAACCATGGCTGGAAAGATTCGAAGGGATTAAAAGGACCCAAAATACTACAAATCACAAGAAGGATACCCCTCAGCAATATAATACATCTATGGGAAAAGAAACTCCTTTGGAGTCAATTCAACATCATGTAGAGGCATCACATCCCTCTACAGAGAAATTTCACTCTGCCACCAAACCCATAAAAGGCTTTGCCATAATTCTAGATCAACCAATAAGTGGGCACAAATGTACCCACAAGTCAGAACACTCTTATAGTAATTGGGAATTTCAAATGGACCAGAACCTTTGGTAATTGAAGCATCTCAATCGAAGGATATGATTTTCTCACCTACTCTTAAAAACCCCTATGATTGGATAGATGTACGTAAGAGAAAAGGAAAGAAGGATAAACACGTGCTCAATACTGGGATCTAAGCCTCAGAAGCTTGTAAATGTATCACTATGTATTGTGTTTAAAGAATGAAGGATGTAATATAGTTTCTTAAAGGTAATACAGATTTATTTAAAAAAGGAATTATATCTAAATATTTCAAATTAGGGCTTTTACTCATATTTCTTTTTTTTATAATTTTAAAAAAGTGTATGTTATTTTAAAACTAATTTATAAGAATTTATATTTTTCATAAATACTTCATAAAAGAAATTGGGTGTTTTTACGTATTTAATTAATGATAGTAATATGATCCTAACTTCACAAGAACATAGATTGGACATTAAATTTGCTAACCCTAAAAGGACATTGAGTGAGACATGTCCTCCTAATGGAATTGAGTGGATATCATATGAGGACATTGAGTGAGGAAATAAAGTTAACATTAAGTTCCCCATTCCTAAAAGGAAATTTAGTGAGACATGCCCTTGGGAGGAGGATAGGAATTTCAAACCTGAAATACCTATAAATTTTCATTGTATCTGCAATTCTAATATTTGTTTTGGTCATTTTAACATAGTATGTTGATGGGTAAGGAAAATTTTTGGTTGTATTTGATTGGAAAATCACTTTCTGATGGGACATTCATCTGTCACGTTTTATCCCTACTTGGGAGAACATCGAGTGAACATTAAGTTTCCTAATGCTAAAAGAACATTGTGCGAGGCATGCCCTCAAAAGGACACTCACTGCACACCAAGGAGGATATTAAATGAAATATGTAACATAAAAAACCACTCTATCAGATTCAATTTATTATAAATGGTAACAAATTTGAATAACATGATGTAATAGTATTAAGTGCTAATGATTATTTTGTCAATACCTATATTTACAAGATAGTAATAATAGAGAGATGTGTAATTCCTTTGTGTTGAACGTGATTTTTACACATGGAATTGGAATATATCTCAATATCACCCATAAATAAAATATTTCAATGCTCACCTTAATAAATATTTTAATATCAACTTGTCATCAAGGTCTTCGATAGACTATTAGGGTGTTATTCTTGGACATGAGCATGTTGTAGTCTCACCAATGTCGAACTTCCAAAAAACAAAAATTTAATATCAACTTTGTATATATATCCATAAAGTAATCGAAAATAAGATCAATGTGTACTTTTCTTATCATTAACTCTGAAAGTATTATAGATTAATATAACTAAGATGTATAACTCCTTTCATGTTCTAAATCAATATGAAGTCACACAATATTTAAAAGATATATTAATAATAAGTAAAATATTTTTCATAAATAAATTAACACAATATTTTAAAGAAATTACTAATAATAAATAGAAAATTTGATATATGTATATATATGGAAAGAAAATAAATAAAAATAAAAGGTGTAATTCTTTATTTAATTTTATATATATAAACTTTTATATTTATCATGGATAAAAATATATCAAATCATTCAATGTGATTTTTTTTCATGTTAAAAACAATTGAAAAAATGATTTCATGTTAAGGGATTTTAAACATGATAAATTCTTTTCATTATATGATAGATTTGAAATTAAAATAAATTTGCATAATTTATATTTAAGTGAGTATGTTTTGTGAATTAAGATTATAAAATGAAAATAATTGATATAAAATTATATATGAATATATTAATAATGAATAAATTTAATTTTTTTTAATATATAATTACATTTAATTAATAATTTTTAAATCTTTTATTTGTTTAAAAAATGAAATAATCAAAATTGAATAGGAAAACAAAAATAATTTTAAAAATAATAATAACTTAAAATTAAGTTTTATCCACCTAATTTATGTTATTCTTAATATTAAATTCCAAAAATATATATTATTATTTAATCCATATATCCCATGTATATCGTGATTAATATTGCTTCTTTCACCATATAATCGTATAATGCACATGGTTTGAGATATAAGTGATATGTTCTTGTTTCTTATAAAAATTCGTAAAAGATGTTCAAAATTATAAAAATGTAAAGTTTTATATTTAAGATGTATAGTTGTTTTAAATGGTTAGTTTTAAATTAATTTTTAATATTTTAAAAATGTTTTAATGGTAATTAAAATAAAATACGTTAATATAATTTTTTTAATTAAAACTATTTATATATTAATTAAAAAATTAAATTTAAATTAATTTAATGATATTTTCTTTAATGTAAAAAAGATGTGTATTTTTTAGTATTCAATTTTAAAATTCTGGGATGTGGTGGTAAATGAACAATGGGAGACCCAATTCACAGTCATTCACGGTCTTAATGTGCATCTAAGATGTCATTAATGCATGGTAGGGTTTTAACGTGCATTGGGTAAACAAATATCGTAGAGATTTTTTTTATTTATATGTGAATTGGGTTGATAGTTATAAGCCATTTGTTTCGGGTGGGAGATGAAGGAGCAGAGAGTTTGTGGAACAACAGTTTTAGAGGAGTGGCGAGGCAATGTTGTGTCACTTTACGTGTTCTCTGGTCAGTAGGTGCTTGCGAACAATTTCATTGGAAAGAAGAATGGTGTTGTGATAACCCCCAAGACTGATCAGAATGCTACCTGGGATCCTGGCTCACATCCTCTTCCATGAACACAACATTTACAAGAAAGGTGTGAAGGAGGAGGGTTTGCATATTCAAGTCTTCATTTAGTGAATGTTTCTTGGAAGAAAGCCACCCCCTCTATTTTGTATATTTGCATTTTCTATCCCATGCTGCCTTTCACTTGCAATGGTCTCTATTTTGGTGGGGGCTTGAGCAATGTTAGGTGGAGGTTGTAGGGATTTGTGCGCCTTGTCGAAGGCTTAGGGGGTCTTCTTTTTGTGATCAGTTTTATTTCTCGGAGAGTTAGATGTTGTTTTGAAGGTTTATGTGTGTTTTTTTTACGTTGGGCTTTTTCTGCATCCTTTTAGGAGTTTTAGAGTGTAATGTGCTTGCAGGTGGAGGATGTGGGCAAGTCTGGAAGTTATACTGTACGACTAGGGAGATTTGTGTTAGGAAATCTCGTTGCAAGTGAATGATAGTGTCATCACTAGTTCACTTCGTAAGATCTATTGTGAGAGAGGTTATGGGTGGCCTGTTTTGGAGAATGGTGGAATTGGTTATTTTATACTATGGTGGGGAGTAAGAAGAAAAGTGTTCTTTGTAGCGATTGTGGGTGGGTGGTCCATCATATTATGCGTAGTCGGAGGTTTGGTTTAGTAGCATGAGGCGTCCCTCGGGCATGTGGACCTTCCATGAGTCTTTGACTCTTTGGAGGCCCAAATCCGAGTAGTGATAGTGGTGGGGGAGCAACTAGCAAGGGACGGGCAGCTTGGCGGCAGTGGAGCAACTAGCAAGGGACGGGCAGCTTGGCCATAATGAGGTAATGAGTTTTTTTTGTATAATTAGAGACTACTCAACATCAAACTGTGAACTCACAACTTAACATGCTTTCATTCATTGATCATACAGGTATTTATACAGGCTGGAGAAGTCTCTGAGATCAGTTCAGTCGGTGGCTTCCTAGAGAAGCTTGCTTATTTTCAACGATTTCTAGAATCAACATTTAAATCATTGTTGAACATTGCTAGCGGGTAGTTGGAATTACTTAGTTTCTTCCAACACTCCCCCTTAATTCCAACTACATATAATAAACAAGACACTATACTCTTAACTGATATGCCTGCTGGTCTAAGTCTCAGCTAGGCTTACAACAAAACATTTCATTTTTGACTTCTTGCTAAGGGGTCCATGCTTGTTCATTTTCCTTTGCTGATGCAGTTTTCTCTTCACCTTTATTGTTATAAGATGGTGATTGAGTTTCTCTTTTCTTGATTGCAGGTTAACATTCTTTGTATTCAATATTGCTTCAGGGTCTTGGGTCTTATGCTTGTCCTTAATGCTTGCAATTTCTTCTTTTATTGCTTCTTCTTGGTTGTCAATATCTGCACACTTAAAAACAATGTTAGATTCATAAACAGAGCCATATTGATTTTTGTCATCGTGCTCTTTGGAAAGAGCTTTGCTTTCTTCATTTTTCTTTGCTGACATAGTTGGTTGATTCATGTCTTCAACCTCTTTTGTCAATTCTGTTGCTACAAACATGTTGTTCTGCATTTGATTCTTCTCACCAAACAACAACTCATCAATAAGATGCTTTTCATGCATCATGTTTAACCACTCATCATGGGATACATAATTGTCATCAAATTTGACTTCATAAGTTTCTGCATCACAGGGAATTTCCTCACTATCACATGTTATTCTATTGTCAACTACGGATATACTTTCAGCCTTAATCTCAGCTACACAATCACTTTTAGCAACAACTCCTTTATCAACTTCAGCTTTCTCACTACCCTCCATATTGTATTTCATTTCAAGAATATCCCAAAATATTTTTGCATCACGTATTTCACCAAATTCATACAAAATATTAGACAAAATGTTTTCATCTAAAGCTGATATGATGAGAAATAATGCTATTGCACTTCTACACTTATCATCCAAATTCATAGAAGTTTCTTGGACAAATTTCCATAAATCTACTGAACCAAGCAATCCTTCCATTTTAATTGCCCAAAGTTTAAAATTTTTACCTGAGAAAATTGGCAGAACTGGCATTAATCATTTCAGTATTGTATCAGTGTCTTCAAATTCTTCTATCTGATTCAGATCTTCTTCTGCAACTATTGCCATTTCATTATTTCTCCTCACTTGTTTAAATTCTCTCCGAGTCCTCTGTTGACCCATCACTCTACCATAAAGTCAAATATGCAACAAAAACAAACTTTAGCTCCTCAACACACCAAACTCTGCGTGGCCTTCACACCCTCGAGCCGGCCTTCAACCACAATGATTTGACTAGCCAGTTTGACTAGCTGTCTCCAGGTTCGCCCTTTCCTCCCACCTTCAACAACGCTTACACACAGGGTTGAATCTCACGGGGTAGCTCTGCAGACAAGCATTGAGTTTCAAACTGCACGACTTTCACTTTTCAATTTGTAGCTCCTCACCTTTTTCGACCTCCTACTCAAATCAACAGCTCCACTTTCTACCATGCAACAACAATTAAAGTAAGAACAGTAACTGTGATCTCTATAAAATTCATGCAGGAGCGGTGCCAACGACCTGCAACTATACTTTGCGCTGCAAACAAGGTTAGATTGAACAACTCATTATGGAAATGCTTCTTGGACAAGGCCAAACCACAGGGAAACTCGACAGTCGTGCATAACACAACAATGTAAGTGCAGACAGCATAACCCAACAAAATCACTTTCACTTTTTTTTTTCTTTCAAATAGCAGCAAAACACTTCAATATCACACATTTAAGGTAACTGGGCAAACATTAGGGAAGTCACTCGACATCCCACCTACAACATATATTTACAGCGATTAATCAAGTTTTTCGAACTTGTACATATACATCAGGCACTTACAGCGATTAAAGTCCAAACCCTTGGGATCTTTTACTGCTGCAGGCCACGACACCCAGAACAAAACACCACAGGATTCGATCTAAAACAGCAGCATCGACGCTCTCTTAATCACACTCTGCAGTCTCTCCAACAGTGCGGCTCCCTCCAAAGCCAACAACTAGCTGAGCACACAGCTCCCAACTCGACTTCTTGACCCGCTCTCACACGAAAGGTTTCAACACATCCTGTCTGCAACACGGCTTGGCAGCACACTCTTCAATGCTTAACACAGCGCTCAACAATTACGCTGGATCTGGTATTCCGGCAGCGTCTGGCCAATACGCTGTAATGTGTTGCGGACACACTCTCTGCAATACTGCGCTCACAGCCACCTCAAGCTCTTAACGCTGAAGAGGCTCTCACAAACTCACGCAGCTCACCTCACTCGGGCTCAAACCCTCAGCTCTGATACCAAATTAGAGACTGCTCAACATTAAACTGAGAACTCACAACTTAACTTGCTTTCATTCATTGATCATACAGGTATTTATACAAGCTGGAGAAGTCTCTGGAGATCAGTTCAGTCAGTGGCTTCCTGGAGAAGTTTGCTTATTTTCAACGATTTCTAGAATCAACATTTAAATCATTGTTGAACATTGGTAGCGGGTAGTTGGAATTACTTAGTTTCTTCCAACATGTATTACATACAACACAATCAATGTCAAATCCTAGACATGCAAATCTACGTTCTTAGAGGCCAAAAGCGATGCCAACAACGGATGGATGACTTCGAAGGGAGAATGGCTTATATGGAATCCACGTGTACATGAAGCTTTTTGTAATAACCCTGGTAACTTGTAATTTCCGGTAAATGCTGTGGTAAAAACAATATGGGTGACAACTTGTTTTTTAAAAAAAGACATTATTATTTGTTAAAAGAAAATATAATGAACTATTTTACACATGTGTTGAATGAAATGCTGGCAGCCTCCAAAAAGAGGCTTTTCTATTAAAAGAAATTAATCAGTTAAGGAACTGAAAAGAAAGACAACTGCCTCTCACCCTGAAGAGGGGTTGGAAGGAAAAACCTCTGGGCTGTTTGGGAACAGGCAGAGGAGAGATTCCAGAGAAGAGTTGCAGAGTGAAAGAAAAGGGTTATGTCTGGTTGTGATCAGATGACCCAGCACCGTGGTGCATAAGTCTTGTTGAGGGCTGCAGGCCTGCAAGACGGCTCGGGGGGAGAATCCAGTGCAGTGGATCTCAAGGTTGGGAGGTTAAGAGTGAAAACTCTACAGGTGACTACTGAAAACAAAGCACTTCTGTGATCGAACACCAGGTACGCTTCCTTAACCTTAGTTAAGAAAGGTTCAGGTATTGAATGTACTCAGTTATATCTTTTCTTTAAAAGTTGCTGTGTTTAGATATTTAGAATAGGATTACTGTTATTAAATAGACAGAATGAAACTGTGACAGAGACATCTAGGTGGAATACAATCACCAAGCTTATACAGTGGATCTGTAAATAGCTAGTAATAGCAGAAAGACCAATTTCTGCGATAACTTATTCAGGGAGGTACTTAGTTTTACCTTGTAAAGACCTGAGTAGCTATGAGAAGCCGAGTTGGCTGTTTAACCTTAGAGGGTTTATGTAATCTGATGAAGAAAACTCTTATAAACATCAACCCGAAATTATAACCTTACTCGGTATGCATTCCCTCAACAGAGTAAATAAAAGTAAGTTGAAAGGCGAAACTCCAAGAAAGGACTTATATATGTTTCCAAACCAGTTTCGCAAGCGCTGTAAGAATATGATAATATACATGGAATAACAACTTAACACCTTCAAATATTTTCCAGTTGTTAGTATATTAACTAATGACAGGTAATAAAGATGGAAGTAAAGTGTTCGTTAAACATAGGATGAATATACAGCAAACCCTAGCTTCAGGGATGAAAATGAGAATAACTGTATATTACAAATCGAGAAGTTAAACATAATGCCGGAATAAGTATATACCGGAATCAGATAAAAGTGTGAACCAGGCATATGAACGCGGTAACCTGTAAGTAATGTATGGACGAGACTGTGCGCGGGAGGGTTAGACTATACATTCATGGGATGAATGCAAGTCTATCCTCTACGCTGTATAATGTCATTAAGCCCGATAGCAGTGCCATGGGAAAACAAAACAATGGGAAAACTATAGTTTTCATAACCCTGAAAACCTTAATCAAGAAATTATCATAGCTGTGATACAAATGAACAAGGGAAAAGACAACAACGTATTTTGGAGCTCAATATAAGCTTAACAACTCTTGGCATAAAAATGTATGTAACCAGATATTAACCAGAATTAAATCAGAGACGTGTATACATTTAATAACAAGGTAAATAAGAAAACCCTGAAAACGTAGCCATAGTCATATATTATGTGTTACAGTGAAACAACTGTAATAGCCGCTACCTTGTACAATAACTGTATGTGAAGATTATAAACCAAAAGCAAAGACGAAGCCATTTACCAGTGACGGTATTGAATATACAAATAGAGCAGAGATATCATTATGAAGCTCAGTCGGAAACCATTGACATTTAGAAACCCAGGTCGGGCCAAAACAATCACAACTTTAAATAAGACGGATAATGCCGAATTTATACAGCTGTGTAATCTGCTCATAACTGTCGAGAGCACAGAATTGAACTAGATCTGGTAAAATTACAGAACACAGAGTCTTAGACAAAATTTAACAGTGAATAGAAACTAAGGCATCGATGCCATAACCTAGGCGCAGCTGGACCGGCCAACCCAGTAAGGCCGCCATGCATAGCCGCATAAGGGTTTGGTCCAGTAAATAACCTGAGACACAGGTAGAGAGCAGGCCGTCTCAACCATGTAACAAACCCTCGAAACGCATTCAATGCAAACAATAGAACCCATGAAGGAAACGACTTACCTGAAACTGTCATGGTACCTAAACTCTTCGGCGGTTGAAGCAAGTGAGCTGCGGCATGTATCAGAACCTATCAACCGTTCAAGCAAACCCTGAATCAATTAGAGTATATACAGAGAGTCATAAACCAGCTATGGAATTGTAAGAACGAGAAACAGTGAGATATAACCAGCAATGGAAATGAAGTAGGGAGGCGCGGCAAACCTGGAAGAGGCAGAGGAGCGACGAACCAGAACAACACAAAGAGCCTGGAAGTTGCAGTGCAAACCCGCGGAGGAGTTCGATGACTGCAGAGTGAACAAATGAACCATAAACGAAAACACTTGAACCTTTATACGCAGGATCAAACCCTAAGTAGGGCTGGACCGTCCGATTGAGCCAAGCAATCCCCATCGTTGAATTTGGGCGGGAGGCCCAGCGTAAATCCCGGGGCTGGTCAACCCTCTCAGACCACATGGCCATCACGTGATGAGGGGCCATTTGGGCTACGGTATCGGTGAGCTGGCGTGCTTATACTACCATTTGGCAGTAGAAATCAAATGATCGACCATCAACACACAAGTGTCAAGTCATACCATTAACAAAGGTTAAAGCAATACGTTGATGCGATATGTAAAACCCTTTATGTATAACCATAGTTATAAAGCTAAGAACCTTAACAGTCACAATATTAATTAAAGAAAATATGTGTTCAGGGTGGTAGATGAGTTATACGATAAGTGGGTAATAATTATAAGGTTACAATTGTAAAGTTGATTGTAAAAAAAAATAATTTTATGACTGTAATTTTTAGTTTATAGAAAGGAGTGTGACAATGTGGTATCAAAGCCAAGTTCCAAAACTGTGACCTCTGGAACAGCAATGGGAACAGAAAGAGAAATTATCTTACACATGTATACAGTACAATGTCATTAATCATGTTTTTTGTGTACAACCAGGAAAATATTGAGACATTCAACAGCTGACAGTTATACAGTAAGATGGAGGAAATGCCGGGAGCTGGCGGCATCCCACCAGATAACACAGGACTGTGGGTTCAGCTTGGTGCTGAGACACGCAGTACCAATCAGGCAATACTTCAAACAGTTCAAGAACTGAAGGGTGAGATGGCACGCTTGCGAGAAGACAATGCACGATTAACCATGGAACAAGAAAGAATATTGAAGAGCTTGTCTGAAAAACAAAATCCACCCTTACCCAGTCCTAGTGCAGAGCAACGAAGGGGCACTGAGGAGCGGAACTATGCTCCTGAGTTTTCAGAAGAACATGAAGACCATTCTGACAATGTGCAAGAGCAGCAGGCTACCAAGAGACAGAAAACGGAATTACAGGGGGAATTTCGTAAAATCAAACCCCCACTTTTCGATGGAGAGCAAGAGGAAGCAGCGGAAGCATGGCTGATCAATATTAATAAATATTTTCAACTGTATGAATATGATCAAAATCTGAAGGCACGTTTGGCCATATTCCAGTTGCAGGGCAAAGCCACCTTGTGGTGGGAAGAGATTAAAATTGTGAAGGGAGTAACTGAGCAAAGCATAACCTGGGAAAAGTTTCAGAAATATTTTAAGGAGAGGTATTTAACTGAGCGCTTTTATGATGAGAAGGCGCGAGAATTTCATGATTTACGACTAGGACAACAATCCATGGATGAATTCATAAATCGCTTTACTTCGTTACTGCGTTATGTGCCCTACATAAAAGAGGAGAAGGCCAAGGTGCAGAGGTTTGTGAGTAGTTTGCCAGCTTATATAAGAGAACGAATTGAGTTTGATAACCCCCGAACCATGGATGAGGCAATTAGGAAGGCCAGAATTTGCTACCAGCAGAACAAACAAAAGGGAGAAATTCCAAGCAGGAAATGGAATGAGAGAAAAGGTAGCAGAAATGCTGGAAGCAACAAAGGCAGCCGCGGGAATGGTGGCAAAGGGGTTGGAAAGGGGCAGTTTAACAGAAGCACGAATAAGGGTACTTTCCGGCCTAAGCCAAACGAGAGCAGGATTAGTGAACTTCCTGCTAAATCGGAGGTTGAAGGAACCAGACCTCCAGTTCAATGCTGGGTATGCGAGGGACCGCACTATGCTAGGAACTGTCCACAGCGTAAAAGAACTGATCAGATATCTCAAGTCCATGAAGCTTCCACTGTAGGGGATGTGGCGCGCAGTGTACCAAGGATCAATGCAGCATTAGAGGACCGACAGGCAGAATATCAACCTTCCATGGTGGAATTCGAAGGTAAGATTTCAACCCTTGCTGTAGCTGTACTTATTGATCCAGGAGCTACTTTAAGTTATGTTAGTCCAAAAGTAGTGGAACACTGTAAGTTACCATCAGAAAAATTCAAAAACCCATGGCTAGTCCAGTTAGCTACGGGAGCCAAAAGGCGGGTTCTAGCGAAAGTTAATAATTGCTCTTTCAGTATAGCTGGGCAGCCTGTAACAGCAGACCTGAATGTACTTCCATTGGGCTCCTATGACATTCTTATTGGCATGGATTGGCTGGAAAAGCACTGGTCACTGGTGAACTGCAAAACCAAGACCATATACTATAAAGATGATGTGGGACAGCAGCAGGAATTACAGGGAATTAAACATCCTGTTCAGATCCGACCTATCACTGCAACTCAGCTAGCCAAATGTGTAAGAAAGAAATGCCAGATTTACGCCGTACAGGTTGGTTATGTGAACCAGAAAGATAAGATGTCTGCATTAAATGACATACCAGTGGTGCAGGAATTCACAGATGTTTTTCCTGAAGATATCCCGGGTCTGCCCCCAAGAAGAGACATAGATTTCACTATTGAGTTGATACCAGGGGCAGCCCCAGTATCAAGGGCACCATATCGGATGAGCATACCAGAGTTAACGGAATTGAAGATGCAGCTCCAGGAATTGCTGGATAAGCAGTACATTCGACCTAGTGTGTCACCCTGGGGAGCTCCAGTATTGTTTGTGAAGAAGAAGGATGGGACCCTTCGCATGTGCATAGATTACCGACAGCTGAATAAGCTCACGGTCAAAAACAAGTACCCTCTACCCAGAATAGACGAACTCTTTGATCAGGTGAAAGGGGCAAAGTTGTTCTCCAAAATTGATCTGCGATCTGGTTATCATCAGATCAGGATCAAGGATGAGGACATTGCCAAAACTGCTTTCCGAACACGCTACGGGCACTACGAATTTGTAGTGCTACCTTTCGGTTTAACCAATGCACCTGCCACTTTCATGTGCATGATGAATAGCGTGTTTCACCAGTTTTTGGACAAGTTTGTACTGATATTTATTGATGACATATTGATATATTCTCGTTCCCAGCAGGAACATGAGGAGCACCTTAGATTGGTGTTGCAAACTCTTCGGGAGCATCAGCTTTATGCTAAATTTAGCAAATGTGATTTCTTTAAAGAGGAAATTCAGTATTTGGGTCATGTAATTACAAATGAGGGAATTGCGGTTGACCCCGAGAAGATAAAATCGATTATGGAATGGCCTACGCCCAAGGATGTTTCGGACATCAGGTCTTTCATGGGGTTAGCTGGCTATTACAGGAGATTTGTGGAGGGCTTTTCAAGAATAGCCTACCCTATTACCTCATTGCAAAAGAAAGGAAGGGCATTTAAGTGGACAGCAGAGTGCCAGCAGAGTTTCGACCGCTTGAAACACCTACTCACCACCGCACCCATCTTAAGAATCGCAGATCCTAATAAGGAATACGTGGTATGCACCGATGCAAGCAAAGAGGGCGTGGGGGGAGTGTTAATGCAGGAAGGTAAGGTAATTGCATATGAATCAAGGAAATTGAAGGAACATGAGCAGAGATACTCTGCCTACGATTTAGAATTAACTGCCGTAATTCATGCACTTAAGATGTGGCGACATTACCTTCTCGGAAAGAAATTTCTGCTGTTAACTGACCATCATAGTTTAACGCATTATTTCAATCAACCCACTTTGAATGCGAGACAAGGCCGTTGGGCAGATTTTCTAAGTGGGTTTGACTTCGAAATAAAACATTTAAAGGGCAAAGAAAATCGGGTAGCAGATGCCTTAAGTCGGAAAGTTCATTGTTTATGTGAACTTTCAGCCAGCCGGTGGCGGAGTTCGCTAGTAGAACAAATAAAAACAGCAGCGGACAACGATTCAGCATATCAGCAGTTGAAGCAGCAGGTACAGCAATCTGATCATGGAAAGTTACAGCAAGGGTACACACTGGATAATACTGGATTGCTGTATTTCAATGGGAAAATGTATGTACCTAACTCCGATGACCTTAAGAAGCTGATCCTAGATGAATTCCACACCAGCCATTATGCTGGTCATCCAGGATACCAAAAGATGATTACAGCACTCAGGAAAGAGTATTACTGGCCAGGGATGAAGAGGCAAGTGGTGGAATATTTGGCAAAATGTCTGGAATGCCAGCAAATTAAGGCTGAACACCAACACCCAGCAGGACTGTTACAACCTTTGCCTATTCCGGAATGGAAATGGGAAACCATTTCCATGGATTTTATAACCGGGTTACCACGGACAAAGAAGGGTAATGATTCTATTATGGTCGTAGTTGATAAACTAAGTAAAGCAGCACACTTTATACCTGTGCAGTCTACTTACAAGGCGGTACAAATTGCACATCTCTTTATGCAGAATGTGTTCCGCTTGCATGGAATGCCAAGGGTAATCATATCGGACCGTGATGTGAAGTTCACTTCTATTTTCTGGAAAACATTGTTTGCTGAGTTGGGCACCCAGCTGAATTTCAGTACAGCTTACCACCCACAAACCGATGGCCAAACGGAGCGAGTCAATCAGGTATTGGAAGATATGTTGAGGGCAAATGTGATGCTCAAGCCTAATCAGTGGGAAGAGTATTTGCATCTAGTGGAATTTGCCTATAATAATGGGTATCATACCTCCACCCAGTTAAGTCCCTTTGAGGTTTTGTATGGGCGAAAGTGCCGCACACCCTCAAGTTGGAGTGGGCTAGAGGATAAATTGAGTTTGGGTCCGGAAATGTTAAAAGACATGGAAGATATGGTAAAGAAAGTGCGAGCAAACTTAAAGGCTGCACAAGACAGACAGAAAAGTTTCGCAGACAGGAAAAGAAGATTTGCAGAATATAAAGTGGGTGACCATGTGTTTGTAAGGATTCAAACCAGAAGGAGCACACTGCAGTGGAGCGGGTGCGCCAAGCTGGCTCCCCGATATTTTGGACCATTTCAGATTCTAGCTAGAGTGGGGCCGGTGGCTTACCAACTTGCTTTACCCAGTCACATTAAGATTCACAATGTGTTTCATGTTTCTGTCCTAAAGAAATATGTGTATGACCCTAGACATGTCATTCAATGGCAAGATGTACGGGTAAGAATTGACTCGATTGGTTTGATTATACAACCAAACTTAATGGAAATTGACTAAGTGCTGGTTGTTTGCAGGTCGAACCGGAAGGCGGGGTCCTAGTCGAACCACAGAGCATTCTCGACCGGAGAGAAGTGCGGCTGCGGAAACGGGCTATTACCCAAATTAAGGTGCTGTGGCAGCATTACGGCCCTGAGGAGGCTACATGGGAAGATGAGGAACTTTTCAGAAAAGCCTATCCAAATTTTTTTAATGAGAATGGACATCGGGACGACGTCCAATCCCAGGGGGGGAAGATGTAATAACCCTGGTAACTTGTAATTTCCGGTAAATGCTGTGGTAAAAACAATATGGGTGACAACTTGTTTTTTAAAAAAAGACATTATTATTTGTTAAAAGAAAATATAATGAACTATTTTACACATGTGTTGAATGAAATGCTGGCAGCCTCCAAAAAGAGGCTTTTCTATTAAAAGAAATTAATCAGTTAAGGAACTGAAAAGAAAGACAACTGCCTCTCACCCTGAAGAGGGCTTGGAAGGAAAAACCTCTGGGCTGTTTGGGAACAGGCAGAGGAGAGATTCCAGAGAAGAGTTGCAGAGTGAAAGAAAAGGGTTATGTCTGGTTGTGATCAGATGACCCAGCACCGTGGTGCATAAGTCTTGTTGAGGGCTGCAGGCTTGCAAGACGGCTCGGGGGGAGAATCCAGTGCAGTGGATCTCAAGGTTGGGAGGTTAAGAGTGAAAACTCTACAGGTGACTACTGAAAACAAAGCACTTCTGTGATCGAACACCAGGTACGCTTCCTTGACCTTAGTTAAGAAAGGTTCAGGTATTGAATGTACTCAGTTATATCTTTTCTTTAAAATTTGCTGTGTTTAGATATTTAGAATAGGATTACTGTTATTAAATAGACAGAATGAAACTGTGACAGAGACATCTAGGTGGAATACAATCACCAAGCTTATACAGTGGATCTGTAAATAGCTAGTAATAGCAGAAAGACCAATTTCTGCGATAACTTATTCAGGGAGGTACTTAGTTTTACCTTGTAAAGACCTGAGTAGCTATGAGAAGCCGAGTTGGCTGTTTAACCTTAGAGGGTTTATGTAATCTGATGAAGAAAACTCTTATAAACATCAACCCGAAATTATAACCTTACTCGGTATGCATTCCCTCAACAGAGTAAATAAAAGTAAGTTGAAAGGCGAAACTCCAAGAAAGGACTTATATATGTTTCCAAACCAGTTTCGCAAGCGCTGTAAGAATATGATAATATACATGGAATAACAACTTAACACCTTCAAATATTTTCCAGTTGTTAGTATATTAACTAATGACAGGTAATAAAGATGGAAGTAAAGTGTTCGTTAAACATAGGATGAATATACAGCAAACCCTAGCTTCAGGGATGAAAATGAGAATAACTGTATATTACAAATCGAGAAGTTAAACATAATGCCGGAATAAGTATATACCGGAATCAGATAAAAGTGTGAACCAGGCATATGAACGCGGTAACCTGTAAGTAATGTATGGACGAGACTGTGCACGGGAGGGTTAGACTATACATTCATGGGATGAATGCAAGTCTATCCTCTACGCTGTATAATGTCATTAAGCCCGATAGCAGTGCCATGGGAAAACAAAACAATGGGGAAACTATAGTTTTCATAACCCTGAAAACCTTAATCAAGAAATTATCATAACTGTGATACAAATGAACAAGGGAAAAGACAGCAACGTATTTTGGAGCTCAATATAAGCTTAACAACTCTTGGCATAAAAATGTATGTAACCAGATATTAACCAGAATTAAAATCAGAGACGTGAATGCACCCAATAACAAGGTAAATAAGGAAACCCTGAAATATAGCCATAGTCGTATATTATGTGCTACAATGAAACAACAGTAATAGCCGCTACTTTGTACAATAACTGTATGTAAAGATTATAAACCAAAACAAAGACGAAGCCATTGACCAGTGACGGCATTGAATATACAAATAGAGCAGAGATATCATTATGAAGCTCAGTTGGAAAACCATTGACATTTAGAAACCCAGGCCGGGCCAAAACAATCACAAATCTAAATAAGACGGATAATGCCGAATTTATACAGCTGTGTAATCTGCTCATAACTGTCGAGAGCACAGAATTGAACTAGATCTGGTAAAATTACAGAACACAGAGTCTTAGACAAAATTTAACAGTGAATAGAAACTAAGGCATCGAGGCCATAACCTAGGCGCAGCTGGACCGGCCAACCCAGTAAGGCCGCCATGCATAGCCGCATAAGGGTTTGGTCCAGTAAATAACCTGAGACACAGGTAGAGAGCAGGCCGTCTCAGCCATGTAACAAACCCTCGAAACGCATTCAATGCAAACAATAGAACCCATGAAGGAAACGACTTACCTGAAACTGTCATGGTACCTAAACTCTTCAGCGGTTGAAGCAAGTGAGCTGCGGCATGTATCAGAACCTATCAACCGTTCAAGCAAACCCTGAATCAATTAGAGTATATACAGAGAGTCATAAACCAGCTATGGAATTGTAAGAACGAGAAACAGTGAGATATAACCAGCAATGGAAATGAAGTAGGGAGGCGCGGCAAACCTGGAAGAGGCAGAGGAGCGACGAACCAGAACAGCACAAAGAGCCTGGAAGTTGCAGTGCAAACCCGCGGAGGAGTTCGATGACTGGAGAGTGAACAAATGAACCATAAACGAAAACACTTGAACCTTTATACGCAGGATCAAACCCTAAGTAGGGCTGGACCGTCCGATTGAGCCAAGCAATCCCCATCGTTGAATTTGGGCGGGAGGCCGAGCGTAAATCCCGGGGCTGGTCAACCCTCTCAGACCACATGGCCATCACGTCATGAGGGGCCATTTGGGCTACGGTATCGGTGAGCTGGGGTGCTTATACTGCCATTTGGCAGTAGAAATCAAATGATCGACCATCAACACACAAGTGTCAAGTCATACCATTAACAAAGGTTAAAGCAATACGTTGATGCGATATGTAAAACCCTTTATGTATAACCATAGTTATAAAGCTAAGAACCTTAACAGTCACAATATTAATTAAAGAAAATATGTGTTCAGGGTGGTAGATGAGTTATACGATAAGTGGGTAATAATTATAAGGTTACAATTGTAAAGTTGATTGTAAAAAAAAATAATTTTATGACTGTAATTTTTAGTTTATAGAAAGGAGTGTGACACTTTTCGATATCGTGAAGCTTTATTATGTTTGTACTTAAAGGCTAACAAATCCAATAAGAATGAGACCTTAGATATTTTGAATTAGATATTTTGAATTGGTGTAACTAAATTCACTTATCTTTTCCATTAATAGAAAAAATTGATTCACAAAAAATATTTAATTTAAAAATAATAAATATTTATATATTATATAAATATTAGTTTTAGCTCTATATATATGCTAGAAACAGAAATCAAAAGAATCATTTTTTTTTTTCTTTCTCCTTTTCTTTTTTTTAATAAAAAGAAAGGGGATTTTTAAATCTCCTGATCGATTGAAAAATAAAGCACACTTCCTATTTTAGAATTCCAAACAGATGTTTATAACAAGTCGAGTGCTCACCCTTCGATACTGCATTTGGAAGAGTCGATATGTAAAACTTGTGTATCTTGTAAAACTTCACTTTAAAAGTGAAAACTTCAACGCTTAATAGATGCAACAATAACCGTGCAGGAATCAAATGCCATTTAAGTTCAGATCGTTGGCAGCGTTAAATTCTGTTTGCCTATACAGAGGTTGGCATTACTAATCGTACTCAGAGTTTACGCCTGTGATTCTATTCATTTCCACCTGCTCAGTCATGCAGCCCGGCAATAACGAGTCATAAAGACCTGTGCGTTTCCAGATTTTATCTAACACTTGAAAACACATGGATACTGATGTTTTTCTAACAATGATACCGAGTCTTGAAAGACAGGAGAGAATTAAATACCCTAGTAATTGTACTGAGAGTTTACACCTCTAATAGGAAGAATCGACACGTCAATGCTGGCATTATGTGATTGTACTGAGAGTTTACACTTGGAAGAATCGACATGTGAATGCACATGGATACCGAGGGATTTCTCAAAATGGATACTGCGTATGGGAAGCTTCGATTTGTCTTCCACCAATGGATGGTAGGTATCAGCGATGGATGGAATGTTATGCACGTCATCGGGTGATCTGCTCGTTAATTATGGTTAAAAAAATTGTAAAACTGTTCAAAATTGTTGGTAGAAATTATGAAAATAGATAAAAGAAGTGTAATAAAAATCAAATTTAAAAACGGATTTAAGAGTGAAATTCCAACCTTGATATGCATCCACGCAAGGCCTAATATAAGGTAGGACTTTAGTGATAAAATGGAAAATGTCAATTCATAATAGCGTAGGCGTACGAGAGTCTAATGAATACCCTTCAATAATAGGTCGTTGGCGAGGTTAAATTCTTATTGCCTAGTAGTTGGCGAGGTTAAATTCATTCAAGGAAAATTGTAATTGCAAGTCTTAAAGTGTTGTTACTATGACACTTTTACTTTAATTCCAAGCATAGGTCGTTGGCGAGGTTAAATTCTTTCAAGGAAAATTGTAATTGCAAGTCTTAAAGTGTTGTTACTGTGACACTTTTACTTTAATTCCAAGCATTTCATACATTTTCAATGGAATGTAATTGCTTTTAACCATTATCGTCAAAGAATCTCCATAAAATTGGAATTATTTATATTTTTAATAAATTATAAAAATATTTAAAAATAAAATAAAAAGTGATATTATTTAATATTAATATTATTTAATAATTTTTTAAACTTATAATTAACTATTTTTAAATTAGAATTAAAATTACTTTATAATATCTAGATGGTTCCATATATTTCCACTTATATTAATGTTTTAACTGACTGTCAAAAATAATTATTTATTTGTAAGTTGGAAATTGAATTGAAAAATTTCGAGGTTGGAAGTTAAGAGTTTTGGCATTTTGAAAAGGATCAACCTCTTCCGTATTAGTTTCCATTGATGATACGTAAATGACTAACTGAATTACATTGATGACATATGGATAATGTGTAGATCAATATGTGAAATTAATATGGAGGTAATTTAATTAAGTTGATAGTAAATGAAAATAGAAATACAAAGGTCTATTATTATATATTTTATATGTTTTGCAAAATATATAGTGAAAATTTAAAAACTCAAAATAGATAAAATTATATAAAAATAATGGAAATAATTATATTTATTTTAAATAAAAATTTTAATATATATTATTTTATATATATATATTTTTTCAGAAATTAAAAACATAAGATAGAACACTAGTGGGCTATTCTAAATTGATTCTAAACACTAAAATTCCAAAGGTCAAAGTTGCTAATGAGACTTGTTTTTATATTGCTTGTTCCCTCTCATACTATGGGCATTTAGGTGACACCTCCAAAGATTTGAACATCGGTGAGACTACTCCAAATCGATTCCAAACACCAAAACTCCAGAGGTCGGAGTTGGTAATGGTACTTGCTTTCATATTGCTTGTTTCCTCCTACACTATGGGCGTATGGGTGACGCCTCCAAAGATTTAAACACCGGTGGGTCTACTGCAAATCAATTCCAAACACCTAAACTCCCGAGGTCGGAGTTGGTGATGGGACTTGCTTTCATATTGCTTTTCCTCATACACTACAGACGTATGGGTGATGCCTCCAGAGATTTGAACATGGGTGAGACTACTACAAATCGATTCCAAACACATAAACTCCAGAGTCCAGAATTGGTGATGAGACTTGCTTTCATATTGCTTTGTGAGTGAATCTTTTGTACAATGGCTTTTTTTTCCTATGTGGTTCATGGATAGGGAAATTGGTGACAACTGCATTCATGGAATATTTGTACGAGACAAATGCACTCCAAAGGATCACTTCAAGTTACAAAGAAATTGAATTTGGAGACATAGTACCAGAAATACAAGAAAAACAATATTCATATATTCCCTTTGAAACCAAAATACATCAAAGATATATAGTGCATATGAGATCCAACAAATTCTAAGATAGGTGAATATTGTTGAAAAAATCTCTCAATAGACTCCAACAACCAACAAACCAAATTTGCCAATATAGTATTGTAAGTGTTAATTCTAAGTCTCTCCACTAATGTTTACATTACATCATTAACATTACAAAGATGAATACAAGAATTACAAACTATAGTTGACATATAAGTCACATCTATTTGATATGGTCTTCACTGGCACTTCTATCCACTCTCAAATCTAACGAACCAACCTCCTTCTCCACCAAAATCTTCGAGCTTCCCACTTGACTCATTTAAGGTACAACTATCTCCAACCATCATTGACGAACTTGTAGAATTGACACTTTGACGTCCTGAAGGAAAACCTCGATACTGAACCACTCTAAGGAGTAACGTCCATATCAAAACACATTGAACTACAATTTTGATAGCTATACAAGTATGTTGTGTGGGTACTGAGTGTTTCCAACAGTCAATCATATAGTTGATATTTCTAAAACACATAGATCTCATAAAAATAACCTATAACTGATGCTCTTGAAGCTCGAAGCACAACAAGGCCCATTAGCATATAAAAAACTCACATAATCAAATTAATGATATGTTCACTTGTCACCGAAGAATGTAGAGAACCACTAATTTAATTATATTACTATGTTCCATAAATTTTCCTTCATAGTAACTTTACACACCACTAAGTGGCAAACCCACACCAATATAACTAAACAATATGATAGAACCAAATAACCCAACAAACTCATGATGACAACAAACCAATCTTCTATACATGACAGTAAAAAACAATATTATGTTGCCAAAAATCATACGACAATCATGGCATCTCGATGAATTTGACATGTAGTAGAAAATAACTTATCATAGTTGACATTATGGACACGTCCTATGTAGATTCCAAATTTCATAGATGTTCCACGCGAGCTTGATATTAAAGAAACATCTGACGACATTATATGTTTGTTTATTTAACTGATTAATTTTTTATATGTTTATTAATTGCATATTTTAAAATAACATTGTTACCATTATTAATCATTATTATTTACATTTATTTTAATGTGATATGAATGTTACAATTATTTCCTTAAAAAAAATCTTTGTAATTCTATAATTGAAAATAAAATTACAATATAACAAATTGAATTGAATGGATTGATTAGTTTTATTTCTTTTTTTTTTTGGTAAGATCAAAACATTCATATTATTTTCAAAAATATAGCTATACACAGATAATTCTCTCTACTAGTTTACTACTTGGAAATTAAACTAGTAGCATAAACTCAAAAGATTTTGATTGTTTATGTTTTTATCTATCTGACAATGTGATGATTAGAAATAAAAAAATATTCCTAACATAAAAAAATAAATACTATGCTCAAAAGCATAAAAGTAACATAAGAGTACAATGGTGAACTACACGTTGTTGACTTGCATGGGCTTCATTTTGTATGATTTTCCTCATGGCTTGATGGTTATGGTTCTTTGTTAGGATCAGATGATGAAAGGTACATGTTTGTTAATTTTTTGGCAAGAAATTTGACTTTTTTGTTAAGTTTGTCAATCTTTTCAATGAGCTCTTCCATGCATATGATTACCTCTTAATACGTGTCTTCCCTATTAGTGTATATTGTTCCCATTAAGGTTTTTATGTGCCGATAAAGATTGATTGTTTGCATGTAGGAGGTGCTCCCAACCTAGTAGGATTCCCAAAATCAATATTCCACTCTCTCATTTCCTATTCCACGTGTCGTTTTAGAACAAATATTTTTGATTGCAAGAATTATTCTTCCACATCTGAGATCATTCTTTGGACAATTGCATGGATTATGTCCCTCCGATATTCCATGGTTTCCCTAGTAGCTGCTTGGGCCCATGTGTGGTGGAAAAATCATGGATTCAATTTAGAAGGAGGGAGAGAGACTAGGTCATCCCCATATTCCATTGCATTGATTCGCTAATGATCGACATCTAATCATGGTAAAGGAAACATGATAAAGAGATGAAACTATGAAATAAGTCTACACTAGAGAGTTGGGTGGGTAATCTTTAACTTTGATTGAGTGGTTTGAATAGGAGGAGAGTAGGGAGGAAAAAAACAAGGTGATTATATGAACAAATTTGAGAGAGAAAGCATACCTAATACAAATAAAAAGGACCAGAGAGACTCTATGAAGAACAAAGAGAAGGGACAAAAGAAGAGATTGGAAGAGAGACTAGGGGAAAGGAGAAAGATTAAATAAGAGAAAAAACTAGATCTATGGGATACTTAAACCCAAGGAGGCTATAATTAGCTAGAACCCCACAAAAAGAACCTACAATAATTTCTAAAAATGAAATGAAGTTCTAGATCAGAATAATGAAAAGCCCGAACCTGCAACTATTGAAGACATTGAGATTTGGTCCATAGGCTGGATTGATATTCTTGAATATGTTTCCACCAAGGATAATACACAGACTCTCATGCCTCAATAGTTCTATGGTTCATGCTTTTCAAACCAAATCACCAACTATGCTCTCCACTTTCCAAGGTCAACCATAGTTGCATGCAAACACCTTCCAACCATGCAAATTATTCCTCAACTGGCCACCTCTCAACATAATATGTTTTCCTGTCACCATTTATTTCCATAATGAATTCCAAGTTTCCTCTACATTTCAAAATCTGAACTGATTGTACCGTCCTCAGGCTTCACAAAATTGATCTCACTTGCCCTGCAAGTTTCCTAAGTCGCATTCATATGATTCCCGTTATTCATAGTACAATCAAACATGAAATCCTCTAGATGGAAGGTAGTATACCTCCCTTTTTATTGTCTACAACTATCATCCAAATTTTGGGTGATTTGTCAGCCCTTCACACCCTCTGTGGGGAACCTTTTATTATTGTCTTAATTGAATGGAAATTATTATTATTATTATTATTATTATTATTATTATTATTATTATTTAGTGTTGAATCTAACACACTATTACAACATTTTCCCCATATTGAGATGTATAGCTCTTCTCGGTGAAATAACATTTATTTTTATAAAACTAAGGGACTAACTAGGTAAAATCATATCATATTTCATCAACCATAGGCTCTATTGGACCATATTATTTATAAAACAAGCCCCCAATGAGATGGGAGACTCTCCCCTATGGTTGTCTATTATCATCTTGCAAAGCCCAAATTCGTAACAACTCACATGCACAACTATCAAAACATGTCTATTAATCTTTACATGTGTATGGATATGACACATGTTTTCTCATTAATAAATTGTATGTATAAGGTAAAATATATATAAATATTAGGCATGCTCATTTGTCTCTATTTCACATGTATCACGAGAAGGGAAATAGTTACATTCTACTTCTATCCACAAAAAACACAATAATATTAAAGAACCTCCATGTTTATTATCCTCTCTTTGCAAAAGAAGAGGGAAAATATTTCCAAGATAAATACCACATTAACTATATTATTCCCTTCGCACAAGCACGAATTATTTTCCAAAAGAAATCCACTACAACTATCCGTATTATTTTAAAGGATACTAACATATTAGCTATTACCTATGTGCATGTCATTGTATAAGATTTGTTCAAAAGAAAGTAGACCCTTAGTTATTTTCTTTGTGCATGCAATTATGTCCTCTTTTCCAAAAGTACTAACACAATAGATATTATTATTATGCATGCAAATGCATGTTCATTTCTAAAAGAAATCTAACATAATATATAATATTCTTGTGCCTGCAAATGTATTTTATTTTCCAAGAAATTTGACACAAGAATAGTTACTTTCCTACATGCAACACATATTTCTTTTCCAAGTAAACTAACATAATGTCTATTATTTCTCTACATGCAAAAACATATTTTCTCTTCCAAGAAAACTAAAATATTAATTATTCTTTTCCAAGAAACTCAACCAAATAACTATTATCTTTTTGTGTATAAGCACATAATCTTCTTCAAGAAACTATTAAAATAATCACATATTCTTTCAAAAGAAAACCTAACCCAATGGATTATCTTTCCATTCATGCAAAAACATCTTTCATTTTTGAGAAACTATCACAATCAACTATTACTTTCATACATATAAATACATATTTCTTTTCCGAAAGAAAACTTTACTTAATAAAAATTCTCTTAATGCATGCAAATGCATATACTAGTTCTAAAATGAAAAAATAAGAATACATAAATTTTCAAGAAATCTAGCAGAAATAGACATATATTCCTCTTCAAGGAATTTAGCACCAAACAACATGTTCCTTTTCACATAATACCACAAGAATTACCCATTATTTTTAACCAAAAGACATAGTTACTTATATCTTTGTGTAGTTTGGCCTCACTATTACATGGTGAGGAACAAATGGCTACGATCAATTTGTTGAGGATTTGCTTGTTGCCCCTCCTATATGTGTATCAAAGCTTTGTATTGTTAATCTTCTTGTTAACCTTCATAGTCCTCATGAACTTGCAACTAGTTTCCGTTGAAATGAATATGGAGTTGGGCACCATACAATTTCCCATTTTAAATTTTAACTAGTGTGGGTTTGAAACTCCTAGGGCTGTGATTATGAGACAAAGCGCCCCTATGAGTGGATAAAGTATGATTTAGTTATGGTCTGTGGATCACAGTCCAACAATTCAAATTTATGTATTATTGATCTAATAGACTCAACTCTAGTGTAAGCTTCTCAATCAATTTCAGCATGCTTGGATAAAGATCTAATCTTCGAGAAGCATAGCGCTTTATTAATTTGTCCACATCCCTTCCAACTTAATTCCATTAGAACTAATTCCTTGACTATAACTATAAACTGAATGGTACTATCATTTACAAGATAACAATAAATGACAAGCACAAGAAAGAGTGTGAGGTAGAAGATAACAAGGAAAAACCTCCTTCCCACATATCTCATTGTTCTTTTCCATTTACGAGTTCTACATGTTGTTTTAATAAATACTTCTTGATGTTATGTAATAATTTAAAAAACATATGTGAACTTTGAAGAGATATTTGAAACACAGTCATGTTTTCATTTTCATTTCCATTTCACGAATATAAAATTCGTTTATAATTACTTCTTGAGGAAATTGTTTCTTGATATCAACTACTTTGACTTCATCAATGTATTAACCCAAAAATTATATTTTCCATGTTAATAAAGTTATAAATTTCAATGTGAATATGCTGGAGTAGAGATATTACATACTCCCCCCCAAAGATAACACCATCCTTGGTGTTCATCATTAACTTTTGCTTATGATATCAATCTTAGAACAACCAAAAAGTCAGTCTTTCCCCTTCAGAGTGAACGATTTTATTTCCAGAAAATACCATTAAATGAAACATTAATGTTTTTATCTATAATCATAAGCATTTATAGTTATAAACACATTCAATTTCATAGAATCAAAGAATGCCTTTATACCAACTGATCATTCCTTACCAATTACTCCTGAAAATCATGGTCATTTTATGAAAAAATGTTAACTATAGGTGGTTTCTCAGATGTGGCAAGCACTCTAGGAATGGTAAGCACCTAGGGTGGTTTCAAAGCCCCCATGGAAGGAACCCTATAATGTATGGTCAACAAATTCAATATAATCACAGTAATCACAACATTTCAATAAAATAATATTCACAATACTTTAACTATCAATCATTAATTATTTATTCCATGTCAGGTGATATTTTAATTATAATATTTATTTAAGTACATATAGAGCACCTAGCTCTCTAATAATCGAAATGATCGATAACTACATCAAGTTCATACCATCATAGCCCCCGCTAAAGACATTCAAAATATTTGTAATATAATAAAGGAACTATAATTCCAGTAATTCATTTCTGAGCACTATGCTCCTTTCCTATTGTAACATACCCCAGTAACCTCACATGTAAAAGCAGGGACTTAGAATTTTTTTTATACAAATTACCCACAAGTAATTATCCAAATCACAACACCACATTTCTCATTAACCATTAGATATAATGTTCATCAGTACATAAACTAATTACAATAGAGGACAGTAAGATACATAACCATTAACAACCATTGTTGTAGTGTAATAACATAAACTGTCTCATGAACCTTGCATCCATTTCATGATTTCCTTAACCATATTAATTAATCACTTACTTGGACATTATGATTATCACATCAAATAAAGAATCGTCTTCATCAAGGATTCAACATCATCAACTAACATAATAAGTAATCACAACATTGAACACCGATATACCCTGGAAACCCCATAGGGTGAAAACCAGCAAATGTTTAATCTTATTATTAAATGCTCACGAGGGTTTTCACCCCTCAGTCAATGGCTTATAAGGGATTCCATCCCTTAAGCATTTTTATAAAATTATTACAATGAATTATCGTTAAGTTGTCACATAACTAGCTAAAAGCTAATACATTTTCCATGAAACCCTATACTTACATACCGCCACATGCAACATTCCTTGTGGCATGATTGTTCTGGCAATGTACGATCTCGCAACTCGTACCCATCTGCATGGACCATTAATCCTTTTCCTGCCACAACGTTAACTATAATCTATGCCTTGCACAAGTAATCCAACTTTACATGCCCATGTTATCATTATCAACGTTGACATCATGATTACATTTATAAATAATCATATTAACTAGCATTTCCCTTCACATAAGCACATATTCTTAGAGGACAAAACACTAAGGCATTCCTTTGAAGTGACTAACTAAAACATTAATTATAATCTTCTTATGTGAAAATTTACATAAACTTTATCAAAAGATCTAATCCTTTAGCTATTACTTTCGATGCATGAAAATATATAAAGAAATCTCACACAACCTGTAGTCTTTTCCTGCATGCGTATATCTATCCTTTCTAATGAAAGCTAACACCAATCTCGTGTGCATACACATCTCATTCAACAAGAAACTAAGATAATAGTTATGTTAGCATAAAAGTAATCACATATCATTTTCCTAAAGGAATATGACTCAATAGTTCTTCAATCCATACAAAGAATATATCTCTATAACACATTGACTATACTTTGTGCATCCAATAGCTTATCATAATAGCCCTTGTTTAACGTATGCAACACATATTCCCTTCTCTGGAATTCTACCATCATTTCATGTAAACAGTTACATACTTTTTTTTATTAAAGGAGGTCATTGTAACCCCATTTCTCTATCTTCCTATATGTAAGTTTCTCATGCCTCCCTTTCAAGAAATTATTATAGATACCCATCTTTATGCTTAAAAATCAAGAAACAATATCCCACTTATCTAGCAAGACAATCTTTTCAAGAGATTAATATTTCCAAGAAAGCTAACATCAATTATTATTTTCAAGAGAGTCAACATGATACTTTCTCTACGTACACACCAAATAATATTTCCAATGTCACCATAGCTACCCTTATGTGCATGCAACATGTGTTTTTCCTAACACAATTACTTTTACTTCAATGCACATAATCTTTTCATGAAACAAGTATGGATTCTTGTTCTTGCATGAACACTATTCATATGTGTCTTTTAAGGAAAGAATCTCTATCTTTGTTTTCAAGAAATCCCACATAAAATCATTATTCTCATGCATGAAGAATGCACTCTTTTTCTAAAAAGAAACTATATTTATGTGTATATAAAACATACGTTTTTCTTCAAGAAAGTTAGAATGATTATCTATGTGCCTAGAAGCACATCATTAGCAATTTCTATCATGCATGCAATGCATAATTATTTCACAAGAAACTTTGAAATTAACTAGTATCACAAATCATTTAAGCATATATCCCCTTTCAAGAAAATGACAAGTGACTCGGCATTTAACACAAGGAAATATTTCAATAAGATGCCCAAATAAAACGTACATTTATTTTTCTTTGAAGAAAGCTAGCAAGTTACTTATATTATTCATGGCAACCTCCTTGCCTCCATCACCTCTATTCTAGGAGCTAAACCCGCGAATCAATTTCGTGTATCCAAGAGAAGAACCCAACAAGGGTTTGAATAGTAGTAGCAACCCAAACGCATTTAGAAGATAACAACTCTCCCCTCGGCGGTTCCATTTATAAACTTGAATTAACTGCATTAAAACAGCCAGATGCATGCATTGTTTAACATATGCATGAGTGAAAAAACACATGAGCAACTAAAGGAAACAAGAGCACCAGTAGACATCTCGCTCATTATGCTCTGAAAAACTTCTCCTATTATCTACTTTGGCCCTTGAATGTCATTCCATTGCTATGTCCGTCTGCAGAACCATAAAATACGTTGTCACAAGATCATCAATGAGATAATTGTGAGTATCATTTAGGCCTGACAGCGACAGAGGAAGGAGAGGCTGGGTTCCTGGCTTCTCCAACTCTTGTAGGTGTTTCAAGAAATCAAGTAAACTTGATGGGAATTACTGATTCTGTGCAGTACGCAGTGTCAACAAGAGTTGGAAAATAGGGTTGCGCCACTGAAACATTATTTGTTTCATCCCCTGCACCCTCCCCACTACCAGATCTAGATTTGACAGCCAAACATTTCCCCGTGGAGTCAGTGTAATGAGCAGCACCGTTTCATCCTCTTCACAGTTATGTTCACCATTTTTGCTGAATCCAACATTTTTCTATGAGGAAACAAGCTACCCCAAAATGAAGGTATGGACTCCAAAAAGATACAAGCTTCCACCTAGCAGATTCAAACCAAACACGTAACCGCTTTCTTCCATCCCCTTCCCCATTGTGTGGGATACTTTCCTTGTTTCTTGCCTAGGATTCCCATTCAGTTTCACAACTACCAAGAATTAGTTTTTGAACTAATTTGTAACTCTTTGATTTTACAATGAGTTTTTTGGTTATTTACGAGAGGAATATTACATACTCTCCCCCTAACAAGAAAACCATCCTCGATGTTCATAACTCGTTGGAACATTAGATTGTACTCATGGTATAATCATCTAAACCACACAAAATGTGATCCTTCCTCTTTAAAATCAAAGATTTCATTCCAAGAAATGACAACAAACAAAATAGTAATGATATAATCATAAGAAAGATCAATAGTCATAAGCATTCATAACTGCAAAAATATGCAAGTTCTAATTGCCAACACTTGGCCCTTATTCAAATTCAAAAACCAAACTCTATATCAACTTACCATTACTTACCATCTACTCTTGAAAATCATGAGCACTTTTACGTAAGCATTTTAATAGTGGTTGGACAACCCATCAACCCTCCATGGTAAGTAATCCTGTAGTGTATGACTAACAAATTCAATCGCATTAGTCATAATATTGTGAGTCAAATGAAATACTTTTAACTATCAAGCAATTGTGCAATGTTAGATGATTTTTAAATCACAATACTTTTACAAGTACATTAAAGAGCATTGATCTGAAAATGGAATGTACTTGTTTAAGGGTGCAAGGTATCCATTTCCAATAATTTCAACTATGAGCTAGACACTCCAAATGACCTCTAAAAATGTATAAACTTATTATTTCTTATACAGAGATAGACTGTAGGGGCATTCACCGGACATGTCACCTCTAAAAAGAGGATGAGTTCCAGAGGCTACCTGGCCCTCTACAGGCTCTACCTAAAGAAATAACAAAGTAAACACTTAGAAGTCTTTGACATACACATACTTGAAGTTTAAGGTCTTGCGGAATGAGACAAGTAACTTTCTGTAGCTGAACAGGTGATTATGTGTGTATGCAAGTTATATTTATTTGCTATTTAATACTTTATATCAGTTTTGTTTAGCATATCATCTTCAGCAAATAAAGACATCAAAATGATAAAGCAGTTCACCCCCCCTCTGGGCTACATCTGCTAGACCAAACCTCTCCAACTAGGCTTGTCCTCTTGTATTAAAATTGCTACAAAGGCTAATACAAGAATATGGGTGTCTCAAAGGATAGATCTGACTGTAAATACAGAATCAGAAGATAGGAATTAGCCAAACATGCTCTTTCCCAAACACTAAACAATGAATTTTGTACCTTATACAGTACTTTCCCCAATTGGCCCTGGTGGCCCTTTACACTTGCATGGAGAATTTCGAGGTGAATATGACCTCAATTGGTTCTAAAACCTCTACCATTAGACTCATAAGGTCGAAAATAGCAGACATAGGCTTTTGAATCACCAAAAACAGATGAACATAGCCCCCAAACAGCTCAAGCACTGAAATGGCCCTCGTGGCCCTGAAAGCTTCCCTGAAGCTAAACAGTGAGAAGAATGCCTCAAAAGGCAAAAAAAACTGCAGAAATGGATTCAGAAGGCTGGAAAACTTCAGGAATGACCTTCGGTCCACATTCACTAGTTGCACAATTCCCAATGCAGCTCCCAAACTGATTTGGCCCTGGTGGCTCCTGGAACTTTCACGGCTCCAAAACCTCTGCAAATGACCTCAGATGGCTGTAAGACCTACACCAATGGCTTCAGAAGGTCGAAGAGACCCAAAATCAAAAAAAAAATTCGTCCAAAACCGACTTTCCTAGCCAAAGTTATGGCCATTTAAAGTTTCTCCAGTTTGTCCCTAGAAAAACTCCAGCTAACTTTAGTTAACTCCAGTTAGCTCCGCCAATTATGGCGAGTCCGCCAAATTTGGTGCTCCTGCCAAAATTCCGCCAACTTAACTGCAGTTACATTTAATGTTTGGTGGTTGCCTCGGATTTCGTGCCAGGCGGAATATTCCTTTTTTTTTTTTTTTGAAAAATTAAAATTTCTAATGTTATGGACAAATTCTTCTTTTTTCCATAACTTCCTCATACGGCGACCGTTTTTCGAACCGTTTGTGGTGCCGGAATCGGGAAGACGATAACTTTCCAGTCATTCAACTTTGAACCAGTTCTAAGCACTTTAAATTTTGAGCATTTTACGACACTTAGGACATGAGCACCTGATCAAGCACTAACACTAATCATCAACATGATAAATCACTACTCCACATGCATACTGAATAATTTCTCACTAAAGACATTCACAGGGTACTTCTAAGAGTACCAAAAGGGCACCTAGCTCTCTAATCATCAAAACAGTCAGTAACTGCACCAAGTAAAATTTTCTTAGCCCCTTCTAAGACTTTTACAAGATTATTAATACGATATAAGGATTAAAATTTCCAATAACTCCTTATTGAGCATTAAGCTCATTTCCTGTTAAATGTGCATAACATATTTTACACAACTATATGTAAAATTCATTTTTAACATAACATATAGCTGATTAGTTAATTCCTTTAGCTATGAGAACCACAATAGGCTAAAGAATTCCCAGCCCATGGGAACTGGTTTCCACAACCAGATCGAGTCATTTTCACATCCAGATAGTTTCTTTAATAGAGACCTTACTAGGTCTATCATGGAATTCCACTGGCCAACTAGCTCAAGAATTCCAATGACCACATAGGGTCCAATATAGGATTCCTCTTGGCAGCGTCCTGCCTATTCCTCGGACAGCGTCCTGTTTATGAGGAATTTTTTGCCTCCTCCAATAGGCTCAAAATCAACAGAGTTGCCTTAAGCTTTTTACCCTCTTCACCATCTTGGAAAAATATTTTCCCTTATTGAGATAATTGATCTCTAGGGAGAGGAAATCCAGGCAGACAAGTACCATCAACCCCTCCGAGAAGGTAACTGCCATCAACCCAAGGCATTAAATCTGGGCAGACAAGTACCATCAACCCCTCCGGGTAGGTAACTTCCATCAACCCAAGGCATTAAATCCGGGTAGACAAGTACCATCAACCCCTCCGGGCAGGTAACTACCATCAACCCAAGGCATTAAATCCGGGCAGACAAGTACCATCAACCCCTCCAGGTAGGTAACTGCCATCAACCTAAGGCATTCAATCCGGGCAGACAAGTACCATCAACCCCTCCGGGCAGGTAACTTCCATCAACCCAAGGCATTCAATCCGGGCAGACAAGTACCATCAACCCCTCCGAGCAGGTAACTGCCATCAACCAAAGGTATTCTAGCCTTTCCCAACTATCTGCAACTGTCTGGCATGTTAAGTTTCTCTTTTATTACTCTTTCCCAAAGTAATTTACATAATGAACCACATGAACATTATCATTAACAAAATAAACATGCATGTACACCATGCATTTACACTTAACCCTCATCATGGGTCCACAACATCTAGATTGATGGGAAACATTTCTATCATACATATTGTATACATTCTAATTTTCCAAATACATAATCATGCATATCATATAACATTATAATTTCTCATTTATGATCGCAATTCAAATTGCAGCAATTTACATGACGAGTTTTTTTGTTGCCATTAAGCTACCACTACTTAATCCCATCAGCAACATTAGTTATAAATATGCATCAGTTATCAAGTATTCAATTTCCAAAAAATTTCATGCATACAATATTGTCATGTATGAAATCATATGCAAATATTCATTAATGTATAAATGTCAACAACAGTTGAGTTAACAATCTAAACATTTCCAATTTTCCCATAGTATATTGTCTTAATCCACACCGTCGTTAATGGATTATTATCTTACGTTTGCAATGGCTAGCATTGGCCATGCATCATTAATATAATTAAGCATAATCAAGGTGTTTTGACCAACCCTTGGTTCCATGCATAACTAACTAATTAAACTACCCTTATCGGAAGCAATTCCTCTACTTATGCAATTAGAAGCATGATCCCTTAAGTGTCACACATGCACCAGAGTTACCACTTCATGTTAGATGCAACAACTATCTTAACACTACTATGTGACCATTTCAGAATAATGACTTCAAGGAGACATTACGAAAATCACTAACATCAACACACTTTAGTTATCATTTTCCAACTCCTTAAGCATGGTCAAAGGAATACTCACATGCACATCAAGCACTATCTGTTCATCACCAGACTTAGCATCTTCTGCAATATTCTGGCACTTAAAGCCTACGCTATCTGGTCATCACCAGACTTAGCGATTCCTTTTTTCCCTTCTCCGTATGTCCCTACTGCACTGTTTTCTTCCTTCTCCTTGCTTCCTTTTCCTTTGGAAGCATATACAGTTGGGGAAGGTAGTTAGGGTTTACTGACAACTGCATTAACACAGGTAGTCTATTTATGAATAATTGTCACATATAATTCTACCGTGAATGGGTCCTAGAAATGTTACCCACTGCACATGCTTCTACAAGTAACTTCACACTGGAATGCAACATGCATAAGAAATCCGTCATTCCCATAGTAGAGATAAATTCAACCATCATTAAATAGAGGCTCAAATGATTTTTATCTCACAACAAGTAATGATTAACATAAAACTCATACCATGCTAGTGAATCTCAAAGAATTAGAGGGAAAAATCATTAAATCTATTAAGACATAAGCATATACTATTCATCAAGCATTCTCATGGTGAATAAAATTAAGAACTCTTCTCATAAACAACTGGAAATATTCATCATACACACATATCATGCATGTGACTCCAATCAAACCATCATTTGTTTACAAATTGTAATAATCTTAAATCCAATTCAATTAATGCATATAAGTTCTATTGGTTAGTCATACAACACTAACCAATCTCAACTACCAATCATCTTCATGCATCCATGACAAGACTTAATAAAAAATTAGTTATTACAATCAAGTCTCACTACTTGACTCATTGCATATTTTCAATATCTAAAGGGGTTCTTCTAATGTCCTTTTAAAACAATTTGTCATCCTATTCAAGGATATTCCCCATAATTTATATTCATGCATTGACTCATTAAATTTCATTCATCGTAACTTCAATCTTGTTCAATAAATGCATCATTGTTATTTCCATATTTGCAAATTAAAAGTTGGTAGGTGTTTGTCACTTTCCTTAGTATTGTTCATAAGTGTAATGAGTGTTCAATATTGTTCATATGTGTGACAAAAATTTTATTGTCTTTCATCCTCATTAAGAATCCAATGTCATGAACATAGTTATGCAACAAACTTTATTACTTACTACACAAAGCAATTATAAACATGAATCACACATATCATGCCGAAAGTAGTGTACTACATAAATCAATATGTGAATGGTTAAACTCATACTTGAGTTAATGCCCACTGGTGGCATACCTCAATTTCTTTTCCGCTTACCAATTCGCAAAGGCGCTAATGTTGCAACCTTTAGCTTTGATACCACTTGTAACATACCCCAGTAACCTCACATGTAAAAGCAGGGAGTTAGAATATTTTTTTATACAAATTACCCACAAGTAATTATCCAAATCACAATTCCACATTTCTCATTAACCATTAGATATAATGTTCATCAGTACATAAACTAATTACAATAGAGGACAGTAAGATACATAACGATTAACAACCGCTCTTGTAGTGTAATAACATAAATTGTCTCATGAACCTTGCATCCATTTCATGATTTCCTTAACCATATTAATTAATCACTTACTTGGACATTATGATTATCACATCAAATAAAGAATCATCATCATCAAGGATTCAACATCATCAACTAACACAATAAGCAATCACAACATTGAACACCGATATACCCTGGAAACCCCGTAGGGTGAAAACCAACAAACATTTAATCTTATTATTAAACGCTCGTGAGGGTTTTCACCCCTCACTCAATGGCTTATAAGGGATTCCATCCCTTAACCATTGTTATAAAATTATTACAATGAATTATCATTAAGTTGTCACATAACTAGCTAAAAGCTAATACATTTTCCATGTAACCCTTTACTTACATACCACCACATGCAACATTCCTTGTGGCATGATTGTTCTAGCAATGTACGATCCCACAACTCGTACCCATCTGCATGGACCATTAATCCTTTTCCTGCCACAACATTAACTATAATCTATGCCTTGCGCAAGTAATCCAACTTTACCTGCCCATGTTATCATCATCAACATTGACAGCATGATTACATTTATAAATAAGCATATTAACTAGCATTTCCCTTCGCATAAGCACATATTCTTAGAGGAAAAAACACTAAGGTATTCCTTTGAAGGGAATAACTAAAACATCAATTATAATCTTCTTACATGAAAATTTACATAAACTTTATCAAAATATCTAATCCTTTAGCTATTACATTTGATGCATGCATATATATAAAGCAATCTCACACAACTTGTAGTCTTTTCCTACATGCGTATATTTATCCTTTCTAATGAAAGCTAACACCAATCTCGTGTGCACACACATCTCATTCAATAAGAAACTAAGATAATAGTTATGTTAGCATAAAAGTAATCACATATCATTTTCCTAAAGGAATATGACTCAATAGTTCTTCAATCCATACAAAGAATATATCTCTATAACACATTGACTATACTTTGTGCATCCGATAGCTTATCATAATAGCCCTTGTTTAACGTATGCAACACATATTCCCTTATATGGAATTATACCATCATATCATGTAAACAGTTACATACTTCTTTTTTAAAGGAGGTCATTATAACCCCATTTCTCTATCTTCCTATATGTAAGTTTCTCATGCCTCCCTTTAAAGAAATTATTATAGATACCCATTTTTATGCTTAGAAATCAAGAAACAATATCCCACTTATCTAGCAAGACAATATTTTCAAGAGATTAATATTTCCAAGAAAGCTAACATCGATTATTATTTTCAAGAAAGTCAACATGATACTTTCTCTATGTACACACCAAATCATATTTCCAATGTCACCATAGCTACCCTTATGTGCATGCAACATGTGTTTTTCCTAACACAATTACTTTTACTTCAATGCACATAATCTTTTCATGAAACAAGTATGGATTCTTGTTCTTGCATGAACACTATTCATATGTGTCTTTTAAGGAAAGAATCTCTATCTTTGTTTTCAAGAAATCTCTCATAAAGTCATTATTTTCATGCATGAAGAATGCACTCTTTTTCTAAAAAGAAACTATATTTATGTGTATATAAAACATACGTTTTTCTTCAAGAAAGTTAGAATGATTATCTATGTGCCTAGAAGCACATCATTAGCAATTTCTATCATGCATGCAATGCATAATTATTTCACAAGAACTTTGAAATTAACTAGTATCACAAATCATTTAAGCATATATATCCCCTTTCAAGAGAATGACAAGTGACTCGGAATTTAACACAAGGAAATCTTTCAAAAAGATGCCCAAATAAAACGTACATTTATTTTTCCTTCAAGAAAGCTATCAAATTACTTATCTTATTCATGGCAACCTCCTTGCCTCCATCACCTCTATTCTGGGAGCTGAACCCGCAAATCAATTTGGTGTAGCCAAGAGAAGAACCCAACAAGGGTTTGAATAGCAGTAGCAACCCAAACACATTTAGAAGATAACCACTCTCCCCTTCGAGGTTCCATTTATAAACCTAAATTAATTGCATTAAAATAGCCAGACGCATGCATCATTTAACATATGCATGACTGCAAAAACACACGAGAAACTAAAGCAAACAAAATCACTAGCAGACATCTCGGTTGATGGGACTTGCTGATTCGATGTAGTACGCAGTGTCAACAAGAATTGGAAAATAGGGTCGCACCACTGAA
This sequence comes from Pinus tabuliformis, assembly GCA_031772625.1. Lineage (NCBI taxonomy): Eukaryota > Viridiplantae > Streptophyta > Pinopsida > Pinales > Pinaceae > Pinus > Pinus tabuliformis. Next base: position 839,084,624 of record CM062816.1, read on the forward strand.
ACATTATTTGTTTCATCCCCTGTGCCCTCCCAACTACCAGATCCAGATTTGACAACCAAACATTTCCTCATGGAGTCGATGCAGAGAGTAGCACCATTTCACCCAATTGTAACGTACCCTGAGGAGTCGGTGTTGTGAGCAGCACCGTTTCACCCTCTTCACTGTTATGTTCACCCTTTTTGCAGAATCCAACGTTTTGCTATGAGGAAACAAGCTACCCCAAAATGAAGGTATGGACTCCAAAAAAATATTCATGCTTCCACCTACTGGATTCAAACCAAACATGTAACCTCTTTCTTCCATCCCCTTCCCCATTGCGTGCGAGACTTTCCTTGTTTCTTGCCTGGATTCCCATTCAGTTTCACAACTACCAAGAATTAGTTTTTGAACTGATTTGTAACTCTTTAATTTTAAAATAAGTTATTTGGTTATTTACGAGAGGAATATTACACCTATCAAGATGTACATAACAATTTTACACAATCATATAGAAAATTCATTTTTAACACATCACTTATCTTATTAGTTAACTTTTTATCCTATGATAATCACAGTGGGAAAAATAATTCTCCCCTTAACCAATGAGAATTGGTTTCCACAACCAGATTGAGCTAATTTCACATCGAAGACAATTCCTTGATAGTGAGCACACTTTGTCAAACATAGGATTCATCTTAGAAAATTCCTACCTATTCCTTCGACAATGTCTTGTCTAAAGGAGTGTAGAGCTCAATAACTCACTATTTAGGCCTCCTCTAATATGATCCAACTCTTTTCCCTTATTGAGATCATCTATCTCTAGGGAGAGGAACTTTGTGTAGGAATATGCCTCTACTCAGAACCTCCTTGTCCTTTGATAATTGTCTCATAATTGTCTAGCATGTGAAGTTATCTTTTATCACATTTTCCAACTATAATTTACATAATCAACCATATGCACATTAACATTAAAGAAAAAGTACCATTTATGTGCATCATGCATTCATACTTGGCCCTTAGCATGGGTCCCATAATCCATAAAATTAAATTTGATAGGAATTCACAGCTAACATCTCATATCATATAGGTGGTATTCATTTCAAATTTCCAACATAACAACCATGATGTAATTTAGAGAAACATTATCATATCTTCAATATCATAACATTATATCTTTACTTTTGCAGTTGTAAATCACATTGCAACATTTTACCATAGGGTATTCACTCAGTGAACCACTGACATATCACGTGCATTTGTGGCATACAAAATAATACCCCAAATTTGACTACATATTGGAAAATACCTCTAAAAATCACATTATTTAACCCCCTACCAATACAAACCCAATACACCTTCCCAATTTAAAAAACACATACCTTAACTAGATATTGTAGGTATCCATTTTTTTGTTGACATTTTTTATACCCCTTCATAATTTTCATTAATTTTGAGCTCCATTTTTTATACCTGCCAATATAAAAAAAAAAATATCCTTTACCCCCTATATATCCCCCAATATATTATGTCATTTTTTCCTCAATATATATCCCCCAATATGAATGTGCGTGGCATCGTATTACTCCCTCAATGAAGCCCTCGTGTTTTTTACCTTTACCTCGTTTTTATATTTCATTACTGGAATGTCGCTATGTTGCCATTAAGTTACCACTGCTTAATCACATCAACAACATTAGTCACAATTCTCTTTAATAAAACCATACCTTGTACAAAATATTTTTTTTCGCAAAACATTTTGTCAAATACATTCAAGATGTATTTCACATGCATCAATGTTCTCAATATTTCAACATAGTATAAAGCTATTGGTCCTATTGCTCTTCATAAACCACTTTTATGCATTAAAATTAAGCATAACAAATAATGATACGTGTTGTAGGTGTTATATTCAAGGAACTTTGTTTTTCCAAAAAAACAATTAATCATTGATATTCCCATAGTTCTAACTCATGCAAAATGGACTTCCATTTATGCATATGAATCTAGTCAATAATCATTAAGCAACATTACTAAATGCATGTCTATCACACCCACATTTCTTGATTAAACAAACTAGTAATGCCAACAGATTCAAAAGTCATCAAGATTTTCCTTAGTGATGTTAACGATGACACCACATGTCCACAACATGACAGAATTAATCGATTAGATTTAATATGTAATGCCACTGCAACATTCACATACACTGGATGAATTTCTAAAAGATGTAATTACCATATTTCTTAGATATAATATTTATACTAGCTAACATCATCATTCAATCATCAATTTCTAAAGTTGTGAAGTTTGAACAAACAAGGTAATCAACAACATCTTATTACTATTATTTCTATCATTAAGTTGACAGAACCCTTAAATCAATCACTTTAATGACATTATTGTGTCATAATCCAAGTTCTTTGTAGCCTTCAAGAAGTTGCACTCATATGCATGCATTTCTAAACAAGTATTCACTTTCACAATCATTGTATTTTCTTGCATACCATATTGTTATGCATAAAAGCATATGCAAAGAGGTATTCATATAAAACATTGATTTATTATTAATATATAACTATCGATAACAATTATGGTAACAATCAAAACAATCCCAAATTCAACAATGTATTATCATGAGTAGACCAACAACATGAAGTAAACTACCACAACCACTATGTTTACAACTCGTAATAATATTCAATCAAAACTAATTCATGCATGTAAGTTTAGTAGTTTGTCATGTTGAAAATAATCAATGCTACCTATATATTAAATTCAATCAAAATCCATGATAAAACTCAATCATCAATTAGCCATATCAGTCAAGTCGTACCACTTGACTTGTTGTTTATTTTAAACAATCAAAGGGGTTCTTTCGATGTCTTTTAAAACATTCTATTTTCCTCTTTAGGGACATTCTCCACCTTCTACATTAGTTCGTTATCACACATAACAATACATGCATTCATTCTTTTCAATAGTGGATTGTAACTTTAGTCATGTTCTTTAAATGCACCATAATCATTATTGTATAGTATGCATGCAAAGGTTGCTAGTTAATCCTCACTATCACTACTGAATGCTCAAGATTTTGTAGCAAATGTTTTATTTCCTTTTATTTTCATAAAGATTCAAATGCCATGAGCATAGTTTTAACACACGCATTATCACTTACTAGTCTTTAATGCAATTATTAACATGCATCATGCATCTCATGTCAAATGTAGTCTATTGCATATATTGTTCTTTAATTTGTTAGAATCATACCTGAGCTAATGCCAACTAGCATCATACCTAAACTTCTTTTATGCTTAGTGATTCCCAAAAGGTCTCAGTGCTGCAACATTTTTCTTTGATACCACTTGTAACAATGCCCTATAACCTCATGTAAAAACACATATGATTATAATTTTTCTACAAAATTTACGCACGTGTAATTTTCTGAACTACTTTTACATAATCCTTCATTAGCCAATTGATAAAATCTTCATCATTACATTGAGTAACATTATTAAAGCAATAGCAAGTTACATAACCATTAACAACCATTGTTGTAACATTTTAACATAAACTTCCTGATGTAACATTACATCATTTCCATGATTCTTTTAACTAAACACAAATTTCATTAAAATTGGAATTTTTTTATTACAAGGACATCACTAGAGTTGAATTTTTTGGTTATTTTGGAATACTATATCCGCTATTTAATTCCAAATTTAATGCAATATGTGTTACTAGGTTAGTTAAACTCATACTTTATAATGTAAATGTCACATCAAGCAATGAATCAACATCATTAGAATGGAAAAATAGGCAAACATATCATTGAACATTGATATAACTTGGAAACCCCGTAGGGAAAAACAAACAAACATTTAATTTTATTAAATGCTTGTGAGGGTGTTCACCCTTCACTCAATAGATGTAAGGGAGTCCATGCTTTGACTAGTGTTCAAAAGAATCTTACAAAGACATGTCATTTTAAGTTCAACGTAACTAACTAGAAGATATTGCATTAATCATGATATGACTTACCCATAAACCCTTGTGCATTATATATTTGTGGTCTAGTTGTTCCCGTAAGTGTATTATCCTATAATTGAAATTCCTCAATATGCATGGACCATTACATCTTTGCCTACCATAATGTTAAACATAATCTATCATTCGCATACATCACAATATTTTCCTGAAACTGCTACTTGTCAGCAAACTTTGATATCATTATTGGATAAAATATTAATCAAACCAATAATAAATATTTATTAATGATGCTTTAAACATGTATTCATGTGCATACATAAGATGTAAACAAAATATTAAGACATGGCTCTTTTAACAACACTGCACATGCATAACTTATATCCACAAACAACACGGTAATATGAAAGAACCTCCATGGTTATTATCCTCTCTTCGGATAAGAAGAGGGAAAATATTTCCAAGATAAATACCACATTAATTACTATTAATCCCCTCATCAATTCCCGCCAACATAACTGGTTGAGGATGGGCTTGTCAACAAGGCAAACGAGGATCAAACCTTACAAGGGGTGGTTGTGCCCACATGCTAAGAAAATGTAGTCAGGTAAGGGCTGGTGTGGCCCACAATGGTTATGATCCCCATGAGAATTTGACAACTTAGATGCCCTTGGGTCATGGCTCCTCAAGCCATAGATCAATCCTGGAGGATCACAAACAAATAAAAAAATATTATTATTCCCCTTCCATAAGCACATTATTTTCCAGAAGAAAGCCACTACAACTCTCCATATTCTTTGAAAGGATACTAACAGATTAGCTATGATATTTCTGTATGTCATTATATAAAATTTATTAAAAAAAAGTAGCCCCTCAGTTATTTTCTTTGTGCATGCAATTATATATTCTTTCCAAAAGAACTAACACAGTAGATATTATTCTGATTCATGAAAATGCATATTTTTTCCCAAAAAAGATAGTTACATAATAGATACTATTCATGTGCATGCAAATGCATGTTCTTTTCCAAGAAATTTGACGCAATAACGGTTATTTTCCTACATGCAACAAATATTTATTTTCCAATTAAACTAACACAATAACTATTATTTTTCTGCATTCAAAAACATAGCTTCTTTTCTAAGAAAACTAGCACATTAATTATTTTTTCCCATGAAACTCAACCAAATAACTAATATCTTTGTGTGTATAAGCACATATTCTTCATTAAACTATTAAAATAGTCACATTTTCTTTCCAAACAAAACCTACCCTAATGGCTATTCATTCCATGGGTGCATAAACATCTTACATTTTCATAAACTATCATGATCAACTATTACTTTCATACATATAAATACATATTTCTTTTTCCAAAATAAAACCTAAATTAATAGCAATTATCTTAATGCATGAAAATGCATATACTTGTTCTAAAATGAAACAATCACAATATGTAATATTTTAAGAAATTTATCAAAAATAGACACATATTCCTCTTCAAGTAATTTAGCACCAAACAACGTTTTATTTTTCAAATATTACCACAAGAATTATCCATTCTTTTTAACCAAAAGACACAGTTTCTCGATGGAATTTTTCCTCGCTGGTGTATGGTGACAAACAAATGGCTCAATCTATTGAGGAACTGTGTGTTTCCCCTCCTCGATGGGTACCAGAGCTTTGTGTTGTAAAACTTCCCATTAACCTTCATGGTCCTCATGAACTCCCCACTAGTTTCAGTGAAACCAATCTAGATTTCAATGCCATATAGTTTCCCATTTTAATCTTTGAATGGTGTATGGTTTCAACTCCTAGGGCCTCTGATTACGAGATACAATGCCCCTCTGAGTGGATAAAATTTGATCTAGTTATGGGAACCTAACTATGGTCCACAAACTCAGATTCCCATATTATTCATCTCCGGACTCCACTCCAATCTAAGCTTCTCGCTCAATTGTAGCCTTACTTAATAAAGCTCTAATATTCTAGAAGCATGGTGCTTTATTAATGAATCCACATCCCTTCCAACTCGACGCCATCAAAATTAATGCTATGGATGTAATTCCATCGGAATTAATACATTGACCGTAATTATAAACTAAATGATAGTATCATTTACAAGGTAAGAATAAATGACAAGCACACAAAAGAGAGAAAGGTAAAAGACAACAAGGAAAAAACTCCTTCCTACAAATCTCATAGTTCTCTTCCATTTACGATTTACAGGACATTTTCCTAACTACTTCTTGATGCTATGTAATAACTTAATAATATCCATGAACATCAAAGAGATATTGAAATCACCATCTTATTTTCATTGACATTTATGTTTCGTGAATGTAAAATTTGTTTGTAATTAATTCTTGAGGAAATTTTTTCTTGATATGAACTACTTTGACCACATCAATGTACTAACACAAAATTTACATTTTCCATGTTAATAAAATTATAAATGCTAATGTGAATATGTTGGTGTAGGGATATTACATGTTGTCCCATCCTAATGTTTTGGAAAAGGTGGGGAACTTAATAGATCGCTTCATCAAAACTAACAATGTTAGGGTGGCTAAAGGGATTCTCACATATATTCGTATATGTGTGGAGGTGGATATGCCTAGAGGATTGTTGGATAAAATCCTCCTCAAACAGAAGGGTAGGGTTTATTCACAACATTTATTATGAAAAGATTAATTTTCACTGCAGGAATTGTCAACAACCTAGTCATCTTTGGAGTGACTTACCCTTTTTTCACGGGTCAAATACCCAAAAACATCCTAAGAAAATGAATCATGGATGGCAAGATTTGAAGGGATCAAAAGGGCCCAAACTACTACAAATCACAAGAAGGATACAACACAACAATAGAAGACATCTATGGGAAAAGAAACTCCTTTGGATTCAATTAAACATCATGTAGAGCTATCACATCCCTCTATAGAGGAATTTCACTCTACAACCAAACCCATAAAAGGCTCTGCCATAATTCTAGATCAGCCAATAAGTGCGCACAAATGTACACACGAGTCAAACCACTCGCATAGTAATTGGGAAATTGCAAATGAACCAGGACCTTTGGTAATGGAAGCATCTCAAGCGAAGGATATGATTGTCTCACCTACTCTTGACAACCCCTCTCATTAGATAGATGTACGTAAGAGAAAAGGAAAGAAGGATAAACTCGTGCTCAATACTGGGATCTAAGCCTAGGAAGGTTGTAAATGTATCACTATGTCTTGTGTTTAAGGAATGAAGGATGTAATCTAGTTTTTTAGAGGTAATACAAATTGATTTAAAAAAAGGAATTATATCTAAATATTTCAAATTAGGGTTTTTACTCTTTTTTTTAAGTGTATATTATTTTAAAACCGATTTATAGGAATTTATATTTTTCATAAATACTTCATAAAAGAGTTTGGGTGTTGTTATGTATTTAATTAATCATAGTAATATGATCCTAACTTCACAAGAACATAGAGTGGACATTAAATTCCCTAACCCTAAAAGGACTTTGAGTGAAACATGCCCTCCTAACAGAATTGAATGGATACCATATGAGGACATTGAGTGAGGAAATACGGTTAACATTAAGTTCCCTAATTTTAAAAGAAAATTTGAGTGAGACATGCCCTCAGGAGCAGGATACGAATTTCAAATTTGAAATACCTATGAAATTTCAATGTGTATGCAATTATAATATCTGTTTTGATCGTTTTAACACAATATGTTGATGGGGAAGGAAAAATTTTGGTTGTATTTGATTGGAAAGTCACTTTGTGATGGGAAATTCATCTGTCAAGTTCTATCCCTACTCGTGAGATCCTTGAGTGAACATTAAGTTCCCTAATGCTAAAATAACATTGCGTGAGGCATGCCCTCAAAAGGACACTTAGTGCACACCTAGGAGGATATTAAGTGAAAGATGTAATATAAACAACCACTCTATCAAATTCAATTTATTATAAATTGTTACAAATTTGAATAACATGATGGCATAGTATTAAGTGTTAATGATTATTTACAATATATTAATAATAGAGAGATGTGTAATTCCTTTATGTTGAACGTGAATTTTGCACATGGCATTGGCATATATCTCAATATCACCCATAAATAAATTATTTGAATGTTCACTTTAATAAATATTTTAATATCAACTTGTCGACAAGAGCTTGGATAGACTATTAGGTTTTTATTCTTGGACATGACCATGATGTAGCCTCACTAATGTGGAACTTCCAAGAAAACAAAAATTTAATATCAACTTTGTATATATATCCATAAAGTAATCAAAAGTAAGATCAAAATGTAATTTTTTTAATCATTACCTCTAAAAATATTATAACCAATATGACTAAGATGTATAACTCTTTTCATATTTAAAATTAATTTGAAGTTCACACAATATTTAAAAATATATATTAATAATAAGTAAAATATTTTTTATAAATAAATTAAAAAATATATTAATAATAAATCAATTATTTGATATATATATTTTCTATATTACATTCTCAAAAGTAATATATATATATATATATATATATATATATATATATATATATATATATAATTTTAATGTTAAAAACCTTTGATAAATTCCTTTCACCATATGATGAAATTAAAATAAGTTTGCATAATTTACATTTAAACGAATATGTTTTGTAAATTAACATTATAAAAGGAAAATAATTGATATAAAATTCTATATAAATATATTAATAATGAATAAATTTAATTTTTTTTTAGCAATTTAATTATTATTATTTTTAATTAATAATTCTTGAAATTTTGATTTGTTTTAAAAAATGAAATAATAAAAATTGAACTTAAAAAACAAAGATAATTTTAAAGATAATAGTAACTTAAATTTTAAGTTTTAATTATGTTATTCTTAATATTAAATTTAAAAAATAGATATTATTATTTAATCCATATATCCCATGTATATGGTGATTAATATTGCTTTTTTCACTGTATAATCGTATACTTCACATGCTTTGAGGTATAAGTGATATGTTTTTAACCAAAGCCTCAAAAATAAGTAAAGTTTCTTATATAAATTCGTTATTTCAGGCTTATAAAGATGTTCAAAATTATAAAAATGTAAAGTTTTATATTTAAGATGTATAGTTCTTTTTAATTGTTAATGTTAAATTAATTTTTAATATTTTTAAAATGTTTTAATGTTAATTAAAATAAAATATTGTTTACATAAAAAAAATTAATTAAAACTATTTATATATTAATTAAAAAATAAATTTAAATTAATTTAAAAATATTTTCTTTAATGTAAAAAATGTGTATTTGCTTTTAATATTCAATTTAAAAATTTCGGGATGTGGTCGTAAATGGATAATGGGAGGCCCCAATTCACGATCATTCAAGGTCTTAATGTGCTTTTAATGTCATTAATAAATGGGTAGTGGGTAATGAAAACCTAACACTGCATTCGGTAAACAAACGTTGTGGATAGTTTTTTGTTCATATGTGAGTTGGGTTGATAATTACAAGTTATTTGTTTCGAGCGGGAGATGGAGTAGAGAGTTCGTGGAACCACAATTTTAGAGGAGTGGGAAGGCAATGTTGTCTCGCTTTACCCATTCTCTAGTAGACAGGTGCTTGTGAACAATTTCATTGGCAAGAAGAATGGTGTTGTGCAAAGCGCCAAGATTGATTAGAATGTGACGTGGGATCATGGCCCACATCCTCCTTCGATGAAGGCAACATTTGCATGGAAGGTCTGAAGGAGGAAGGTTTGCATATTTACGTTTTCGTTTAGTCAGTGTTTCTCGGAAGTAAGCCACCCCCTCTATTTTGTATATTTGCATTTTCTATCCCATGTTGCCTTTCACTTGCAATGATCTCTATTTTGGTAGGGGCTTGAGCAAAGTTTTAGGTCTGAAGGAGGAAGGTTTGCATATTTACGTCTTTGTTTAGTCAGTGTTTCTTGGAAGTAAGCCACCCCCTCTATTTTGTATATTTGCATTTTCTATCCCATGTTGCCTTTCACTTGCAATGATCTCTATTTTGGTAGGGGCTTGAGCAAAGTTTGGTGGAAGTTAAAGGGATTTGTGCGCCTTGTCAAAGGCTAAGGGGGTCTTCTTTCTGTGACCATTTTTATTCGTGGGAGAGTTGGATGTTGTTTTCATGCTTTATGTGTTTTTTTAGGTGGGGTTTTTTCTACTTCCTTTTAGGAGTTTGAGAGCGTAATGTGCTTTCCGTTGGAGGAAGTGGACAAGTTTGGAAGTTTATTCCTCACAACCAAGGAGTTTTGTGTTGGGAAAGTTTGTTGCAAGTGCATGATAGTGTCATCACTAGTTCACTTCGTAAGATCAGTTGTGAGAGAGGTTATGGGTGGCCTGTTCGAGAGAATTGTGTAATTGGTTATTTTACACTGTGGTGGGGAGCAAGAAGAAAAGTGTTCTCTATAGCTATTGTGGGTGGGTGTGCAACGTATTATGCGTAGTTGGCGTTGAACATTTGTTGTGGGGTTCACGAATAGCTCCTTGGGATTTTGTGATGTCACGACAAGGAGGGAGGCCCAAAAGGGGAGCGGGCCATCGTGGGTAGGGTGTTGTCTGCATGACTACTCAGCTTGTTGAGGAGGAAGGTTTGGTTCAGTGGCATGAGGTGTCCCTCGGGCATGTGGACCTTCCACCAGCCTTTGACTCTTTGGAAGCCCAAATCTAAGTAATGATAGTGGCGGTGGAGCAAATTGCAAGGGAGGGCAACATAGCCATAATGAGGTAATGAGTTTTTTTGCAATACATACAACACAATCAATGGCAAATCCTAAACATGCAAATCTCCCTTCATAGAGGCCAAAAGCGACTTCAACAACTGATGGATGACTTTGAAGGGAGGATGGCTTATATGGAATCACATGTACCTGAAGTTTTTCGACATTCTAAAAGTGGCATACTTGACAACCCATATCTAAATAATATGGCTAGTTAATTATTATTTTGGGACACCTTGTGTTTTTTAAGATAGTTTTGGGCATTCTTGGTCATTAATCTCACGTGTGTATAGTTATTTTGTTTGTACTTAAAGCCCAATAAATTTAATAAGAATAAAACCTTACATATTTTAAATTGGTGTAACTAGATGCACTTATATTTTCAATTAATAGAAAAAGTTGATTCACACAAAAATATTCAATTTAAAAGTAATGAATATTTATAAATTATATAAAAATTCATTTTCGGTCTATATACCAGACACAGGAATCAAAAAGATCAATTCTCTCTTCTTTTTTTTGTTAATAACTTGAAAGGGGATTTTAAAATCTCCATATATGATAGATTGAAAAATAAATAACACTTTCTATTGAAAGGGGATTTTTAAATCTCCTGATAGATTGAAAAATAAAGCACACTTCCGTATTTAAGAATTCCAAACAATTCGAGTGCTCACCCTTCGATACTGCATTTGGAAGAGTCGATCTGTAAAAGTCGTGTATCTTGTAAAACTTCACTTTAAAAGTGAAAACTTCAACGCGTAATAGATGCAACAGTAAAGTGAAAACTTCAACACGTAATAGATGCAACAGTAAGCGTACAGGAATCAAATGAATACCATTTAAGTTCAGAAAGTTGGCAGCGTTAAATTCTGTTTGCCTATACAGAGTCTGGCATTACTAATCGTACTCAGAGATTACACCTGTGATTCTATTCATTTCCACCTGCTCAGTCATGGAGCCCTGCAATAACGAGTGATAAAGACCTGTGTGTTTCCAGATTTTTTCAAACACTTAAAAGCACATGGATACTGGGGTTTTTCTAACAATGATACCGAGTCTTGAAAGACAGGAGAGAATTGAATACCCTTCAAGTCCATATGGTTGGCGATAGTTGGTGAGGTTATATCTGGTTGCGTGGACACAGGCTGGCATTATGTAATTGTACTGAGAGTTTACACCTCTAATAGGAAGAATCGACACGTCAATGCTGGCATTAAGTTATTGTACTGAGAGTTTACACCTCTAAATCGACATGTCAATGCACATGGATACCGAGGGATTTGTCGTCCACCAATGGATGGTAGGTATCAGCGATGGATGGAATGTGATGCACGTCATAGAGTGATCTGCTCGTTAATTATGGTTAAAAAATTGTAAAACTGTTGAAAACTGTTGGTTGAAATTATGAAAATAGATAAAAGAAGTGTAATAAAAATCAAATTTAAAAATGGATTTAAGACTGAAATTCCAACCTTGATAGGCATCCACACAAGGCTGTATATAAGGTAAGACTTTAGTGATAAAATGGAAAATGTCAATTCATAATAGATGCAGGCGTAGGCGTGCCAGAGTCTAATGAATACCCTTCAATAATAGGTTGTTGGCGAGGTTAAATTCTTATTGCCTAGTCACAGGATGGCATTACGTAATCGTACTGAGATCTCGTAAGAATGATTATAGTCTTACCTGCCTGTACTAGAGTGATTATATTCCTATAGGCCTCCTGTTTAACGTGCCAGAGCCTAGACGACGTATGTTCCATTCGAAACGGTATGTTACAGGTATATCTAAATATCAAATCCCTAACATGAGCGAGGTCTCGTAAAAATTTGAGGAAAATACAGGTATATCTAAATATCAAATACCTAACATGAGCGAGGTCTCGTAAAAATTTGAGGAAAATTGTAATTGCAAGTCTTAGAGTGTTGTTACTGTGACACTTTTACTTTAATTCCAAGCACTTGTACATTTTCAATGGGATGCGGTTAGGTTAGTATATTTTTGTAATTGCTTTTAACAATTATCATCAAAGAATCTCCATAAAATTTGAAATATTTATATTTTTAATAAATTATAAAAATATTTAAAAATAAAATAACAAGTGATATTATTTAATAATTTTTTAAATTTATAATTAACTATTTTTAAAATAGAATTAAAACTACTTTATAATATCTATAATGGTCCCATATATTTCCACTTACATTATTGTTTTATCTGACTGTCTATTATAATTATTTATTTGTGAGTTGGAAATTGAATTGAAAAACTTTCGAGATCGGAAATTAAGAGTTTTGGAATTTTCAAAATGATCAACCTCTTCCGTATTAGTTTGCATTGATGATATGTAAATGACTAACTGAATTACATTGATGATATATGGATAATGTGTAGATCAATCTCTGAAATTAATATGGAGGTAATTTAATTAAGTTGCTAGTAAATCAAAATAGAAATACAGGTGTTTATTATTATATATTTTATAGGTTTGGGAAAATATATAGCGAAAATTAAAAAATTAAAAATAGATAGAATTATATAAAAATAATGTAAATAATTATATTTATTTTAAATAACAATTTTGATACATATTATTATATTTAAAAAAATATTACTGAGAAATTAAAAATATAAGAACAAGAGCGGGAATAGAATATGAGTGGACTATTTTAAATCGATTTCAAACACCAAAACATCAAAGGTCGAAGTTGGTGATGAGACTTGTTTTCATATTGCTTGTTTCCTTCTTCAATACGGGTGTATGGGTGACACCTCCAAAGATTTGAACACGGGTGGGACTACTACAAATTGATTCCAAACACCAAAACTACACAGGTCGGAGCTGGTGATGGGACTTACTTTCGTATTTCTTGTTTCCTTCTACACTATGGGTGTATGGGTGGTGCCTCCAGAGATTTGAACACAGGTGGGACTACTGAAAATCGATTCCAAACACCAAAAGTCCAAAGGTTGGAGTTGCTGAAGGGACCTGCTTTCATATGGCTTGTTTCCTCCTTCAGTACGGGCGTATGGGTGACGCCTCCAGATATTTGAACACAGGTGAGACTACTACAAATCGATTCCAAACACTAAAACTCCAGAGGTCGGAGTTTCTGATGGGACTTGCTTTCATATTTCTTTGTGAGTGAATCTTTTGTACAATGTTTTTGTTTCCTATGTGGTTCATAGACCGGGAAACTGGTGACAACTACGTTCATGGAATATTTGTACGAGTCAAATGCACTCCAAAGGATCACTTCAGGTTACAAAGAAATTGAATTTGGAGACATAGTACTAGAAATAAAAGAACAACAATATTCATATATTCCCTTTGAAACCAAAATGCATCAGAGATATATAGTACATATGAGATCCAACAGATTGTAAAATAGGTGAATATTGTTGAAAAAATCTCTCAACATACTCCAACAAACCAAATCTACCAATATATTATTGTAAGTGTTAATTATAAGTCTCTCCATTAATTTTTACATTACATCATTAATATTACAAAGATTTATACAAGAATCACAAACTATAGTTCACATATAAGTCACATATGTTTGATATGGTCTTCACTGGCACTTCTACCCACTTCGAAATCTAACATACCATCCGCTTTCTCCAACAAAATCTTTGAGCTTCCCACTTGACTCATTTAAGGTACAACTATTTCCAACCATCATTGACAAACTCACAGAATTGACGCTTTGACCTCTAGAAGGAAAATTTGGATACTAAACTACTCTATGGACTAACTTCCATCTATAAAAACACATCGAACTACAATTTTGACAGTTATACAAGTACATTGTGTGGGTATTGACTGTATCCAACAGTTAATCATATAGTTGATCTTTGTAAAACACATGGATCTCATAAAAATAACATGTAATTGACGTTGTTTAAGCTCGAAGCACAATAAGACCCATCATCATATAAAAATTTCACATAATCAAATTAGTGATATGTTTGCTTGCCACCGAAGAACATAGAGAACCACTAATTTAATTATATTACTTTTTTCCATAAATTTTTCTTCATACTAACTTTACACGCCACTAAGTGGAAAATCAACCAATATAACTAACCAATAGAAAAGAAACAAATAACCCAACAAACTCATGATGACAACAAACTAATGTTCTACGCATGATAGTAAAAACTGATATTATGTTGCCAAAAATCATACTGCAATAATGGCATATCGATGGCTTTGACATATAGTAGCAAATAACTTATCATAGTTGACATTGTGGACCACTGAGTGACGTCTTATGTAGATTCCAAATTTGATAGATGTTCTACACGAGCCTGATAATAAAGCAACATCCGGCAACATTAACAACGACAATGCACAACTATCTTTCATGCACGAGACTATCTATTCTCACATGTTGACCTATGCTTTACAATAGATAATTATTTACAAAAGCTCAGCTATCACCATTTTCACATCATCTTAGCCCTCCCATGAGGGAGTTAAGTTAGAACTTTTTCTGATACCAAAAAACAAATTGAATTTAGGGACATAGTACTAAAAATACACACAAAACAATATTCATATATTCCCTTTGAAACCAAAATACATCACAAATATATATTGCATATTAGATCCAATAGATTCTAAGATAGGAAAATATTGATGAGAATATGTCTAAACGGACTCCAACCACTAACAAACCAAATATGCCAAAATATTATTGTAAGCAATAATTATAAGTGGCTCAACCACAAAGCCTAACCCCAAGAGCATCAAAAGAATTGAACCCATAACCTCTTAGTAGCGAAAATGCTTTAACAACATATATTTATGTGTTTAACTATGATAAAATGTTACATTAAATTTTAAATAAAATTATAAACATAAATATTATATATACAATTTATTTAAATTTAGAAAATATTTTTTATATATGTTGTAATGATCCATTATATAATAAAATTATCATATGTATCATCCATAAAATATGGATTTCAAGTTCTTCTCATTAATGCATAAATGGGTTCTGGAGTTTAAATTTTAATAAAGTTATAGTAAATAAAGATAAATGACATTTGATCTATATCATTACAATTATATTAACAAATGTGGTTGAGATATATAAATTGCAAGATACTTTTCATTGATAAGATGTTATAATTTGATAATTTATATAGTAATTTTATAATTGTACTAGGTAAATGTAAATAAATAAATATTTCATGCAATGACATAAGAGGAGAATATAAACATGTGTTAATAACGTTTATTTATAATCATGTGATTAAATTTTGGATTAAATATTCACCTACCTACATTTACTAAAGATTCTTTTTTCTAATTAGCTTAACCCACCCCAATTTGAACTTTGAATCTCATTATTTACATAATACTTTATATCATGATCATCACAAATTTAAGAAATATTTTTTATAAATGTTGTAGTAGTCTATTATATAATAAAATTATCATATGTATCATCCATAGAATATCAATTTTAAGTTCCTCCCAGTAATGCATAAATGGATTATGCATTTTACATTTGAATACATATATAGTAAATAAAGATAAATTACATTCTTTTTAGATTTTGTAAATCAAAAGTTTCTCTTATTAGAAGATAGGAAAAAATATTCTACCCTCACTACGACCAGACTTGTTGTTAAGAAGATAAAAGCATAACCAAAAAATTAGATGGTCATAAAAGCTAGAAAAGCGCTTACTCATTGATATGATATTCACCCTATGAGTGACACCAGTTAAAGATTTGTCAAATAAATGTATTAGAGACTCATGTGCTGGTGTGTTTTCTATGTTATTTAAGCAACGAATCGATCAGATTCCCAATACACAGACAATTAAATGGAAAGACCGCAGAGAAATACAATAAGAAAACACAAAGACACAAGCAATTTTAATAAGGAGTTCACCGTATTCTCTAGGGCTACGTCTCCGGTCTAGCTTTCAGTGGTGGCCTTATTTTATTGTGCCTTTAAGCAAAGAAATTACAATACAGGGACTCAATGTGAGTTCTCCTGAAGCAGGTTTCACTTCGCAGGGTGGTTCTTGGATTCCCCAAGCCACTTGAGTACACAGACTTCTTCTTCCTACCATCTCTGCGACCTTCTGGTCTACAGTGGAAAGAGCCAAATGTGATGCTCAGTCTCGGACAGATTCCCCTATGGCATGGCTTGCGCCTTCAAGCTCTATGGTGTTTGATGCTACATCTAGTCAACTTGGTCCTCTGTCTCTTATGATTTTCTTTATTGTTCTTTGTGTTCAATCCTCCTCTCTGGGTTCACTGTTCCACTTCTTTGTCTCTCGACTTCTGTCTTTCTCTTCCCTGATCCGGCTGTCTCTGTTCATGGCTTTAGCCATTCGCACCTATGCCTGTTTAGTTCCTCTTCTGCCTTTGTCTCTTCACCTTCTGCAGTTGCGCTTGGAGTTCGTAGTTCGGCGTCATCATGAATGCTCTGGGAGTGGCCACTTGTCCTCCTCTAAACGACGCTAGCAATGTTTCATCAATTTGTTTCTTCAATTATGTTTTGTTGCATTCTTCCTCCACCATGGCGGTCAAAAGGATTTCAAATCCCTTTAAAACACGACTTAATTCCCTGTCGATTCCACTTCTTCCCATTAGGCGCGATCTCAGCCATCTAATCTGGGCCTTCCAAATCTGACGCCATGTGCACGTTTGACGTGATTGACTTGCTTGATCGATAACGTGGGATCAACGGTGGTTTTCTCTCACCTCCGCATGCCACGCGCTGATAAGTGTACGGAATCGCTCTGCTCTCATCCAAAACCTCTTACCATTTAAGGGCGCCCCGATCAAAACCACTGGTTTCCAGAGAGTCGGTCTCACCTTATATGTTTAGCGCTTTTTGCTTTTCCGCCCGTGGTCCTCTGGTTCCCAATGCGACCGAGTGCTCGGGCTTCCTCCATTTCATCTGTATTTGCCCAGCAATCAAAATCCACCTTTGTTTCCCGATCCGGGGCTCCCAGGGGCTACTTTGGCCTCCTGCTCAGTCTCCATGGGCCTCAGTCAACGCGCTTTGACCGAGGTCCTCATCATTCCATGTCGGCTGCCATTGCCACTAGTTCAGGGTGTCTTTGATCATTGTTTTGGATTTCTTTAGAGATTTGTTCGACCTGATACAGTCATGGTTCTTTGATAGTCTTCTATGGATCCGATTCAGATCATGGCCTTCCCACTGAAAAAGATTTTGGACCACCAAAAGTTGGTTTCCAAGCATCGACTAAATGAGGATACTATTTCTTCACTTGTCCAATCTCAATCCACTTTGCACTGCTCGACTTTGAACCTTTGAGCCCAATCTTGAGGTACTTGACATTTCCACTGTGTCCTCACCTTCTTGTCCAGTACTGTTTCTTCCTACAACTCATTGAGATATTCAGGTATCAGGTCATCGATAGAAGGCAATTGACTCTACTCTTCAGGGTCCTCAATCATTGAAGGTTCAAAAAATCTCAAGCGATCTGCATTTACGACTAACTAGATATGCATGTAAGCTAGTAAATCAAGGCGAAAAGCATTTTCACCAATCTTCTCAAGTATCCTAAAGGGTCCATACCTGATAGGATTTAGCTTTTTACCTTCACCTTGTATCCTGTCCTTGCTGATATATAGCGAAACTTGGTCTCCAACTTGAAAACTATGCTCCATCCGATGCTTATCATGCCTAGCCTTGTACTTGGCTTGGCTCTTTTCCAACTATTCTTGTACTTCCTGGTGGATCTCCTGGATCTGTTCAATGAAACTAGTTGCCTTGTCCACATCATTGTGTCCATCAACCATGGTATCTTTACGAAAGACAAAATCCAAAAGAGACCTTGGTGTGAAACCAAAACAGGTCTCAAAAAGAGATCTCTATGTAGAAGAGTGTTTGTCTCTATTGCAAGCATGCTGCACATAACACAAGTGTTCATCCCAAAGCTTAGGATGTTTGCTGCAATAACCTCTCAGTAACTAGATCACTTCCAGTTAACTACTTCTGTCTAGCCATCTGTTTGTGGATACAAAGCTATGCTTTACTTCAACTTGGTGTCCATTAGTTCCCAAAGACTCGACCAAAACTTCCCCACAAATCAAGTGTCTTTATCAGATACAATGGAAGTGGGTAGTCCAAAATGAACACATACATGTTCAAAGAACAATTTCGCTATTTTTTCAGTAGTAATCTGTTTATTACAAGGTATCAAAATGCACATTTCGCTGAACCTATCCAAACAACATATAGATAATCATGACCTTTCCTAGATTTAGGTCGTCCTCCAACAAAATCCATGGAAACACTTTCCCAAGGGTGAGAAAGAACTAGAAATGGAGTGTACAAGCATAATTTTCTATTGTTGGGCTTGCTTTTAACACACATGGCATACCCTCTTACATATCTAGAAATAGTCTCATTCATTTTTAGCCAGTAGCGGAACATTTGAAACTGTGCAACTGTTTTACTTACCCCAAAGTGACCTGATATCAGAGAAGTGTGTGCTTCCCTAATTATCTTTACTCTCTCAATTTGTGGAATGCAGAGTTTCCCACAATGGTATAAGAGTCGGTCCTTCATATGATAGTCCAATTCTTCTACTCTTTTTCCTTGACTCAAAGTTGCATGTACATCTTTAAAGTCCATATCCTAAGCAGATTGTTCTATGTATCTTTCATGTAGCACAGAATTATGCTTAAGTATGGTGGATGCATTTATAATGGGTCTAGATAACATGTCTGCAACCTTGTGATGTATGCCCTTTTTATATCTGATGACCAAATGAAACTATTGTAGAAACCCCATCCATCTGTAATGTCTTGATTGCTGCAACTTAGTTTGGTATTGTAGATATTGAAGTGGTTGATGATCAGTATGTATTACTATCTCTTTACCCATTAAATAGTGTTTCCACTTTTTCACACTCTAAACTGATGCATACATTTCTTTATCATATGTAGGATAGTTAACTACTGCAGGATTAAAAGTCTCAAAATGATAACATATTAGTTTACTGTGTTGTGTCAACACTGCTCCCATGGCATAGTCACTGGCATCAGTTTGGATCTGAAATGGTCTTTGTAAATCTGGCAGTGCTAGTACAGGTGTTGTACTAATTCTCTCTTTCAAGGTGTCGAAGGCTTTCTGATGTTTGCCTGCCCACTGAAACACCTTATTCAATCCTGTTAAAGCATGTAAGGGAGATGCAATCAAGGAGAAGTTAGAGATGAACTTCCTCCAATATTGTGCTGCTCCTAAGAAGCTTCTCACTTTTGTAGTAGACCTGGGTTTAGGCCAGTTCACAATGACTGCCACTTTAGAGGGATCTATTTTCAATTCACCTCCCCCTACTATATGACCCAAGTAGTTTAGAGATGTTTTGCCAAATTCACATTTTGAGAGTTTAACATAAATTTTTTCTCTTTTCAAAACATCTAATGTCTGCTTAACATGCTTTAAATGTTCTTCCCATGTTTTACTAAAATCAGAATGTCATCCAGATACACAATAACAAAATCATCAAGAAAAGGTCTTAGTACATCATTCATTAATCTCATGAAAGTAGCAAGAGCATTAGTTAAGCCAAAAGGCATAACCAACCATTCATACAATCCCTACTTTGTTTTGAAAATAGTCTTCGATGCATCTTGCTCTGCAACTCTGACCTGATGGTATCCACTGTGAAAATCCAGCTTGGTGAAATAAATAGCTTCCTTTAGTTGATCTAGAATATCATCTATGCGAGGAAGGGGGTAACGATTTTTGATTGTTATCTTATTAAGTGCTCGATAATCAATGCACATTATCCACGAGCCATCTTTATTTCTCAAAAAAATGATTGGTGACCCACATGGTGATGTGCTAGGCCTCATGAAGCCTTTCTCAAGAAACTCCTGCACCTACTTCTTGATTTTAGCATTCTCTAAAGCAAATAACCTTTTATACCTGTGGCTGCTATAGTTGTTTCATCTCCCAAGTCTGACCGAAAATCTTTCTGAATAGCTACAGTTGTTGTCTTCTTCTTGGCCTTAGATTTCTTAGGTCTCATCTCTGGATGCAAAATCCAGCAATGCTCATCATCATGCCCCTCCTTTTCACAGTGAGTGCATGAAGCTTTGGCTTTCTGTGTAGTGTTAGCCTTCCTTGCTTTCCACTTATGCTTTCTTTTCTCCCGACTCTTTCTTACAATGGGTTGGGATGGTCCCCCAACTTCTGGATTTCCATTCTTTCCTCTAGCTTCTAGCTTCTAGATGAGTAGCTTGTACAGATACCTCATCTATACTAGTGGGATTAAACATGATGATGGTATGCCTCATGTAGCTGTGTAGACCACCAACGTACTTCAAAAGAGTCTCTGGTGAGTCTAATGAGATACCCAATATCAATGCTCTCTTTCTAAATTCTTGAGTATACCCTTGCACATTTTTCCCCTTCAATTGTCAAAGAGTTTGCAAATTAATCATGGCTTGTTGCATGTAGGCCAGTGGATAGAACTACTTTTTGATTGCAGAAACAAAGTCACTCAAGACAAAGATGGTCTTACCATGTCTTTTCATACATTCTTGGGTTCTGCCTTCCCACCAAACTAAGGCAATGCCTCCTAGGTGTAGGCTTGCCAGCTGAATCTTACTCTTGTCTGAGTTTATGTTCTGTACCCTGCAATACACATCAATTTGTCTAATCCAGTTGTCCAAATTTTCAGCATTTAGCTCTCCATCATATATATGCAAATCAAATTTAACATCTAGCTTAATCAAAGATGCTTTCATATTATGCACCGGGCTATTAGGAGGTGTGAGAAAGCTTTCCTCTTTCCCCTTTCCTTTGGAGTTGTCATGGAAGTGAGACTCATCTTCTTCTTTCTCTTGCTTAGAGCCTGATGCATCTTCCACCTTTTGCTTTCTAAAGTCTCTATACATTTCTTCAACCATAGAATTTATAGCTAGGAAACTCTCTATGAATTGAGGGTCTAGCCCTACAAAACCTTCTTCTGACATTGTCTTTCGAGAGTAGACTCTCCCAATATCAGGATTTGTTTCCACCAACTCTCCTTCTCCTAATTTGAGCTTTGATCTTATGAGCATTCACAGCTTAAACCAGTAGAAGCTTGGCTAACCTTACATCCTAAATCTCTGATACCACTTGATCTGATATTCAACCTATGAGTGACATCAGTTAAAGATTTGTTAAATAAAGGTATTACAAACTCATGTGCTGGTGTTTGTTCTATGTTATTTAAGCAATGGATCAATCAGGTTGCGAGTACACAGACACTTACATGGAAAGACAACAGAGAAATATAGTAAGCAAACATAAAGACACAAGAAATTTTAATAACGAGTTCACTATATTCTCCAGGGCTACGTCTCTGGTCCAGCTTTCAGTGGTGGCCTTATTTTATTGTGCCTTTAAGCAAAGAAATTACAATACAGGGACTCAATGTGAGTTCTCCTAAAGCAGGTTTCGCTTGGCAGGGTGGTTCTTGGATTCCTCAAGCCTCTTGAGTACACAGACTTCTTCTTCCTACCAGCTCTGTGACCTTCTGGTCTACAGTGGAAAGAGCCAAATGTGATGCTCAGTCTTAGACAGATTCCCCTATGGGATGGCTTGAGTCTTCAAGCTATCTAGTGCTCAATGCTACCTCTGGTCAGCTCAATCCTATGTCTCTTCTGCTTTTCTTTATTGTTCTTTGTGTTCAATCCTCCTCTCTGGGTTCACTATTCCACTTCTTTGTCTCTCGACTTCTATCTTTCTCTTCCCTGATTCGACTGTATCTCTTCATAGCTTTAGCCATTCAATCCCTATGCATGTTCAGTTCCTATTTTGCCTTTGTCTCTTCACCTTTTATAGTTGTGCTTGGAGTTCTTGGTTTGGTGTCATCATGAACGCTCAAGGAGTGGCCACTTGTCCTCCTCTAAACGGTGCCAGTAATGCTTCATTAGTTCATTTCTTCAGTTATGTCGTGGATGCATTCTTCCTCCACCATGGTGGCCAAACAAATTTCAAATCCCTTTAAAATGTAGCTTAATTCCCTGTCAATTCTGCTTCTTCCCATCAATTGTGATCCCAGTCATCTAATCTGGGCCCTCCAAATCCGACGCCATACGCATGTTTCGTGCCGTTGACTTGCTCGACCGATAGTGTGCGATCAATGATGGTTTTCTATCACCTCCGCCTGCCACGCGTCGATTAGTGTATGGAATCGCTCTGCTGTCATCCAAAACCTCTTATTGTTTAAGGGTGCCCCAATCAAAACCACCAGTTTCTAAAGCGCAGGTCCCGCCTTGTACATTTAGCACTTTTTCCTTTTCTGCCCACGGTCCTCCGGTTCCCAACGCGACCGAGTGCTCGAGATTCCTCCATTTCGGCCCTGTTTTCCCAGTGATACATGATTAGTGCTAGGCACTAGGTGCTAATCACGCATCAAAATCCACCTCCTTTTCCAGATCTGGGTCTCCCAGGAGATACTTTGGCCTCCTGCACGGTCTCCATGGGCCTCGGTCAGCGCACTTTGACTGAGGTCCTCGTCGTTCCACGTTGACTGCCATTGCCACTGGTTCAAGGTGTCCTTGATTGCTATTTTGGATTTCTTTAGAGATTTGTTCGACTTGATACAGTCAAGGTTCTTTAACAGTCTTCTATGGATCTGATTCGGATCACTCATAGCCCAACATAACCTAAATATCATAAGGATTTTAATGCACCCAAAGATATTGCTGAAAGAGGAGGATTGTAGTCACAATATACATGCCTCTCCATGTGCTCTAGCAATCCTTCCACTCGATCCAACTTCTCGTACTCTATAGTCATCGTGTCGGTCATGCCCCAGCTATTCCACAAGGTTACATGTTCAAGATAGTTTTAGAGAATGTCAAAGGGAGGAGGTAATTTGATTATTCCAAGGGAATGAGTTGGTTCAAGGTCCAACCCATCCCCTAAATGATATTTTTGTGGCCTATGTTCGACATACCAGCCCCGTGGCCCAACACCTTGGTGAACCCTACGTTGTTTTCAATGCATTAGAATGACTTAGGGGTTGGTAGGTTGGTTTGAAATAAACCATGAACCGATCTCATCCAAAAAAGTAAGTTCGCACTCTCCCAACCACAAACACATTCCACCCCTCCACCTTATAGAGCCCATGAACATACGAGACCTTCCAACAACATTGAAGTTGCTCAAACCAGGTCAATGAAGACATGGATTATCACTCTAAAATCTCCACTAGACTACTCCCTCCCCATATTTTACCTCTTGCAAGTTGACCGCCACCCATCCAGTACAACGTTTTGATAAATTAGACCCAATGAGTAGGGTAATGAACCCCCTTCACCACCCAGACTCTATAAAGTGCATATGGACCCAACTGATTGACCCCCAACCAAAGCCTGCAAGCCCAAATGTGAAAGGAAAGAATAAAATTTCTTCCCTACTCCTCCAAAACCCCCAAGTACTAGCACGACCTATAATTAATGACAAAAAATACAAATACATGTAACTAGTGAAGAGACAAAACACCGCGTGATTAGGAAAGACATAGAGAGCCCAAGAGACTAAGTCAAATAGGTGTACCTAACTATTCAAACCATAAGTGCCCTACTAATAGTTCCCTTACAATGTAAATCCCCACTTATGTTGACTTAGCCCTCGCGAGCATAATCGTAGGAGGTCTTGGAGGAGAAGCCTTCTTCCCAGGTCTGAAAC
Organism: Pinus tabuliformis; assembly: GCA_031772625.1. NCBI lineage: Eukaryota > Viridiplantae > Streptophyta > Pinopsida > Pinales > Pinaceae > Pinus > Pinus tabuliformis. The sequence continues at coordinate 839,109,030 of CM062816.1, forward strand.
ACGCACAATCAACAATCATAATGACAGGTAAAAAGCACCACCAGGGTCTAGTCAGAAACACACTCGCGTCTTGCCAAACAACATAAAAGGGGTTGGCTTAGACACAAATCCACCTTTCTCAACAATGAGGACACAAAATCTCATTCCCCACACTCCCATACCCAAACTAACCAGATGTTGCATGAAACTCTAGACAAAATCATATAAATATTTCCCTTGTTCTAGAAAGTTGTTTGTGTGCAGGACATACATTGCATGTCTGCTAAACATTTCCTATGCTAAATTTTGAGTGGGAGCTTGATGTGGGGCCCCCTCCATAACTTTTTCATTGTTAATATGCATCCTCATTTGGAAAAAGACAAATGACATTTTATATATATCAATAAAACTATATTAACAAATATGATTGAGATATGTTGATTGACATTATTCTTCTTTAAATTTATGTTTTTACATGATGTAATTATTATTTGATAATTTATATAGTAATTTTATAATCTTATTACGTAAATGTAAAAAAATGTATTCCATGCATCGATAGGCTAAGATAAACATATGCCAATACATTTTAATCATAATTAGATGGTTAAAATTTGGATTAAATATTAACCTACCAACATTTAGTAAAAAGTTGTTTTAATTAGCTTAACTCATGGGAATTTGATTTCTATAAATGTCATAGTGATCTATTATATAATAAAAGTATCACATGTATCATCTATAGAATATGTATTTTAAGTTACTCCCATTAATGCATAAATGGGTTATGGATTTTAAATTTGAATAAAAATATATTAAATAAAGAAAAATAACATTTTATATAATTCGTACAACTATATTAATAAATATGGTTGAGATATGTTTATTGGCGTTATTTTTCTTTAAATTTACGTATTTACATTATTGAAACATCCCCATTAAACCTTGTGTAAAAATACATAAGATTATAATTTTTTTACGGAATTTACTAGCATGTAATATTATTAATCACTTATTCCATATTCCTTAACTAACCATTAGTTAAAATCATCATCATTACATAAAGTAACTTTAGAAATGGAATAGAAAGTCACATAATGTAATAACTATTGATGCATCATATTAACATAAATCTCCATGATGCAACCTTATATCATTATCATAGTTTATTTAATTCTGCTAGTTAATCACATATTTGATGATGTAAGTATCAATTTCATGTAAGGAAGCAACATCATTATAATTTCACAATAGGAAAACGCAAAAATAGAGACTGATATACCCTGGAAACCCTGAAGTGGAAAACCAACAAACATTTATTTTTATTACATGTTCCTCATTCAATAGCTGTAAGGGAGTTCATCTCTTGACCATTGTTAAAAATATTACAAAGAAATATCATACTAAATTCAACATAACTAGCTAGAAGTCATTACATTAGTCATGATAGCATTTACCCTACAATTCCTTGAGTACTTGTGTCTCTGTTTCCTGATTTTTCCCTGTAGTGGATTATCCTACATGTGATGATCCCTCAACTTGCATGGACCATTATTTCATTTCCTATCATAATGATAAATATAATCCATCCTCCACATAAGTCAGAATCCTTTCGTGCAACTATGATGATCAACAAACTATGACCATGACTATACCAAATCTTTACTAGTTATTCTTCAAACATATTTTTATGTGCATAAATAAAATGTGTACAAAACTATATCGAGACATCTCTTTTTATTCGCATTGCACATGCATTAATCAAATCACATAGCTACCAAAACATGTTGATTTATATTTAAATGTGTATGACTATGACACAGATATATCCTTCCATATGTCACATGTATAAAGTAAAATACATAAAATTACGAAGGCATGCCTATATACCTATTCTCACAAGAAAATGGTAATATTAAAAAAATCACCATAGTTATCATAGTAATATTTAAAATAATCGCCATGGTTATCATTATCTCTTCGCACAAGAAGATGGAAGTTTTTGCGTGAGATAAAAAACACAACTTATATTATGTTCTTTGCATAAGAAAACCTTCTTTCTGAATCCCCATGGTTATCAAAGTAATATTTAAAATAATCACCATGGTTATGAATATAACTTTGCACAAAAAGAGAGAATTAATTCCATGAGATGAACACCACAACTTCTATTATATTCTTTGCATATGAACACCTTATTTCCAAAAGAATAAACCAATGAAACTACCCTTATATATCTTTAAACAATAGTAGCATATTAGCTATTATCTTGTGCATGCAAATTTATAATGTTTATCCAAAAGAAACTAACCCAAAAACCATTATCTTAGTGCATATAAATTCATATTTCTCTAATAAAATAGCTATAATTTTGTGCATGTAAATACATGTTTCTTTCCCGAGAAAGGTAGCATGATAGTCATTACTTTTGTGTATAGAAACACATAATCTTCTCCAAGAAAACTAGCATGGATGCTTATCTTTGTATGCACAAGATTCATATGCAACCTTTCAAGAGAATAACCTTCATTCTTACCACTTCATGCACATAATTCGTATGCAAGTTTTGAAGAAAATAACCTTGACTCTTTGTTTCATTCATACAAACTCTTATGTAATTTTTCAAGAAATAACATGGTTAATTATAATTTTATGCAAAATATTCCAAGAAAATAACATGGCTAATATTCTTATGCAAATGATATTTATATGCATTCCTTTTCCCAAAGATTAGTATAGTTAATTTTACTTTTTACCATACTTCGGAGCAAGAATAACATATATTTTATTTTCACCATAATTAAACACAAAACAACATGTTATTTTTCAAATAACCCAACAAGAACTACCTATTATTTTCGAGTGAAACCCCATCGCTTATGTTTCTCTCCATAAATACTACACATTATTATTTTTTTAAATGGAAATATTTATATTATTTCTACACATTAAAACTACGTCTTCCTTCCTATTAACTAATCTTTCTTTCCCAAATATCATGAAATCTTTTCTAATCCATTTCTATATGTAAAAAACTACATAAATAAACAAGAATGGCTGCGAGGCAGCTAGTCCCTGCCATAGCCATGAACGACCATCCTTTGTTGATTTAGCATAAACCTGAGCAAGGTAGTTCAAGATACCCTTGAATATTCTTTGCTTCGGGCCGTTCGTTTGGCGCAGCGCAAGATCCCAGATCTCACAAGGTAAAGAGAATTGTATTAGGGGCAGAGCAAAATGCCTTCGTTCCAAATTAAGTAGTAAAGCAGTCCCTAGTTTTAGACCCTGTGGACTGACTCAGTTGATCTTTATCCGGTACCATCTACAGTTCTTTCTGTCCCAGATGCATATGTGGTTGCGCAAGCAAAAGCACCAGTTTGGGCAATTAATTTAAGGGCAAAGCATAGCCCGTTCAAGAGCTAGCAGAAGCAAGGCAAGGGTTAGATCCATTCCAAAACCAGTGATAGATTTAGCTTTATATCCATAGCCCATTTAAGATCCATTTTGATATCAACATTGAGACCCAACGGCAGATCCGGTTACGTTTGATTCGTAAGCTAATGACTTATCGCCCGAGTACATTCATAATTATTGGTGGAAATTGATTGGCCTGCATGCATAAATGTCGCTGTCTCTGATTACTTTCGGCTCATCTCACTGCTGGATCATTCGCTCTTGGTTCCGTTCCGCTTATTCCAAACTATCTCCTGACACAAGCTTATAGATACCCTACTTAGTTAAAGGAGAACGAAAGGCCATAATATATAGCTCTTAAGCAAAGGGAAACACATTGGATGCTCGGACAATTACTATTGGAACTACAGCCCACTAGGACATAGGAAAAAAAGGCGGTTTACCCGGTTACAGCAGTCGGTTTAGATTGTGTCTTCATAACAAGCATAGGCAGCAGAGAAAGCAGCTTAGGCAGAATCACATGCAGTAGATGCAAAGGTAGCTAGAACGAGCAGCAGTTGATCTTAATACGTGTCTCCTCGGTGATAAGGCGGTTCCTCAATGGGATCCAGGCTCCAACTAGATTTGCTAGTGAAACAGGGTCCTTTTTTAAGGGCAGGCTCCAACAACCAATTCGAATATGGAAGCACCGAGCCTGAGTGATCATGATATCTTCCAATGGTTGGAGCAATGTTATCTGTAAAAAAGACAAAATATAAAGTTGGGGTTAATTATAGTAATTTATGAACGAAATCCTAACACACAACTTTATGTTGATAAAAATTAGAACATGTTAAATTGAGAGGTATGACATGGAGGATTGCTACTAGGTCGTGTAAGTCAATGAGAATCCACGTAGGGATCGAAACGAAGTCAACGAAGCATCGAAAATACCTTGGCATTCGAGTGACCTGGGTGTATAACGTGCACAGTATATAAAAGAGGCAGGGTCTATCAAAACTTTGGCAATGGTGCATACCATACCATATGCGCTGCTTTGACTGGAATAACGTTGTATTAATATGCCTCAAAATCTCAGTTAAATCGAAATAGTAAAGGAAGAGTGCACTGAGAAAGAGAATGTGATGCATGAACAGAATATTAAATAATTTCTCCATAACCAACAAATTATATTCCAATTTTATACGCTATAACCAATATCTCGCCAGCAGGGATATAGTTTAAATATTCATGTTTCATAATAATTTTTTTATTAAGAGAAGGCGGCCCCACCACCAGAGACAAACCTACGGCCACGGAAACCTGTTTAAAATTTATGAGCCCCTTGCAACCAAGTTCTTCCTTCATTCCCATCTGATTGGCGACTCATGTCAATCATCTGCCAGATCACTCGGCAATTCCATTTTCTTCTTACACGATGACACACGTGGCACGTCCTGGTGGATACCTCCTTTCCACAGCCCAGCGCTGTTGTACCTGGCTTCCAGTGATGGATCTTTGTGCTTCGAGGATCACAGGGAACCGAAAACCGTTCCGCCCCCGCACCCCCCCGGGCCGCACAATAATTGTTTACAATCCCACGACCCAACCTCTGCAATGTTTTGACGGTGCCGGAGGAAACGTCAATCGTTCTAAAGAATTGTTTGATCGGGATCGCCTTTGTCAGAAGTCTGGGCGCATGCAAGATCGTGCTTAGTGGACCTTGTTCTAACAGGATGACGTGGACGCTTATCTATGATGCATAGGCCGACACGCGGAGAAAGCTACCTGACCTGGATGACATGAGAAAGCTATGTGGCATAAACATGTCATCCCCTGTTTGAACATAACGCATAATGCATGATAGAAACGTGGCTGAACCGCAGGACAACCGTGACAAGTGCATGTTGGATAGCTGAGCGAAAAAACTTAGAAGCTCTCTGCTTCTCGGAACCATGCTCAGATCACTGCAACTTTCTTTGAAATTTGGATGCGCAAATGTTGAGCGAAGTTATGGTTGGGATCATACAAAACCGCTGAACAGGCAACCCGTGCTTATGACGCCGCAGTGTATTACCTGAAAGGTCCTGTCGCCCATTTCAATTTCCCAGATTTTGTGCCCCTTATTCTGCCTGTGTCTTCTCATTCCCCTAAGCAAATCAAGAATGCCGTTGTCTTCTAACGTTTGTTAATAACATTGTTAAACTTTGAATTTGAATCAGGCAACATGCAAGTGCTGAAATGATCCAGTTTCTCATTATTTTTTGTTGTATGGCAGAGCAAGAGGAATCCCAAGCTATTCTGGATTTCTGCTGCTGCTCCCTTGACATCAGTGATTATAGCTATACCACGACGGCCCAGGAAACCTGGTTCAGCCCAACTGCAGGTAGAGATCAAGAAACCCAACTGCATGTAGGTTTCTTTCCTAGTTTTCTATTTTTTATTTTTTCTCAGCGGATAAGATAAAGATTATATTTCCTTATTTATAAGATTCACTGTCCGAAAAACAGAAAACACCAAATAACCTCGGCTTGCATAATTTTCTGTTTTCCGGCGCTCTGTAAGCAATTATTCCTGGCTTGATTCGTTAAAAGTTCTCCTTTCTTTATTTTTCTCTGTTAAATCACCCCTAGGTTATCATGATTTTACTGTTATTTCATATCTTTGAATTCTTCAGGTCTGAGAGAACTGTATGGATTTGATATTTTAAATTCTAATTAAGAGTTGAGCAGTGCAGTGTTTCGGAAGAAATTGTTTAATGCTTCCCTATCGAATTTTATACTTGTTTATCGAATAAAGATAGATATAAAATACAGAGGGCATGAGGAGCAAGACGAGAAAAATATATGTTCTCCAATCACTGTAAACAAATTGCAGGGATAAATATACTACGCTGTACATACGGCGAGAGCAAACAAATAGGAAAATTGGTTTGTAATTTTTTGTTTGCTGTCTCAGGTATTTGCAAGATTATAAAGCTGGAAATTAACAGATTTTCTAGTCCCTTATTAGGTGCTCTACTTATAAACATGCAATGCATAAAACAAGTAGAGATTTAATTTCAAGCTAAAATACATAATTGCAGTCTTTCCACTAATATGAAGTTCCTATTGCAGAACATTAAATCTGCTCCTAAATAAGATTAATGATCTGTCCAAAATTCTGTTAATGCAATGAAAACAGACTTACATATCCCATTCATACATTGAAATTTCGTTCCTGTTTATGCTGTCTCAGGTATTTGCAAGATTATAAAGCTGGAAATTAACAGATTTTCTAGTCCCTTATAGGTACCATTCTCTCTTTTGAGACACTTGTAGGCAAAAGAGGCAACAAAAGAGGCATTTGTAGCCCAGCGAAGCAATTAGAAGCTCAAGATAAGGCTCGGGGAGCTGCTGAGCAGCTGTTTGCACAGCAAGAAGGTGGAAAGCAAGCAGCTAACACTCGCCGAGGTGAGTTATATTTCGTTACCACTATGGAATTCATCTTATATCAAAAATTTAACAAAATCAGAAGAACAGGGAGATGAACAAAAAAATTCACCTGACTGATATTTGTTGGTTTCTCTGACCACTGTTCTGTGTTTGTAATTGAGCAGCGTGTTTTCTATAAAGAAGTCTGCCTGAAATCCCGTCTGAGCCATGTGGGCATGGACGCGTTTACCATCTGCAAGGGCTTTCTCCTTGACACATCCGTACAACAAAGAAGTATAAACAGAGGAGTCACACTGGTCAATAGTATTGAGAATTTGCAGCGCTTCATTGCACGCTACTCTTAGTTCCTCACTCATTCATTGCTCTTAGTTCCTCACTCATTGATGATGCGAGTTGCAGAAAGAATCCAGACCTACTTGCATAAAGAAGCCAGAGAAGCTAGCGTAAATACTACGAGCAACACATGAACAGAACATGCAGACACCGAATCAACATGCAGACACCGAAGCATGCAACATGCAGTAACCGATCGCAACAAGTGGCAACTTCAGCTACTTATAAATTAGTGTAATCCGCATCATAAGTTTTCTTAACATTAAATGTTGCAAATTAATGCTAACGCAAAGATAGCATTACTTCATGCAGCTGTGAAGGATGAATGAGAAAGACCGGTGAAAATGCAAGATAATATATAGTTATTAGCTTTGGTTTTTGACGTCTAGCTTCGGTTTTTTGGAAAGAGGCCAAATAAGATGTAAAATCAGGATTGGGAATAAAACTTTGGTTAATTGCTGATGACCGGGGACTAAGAGCAGGTCAACTAATGCTATATCCGTCGGGAACGATTACTATAGTCCATGCCTGGAGGGCAGGGACTAATAACGTACTACAACATAACGATATTGTAAGGGAAAGCAGAGTTAGAAATGTAACTGCAAAATTGAAAAAATCAGAAAATCACTTTAGGTATGTTAATTCATTAGAAATCCCTAAAGCATTTTCATGATATCACAATAAATACATTTTAAGCTAATAATTCTATGGAGAAACTGAGCTTTGGATCAAACGTAGTTGATGGACTATTTTAAACATGAATGTAACTATCAAGTGAAATACATGTGATGAGTGCAATATATGGGAAAATAAATTACTTTATACCCTTTACTAAAATAAGAAATCTTATTAGATTTCATAGGAGAATAAGAAATCTTATAAAATACAATATCAACTCTTCAAGAAAATTTATTTTTAGTCTATTTCTCACGATTTCACTAACTTGAGGTCTTGGATCCATGGGTTCTTCCACAAAGGCAATGATAAGCCTAATTATCCACCTCCTTTGTTTTCTCCCTTGCACAATGTTACTATGCATCAATTATATCTTAGGAACCCATCCCAACTCAACTCTAATTTCAAGAAATTTTATTTAAGTGAAATGTAATTTTCATGGTAGTTGTAAGCCATTTAAAACCCTAATGGATTCTTAATGCCCACCATAGGACATCAAGAGAATGGATGCACATAACACATACTAAAACCATAAGATTTTCATATTTATGTGGATAGGCATTCCTTTTGGATCAATTCCCCTCACACTTTCGTCTACCCTTTTTTGTGGATGTGGCATATGTTTGCTGTTAAAAGTAGTTAAGTTATGTGGTTCACTGAATTTAATTGCATTTTGTGAGAGCCACTGGTTTGATAGGGAGATTTATCAGAAATAGAATGGAACTCATGGTGTTATCGCTAAAGGGGCAACACGATTAATTCTCCAATGAAGTTTGAGACTCGATGTTGGGAAAGTAAATTCACCTTCGAATTCATGAGGTTGGCTTTGGGAGAAGATAATAGTTGTGATATTTGGCAAGAGAATAACGTTGCAATTTGCAGTAGTGGGGAATCGAATCTGGGGTATCAAAGAAACCAATCCTTTAAGTGGGTTTGTGGTTAGCAAGATAGGTGTTGATTTTGGAGGAATGTTTATTCCTGATACAAGAAATTTTCAATCCTTGTTTTTCGTGGCGTTTGACTAAAATAAGAATATCATGTCTATACAGGTTTTTTTTCCATGATAATATTTAGTGTTATACATTATAAAAATGATACCTTCTTTGGTAACTTATTTAAATTAAATCTACGTTTTATGATATCTTGCATGCCCCTTGTGTGACATTTTAGGGATTTGATGAAAAACCTATCCATAACTAAAGATATAGTTTTCAATGGAAAAAGTTCATAGGTAACATGTCACCGTTAGGGTTTTATATCTTAATATATTTTTTTTATAAAAACACTAAAGTATTGGTATTCCTTTTTTTTTACATGGGTTTCCTTCTAGAGATACTCCAAGGCCTTCTTGTCCTCGAGTCGACCTGAGTCATAGGTAATATCCATCCTTAATTTAATTTATTGTATCATTCGGTCAATGAAGTCTCATTAGATTAGAAAGCCTCTTTACATACATAATTCAATGAAATATTTTTCTGGGAAATTTTCAGTGAAATGGTGGTGGGAAGGGTATTTTTTCCTATGCTTCAGGTTCTTAGCCATTGGATTTGTTACTTCCACTTGGTATGCTGAAGCATTTGGTTAAACTTGCATCCACATGATCAAAATTCATGGATCAAGGAAAGGAAGTTGGTCACCCAAAGGAAAAAGAAGTAAATAAAAATAGGCATAGATTTTTACATACAAAAATAGACATATATATTCACCCCTGAGGGTTATCTCCATTTCCATGATAATGAGTCATGGTAATGATGAGTAAGTTGATTCAAATTTATGCTTAACTTCCTAGCAATGATGATGTATGACTTACTCACCGCATATTACCTATTGAATCATGATAAGTTGTGACCTTCCTAAACAATTTCAACTTAATGTACGCAACCCCAGTTATTTCAATTATTTTTAGTTTTGCAATCTTAAGTACCTAGAATGCAGTTCCAGGTAGCTGTCTATATGAAAATTTCATGGATCTGCATTTTTTTTTTAGACAGGGGTCAATAATCAAGTAGGAGTGGCTAGAAGGTTATGAGAATATTTCATGAAACATGTTGTCTTTTCACAATATAATCCCTTTGTGGTAGCTATGGTGGCAATAATACTTAACAGAGCATTTTCTGAATTTCACTAAGAAAGATGCCTATTTTTTCAAAACATATGTTGAAGCATAAGCTTTTGGCACTTGTAAATTTGATTTAATTTTGACATTCACCCTAAGATCTCATTTTTCCACATTTGGCCAAATAATATTTTACAAACATTCATGGACATTACTAGACATTAGAGATTTGTTTTATTTATTTTTTTCTGAACATAATTTGCAAATATCTCGTTGTATGAAAGTATTTTATGTGGAAAAATCCATAATATTTAGAAAATATCTACTTAGCAATTTTAAGTTTATAAAAAATTGTAAATATTTTTACACTTCACAAATTTCTGGTTCTTAAGTGTTCCCTACTAAAATCATAATCCCCACATATATTTGGAAGCTGACATAGACCAGTGTTTAAAATTTTGTCACCTCCACAAAGCAAGATATTGAATATGGTACTCTTTGATCAATGTGTTGAATATTCTTACAATCATAAACACGGATTCAACATTTAGCCATGGCTTAGAGCTCTATATTCCATCTTTATTTTAATATTATTTTCTACTATTATCATTATCCTATTATCGTCAACTGCTTATGGTTTCGGTTTGTACCATTAGGCCTACATTAAACATAAATATTCATCTAAATAAATGCTTCAGTATAGGCGTATATGGAAAACCATCAAAATAAATGTTTCATTATAGTTGTAAAAGGAAAAGCATCTAAATAAATGTTGGGTTGTATCTTTTACATGTTTTGGTAACTTATGTTTTTTCGCTAGGCCAAACCATTAAATATATTTTATGTTAAATGTGCTTCTATAAGTTTTGTTCTTTGAACTATATATACCTTTTTTTTAACACAATTGATAACTAAATTATGCCTTTGTTGAGCATGATTTCCAATGTTTTTAGCTAAAATTGTCTTCTTCATTTCAACAATCATCTATAAAATGTTAGCTAAACTATATTCATTGGTCAAAATTACTTTTAAAAGAGGAGGGTATGTTTCATAGTTATATATTTTGATTGAATGATGGTAATGAAATTGTTTTTACATCTTTCCTTTTGTTAAACTACATTATTGACAAGAACATTTCATGTGGAGCCTTAATTGTGTAATGATATGTTTGTTTAATTTAAAAATTATAGTTGTCTCTGAAACTTTTGAAAGATAGAAAGAAGTGGTGTATGTACACCTCAACTTTAAGTGTATTGTACTGTAGCCCTCAAATTGGATCTCATTGACTAAGCTTCACCATTGTTGCTTAAGTGTCTTCTTATTATATGTTTATTTTACTAACAAATATTTATGTTATAACAAAGATTCTAACCTCTCATTTGCAATTCTATCAATCTGAATTAGGTTGTTGCTTGTCTATGTTGGAACTCATTACTAATATGTTTCTAGAATAAAATAGCCTAGCCCTAATTCTCTGGAAATTAGTTTAAGCCTTAAGGTTAAAGTGTTCCCACTTAGAGGCTGATAAAGTAGAAGAGAAACTAGTCAAGGAATTAATGATGTAGGGATTAGTTGTCATGAACCCTTTTAAAGAAGTTATAATGTCCAATATTGTCTAGAAAGTTGTGGTGTCTGGAAGTATTAGCTTTCCAAAAATTACTATTCTTTTATGTGGAAAAAGTTTCACTGGACAGAGTGATTATTTCATTGAAATATTTATATATTCAAAGGGCACACATGAGCATTTTTTTTTTGGGGGGGGGGGGGGGGGAGGGGGGGTTGTGGAAGGGGGAATTTTCATCAGTATTTGTATTCTCTTTAGAAAATAAAATTAAGGTTTGATTCTCCTTTTCGAGGTAATTTGTGGGCATTCTATTATCTACCTTTCATAAGTAAATATATTTTGTTCAGGGATGATTAACTATTGAATTTTGCTTTTCACATTTTTGTGGTATGTTGTTTCAATAAAAAGGTTGACTCATATGTTAATTTACTGTAAATTGAAATATGGTGGTTAATTTTTTTAATTTCTTATTGTTTTATCATATCATTTTTGAAAAAGAAAAATAAGTTGCTTTTTTTCTTGACAATTTTGTGTTTAGGCATTTTTCTAGCATTTATAATTGATTTTCTTCATGTTTCCTATGGGATATAATGGATACTTTCAAACTTTTCAATGGAGCTATACAACATATACAGAGAAAAGTTGTCTCAGTACTTGAAGCTCCCATTTTACCAAAGAAATTATTGCAGCGATATTTTAATTTTTGGTGCTTAAGAAGAGTCACTTTTGGATGTATGTATATTGAAAAGGCCCATGCTAGTGCCATGTACAAGATCTCATGTCAACTCCATATGTTCAATTTTTATACTAAATTTACCTGTCATGCAAGATTTTGAATCTTTATAGTTAATTTAAAATGCACAGTTTCTCCCTTTATATATCATTGGAGGTCTATACCAATTTTTGGGGGATTCAGAAAAGGCACATTCCAAAGGTATGTATATTTATGGAGCCCATGTGAGAACTATGGACTGGATTTTGTGTTGGCTCTAGCATGATCAGTCTCTTTGTTGAAGTTCCTACTCTACATGATTTTGATCTTTTATCATCATAGTAGTTATATTGCCTATTTTCATCATTTTTCTATAGTTGTAAACAATTTTCAATTTCTTAAGTGATTTCTTTCATATACAAACTTGTATTAGAAGAGCCACAAAACATGGGGACTCCATTTTTTACTTCGTTTAATCTCAAGTTTAAACAATCAACTTTGATGGTATTAATTAGGTTGTTGAGCATATTAACCATGTGAAAGTTGCTTCCTTGTTCTAGAATAGTTATGTTTTTCATCTATTGCAAGGTTGCTGGTGCTACCTAAGCCAATGAAACCCACGAGGCTTTACAAAGTTTTATAATTTATTTAAAATTTTAGAATTTAGAATTTATAAAGTTTTTAGGTCTAATTCTTTCAAGGGTGTTAGCTCAATGTAAGAGCACATACTTTACAAGTAGGTGGTTGGTGGTTCAATTCCATCATGCCCTAATATTCATAGGAAATGGTGACAATCACTATATGTCCATGATCAGGTGCTCATGTCCTAAGTGTCGTAAAATTCTCAAAATTTAAGGTGCTTAGAACTGGTTGAAAGTTGAATGACTGAAAAGTTCTCGTCTTCCCGATTCCGGCGCCGCAAACGGTTCGAAAAACGGTCGCCATATGAGGAAGTTATGGCAAAAAAAAGAATTTGTCCATAACATTAGAAATTTTAATTTTTCAAAAAAAAATTAAAAAGGAATATTCCGCAGGGCACGAAATTCGAGGCAACCACCAAACATTAAATGTAACTGCAGTTAAGTTGGCAGACTTTTGGCAGGAGCGCCAAATTTGGCGGACCCGCCATAATTGGCAGAGCTAACTGGAGTTAACTAAAGTTAGCTGGAGTTTTTCTAGGGGCAAACTGGAGAAACTTTAAATGGCCATAACTTTGGCTAGGAAAGTCAGTTTTGGACGATTTTGTTTTTTGATTTTGGGTATTTTCGACCTTCTGAAGCTATTAGTGCAAGTATTACAGCCATTTGAGGTCATTTTGCAGGGGCTTTGGAGCCGTGAAAGTTCTAGGAGCCACTAGGGCCCAGTTTTGTGAAGACTGTATAGGGTTGGAGGTATCCATTGGAGGTGATCCAATAGTCAATCCTGAAAGATTCAAGTTTTTTGAATCCATTTTTACCATCTATTTCTCCTGTAGATGCTTCTATTCAGCTGTATTTTCAATTTGAGCATTTAATAAAAACAAGGACAAGCCCGGTTGGGAGCCTTGGACCCAGCAAACGTATCCCTGTAGGGGGTGAACTGCTTTATCAACTTCTTTTGCATTTGTGGTTGATTTATTTTGCAGAACAAATTCGTTTTAATGTGTTAAACAGTAAAAGGAAATAACTATGCTATGCTTAAATGGGTCATAAATAGCTGAAAATTTGATGTGTTTTCTTTCTGCAAGACATGGAAATCTTTTAAACATGTTTAATTCTGAATTGAATACCTTGCAAACAAATTTCAAGTAGTTTCAAATTCAGATCAAGTTGGTATCAGAGCTCAGGGTTTTGTGCAAACATCTTCTAACTGTCTTGCAAAGTATTGATGCTTACCAGGTTGAAACTTAAAAGAGGGGAAGGACAGTTGACTAGAGAATGAGAGAATCCTCAGTCAAGGAAGGCCAGAGAGCCATCACCTCCACCTTCAATTTCACCTCAAGAGTCTCAGCAGAAGCTTCAAGGATGTCTGAACATGAAGGAGAAATTCCTATAGAGACAGATCCAAGAGAAGAAGAAAGATTCTTCAGAAAGGCTTTCTTGGACCTCACTAAAATGGTGAGGATATTGTACCAAGAAAGAAATGAAAATTTGGCTGGAGAAGGGTCCAAACATCCACATGAAGGAGAGGGCTCTTCCGGAGGTAAGAAGGATGATGATCATTCCAAGAAAGGACATGGAGGAAATGGTGATCCACCACCCCCATCTTCACCTTCTTCCTCTTCATCTTCGTCTTCTTCTGTTCATAAGCATAGATCCTCTGGAAAAAGTCCCTTTTTGAAGCTTGATGTAAAATTCGAATTACCTATGTTTAATGGTGAAGTGAATGCAGAAAATCTTGACAACTGGATTATGGAGTTGGAAGTTTACTTGAGGATCCAGAATATGCATGACGATGCCACAAAGATTCAGTTGGCTTCTTTGAGAATGGATGGAGCAACATTGGTCTGGTGGGAGGCCAAGACTAAAGAGGAGATCAAGAAATTTGGTAAGGTTATCTTAACATGGCCTGAATTTTTGTTAGCCATTAAAAAACAGTTTTATCCTCTTGCTCACATGCAGAAGGCCATTATGAATTGGAAAAATTTCAGACAACTTAAGGGTCAGAGTGTCCAAGACTACACCCAAGAATTCAGGAGAAGAGCTCTCTTGTTAGGGGTAGATTTACAGACCCAAGAAACCTTGCTGAAATAAATCGGTGGCTTACATAGCTACCTTAGACAAACCATCTTGATGTTTAACCCTACTAGCCTGGACGAGGTTTGTGTCCAAGCTACCCATTTAGAGGCAAGGGGAAAAAACACATTTGAAGAGGGTAGAAACAAGCCCCCCAAGGGGAAAAGCAAAGAGAAAACCTCCAAGGGAAAGGGCAAAAAGAATGCATCTGTCAAACAGGAGAGTGAGAAAGTGATCTGTAAACACTGTTCTAAACCAGGCCATGAGGAGAAAAACTATTGGAAATTATATCCTGAAAAAAGACCTCAATTTAACAAATCCAAAGGGAAACAGAAAACTGTTGCTACTACATCTACACCACAAGATTTAGGGGAAGATTCAGGTGATGAAACCAAAATTACAACCATGGGTTTGAAAAACTTGAAGGAAAAAGAAATTGAAACTCAAGCCAGCACTAGTACCTCAAACTGCCATGTACAAGCTCCTAATGAGGAAGAAAGAATTGAACTGTTTCATGTGAGGGTGATTTCAAAACATACTAAAATTGACACACTTTTTGATAGTGGGTCACAAGCAAACCTTATATCAGAGAAATTGGTCAAGCAGCTTAAACTTGAGACCGTTCCACATCCGAAACCATATCCACTTGGATGGATTTGCAAGGATGCAAATTTACAAGTTTCAAGAAAGTGCACATTGCGCTTTGCAATTACTGCACATTTTATTGACACAATTGAACTTGATGTGGTACCTTTTGATATAGCAGGAATTGTTTTGGGAAGTCCTTACTTGTTTGAGAGGAAAGCTATCTTTCATCGCCATGAAAACAAATATCATTTGTTCAAAGATGGCAAGGAGTTCATTGTTAGAGCTCATCGCAAGAAGACAAATATAGCGATGGTGAATGCAGGACAGGTAAAAAGGCTGGTCAATTCAAGTAAGAATTTTTTTCTTCTTATGATTAAGCCCAAGGTTGATGTGAATCATGAGTCATTTGACAATTGTGATCCAAAACTTAAATCAGATCTGTATGATGTAGTTGATGCATATCATGAGATGTTTCAGGAGCCAACAGGTTTGCCTCCTAAGAGGGAGATTCAACATGAAATCCATTTGCATCCAGATTGTCCTCTTCCAAACATAGGCATGTACCGCATGTCTATTATGGAGAATGCTAAAATAAAGAAGCAAATCAAGGACTTGTTGGACAAGGGTTTCATAAGGCCAAGTACTTCGCCATGTGGGTCATTGATTGTATTGATTCCAAAGAAAGATGGCACTTGGCGTATGTGTGTTGATTTCAGGGCCTTGAACAAGATAACGGTAAAGAATCGTTACCCACTCCCAAGGATAGATGATTTGCTAGACCAGCTGAAAGATTCTCAATATTTCACTAAGCTAAACTTGCACAGTGGATATCATCAAGTAAGAATTGAAGAAAGTGACATTTGGAAGACAGCCTTTAAAACCAAACAAGGACTCTTTGAGTGGCTTGTGATGCCATTTGGTTTGTGCAATGCACCTGCAACTTTCATGCGGGTAATGGATGATGTCTTGCATCCTTTTCTTGATTATTTCGTTATTGTCTACTTAGATGACATCTTAATTTTCAGCAAGTCTAGAGAAGATCATGTCATGCATGTTAGAAAAGTACTTGATGTTTTGAAGAAGAATCAGTTATTTCTTAAAATGTCAAAGTGTGAATTTGGAAAGACTTCTTTGGTTTATTTGGGACACATAGTAGGAGGAGGTGCTTTGAGAATTGATCCTGCTAAGATTGAGGCTATTGTGAAGTGGCCTACTCCCAAATCCATAACAGAGGTAAGAATTTTTTTGGGTGCAGCTCAATATTGGAGGAAGTTTATCTCTAACTTCTCTTCTATAGTAGCTCCTATGCATGCAGTGAAAAGTGTGAAGCATGCTTTCCAATGGGGAGGCAAGCAGCAAAAATCTTTCGAATCTTTGAAAGAGAAGATTAGTTCAGCTCCAGTCCTTGCATTTCCGGATTTGAGACAGCCATTTGCTTTTCATTCTGAAACTTTTAATGGTGTTGTTGTAAATTATCCTACATATGATAAGGAGTTGTATGCGTTGGTACAAAGCGTCAAAAAGTGGAAACACTACTTGATGGGCAAAGAAACTGTTATACATACCGACCATCAGCCCTTACAGTACTTGCAATCACAAAGCAAGTTACAACAATCACGACACTTCAGATGGATGGGCTTCTTGCAACAGTTCCATTTGGTAATAAGGCATAAGAAAGGTACATTGAATAAGGTTGTTGATATGCTTTCAAGGCCTATTATTGGTGTTGTTACTTTACTTGAGAATGATTCCATTGTACATGATAGTTACATAGAACAATATGCATCTGATGATGACTTTAAAGATGTGTATGCTAACTTGAGTAAAGGAAATCATGTAGAGGAAAATGACTATCACATGCATAACAATTTGCTGTTTCATTTGGGAAAGTTGTGTATACCACAGGGGGAGAGGATAAATGTCATAAGAGAAGCTCACTCTTCTCTTATTGCTGGCCATTTTGGTGTGAGCAAAATAGTTGCACATCTACAGAGGTATTGCTATTGGCCTCACATGGTAGATTCTGTTTCAAGGCTCATAAGAAGTTGTTCATTATGTGCTACAAGCAAGCCTAGCAACAGGAAGCTTGGTTTGTATACTCCTTTGCTGGTACCTTCTAGACTATGGGAGAGCATCTCTATGGATTTTGTAGGAGGTTTGCCAAAATTTTGAAAGCAGCATGATTATTTATATGTAGTAGTTGATCATTTCAGCAAAATGTGTATACTTATGCCTTGTAAGAAAACTATAACTGCTGAACAAACTGTTGAATTATTTTTTCATCATGTATGGATTCACTTTGGTTTGCCTACTTCCATTATTAGTGACAGGGATTCCAGATTTGTGGGGAATTTTTGGTCCAACCTATGGGAGATGATGGACACAAAGTTGAAGAAAAGTACTGCTTTCCATCCGCAAATAGATGGACAAACCGAAGTTGTGAACAGAACCATTGTGCAGCTCTTGAGAGGTTATTGCAGCAAGCATCCCAAGCTTTGGGATGAACATTTGCACTACATACAGCATGCTTACAATCGTGCCAAGCACTCTTCCACAAACACCTCACCGTTTGAAGCTTGTTTTGGTTACTTGCCAGAATCACCTCTTGATTTCATTCATGAGAATGATGTTGCCATTGAGGGACATAGTGACATTAACAAAGCTCGTTCATTCATTGAAAGAATTCAGCAAATACATCAGCAAATTCAAGAACAACTTGAGAAGAGTCAAGGCAAGTACAAGGAAAGACACGACAAGCATAGAGTCGATCACAAGTTTCAAGAAGGAGATGAGGTATGGATGTACATTAATAAGGAAAGGATGCAAGGAGAAGGTAAAAAGTTGAAGTCTATTCGTTATGGTCTATTCAAAATCCTCAAGAAGGTTGGAAATAATTCTTTTCATTTAGATTTGCCTTCCTACATGCAAATGTATTATGTTGTCAATGTGGAGAACTTACGTTTGTATGAACCTCCTTTGATTGCTGATCATGAAAATGTTGTTCAGCTGCCATCTATAGAAGATTTCTCGCCAGAATTCTTAGATGAGCTGAAAGAAGATACAATCCTGGATAGAAGGACACACACTTCAAGGAGAGGCAGTGTAGATTATGTTCGGGTTGGTTTCAAAGGTAGCAAACCGAACAAAGCAAAGTGGATGGAGGTGGACAGAGTGAGGGAGCTATACTCTCACCTCTTTAACAGGTAGTTGAAGGCTTTGGGGTCCAAAAGCTTCCCAATGGGGAGGCGTGATCAGGTGTTCATGTCCTAAGTGTCGTAAAATGCTGAAAATTTAAAGTGCTTATAACTGGTTCAATGTTGAATTATTAGAAAGTGCTCGTCTTCCCAATTCCGGTGCCGCAAACGGTTTGAAAAACGGTCGCCGTATGAGGAAGTTATGGCAAAAAGAAGAATTTGTCCATAACAATAGAAATTTTAATTTTTCAAAAAAACATTAAAAAATGAATATTCCACCGGGCACGAAATCCAAGGAAACCACCAAACATTAAATGTAACTGCAGTTAAGTTGGCGGAATTTTGGCAGGAGTGCCAAATTTGGCGGACCCGCCATAATTGGCGGAGCTAACTGGAGTTAACTAAAGTTAGCTGGAGTTTTTCTAGGGGCAAACTGGAGAACTTTAAATGGCCATAACTTTGGCTAGGAAAGTCGGTTTTGGACGATTTTTTTTTTTGATTTTGGGTTTTTTCGACCTTCTAAAGCCATTGGTGCAGGTCTTACAGCCATCTGAGGTCATTTTGCAGGGGTTTTGGAGCCGTGAAAGTTCTAGGAGCCATTAGGGCCCAGTTTTGTGAAGAATGTATAGGGTTGCAGGTATCCATTGGAGGTGATCCAATAGTCAATCCTGAAGGATTCAAGTGTTCTGAATCCATTTTTTCCATCTATTTCTCCTGTAGATGCTTCTATTCAGCTGTATTTTCAATTTGAGCATTTAATAAAAACAAGGACAAGCCCGGTTGGGAGCTTTGAACCCAGCAGACATAGCCCTGGAGGGGGTGAACTACTTTATCAACTTATTTTGCATTTCTAGTTGATTTATTTTGCAGAACAAATTCGTTTTAATGTGTTAAACAGTAAAAGGAAATAACTCTGCTATGCTTAAATGGGTCATAAACAACTGAAAATTTCATGTGTTTTCTTTTTGCAAGACATGGAAATCTTTTGAACATGTTTAATTTTGAATTGAATACCTTGCAAACAAATTTCAAGTAGTTTCAAATTCAGATTAGTCCCTATATGTGTCAATACTGATGGTTTTTAAAGGGCCATCATCAAAAGTCATTTTTTATATATGAAATGGTGACAGTTAATGAATGTCACCATATATATGCATCAATAGTGAGGGTCATGAAAGGTCCATCACCATAAATCATTATTGTTCATATGAAATGGTGACGGTCACTATCCATCATTATAATCATTATTTGTGATGGACCTTAAATGTCACCACAACACCTATACTTTTGGTGACGTGGCCTTTGGTGACGTTCATTTTTTAGTGATGGAAGTTATTTTGACCATCACCAATGAGATTATGGTGACATTTTTCAACCCTCACCAAAATATGAAAAGGTGGTGGTTAACAAATGTCACCATATATATATATATATATATATATATATATATATATATATATATATATATATATATATATATATAATGAGGGTCTTAAAAGGTTTGTCACCATAAATCATTGTTGTTCATATGAAATTGTGTCCGTCACTATCCGTCATTATAATCATTATTCATGACAGACCTTGAATGTCATCACATCACCTGTATTTTTGGTGACGCCACTTTTGGTGACATAAGCAATTTTGACTGTCACCAATGAGCTTATGCTAACAATTTTCGAACCTCAACAATCACCCTTTTTGTTTTAGTGATTTTACTATTACTTCTAAATCATACACCATGATTTCAGTTATGGTTTTTATGTCAACATAGGACCGTTGAGTATAATGGTGGGATGAGGTTTCATGATATGATGACATGACGATAATGATGCACATGTGGTTCTTATTTATTTAGTCGTTATGATAATTATTTTATATGCTCATGATAGATATGATATGCAGAGGTATTATTATGTTATGATATGAGGATATATTAACATTTGGTTATTTTATTATGTGATGCCATGATATGTATTTGATGTTGATATGTTGATGTTATAACTTATGAGGGTATTCTATAATGTGAAGCATGTAGTAATGACATGCAAATTTTATGACATGCAAGAGTATGCAATCATTTTCTATTTAGAATGTTGTGATTAAAAATGATGTTATGTTATCATGATTACATGCAAGAGTTGGCATGTGGATTATTTTCTATTATTTTATAATTATATTTAATGCATTGGATGCATGTTGAGATAACCATAAATGAGATTAGAGGGTCGGCATATTTGATGATCTTGCAGGATCCCATATTTGTGAGAAAGAATATGTAACACCATATGGGTTGAGGAAAGAGTCAATCAACATTACATATGCTAGTGGTTCATTTTTCTTGTATAGCGCTTGATGGATAGCTCTTGAAGTGCCATGGGACCATCTTGAGGAGGCCAAGTGCTTGATATTAGATTGGTATGTCGAATTCTAGTGGGTTTGTAAGGAATTTGATATCTGGGGTTGTGCACCTTAGTGAGTGTGGAGGGAGTGGGCTAGCCTTGCAAGATTCTCAGAGTCATTGAGTATTGGCCTTGGTTGTCTGCATTGGGGCATATGATGTCTAAGCCTTGGCATGATCCTTGGAGCTAGACTTGGGGTATGGTATATATTGCTGAGACTTTATTCCTGGTTCCGAAAGTTGGGAAAAATGATAGAGATTCTTTGGGATTTCCTAGGTGATGTGTAAACTTTCGATGCCTGCTAGTTATACTAGGTCAAAAAAAAGGTGTAGGGAAAATATGAAGCAATAAATAACTAAATAAAACAATTTAAAGAGTTAAATGCTTCAACATAACTTTGGGACAAAGTTCCTTAAAGAGGGGGAGTAGGTAATGCCCCGTAATAATAATAATAATATACAAGTGAATAAATAATAATAACAATAATAATAATAATAAATAATAATAAAGGAAATATAATAATAGTAAATAAAAAATAAATAATGAAGAGAATATAATAATAGTAAATAATAAACTAGAGTTCTATATATATATATATATATATATATATATATAAATAAAGTAGAGTTTAAAAAATGAATAAAATAAGAAAGACTTAAATTAAGAGACACTAAATTAAGTAAAACTTAAAATAAGAAATAAAAGTTGCTATTTTGACGCATGGAATGTATGCATGCGGATCCCTTTCCGTTTTTGGAATTGTTTGGTCTATTTAATGGACGATGAGGAGGATGAGATTATTCATTCATTCTTTGAGGGAAAAGTGTTGTGAGACAAAGGATTCCTTCGTAGTACTATGTTGATTGAGGGCTTGGGGGTGGCCAATTGTAGAAATATTATGTGTAGCTGAGCATACGGTTGGGTGGAGAGTTGTCCAAAAAATGTTTGTGGTTTTTAGCTGGATTCAAATAACATTCAACTTCGAAATCACAAGGAATATCATCGATTAATGTAAGTCATCTTTGCTTGTGTTTTTAAAAAATTCATGATAATTAGTTGAATAGTTTGTATGTTTATTATTAAGAATATAATTGATATAGTTTGTTGTATATTATAATTGTGGGTTGTTACAAAGCTTTCTTTGGTTATTGTTGTTACATAGGAAATCTGTCATTTTTCTTCGGTAGTCATCTCTATATAAGATAACAACCTCCCCACCCTTGTCGGCCTAGAGAATAAAAGTATCATGGTTACTGTTCAAAGTCTTAAGGGCTTCAAATCCTGATTTGCTTGTATTACTCCTAGGGGGTTTAGCCTTTTTAAGAGCAACTACACAATATGTCCTAATGAAATTTATAATATGATTCAATAAGCCCTTAATACCAAATCCAATGCTGAAAATAATGTTCTCTGCCAAGATATTTCTTGGGCACTAATCCATGAACTGAGAGTCGATATTTGTTCTCTACTAATTTGGATTCTAGAAATATCTCGAGAAGGAGCTGACCTGTTGGATGAAAAAAGAATGCCAATAGAAATTATTTCTAAATTTCTCAAATTGCCTAAGCTTAGTTGACTCCTCCAATGGTAGGGATTTTAATGCAGAGCAAGCATCTACTTTAACCCATAGAGAAAGGGATACAGTGATGGAGATATCCAAATGAAGAGTGAATAACTCACTTGATAATCAATCTAATTCCTTTCTTATCTTTCCAATCTCATAACATAACAAAGAGAAACTAGGTTTTAAAAATATATACCTATTACAAAAATTATTAAGCCTATGAATAATATGAGAAAAAACAAGTACCACCAATGTATCCCTACAGCACTTTAAAATTTTCATATCAAGTATCTTCTTTGAAACTTTTAACCACGTTCGTTCAAACATATGAACCTTTTCATCAACTTCCCTTTCATGTAGGCATAAAATATGTGAATGCAAGCTTCTATTACTCATGATTTATACAAAAAATCTTCCAGATAAATCTCATAAGGATTTTTATGTCCACACATTTCAAACCACTTTATGTGGTTCATCATCAAAACAAGAATGGATTGTCTTATCCAAGTGAACAAACAAATACAATAAAGATGCAATAGTTAAAGCTTAACAAAAAAATAGTATATTCCAATAATAAGTTAAAAATATAAAATCAAAGATAAAAATCTTAAGGAAAAAAAGAGATAATATTTACTAATTGAAACTTGAAAAAAACACAAAAAAATATAATAAATATCCAAAAAGAAAAGTATTAAAAATGAAAAGTTATATAAAAATTGAAAATAAGAAAAAAGAGAAAGATGAAAAGAAATAAATAAGAATTCAAAGGAAATAAAAGTTTAACTACCAATATCTTAATACCTAACTAATAATAATATTAATATATTTGAATGATACATTAAAAATATAAAATTATAAAAATAAGAATTCAAAGAAAATAGAAAGTTCAATTACCAATATCTTAAGACCGAACTAATAATAATATTAATATATTTGAATGATACATTAAAAATATAAAATTATAAATATAGAAAAATTAAGAAAAACACTAAAAATTTTACTGAACAAAATGTTAACAAAACATAAAAGAAAATAAAATATCTAATAACAATTAAAAAAATATAAAATATATGGACAATAGTACATATAAAAACAAATTTACAAACTAAAAAATGTAATTATAAATAGAAAGAAATTAAAAGAAAAACAAAATAAAAATGAAAATCAAGATAACTTAATTATAATAATATATAAAAGTAAATAATTATGAAAGGAAAGGAATAAATTAAAATTATTACTACATAATATGACATTCTTTATTGTTTTTTTGGGACAATAACGGTTATATTGAAATGGGCGGTAAACCAGCTACCGCGTGCTTTACAATTCTGAAGAGTCCATTACAGAGAACAGGGGAATATAAGAAATTGCAGATCGAATCCGATAGAGATGCTGGTCAAATCGAGATTCTGAACTGAAGAAATAAGCTACTTCGGCATATTGATGGTTGTAGATGAGACGGCGCCTCATGCAAAGTCCTCAAGCGGATCATGAGCTAACTATAAATCAAACTTCGCTTCAGATGGGCTGCCTGCGAATCTGTGAAGTGCCATTCCAGCAGACATCCTTGGCACAGAACTGAATGACCGCAGAATGAAGGGAAGGCTTCAACAACTGGAATTGCCAACGCAGAGTTTGGGAGAAGTCACCAATGCTGTTTCCCAGGGAAGACCGACTCTGAGATTTCTGTTCCAAACCGTCAGAAGAGAGAGACATAGGTAAAGCGAGACTGAGCTTGGATACGCCCTTTAGGAATCGTTAAATTCGCTAGGGAAACAGAGACAAATCAGTTAACAGAAAACAAGCTCGGGATCTGGATTCAGTTTTGGATTGTCGGATTACAAAATTGATTGAACGGAGAGCCCCTATTTCAAATAGGAAGGGAGGATCGAGCTGGAAATTTAAGGGATTGAGCAAGATGATTCAGATGAGTTTATTACCAGGGATCTTTGAGAGCAGAGGACACCAAGGTTGGCCTCATTATCGGCTAGGGAGTTGAGGTTCCTTAAGATATGATAGAAGGAAATTTTGTTAAATTTGGGGAGCAGAAGTCTGATTTTCCTAATGATGGGAGCTAGCTGAACCTGGTGAGAGTTCTTAGGACAAAGCATGGCCTGGATGATGAGTCTTGAGTCTCCGAAGACTGAGAGAGAAAGGATATTTCTTTTGATCGCCTGTGTTAGCCCTTGCCACAATGCCAGAGCCTCCGCTCTGTTGTTAGTTTCAATTCCTAGACCCCAATGGAATCTCAGTTTCGGGAAGCCTCCAGGGCTCAATAGAACTCCCCCACTGCCAGCAACCCCAGGGTTTCCTTTAGAAGCCCCATCGAAGAATAAAGAGTGATCTTCCAAGGCCGATCTCCACTTGATAAACTCTTGTTCTTCCAGCCTAATCTCCCAAGTGGAATGAGCGGGGATAGAATGAGGGGGCCTTTCCTTCAGCTTTGGAACTAATTCTTTGAACCAATTCTCTTCTTCTATGAGCAGTCTTGTTTCGTTCCTTGATGAAGTGTTGGCTTCCAGAGCCTCTCCCAACAAAGCTTTTATTTTAGAGATAACTCTTATTGTAGTGCAACTTTCTTCTCGGAAAATTCTGTTGTTTCTTTCCAACCATAATTTCCAGCAAACAAACTTGGGGATCCACATCCAGCTGGTTTTGAGAAGACTTTTATTTTTAAGACAGAAGGGAGATAAGTTTGCCCAAGTTCTGAACAAGGCAGGAATGTTGTCTGGGAGAGCAAGGATAGTGGGCTCTAACAGAAGCACCCCCCTCCAGACTTCTTGAGCAAAGGGGCATAGCAGCAACAGGTGATTGGTAGTTTCTTCATCAGACCTACAGAGGGGACATCTGGAAGGTCCTTCCATCCCTCTTCTTCTCAAATTATCTCTGCTGAGGATGCTTTGATGTGCCACAGTCCAACAGAACAAGTCTATTTTTGGAAGAGCTGGAAAGTCCCATATAAATTTCCATTGGGCTGGATTTGGAGGAACATGAGGAGCAGCCATAATTCTTTTATAACCTTCAGCAACAGTATATTGGCCAGATATGGACCCCCAACCTCTTTTGTCTTTAGCAGTCGCTTTTGAAGGAGATTTTCCTTAGAGCATATCTAGAAGTAAAGAGGCTTCCCCTTCCAGCATTATGGGGACCTCCCCCAAATTCCACCCATCCCAGGTTCTGTCAGGAGCTTCTTTCCAGTTCGAAATGTCCCACAATGTGTGCAGATTACGAGACTGAAGCCAATCTTTGATGTTTGCAAGACCATTCACATGCTTCATTGGTTGGTCTCCCAAGATCGAATCATCCCAGATATTGATTTTCCTTCCATTGCCAAGGATCCAATATAGGTATTGGTTGAATTGCTCCCTTGCAGCATTGCAAAGATTGAATATTGGTGAACCTTTTAGAGTTCTTGGGGGCTTATCCAGGCATCTCAATCGCTGCCCATGGAAGTATTTCTTCCAAATGACTCTTTTACTCCAGCTAGTATTTCCAGAGACTAAATTCCATAGGATCTTGGATCCCAAAGCAAGATTTTGAGCAGCCAAATTGCGCATCTGGAGGCCTCCTTCCTGAAATGGACTCTTGAGGATTTCCCAGCTCACTAAATGGATTCTTCTATCATTGTTATTCCCACCTTCCCACAGAAATCTTCTCAACAGGCTATCTAACTTACTAAGAAAGGTTTTTGGGGCAAGGAGGATTGAGTTTTGGAAAAGAGGCATGCTTATTAGGACCGATTTCATGAGGATGACTTTCCCTGCATTGTTCAACCATGAGGCACCCCAGGCTTGGATTCTATTCTTTATTTTGTCAAGCAGCGGCAGCCAGTGAGCAACTTTAGGCTTAGTTTTGAAGATTGGTATCCCGAGATATTTAAATGACTCCCAATTTCGGATTCCTTCCATTTCTAAAAGTCTTGCTATGTCAGACAGTTCTTTAGTCGAGCAATTCCAGCCATAGATAGAGCATTTTCTATAATTGATTTTGCTGCCCGAGATCAGCCTGTAAATGTCCAGTTCCCTCTTGAAATGTCTGGCAGAAATCAAGCTGGCTCCTCCAAGCAGCAGAGTGTCGTCAGCAAATTGGGCATGATTAATGTCTTTCACCTTGTGAGTAGTTCTGAGGCCAGGCAGTGTTTGAATTTGTTGATTATGATCTAGTTGGAAACTTAACATCGAGGCTTGGATAGCATATAGGAGCGGAGACAATGGGCATCCCTGTCTCAGGCCCCTAGAAGCTTGGAAGAAATCAGTAGAACGGCCATTAACCAAGGGCACAATCCAAGGCGAGGCAATACAGGCTTTCACCCAGTTGATGAATTTTGTTGAAAAGCCTAGCTTCTTCATCACAGCAAACAGAAATTCACGTCTCACCCTGTGAAATGCGTTAGCCAAGTCGAGCTTAATCACCATGCCTTTCTCCTTTCTTTGGCAACTAGAGTGGACTGCTTCTTGGACCAGCACAATATTATCCAAAATCTTTCTGCCTTTTATGAAACCGCCTTGATTTTCAGGGATGATGTCTGGCAAGATGTTTTTCAGCCTGTTGGCTATTATTTTGGAGACCAACTTATGGCTGGAATTGCACAATGATATTGGCCTAAATCTACTAAAGTCAGATGCGCCTTTCTCTTTTGGGATCAGAGCTAGGAAGGCTGAGTTGATGCCACCACCTATCTTTACACAATTCTGGGATTTTCTGACCATCCTCAGTAGATCTTTTTTTATTATTGACCAGCAAGTCAAAAAGAACCTGACAGAGAACCCATCTGGCCCTGGGGCTTTATCAGGCTCCATGTTGTTCAGTGCCTCCTCAAGCTCTTCCATACTAATCGGAGCTGTCAGCATATCGTTATCCGATTCCTTGACACAATTGGGAATTAAATTGATCGGATAAGAGTGGGGATCAATATCTGGTTCTTCAGGAGCCGAATACAGGTCTTGGAAGAAGGAGTATGCAGCTCTCTTGATGCCTTCGAAATCCTTGATCACAGTATTTTGGTGCTGAATCTCTGAGACTGATTTGAAGTTCTTTCGGGCTTCCGCTTGCTTATGAAAAAAGCTGGTGTTCTTATCGCCGGATTTCAGCCAGAGCATCCTAGACTTCTGCCGCCAAAACTCTTCCTCCTCCCTGCTTGATCTATGAACCTCTTTTTGGAGCTCGACTTCTTTTAGTAGCATACTTTGAGAAACAGGATTTTGCTCCATTTCTAGTTGATGGGCAGCAAGCCTATTTGTATTTTCTTTTCTTTTGGATGTGGGGGATTGCAGTCTTTTAGCCCAGTCTTTTAGATTTCTTTTTAGAATCCTGATTTTCTCTTCCCACACAAAGAAAGGAGAACCTTGGACGGGCTTGTTCCAAGAGTCGGAGACCACATCTTGAAAGCCTTCTTGCTGGATCCACAAAGGGCTGAACCGAAAAGGGATGGGGCCAAGATTGCAGTCAAGGGAAAGCTCGAGAAGAATTGGAAACAAGATGAATAAATATAAATATAAGAATTTAGATTTATTGTAATTATATTAATAATTTATTATTATAAGTTTTTTATTTAAAATAAATAAAATAATAATATAATTTTAAATAAAATATATTTTTAATATTAAAAAATATTTATTATTATGAAAATATTTTAAATAATAATATTATTGAGAAACATGTGAAGTGGTTGGTAAGAGGTTAACTCACTCACATACTCATTTGAAGCTAATACAACAATATTTATCAACATATTTATCATTAATCATATTATTAGTGGGGATTTGAATTAGGTTGGGAAAGATAAGAGTCACAAACACCCTATATAATCGAACCAACCATAATATATAATTAGTTATTTTAATATATTTATAAATTTTGAATATGTTGTATAGTGACAATGTTGAATTTGAAAATTTATATTTATTTTTAAATGTTTTTATACTTTTTAATAAAATAATATGCTCAAAGAAAAATATATTATAAGAAATTTAAATGAAATAACATATATTTTAAGATTGTATTTTTTATGCTTGGTAGGACTATATATTTATTATGTCTAACTTCTTACTTTCATCGAGAATAACACAAGATTTGAACCAAAGACTTCATTTCCAAAGCCATTACCAATTAAACTACCCCAAGCAAACTTAAAATTGTATTTATTATTAAACCAACTTTATTCTTTTTTTACCCTTAAAAATAATCATAAACTAATTTTATATTTTTTCCATGAAAAACAAAATCTTTGAATACACCCTATTATATATCTATATATATATATATATATATATATATATATATATATATATATATATATATATATATATATATATATATATATATATATATATATCTATATATATATAATCACTCATAAATATTCCATTTACGATACCGGGAATCATGAATATTCCATTTACAATACCGAGACACGAGTTAAACTTTAAGTTTCCACATAAGATTGAGTGGCAATTTCCTACTCACCTTTAAATTTTCTAATAAATATTCCTATTACATTCTTACATCAATGGTTGGATTAATAACGTGCAATAACACTATCATGGTCAGAAATGACTATAGAGTCTCCTAATCCACCATTTTCCATATCTTCCTCTAGTTGTAAGTATATCTAATTAAGCTTAGATCATTCTTAAATTCCTTTTTAAAATTAATACGACAACTATACCAATATATAAAAATATATATATATAATAAAGGTAGTTGCCACATTAATAAGTCAAACAACCTGTATAACAAGACAATTGTGGTTATACTAAAACATTGTTTTTACCCCCCTTCTCCATTTAACTTTATAACATGGATTCAATTAAAAGACATTGCTTATATCTCTCTGGGCATCCCGATTTTTGCATGTCTAATATATCCACAACCACGAGCTTATACATTATCAAATATTGAAGCCAAGCCTCGATGGCTACCAAAAAACCTTGTTAACGTCTTATTGATATCTACACACACGACATATTAAACGCCACATTTAACTCTTTAAATATTATATGTTGTGACGCTAGTTTATGAATTAATGTTACATATACAACTGGCCTTACTCGAGGTGGCATATTGGAACTTATAACGTGGACTCTCTCGTTCATGTGGATCAATTTTGTTAGGCCACAAGGAAAGTTCCACCTACCTTCACGTAGCCCAATTTGGAAAGATGTGAAACTTAATGAACGGCCAAGATCAACCTTGGTTTTATAGACAATGTACATTTCCAGGGTTTGGTTTTACTCGTAATGACCTTATTCTTCGCATGTTCACTTGGTGATTGTTTCGTTTGAGTTTTCAGACAGAGCCCACTCTGCGTTGAGACTAATCCTTATTTTGTTTCCACCATTATTGTTTACAGTTAGTTGAAACTCATTGCTTTTAGAGGTTTCCATTCATTTTTCCCTAATGAAAACTCTGTGTGGCTTAGTGTATTCGAATTGGTTAGTGGCACAACCTTATGAGGCATTTAGGGTTTACTTTTATATCTTTCTTCAACTCTGTCGCATTATTAATTTAATCTTATGCTTCACATTTCTTAATTATGATCGCTTTTAATTCGTTAACATTCAACGGTTTAACCCTTTTTTCCTTTCTACGCATTTTTGACATAGAGGTATAAAAAATCTCCTGGCTTTTTCTTCACAATGTTTCATTCCTTAGAAGGGTTTTTACTCTCAATAGGATACGAGGGTTTTTACTCTCAATAGGATAGGATGCCATTTCTCATAAGGGTGTTTTTTCGGAAGGTAAAATAAAATAAAATGTTAATTTTAGGGAAAAACTCTTCATACTTTTTTTGTATTCATGTTGTAGCGGTTATAAGCACCCTCCAAAATTTTGTCTTAGCTTCATTTTGGAGCCTCCCTACCAACCATTCTTAGCAGCATGTCTTGCATTGACAAGTACTTATGCTTTAGTTGATTTTTAGCAACTTATCAACTTGTGTTTGCTAGCTTGTTTTCCTTCCACCCACAACTCACATTCTGGAACTTGGTCATTTTCTAGTTGTTATTCTCACTTGCAAAATTGAGCTAATCTGGATGGGAACCAACCTTCCTCTCCATAATTGTGAAAACCATCTAGGCAGCCTGCTTCTCTCTAGAAATGGGTAGAACAGCGAGGCAACCTTCCCTCTGGAAATTGTGCAAAGCAGCCCATCGCTGGGTTTGCTCTGAAAAATTGCGCAGATCTAGCTAACAACCAAGGCTTCACTCTAGAAATTGTGCAGAGCCTGAGGAATAGCCAGACCATCTTAGCCCAAAGACTATGTAAAAGTCACTCCAAGGCTTGCAGTCCATTTCGTGTGCTCCCAAATTGACCGGTTCCCTCCATGACTCTCCAATGTTGATTTGCATGCATGGGCTACTTCTCTCAAAAAGGAAAAAAGTAAAAATAATCCATAGATTTTGGGGATCAATTTTTAGGAGCGAAAGGTTACATGCAAAAGTCATTTTAGAAGCCTCCCGCTAAGTGTCGCTTTTTTCTTAGATTTGTGACATGCACATCATAATCCTCTATCTTATCAAAATTATTTATTCAATGCTTTAGAGCTCATTCTTCAAATTGATCTTGGAGCTCTGGCATCCCACATCGCATCTAGGAGCATTTGGCACACTCAGCTCAGCGTTTTCCAGGTAAGTCTGCTTTTCACATCTTTTGATACTTTTCTGTTGCTTTTTGTATTTCAGTTTGTGTGAGAGTTGTTTTTTTTTGTTTCATTGAATGATTTTTTTTGTTTAATGCATGTTATCTTTTTGAAGCATTGTTTCAAGTTTTTTGTTGCATCTCACTGCTATCACATGCATGACACTGTTTCTGCACTTACGGTCGTCGTTGCGGCAACTCGCTTCACACACATGCTTTTTTTCCCATTTTCTGAATCCTGCACTCACTATTTGCATGCATTATCATTCACTCTTGTCTACACTCAACTTCACCATGCATTCAGCATTTTTATGTTTTCAGTCACCTGTTGGCGGGTCTGGGCTGCTTTTGGCCCAGACCTTGCCTTTTCCGGCTTGCACTGCGAATTTCTGAGAGTGAAGGCTCTCCCCTCCATCAAGAAATTGCACAGAGTTGGACCAACACTTGCCTTCAAGCTTGTTCTGTGAAATTCTGAGAGGAACTGCCCTGCTGGCCCTTGAAATTAAGTAGATACATTTTTTTTGGTTTTAGTAATTGCTTATTGAAACTGCACATTACGCAGTTTTCAGTCCTCAACAAGCCAAGCCGGACTGTGCTTTGCACAGTTTTAGTAGTGAATTAGCCCACTGAAAGTGCAGACTATGTTCTATGCAGTTTTTCTAGTCAGTCTCCCAGCCTCCGAGTGAAAATTACGCAATCTTTCTAGTTAGTCTCCGAGCCTCCTGGTGAAAATTGTGCAATATTTCCAATCAGTCACCCAGGTGTGTTGCATGTTAATGCTCAAGTTTCTTTTGGTTTTCAATTGAGAGATTCCCTTCCTTGAGTGTTTCTCTATATCAAAGTTTTACAAGTATTCATTTGTCTCTCAGCAGTACAGATACAAAGGCCTCCAAGAGAGATGGGTCAAAGGAAACCGTCGAGAGTGCAACTGGAGATGTAGTTGAGAAATTGTTTATGAGCTTGCCCATCTATGAAGACACTAAGTTGTTCATAGACAAGGAGATCAAGATGAGATGGAAGGACATAAATGACACCTTTTCAGGCACATTTGAGGAGAATTTGGAATACAACAAGGTCTATGTAAACATTCACAAGTCTCGCTTGTACCAGATTGCATGCAGGCATCCCACGTTTCCATGTGCAGACATGATCCAATGGATTGTCTCGCATACTAATATAGAGACAATGGTGTTGAGTAGTATCAGTGTAATATAACTTCATACCTTCAAGGAAAAGTACTTTCAGGACATGTATCACTTGCCGCATCGAGTGATCACCATTGGTACATCCTTCACCAGACCCAACAGCAGTGAAAACTCAAGAGACATCTCACAAAGATAGGTGAAAGAGCAGTCTAATTTCGGGATGACACCCAACCAAGTGTATAAGACAATGATAATGCAGAAGGTGGATCAACTCTTGGTCATCTTCGCATGTCGCCTATACGGCCAAGAGAGCACAAAAACCTTCCCACAGAGTTGGGTGATTGTGTTGGATCAACTGGCGAATGAAAGAAAACATGTCAACTGGTCCAACATGTCGGCTCTCTAGTTGAAGGAATAAGTAACTAGTTCTCGACATCCGCTCAAGGGTCAACAAGCTAATCTATTCATGTCTGCTTACATACTGGATGCAGTTTGTGTCCGTTAGCAATTCCCAAGCTTGGGTTGGGCATGGAAACTTTTGGAAATATATGTGCACACTTGTTGTAAGTTGTCCTCCGAATGCAACTTCCGTGGAGCTATCATACACCTATCTGACCACTTCATCACCCCATTGTATAGGATGATCTTTGAGCAGGATCCACCTTGCATGTTGTAGTCAGCGATGGAGGCATTGATCCACATAGCATAATGGTATGTCTCACCCCTTGGCATCTTCATATGGATGTACAACACAGAGAAGGATTTTCATATTTTGCCGAATTTTTCCATGGATAAGCTCATCATGCAGGAAGTGTCATATCACATCTTGACAACGTTGTCAGCGAGATTACACAGGAAGAAGAAGGCACCTTGGCCCGGTCTTCCTTTATAGATCAGGGTGTATGAGATCTAGAATCTTAGGCATGTTGAGGCCGACATGGAGGAATTGAAGAGATTCTCGTCGACATCGAACTTTCAATCCATATGACCCACATTTCTTAATGAAAGACCACTTTGCGAGAGTGAATCATCCTTGGATCCATGGGGCGTGTCATTAGCTTGAGGAAGACCCATGGAGATACTATTATCACTTATCAAGGCTCAATGAACTTGCCAGCATAGTTGTAAATTCATTATCAAAGCATAAGGCACCGGTATCTCAAAGAGCAGTGCCATCAGAAGTAGTAAAGGGTAGCAGACCTACGCTTGACAAAGGCAAGATGAAGGTTGTTGATAGCACAGAGGTAGAGAAAAGTTGCAAGTTCAAAGAAGACCCACTTGTGTTTAGAGCATCTTTAGAGATTGAGCCTAAGATTCGACAACGCGACAAGAGGATCGTGCAAAGGCAAAGGGAGAAGCAAAAGTTGGAGGAAGCATAAAAGGAGTTGCAGGAGTTGAAGGAGAAACTCAGGGAAGAACAAGAGTTGCGCAAAAAAGAGAATGAAGCGTAGTACGGATAGGAATAGCAGGAGGCATAGCATGCACATATTTATGAAACTGCATCCATACAGGTTATTGACACATTCGAGCAGCTGGCACAGAGCAGACAGAATAAGAAGTTACAAGAGCGGTACTTTTTTCAAGGGCTTGAACAAATGCTAGAGCAGATGGACATAGATATGGTTCAGCCATAGTTAGATCAAGATATGGATCTCATGCCTTAGAAGAAAGAGGTCACGCCATCGGATTCACCAGATCTGGAAGCAGAGCAAGTCCCAAGTGATCAAGGAGACACTAAAATCCTTTAATACAATTCGGAGGCAGAGATGCACAACATATCTTTCAACGAGTCACAACATATAATTGTGCAGTAATGTAGAGTGCCTACTTCGGATTTCAATGGATTCGCTATGCATTTTGAAGAATGAGTGATCGTATATGATGTACATAGTCATTCAGATGCATTGGCTAATGCTACCAAAGCATATGTTGAATCCACTAGATCGAGTGTTAGATTCTTGATAGCTAAGAACAATCACATGGATAAGGAGTTACAAGCGGCTAAGCAAGGAGGAGAGCAAGTTACAACATCCACTAGAGAAGAGTTGAGGAGAGCGATATTGGATGAAGTATCATCTCTCGAGATAGTCATGTGAAATTTGTACTTCAGATTCGTCACCGTGCGTAATTTAGTTGTCCATCTCAATAGTTGGTAGCAGTGCTATACTAGGAGAGAACACATATTGTTAGACTTACACATTGTTGTCGATCACATGAAAATATGGAAAATGAGGTACAAAGGAGCCCCATTGCACTTACCAAAGGTGATGAAGCCAAAGTTGGTAGAGTTGAAGTCACACATATGGAATCAAATCTAGAACTATTAGGAACTCCCGTAGTTCATCGCCAATTTGAAGGCTTCAAATGCACAATGTTCGGGAGCATGGATGTCATTGTGTGTACACATGCAATCCCATCCATTGGCATGCTCGCCAAGGTGAATTCAAAGAACCAAATCTGACTGGAGTTGGACTTGTACTTTTATCAGTTGATGCGCGTAACCACCAGGGCAAACTTGTAGATGAGCGCAGACACCATGAATCAATATGTTGTTGGTCCAGTTGCACCCAAGACTATGATGCACATGTTATCTGACAAGTTGGATAAAGGTTCCAAATCAATATACCCAGATGCAACGGAGGCAAGAGTTCACTTTCAGAATGATGTCACCACAAAGTACACAAACACCATAAAAGACTACCAAGCTTGGCATCGGTTTGCCACCTTCGATCATCGCTAGGATGTCGAAGATTTAGTCTTCCCATAGCTGTCTGAGTCTTAGTGATGCCTTACATGGCTTACTCAAGCCTATTTTTTTATCACATGGGTACATCTGAAAATTGTAATGTAAACATGTTGTAAAAGTGAAAGATCAAGTGTCATAGTAGAATGTAACAGTCATGTAGTAGTTGAAGAGTCGTGAGGATAGGTGAAGAGTCACAAAGTGGAATGTCAAAGGTCACCCACCATTTGCTATTTATAGAACCTCATGACTTAGAGAAATCTTGGAGTGTATTGAAACGAGCCTTGGCTTCTCCATAGTGCAGAGCTAGTACATCTCTTTGAAGGAGCAGGCGGAAATGACTATAATGTTCTGTTATCGAGCTAGTGGAAGTCATGGTTGTATGTATTATTGGATCTTTCACTCTTTTAATATAACAGATCCAACACATTTCATGCATATGTTGTTATTGTAGTTCGGCTATCTTGGTTACTCTAATGATGTATGTAGTTGTTATTTACACATGTATGTATGGACTATTATGTATGTGTTTGTATGCATCTTATCGAAACGTCTTGTTAATATAATCCATCACTTTGGATCGTTGACTATCCTACTTTCCATCTCATGATGTCTTTCTTCTTGCATGTTGCCTTTCAAGTTGTGTGCTATCATTGGTTTCTAAGGGGTGGACTCACTCCCCCTTCCATGTGTTAGAGCCTTCGATGCACCTTCCTTGACTTGTTGCAAGGTCACACCCTTTCTACCAACAAGGACATCTTACTTACCTCTACGCGCAACCGTAGTCAAGGCGATGTCGTACTACCCACTGCTAGGACTCCTACTCCAAATGGTCGGAGGTCTAGTTGGGACTTCTTACCAGGGAGATCCCTTGACATGTTGGTGGGTCCAGCACCATCAATATTTTTGGTGCTAGAAGGAGGGCCAGATGACAAGCTGAGTCCCCACATCATGTTTTGAATCTTTTCACATCCATCATGGATATCATTGTAGTTCACCCTTCACGATGTCTCTCCAATGCACATTCCTTTGAAATCACAAAGGAGTTTTATGATCACCTTTTTTAAATCACGTATGATGGTGAAGGTGAAGTGGTCTGGCCTGAGAACTTACATGACTTCATTGCATTCTTGGAGGATACAGAAAATTTTGATGAAGTAGAGGCTAGCATGCTTCTTGCAACCACACTTTGCGAATCCCCACAACGATGGTGCCGCAACCTACCTCCCAATTGTGTGCACTCATTTAAGAACTTATGTGATCTAATCGAATCTATTTTCCATCTTTTTTATCCTAAACCTCTTCACAAAAAAATATTAAAACAACTGAAGGCCCCGCATGAAAAGCCTATGGATATTTTGCAGCACTTCCGTTTACTCTAGTTTGAAGCTCCAAAAAGCTAGATGAAATTCCAATCTCATGGAAAAATTTGAATATTGCCTTACCAAATCACTTTGTCCCAAAATGAAGTTAAAATTCAAACCTCACTCAGCATACTTTGGTGGTGGAGCTACACAATCGCAAGTGGACACATTTGTTGTCACAAGTGATTGTCTGCTTTCCCCTCATCAAATAGCTCCACCCCCACAAAGTGATGTGGGAGAACATGCATACACTTTTGTTCAACTGTCAGATCCTCCCACCATCACCACTCTTAATTTCTATGCAGATTGGGTGGGGAAGCCCATGGGTTTCCATAAACACTTGTTACCTCAACCTTCGTCTTCGTGTTTTGCTGGTCCTCTAGATTACATTGTCTTGTGTTATTTCGTTCTGGATTCTACACCTGTTGTGAATGAGGATCAAGCCATCAACGGAGTTGATGTTACACATCCAACCTGTGCTGTCATTTACGATGAGTAT
The DNA here is from genome assembly GCA_031772625.1 of Pinus tabuliformis. Classification (NCBI taxonomy): domain Eukaryota; kingdom Viridiplantae; phylum Streptophyta; class Pinopsida; order Pinales; family Pinaceae; genus Pinus; species Pinus tabuliformis. The sequence continues at coordinate 839,146,023 of CM062816.1, forward strand.
GACTGGGGATCTTAACATCAACCTGTGGTGAACGATGACTTCCTTTTGTCTATGCCTCCTCTGTTTTTTCCTGACATCTTTGGTGAGTCTGTTATCTCTGATTTTCCTTGTATAAATCCATCCACATATGCATCTACTTCCAATCATTCACAGAACATGCCCAATGTCATTACATCATTTGACAATAGAGAGGACAAATTCTTCATTGAGAATCCACTTGATTTTTCATCTATATTTTATGGAAAAGCAGAGGGTGAACATTCTTGCTTCTCATCTACCCCTCTATTTAATTCATCAGATCATGAGGATGTCGATGAACTCATTGGTTTTTCTGATGGTAGTCGTGTTCTATTTACTCTTGTATTCGATCATGATGTTGATTCTATCAATGTCGATATTTTAAAGCCACCTATTTATGATGATCAATATGTCGATGAAGTCGATGTCCCAAGGTTGGTTTCACTCTTGACTAGGAAATCGTTGAAATACTCAAGGCTCCTCATCACTCATCTGTATGCACTGAAGATTAATCCAACACAAATATTTCACTTCCTCCACCCGAATCACATGATCCTACCACTCTTTCCTTGAAGGAATCTTACACAGTGAGCACATTCCCAAGACGTAAGTTGTCTATATTTCTCATGTTTTTTTGCATGTCACAATTAAGAGAGTGCACGTGAGTAACATATGCATGCAATGTATCACAGCACCATGGTAAGTCCACATAGTGCATTTCATGCACTTTCATCTTTTCTTTTCTGTGGATGCATTTAAACTCAAAGTGTGTTTGTCTTCATTGTTATATCTTTCATATTTGTTGGTTCACTCGACTATGTTATTTTCGAACCATGTCTTCACCAACATGGGTCAACCAATGTGTCGATGGCTACATTGGAAGTATCACTTTACGTGAGCAGACCATGCACCATTAGCTCAAGAGTAGGAGTAGTGGTTGCTTTTCTCTTATCTACTTGCATGCATGTTTGCTTTTTTTCTTTGTTGGTTTGTTTTCTTTCTTTCTTACTTTGCTTAATTTATTTTATTTCGCATTTGCTTTTGTTGTTTTCTTTTTTTTGTTTGTTTTTCTTGTTTATCTTCATAGGTTAGTTTCGCATGAAACTGTGCAGGACTCTTGAAACAAGCAAGGTAAAGTACAAAAGGACTTGTGCAGTTATCAATACTTGGTTTTATGTTGTCCTATCTTTGTATGTAGAACTTGTTGTCTTCATTCAATGACACACCAATGGAAAACACGTTATGTTTTATGTGAACATTGGTGAAAACACAACGCTCGCGCCCTAACTAGTACCACCTACTCTAGTCGGTTGTTTTGGGTTAACCCTTGTCAGCTAAATAAAGTAGAGTAAGGTGATGGGGAAAACCTTAGCAACTACGTAAGAGGTATATATAACATACTTCTCTGAAGGAACAACCACTTTTTCTCTCAATATATTGGGATCCCTATTCTGCCTCTAAAATAAATAAGAGCTATGCATAGTTCTTGAAAAAATGAAAAATGAAAATGTGACAATTTTTGAATAAAAAAAAGAAGAACGTGAAAGAAGATAAAGGCTTCCTGTGCAGAGAGGTGATGAAAGTAACTCCACTAGGGTACTAACCAGGCTCGCTGGTAGTGGAGTGATACTTGTGTTCCTGTGTGACTCCACCGGGGTACTATCTAGGCCTGCTAGCAGCAGAGCAACACCAGAGACGAAACTTAAATTCTGACAGTCATATTACTTGTGCACTAATATACCCCTCATCCACAATCGAAATAACTATGTTGACTTGGGTTGGAATGTGTTCTCACCGATCAAGAGCATGGTAGGTGCTACATCTTTCAATCAAGCTAGTGTGGAAACCAGGATGATTAAAGAATCAAAGAATACTTCCAGAGGAGTTAGAATTGCCTTTCATGAAACAAGGTCCATTCAGTGAGCTATATTTGTACCAGTCTATTGCCAAGTATTGTAGCGGGTACAACCACCCTCTAAAATTTTTCCTTAGCTTCGTTTTGGAGCCTCTCTCCCAACCATCCTTAGTAGCATGTCTTGCACTGACAAGTACTTATTCTGCAGTTGAGTTTCAACGGCTTATCAGCTTGTGTTTGCTAGCCTATTTTCCTTCCACCTGAAAGCTGACATTCCAGAACTTGGTCATTTTCTAGTTGTTATGCTCACTTGGAAAATTACGCAAATCTGTAGGGGAGCAAACCTTCCTCTCCAAAATTGCACAAACCATCTAGGAAGCCTGCTACTCTCCAGAAATGCATAAAATAGCCAAGCAACCTTCCCTCTGGAAATTATGTAGAGTAGCCCATCACTAGGCTTGCTCTAAAAAATTGTGCAGATCTCACTGACAGTCGGGGCTTCAGTCCAAAAATTGCGCAAAGCCTGAGGGACAGCCAAACTAGATAAGCCCAGAAACTACGCAAAAGTCACTCCAAGGCTTGCTGTCCATTGCAGGTGCTCCCAAGTTGACCAGTTCCCTCCATAACTAACTAATATTGATTTGCATGCATGGGTTTCTTTTCTCAAAAAAGAAAAAAAGAAGAAAACATCCCTGGATTTTAGGGATCCATTTTTAGCAGCTCGAGATTACATGCAAAAGTCGCTTTAGAAGCCTCCCACCAAGTGTCACTCTTTTCTTAGATTTGTGGCATGCATATCATAAGCCTCGATCTTATCAAAAATATTTATTTGGTGCTTCAAACTCATTATTCACATCAATCTTGGAGCTTTGGCATCCCACATCGCATCTAGGAGCATTCGGCACACTGATCTCAACTTTTTAAGGGTAAGCCTGCTTTTCATGCCTTTTTCTACTTTTCTATCGCTTTTTGTATTTATTTTTGTGAGAGTGTCGTTTGCTTGGTTTCATTGAACACTTGTTGTTTTCTTAATGCATGTTAGCTTATAGAAGTATCGTTCCAAGTTTTTCATTGCATCTCACCATTGTCACATGCATTACACTATTCCTACACTAACAATCATCGATACAATGACTTGCTTCACACACTTGTTTGTTTTCCCATTTTCTAAATCCTTCACTCACTCTTTGCATGCATGATCATTCACTATTTTCTACACTCAGCTTCATGATGCATTTATCCTTTTTATGTTTTTAGTCGCCTGTTAGCGGCCCTGGGCTACCTTGTCCCGAACCATGCCTTTCCTAGCTTGCATTGTGCATTTATGAGAGTGAAGGCTCTTCCTTCCTCTAAGAAATTGTACAGAGATTTCTAAAGACTAGCCTTTAGGATTTCTCTGCATAATTCTGAGAGGAAGTGCATTGATGGTCCCTAGAATTGCATAGATACTATTTCTTGGGTTGGAGTCATTATTGACTAAAACTACACATTGTGTAGTTTTAGTGCTCAGCAGGTCAACATTCAAAAGTATAGATTGTACCATATTGCATGTAGGTATCCTACGTTTCCATGTGTAGACATGATCCAATGGATTGTCTCACATACTGATCTAGAGACAATGGTGTTGAGCAGTATCAATGGAACAAAACTTTCTACCTTCAGGGAAAAGGACTTTCAAGAGATGTATCACTTGCCAGAGTCGGTGATCACCAAGGATACACCCTTCACCAGACCCAGTAGTAGCGCAAACTCAAGAGACATATCGAATAGTTTGGTGAAAGAGTCATCTATGTTCAGGATGGCACCCAACAAAGTGTATAAGACAAGGATACTACAGAAGGTGTATCATCTCTTGGTCATCTTTTCATGTCGCCTATATGGCCAAGAGAGCACGAAAACCATCCTGCAAAGTTGGTGATTGTGTAGGATCAACTGGTGAACGAAGGAAGACCTCTCAATTGGTCCAACATGTTTGCTCTCAGGTTGAAGGAACAAGTAACAAAATCTCGACATCTACCCAAGGGTCAGCAAGTGAAGCTATTCATGTCTGCTTACATCCATGATGCAGTCTATGCCCGTCAACAATTCCCATGCTTGGGTTTGGCATGGACACCTTCGAAAATATTTGTGCACACTTATTGTAAGTTGTTCTCTAGATGGATCTTCTGTGGAGTTATCATATAGCTATCATACCACTTTGTCACCCAAGTGTATAGCGTGATCTTTGAGCAAGATCTACCTGCTTGTAGCAGGTAGTGATGGAGGCATTAATCAACATAGAAGATTGGTATGCCCCACCCCTTCGCAACTTCATATGGATGTACAACATGGAGAAGGATTCACATGTTGTACCGAAGTTTTCCATGGATAAGCTCATCATGCAAGAAGTGTGATATCACATCTCTAGAGGGTCATCAGCGAGACTGCACAGGAAGAAGAAGGCACCTTGGCTCATTCTTCCTTTCCATATCGAGTTATATGAGATCCAGAATCTCAAGCATGTTGAGGCCGAGATGGGGAAATTCAAGATATTCACCTTCGAAACCATAAGTTTCAATCTGTATGACCTACATTGCTTAGTGAAGGACCACTGTGTAAGAGTGCATCATCCTTGGATCCACGAGGCGTATCATTAGCCTAAGGAAGACCTATGGAGATACTGCTATCACTTCTTAAGGCTCAATGAACCTGTCATTATATCTATAGAGTGGTTATCAAAGAAGAAGGCAGCAACATCTCAGAGAGTAGCATCATCAGCAGCAGCAGATGGGCAGCAAGCCTGTACTTGACAAAGGCAAGATGAAGGTTGTTGACAATGCAAAGGCAAAGCAAAGCTACAAGTTCGAAGAAGACACACTTGTGTAGAGAGCAGCTTTGGAGATTGAGGCTAAGATGTGACATCACAACAAGAGGATCACACAAAGGTAAAGGGAGAAGCAAAAGTTGGAGGAAGCAGATAAGGAGTTGTAGGAGTTGAAGAAACAACTCAGGGAAGAAAAGGAGTTGCACATAAGAGAGAAGGGAGTGGAGCAGGAACAGGAAAAACAGGAAGTGAAACATGCACATATTGATGAAACTATTTCCATACAAGTTATTGACTCATCTAAGTAGCTAGCACAGAGTAGGCACGTTGAGCATTTGTAGGATCAGGACTTTGCTCAAGAGATTGAATAGATGCTAGAGCATATGAACACGTATATGCTTCGGCCAGAGTTAGATTAGGATATGGACCTGATGCCTTAGTACCAAGAGGTCACCCCACCAGCTACACCAGATCTAGAAGTAGAGAAAGTCCCAATCAATCAAGGAGACACCGAAATCCTTAAAGACAATGCAAAGGCAGAGATGCACAACATATCTTTCGACAAGTCACAACACAGAGTAGTGCAGTCATGTAGTGTGCTTACTCTGAATGTCCATGGATCTCCTACACGGTTTGAAGAATGAGTGAACGTATCCAATGTATGCAGACATCCAACTACATTGGTTGATGCTACCAAATCATATGCCGAAGCCACCAACTCGAGTGTTATATTCTTGATAGCTGAGAATGAGTGCATGGCTAAGGAGTTACAAGAGACCAAGCAGGGAGGAGAGAAAGTTACAGCATTTGCCAAAGAAGAGTTGAGGAGAGCCACACTAGATGAAGTATCATCTCTCAAGACAGTCACACAAAATTCGTACTTCATATTCATCACTGTGTGTACGTTAGTTGTCCATCTAAATGGTTGGTAGCAACATTGTGCTAAGAGATCACACATCTTGTCATACTTACACATTGTTGTTGACCATATGCAAATATGGACAATGAGGTACAAAGGAGCTCCATTTTTAACTTGCCAAATATAGTGAAGCCAAAGGGAGTAGACTTGAAGGCATGCATCTGGAGTCAAATCTAGAACTATGAGGAACTCCCGTAGTTCATCACTAGTGATGCCAGCCTAAGCTGCATATACCCCAATGATCCAGTCTAAGCCGCATATATCCACAATATGCAATTAAGATTGCATGTCACACTATGTATGTCCCAGGAATTCCATATATCCCATACTTAGGGAAAATTCTCTTTAATTAAGGTTTAATGCTCCTTTAATAAACTCTATGTATAAATGTTTGACTTAACTATCCAAAGTCTAAACCTTTGATAAACCTTTAAGCAGAACTTTACACAACCCTTCATAATCTTTGGTTAATTCTTAACTTAACTCGAAATACACTAATATTGCTTATTTCTATTATAATTCCCATATAATAGAAATATCTCAACAACACACTTAAATCTTACCTTTTTGCCATTCCTCAACCTTTTTAAAATATTTTGATGCTCTCCTTAGCACGTTAAATCTCCAACATCGATCTCGTTCCTCGATTCGACGGTTATCATGTCACCAGATCATCAACTAACCTGGACAATCTCTACCATTAATCTGATCCGCCTGATCCAATGGCTATTACATCACCCAATCACCAACAAGCTTGGTTGATCTCCATTGTTGATCAATCCCAGTTAATTCAACTGTTATTGCATAATCTTGCGCAGATACTTGCACGAGCGATGTCAAATCGAGAGCACGTGAGAAAAGTGCGTTTATCTCTCCATCGTTTGCTACGTGTCAGCCGCTAAAGGTAATCGCGTGAAATTTTGAAAGACTGCTTACCACCTTTAATGCACATGAGAAACTACTTACCCCTTGCGAATACCACCCACATGCTCAATACGAAACTTTAAAGAACTTTGGCTTAATAAAGGGTTATCGCTTAATCTCCACCATTCATCTTCTTGACTTCATTTTGCATGACTTAATCTTAGTCGTCTATCTCCCTTGCTCTCATTCATTGATCTAACTTATCCTATGATTGCTATGCACCGTTACGTCCTTTTGGCTTCTACTATGAAATAGCTCATTCGCTTTCTGCCTGTGTATTTGCTCCTGCCTTACGGTTTTCACTTGTTCTAATCTCAATCTCTGCTCACGCCTTTACGCTTCCTTTGTAAACCTTTAAGTATTAAGAATCATTGCAGTTATACCTTCACTGTGAAGATTCTGTACAATACTATGTGTGCACAACCACGTAACGCACTCATCTCTGCACCTCTTCTCTGGTTCTACACACCTGCAACCTATGTTACGCAGAATTACTCTAGATCACACACAACTTATAATTCAATTACTCAACACATCACATGAACTCAGAATCGAGTTATTTGTATTAAATAGCAATCATTTACACAGGAATTTCTTCCTCAACCTGATCTTCTATATCAGTGGCCTTTCTTTTCCTGCCCGTAGGCTTAACTAACTGATTGACTCTGACTAATTGACTACTGACTCTCTACCTTTCTACTATGCCTTTTAGGCTTAAATTTATACAAAAGGTTCTATTTAACCAATTTTGGTTTAGATCCTTAATATACTGAACTAAATCCTAAATATCCTCTAAGTCCACTTTTAACTCTAGTAATCCCTAAGAATCCTCTCTAGTTCCACGAATCATGACACCACTTTCTAGCCTAAGGCTTATAATTGATTTCCAACTCTCTCGTCATCACTCAACATCACTCATGTTCTCCTACATTCGAGAGAATTTGCAAATATCCTCACAATATCTAATTAATTCCTATTCTAAGCAATCAAAACATTAATAATTACATACATAGGAATCCAACTTCCTTGAAAACACAATACCCCCTAAGTTAAATAGAACATAATGAAATTGTTGAGTTGTATGCTCCTGCATCAGACTCCCAAGGTTAAAATAATCATGATCTCCTGATCATGTGGTTCTGACCTTTGTCTTCCTGGATCACATACTTTGTTCTGCAATTTGTCTTTGGTCGCTCCTCTTGTTTTTTGCTATTCTCCAGGTTTCCACAATTTATGTTGTTTTTCCTCACTAACTATACTTTCACAGTCTATTGATGTCTTTCTCTTTCTATTGCTCCTTGGCCTTCTTATTGTTGTTTTCTTTTGAGGCACCTTCATCATCAATCTTATTATTCTTTCAATTCCTATGTCCAATTTATCTTTTGACTCATAATTACTTTGCCATTTGTTGTTCTACTTTGCCCACTCATCTTCAAACTATTGCTTACTATCTTCTCTTTGAAGTTGTTGGATCCTTACTACCGCCCTTTAATCCTTACCCTCTCGTTGCTTTCTAAACAACCTCTCTTCAATATTTGTAAATTTACTTTCAAAAGGTAAATTGTCTTCCAATTTCCTTTGTACTTGATTCCTCTCAAATACATTACTATGATGTTCATCAATTCCAGCGTATTTTCCTTCCTCTTCTTTCTTTACTTGGCTACTCATATGTGCCAAATTTTCTCTAGCATCTGCAACAAAACCTGCACTCACAAAACAATTATTAAAATGAAAAACATAAGGCCTCAATGCCTCTTATTCCTTTGGAAACATTTCAGTATCATGCTCTAGTTTTTCCTCTTCTATCAGCACATCGGTATGTTTTACAATCTCTCTAAAGAATCCTCCAAAGGAATCTTGAAACTGTTAGCAAATCTCTCTTCCACACCATCTTCTTCAATGAAGTATTTCTTCTCTTGCCCACTTGAACTCCTTCCTCTGCAATCACACTGTCATACTCTAAGTTTTCTAGCAAATATTCGACTAATTCAACTTCTCTTTGACACATCATAAGTAATTCATCGTCAATTATAATTCCTGCATGTATACACAATTTATCAATTTGAAAATTACAAGGTTCAACAGTCTCAATTGTTGCTTCACATATCAACTCTTCAGAATATGAGTACTTGGTCTTTTGGCAAGCACTTGGTTCTCTAGCGCTAGAACCTCTCTGAGCACTTCTCTCTACTCCTTCTAGGCTTCAACTCATCTACACCTTTTAAGAACACAACTGTCCTCTTTATCCAACCTCTGTTAGAATTATTCAAGGTTCTTTCACATTCTGTTTTCATTCAGAAACTCTTACCAGCTTCCTTAATGCCTTAGCAATTCTACCCACATCCTCTGTGGAATTTTCTTTATGATCTTTCTGTAAACTACAACAATACCTCTGCAGTAACAAGTCTCTTTCTTGCTACACATGCCTCACTAAGCTTTTGTCCTCTTAGCTCAGTCTTTCAACATCTCTCTGGTTCTCTCCCCTAGAACCAATTGAGCACTCCTTACTCTAGGTTGTTACAATCTTATCACCTTCGAGACCTCTGCATGATCTTGTTTTACCATTCACCTGCACTTTGAATGGATTGTTCTCTGCTTCCTTTTCATCTGCAACTTTTGCTATACTTTATCTTTGTGTGCCTACTGTTTGTCAGATTTAAAATCTGATCTCCTCTTTCCTGCATACATACCTTCAAAACATAACTCTATTCTAAGTTTTCTCAAAGAATTCTTACACATATAATTTCCTTGTTCTGCTCTGATACCAAATGATGCCAGCCCAAGCTGCATATACCCTAATGATGCAGCCTAAGCTGCATAAAGCCACAGTATGCAATTAAGATTGCATGTCACACTATGTGTGTCCCAGGAATTCCAAATATCCCATACTTAGAGAAAATTCTCTTTAATTAAGGTTTAATGCTCCTTTAATAAACTCTATGCGGGAACATTTGACTTAACTATCCAAATTCTAAACCTTTGATAAACATTTAAGCAGAACTTTACACAACCCTTCATAATCTTTGGTTAATTCTTAACTTAACCCGAAATACACTAATCCCGCTTATTTCTGTTATAATTCCCATATAATAGAAATATCTCATCAACACACTTAAACCTTACCTTTCTAGCATTCTTCAACCTTTTTCACATATTTCAATGCTCTCCTTAGCCTGTTAAATCTCCGTCATCGATCTCATTCCTCAATCCGAAGGTTATTGCATCACCCGATCATTAACTAACCCGGAAAATCTCTACCATTGATATGCTCCACCTGATCCAGTGGCTGTCACGTCACCCAATCACCAACAAGCTTGGATGATATCCACCGTTGATCAATCTCGCTTGATCCAACGATTATTGTGTAATCTCACGTAGATACTTGCACAAGTGATATCAAATCAAGAGCACGTGAGAAAAGTGGGTTTATCTCTCCATCGTTTGCTACTTGTTAGCTGCTAAACGTAATCACGTGGAATTTTGAAAGACTGCTTACCACCTTTAGGGCACACGAGAAACTACTTACCCCTTGTGAATACCACCCATGTACTCAATACGAAACTTTAAAGAACTTCGTCTTAATAAAGGGTTATCGCTTAATCTCTTCCATTCATCTTCTTGACTTCATTTTGCACAACTTAATCTTAGTCATCTATCTCCTTCACTCTCATTTGTTGATCTGACCGATCCAATGGTTCCTGTGCACTCTTATGTTCTTTTGGCTTCTACTGTGAAATAGCTCATTCTATTTCTGCCTGTGTATTTGCTCCCGTCTTACAGTTTTCACTTGTTCTGATCTCGATCTCTTCTCGTGGATTTACGCTTCCTTCGTAAACCTTTAAGTCTTAAGAATCCTTACAGTTATACCTTCATTGTGAAGATTCTCTCCAATACTATGTGTGTGCAACCACGTAACACAATCCTCTTTGCACCTCTTCTCTGGTTCTGCATACCTGCAACCTATGTCACACAGAATTACTCTAGATCACACATAACTTATAATTCAATTACTCAACACATCACACGAACTGAGAATCGAGTTATCTGTATTAAATAACAAACATTTACATAGGAATTTCTTCCTTGGGCTGATCTTCTATATCAGTGGCCTTTCTTTTCCTGCCCATAGGCTTAACTGACTGACTGACTGACTGCTGACTCTCTACCTTTCTACTATGCCTTTTAGGCTTACATTTATACAAAACGTTCTATTTAACCAATTATGGTTCAGATCCTTAATCTACTAAGCTAAATCCTAAATATCCTCTAAGTCCACTTTTAACTCCAGTAATCCCTATGAATCCTCTCTAGTTCCACGAATCATCACACCTCTTTCTAGCCTAAGACTTATAATTGATTTCCAACTCTCTCGTCATCACTCATCATCACTCATGTTCTCCTACATTCGAGAGAATTTACAAATTTCCTCACAATATCTAATTCATTCCTATTATAATCACTCAAAAAATTAATAATTACATACATAGGAATCCAACTTCCTTGAAAACACAAGACCCCCTAAGTTAACTAGAACATAATGAAATTGCTGAGCTGTATTCTCCTGCATCAACTAGTTTGCAGGTTTCACATGCACAGGTGTTTAGGAGAATAGATGTCATTGTGCACATGCATGTGAATCCCATCCATTGGCACACTCGCCGAGGCGAATTCAAAGAACCAATTCCGACTAGAACTCGACATGTATTTTGATCGTTTAATGCATGTAGCCACCAACGTAGACTTATAGATGAGCACAGAAACCATGCAACAGTATTTTGTTGGTCTAGATGCACTCAAGGCTATGTTGTGCATGTTATTCGATGAGTTGGACAAAGGTGCCAAATCAGTGTACACAGATGAAATGGAGGTAAGAGTTCTCTTTCATAACGATGTCACTAGAGTATGTGGACACCATAACAGATTACCAAGCTTGGCATTAGTTTGCCACCATCGATCATTGTGAGGATGTCAAAGAGTTAGTCTTCCCACAGTTGTATGTGTCTTAGTGATGTCTTGCATGGGTTACTCAAGATTATTTTTCTCTCACGTGGGTAGATGTGCAGATTATAATGTAAACTTGTTGTAAAAGTGAAATACCAAGTGTCGATAATAGAATGTAACAATCATGTAGTAGTTGAAGATTTATGAGGGTAGGAAGTGTCACAAAGGGGAATGTCAAGGGTCACCGCACCCTTTGCTATCTGTAGAACCTCATAACTCATTGTAAGGGATTTTGGGAGCCAATCTTCCTCTAGGGATAACTTAGAGAAAGATTGGAGTGTGTGGTAATGAGCCTTGGGTTTTCCACAGTGTAGAGCTAGTAAATCTCTTTGGAGGACTTGGCAACAATGACTGTAGTGTTCCCCTATCGGGGCTAGTGGAAGTCATGGCTGTATGTATGATTGGATATTTCACTCTTTTAATATAACAAAGTTAGCACGTTTCATGCATATGTTGTTATTGTAGTCCAGTTATCCTGGTTACTCTAATGATGTATGTAATTGTTATTTACGGATGTATGTATGGACTATTTCGTATGTGTTTGTATGAATCTTATCGAAGCATGTTGTTAATATAATCCATCACTTTGGATCGTCGGCTATGCTTCTTTCCATCTCGTGATGTCTTTCTTCTCGTTTTTTCCCTTTCAAGCTACATGCTATCACAAGTTTCTAAGGGGCGCACTCACTCCCCCTTTCGTGTGTTAGAGCCTTCCATGCACCTTCCTTCACTTGCTGCAAGGTCACACAATTGCTACGAACAAGGACATCTTACTTACCTCTGCGTGTAACCACAGTCAAAGCGATGTCGTACTACCCACTGCTGGGACTCCTACTTGAAATGGTCTGAGGTCTAGTTGGGACTTCTTACTGGGGAGATCCCCTGACATGTTGGCAGGTCCAACAACGTCAAAAAGTCATTTCATATAGTTTGGTTGATTTTCATCGAACTTGGGATTTTTAGGTTGAAACCCTAATGCTCCAAGGTTATTATATAACCACTGATTGATTTTGGCATCATTGTCTTTATAAATACTTTGTAATAGCCACATTTCCATGAATTTTTTTCAACTAAACTATCAAATTTATAACTAATGATTTAGCATCAATTAAAACAATATTAACTTGATCCGTAAATATCTTGTGGATAGGATCCTCCATTAGGTCATGGAAAGTATGCCCACAATGAGAGAATATATGTGGTGCTACTCAACTCAAACTAGAAATAATGCCCTTCCTACATAGATTCATGATCTATAATGATTGTGGCCCAAAGGGCTACACTTGGAGGTCTATGATGCTACTTTGATTGATGTTGTCTAGAGACTTGTTGGTAGGCTAAATTTTCCTATTTTTTAACCTATATCCTACTCTAGACACATGACCTAAACCTCTATTTTAACCTAAGAACCTATTCATTCATGTACTTTTCTCTAAAATCATGCACAATCCTACACCCTCTTCGTATTTTCATATTTAAATGTTTATCATGAACTTAATTACTTATTTATGGATTTTATACCTATTATTATCCTTGTAACTAATATTTGTCTTTCCTAAAGTATTCAATAAACAAATGTATTAATCAATGTGATAGTATGGTCGAGTGCAAGTAGGATTCTTGCACTAACTAGTGGATTCTTGCACTCCCGTGACAACTCACCAACCGATGTGTATCTTTGGTAAAGGATCCGTTGACGTCGAGTTGGGCTCGCAGCGGGAGAGAAATCAGTGGATGAAGATCACGACCTCAGCTAAATATCTTAGATTAGCATTTTGTAGACATCATAAAGTCTTAGTTAAGCTACTGTTGTTCCTAAGTTATGACCGTAGGCCTGAAGACTTGTATATAATGTAAAATTCTGATAGGAATTAAGGAGTGATGCCATGGTAAAATTTTGTTAAGAGACTGTAGTTATTTTGGAGTATCGCCTCTCTAGGCTGGATTGCAGATCCAAGATGTATTTTTTCTTTTGAAACTAATATAAAGGAATGCACTAGTATGCAGTTTCATTCTCTATTCGCGTTGTGACGAATCTTTGACCAACTGCATTTCTCGATTTCTTAACAGGGAAACAAGATGGTTGGCCAGGGGCCAGCCAACCCAACTCATTCTCCCTTTCTTTAAAGGTGTGTTAATTTATTTTAGAGTGCAGGAATGAATTTGTTATTTACCTTGATTTTTCTCACAAGTTACAGGTTTGATTTCATTTACAATTATTGTGTTGTGGATCCGTGGTGTGCACGATTAGAAGTATTTGATTTCAATTTACATAAGCTTCCATTTTAATTTTTTATTTCATTTCTGCAAGATCAATACAAGCATGCTACTTGTACAAGCACACTACATTTACTAGTGCATTTCTGATTCTGCAAGTTGATTTCATTAGTTCAGTTTCACAATTCTCTTATTCCTTTATTTTCACAAGAGTTCTTCATTCCTTCCTTCAAAATTGATGTCTGTTTCTAAACTAAGGGCATTATTAAAATCTGAGGTTTCACTTAAGATTTAATTGTGTTGTGATGAATATGGAATAAATGATATAGTAAATTACAGGTCTATGCTTGCACTGAACACTTTCGAAAAAAGGATTGAATTTCATGATTAATTATTGAATGAACCTTCTCAGTTAAAAAAGTAAAAGGCAAATGTAAGTTACATGCATAGCTATCTGAGGAAAATCCTAATTCACACAACTAGATGATATCCATAATTATATAGAAGAGTTATTTGTTTTAAAGAAAGATTTACTTTAACTTTCTTTCTGCTTGTGAGGATTTACTTTCAAAACTATGTTTGCTTTGCACTCTATTTCACTTAACAGGCTTTTTATTTTTTGAAAGTAACCTAGAAACCAAGTGCATAAATATTGATTATCTGTTGTAGGAACCTCAAATCGTTATGGGATCGGAGTGTTCTAGCCTGGAGACTTAGAATGCCTGCACAAAGGTCAGAAATTCAGTACAAGTATAGAACATCCTTTTGGTATCTAAACCTCATTCTAGTGCAGGCACAATGTTCTGGTACAAGAACGTTGTTGTAGTACAGGAATAACAATTTAGTGCAGGAAATAATATCTTTAAAGAAGACAGGTACACTGAATAACATATTTATCCCACTGTCTCATTGAAGGTAAATATAAAGCGTCATTTCATTAGTTAAGATTGTTCATAATGAATTAAGAATCCATTTTAGTTCCGCAAAGGTACTTTTCATTTATTCTAGCATCAGACTTTCTTTGAGTACCAATTTTCGCTTGATCAACATTTTCCTTTCAAGATTTAGGAAGTAGGAATACAATTAGAGAAGGTTCATATCATTTCTTGGCATTTCCTGTGTTATGCCTCAAAGTGTATGAAACCCTGGGTTGACAAATTAAGTGTTGAAAGAAGCTTGCTTAACTGTAATTTTTACACCCAAAAAGACTACCACAAATGAACTATGTTACACTATATTATGTGCCATATGCGTTACGACATTTCTAGTGTCAGTAAGTAAATCTAAAACCTAAGGTTCTTGTGGAGGTGTTGGGCATATTCCTAGGAATAGGTGGCCCTCTCAATGGATTTCACCTAGCATTTGGCCGATCCTAGCCTAGATCCAACACCAACCTCATAGTATTTGCTAATGTCAAAATAGTTATTGTGGAGGCCAATTATGAACATGGACCATAATTTCCAAAGAAAATATAATGACACCTCCCTATTCTTAAAAGGAGGTTTATTAAAAACCATAAACCAATGACTGAACTAACGCTCTTTCCATGGATAAAATGTGCATCAATCCATGGAAAGTAGTCTCTTCCATGGATTAGAGGTTTGGTAGGTTCTTCAATCAATAAATAAGCTCACAATAATCTATTTAGTGATATTCAACTTTTTAACTTGGTCTTTACTAATAACAATAACATAGAATTCTCTCATCCTCGTCCTATATTCATTGATATTTTCTAATTAACCGTGGGCTTGATTAATGGAGGAAATAATGTTCCCAAGGGATGTCGCTAATGAGCGTCATGTGATGGTTTCATTTTTTTCCCAAGCTCTTCAATCAATTTTTTTAATTCATTTAAATCATCTGTAATCTATGTTCATGGGTTGTGATTTACCTCTAGGTTAATTTTTTTATTATGGTCATATTGTGAGGTTGGATTATTGATTTGGTTTGAGGTTATTAGTCATGGCAATTTTGTTTAATAAATATGCGATTAAAAATAATATTCCTTAAAATTTTGCATTTTAATTTCAATCCAAAAAACCATGAGACTTACCTCTACCCAGTGAACCTTTAAATGAATCTCTACCACGAGCATGCATGTGTTCACTATGAGTTGGTATTCTTCACTTGGATGGTAAATTACAGTCCAAGGGGGACAATGAGGGCCCACGAGCTTGTTTTTTTTAATTTATAGACAAACACACACACATTATTTTTTAAAGCACATGCATGTTAAAAAATGCATGCACGTGTTTATAAAAATAGTGCATACATGTTCTTTTTCCATGTCATATTCTAATGCAAATTTTTGGCAAGCGTCGAACCTAAAAATAATAACATGCTTGCAATGTTAACAAGGGCTCCTCATTCCTAAAACAATATTTTGCACACTCCTATTGTAGAAAAATTGGGTAGCATCTTCGTGCAAGCACCAAGATAGCACATTCATCTACAAATTTATACATTAACGCATTCATTTAAACATTAATAACATATTAATAATACACATTCTCCTATCATTAACACATTGATAACATATTAACTATAAATCAATGTGTATATTAACACATGTCAACTATGGTTGATTATGGTTGGCTATCGTTGACATGGTAATCCATAGCATCCTAGTCACCATTGGCATCATGGTTTATCTATAGGTAAACACTCACAAACAAAATTTAACCATTGTAAACCATAGTCAACTTCATTAGTTTTGGTTGGCTCTACTTCATTGTGGTTGGCATGGCCAACCATAGTCAACATGGGAATCATGTTCATTCATAATCAATCATAGACATCATGTCCATAGTCAACCATAAGATCATGCCTATGGTCAACATAGGCATATACATCACTATATTCATTAAAGTTTAGTGAATTTATATAATAAATTAAATACTCAATATAATTTCAATACTATTTGATATTTGTTTTTTCAATATTTATTTTTTATTATAACATTAATCATTATATTATAACTTGGAAATATAACTTTAATATTAGTTTAACACTATATTTCTCAAAATATAACTTTAATATTGTTTTGAATGTGATAAACAATAGATAACATCACAATGTGATGAATAACAAATGATGTCACAATTTGACAAACAATAAATGATGTTGCAATATGATTAAAAAAAAAGAAATCAAAATGTGATGAATATTAAACATCCTCACAACTCAATAAAAAAATGTGCAATCAAACAAAGAAAACCATTCTTAACCATGCTCAACCATGATTGTCCCTTGGTTGACTGTCGTATGTGGTCAAGCATAGTCAATTATAGACAATAAGGTCAACAATGGTCAACATGCTCAAGATAAGTATTTATGTTTAGCCAAGGTCAAACATTGTCAAATCATGTTTAGTAATGCCTTACATGATCGACATTGTTGACTACGGTAAACCATGGTCAACATGTTCAAGATGGCCAACCATGGTCATCATTATCAAATTGGTCAAGCCATGTTCACCCATGGTTAACTATGGTTGACTAAGTTTAACATGACTAACTGTGGTTGAGTATGGTTTGCCAATAGTGAATATGGTTTACTGAGTTTGACCATGGTTGACCATGATGCTTACAAGTGACTAAGGTTGATATATGAGGGGATGAGCATGTAACATTTACTAGGTTGACCATGGTTTACTAGGTCTACTAAGGTTGATATATTAAGTCTACTAAGTTGACATATCGGGCTTATTAGGTTCACTAAGTTTACTAAGGTTTATATATGAGGTTGTTGAATATGCAATATTTACTAGGTTCACTAGGATGACCTAAGCTTCCTAGGTTGATCATGGCTTACTAGGTTTTCTAGTTTTACATGGTTTTAAAACGTTTACTAAGTTAACATAGGTTTATTAGGTTGACCTAGGTTCACTAGGCTTACTAGGTTAACCTAGGTTTAATAGGTTTACCAAGTCAATGATGCACAATTATAGTCAATTATGGTCGCCATCGTTGATATATTTAACTATTATTGATCACAGATGACCATGGGTAACCATGTTCAACCATGGTCAACCATGATCAAGCATGAACAACCATGGTCAAACATTGTTTACTACGTTGATGTAGGTTTACTACTTTGGCATAAGCTCCCCAGGTTTACTACGTTTTCCTAGGTTGAACTAGGTTTATTAGGTTAACCTAGGTTTAATAGGTTAACCATGGTTAACGATGGTCACCATGGTTGACTATGGTTAACCATGGTTGACCATAGTCAATCATGTGCAACCATTGTCAACCATGATCAAACATGAACAACCATGTTCAATCATAGCTAATCATGATCTAGGTTTACTATGTTTAGCCATAGTCAACCATAACTAGAACATATTTAGTCATAATCAACCATAATTGAACATATTTAGTCATAGTCAACACATTTTGCCATAGTCAACCATAGTTAATCCTCCTCAATTGTAATTTTAATGTATTTAGCCATAGTCAACCATATCAACCATGGTTTATTATTCCTCTCCATTAGCACGAGTTCCACATTGATTAATGTGGTTGTGCTAGGTTTACTATGTTGGACTGCATCACTACGTTTATGAAAATCAACCATGGTCAACCCTAGTCATCTATGGTCACCATGGTTGCCCATACTGAACCATGGGCAACCATGGTCAACTATAATCAAACATGGACAACCATGGTGAAACATAGGCACTCATAATATGTCATAGCCAACTATAATTAGATGTGGACAACCATGTTCATCACGATTGACTATATGCCAATTATAATAAGCCCTCATCAACTATAACTTGAACATATTTAGTCATAGCCAACCATAATCAACCATGATTTACTAATCATCTTCACAGAGTCCATCAATCAACTACTACACCCGTATCAATAAATATGGTAAAGAGTCTAACTAATATATATTTAATACCGTAGTCTAACTAATAAACTAAATGATTTTTTTTGGACATTTTTGGATTAATTTTAACTAAAATCATTAACGATTTTTAAAAAGTAAATTTAAGTTATTTAATTTATAGAATTGTGATGCCTTAGTTTTTCAAAGCTTTAATCAATTTATACATTTAAAAATATATTTTAAATAACAAAAATCACAATCTCTTATATGTCAAGTGGAAAAATCTATTTAAAGGATCGTGCCGAAAAAAAACAAATTACTTACACTATTAATTTGACTATGCCCCAATTTAATTATTTGTGAATAAAATGAAATTGGACTTACATATATATGTTTACTCCCTTAAGACTTAAGTTTTTCGATTTGAATGAAACGCATTGTTCTACTCTTCAAATTTGAATGTACCTGCCAAATACGGCCGGGAGTAAAGCAACGCCCCGTGGGGCGTCAAATTACAGACCTGTGCCCAATTCATTTGATTCAAGTGGAAGCTGGAGAGAGTGCTGTTGAGCGCCAGGCAGGCTTTCTCTGGCCACTTATATTGTCATAGGCATCCAAAGTCATGTTATTAACGGCAGCAGCAAATGGGAAGGATCGAGTGTACAAGTCTCGTTAATGAACTTTAAGACCCTTTAACTTGGTGGGACAACTTAAATTCTGCCTGCCCCTACGCAGCAAGTCATCATCTAATAGCTTTAAAATTCTGTACTTCTTAATTCAATTTTGTTTTTATTTTCCATGGCGATGAATGGATCGACCTCTGATGCTTTGGCACCTCTCTTTGTTGGGCCATTTTTGAAATCGTTTTCCAGACTGTAAAAGTTTTCAATTCAATTTAATTTTCGGCGACGAAATATTGCAGTCTGGCAGGCTTTTGCGTAAATGTCCGTTATGGAGAATTTCGCAAGGTGAGAATCATGGTGTACTGCGTCAGGTCAAGTAATAGGAAGGCTCATGATTTTATTCTTAAATTTTTTACGATTTGACAGTTCAGAAATGAGCTGTGTATTATAAAGACAATATAAATTAAATCAATACTCACCAATTACAATAACGTCTTTAAGCAAAATAGAAAGCAGAGAACGTGGTAATAAAGCAAATTGAAGTTGATGATGATGAGGGTGAGAGAGCGAGCAACAAAATGAGACGCGAAGATTGGGAAATGATAAATCCCGAATACATCAATCCAATGTTTCCCCCCTCTCCATCCGATCAACGCAGCGTCTCTCCGGGACGCTTCAGCACGAGCTCTCCTAATGCTCACTCTATGTCTCCCTGGAGGCTGCTGCCTCTCAATTCCCCGGATACCCGTCCTTTCAGATGCGTTGCTTCGATGATCAAGCCAGGTGGGCACATATATTCAATAGCGGTTGCACCAGACGGACTTCTGTACACGGGCTCCGACAGCCAAAACATAAGAGTATGGAGACACACGGATTTCCCACAACATAGTTGTCTCAAGTCCGGGTCAGGCAACGTCAAGGCTCTGCTCGTTGTCGGGGAGCAAGTTTTGAGCGCTCACGGGGACAACAAAATACGCCTCTGGCGCCGCTCGCGCTCCAATCCCAACGTCCACACGCGCGTGGCCTCGCTCCCCAAGTTCAGCATAGTTCAGAATTTTATCAGGCCCTTGGTAACCAACAGCGGCACCGGCAGGGGAAAACACTCGGGTCCCGTGACCTGCCTTGCGTGTGATCCAAACGACGATTTGCTGTACTCGGGGTCGTCGGATAAGAGCGTGAAGGTGTGGAATGTGTCGGAGTCCAAGTGTATCGAGACTATCGAAGCCCACACCGATTCCGTCAATGCCGTCGTCGTGCGGCACGACGGGCTTCTCTTCACCGGATCCGATGACGGCACGGTGAAGGTATGGAGGAGGCCGCGTCGCGGCCGACGTAACCACGAACTAATCATGACTCTTAACATGCAGCGATCTCCGGTAAAAGCGCTCGCGCTCGGGACCCTCGGCCCGGATTGCTCCATCGCTCTGTACGCGGGATGCTACGATGGATATATTCATTACTGGGAGGAAGACCAATTCTCCGACCGAATATTGCATTACTCCGGCTTTCTACGAGGCCATCTTCACTCCGTTCTGTGTCTGGTAACCGTTCGTGATCTGCTGTTGAGTGGCTCGGCCGATACAACGATTCGCGTTTGGAAATGGGATGGGGACGGCACCGGAATATGTTGCGTTGCAGTGATGGAGGGGCACAGCGGTCCCGTGAAATGCATAGTTGCTACTACCTTGGATCTCCACGATAATTCGTTTATTGCTTACAGTGGAAGCCTTGACGGAATGGTGAAGGTGTGGATGGGTCGTTTGAAAACCACAACGGATTCTCGGCCTACCTCACCAGTACGAATACGTTAGTGGCTTCGATGTTCAGATCACATGGCAACTACCAATGGAATCGCGACTACACATTTTCTTTATTTTTATTTGAAACTACATCTATTTAATTTTCAAATGTTTTGTATAAATCTTGACATTAGCAAATAAAATTCTTCTTGTGACTAAAAATATATCCTTCTTGGTGACGACTGTCGCAGTGCAGCATATTGGTAAGTATTGGTACTATGATCCTTAGGCCTTTGTGATAACAAAGGCATAAGGATCATACACCTGGAGTATCAGTTGGGTTGATCTTCTACATTGTAGAGCTTCTGCCCGCGAATGCCCGTTTCGGCAGTCGTGTATCAGTTTGCTTGATCTTCTACATTGTAGAGCTTCTTTCGACGAATGTCCGTTTCGGCAGTCATCTTCCGAGTGATATCTTGGGTTCTTCTCTCTTGTAGTTTTTTTTGTTATGTTTTGTCAATTAGATCATATGTCAATATTTTGTGATATATGTTTTTATGTGTCTTGTTTTATATCATATGATTTTATATGGTGTCTGGTTTTTTTTAATATGTCTTTCAACTTTATGTAAAATCTGTTCAAAGCTGTCTTATGAGTCTGGTCACCATTGATACGGGAACCAAATCGCTTCTCTGTAATCTACAGGTCATGCTGTATATATTGCCCCAATATAATATATTGCTTTTTCTTCTGAAAAAAACAATGTAATGCGAAGCTTCAAACGCTCTTCTTTTCTGCAAAAAATCTGGTTAATTTGACACAATTTCTGTTTCTAACGCCGTTCATCACAATCGCAATTTTCTTCAACGTGGAGCTGTACTCCATGAGACTCACAAATTCCTTCATGGTAAAGAACTGCACTTGTGATTCGACTCTCTACCGAAAATTTGGTATATGCCGTAAATGCACCTATGGTATCGTGTTCATACAATTTACTTCTTGTTGGAATTGTAATCGATGAGATTTGTTTCTTTCAATTACCTCAACCATCATAGAAATAAGATTCGGTAAATAGGAGGTACAAATCGAACATAGTTATTTCTGGAAAATCAGCAGATTTTGGGAATACTCCTGAACGAGAAAGATTTATACTCAAATTTCTAAATATTTTTAGAATCTGCAACAAACATGATATTTTTAAAATTTGCAATGTACATAAGTTTAAATATTTTTAAGCCAAATGCATATTTAGAAGACTCCCTAATTGAATAGCAGAAAATTTTGAACTTTTATGTCTGCAATAAAATGTCTGTTAACATTGTGTAACACTTTTAACTGGAAAGTGGTGTTAACTATAAAGGGGTATCTAAGTTGGATATTCTTTTAAGTGAATAGAACTTTTATGTCTGCAATAAAATGTCTGTTAACATTGTGTAACAGTTTTAACTGGAAAGTGGTGTTAACTATGAAGGGGTACCCGATTTGGATATTCTTTTAAGTGAATAGATAGTTCACAATTTGACTTCAGGTTATATGGAAAAATAATTTCTTTAACAAAAA
Organism: Pinus tabuliformis; assembly: GCA_031772625.1. NCBI lineage: Eukaryota > Viridiplantae > Streptophyta > Pinopsida > Pinales > Pinaceae > Pinus > Pinus tabuliformis. The sequence goes on from CM062816.1 coordinate 839,168,521, forward strand.
TTCTAATATGAAATGAAAAATAATTTAATTAACAACAAAAATATATTTTTATAATTAATGTGTCACACTCCACGGTAATACACCATAAAAAAAAATTATGATAACCTTTACTACCAAAAACCTTACTCAAACCCCACCACACAACGACCATATTCTAAATATAAACATATACATATGCAATACATTGGTTATATAAACATATATATATACGTAATGCATTTGATTAAAGCACTAACCGTGTTGCAATGATTCACATATATTATGACCAACACCTAACTTACGGTTCAGGGTTCATTGGTGACTTTTAATATGGTCTGAGGTCAACGGAATCATGGCGATCAATTCTACCTTTCCGATTTGTTTCCGGTGCCAGGTGTGGTCGGAGTACTAAATGTTTTCCACCTACCCTGGCCAGGTGGCCACCGCCGTGCAGAGGCCATGTGAAGCCTTGGGGAGGTCGCCGGACTTGCGCGCCAAATCGCTGAACAAAGGAACGGTGAGGATCTGTTGCAGGGATCCAAGGGTTGATATTGCCCTAGGGTTTATCGGTTCCATTTATACCGCCGAGTCGCTTGATACGGGTTTATTTGCATTTGGGAGAAGGGTCGAACCCTTGCTCCATCCCGCCGCTCCACCCTGCAACACATGCCAAGTCTCGGCAAGCTATCTCAGGTAACCACAAACTATAAACCGCCGTTTCATCGAACTCTGTCAGCTGTCATTTGTTGAGTATAAACACAGTGCATTACTTATCAGGATATCCTGCCTATGTTTTATTGCGTTCATGGTTACTCTCTATGTGTTTCTCGTGTGCAGGTCAATGGTTCTCGTCCCTCCTACCACAACAGAGAAGAATGTTACAGCCGAGGCTTTGTCCAGGTATTTATCTACTCATGAATGGTTCAGTGCATAGATTAATACGTTAGGCGGAATGTATCTGGAAGCTTTCATGTTTTTCCTTTCGGCCTGAGGGGTTCCTCATGGCATTCCTTATGTGTTGATTCAGGGTTCCCCTCTGCTGCTAAACCCTGGCTAGGGTACGAGGTCGGCTTCCCCATGCCGGTACCTGCGTCCTTCTCTGGTTACAGTTTAGTATTGTAATTATTTGGCACATTTGTATGTTTAAATCAAGGGTTTCACGGTCTCCTTGCCGGAACCGGAACAGTTCGACTCAGGACGGAATGTTTACCTCTTCCGAGTCCTCTTATTTCCAGAATGTTTACTGTGATTAGTTTTGTGTTTATGCGAGACCGTGAGTCTATTTTTCCAGCTCTCTGATCTTTGACAATTAGACTGTCATAATACCCGTAAGGGTCTATTAATTTCGATGTTATTGTATGAATACCTTGTTCTCCTGTGGAATACAATATACAGGTTCTCATTATTTGGTTAGTTATATCTACGGCTTGTTTCCGCCATACATATGTATTTGATTTCAATTGATACATGCTCGTCTTGTTTACGGTTATATACATTTCCTCTGTTTAACAGGGCCGAGACATACCCCTTTCGAGGGTTTCGTCCCCAACATCCCTTTGCTAACTTGTAAGGGTGTGACTGTATGTGGCGGTTCAGCGGCCGTTTCCATGACAGTTCTATAACATCATATTTGATATTATTTGTTATATTCTGTGATGATACCGGTAGTTTTTACTTATTCGCGTTTATACATATGAATATCGAGGCCAACCTAGGTACAGGCCCGCCGGTTTCACCTGAACCGGCCTCACTTATTCTGTGACTTGTATTGCATGTTTCGATATACTTCTTCGGCTGTTCAAGAGATACGATTGATTTATGCGTCGTTCTGGTGTTTCATATAGTCATTATATTGTTAATGGGTACAGAAACCCTCTCGCGGTTTCTGTGTCATTGAATGGTTAAATTGTATGAAAACCCTCTCACGGTTTATATGTCATTATATGGTTATTTTGCACAGAAACCCTCTCACGGTTTAACAGTGTCCTGCATTTCCACTACACACTCACGTGCTCTCGGTATATGATTATAATCTTTCAGAGTCATTGTATCGTTTCTATGCTTTGACTTTCCATGCAGAATGAGCACTAGTTTTCTATATAACTATATGCATCGCTAATATACAGTTATCATGCAATGTTCTTTTCACAGTTATCTTGCATTGTTCTCTTGCAGTTATCATGCATCATTTTCTTACAGATATCATGCATTGTGCTCTACACAGTTTTCCATACATAGAATGTACCAGATAATCCCTATTGGGTTGAATAGTCAGTCCTAAGCACACTTAGACACTGTTTAAGATATTATAAATAAGTTGTGTCATCTAGTTAACAACAGAACTCAGGTGCAGCCATACCTTCATTCCAAGCATCCAGCATACTAATACAGCAGTCTAGTTCAGGTGAATAACACATACCTGGTTTATTAGGCACCAGTGTTATAGCTCCAGAAGTTCACCTGCAATCTACAAGCTTGCTCTTATCCACCCAACCATGAGATCCAATGATGCGTTGGATTCTCCCCCCGAGCTGTCTTGCAGGCCTGTAGCCCTCAACAAGACTCATGCACAGTTGTGCCAGGGTTATCTGGTCCTCACCAGACTTAACCCCCTTTTTCTTTTTCTTTCCTTTTCTTCAAATTTCTCCCCCTCTCTGTCACAACAGACCAGGGGTTTTCCCCCCCAGGACTTTTCCTGGCTGAAGGGTTAGTTTTTTTTTCAGTTTTATAACTGTTTCCTTTCTTTAGAAATCCTCCCTTAGGAGGCTGCCAGCATTTTCCAAATATCTTCCATTTCATAAATAAAAATAATATCATTTAACCCAGTAATTAATAATTCACAAAAGTTTCTTACCATAGTAACTTCATAATTACATGTTTTTACGGGGTCATCACATCTTCCCCCCCTGGGATTGGACATCGTCCCGATGTCTATTCCCTTTAAATAAGTCCGGATAAACTTTCCTCATAAGTTCTTCGTCTTCCCATGTAGCCTCCTCAGGCCCATAGTGCTGCCACAACACTTTAATTTGGGTAATAACCCGTTTCCGCAGCCGCACTTCTCTCTGGTCGAGAATGCTCTGTGGCTCGACCAGAACCTCGCCTTCCGGTTCGACCTGCAGACAATCAATATCTCTAATTAGTTTTACATCAAATATATCCACATGTTCAAACAACGGGATTAACTCTTACCCGAACATCCTGCCATTTAATCACATGTTTAGGATCATATACGTATTTCTTTAGAACAGAAACGTGGAACACGTTGTGTATTCTAATATGGCTTGGCAAGGCAAGTTGGTAAGCCACCGGCCCCACTCTAGCCAATATCTGAAAAGGTCCAAAGTACCGAGGAGCCAGCTTGGCACATCCGCTCCATTGCAGTGTGCTTTTCCTGGTTTGGATCCTCACAAATACATGGTCACCAACCTGATACTCTTTAAACCTTCTTTTCTTATCTGCAAAACTTTTCTGCATGTCCTGTGCAGCTTTCAAATTGACACGCACCCTTTTCACCATATCTTCCATTTCTTTAAGCATTTCCGGGCCCAAACTCAGCTTATCCTCGGGTCCACCCCAACTTGAGGGTGTGCGGCATTTTCGCCCATACAGCACCTCAGAGGGGCTTAACTGTGTCGAGGTATGATACCCATTGTTATATGCGAATTCAACCAGATGTAAATAATCTTCCCATTGGTTTGGTTTCATCATCACATACGCTCTCAACATATCCTCCAACACTTGATTTACCCGCTCGGTTTGACCATCGGTCTGTGGGTGGTAAGCTGTGCTAAAGTTCAGCTGGGTTCCCAACTCAGCGAACAACGTCCTCCAAAAGGTGGATGTGAACTTTACATCCCGGTCTGAAATGATTACTTTCGGTAGGCCATGCAGTCTGAATACATTCTGCATAAAAAGGTGAGCAATTTGCACCGCCTTATAAGTGGATTGCACGGGTATGAAGTGTGTCGCTTTACTTAACTTGTCAACCACCACCATGATGGAATCATGGTTTTTCTTTGTTCGTGGCAGACCGGTTATAAAATCCATGGAAATGGTTTCCCATTTCCATTCCGGAATAGGCAAAGGTTGCAGTAGCCCAGCTGGATGTTGATGTTCTGCCTTAATCTGCTGGCACTCTAAACACTTTGCCAAATACTCAACCACTTGATTCTTCATTCTGGGCCAGAAATATTCCTTCCTAAGTGCAGTGACCATTTTCTGGTATCCTGGATGGCCAGTGTAGTGGCTGGTATGAAACTCGTCCAAAATCAGGTTCTTAAGGTCATTTGAATCAGGTACATATAATCTTCTATTAAAATACAGCATGCCAGCACTGTCCAGTGTGTACCCTTGCTGTAATTTTTCATTAACTGATTGTTGTACCTGCTGTCTTAACTGTTGGTATTCAGCATCCTGATTTGCTGCTGATTTAATCTGCTCAATCAGAGAGTTCCGCCACTTGCTGACCGAAAGTTCACACAAACACTGCACCTTTCGACTCAGTGCATCAGCCACCCGGTTTTCTTTGCCTTTTAAATGCTTAATCTCGAAATCGAATCCGCTTAGGAAGTCTGCCCAACGACCTTGTCTTGCATTCAAAGTAGGTTGACTGAAATAATTGGTCAGGCTGTGATGGTCTGTTAACAGCAGGAATTTCCTCCCCAAGAGGTAATGCCGCCACATTTTCAGCGCATGAATAACAGCTGTTAACTCTAGATCGTAAGCAGAGTACTTCTGCTCATGATCTTTTAATTTTCTTGATTCATACGCAATTACTTTCCCTTCTTGCATTAATACTCCTCCCACACCCTCTTTGCTTGCATCGGTACACACCACATAATCCTTATTAGGATCAGCTATACTCAAGATGGGTGCAGTGGTGAGTAAATGCTTCAACCGATCAAAACTCTGTTGACATTCCGCTGTCCACTTAAACACCTTCCCCTTTTTCTGCAAGGAAGTGATAGGGTAGGCTATCCTTGAGAAACCTTCCACAAATCTTCGGTAATAGCCAGCTAGTCCCATAAAGGATCTGATATCCGCTACATCCTTGGGTATGGGCCATTCCATAATAGTCTTTATTTTCTCCGGATCTACTGCAATTCCTTCTTTAGTAATCACATGGCCCAAGTATTGAATTTCCTCCTTGAAAAAGTCACACTTACTGAACTTAGCATATAGCTGATGTTCCCGAAGAGTTTGCAACACCATCCTCAGGTGCTCTTGGTGTTCCTCATGGGAACGAGAATATATCAGAATATCGTCAATGAATATCAGCACGAATTTGTCCAAAAACCGGTGAAACACGCTGTTCATCAAACACATAAAGGTGGCGGGTGCATTGGTCAAGCCAAAGGGCAGCACCACAAATTCATAATGCCCGTAACGTGTTTTGAAAGCGGTTTTGGCAATGTCCTCTTCTTTAATTCTGATCTGATGATAACCAGATCGCAGATCAATCTTGGAGAATACCTTTGCGCCTTTCACTTGATCAAAGAGTTCGTCAATCCGAGGCAAGGGGTATTTGTTCTTGATCGTGAACTTATTCAGCTGACGATAGTCTATACACATACGGAGGGTCCCGTCTTTCTTTTTGACAAATAGTACTGGAGCTCCCCACGGTGACACGCTGGGGCGGATATAATTCTTATCCAGCAACTCTTGTAGTTGCATTTTTAATTCCGTCAATTCGGGTACGCTCATCCGGTACGGTGCCCGTGACACCGGGGCTGCCCCTGGTGTTAATTCTATAGTAAAATCTATATCTCTTTTTGGAGGCAGTCCTGGTACCTCTTCAGGAAAGACATCTACAAACTCCTGCACTATCGGAATGCTGTCTAGTGCAGATATTTTGTCTTTCTGGTTTGCATAACCCACTTGAATAGCATAAATCTGACACTTCTTCCTGAGACATTTAGCTAGTTGGGAAGCAGTGATAGGCCGAATCTGTACAGGATGTTTAATTCCCTGCAATTCCTGCTGTTGTCCCAAGTCATCCTTGTAGTAAATGGTTTTGGTCTTGCAGTTTACCAACGACCAATGCTTTTCCAGCCAGTCCATACCAATCAGGATGTCATAGGACCCCAATGGGAGCACATTCAGGTCTGCTGTAATTGGCTGTCCAGCTATGCTGAAAGAACAGTTATTAATTTTGGCTAAGACTCGTCTCTTAGCTCCTGTGGCTAGTTGTACTAGCCATGGGCTCCTGAACTTTTCAGAAGGTAACTTGCACTGTTCTACTAATTTTGGACTAACATAACTCAAAGTAGCTCCAGGGTCAATAAGAACAGCTATAGAAAGGTTTGCAATTTTACCTTCAAACTCCACCATGGTCGGTTGGTATTCCGCTTGACGGTCATCCAAGGCTGCGTTAATTCTTGGTACGCTGCGCGCCACTTCTCCAACAGTCGATGCTTCTTGGATCTGAGATATTTGGTCCACTCCTTTACGCTGCGGACAGTTCTTAACATAATGTGGTCCTCCACAACCCCAACATTGAACTGGGGGTCGGGTTATTCCTTCAAGGTCGGACCTGGCAGGTGGTTCATTAATTCTGCTCTCACTTGGTTTAGTCCGAAAGGTGCTTTTTGCCACATTTCTGCCAACCTGTCCCTTACCAGCACCCTTGCTGCTATTACCACGACTTCCTTTGTTGTTACCAGCATTTCTGTTGCTTTTTCTGTCATTCCACCTTTTATTTGAGATGTCTCCTTTCTGTTTGTTTTGCTGATAACAGATTCTTGCCTTACGAATCGCTTCGTCCATTGTCCTGGGGTTATCAGCCTCAATGCGTTCTCTTATATAGGCTGGTAAGCTGCTCACAAATCTCTGCACTTTGGCCTTCTCCTCCTTGATATATGGCACATAGCGAAGCAGGGAGGTGAAGCGGTTAATGAACTCGTCCATGGACTGTTGTCCCAGAAGTAAATCGTGGAATTCCCGTGCCTTCTCATCATAGAAACGCTCGGTTAAATATCTCTCCTTGAAGTATTTCTGAAACTTTTCCCAGGTTATGTTCTGCTCGCTTACCCCTTTTACAATTTTAATTTCCTCCCACCACAGGGTTGCTTTGCCCTGTAGCTGGAAGATGGCCAGCCGCGCCTTCAAGTTCTGATCATATTCATACAGCTGGAAGTACTTGTTAATGTTAATTAACCAAGCCTCTGCCGCTTCTTCCTGCTCTCCATCAAAATGTGGAGGTTTAATTTTCCGGAATTCACCCTGTAATTCCATTTTCTGTCTCTTTGAAGTCTGCTGTTCTAACACATTGTCAGAATGGTCCTCCTTTTCTTCTGAGATTTCAGGTGCATAATTCCGTTCTTCGGTTGCCCTTTGCTGCTCTGCACTAGGATTGGCTAATGGTGGATTTTGTCTATCCGACAGGCTCTTCAAAATTCTTTCCTGCTCCACTGTTAATCGCGCGTTGTCTTCTCGCAGACGCGCCATTTCACTTTTCAGTTCTTGAACTGTTTGCAGTATCGCCAGATTGGTACTGCGTGTCTCCGCACCAAGCTGTACCCACAACTCTGGATTTTCCAGCGGAACGCTGCCAGCTCCCTGCATGTCCTCCATCTTTATTATTGACTGTTAACGGATTACTGTTTCCGTAAGTGTTCCCTAAGTAATAAACAGAGAACAGTTAGCGGAATTTAATTCTTCTTCATACATGTATTACATGATAATTTTCCGTATAGCTGAATCTTACTGCTCCAGAGGTCACAGTTTTGAAACCTCTGCTCTGATACCATATTGTCACACTCCACGGTAATACACCATAAAAAAAAAAATTATGATAACCTTTACTACCAAAAACCTTACTCAAACCCCACCACACAACGACCATATTCTAAATATAAACATATACATATGCAATACATTGGTTATATAAACATATATATATACGTAATGCATTTGATTAAAGCACTAACCGTGTTGCAATGATTCACATATATTATGACCAACACCTAACTTACGGTTGAGGGTTCATTGGTGACTTTTAATATGGTCTGAGGTCAACGGAATCATGGCGATCAATTCTACCTTTCCGATTTGTTTCCAGTGCCAAGTGTGGTCGGAGTACTAAATGTTTTCCACCTACCCTGGCCAAGTGGCCACCGCCGTGCAGAGGCCATGTGAAGCCTTGGGGAGGTCGCCGGACTTGCGCGCCAAATCGCTGAACGAAGGAACGGTGAGGATCTGTTGCAGGGATCCAAGGGTTGATATTGCCCTAGGGTTTATCGGTTCCATTTATACCGCCGAGTCGCTTGATACGGGTTTATTTGCATTTGGGAGAAGGGCCGAACCCTTGCTCCATCCCGCCGCTCCACCCTGCAACACATGCCAAGTCTCGGCAAGCTATCTCAGGTAACCACAAACTATAAACCGTCGTTTCATCGAACTCTGTCAGCTGTCATTTGTTGAGTATAAACACAGTGCATTACTTATCAGGATATCCTGCCTATGTTTTATTGCGTTCATGGTTACTCTCTATGTGTTTCTCGTGTGCAGGTCAATGGTTCTCGTCCCTCCTACCACAACAGAGAAGATTGTTACAGTCGAGGCTTTGTCTAGGTATTTATCTACTCATGAATGGTTCAGTGCATAGATTAATACGTTAGGCGGAATGTATCTGGAAGCTTTCATGTTTTTCCTGTCAGCCTGAGGGGTTCCTCATGGCATTCCTTATGTGTTGATTCAGGGTTCCCCTCTGCTGCTAAACCCTGGCTAGGGTACGAGGTCGGCTTCCCCATGCCGGTACCTGCGTCCTTCTCTGGTTACAGTTTAGTATTGTAATTATTTGGCACATTTTTATGTTTAAATCAAGGGTTTCACGGTCTCCTTGCCGGAACCGGAACAGTTCGACTCAGGACGGAATGTTTACCTCTTCCGAGTCCTCTTATTTCCAGAATGTTTACTGTGATTAGTTTTATGTTTATGCGAGACCGTGAGTCTATTTTTCCAGCTCTCTGATCTTTGACAATTAGACTGTCATAATACCCATAAGGGTCTATTAATTTCGATGTTATTGTATGAATACCTTGTTCTCCTGTGGAATACAATATACAGGTTCTCATTATTTGGTTAGTTATATCTACGGCTTGTTTCCGCCATACATATGTATTTGATTTCAATTGATACATGCTCGTCTTGTTTACGGTTATATACATTTCCTCTTTTTAACAGGGCCGAGACATACCCCTTCCGAGGGTTTCGTCCCCAACATCCCTTTGCTAACTTGTAAGGGTGTGACTGTATGTGGCGGTTCAACGGCCGTTTCCATGACAGTTCTATAACATCATATCTGATATTATTTGTTATATTCTGTGATGATACCGGTAGTTTTTACTTATTCGCGTTTATACATATGAATATCGAGGCCAACCTAGGTACAGGCCCGCCGGTTCCACCTGAACCAGCCTCACTTATTCTGTGACTTGTATTGCATGTTTCGATATACTTCTTCAGCTGTTCAAGAGATACGATTGATTTATGCGTCATTCTGGTGTTTCATATAGTCATTATATTGTTAATGGGTACAGAAACCCTCTCGCGGTTTCTGTGTCATTGAATGGTTAAATTGTATGAAAACCCTCTCACGGTTTATATGTCATTATATGGTTATTTTGCACAGAAACCCTCTCATGGTTTAATAGTGTCCTGCATTTCCACTACACACTCACGTGCTCTCGATATATGATTAAATCTTTCAGAGTCATTGTATCGTTTCTATGCTTTGACTTTCCATGCAGAATGAGCACTAGTTTTCTATATAACTATATGCATCGCTAATATACAGTTATCATGCAATGTTCTTTTCACAGTTATCTTGCATTGTTCTCTTGCAGTTATCATGCATCATTTTCTTACAGATATCATGCATTGTGCTCTACACAGTTTTCCATACATAGAATGTACCAGATAATCCCTGTTGGGTTGAATAGTCAGTCCTAAGCACACTTAGACACTGTTTAAGATATTATAAATAAGCTGTGTCATCTAGTTAACAACAGAACTCAGGTGCAGCCATACCTTCATTCCAAGCATCCAGCATACTAATACAACAGTCTAGTTCAGGTGAATAACACATACCTGGTTTATTAGGCACCAGTGTTATAGCTCCAGAAGTTCACCTGCAATCTACAAGCTTGCTCTTATCCACCCAACCATGAGATCCAATGATACGTTGGATTCTCCCCCCGAGCTGTCTTGCAGGCCTATAGCCCTCAACAAGACTCATGCACAGTTGTGCCAGGGTTATCTGGTCCTCACCAGACTTAACCCCCTTTTTCTTTTTCTTTCCTTTTCTTCAAATTTCTCCCCCTCTCTGTCACAACAGACCAGGGGTTTTCCCCCCTAGGACTTTTCCTGGCTAAAGGGTTAGTTTTTTTTTCAGTTTTATAACTGTTTCCTTTCTTTAGAAATCCTCCCTTAGGAGGCTGCCAGCATTTTCCAAATATCTTCCATTTCATAAATAAAAATAATATCATTTAACCCAGTAATTAATAATTCACAAAAGTTTCTTACCATAGTAACTTCATAATTACATGTTTTTACGGAGTCATCACATAATGTTATTTTTAATTTTAATTTAAAATATAAATTTAAATAATAATAAATTTAAATCCTACAAAAATTAATTAATCTACACTCCATAAGATAACAATATGGATAATATATTTATTTAAAACAAATTTTTAAACATTTTGAACAGCTTTATGTTATATTGTCAAAAATTTCGTCCGTACTAGATAAATATCCTGCACAAAAGGTTTTAATGAAAGTTAAGATTGATGCTATTTTTTTCGATATAATAAAGAGAGTGAACAAAAGGTTTTAATGAAAGTTAAGATGGATGCTATTTTTTTTCGATATAATAAAGAGATTGATTTAATTGTAGTAAAGAAAATTATTAAATAAATAAATTTAAGAGGAGAGATTATCAAAATTATTCAAGTGGAGTAATAGGTAAACATAATAAGGAAAATTATATAAAATATTTCTAGATTGCAAATAATAAGATAAAAATAAAAATAAGAATAGATATTTATATAGTAGGAAATTGAGTTGTGAAAGTAATATTAAAGATAATTATTATTAGATGTTATGAATGAATGTAGGTTATTTCATTGCTATTATTTAAGAAAAATTAAGTCACTTGGAATTAGTTAGTTAGTGGTCCATAAAAGGGCAGTCTTTCAATCTTGCTAGATGCCTATGGGTCTTGGGAAATTCACCTAACTTTTCTTCACGTCCAAGGAAAACCATTTAGCTCTTAGCCAATTAAATAAGTTTTAAGACATATTCCAACCCATAAAAAATACTTTACCATTTCATTTATACTAAATAATAAAATAATAAATTATTAATCATAAAAAAGAGAAACAAATAATTAAAGAGTAAAAAGAATTAATACTTCTAACTCATAAAAAATACTTTACCATTCCATTTATCCTAAATAATAAAATAAATAAAATATTAATAATAAAAAAGAGAAATAAATAATTAAAGAGTAAAAAGAATTAATACTCCAACCCATAAAAAATACTTTACCATTCCATTTATACTAAATAATAAAATAAATAAAATATTAATAATAAAAAAAGAAATAAATAGTTAAAGAGTAGAAATAATTAATATGATGAAGATATAATACTCGAATACTATACTATTATAAATGATTTAAATTAGATAATTGGATTTGTAATAAAAACTATTTAAATTAGGAATAATTATTTGAAAAGTTTGACAATTACATTTATATTAATATAATATTAATAATTAAGAAAATGAATTGATTTCTATATTAATATATTAAAAATCAATTATTTATATTAATATTAATTATTAATAAAATGAATTTATTTCTATATTAATTAATATATTAAAAGAGCATGTGGTTCCACAGAGGGTTCTAGGGTTTAACTAAGAGAGTGACAGAGGGCAACAGGTACCCATGGAGGCACAGGGAGGAGGGAGCTCCACTCCCTCCTACAGTAATGTGGTTTCAAATAGAGGAAGAGGAGGGAATAAGAACAAGCCTCCACAACCCTTGGAGGTCAAGACAAAAAACACTGAAACTCAGAAGGCGGAAGGCAGCAAAACCCATGCAGATCAAGGGATCCACGAAGAAGACCGACAGGAGGAGAAAGCGGAAGACAGAGGTCAAGGAACAGAGAATAGAGCCAAGATGGGGCCCTGTAAATCCAAGACCATAACTAAACCTCGGGTTATTCTGAATGATCCAGCTCTGTAAACACACAGGGATCACATGGCAAACTATGCCATCATATGAAAATTTGTGGGAATCTGGCTGTCAGAGAAAGCGTTGTACACCTGGATAAAATACAACTAGAAACCAAAGGGGGAGTTAAATATACATCTTGGATCCAAAGTTTTTTTTACAGTGGTGTTCATAAACATGGAAGATAGAGATAGGATTTTTGAAGGACGACCATACTTCTTTGCAGCTGCTGGTCTCTATATGCGGCCATGGATGATGAACTTTGTGACAGAACGAGAAACCTTCACATCGGTACCGATATGGATTGGACTCTACTCCTTACCTTTAGATTACTGGATGCCAGAGTCTTTAAAAGCTATAGGTAATAAATTAGGTCATTTCTTAAAAATTTCAGAGACAACTCTATAGGGAAAATATACCTCCTATGCCCGTATATGTGTGGATATGGACCTATCAGGAGCCCTTCCAGATGAGGTCATTCTAGAAGTCTATGACGAGGAATGGGTTGAAACAGTTGACTATGAACATATCCCGTTCAGATGTCACAAATGTCATGAGCATGGGCACCTATCTAGATATTGTCCTGTTAATAGAAGGGAGGAATACCTAAACACCAGCATAGGGAAAGATCAAACAAGTTTCGCCAAAGTAGGAGGAAAAGGGAAGGGAGGGGGAAGGAAGACACAAAAGAACCCTATTGTGAATGATAACAAAACAAGAAGTTACAACAGTTTTAAGATCTTAGGAGAAAAAGAAGTAGATGGAGGTGATCAAGAGAGCACAGAGAATTAGTCAGCAAGGGGGAACAAAAAAGGGACCAGCATGGAGTTCACTCAGGAACAGAATGAACACACGATAGACCCTTTGAGCACCATGGAAATAGAAAAAGACTAGGAAATGACTCAAAGTGAAAGTGGTAGAGAGGACCAAGACTTACAGGAGATCTTGGAAAGGGAGAACCTAGAGCTGGAAAAGTTTCTAGAATAAGGAGGAAACCTGGGAATAAACTCCATCCCTCAGGAGGATGTGGATAAGGTACAACAGATATTCCTTAACAAGTCACATAAGACAGCTACAGGAGTCAAAAGAGGACATGATAACCAGGAAAATAAAGGGACTTCCTCAATAGGATTAATAACAGGAAAACTAACAAAAAATCTAGGCAAGAGAAGGGGAAGAAAAAGACAAAAAGAACTACTACTAGAGTGTGGCAAACTCATGGTTGACTCAGGAACGATGAAAGACATTTCCAGTTACTCCTTTAAAACCCCACCTTATTGAAAATCACAACATGGAACATTAGAGGACTAGGGAGCAGGAGAAAACAGAGGAATCTAGGTAACAGGATCAGAGAGGAAAAACTTGACATAGTATTCATACAGGAGACAAAATTCCCAGTGGAGAAGATCTGCGAAAAACATAGCAAATGGTTAAATAGATATGAATACCTTGAAGTTAAGGCAAATAAATTTGTTGGTGGCATTCTCACTCTATGGGATCCACAAAAATTTGGTGTGATTGATGCGGAGGCATCCAGACATCACATTTCTCTAATTTTCCAACCGGTGGGTGACAAACAATGTTACATGATCACCAATGTCTATGGTCCGTAGCCAATGGAGGAAAAACTTTGACTCCTCACAACACTGGAGGATATGAAGAAGAGATACCCAGCTCTACCCTGGATTCTTGGAGGTGATTTTAACATGACAAAATCACTCATGGAGAAAAAAGGAGGAACTAGAACACTTGGTAGAGATTCAGTTGGCTTCTAGAACTTCATCACCAATATGAAATTAGTAGATATAGAAACAAGCAATGGAATCTTCACTTGGAATAACAAAAGAGGGGGCCCTACCCAAGTAGCCTCACAATTGGACAGATTTATTATTTCAAAGGAATTTCTTCTCATGGGAAGCAGCATGATTACACTCATACTACCTTTTGGAGGCTCAGATCACTGGCCTATCCAAGTGGAAGCTTCTCTTTTCGATAAACCAAGGAACTCCCCCTTCAGGTTTGAGAACACTTGGCTCACACATTCAGATTTCCTCACAAACATTGAAAAATGGTGGAAGGAAGAGCTACACCTTCAAGGTACAAAGATGTCCCTTCTACACTGTAGGCTCAAACACATCAAAGGTGGAATCAAAGAGTGGAACAAAAAGGAATTTGGTAATATCTTCAAAGCTAAAGGAGATGTGCAAAAGAAACTAAAGGAAATAAACCATATTCTTATCACAAAAGGCTATACAGATGAAAGGAAAGAGATGGCAGAGTCACTCCATCATGAATGGGAAAACAGATGTCTTCAAGAGGAAATATTCTAGAGACAAAAATCCAAAGTACAATGGATTAAGGAAGGGGAGACAAACACCAAATTCTTTCACAGATCCACCATAGCTCATAGAAACAACAATATAATTGTGAAACTTACTGATCAGCATGGAATAGAAAGAAACACTCATGAAGAGATGGAAAAGGTTCTAGTCCAGCACTTTCAGAAAATTACTGAGGAAACCTCAGAAGACAGATACTAGTTTACGAAAAGAGGTACTCAGTACATTCCTAAATTGGTTACTAGAGAAGATAATTACAATCTCAACAAACTAGTAAGAGAGGAAGAAATTGAGGAAGTCGTTAAGGAGATGCACAATGGGAAAGCACTAGGCCCGGATGGCTTCAATGTGGACTTTTTCAAAGCTTGTTGGAGGATAGTAAAACAAGACATCCTGGAGGTAGTGGGAGACTCTCAACGATTTAAGACAGTGTTGAAGGCGCTCAATGAATCTTTCAAAGCCTTAATCCCCA
This sequence comes from Pinus tabuliformis, assembly GCA_031772625.1. Taxonomy (NCBI): domain Eukaryota; kingdom Viridiplantae; phylum Streptophyta; class Pinopsida; order Pinales; family Pinaceae; genus Pinus; species Pinus tabuliformis. Next base: position 839,183,555 of record CM062816.1, read on the forward strand.
AACAGGAAAAGGCCACCACTCGAGACAGATTTAGACCTATAGCATTATGCAATGTGGTATACAAAATAGTATCCAAAGTGATTGCCAACCGTCTCAAACCACAACTCCCAACCCTAGTGTCAGAGGAGCAAACAAGCTATGTGTAAGGAAGACAAATTCTTAATAACATAATTCAAGCACATGAAGTGGTTCGTTCACTCATTACCAATAAACAAGCAGGGATGATAATTCAGCTGGACATAACAAAGGCCTATGACAAACTTATATGGTTGTACATAAGAGCAATACTAAAAGCCTATGGATTTGATTACAATTGGATTAAATGGGTTATGGCGCTAGTTACTACTGCCAGCTATTCAATTCTTCTCAATGGCTCTCCCTCCAAAACCTTCAAGCCTTCTAGAGGTCTCAGGCAAGGCGACCCTCTTTCTCCTTTCCTTTTCATTCTAATGATGGATGGGTTAGGGAGAGCAATCAGACCTACTAAGGAGGAAGGGGGAATTCAAGGTCTAAGACTCACTCAAGGTGGGGACACAGTGACACATCAGCAATTTGTGGATGATACTATGCTTCAAGGCACACCCACTGTCAAGGAAGCCAAAGCATTTAAGCAGATTTTGAGTGAATTTTCTAGGGCAGCAGGCACAGAGGTAAGTCTTACTAAATCAAAGATTTTCCTTTTCAATACTGATATTTCAATAAAAAGAAATCTTTCCAAAGTTTTGGGCTTTCAAAGGGAGTCACTGCCTGCAAAGTACCTGGGAGTTCCCCTCGCCGACAAACCATTACACAAGGATATCTGGGAGCCTATTCTAAATAAGCTAAAAGTTAAGATTAGAAAATGGACAAATAGAGCACTAAATCTTGCAGTGAGACTGATTCTAACTAAGGCTATCCTCCAAAGTATCCCTATCTATATGCTATTAGCCATTCCGGCACCAACTAGTGTAATTACCAATATAAGAAACATTCAGAGAGACTTTCTCTGGGGGAAGGTGAAGAAAAGAAGAAATGGACCCTTGTGGCATGGGACAAGGTATGAAAACCAAAGTCCCATGGTGGCTTGGGTCTTCATGACCCAGGAATTCTTAACAGAGTTCTTGGTGCCAAAATTTGGTGGAGATGGCTAAAGGAAATACAAGCCCCCTAGGCAAAAATATGGAAGCAAAAGTATGCAAGAGATTGGTAGGAGAAGAACCTCATCATAATGAAAGGACAAGTAAAAGGTTCTGTAATTTGGAATAGGGCATGGGAGAATAGGGCCCTAGTCCAAAGTCACAGTTTCTGGGAGATCAAAAATGGAAATCTAGCCTAGTTCTAGGAGGATAATTGGCAGCAGGAGGACAATCTCTGAAGTGAAGAATTAGCAGACATTCACACTGATACCATCAACAAAGGATTAAGGAGGGTAAGTGGATATTGGGACCAATCAAGGAACAATTAGAAATGGAGAACATGGAAACTTCCAGATTACATTGGAATGGGCATGTTGCATACTCAAGCTATGGCCCTTAAAGGTCTTTTAGACAAGAGGCAAATCTTAAACTCAACCTTGGATGATCAACTAAGATGGGGAAAGAGCAACGCGGGTCTCTTCAACCTCAAGGAATCCAAAAGGATAGATTCAGGGCTTAACCTTCCAAACTCTAATAAGACATGGAAAGAGCTCTAGGATAATCCTCATTGGATGAAAGTCAAACTGTTCAAGTGGTTGGTTCAACAGGGCAAGATTGTGACATGGGATAACCTAAGAAAAAGAGGCTTATTTGGCCCCTTAAGATGTCACTTATGTAGACAACAGGCAGAAACTGCAAATAATCTCCTGAATAGATGCACTTTCACCAAAATACTTTGGAATTGGGTTGGAGAAGTCTTCAAGCTGGCAGACAGAAATTTAAATGACATCATTACTACTCTGAAAAAATGGCGGAAGTTTTTTTTGGATAATGAGATCATTAAATCTGCCTAGATGCTGACCCCAAGATTCATAATCTGGAATGTTTGGAAGAAGCGTAACAACAGGATTTTCAAGGATAAAGTGAGTCTGGTGAGTAACATCCTTAAGCTAATCCTTAAACAACTCAAAGAGATTGTTCATATCCTGGGAGGTGTAGCTACTGGCAAACCCATCGGACAAAGAGAGGCTAGAATACTGGAGAAGTTAGAGCTCAAGGTTCATCCCCCTTAGTGTTATATGCAGATCAACAAGAATACCTCAGCAGAAAAGGCTTCATGGCAACCCCCTTCACATGGCTTTTTAAAATTTAACATAGATGGGGCCTCAAAAGGGAATCCGGGAGAAGCAGGTTATGAAGGGGTCATGAGAGATGAGGAAGCAAACATTCAAGTCATCTTCCACAATTATCTAGGTAAAGAAACCAACAATATGGCTAAGCTCATGGCGATGGAATTATGCCTGGAAATACCACTCAAGTATAACATTCACAATGTCATCATTGAGGCTGACTCATAATTAGTCATTAACTCAGTGAAGAGAATAAATGCTGGCACTGCGCCAGAGAAAATCTTAGGACACTGCTAGCCTCTGCAAGTCTACCAAAGAATCCAAGCACACCTAAGAATGTTGAGAACTCTTAGGTTGGTGCATGTCCGCAGGGAAGCCAACAAAGTTGCGGACTGGCTTGCCAATGAGGGGGTATGAAACAAGCATATCGATTTGTGCCACTAGTGGGAGGAGGTAATAGACGACAGGTTGAACGAGGAATGCTCATCCCGAGCCCTCAGTGACAGACAAAAGTATCAGGAAAAATCAAAAGAAAGAATTTTACTTCATGAAAACAATGGATAAGTTCACTTTAGACGACCTATCAACGGAGATGCACTATCAGTTTTATAAGGGAGCTTCTAGAAATAGACGTAGTAATCAAGATAGAAGATATCTATCCACAGGAGGAGTGATTCCATGGGAGACGAACGCCAAAGAGGCCTCCCTTTCGGCTGTGTCTTCCTCGGGCAATGCGTCAAAGGAAGAGAATACTGGGGTCCAAAACTGCCCGAGACATACCACTTACTTCGAGCGACCTTTGACTCGGGAGAAGTTTTCCCGGAAGACTAGCGATGCATGGAGATGGATGGACAGTGATTATCGCCTTCATCGGTGAGTATTTTGTGAGCAATTGTGTGGTTCGATTTGGTCTGTGGCCGTCAGATCTGGAGAGGGAAGATCAATGACCACCATTTGGTGTGCATGTTGGTGGGGCTGAAAGGATAAAACTAGTAATGGTTTACCATATTTATCGGGCACCTTCCAAACCAAAGACGGTTTTAATGAAAAGCCAGCAATTCTGCTCAAGAAGAAACACGTGGTGAAAGACCAAAAAAGCAAACCACCTTCATCGCGCAGTATTCAACGGGCTTTTTAAGCCACGCGATATGGACTCTAGCCATTGGATCAGAAGGAAAATATCAATGGTCAGCGTTGATCGTGCAACTTTAGGGTATTTCGTGAGCAGTTGTGTGGTCCGATTTGGTCTGCGGCCGTTAGATCTGGAGAGGGAAGATCAATGACCACCTTTTGGTGTGCAATTTGGTGGGGCCAAAAGGATAAAACCACTAATGGTTTACCACCTTCACTGGCTGCCTTCTAAACCAAATACAATTTTAATGAAAAGCCAGCGATTCCACTTAGGAAGCAACACGTGGCAGAGGACCGAAAAAGCAAACTGCCTTCATCGCGCAGCATTCAGTGGGCTTTTTAAGCCGCATGATATGGAATCTAGCCGTTGGATCAAAAGGAAAAGATCAACGCTCAGCGTTGATTGTGCAACTTTAGGGTTTTTTGGGGCTTCGCCCCTGCGCGGGTTGAATCTTAACTGCCAAATTGTTAGAAGATAGATCTTTTGTCAATTTTGGGGAGCGGACTTCGGATCCACTTGCCCGCTCTTGGTTCTAGGGCAGTCTAGGCCTTGTCTCTGTTTGTTTTTTGGAGGGTTTTTTGGGTACTTAGGGCAGTTTCACTCTCCCTTTGTGGGAGTCTGCGCCTCTGGGCATATGTTATATCATGTGTAAAATATATTAAAAATCAATTATCAATTAATATGAAGATGCTAGATTTAATAGGTAAGAAGCATAGAATAAGTGAAAAAAATGGTTGAGAGAAAGAAGGAAAGAAATGGGAAATAAAAGGGAGATTGGGATTAATATAAAGTGATAAGGGTTTGGATAAAAGAGGTTAAGGGATTTAAGGGTAAAATAAAAAGAAGGGGTTGAGAAGGATGAGATTAACTACATGGTCAAAATGAGATGAGATTAATTAAACAATTAAGATTAAAATGGTATGGATGATGGATTTGAATGAATGAGATGAGATTAATTAAAAAATTAATATTAAAATGTTGTGGATGATGGATTTGAATGAGGAAAAAGAAGAAATAGGAATGAAGAAATAAAAAAATTGAAGAGAAAAATGAACTAGCGAAAGAGGCTAAGATAGATTATCATTTTTTATTTATGAAATATAAAACATAATATATTTATTAAATTTTTAAATAATTATAAATATAAATAATATTCCCTACTTTTCAAAAATATTTTTTTCCTAAAATTATATTATTATATATATATATATATATATATATTGGTGTAGTATTAATAATATATTTATTTTTAATAGTAATTCAATATTATTATTAGTAAGGCTAGGAGGGTAACTCCATGGATATTATTATTAGTCAGATCATGAATATATATACATGAGTGGAGAAACTCTTAGGGTTCCAATTCTTCCAAGGTCTCTTGATTTTCTCTAATGCATAGCTGAAACTATTTACAATATTTATAATAATCTCAATCTTTTAAGATTACATGTCAGCCTTTCCCCCTTAATTTGAAGAGATGTTGGTGAGTCCAAGCACCATTATGAATCTTTCAGAATTTTCCCTTCCAAGCGTTTTGGTGAAGATGTCTACAATCTGCTCATTTGTGGAACAATGTGATAGGTGGATTGTCTTGGCCTCAACATGATGTCAAATCAAATAATATTTTGTATTAATGTGATTGGTTCGATCATGGAACTTTATGTTCTTGGCTAAATTTGTTGTAGAAGTATTGTCAATCAAAAGAGGAGTTGAATGCACTTGTTTCTCCCGTAAATATTCTAGAATTTTCCTAAACCACACAATTTCCTTCATTGCTTCAATTGTTGCCGTATATTTTGCCTCGATTGTCGAACCCGTTAGAACTGACTGTTTGTGTGACCTCCAGAAGATATCAAATGATCCAAGGCTCATAACATAAGCTAAAGTGTATGCCCTAGTTTCTTTATCTCCGTCAAAATTTGAATTAGAGTATCCAATCAAGCTAAAGTCACCCACCTGTGTATACTTTAGTCCAAAGTCTTGAGTTCCCTTCAAGTACTTTAGAACTCTTTTTGTAGCAGACTATTGATCCTCACAAGGCTTTTGCTTAAACCTCGAGAGGATTCCAACAACAAATCAAATGTCTAGTTTGGTAGTAGTGAGGTAGTTGAGGTTTCCTATGAGATATCTATACTTTGTTGCATCTTCAAATTATTTTCCTTCAGTGGATGTAAGTTTCAAGTTCTGTTCAAAGGATTTCACTCAACCATGTCAAACCTGTTCAACATATCTCTAATGTACTTCTTCTGAGAGAGGAATATAAACTTCGAATGTTTAGTTATTTCAATACCCAGATAGTATTGAACATAGCCCACATATGTCATTTCAAAACCTTTCCTAAGTCCTTTATTTATGGATGCAATGTAAGTCTCATTGTTCCATGTCACAAAAATATCATCTACATACACCAAATGATATACAATTGTTTTTCCAACTTTCTTGACAAAAGAAGTTGCATCCTTAAGATCATAATGTTTGAAATTGAGTATCATAAGATGCTCAATTAAATTCTTGTACCAGGCTCGTAGTGCTTGCTTAAGACCATACAAGGATTTTACAAGCTTGCATACTTTGTGTTCCTAACCCTTCGCAACAAATCCTTCTGGTAGGGAGATAAAAGCATTCTCTTTTAGATCTCCATTCAAGAAAGAAATTTTCACATCCATTTTATGGAATTTCCAATCTTTCGAAGTTGTCAAGGAAAAGAGTGTCTAGATGATAGCTGATTTTGTTTTGGGAGAAACATTCTCATCATAATCGACCCCTTCCCTTTTTGCAAAACCTTTTTCCACAAGTATATCTTTATGCTTGTCAAGTGAGGCATCTACTTTATACTTGTTCTTGAAGACCAACTTGAAGCCAATTGGTTTGGTTCCCATTGGAGGATCAACTAGCTTCTGGGTTCCATTGTTTATCAAAGCATCATATTCTTTCTCCATCTCTTCTTTCCATTCATCATGAGAAGCAACTTCTTTGAAGGAAATTTGCTCGAAATATATATACAAATTAAATTCGTAGTCATAAGAAACACCCATATCAACAAGTGAATCAAGATCACCTACATTTCCTCCATTTTGTCTCATTGAGCTTCTTGATCTTGTCTTCCCAACCTCCTGACGATGAACACTTTCAAGTGCCTTTGTCATCCATTTTGAAGGACCTTTCTGAGATGGCCCAGGCTACCCAGTTAACTGAGATGAGGTTGAATGAAGATTTATTCTCCCAATTTTTTCAATCGTATCTCTCAAAGTGTCATCAGTGGCTAGAGCTTCATGCAGGGGAGAGAGAGCTTCAAAAGAATATTCCATAGATTAATCCAATATAGGGATCCACCCTTCAATATGTGGAATCTCATTATCAAAATATCGAAAATACTTTGCATGTCTGAATCTATCCAAGCGATCAAGTTGTCGCCCACAACATTATGAGTCTTGGAAGATTAAAGAAAGATCACATATTTAGATATTATAAACTTCTTATTAACTTCATCGTAGAGACGGTATGCTTTGGAGGTATTTGAGTACCCTAAGAAGATACATTTGCGCCTCCTTGGACCAAGTTTGTTTCTTTGTTCCTTAGGTATCAAGGCATAAAGGTGGAAACAAAAACCCTAAGATGCCTCATCGGAGGAATGTGTCCATACCAAATTTCATAGGGAGTATTTCTTTATATAGCATGAGATGTAAACCTATTCTTTATATACATAGCACATAGAACTACATCAACCCAAAACACCAACTTAACATTCTTGAAAAACATCATCAAACATACCATATTTAAGATTGTCTTGTTCATCTTTCAGCAACCCTGTTTTGTTGGGGATTATAAGGCACAATTGTTTGTTTGTCTGATCCCATGTTGGTGAAGATAGTTTTCAAATTCATTTGATGTATGTTATTTTCCATTATCAGTATGAATAGATCCAATATGAGAGTGTGCATCATTTTCAATCCATGCATGAAATTTTTTTAATGTTTCAAAGGCTTTAGATTTGTTCTTCAATAAATAAACCCAAATCATTCTGGTGTAGTCATCAATAAATGTCATCATATATTTATTACCATTTGCAAAGGGAACAAGCATTGGGCCACATAAATCAGAATGAATGATTTCAAGTTTTATATGTGTTCTACAATGAGAATCATGAAAAGACTGTTTGTTGTGCTTACCTAAGATACAAACATCACATTGCTTAAGTTTATTAAGAATAATAGGCAAACTGGAACACCATTTTTCTTCGATAAAAGAAGGTTTCCATAGACCAAGTGTCCAAATCTAGCATGCCATAAAATACTTGATGGAAGTGTACCTTCATCATAGTGAGAAATGTATGAAAAATTATGTGCATGAGTAGAGGTTCCTTGCAGCTTCAGAAGTATTTCTTCTTCTATCCCAGTCATGACAAGTGAGTGAGTTGATGCTTTTATGACCTCAACCTTGTCATCATATATATGAATGGAGTGTCCTTGCTGGTGGATATGGACCAAAGACAACAAGTTTCTCCTTAACTCCGGGAGGTATAGAACATCATGTAGAAGAATGTTTGGAAGAAATTAATTGCAACAAAGAACTAATTTGTTTCTGCAATTAATTGAATAACATACAACTATGTATTCAAAAACAAACTTCAACTAAGGATGTACCCTATCAATACCATCACATACGAAGTTCAAAAAACACTCCAACACAACCAGATCTCATATAAAATCAATCACACCAAATATATATATATATATATATATATATATGTATATATATATATTCCATCCCATTCAATGCAGTTTAATATATATGATATATATTCCATCATATATTATATTCCTCTTTAATATATATCATATTCCAAAAAACGTTTTGAATGCAAGATTTGGAATACAAATCTTTAACCAACGATTTTTTATTGGCTCAAACCGTATGAATTCACCATTCATGTCATTGATCATTAAACTTCAATGTACTGTGTTATTAATGTATCGGCTATTAAAAACTAGGTCTTAGAAAACACTAGTGGAATTTTAACATGGTCTTCAATGAACCATTTGTAGGTATATGAAAAGAAACACACCACAATTCACATCACCACTATATCAACACTCATTTCCGTCATCGATACCTCGTCCAAACAACGCACATCACATCACTGGTTTGTATTTGGTAGGTCACATGCATATGCAGCAACACCATGCTAAGTGGCCACACCACGTGGAGTAACCAATTCTCTTATGAAAAGTAATTTGAGAAAGAAATGGATGACAAATGTTTCTTCTCCAAAGTGAATCACAAACTTGTTTTTCCAATACAATTCTTCACAACTATGCACCATCAGCCAATACCTCAACTTAATTCCTTTGCTTTGATATGGCCATTAAAATATGAATAGATTTTTTTTCCATGAGCTCAATGCATAGGAGCAATAAAAAATTCAACACAACTATTGAGTCCCAAACTTGCATCTTCCCTATATACCTTTTCAGCCTTCTTTTCCATTTACTTGACCCACCAAGCTATCAAATCATTGCATATTAGTTTAAAAAGAGCTTATAAAATGGTTTCCTAACTATGTTTCTGACTGCTGTTTGATTTAGATTTTTATTCAATCAGTTGCGGAAACTTGTCACTTTCTGCAGCCAGCTCAAGTTTCCACAACCATTTTGTTAAATACTATGTTACAGGTGTCCAATGGAGAATCTGGCCACATGGGCAAGCTACAAATGACATGTACTTGGAGCGTGTCCCCTTGGTTTAGCCGAATCACTCACAAACAGCCATGGTCAAAGATGGTCAAAGGAGTGGTCAAACCAAGAGCTTTGCAGTGACACGCCTCTGTTTTTCCCATGTGAAGTTTTACGTGGCAAGATTCTCAATCTCCGGAGGTGTGCTAACACCTGTGGATCAATCCGTGAACCAAATCGAGCAGCCACCACTCCATAAATTTATTTGTCATGACTACCATACTGTTAGATCTCAAGACATCGAGATTTACGTGTCTGTTTGACAACGTAGAATTTAGGAATTAGTTATAGCATTTTCACTTATAAATAACGCGTTATCATACGCTTGATAGCTAGCTTTTACATGTAATCTTGACTGTGTTTATGAGCCCACTGTGCCATGCTCTATTTCTATGTTTTGACTGCACTTTAATATATGAGAAGACAACATTATTAAGTTCAATTTGTTCTCAGTATTGATTGGCCGAGGTTGCAGAGGGCCCATGTACACCAAGGCTCCGTATTTACTGTATAGTTTCTTACTTGATTTCATTATGTTACTGCTTTTATAATCATTTGCTTGTATATATTACGTTGTCCTGATATTTACACTAACTGTTGTTCATCTTTTCTTTTATGCTTTCTCATGATTGCTAGCTGATCAGTATTTTTCTTTCAGGTTCTTATAGGTAGCCCGGGCAAATTACATAGTTTTAATGACTAATGACATGAGATCATCTTGTCCTTTATGCTGATTCATTTACTGAGTTTTAATTCCAGCATTGTCATTTCTTTCAGTTTTGCTTTGCTTATTTACTTTTCTACAACTTAGATATCATATTACCCATTTGTTTATGATTTCCTTCCTATAGCCAAGCGACTCAAATAGTGAGGAATCAGAATATTACTTAAAAGTAGTATGATTTAGTTTACTTTCCTGCAAGTTAGTGATTAAATTACTTATGTCATTTTCAGGAATTGAAATATGAATGAGTAGTTAAACCTTAGTTTCATTTTATGCAATTTCATTTCCTACAATTTAGATATCATAATACTCAACTTGTTTATGATTACTTCCTATAGCCAGAGCGAGTCGAAAGGTGAAGGGTCAGAATATGGGTTGAAGTAGTGTGATTTAGTTTGATTTTCTTTCATTCTTTGAATTGCTTTGAGTTCAATTTTTATTTTCTTTTTATACAGAAGTAAGGATACTGGGCTTCATTGTCACTAGTTCACTATTTTGGTACATTTTTATTTTCCTTTGAGAATTGATTTCATCACAGCCAGTTTGAAACCTTCTTTTTGAGAACTTTAAAGTTTGGAAAATCATTGTAGAAATCAACCATTACCATCCATACTTGACCTTCAATTTTTCCATCTCACACTAGGGAATCCACAGAAGATAAACCCAAAAACAAACCAAAAACTCAAAAACGACAAAGAACTAAGAAATCGGTTATCTTGCATATACAGTGCACCTCACTTCAGCAGTTTATGACTCCCGGGTTGACATTTTAGATAGCAATTTAGGACACACTAAATTGACCAAACATTTTGGCGCCATTGCCGAGGAAGTGAAACTAGGTAGCCAATTTCTTAAAAAAAAAACAAAACAAGAAAATTTCAAGGAAGGCAAAATTGATAACTTCTCAAAGGATGCTCTCCTCTTGCACCTAGTGTGATCTGGAGGATCAGAAAAGAGAGAGTTATTGGTTTAATACTTTCTTGAGTATGCTCTCTTCTTACACCTAGAGTGACCTGGAAGATCATAAAGAGAATTATTAGGCCGACTTGAAGAAAAATAAAAAAAATGACATGCATAGAGCAAGAGATTCTAGGGGAAGGTTTTTAGCTAGGGCCAAGAGTTCGATTTTTACAACTCCAACTACTTCAAGGAATAGACAAGAGACACCTCCATCATCTCCAACTCACACTCCTAGCCTTAGGATTCCTGGAATTCAAGAGGTAGTAGTTGAATTAGGAGACTCTCCCACACCATCCATCGAATCTGAATTAGGAAAATACCCTTTCTTTACTTCTACAGGAAAAAAAATTGTAATTGAAGAAGTATAATCACCTGAAGAAGAAGAGGGTGAAATTCCTTCTCGTTCGCCATTAGTATAGGAACTAGAGGACTCTGAAGTCTCTGAGGAAACTATCATGACAAAGGAAGTAGTAAACGGATTTGGTATAGGTAGAGGTAGAGGAGGAGGAAACAATGGAGGAGGTAGAGGTAACAATGGGGGAAATAGGGATGGAGACAACTCATTCGGATTTCCTATAGTTGATGAGGATTCTCGAGCAACAATGAAAAAAATCTCACCATGTGTCCTCCCAAACTTTCATAAGAAAAGAGGATCCTGAAACATTTCTATTTGAGTTTGAAGTCGTGTGTCGAACTTATGATTATCTGGAAGACTCTCAAAAACTCAAATTGTTTCCTTTAACATTGAAAGGAGCTGCTTTGAAATGGTTCATGGGATTATTCACTCAATCCATTAGGACTTGGAATGATATGAAACAAACATTTTTGGATAGATACCCGGACTATTGTATGCCCACCAATCACAAGGATGAGGTATTCAAAATGGTGCGAAGAGAAGATGAAAACTTGGAGGATTTACTTGAAAGATTTCAATACAACCTGGAAAGAGCAAAAATTAATAACTTAGATGAGGAAACCTTGAAAGCCCTTCTATTAAAAGCCATTAGAGATGAATGGATAGATATTTTGAACATGATGGGAAAAGGAGATATATCTCAACTTCCACTTCATGATATAGCAGAGCTATGTGTCCATCTCTCAAGGGGAAAATCTAAAACTGGAAAAGGGCCTAGAGATCCTTCTCTCATTAGAGCAAACAAATCTGCAACTAGATCAGTAAGTAGGGTTGAGATTCGCAACATGCTTGATGAATTCAAAATTGATATCTTAGGGAGTCTTAGTGAGCAACTAGACACCCTTAAAATACAAAACAAGCAGAAAGCAGAAGTTGAAGCTTTGGCCATCTTTTAACCAAAATGTAGAAAGAAACATGCTCTAATGGAATGTCCCTTGGATGCAAAAGTTGTAGAAACATGTGTGATTTGTTCAGAAAACCATGAGACCAAGGATTGTCCTTCAATTTCTGGGCTCAAAGTTGTCTTTCAAGAAGATCCAAATTCAATTGAGTCTCTCTGTTTTGTTGCAAGGAGACCTTGGCAGGGGCAACAAAATCAAGGGTTTAACAACTCTATGAACTTTCAACCCCCACCAAATTGGAATCCTTGGCAACAACCTTGGTCCCAACCTCAAAATCCTTTTCAATCATGGGTACAAGGTATGCAAAATCCTTATGGAAGATTTGCTCAATTTTATCAATATCCTCCATCTTTTCAAAATCAACAAGCTCCACAACTTCCAAATCAAAATCTACAACTATCATTGCCATTTCCACAACAACAACAACCTTCTCAACAGAATCCGAATTCTCAACTCTTGCTTCCATTCCAACAGAAGACAAATCAACTACCTTCCCAGAAATTTCCGAACCCCAACAATAAAAACCCTCAAAATGCTTACATGGTAGAAGGACAACAATTTACTACCTATATGATTGTTCCTCTCAATGATGTACAACTCAGATCTGGTAGAGTTTTAGATAAGCCTTCTATAGATGCTCAAAAGCAAAGCATTTCTGAGGAAGATTCTCTTGAAGCCAATAAAGGTTCTAAAGCATCTCTTCAAAACCCAAGCGCTCAAAAAGAAAAAGGAAAAGAGTCAACCCCCACAACTCCTATAGTTGAGCAACCTGCATCTTCATCCACACCTCCTTTTCCTGAAAGATTACAAATTGACAAAGGGGTGGAAAAACAAACCTTGTTGCTTGACTATGATTTTCTAGATGAATTAAAGAATGTCTGTATCAAGATTCCCTTGTTACAATCCATTAAATAGATTCCTATTCTAGAAAAAACAATAAAGGAGTTGAATCTTAAAAGACCAGGAAGGAAATTGAGAGATACAAGAAGAATCCACCTAGTAGGAAAAATTGCAGATATCATGATGGGAAAAATTACTATGCAGAAGTATGTAGATCCCGGTAGTCCAATTGTCAAAACACATATAAATGGGGTAGAAATTCCAAATACTTTGATTGATTTAGGGGCTGCTATCAACATTATGAGTAGACAGACTATGGAACAGATAAAACTTCCTAATCTTATTTTTAGACCTACTTTACTGCAACTTGCAGATCGATCAATCATCAAACCAGATGGTGTATTAGAAGACATTTCGGCCTCCTTAGAATCTTTGGAATATCCAGTAGATTTCATGATTTTAACTCCCAAGAGTAATTTAGGAGGACACCCTCTTATCTTAGGAAGACCTTGGCTAGCCATAGTTGATGCTTTTATCAGTTGTATATCTGGGGATATGTATATTTCTGATGGTAATTCGACAAATAAATTTAATCTGTATCCTCCAGCAAAAGCAATTACAGATAGGAGATAATGAGTGGGTTGATTATGAGGATACTATACAACCTGTCTTTACCATTTCTGAAATCAGTGAAGATAGTCAAATTCTGAACACATTAGAAAACTTTGAAACATTTTCAGAATATGACCACACAATTTCAGTTAGATTCTGACATTGAGTATCTATCATCTAGACAAATGTCTCTTTTCTCTATGGAAGAGTTTGGTAGTTCCGCCATTGAGATCTTTCCAGGTAAAACATTGAATATCAACAAAAACTTGGAAAAATCACAACAGGGAGAGCTAACCAAAATCTTGCAAAAACATTTTACTTCATTTGCATGGGAGTGTACCGATATGAAAGGTATTGACGCTAAGACTTTCATTCATCACATCTATATCGAAGAAAACAATAGACCAATCAGACAACCTCAGAGAAGGATGAATCCAAACCTTAGGGAGATAGTGAAAGAAGAGCTCCAAAAACTACTCAATGTAAACTTCATTTATCCAATTTCAGATAGTCGATGGGTTTCTTCTTTGGTTATAGTACCTAAAAAGAATGGTAAATGGAGGGTATGCATTGATTATAGGGAATTGAACAAAGAAACTTTGAAGGATTACTTTCCTTTACCCTTTATCGATCAGGTATTAGATACTTTAGCAGGCAAAAACTATTTTTCATTTTTGGATGGTTTTAGTGGCTATAATCAGTTTCAGGTAGCACCTGAAGATCAAGATAAGACCACATTTACCTGTCCATGGGGAACTTTTGCTTACTGAGTACTTCCTTTTGGATTATGTAATACACCCGCAACATTTCAAAGGGCGGTACTAGGAATCTTTTCTGATCTAATCCATGATTGTGTAGGGGTTTATATGGATGATTTTACAGTTTATGGTAATTCATTTGAAGAGGCATTAGAGAATTTGGAAAAGTCCTTATAAGGTGTAAAGAAACAAACCTTTCATTGAGTCGTGAAAAATGCTTTATGATGTTTACTGAAGGTATTGTTTTGGGACATCATATTTCGGGGGATGGGATTAAAGTTGATAGATCAAAAGTTGAAGTCATCTCCAAGTTGCCTATTCCAAATTGTCAGAAAGATGTTAGAAGTTTTCTTGGATTTATTGGATACTATAGAAGATTTATTGAAAACTTCACCAAAATAGCATCTCCACTTTTCAAATTACTTACAAAAGACTGTGAATTCAAATGGGATCCTGATTGTCAATCTGCATTTGAAACTTTGAAAACAAAAATATCTGAAGCACCCATTTTGAGAGGGCCAAATTGGAAACTTCCTTTCCATATTTCTACAGATGCTTCAGATACAGCTCTAGGAGCTGTGTTGGGTCAAAAGGATTTAGTTCCTTATGCCATTTACTACACCAGTAAAAATTTGACTCCCACTGAGTTGAACTATACTGTGACTGAAAAAGAGTTCTTAGCTGTTTTTCATGCAATCAATAAGTTTAGACATTATATAACAGGTTATGAAACTTTTGTCCATACTAATCACTCTACAATTATATATCTAATGAACAAAACGTTACTAATGGCAGAGTTACAAGGTGGCTCTTACTTTTACAAGAATTCAATATTACTGTGTTGGATAGACCAGGGAAACAAAATACAGTAGTTGATTTCTTGTCTAGGATCCAAAATACTAATGAAGATTCTCCTGTAGAGGATAAGTTTCTATATGAATATTTATTTGCAGTAACTACTAAGACTCCTTGGTATGCATATATTGCTAACTATTTGGTTACAGGGAAGCTACCTCCACATTTATTTCCTAGTGAAAAAAGAAGAATTATTCAGGAGAGTTCGAATTATTCATGGATTTCTAAAGAATTGTTTAGAACAGGGCTAGATTGTGTGATCAGAAGATGTGTTCGGAAAGATGAAATGCCTGACATCCTCAAGGCATGTCATGTTGAACCATGCGGTGGACACTTTGCTGACAAAAGGACAGCCTATAAAATCCTTTCTTTAGGATATTATTGGCCTTCCCTCTTCAAAGATACGAAACAATATGTCAAAAGGTGTGACATCTGCCAAAGAGTTGGGAGGCCGACTCTTTCAAATGAAATGCCATTACAACCACAGGTACTCATTGAACCCTTTGAAAAATGGGCTTTAAATTTTATTGGACCCATTAATCCACCATCTAAACAAAACAAATATATTGGTATGCACTGATTATGTCACTAAATGGGTAGAAGCCAAAGAATTGCCTTCTACCACTGAAAATTCAGTTGTCAATTTTCTTTACAAGGATATTTTTACTCGTTTTGGTGTCCCAAGAGAAATTGTGACAGATTAGGGAAGTCAATTTACATCTAACTTGATGGAGAAGTTGATGGAAGAATACAAAATCAAGCACAGAAAATCTACTCCTTACCATCCGCAAGCAAATGGCCAAGTGGACACAACCAAAGTTCTTGAGAGCATCATCACCAAAAATGTCCATCTACACAGAAGAGATTGGGCAGAGAGGCTTCCTGAAGCCTTGTGGGCCTACAGAACTACATGGAGGAATACAACAGGACATTCTCCCTATGAACTTGTTTATGGGAAAGAAGTCTTGCTCCCCATTGAATTTCAAGTCAAGACTTTCAATATGGTAGTTCAGTTGGGGATGAATCTATTAGAAGCCCAAAAGCACAGAATGGAGCAGCTGAATGAGCTAGATGATATCAGACAAGAAGAAATTTTAAGAACTGATCTAGTTCAACATCAAAGAGCTAAGTGGCATGACAAATACATCAAAGAGAAAAAGTTTCAAGAGGGAGATTGGGCACTACTGTTTGATTCCAAGTTTAAAGACATTAAAGGTAAATTTCAGACCCATTGGCTTGGGCCATATGAGATTGACAAAGTCTTTAGCAATGGAGTGGTAAGAATCAAGACCATTGATGAATTTCAAATACCTCTCATTGTGAATGCCCACCGATTGAAAATTTATCATAAGCCACTCTCAAAAGAGGAATTTGTCAAAATGTTTCAAGAAAATTCTGCAATAAGGTTGGTGAAGAAGAATCCTTCTTCCCCACCAGCCTAGCCTTTGTTTCTTTCAGTTAAAAAAATAAAATAAAATAAAAAAATTGTATAAGACTGAAAACCAATCACAGATTGGCAGTTTTATACAGAAAATGTAGAGTGAAAATCAGGGACACCTGACACTATATTTTCCAAAAAAAAAATCTTCTCTCCTTCCTTTTCCAACTTCACTCCACCTCATTTGCCATTCCACTGCATCTCCATCTCATTTTCATTTCACCTCACTCCACTTCATTTCACTCCATTTCATTCATTTCATTTCATTTCATCAATAAAAGTCCCTTTCAGGACCATTTTCACTCAATTAGTTATTATCTAACTATCTTTGTTCAGCTAAGTGGGTGTTGTGTCAGTTTCCGCAGCTGGTAGCAGTTTCCGCAGCCAGAAGCAGTTTCCACAGCCACCACTCTGTTTTTCAAATCCACAGTCAAAATATTAGTGCAATAATCATGAAAATGTAGGTGTGATTGAGCATATGCTATGAAGACGTGGAGCATCTCCAGACATCAATGAAGAATAGTTGGTTAAAAGCTAATAAGCAACAAATGATAAGGTTTCCAAAGGTATGAGCAATTTTTTTTTTCAAATAGTAATTAAAGTCACGATTATGCATAGTTATCAAACCATAAAAGCTCTACTATGTGCAATGATCGTCATGATAGCTCCATTACCCACTACCATCCCACGATATTATTCCACACACCATGCATTCATTTCTTAACGATCTCATGATTGATTTTCGGGTTTAAACTCATAGTCGACTGCACTTTCACTCACCACCTGTAATCATGAGATGTGACCTATCCCATTACGACTCCTCTCCACCGCATTCTCCGCAGCCATTCATCAAAACGTGTAACATTTCGTACGCAACCATTTAATTCAAAATCTTGACTTTACTCCATTCCCTTACCATTCTATTAAGACCATCTTCTTCACATACGTCTGCACTTCATCTTGTGAACTCACTACGGCTGCTCATCCTCTGTTAAGCCTGTAATTCTGAAGCACTCCCGTTACCTGCTATCCATCTACCGATTGCAGCCACTGTATTTTGCCATAAACCCTACAACCGAGCCACCTTCCCTCTGCTAAACCCTCACATGCAATTGAATTTTCAGTTGAAATTCAAAACAGAGGAAGGAATGGGACGATTACTAAGGGCATAACCAGAAGGACCTAAATATTTAGAAGGTTACCCTCAAGCAAAAGATTTGTTGAAGAAAGCCAAATGGTTGCGCTTCATCAAAAAATTTAAGGGCCATAATAAAGAGGTAACCAAAGCCTTTGCACAGTCTTTCGATGGCCAGATGGTGGAAATTGAAGACTTAAAGCTCACGGTGACTGAAACAACAGTAGCAGTTGCCACAGGCATACCCCAGGAAGGTGAGCGATGGTTTAAAAACAAAAGCGTGGACGAACAGGCATGGAGAATTATGCTACGAAACCCAGGTATGGACATCACTGTGTTTACAAAAGGAATTCTTGTTCATGCATTGAAAGAAGAATGGGCCAGCCTGCTGTTAGTTATCCAAAAATTTATCACTTGCGAAGGACGCTTTGGTTCAATGTACATGTACCATGCTAGATTGTTGATGAACTTCTTAGAGAGTCAAACTCTTAATTTGCCTTATTTCTTACTGCTGAGTTTGAAAAAGATGAGTATCACAGTCCAAAAGCACATAGGAAATATAGAACCTCATCTATATCATCATGGACTTGTAAAGATTCTCATTGAAGACCAACTGAAGAAAAACAAAGATACCTGGGAACAATTCTTAATAAGAAATTACTTTCAAGAGCCATCTGAGGCATCTGAAAGTAGTACCCCAAAGACACCAAGAAGGAGTAGGAGAAAAGAAAAGAGTGCCATAGTCTAAGACTCTCCTACTACCGAAACTCAAGAAGTTGGTCAAAAAGAAAAGGAGAAAATAACTAAGGACAAGAAACAGAGAAAAGTGAAAGGAAAAAGAAACATAGAGGAAGTCTACCAAACACCTGAGCCATCTATAAAGCAAGATTATCAAACATTGTCTGAGAGATTAGTGCATCTTCAAGAACAGGCTGCTACAGCAAAGAAAAAGGAAAAAGGGAAACAGAGCATAGAAGAAGGGAGTACTAGTCCACCATATTTAAGAAGAAGCACCAGACTTAGAGGAAAGGGGAGTAAAACACAAGTAAAACGACCCCACTTCATTGACTTGGGTGGGAAAACACCCGAGAAACCTCCAGCTGGCCGTAGTCCACCTCGTCGTCAGCCAAGTATTGAAACTAGTCCTCCACATGTTGATGAAAGCCCTTCTCGACCAGAGATAGAAAGCAATCCTCCTCCTCCACAAGACTTTGAAGTCAGTCCAAGAAAAAAACCCGAAATAGATCTCAGTCAACAGGAGGTGTACGACTACCTTGAATCTTTAGAAAAAACATCTACAGGCCCGAGTACCACTCTACCCCACATGACACTAGATGCTCAAGTTCAATCTTTAAAGCAAGAGGTGTTTGAATTAGAGGTTCTAAACAGGCATATCAAGCAAGAAAATGAAGCACTTAAGGAGCAGAGCAAAGTAGATAAAATTATTAATGATAATACTATGCTTCATTTGGGACTATGGCAAAAGAAAAACAAGAAACTAAAGAAAAAGTGCAGAAAGTTGACCAGAGAATTGATCAATCTCAAATTCAGATGTCTGATAAGGAAACCAAGGATGGTGGTGTTATAAACATTTTTGTGCCTTGCAGCTCCAAGAATGAAATGTCCATAAACCAAGGGCTCCTAAGTCCCTAAAAGTGTTGTTCCAACCCCTAAAGGAACAAGGTCAACAAATTACAGCTTCTCCCAGAAGTTCTCCACCAGAAACTGCTCAGAATAAGTAAAAACAGGATCATTTCAGCTGCTCCACTGGCTAGTTGCGTTGCATAGCACCTAAACACACTAGCTAGGTGCATTGCAACGCACCTAAATGCACTATGAGGGTGCGTTGAGCACGAAATGACAAATGGCAGTGCCATTCCGCGAGGTTGAAAGACAATGGAAGCTTCCAGAATCTTCTCCTATGACACTTGCCTCACTGAATTCGACCAAGGATGAGTAAGAGGCTTTCAGTCTCCGAGTGGAAGCAAGAACTGACAGAGAGAAGACACTAATCAAATCACAGGCTGACTCATTCTCCTTGCATACATCTATATATGGATCCCTCATCCTAGAGATCCAGGGGGCTGGAATTTTGCACATTGTAAGGAATTGCTGTTGGTTTTGAGATAGATATCAGAGTATTGGGTGATTTATGCTTTGTTGGAGGTGAAGAGGGGCTTCTTTGCTGGGAGGTTGATGCTGGGTCAGGAATCATCGGTTGTAACTCCTCCTGGATCTTCTTGTATATCAATAAAAACTATTTGAGTTTCTCCTCCATGCTTTTGTATCATTGATGCTTGTTACATTTGTATGGTTAGCTTAAATCTGATCCTAAGCTGTTTATGAATATAGATCCATGTCTTTGTATAGTTTTCTTCTTCTGTGATCTTACAGGTACTTGGTGAAGCTGGGAAAGTAAGGGAGCAAGTAGCTGGAAGCTGTCAAAGAAGAGAGGGATTGGATCAAAGGACTAGCGCAAGACACAGGTCGGTTCTTTCTATCCCCCTCTATCTTTAATTCATAAAGGAAATACAAAAGTAGTTTTTCTCTGTTTGTTTCTAAGGCAGCTGTCACACCTTAGTGGGATAGAGCAGTTCTAAATAGACACTTTTCCCGGTAACAAAATGGCGACTCCGCTGGGGAGAATGTCTAATTAGTTTGTTTGTGTATCTTGTTGTTGTTTGTTTCATAAACTTATAAGTAGCATTCGAACTGCATTTGCCACAACAAATGCAAAGTAGACATCTGCTGCTTCAATCCATTCACTGGATCTGTTTATGATTTGAACAGCTGATTCACAAATGATCTGATTGCCCTTGTGATAGCTCTTAGACCCTCCATAGATCTACCCCTGATTGTGCATTACTGATTGCTTTTACTCGGCCAAAAACCAAAGATTGAACTGCAAACCGTGACCCAGAACCCGGATAGATTCTTGTTTCTAGCCCAGCGCAGGCACTGTTAAGAGTTCTTGCATTTCAGCACACTTCCCGAAAGGGCAACCTGCACTGCAATCCAATTTCTCTGTGTTACAGGTGCGCTGATCAGACTAGCCCTGTGCAGTTGAGGTTCTTGTGCTTCATTCTTTCCAGTTTTGTCTCTGAATTTTGCAGCCTGTGATCAGTATATGTCTGTTTAAAAACCCCTTTTCCTTACAGTTATTCTGCCTCCTTTGTATGAAAGAACTGTAGATGTTTTTGTGTGTTTGTTGCGTCGTTTACAGTTTTCCATTGCAAAAGTAGAATAGTCGTACTGTCGTACTTTGATTTAAATCTGTCGCAAGTGTCGATTTCGATCATAGGAGAAAGTTTGATTACTGTTGATGGTCGATTATACTTTTACTATTGCCTTTGGTCTGAATTTGTGAGTTTCTAGTGTCAAAAACGAGTGTTCATTTCAAAATCGTAAAGTGTCGTAATCGTCTTTATCTTTTGATTTCGAAAAGAAGCTTGTTTGTGTTTGTCACTTGAAAGCAAATTCAGATTTGTACATCAACTTTCTTTTTAGCATCAATACTAAGAAAGTCGAAAACAAATACATGCATGTGCATTTGCATATTGACAGTCTGTTTCGCTTGATTTAGGAAAGTGCATTTACAGTGTGCTCTTTGCTCTTTGTGAAAAGATTGTGTCAAGATTCTTTTCCTCTAATAGCTAGGATTTTCATTGCACAAAAGAGTTAAAAGTTTGCTTATCATCTTTAGATTGCATTTTAGGAATTACATCTACATCTCATGGTGAACCCAAAAGGCAAACTTCATAAGAAAGATCAACTTAAAATAAATTCAATGAATCTAACAACGCTTTGGAACTTAACGCACAACATTTAGAGGTCTAGGCTAGAGACGTATTCCGGCGTCGTAAAGCCTGGTAACTGTTGTCCTCATTGATGGTTGGGTGATTCCTCCACTTTGAGACGATAAGTCCCAGTACGGACTTGTGCTTCCACGTACCGTCGAGTATATTTTGGGAGACCCGTATAGGCTTAAATCCTTTATCCATAGGAAGCCGTGTCTGCTGCCCTATCGATCGTAATGCACTGAACACAGCATTCGGGAAGATTGACTACCGTACCGTAAAAAGTATTCTTTATTTTTTCGATTGGTTTGGTACTCCCTCTACCTAGATCTCCATTGCAGTCCCTTTCGTTCCTTTTCAGACTCCTTAACGGAAAAGGTCTATCTGAGCACTTGTCACTTTAGGCTCATTAAAAATCAAAGGAGACTAGAGTCATCTTTTGTTTTTTATCGACTCTTAAAAACTGAAAAAACAAGTTGTGTTAAAGCGTCTAAAATTTATTTTAAATGGAATATTCATTACCCCTTTCCTACGTTGATCTTGGGTTGAGAAAATGGAATCCACCAACCAAGGAATTCCCCTTGGAGGAAATCCTAGTCCCTTCTCCTCTTGGGGAGATGTTGGTGCGCCCCATATGGCCACATTGTCACTTCTAGGACTGACAATTGGTTTGCCTGTATGGCTCTTCTCAACCTCTACCGTTCAGAACACCACTATTCCTGAACAATCGAATCAGCAATTAGACGAGTCCAAAGTTGCCCACCAGCCTTCTACTTCCTCTAATTCTTCCTCTCCTCCTTCCTCTTCGCTTGATGGGGCTGGTAAAGCCAAAATTCAAGTTCCTGAGGAGAAGAAGGAAAAGAATAAGAAAGAGAAGAAGAAGAAGGAGCCAAAGGCAAATGGGGGAAAACGAGTGTCGTCTAACGAAAATCCACACACTACACCGACCAGGCCTAAATCACCATGTGTCATTTGCAAAGGAGACCACTTTCACAGAGATTGTCCTTGCATCCCTCGGATATTAAGGGACTGGTCTCCTAGATTGCACAACCTGGTGTCGTCAACCTCTGATGATCATGTTGAAAGCACACCGTCAACTAGTGAAAGTGAAGCCCCAGGACAAAAAGGAAAATATAGATTTCCTTGTAAACTGTGTGAAGGCGATCATGCCGTCCACCGTTGTCCCTTCTTAGACGAAGCTAAAAGAGTTTTGGATGATCGTCCGGTTTCACCGTTACGACTTCCTCCTGGATATAAAAAACTCTTGCCGAGTCCATCACTAGTTGAAAATCCGGCTAGCCCGCTCAGGTGGTCGGCTGAAGCACCTATCATTGAAGATAAACCATCTGGATCCATACCAGACGAAAGTCAAAAGGTCGAGGTGGCAGTTGACCCGGTCTTGCCTCTAGAGGTTTCATCTTCAGATGATACAGTCACTGAGGAGAACAAGGATGACACCGTCCAAATTCTCTTCATAAGCACAGACTCCAACGAACATGGGGGCAATTCACCCGTTCCTTTACCGCAGGAAGGAAGTTCGTCAGAGTCATACCCGGCCGTCTATTCGGTCCCACCTCCAAGCAACCTGGTTGTCTCCTTCGACTGGAATCAACTAGGCAGACCCCGTTCACCAGCAAGCATACCATTCCGAATTATCGTTCAAATATATAGAATGGTTATGGTTAGTACCATCATAGATGAGGGGGCTTCTGTGAGTATCCTTTCCTCAACTGCTTGGAAAGCGCTTGGTTCACCATCGCTTTTGCCAGAGATGAGAAATATGACAGGCTTTGATAAAGGAACCAGTCGACCTTTAGGGATCCTTCCCGATGTGCCCATAACATTGAGAGGGAAAACAGTTCGCATGAACGTAATGGTAGTTCAAGGACCCCTAGATTACAATCTACTCCTTGGACGAGACTATATTTATTGCATGGGAGCAATTGTCTCCTCACTCTTTAGAGTAATGTGTTTTCCGCACGAAGGAAGAGTGGTCAAGCTCATGGAACAGCTTTCATTTCCTGGATCACGCATAGCAAATAGTCATATACCATCCCTAAATAGTCTTTTCACGCAAGAAATGTCTCAATTTCCAGTCCGTCCTCCCGATGAGCGCGAGTAATTCGGAGGGATATGACTGAAACCCAGGGGGCATGCACCCTGGTCTGCTTCGGCAGGAAAACTTCAGGTATAGGGTAGGTTTCCGCGGGAGAATATGACTAGTCTGTACCCCGTCCGTGAGTGGAAAAGAGGGTTATTCTAGTACAGGATTCTCTTGTCAAAGTTATGTGAGTTGGCGAGCGCCGCCACTCACCTTTGTTTATCTCGGTAGACATCGCCGAATAAGGTGTTTTGTTTGCGTCGCGAATAGAGCAATCTTTGGGTAACCTGTAAGAGGTAGGCCTCTCTCGGTAAAACAAATGTTTTAACGGACTAAAGAAGGGGTAACCTTGAAACTCTGTTTTATACCTGGGGCATGCAAACCTTTTGGAATGCAAGCGAAGAGCGACTATTTATTTTTTTAAATTTTTAGGACCTCTAACCCTTTAAACCCATAGGATTGGTCATTTCCTAACTTGCATAAAGAAAGGATGTGGGGCAAAACTCTAAAAGTTGCCATTTTTATATGAGACATTCTTATCATACGACTAGATTAATCGAGCAGTTTTAGCACATAGTTCAAGCTCGTAAAAAAATAAACATAAGACATGAGCAAATGTTTCCACCCGCGTTTAAGCTCATTAAAAAATGAACTATTCCCCGGTAAATAACCACCGTGAATGTAGTACTTCAGCCATTAAAGCCTTGGTTGTGTTTGCACCGTCACCTCCACTTTTACATTGGCCGATCATTCACCTCCATTTGATTGTTTACCCATTTTGAGGAACAGCTGCGAAGAGTGATTTCACTAGCCATCCTTGTGACACTGCCGTGATTGGAAAATTCCAAACCTTACCTGGAATCAGCTGCTACCCGTTTTATCACTCGTTCCTCAAAAGACGAGTCTTCTTTAAGCTCTTTTCAACTGACTCGTAAAAAATGAAAAGATTGCCGAGTCCTTGGCCTTCCAGCTCGTTAAAGGGACAGGAAGTGCTATCCCTCCTCTAGATTTTAATCTTTTTGGACCTGAGGGATTATTGCACAAAAAGATCGAGCGCTTGTTTTGTTCGGCTCGTTAAAACTATCGAAAATTCATCCCTTCTGTATTGTTTTATACTTTTTCGGACTTAAGGGATTAGATGACGAAAAAGGAATTTTGGAGTTACCTTTACGTACCTTTTCAGACTCTCTAAAAATGAAAAGGACCGAGTTATCTTTGTCGTTAAACTCGTTAAAAATATTAATAGCGATAAACTTGTCTTTAGACGAGAACGAGTTTCACTATCACTAGGCTCGTTAAAACATAGCGATGGGTTTGCCCGAAGGGAAAATTATAGAACAAGCATATGTTATCCTCCTCAAGCTTGACAAAAATAAAGAGGTACTGGTCAGCAATGACTGGGGAAAAATTGGGAAGAAAACTCAAAGAATCTTTATTGGTAGCAAGTCGCTCTTGAACATGACACTTCCACTCCATGTCCGAGTCGGGTTGGGTTGTTTCATTCACCGGTCACATTGCCATGGTCACACCATACCATCGACATTTGGGGTTAATGCTACCAATCCATCACATAAGTGTCGCCGACATGTTCAAGAGAAGTCATCCAGAGAAGTCACCTGTGTCCCATCCACTACCATACATTATACTCCATTCTTTCATGACCGCCACCCCGAACCATATATCATCAGATTGTTTTCACCTCCATCAAAATCATTTGCTCTGTTCCGTGTCATTGATGTGGGATTCATTAGGGCCCTCCTTTGAAGGATCACTTCTTGTCGACATCAGCTCATTATCCAAGAAGTTGATCTAGGAACACCCCATTCAGTACTTTGAAGCTTGCATGCCTTAATGGCAAGTTTCTCGCTTCTGGCGACAGGTTTACATCAATGGCCTTCGACCGAAAGATTTTGCGTGGTGTTCGACGCCAAGTCCTTTATTCACACCACGTGAATTGTACTGTAGTACCTTGAGGGTCATTATCATTATCGGTGATTCCTCTCATGCTTGTTAACAGTTTACAGCATTGACTGGTAATCAAGCAATGTATGTCCATGTTCGACTTCAGAACATTTCTCACATGGATGGACTTGTGCTTCGAGTGAAGATCGGACGAGATTGAAGACCCCGGATCTAGTTTCATCCATCCGGGCTGCGATATATATTCAGGGAAATAAAGACATTAAATGTACAGCATTGCATCACAGACAATCATCCTACCAAAAGGATGATGGCTCTATCAGAATCATTAGTCTACACTCAGACGATTGTATGTCCTATGTACATGAAAATGAATTTATAAAGGTGAGCATGGGAATGCTCGCCTCAGCTAGATCATGAAAAATAGTATGAAGATAATGTATTGTATAGTATCTTATTACAGGTCTCCTCCCAGCATTGAAAGAACTTCGAATCCTCATAATAAAGCATTTCACCCGATTAACGGCCTCATACTTTAGGGGGCAACTGTTATAGAAATTTTTGTGCCTTGCAGCTCCAAGCATGAAATGTCCATAAACCAAGGGCTCCTAAGTCCCTAAAAGTGTTGTTCCAACCCCTAAAGGAACAAGGTCAACAAATTACAGCTTCTCCCAGAAGTTCTCCACCAGAAACTGCTCAGAATAAGTCAAAACAGGATCATTTCAGCTACTCCACTGGCTAGCTGCGTTGCATAGCACATAAACACACTAGCTAGGTGCGTTGCAACGCACCTAAATGCACTATGAGGGTGTGTTGAGCGGGAAATGACAAATGGCAGTGCCATTCCGCGAGGTGGAAAGACAATGGAAGCTTCCAGAATCTTCTCCTATGACACTTGCCTCACTGAATTCGACCAAGGATGAGTAAGAAGCTTTCAGTCTCCAAGTGGAAGCGAGAACTGACAGAGAGAAGACACTAATCAAATCACAGGCTGACTCATCCTCCTTGCATACATCTATATATGGATCCCTCATCCCAGAGATCCAGGGGGCTGGAATTTTGCACATTGTAAGGAATTACTGTTGGTTTTGAGATAGATATCAAAGTATTGGGTGATTTATGCTTTGTTGGAGGTGAAGAGGGGCTTCTTTGCTAGGAGGTTGATGCTGGGTCAGGAATCATCGGTTGTAACTCCTCTTGGATCTTCTTGTATATCAATAAAAACTATTTGAGTTTCTCCTCCATGCTTTTGTATCATTGATGCTTGTTACATTTGTATGGTTAGCTTAAATCTGATCCTAAGCTGTTTATGAATATAGATCCATGTCTTTGTATAGTTTTATTCTTTTGTGATCTTACAGGTACTTGGTGAAGCTGGGCAAGTAAGGGAGCAAGTAGCTGGAAGCTGTCAAAGAAGAGAGGGATTGGATCAAAGGACTAGCGCAAGACACAGGTCGGTTCTTTCTATCCCCCTCTATCTTTAATTCATAAAGGAAATACAAAAGTAGTTTTTCTCTGTTTGTTTCTAAGGAAGCTGTCACACCTTAGTGGGATAGAGCAGTTCTAAATAGACACTTTTCCCGGTAACAGGTGGTAGCACTAAGGAAGAAGAAAAGAGGACTAGATGTCCTAGCAGAGGCTTCAGAACATATGGATTATAGGGGAATGACTAAAATTTTTGGTTGCATGAGAACATGTAACACCTTCACAGTGGGGGTATGTTGAGTCCCAAACTTGCATCTTCCCTATATACCTTTTCAGCCTTCTTTTCCATTTACTTGACCCACCAAGCTGTCAAATCATTGCATATTAGTTTAAAAAGAGCTTATAAAATGGTTTCCTAACTATTTTTCTGACTACTGTTTGATTTAGATTTTTGTTCAATCAGCTGTGGAAACTTGTCACTTTCTGCAGCCAGCTCAAGTTTCCGCAGCCATTTTGTTAAAGACTATGTTACAGGTGTCCAATGGAGAATCCAGCCACATGGGCAAGCTGCAAATGAAATGTACATGGAGCGTGTCCCCTTGGTTCAACCGAATCACTCACAAATAGCCATGGTCAAAGACGGTCAAAGGAGTGGTCAAACTAAGAGTTTTGTGGTGGCACGGCTCTGTTTTGCCCACCTGAAGTTTTGCGTGGAAAGATCCTCAATCTCCAGAGATGTGCTAACACCTGTGGATCAATCCGTGAACCAAATCGAGCAGCCACCACTCCATAAATTTATTTGTCATGACTACCACACTGCTAGATCTCAGGACGTGGAGATTTACATGTTTGTTTAACAATGTAGAATTTAGGAATTAGTTATAGCGTTTTCACTTATAAATAATGCTTTATCATACGCTTGATAGCTAGCTTTTACATGTAATCTTGACTGTGTTTACGAGCCCACTGTGCCGTGCTCTATTTCTATGTTTTGACTCCACTTTAATATATGAGAAGACAGCATTCTTAAGTTCAATTTGTGACTGAGTATTGATTGGCCGAGGTTGCAGAGGGCCCCTGTACACCAAGGCTCCATATTTACTGTATAGTTTCTTACTTGCTTTCATTATGTTACTACTTTTATAATCATTTGCGTGTATGTATTACGTTGTCCTGATATTTACACTAACTGTTGTTCATCTTTTCTTTTATGCTTTCTCATGATTGCTAGCTGATCAATATTTTTCTTTCAGGTTCTTGTAGGCAGCTCGGGCAAATTACATAGTTTTAATGACTAATGACATGAGATCATCTTGTCCTTTCTACTGATTCATTTACTAAGTTTTAATTCCAACATTGTCATTTCTTTCAGTTTTGCTTTGCTTATTTACTTTTCTGCAACTTAGATATCATATTACTCATCTGTTTATGATTTCCTTCCTATAGCCAAGCGACTCAAATAGTGAGGAATCAGAATATTATTTAAAAGTAGTATGATTTAGTTTACTTTCCTACAAGTTAGTGATTAAATTACTTATGTCATTTTCAGGAATTGAAATATGAATGAGTAGTTAAATCTTAGTTTCATTTTATGCAATTTCATTTCCTGCAATTTAGATATCATATTACTCAACTTGTTTATGATTACTTCCTATATCCAGAGAGAGTCGAAAGGTGAAGGGTTAGAATATGGGTTGAAGTAGTGTGATTTAGTCTGATTTACTTGCAGTCTTTGAATTGCTTTGAGTTCAGTTTTTTTTTTTTTTTATACAGCAGTAAGGATACTAGGCTTCATTGTCACTAGTTCACTATTTTGGTACATTTTTATTTTCCTTTGAGAATTGATTTCATCACAGCCAGTTTGAAACCTTCTTTTTGAGAACTTTAAAGTTTGGAAAATCATTGTAGAAATCACCATTACCATCCATACATGACCTTCAATTTTGCCATCTCACACTAGGGAATCCACAGAAGATAAACCCAAAAACAAACCAAAAATTCAAAAACGACAAAGAACTAAGAAATCGGTTATCTTGCATATACAATGCACTTCACTTCAGCAGTTTACAACTCCCGGATTGACATTTTAAATAGCAATTTTGGGACACACTAAATTGACCAAACAACAACCATTAACACAGGCCAAGAAAAATGGATACACAAGTTGACACTTCAAATTTGACAGAGGGACAGAGAATAATGACAGGGAAAAATATGACAATGGTAGAAGTTACAACAAAAAAACTAATTTGGGAGTTGGCTCTTATACTATTTCAGGACAGGAGGGTAACTCCATGAATAAATTGTTTATTGCATTAGTTAGATCATGAATAATTACATGAGTGGAGAGACCCTTGGGATTCCAATTCCAAAGTATCTTGGTTTTATCTAATGTGTAGCTGAAACCATTTACAATATTTACAATAATCCCAACCCTTTCATATTAGGTGTCAACATTATCAAAACAACATCTAAAATAATAAAATTATTTTGGAATTATCTTTTTTTGAATTTTAAAATAAATGAAAAAAATAAAATAAAACATAATGTAATATATTTTTTTCATTTATTTATTAAGTTATTGATTAAAACTAATGTGAGCATAAAAAAATGAGTAACAATATTTCTATGTAAATATTATATTTCATTTATTTTTACATTTAAATTTAAATCTTTCCTTTTATTTTTCTTTATATAACACTCTTTATATTAAGTGTGAGTTGGGATGAAGATGATTGGTGAAAAATGTAGAAAATCCTGTAGATTCACAAACTAATGCAATTTTCTAAATCGAGAGACAAGAATCTACTTCTACTCTTTACAATGTAAGCCCATAACAATTGAGCAAACAATAATCAATAGAGGAAGCAATCAAAGGCACGTAACACAATAAATATCTGGGGAAAGACACAACTTAAATCCCCACTATCTGTTTTGTATTAATATGAAAAGTCAAGATGAAATTACAATGCTTTTTCTCTCTAGAATAATCCTAGCACTTAGCAAATTCAATCCCCAACTCATAAGCAAGCTCAATTCCAAATATTAGCCTATTCAAAACTCTCCAAGTCTCCATTCAAATGAATAATTCCTAGGAAGCATAGCTTGTATTTAAAGGGAAAATAAAGCCTCTAAAAATAGCGCAATCCCTTCAAGATCATTTCTTGAATGCATGCACTATCAGTGCAACTCAGAAAAATCTAAAACAAATAGTACATTGTCCCTGCACACTAGTCTCAATTGGGTCTTTCTCATAATCAACATTCATGATTTTTTTACGAGTAAATATTCATTTAACTAGAGTAACACTGGTGGAGTTCATTAGTGACACCACTGAAGGTTAACTCACTATTAGTTATCTCAATCAGTTTGAGAACTAATTTAACTGAACTGACTCATGAAACTAAGTTTTCTATTTTACAACTCACAATTAACTCACACTAGACTTCTACAAAGTAGGAAGAACATATACATGACTTCCAAAAGACTTCCAAATCGAATTTCCTAAGTTAACAATGTAAACTTTGAAACATGAACTATAAACTCAAAATAGGAACTCTGGCAAAAAAAACCCAAAAAAATAAAAAAATAGTGCTAAAAACGAAAAATGTGTATATTTGAACAACGATTTTTTTTTAGGGTCAATTTTGAAGATGTTCTAAAATGGCAATGAAAATGAATTTTTTGTGCAAAAAACACCTTGAAAACAAAAAAGTGGTGATACAAGAACAATGATTTTCTTTTTAGGGTCAATTCTCAACATTTTTAAAAAATGCTAGTAAAACCGAATTTTTATGTGCCAAAAAAAATTGTTTATGAGGAAAAAAAGCACACTATTGTTTTGGGTAGAATAACATTTTTCTTTCCTAAGGATAAATTCAACATGTTTTCAACTATAACATGGTAGATACAAAAGAAATGGAATTTTTTCAACCATAAAATTAAAAAACCATAACATTATGAACAAATTACATGACTAAATGAATTCAAATTTCATTATTTGTATATTGAATGAAATATACATTATATATCTAATTTAGTGTTTCATTGTAGATATTCTAAACAATATAATTTATCATAATTAAGACATATAATCCAACAATATAAAAATGACTCATAACTCATGATTTAACACCATATTTAAATAAAAAAAATTATTTCAAAATACGATGCAAACATCAGTTATATAAACTGTCTTAGACAATTATTCAAAATCACTCATATTTTCTTGCACACCATCAGAATTGACATCTTCAGATGAGTGACAGGATGCTGACGAAGATGTTCCATATTCTTCTCTTTCATCAACTAGTGCCCCATCTGAGTCCACATGCATGCCCACCATTTCAGGTTTCAAAATTCTTCTAGATCTATGATTGGTTTCAGCAGACTCCCATCTCAACATTGTTCCTTCTGGTAACAACCTTTTCAGAATCTCTTTCATCTTGAAGTGAAGAGTTCCTCTCTTTGTTAAATTGAAGTCATAAACAAGTATGTCAACATCCTCCAATTTTAATATGTTTATGCGGCGGTGATTTATATTTGTACCCTTTATTTTTCTCTTTCTGCCATTTTTTTTGTCAACTACCATCTCTGGCTTATACACACCATTGAATGGGTGTGTATTTTTGTCATAACAATGTACTTCAACACCTGTAACATCCTCATTTTCTATAAATACCTTTATAACTTTAGCAACCTAGAATGGATAGTCATTGGGATCACCATCTGCTAGCACTGCGATCATGCAACCCTCCTTAATATCCTGTACTGAACCCCTGTAAAGGTCTTTGATGGCTTCACGTTGTGCACGAGATCTTCTGGAACCAATATACATCTCTCTTTCCTCTACCTATGAAGAATTAATAATGCCTTGAGATTGTTGCTGTTCAAAAACGTTTATTTCCTCATGTTCATTTGACACATTTTATGGCCAAATAAATGGATTTTTCAAAGGTATATCTTCATTTGTTGTTGTTGAAATGATATCACTTTGATTATTGAAAAATGACTCCCACCAAACTAAATCAGCTACGTTAAAGTACTCATATGTATATCTAATACATTTTTTAATTTCTTCTAGGCAATTAGAATAATTTATATCTCTATTCTTTCTGCGTGCATTATGAACTTCACCAACTGATTGTAATAAACATATTTTTGATGCAAATATTGGATGATCTGAAATGAACTTCAAAAATTCAAAACCTAATGACGGTGCCCATTCTGTAGTAGTTGAATACTTCTTGCCCCATATTACTGTTTTCACATCAATTTTTTTGATACGAAATTGATGTTAGAAGCTAATGTCATTAATTTGTTCAATGCATTTCTCCTCACCATGTGATTCCAGAATAAACCTTCACATGCCAACAGTTTCTTCCAACACATAAAAAGTAGGCTCTGGCATGTATCATTTCTTAATGCATTCAATTAATGATGGAAAACTCCCAACTTCCTTCCTCCTCAATGTGAATGAAAACGATTGAACATCTGATCAATATGGTCATGAGTGTTCTCAACAAGAAGGAAACCAACCTTTACCTTCTGAAAAATTCTCAATTTAACAAGCATGCTTAGATATCCAAAAACAACATGATTTTTGTTTTCACGGCAAGTGTTGTCCAATTGTAGATACAAAACTTCAGGAAGATTACCAGAACAATGAGAAAGCACATCATGAATTATGGTTATTTTCATATTTGAATCATTATGAATATTTGGAGCTGTGAAGTACACCCTTAGCAACATTTTCCCATTGAAGACCATACAACCGACCAAGTGACACTGAATAAAATTTTCCTCCTATAACTTTTTGGGTGTGCTAAAAAAATGTGGTAAAAGTGATTTCTTTTGGTGCATACCATCAATTATCAAACCCAAATATTTATTCAGATTATCGTAACACTTCTTTCGATGTTTGTACAACTTTTTCCTTTCACTTGTTTTTTTTTTGCGATGCTCCTGAAATTCTTTGACAATTGAATCTACACACCATAAAAGAAAGCCATTAAGAAATATGTTTTCATAGTTGATGACTATACAATTTTAAAAGTTAAAGTTATGAATACTTACCTCTTTTTGACCCTTCACATTTGTCCCTCTTTTATTTAATGTAAGCACATGTACTAAAAATCCCCATCCTTGTCTTCTTAGGAATACGGAAATTGTTGAATTCTTTCTTCCACACCTTCACAAAATGTTGATATGTAATAAACCGGCCATGTCCCTCAGCACCTTCTACATATTCTTTGTACAAGTTTTAGATTTCTCATCCTGAAAAATTATCTAGAATATGTATTGTCTCTCTATTTGGCATACACTCTCCATGCTTTGAGAATAAATCTTTCATCCATGACATTACAATATTTGATAATGGCCCAAACTGTCTTTTATGATGTACTTCTGAATAAAATGTGGGATCCTTTTCCAAATTTTCTTGAATTCTTGAGAGATGAAAATTCCCAATTGAGTGAAACATTTTGATTGCCTTTCTACAGATGAATAAAGACCCAATATGATAATCATTACTTGACAATGTAGATTGCATGCACCCAACTAAATATGAATTTTGCATGCTTTTATTCATTAACAAATATCTCTTCCTTCTCTCTAATGCAAATTTGAAATCCATATGTTTCAAGAAATCTGTTTAACAACAATCACTTCAAATGAGAGCGTTGATAGAACTTCTTCTTGTCAGATATTCTGCTCTACCCCTTGTATAACTAGAACATCTTGCATTGATACAAAAATGTCTGCTCCTACTCCTTGATACAATATTTCTTGGCAACATCTCCATCATTAGATTATCACTTGTATAAGGATTTTCAACATCATTAAGAGGACTGTTATCCACACTATGATCAACTGTGCTTTTCAAATACTGACTTGGAGATATTCTCCATCTTCCCCTTCTTTAGTGCTATTGTCATAGTCCTTAGAATTCAGATTGAATGGAAAATTTGACTCGATGTTTACTGGATATTCTTCCTCATGTTTATTGTTAGTGTTGCTCTCATAGTCCATAGAATTAGGACTGCGTTGAAAATGTGACTGTTTACTTACTGAAAATGCTACATCCTATACTTTGTCACTGCTACCTTTATAGTCATTAGGATTAGGACTAAGTGCTTCGTCCTGTCCTTCATCACTACTGCTCTCATAGCCCATAAGATTGGGAATAAGAGGACATGGTGACACTCCATTCTTTTGAAATTTTTCATCATGCTCTTCATCACTACTGCTCTCATAGTCCATAAGATTAGGACTAAGTGGACATCGTGACACTCCATTCTTTTGAAATTTATCATCACACTCTTCAACACTGTTGGTCTCATATTCCATTGGATTAGGACTAAGAGGACACCGTTACACTCCATTCTTTTGAAATTTTTCATCACGCTCTTCATCACTGCTGCTCTCATAGTCCTTAGAATTGGGACTAAGAGGACACCATGACACTCCATTCTTTTGAAATTCATCATCATGCTCTTCATCACTGCTACTCTCATAGTCCTTAGAATTAGGACTAAGTGGACACTGTGACACTCCATTCTTTTGAAATTCGTCATCACACTCTTCATCACTGTTGCTCTCATAGTCCTTAGAATTAGGAATAAGTGGACACTATGACACTTCATTCTTTTGAAATTCATCATCATGCTCTTCATCACTGCTGCTCTCATAGTCCTTAGAATTAGGACTAGGTGGACACCGTGAAACTCCATTCTTTTGAAATTTGTCATAATGCTCTTCGTCACTACTGGTCTCATAGTCCAATGGATTAGGACTAAGAGGACACCATGACACTCCATTCTTTGAAATTTTTCATCACGCTCTTCATCACTGTTGCTCTCATAGTCCTTAGAATTAAGAATAAGAGGACACCATGACACTCCATTCTTTTGAAATTCATCATGAGGCTCTTCATAACTATTACTTTCATAGTCCTTAGAATTAGGACTAAGTGGACACCATGACACTCCATTCCTTTGAAATTCGTCATCATGCTCTTCATCACTTCTACTCTCATATCCTTAGAATTAGGACTAAGTGAACACCGTGACACTCCATTCCTTTGAACTTCATCATCTTGCTCTTCATCACTGTTGCTCTCATAGTACTTAGAATTAGGACTAAGTGGACACCGTGACACTCCATTCTTTTGAACTTCATCATCATGATCTTCATCACTCCTACTCTCATAGTCCATAGGATTAGGACTAAGTGGACACCATGACACTCCATTCTTTTGAAATTCGTCATCATGCTCTTCATCACTGCTGCTCTCATAGTCCTTAGAATTAGGACTAAGTAGAATCCATGACTCTTTATTTATTTGAAATTCTCCATCCCCTCTTTCATCAGTGCTACTCTCATAGTCCTTAGGATTAGGACTAAGTGGAAGAATTGACTTTCTATTCATAGTGGAAGAATTTCCATTATATTCATCAATATGAATAGAGTTGTTACGCGTTGAAGATGTTGATGTTATACAAAGCGAAACTTCACTATCAGGAGAATCCATCCCTTTCAAATAGAAGAGGTTGAATGATACAAATGCAGAGTCTCCTAAGGATATTATATAGCTTAGAGAATTAAATTTTTCCTCCAAAAATTTTGTTAGATTTATTTCCATTCATTATTTTATTCTACAATTTATTGAAAAAGGTTAAATAAATTTTTTTATGAACTAAATCTTTAAAGTTAAAATCGTAAACTAAAACTTTTACCTAAATTCTTTTAATAGTTAAAGTATATAATATTTACTAAACAATTGAATGTTTTTTTTTTTTTTTTATAATACATTCTAAAACAAATTAATCCCACATTCACCAAGCTGTAAAATGATTCCATAATATTTGATTTATCATAGTTTCCTATATCGCCATCAAAAAATTAACATGTTAATTTTTTTTAAAACAAATTAATTCCACATTAACCATATAGTAAAACATCTTCGTAATTTCACCTATATAATAAATTCCATTATCACTATTCCTCACATCACATTAAGGTTTTCTGAGGTTCATTGAAAGACTTTAAGCGAATTTGTGGAGCACCTACATTGCTATCAACAACATATTCAACAGAGAATTCTCGCAATTGAAAGGTTAGTTAATTTTTTTCCTTGCAAATTATAATATTAAATAAGTTTAAAGAAATTTTTTTTTTTTTTTTAAATTAAAACTTTTTTTGGGCCAAATTTACCCACAACGTCTGCTATGGGAATGGTGGGCCCGGTAAATCTCACGATGGCCAAACGGGCCCCGTAATGCTCACGGTGGCCAAACGGTCCCATAGGTTAGGGGCGATGGGGATGGTTGGCCCGCCCACCCACAAGGTGGTAGGGCGATTCTCAAATTTGCCTCACCACTCGGCGGGGGGGAGGGTTGCTGGGGTGGCACGGGGGTGGCTGCAGTAGCCTCCCCCCGTGCCACCCTGGTGGCCCGCCTGCTTGCGCGGTGGCAGGCCGCCAGGGTGGCGGGCGGGGGGGCTACGGTAGCCTCCCCTACACCACCCCAGTGGCCCGACCGCCCACGGGGTGGCGATGATTTTGGCAATCGCCCGCCACCCCGCAGGTGGGTAGGCCACCAGGGTGGCATGGGGTGGGGGGGGTTGCCTTAGTGCCCCCCATGCCACCCCAACGGCTCACCTGCCCACGGGGTGATGGGTGATTCTCGAAATTGGGTGGCGCAGGTAGCCTCGCCACACTGCAGGCCACCTGGCTGGTGCGTGCTGAGGATGGGTGGAGGGTAGTGGTTGGGTCACTATGGTGGGATAGGCGGCTGGACCAAATGGCTGGCTCGGCTGGCCGGCCGATTTTCACGGGGCGGTGGCAAGGCAATGTATTTTTTAACATTTTTTTTGAAATTGTTATAATTTATAAAATTAATTATCATTTATCATTTTCATTGTTAATTTAAGTTAATATGTTTTCATCATTTACTGATTTATGTGTTTATTTTTTGAGGGAAATGGCATCAAAGAAGATTTATGTGAATCTTTCTGGACCAAGACTCTTAAAAGTGGATCTTCAAAAAACTTTGGTGAATGAACTTCACCTGAGCTGATGGCTACAAATCTTTCAAGTGCCTCAAATGCTAAGAAGATGATTTCATACTAGAAGAAATCAAAAGAAGTGAAACTTCCATAAAAAATCTGGTATGTGAAAGAAAGAGAAAGCCAAAATGTGCAGATATATCTATATATTGATATACCTAATGATAATGGAATTTATAACGTGATGGGAAGAGTCATAGACATGTGTTTGGTACCAGACAATGAAGTTGTTTACATACCTAAAAAAACGCCCAAGTCATATGAAAGGATTAAATACCAGTTATCATATTCATTGTATGACACGAGAGAAGTATCTACAAAGTTGTGTAAACAAATCATAAATGAGATGAAATAAAATATTGTAAGTATTGTTATTTATATTTTTGTTCTGCATTCTTGTAACTGTCTCACTATATTCTTTTAACTTTGTTTTTATTGACATATGATATTTTGTTTGGTAGAATTTTATTGAAAGTTGTTTAATTAGGTTGGGAGGCATTCATTTCATAGAGTATGATATTATGAAATTTGTCAACAGTTTCTACTCAGTGTCAGAAGAAGATATGGAAAACAAAAAAAATATAGTAATTGATGATGCTACAAAACTACATCCAAGGGATCAGAAAAAGGGCCTCTAGTGGATAAATCTAGCAAGGGTAGACAAGTTACTTTTGAAGACAAGGAAGTTGAAACTAGCAGTGAAGAATATGTTGTCGTTACTGAATATGGCATTGCAACTGAAAAGATTTGTAAAAGACCAAAATTAACAATGCCCAAGAATAAATCTATTACAGTTAATGATGAGAATGTTATGAAGAAGGAAAGTAAAGTTGAACATTTTGAAGTAGTTATTACCAACAGCCAAGAACCTAGTGAAAATTCAAAAGAAAGTAGAGAAATCATTACACCAGGAGCTGATTTAGAGGATGGCATTATCAAAACAAAACAAAATGCCATTTGACAGAATTTGAGAAAGAGAAAATTAATTGAGGGTTGTCGTACATTTCAGCTTAATGTCAGACAAATCTATAAGGCAAGTGAAAGACAATGTCAATA
Source organism: Pinus tabuliformis (assembly GCA_031772625.1). Lineage (NCBI taxonomy): Eukaryota > Viridiplantae > Streptophyta > Pinopsida > Pinales > Pinaceae > Pinus > Pinus tabuliformis. Next base: position 839,221,667 of record CM062816.1, read on the forward strand.
TCAAATCAGAAATTCACATCAACTGCGTGTTCACAACTTGAATACATTGATTAGGTACAATCCATATGCTCATGTGGTTAATTATGTGCTTCTTGTTGATCCAGTTCAAGCTACCAAAAAAGAAGCAATTGATAAGTCAAAATGTTTTGAATACAATTATTATGTGCTTGGGGGGAACCATTTTGTAGAAGCTCAAAGACAATTGATGGAGGAATATCCCAATAACCCACATTTTGAAACAATGAAATGTATCATTTATGCTGGTTTATTAGATACAGAAGCAAAGTTAGTGGCATGGGATCATAATTCAGATAATGAATATAGAATGTCTATGACTTTTATCCAAAGGGTTAGATTTATTCATAGTGAATTTGAAGAAAAATGTGGTGGGGATAGGATAAATGTTACTGTAGATTTCAAAAAGGAATTTTGTATGGAAATAGGATATCCAATTGAAGAGAAAATCAATTCAAAAGGTGGCAAAGGCAGAAAATTTAGTGATTTATTCAAAGGTGTTGATAACATTTTCCAGTTGGCATTTAGAACTGGAGAGATATGGGAGTTTATTAATGAGATTTTTAGCATGTGTGAGAACATTGGCATTAAAAACTATAATGTCAAAAAGTCTAAGCCATTGATATGTGGCAACAGTAAATTAGGTTCTAAAATGAAGCAGCTTCCAGAAGATATGACTATCACACCTTGGAGAGCATTGCAAGGAGTGAAGGATGAAAAAATTGTCAAAGAAATATTATCTCGTGTGAGGTAATGGGAATTATCATTGGAGGAAATGTCTGAGGAATTTCAAAAGTAAGTTTGTTGAATTATTTTTATTTATTTCTAGATTATAATTTTCTTTTAAATATAACATATTGTTCTTGGTAGTATTTGTTATACATATCATTATATTATCTTTTTTTACTTTATCTATGTAGTCACAAAGTTTACATGAAAATTCAAGAACAAATGGTTAAATTTTTGAATGAAGATAGTTGGGATGATGCTGTATGCAACTATCCAGATTCAAGTTCTACGTCAACATTAAAAACTTTTTATCTTGCATTTAAAAAAGTATGTTGATTTATACATTCATTTTTATTTATTTGTGTACTATTTTTAGTTTATAACTTACACATATATTTGTTTATTTTATAAAAGATGAAGAAGGATGATAATGGAGCACCAAATAGTTTCAGAACCTTTATTGAAAAAATAAATATCGAAAGATTGAAGAAGCAACGTATTAAGAATGTTGAACTTGATCCAACTCTTACTCATTTCATTTGGAATGGGCTAGACACTATTCAATATCAAGTAATACAAGGCGACTGTGAAGACATTTCTAAACTCATACCTAAAATGGATTATTCCCTAGTTATTGCAGATATTCCCCATGGTTTCAATATTCCAAACATTGACTATGATAGTGACCCTTATACTTATCAAGATATTAGTAAAGTGGTTGCGGAATTTCTAGAAGTCATGTCATCACCATTATGGATATTTGTGACATTTCATTCAGACACACAATTGGCAACGTTATTGTCAAGCTTCAAGGGGAAAACAAATTCAAGGATGCAGCTTACACGCTAAGGTGTTTAAAATGTATATTTGATTAATGTTGAAAAATTCATTTATGTACAAGTTAATTGAACTTTTACTATTTCTTGTTACAAGCAAAAGTCGAATCTTCTTAACTATGAAGATCAACAATTTACAAATGATTGTGAGTTCATCCATATTGATAGTTGGAAAAAAGATGATAGCTATATGTCTATGATTTTTAATCACTTAATGGAAAGAGTCATAGCTAAATACTGAATTATGATGCTATTGTGAGAAAACTAACATATGAAGACAAAGAAGAAAAAGGAGAGATAGTTAACAGTTATCAAAAACCACAATTATTGCTTAACTATCTTATAGACATATTTTCAAATGAAGGAGATTGGGTTTTGGATTTATTTTCTGGTTGAGGTAAGTTTTATTATATGGAATTGAATTTCAATATGTTATTTCTTAATTAATATGTCATTGTACTAATTTACTTCATTATTTTTTTTGTGCTTGATAATTAGGTACAACACTAGCATGTTGCCTTCAAAAAGGAAGAAATTGCATTGCAATTGAAAAAGATCCAATACAGTGCAATTTCATTCAACAAAGAATTAATGCTCTTCAATTTCTTCCACATGCAATGCAAGAAATTGGGTTGAAGAAAGGGGACTTTAGTGAATCACGTGTGGCAAAAAAGGAAAAAGAACCCCAACCACCATTACATGGAATGATTGGAAAGGCATACATTGGGATATTTGCAGACATCAAAGATCCATTAGAAGAGGAAAATGAGCAAAAAGAAGCAGAAAATATTGTGGAAGAAGACAATGATGAAAATCTAGAGGACGAAGAGTTTGGATTACGTGACATTGTTGAATAAATTTAAGTTATGCTTGGAAATCAAGCTCAATTTTTGTAACTATAAATTAGTTATACTAGTAATGTTTTGACTTTGACATTTTAAGAGAAGAATATACACTCAATTAAGGTTGTTATGCGTTCAATATTTGTATTATGTGATTTTCACATTAATTTTTATGTTAATCATTATATTTTGAAAAAAAAATAATTATTATTATTTTTTTGACATGAAATTCCTAAAAAAAATTATTATTTAACCATTTTTAATTAAAAATTTCCTATAAAAATTGTGATTTTGAGATGTCATTTCTAGCAAAAAATTATCAAAACTTGTAGTTTTTTAGTTACATTTATGTTAAAAAAGATTATTTTTATGTCAATTGTTAAAAATTGTTGTTTTTTAGAGACAATTATTTCATGTGGATTGAAAAATTAATTAACGATTTATAAATATGTAGAATATTGAAAATTCAAGATATCGACCTTCTTCTTTAAATATGCAAAACAATAAAAACCTCACTACAAAGAAAAAATTAAAATAAAAACAAGAAAATATGAAGAAGAAGACCACTTCAAAAATTATTAAATTTAGAAAATAATTATTTACATTTTATACATTAGAAAATTAAAAGTAAAAAAAAAAAAGCCTTTTTAAAAAGGGTTGGGTGTATAATTACCACTTTTTTAAATCAGCATGAAAATCACTACCATTCTAAAACGGAATGTACATAAAAAAATTTATAGTGCCGAAAACTATTCTCTAAAAAAAACATGTGTGTTTTGCATCACCCATTTTCAAAATTGGGTCACTTTTTTGCTATCTCTATGAAACGGGTAATAGTATCAATTCTCGTTTCAAGGTTTACATTGTTAGTTAAGTAAGTTTAATAAACATAATTTAACTATTTTAAGTTTCTATGAGAATAGAATTTGAATTTAATTCATAGTTTAATTAAAGGAAAAATTATACTCGAATTTCTTGTTGCCATTTCTCAACACTCCCTCCCAACAAGAAAGGGATTATCAGCTACCCCAATCCTATCTCTGTGTAACTCAAATTTACATATTGAAAATGCATTTGTTAAGATGTCAGCATCTTTCTCCTCTGCGGGAATGTAATCTAACAACATGATTCGCCTCAATACACAATCTCTGAGATGATGATATCGTATATCAATATGCTTGGACCGATCATGAAAGAATGGATTTTCAGAGAGTTTGATACAACTCTGATTATCACAATAAATCACCGTCTAATCCATCTACTAACCAAACAAACCAACCAGGATCTTCCTCATCCAGATAACCTCACATGTTACCTCACTTGCAACCATCTACTTTACCTCTATTGAACTTAGCGCAACTGATATCTATTTCATGTTGTACCAAGAAACTGTCACTGACCCAATACTAAAGATCCCTCCTGATGTTCTCTTCCTATTGGATGGTCTCCCTTCCCAATCTTCATCGGTGAAGCCTTGAAGCTTCACTCCTTCTGTCCGTCTGTACCATAAACAAACTGAGTAGTGCCTATGAGGTATCTCAATACATTCTTTGTCACCTTCCAATACAGCTTGGTAGGCCTAACCATCACTTGACTAAGCTGGTTAATTTTATAGCACATATCCGGTCGTGTATTTACCAAGTACATGAGTGAACACACAAGCTTCCTCTAAACAATAGCTTCCACTACTTCCCCTGAAGTAGAATCCTCCTTCCTCTAGTTATCAGTTAGAGGAGTCTCCATTGGTTTACTGCTCAGCATGCAGAATATCCTAAGTATCTCATTGGAATACTTTCCCTCAGATACAAACAACTCCCCATCTCCCTGCCACACCTCCATGCCAAGAAAGTAATGCATGAGCCCCATGTCATTCATCTCAAACTCTCTTGCAAGGTCATCCTTGCAAGATTTGCTAAGCTTCTCATCACCTGTCATTATGAGATCGTCTACCTCAAGTACAATGATCAACATCTTACCTTCCACCACTATGTGATACAGGTTTGCAACCGCTTCACTCTTCATGAAGCCCAACCCAATGAAGTAACTATCAATCCTGGTGTACCGAGCACAAAGTGCTTTCTTCAGCTCATACAACACTCTCTTGAGTCGACACACATGTGACTCAGAGTCCAAGGTTTCAAATCCTTCGGGCTGCTCTATGTACACCTCTTCCTCAATCATGCCATTGAGGAAGGTAGTCTTGACATCCATTTGATGGATCTTCCAACCCATTTGTGCTAATAGTGCCAAAATAGATCTGATTGACAAGTGCCTTGCAACAGGGGAAAAGGTGTCATCATAGTCAATCCCCTCTACCTATGAAAAGGAACGGACCACAAATACCGCCTTATGCTTCTCCACACTACCATCTGTAGCTTGCTTTACCTTGTAAAGCCAACGGGAGCTCACAACTGACTTGTCCTTCGGTGTTAGGATGATGTCCCAAACACTGTTTCTAACTATGGAGTCATACTCCTCCACTATCGCATAAACCCAAACCGATTGTTGCACTGCTTATTAAAAGGAATGTGGCTCTCTCACAACACATGCACCCACAAGTGCCATGTATCTAGTGTACCTCTCTTGTGACCTCCTCTATCCATGCTGAGAAGAAGGTGCTCCCATGGTTCTGAACATAAACTACTATGTTGCATGCCTCAACCCACAAGTGTAGTGGTAGGTCCTGATCATGCAACATCACCCTTGATGCCCCTACTATGCTCATGTTCTTCCTCTCGACAAACCCATTATGTTGATAATTATGGGGTGCCGTCAACTCTCGTTTAATCCCTTCCACTACACAAAATTTCTTAAACTCATTGGAGACATACTCACCACCATTATCACTCCATATAAATTTAACCTTCTTTCCAGGCTCTTTCTCTACCAATGCTTTGAACTCATAAAACTTTGTGAAATTTCGATTCTTTTTCTGCATAAAAAATACCCAACATTTATAAGAATAGTCATTAACAAATATAGCATAATACATGTGTTTGGCAATGTATTTTGTTGAGAATGCTTCACACACATCTCAATGGACTCTCTCCAGAATAGACTACGCTCGACTTTCTCTCTATCCAAAGGAAGGCTTGGTGTATTTTCACAAAGTACAACCCTTGCATGTATCAACTTGCTCAAGCGTACCTTTGGGAAGATTGGTAGAGATTTGTTGCAATATCTTTAAATCCCCATGATGCAAGTGGCCCAATCTCCTATGCCACAACTTGCCGATGTCTCGACTCAACATAATTTCTGCTTTTGAGCTCAAAGCAACACATTCCTCTATCTCTATCTTATAGAGATTCTGAACTCGAATCCCTATCTTATTTACTTTACCTGTGGCTATGTGTCGAAGGAACGCCTTTCCTTTCGAAAATATCACATCATAGCCTCTATCCTCGGGCATGGCAACAAATACCAAGTTCTTCATCAGTCCAGATACATGCATAATATTCTTCAACGTGAGTGGATCTGAATGCTCCCTTTGAAAAGTAATAGTACCCACAGTAGTAACACTATACTTACCGTCATCACCCATCTTCATATGAATCTTGAGATCTTTCTCCTCCAGTTCACTAAAAAACTCTTTGTCGCCAGTCATGTGGAAAGAAACTCCACTGTCTAAATACCAGACACTTCCCACCATTGAAGACACCATGCATGCAATGAGGGAAAATTCCAATTCAAATTGGGAGGCAAAATCCTCACCCACCCCTCCTCTTAAGGACTTCTCCATGGACTTCTTCAATGGACAATTTGTAGCAAAGTGACATCTTGTGACAGTGAAAGCATTTAACTTTTGTCATGTCCTTCCTCTTATCTCCATGATAGGAATCTAATTTGGAACAAGAAATTTTACCTTCCCCTTTCACGCCTTAATCGCTAAGGTACAGTTCTCTTCATCATTAGTCTTTGATGAAGAGCATCCCTGGTGTTCCTCTTGATCTCATCCTGCATCAAATCCGACCATAGTCATTCCCAATCTGGTAGGTTCTCCTGACCATTGATAGATTCTTGATAACTATGCCAACTCTTTGGGAGTCTAAGAAGAGCAAGGCTCACCATATCCTACCTTGAAACTATGATTTCAACACTTCCAAGTTCATCTCGACATTGAGTGAACTTGGTCAAGTACTTTGGAATTGTCTCACCTTTCTCCATATTGATTTTACAAAGTTTATTCTTGAGTGCCAACTTCCTTTGATCACTACTATTTTGTTACAAGTTTGTCAATGTTTTCCACAGAGCATGTGAAGTTTCCTTTCCATGTAGACTTGATACAATGTAGTCTTGAACTCCCTCAAGGATTATCCACCTTGCCTTTTCCACACAGTTCTTCCATTTGGCAAAATTCTCTGCATCTATAGCTACTGGCTTGGGGACTTCTTGATCAATGAATTCCTTCAAGACAGTATCTTCTAGCACAACCACCGTCCTATCCCTCTAGGCTATAAAATTCGAGCTGCCTTCCAAGGCATACTCAAGCCTTAACCCATAGAACATCATCTACTGATCCTGAAGTATGTATGAAAATTTGACTTTCACTTGTAACACAGAAACTCAAAACTTCAAAATCTCCTCTAGAGAGTTGATTTTAAATTAGCGATATCTCCCCCATCCAAACTTTGATTCAGCCAAATTTTTTTTAATTTGGGTATCATTCCCAAGGAATCCAGATATGCAATTTATTTTTGAAATTTTTGCACAAACATTCTCATATTTTCTCTTCAAACTCTCGGTCGAAAAAACAATCTTGCTCTGATACCATGTAGAAAATCCTATAGATTCACAAGCTAATGTAATTTGCTAAAGAAAGAGACAATTATATTCTTCTACTCTTTACAACGAAAGCCCATAAACATCGAGAAAACAATAATCAATAGAGGAAGCAAATCAAAGGCATATAACATAAAAAATATTCGAGGACAGCGACAACTCAAAACCCCACTATCTGCTTTGTATTAATCTGGATAATCAAGATGAAATTACAAGGCTTGTTCTCTCTAGAACAATCCCATCAATCAACAAATTCAATCTCCAACTCATATGAGAGCTCAAGGCCAAAGCTTAGCCTCTTCACAAGCTCTCCAAGTCTCTATTCCAATGTGTAATTCGTTTGAAGGATAGCTTGTACATAAATCGAAAATAAAGCCTCTAAAAATAGCGCAATCCCTTAAGGATCAATTCATGAATGCATGTACTATCAGTGCAGCTCAGAAAAATCTAAAACAAATAGTACATTGTACCTACACTCTAGTCTCAATTGGGTTTTTCTCAGAATCGACATGCATGATTTTCTGATAAGTAAATATTCAATTAACTAGAGTAGCACTGGTGGAGTTCATTAGTGACACCACTAACTGTTAACTCACTATTAGTTCTCTTAGTCAGTTTGAGAACTAATTTAACTGAACTGACTCATGAAACTAAGTCTTCTATTTTACAACTCACAATTAACTCACACTGGACTCCCACAAAGTAGGGATAACATATACATGACTTCCAAAATACTTCCAACTTGAATTTCCTAAGTTAAGTAAGTTTAATAAACTTAATTTCACTATTTTAAGTTTTTATGAGAATAGAATTCGAATTTATTTCACAGTTTAATTCAACGACAAATTAAACTTGAATTTCTTATTTCCATTTCTCAACAAAAGAATTGTAATGGGTGCCCATTGAGAGATATTTTAAAAAATGTATACATTCTTAAGAATGAGTATGTATTTTGGAAGAATTCATGCACTTCTATAAAATGAACTTGAGGAGGTATTATAGGACATTACTAATGCGTTTTTGATTGGTTGCATGTAAGTTTCTAAACCATATTATTTTTGCACTTCATAATTTTCTTTTTCATATTTTCACATGGAATTATATATGAGGAATATAATGTTCTTGTCCTCTAAGGACTACTCATTATTAAAAAAAGGGGCTTGAGTAGTTCTTTGTAAGTTTCTAAATCTTATTTCCCAATGACAGGTGTCTAGACCCAATGTCTATCGGAAGGCAACCACACTTGAGTGAAAGGACAATCCACTTGGCTAGCACACCCAACTCATTTAATCCTTGAAACGCCTGTTTTAGTTGTGATATGATACTTACACCATTCAATCATTGAGTATTGTACTACAAATTTTGCTTGGCTTGTGAGAAAATCATCACGAGGGATGATGAAGTATCATGGTTCCTTCTTGATACAGATGAGGTCAGCATCACTATGTGAATATGTCCTCTCTGTGGTACCATTTTATACGCCAGGCATATTCATTGTTCATTTCCAAGAGCGGTGGTATTGGCTTTGTCATCCAAGAATCACCATACCCATTACACTTATTCTCTCATCACACTCTTTAAATTGTCTACTCCTAAGCATTATCTGACTAGCTAGGCATTGGACAATATGTCTTACCTCTGGTTTTACCTTTGGCCACCCTTGTACTCCTCTATTTGTAGAACGGATAGGGACATCCAATTGGACACTTAGTTTCACCATCATGGTGAGGCCTTCTTAGAAAACAATTTTCTTCATCACCTTTTGCGAACTTCGGTAACCCAAAGAAAAGGTAATTTCAGAACTCTCTATTTGTGGTTGGGCAATCGCTTCTTCTAGTGGAGCTCAATTTTGTTCACAAAGCAACTTACAAGTGCCAAATCGGACTGGTGGGCTCAACACTCCACCTCTTGGTGTATGTAAATTCATGTCCTTGTCCCACTCTGACATAAGGTTCAACATTGGTATTTCCGTGACAAAATCATCCACCTGTCCATGGTGAATATTGAAGGGAATCATGGTACACTGTGGCAGGGGTGGATCGGTATATCTTGTCTGGCCTCAATTGGAATTTAAGGCTTATAATTAGTGACTCTAAAGTGGATGGGTATACGTATGACCTTGTGTATCTACCCCTAGAGTCTGAATGACTTTGACCTCAGATTGAGGTGGTGTTGAATGTTATGGTTCATGGATAGCGGGCAAGCATCTGAGAGACAAAGGCTTGGGCTCTATGGATGATGGATGTTTATTGTTCCTCACTCATAACTCCCAACGACACATCAACATGGCAACCTCCATGAGGAATCATGTTATATTATGGCACATTTTTCTGTTTTAGTTGGCAATGAATAATGACTAGTTTTTTTTGCTTTCTATAAGTGAATTTGTGGAATAGAGACAACTTTTTTTGTATCTCTTGGCACAACATTAGGAATCTTAGTTTCTCTTTTATTTTGTTTGAAGATCTTATCAGAAGAAAAAAAATATTTGCAATTTGAAGAAACTCAATCTGTGGTTTTAGGGTGATCATTCACGTAGATCCATATCCAATGTAAAATTCAAAGTAGTAATATAAATTCAAGCCGTAAACAAAAAAGTTTCTAAATCTTATTTTTTTGTATTTCATATTTTTAATTTTTTTCCTTCTCTTTTCATGTGTATATCCAAACTTATTGTTTTTGTATTTAATAATTTTAATTTTCTATTTTCTTTCATGTGGTATTCCATTTGAGTAATATACATGTTCCACTCCTTAAGGGATCATTTGTTCTCAACAACAAGGCTGAAATACAAATATCCTACATCAAATACCATCATGTCATTTGGGGGAATTGAACCTTGTGGGAGGATACCAATCATTCCTCCCAACCACCTGAGATAAACCCAACCCAATTGACCATAATTTTTTAAAGTTATTAAAACTAAATAAAAAGTTTGATTTTCCCTATTTTAATAAAGTGTATTTAAATAACATGGATCTTGCACCTCCAGAAAACCCACATCCACCATCACCACATGAAGATAGACAAAACCCCAACCAAAAACCAAGAAATGTAACTTTAAATAACACATCCATGGTCATGACATGATGACAAATTAAACCGAGACTTACAACCAAAAAATGTAAACTTTAAAATTGATGTAGGGTTGAGGTCCATAAGAACCGTTATACAAAATTTATAAATACCATAGATCCTTAAGAGTTTTCACTAGCCATATCACTAGATACAATTTGTATTTGATTGTGAATGTCGAAGGATAATTATTATATATTTGTCATTATGGGAAAAAAATGTCTAACTATTATAGGATATATCTACATATAAACCATGTCAAATACCTCACCCTATCAAACAATATTTGATGACATTATTTGTTGACCACAAAACTAGAACTTAGCTTCTAGTCACAACAAAATACATTTGCATGGACTAGTGCACCTATCAAACTTGCGCATACAACTGGATGGATATGTGGTTCATGGCTTTTGACAAACCTCTCCATTATTATAGGCAATTCTCTTTACATTTCCTTGAGAAAATATGAGTTAGGTTTATATTAGGTTACCATGTGAACTACTTTGACATTAGTGAGTTCTAGTGGAGGGTTATCAGTATACATAATATCAACAAAGTACCAAGCATGAGCCATTTATAGATCCTCATATTCCCAAGAATATGCCTAACAATCGTACCTAAAATTCTTCCATGCCATAAAGTATTAACTAAACCTAGTCATCCAAATCTAACTTGCCTCATATCCTAGTGCAACATGGCTTATTGATAGCATTATCCTACTAGGAGTGAGGTTCAAGTTTTGTTGGGGGAGATTTTGGGTCTTCAAGCCCTACAATAGAGTTTGGAGAGGAGAGGCCTCATGGACACATTAGGCATTTTCATCCTAGTTCTTGTGACCCTCATAATTGTTGAGGTTGAAAGCATACATGTTATGGGCTAATGAAGGTTGTTCAATATGATTATTTCATGAAGGAGGTTAATATATTAATCATATCTATGTTCTTAATGTGTGGTTCCTTTTATATATCTAATTTTAGCATGTGTGAACTTGCGAAATTTAAATAGAAATCCATCAACACATATAGATACAACAATTTTGTTTCCAACACTAATGCAATAATAGAAATAGATTTCTTATTCAGTGTAGTTCACATGAAAATATAGTAAAGATTTGTTTAGTGTTAAAAGAATTGTGTATATGCATGTGGGTTAATGGATATGTAAGAGATTTAACATTTTTTTGTGCACATTAAAGTAAAATTTGGCTACATACTAATGTATAGTTTGTGTCATATTGAAATGTTGAATATGATTAGGTTTTACCTCTTAGTAATTTATACCACATTGTTGGTAAAAATTGATACTATAAAGTTTATATTGAATGATATGTCCATTTGTAGTTGAATAATACAAATAGGGCATGCCAACATTGTCACTCACTCGTGAAGTATAAAATTTGGTTATTTTTGTCATAACCACTCCTCATCACAGGATGCCTTCTCACTAACATGTACTATCCATTGAATTTGTGTCATTTGATTGACGTACCACCTAGAAAGTATATAATTATTTTGTATTGTATCTATAAAATATTGGTGATTTTTAAGGTAAAATAAATTTATAGTTTAAAATTTGAGAAAATAATTTTAAAAAAATTAGAAATTTTTTAATCTTTTCTCCTTGAAAAAGCATGGAAAATTAGCCTACTTGCAAATATTAGCTCCTGAAATTTTCCTCAATCCTAAGTCTCCCCTAACCCTCCATGTGGCTTAGTTCCACACCATCCTTTAATCATGTTAATCTACCTATTCAAGTACTTACTTGGAGTAACCCTAAGATGATCCTAGAGATTCCTTGGAAATGAAATTCATGGAAAGAATGTCATTGGGGTCTTCCAAGGAGTATTCTAAACCTAGAGTGTGGAAACCTCCTTGAAACCCCCTTCACCATAATTTCATGTTAATGTAGTCTTGTCATACCCTCTGTGAGTCTTCCCCCAAAAGGTTAAAAGGTGATCCCTTAGAATTCCCAACTCTAATGAATAAATTCTTAGCATAGTGATACCTTTGTATGGGACATATATAAAAGAGATAAGGATAATACCATAAAAAACCCTTGTATATGAAAGAAATTAGGATGATATGTTCTCGAATAAAAGCACATTTTTCTATGTAGTTAGGATTTGGAAGGATTTAATCAATCATGTTCGAAGTATAGAAAACTTTCTAAGGAAAATTGAATCGGAACCTTTGTAAAAAATCTCCTGTAAACATTATACATCATCATCCATATATTTTAATAGTATCCCCTTACGGATTAGGTATCCATTTTAGAGGAAAATTAGTTGGCTTGAAGTTGGAATATGAAGAAGTCCAAAAAAATGATTAAGTAAGCTAAGATCAACCTTTGTAATTGTTATCTAAATCATCATGAAAAATATTTCAACAAGATTTATTTCCTTTTTAGGGTATTAATTTTCCCCATAATGAATTTTTCCTTCTAAATATGTATATGCAATATTGTCATCATTTGAATTATTCTTGTTCCTATGAAAATTATGAATTTCTAGCTTATGTTTCTATTACTCATCGAAAACATAATAATAGGCATATGAAGAATAACTCAATTGGAAACCTATTGATAGGGATTGAGCTCTCTGTAACTAACAGGGGTGCTCTCCAATTTGAAGTCATAATTATACTAATGAGCTCAACTTCTTTCATGACTTTTCATTACCAGTTGTCTCTCTTTACCTTGTTAACTTCCCTACTCTCAACCGTTCTAGTATTTTATCTACCATTTTTTGAAGAAAATCTTTGCAATTGTCATTAGGTAACCTACTGTACACTCTTTGATAGTTTCCCTACATTTTTAATGAGTTTTTAGCTTAGAATTTTCCTTATGCAACATTTGTGTGTATGGAAGACTTTAAGTAGCTTATTACCATAATTCTTGTAGCAGCTATAATTTTGATAACACTTCCATAGATGGTTTAGTTGCTCCACTCTAGGATAGAATCTAGCATATGATTTTTTCTAATATTGGTATCAAAGTCATGTGATTTTATCTAACCACATCTATAACTATTCAACAAGCTCCAAGATTATGGTCAAAGAATAGGTCAATCATTGTTAAGATAAGAGATTTTGTGATGAAATCCTACAAAGACTATATTTGAAAATCCCCTAAACTAGAGGGGAACTTCCACAATCATTCACATGCTAAGAAGAGAGAACCTCTCTGTTCAATTAGGGGCCATGTTTACGCACAACTCTTTTGCATTGTGCTCACAATATCTCACAATATATGATATATTGTTGAGCATATGTTGTGGGGAAGGCCTTTGAATCCTAGCTTTTCCAGCTCTCCATGGAGAGCCAATAACATCCACAGATACTTAAGAAGAAAGGTAATAAGAAAAAGGTTATTCCAACCAGAAATGGAATAAATGCACACTATTGATACCACTTCTGAGGAAGCCATGACCTTTCTTACCCATACAATAGTTGTAACCATTAGGAACCCTAACAAAAATGGTTAAACATAAAAAAATTATGAATTAGTAATATTTTCATTCTGTAAATATATGATTTTTTACCCTTAAAATATTACATTTCTCTTCATGCTTCAATTTTTTTATTATTTAGTTTGATAGTCATACCAATGTTTATTATTTAGTTTCATAGTCATACCAATTATCATTAAATGTTTGATGAAAATCCTTAATTTTTTATTAATTGTGACACTTTTTAAAATCCTTTAGCTTCTAAATTTAGTTTGTCGATTACTAGAATGTTGGTTTGGATTCACTTCACAATTTGCTATTACAATTTTCTATTTATCCATTTTTGAGGATATTGAGAACTCTTTGCAAAACTATAATATTATATATATTAAAAAATTTATAAAAAGATTAATGTACACATTATTGTATATGTGAAGAGAAATATGTTAGAAGATTTTTTGAAACAAATTATGAAAAAAAAAAATATTTTAAACATGGGTATGTGGATTTTTTTGGACATCTATGAACTTCTTATCCTCAAAAATTAAAAACTAAATCTTTTAGAGATCAATAATGACCACAATGAAATAAAATAAAGTTGTTAAAATTAAAACAACACCATCAAAGTTTAAAATGTAATTTTTTCACATAAAAATGACAATAATAAAATGAAGTAATAATTGTTAGTATTAGATATTAATAATGATAATAATAAAAAGTACCAGCAATAGTAAGTGCCAATTAAGAAACCCGTTCCTTTCCAATCACATAAAAACTATGTGAAATCAATAACTATGATTTTTCCCCATCACATAAAAACTATACGAAATTAAGACCTCTGATTTTTCCAAAATAAAAATAAGTTTTATCTATAAATTCAAATCTCCTATCTTCTAATTTATAATCCTTTCCAATCACATAAAAACTATGTGAAATCAATAACTATGATTTTTCCCCATCACATAAAAACTATACGAAATTAACACCTCTGATTTTTCCAAAATAAAAATAAGTTTTATCTATAAATTCAAATCTCCTATCTTCTAATTTATAATTGGTTAATTTGGATAAGGGAAATATTTTATTTTTTTTAAATAGATTAGGCATTTATATTACTTTTTATTCTATTTTAGTAAATTATAAATATTATTTCATTTTATAATTAACTAATTAAAAATTATATTTATTTTAGAAAATATCTACATTGTTTAAAAATTTAGAAATCTTAATTAATGACCAATAAAGATAACAATCATTCAGTAAAACTTTGGTAATGTAATCTATTTCCCAGATTTGACAATGTAATTTATTATAAGTTTGCAAGTTTTAAAACAATAATTTTGTGGTTTTTGAGATCTATTATTTTTTTTAGCCCAGGAGTTTACATCTTAAATAAAAATACGAGGTATATTATGAAAGGCATTCGTAGGTCAGATATATTCTAAAAGCTGCATTCAATAATACTACTACTAAACTTTCGTTGAGCAAATGCTGACACAGACAAAACCGGGTTACTATGACTTTGGATCCATTAAACCAGACAAAATCTGATGGAATACAGTGGAAATAGTTGCCCTATCAGGGAAATCACATCCATTGCAACAGACAAATCTCAGAAAGAGTTTCCCAATAGAGTACAGTTGGAAGTGTTTAATTATGAAGGAAATTGGGATGGTGATGAACAGAATTGAAAAGAAGAACGTCTGAATGACTTGCGCTACACAATTACTACAAAAGTATAAGGATCATTGTAAGTTGTCCGCTGATATGCTGCACTAGAGATATTTGTAGTGGTAAAAAGATTTTAATTGGTAATATCAAGATTCATACAAAACATATTGAAAAGTAAATTAGATTAGATTCATGCAAAACACCGTATCTAATATAATCAGAATGTTAAGTCGTATAATCTAAACGGCGCTGTTGCGGAGCCACTAACGTATTCGTAGTGGTGAGGTAGGACGAGAATCCATGGTGGTTTTCAAGCGACCCATCCACACCTTCACCATTCCGTCGAGGCTTCCACTGTAAACGATAAACGAATTGACGTGGAAATCCATGATAGTGACAGCTATGCATTTTACGGGACCGCTGTGCCCCTCCATCACTGCAATGCAACATATTCCGGTGCCGCCCGCTTCCCTTTTCCAAACGCGAATCGTTGTATCAGCCGAGCCACTCAACAGAAGATTGCGAACGGTCTGGAGACAGAGAACGGAGTGAAGGTGGCCTCGAAGGAAACCGGAGTAATGCAATATTCGGTCGGAGAGGTGGTCTTCCTCCCAGTGATGAATATATCCATCGTAGCATCCCGCGTACAGAACGGGCGAGCCATCCGGGCCGAGGGCGAGGGCTTTTACGGGAGATCGTTGCATGTTAAGAGTCATCACTTGCTCGTGCTTAGGTCGGCCACGGCCCTGCCGCCTCCAAACCTTCACCATGTTGTCATCGGATCCGGTGAAGAGAACCCCGTCGTGCCGCACGACGACGGCATTGACGGCCTCGACGTGGGCTTCGATAGTCTCCATGCACCTGGACTCCGACACTTTCCACACCTTCACAGTATTATCCGACGATGCCGAGTACAGCAAATCATTGTTGTAGGCAAGGCAGGTCACGGTACCCGAGTGTTTCGCCCTGCCGGTGCCCTGGTCGGTTACCAAGGGCTTCATAAAATTCTGAAATATATTCAATTTGGGGAGCGTGGAGACACGTGTGTGCACGTCGGGATTTGAGCGCGAGCGGTGCCAGAGGCGTATCTTGTTGTCCCCATGAGCGCTCAAAATTTGATCGCCCGCAATGAGCAGAGCCTTGACGTTATCTGACCCGGAAGTGAGATAACTATGGCGTGGGAAATCCAGGTGTCTCCATACCCTTATGTTTTTGCTGTCGGAACCCGTGTACAGAAGGCCATCTTCTGCAGCCACTATGGAATAGATTTGCCCGCCCGGCTTGACCAGCGAAGCAACGCATCTCAGAGAATGAGGGGCTTCAGGGCAATTGAAGGGCAGTGTGGGCAGAAGCGTCCAGGGAGACAGAGGGTAAGCGTTAGGGGAGGCCGTGCTGAAGCGGCCGGGAGAGAGGGTTCGGTGGGATGGGGAGAGGAAAAACACTGGATTGGTGCAGTTGGGATTTATCATTTCCCATTGGTCGTGGCTCGAATTCTTACCTCGGCCCCTCACCTTCATCATTAACTTCAATTTTATCTCGGACGTTCTCTATGAAGCATCTCCCAGCTTTTCATCTGACGTCACCCTGCATCATCACGTGAATGCTAAAATTTCGAAAGATTCATATTTACTCCTATCCAAAAGGAGTAATATAGTTGGAGATTTAATTAGTTTCGTGTAATTGCTAGCTACCAATGCGGATTTCATAAAAGGAACTTCTCAATCATGTGACTCAGTCTAATAATAAAAATACAGTATCTATACAAATACTATCTGAAAGGAGTAATGTAGTTGGAGATTTAATTAGTTTCGTGTAATTGCTAGCTACCAATGCGGATTTCATAAATGGAACTTCTCAATCATGTGACTCAGTCTAATAATAAAAATAGGGTAGAAACCAGCCCTTCTTACAAAAATTAGTCTAAAAATCTATAAATCAGCCTCGAAAATAATGGAATTTCAGTAAGGTTTTAATAAATCAAAAAAATCTGTATTACAGTAATTAAATTTTAGGATTTTGGGTGCAGAAGTTTTTGATGGTGCTGAATCTATTTCTACTATCAGAAAAACAATTCAAACACTCCGCATTCTGATTTTTTGAAAAAAAAAATTACGGGTCCAAGTGAATTTGTAGCATAAGTACTAATAACATTTTTTAAATTTATCATAGAACACTAAAAAAATATAACATGTTTTTAATTTATCATAGAAGATTAAAAAAATTATAACATGTTTTAAATTTATCATACAACAGAGTAATATAATCAGGGCACAATTTTTCTTGGAAAATAATAGAAATTTTAGGAAGATTTGATAAAAAAATTTGGAAATCCATGTTACAGCTATCAAGTTTCAATATTTTGGGTGCCATATGGTTCTTAATGACGCTGAATCCATTTCTAGCATTAAAAAAAGCATTCAAATGCTCAAGCAAATAGATTAAAAAAAAAATTCTTTGGCAAATTCCAACCAATTTTATTTAACACAATAAAATATGTATATTTAACATTTTAAATTAGCAATAAATAAACATTTTAAACTAGCAATAAATAATAAAATGCAAATTAAAAAAGAAAACGCAACAAAACAAAAACTCACTATGGTGGTTTATATTATTTGGTGAAGTCGCTCATCTTGGAATTCAGATAATTTATTAATTTGTGAATTTTAATAAATAAATTAAATATTTGAAAAACAACCGAGTCTTATACACCAATTTAGTCTATAATCTTAAAATGAGATAATAATAATAATAATAATTTAACATTTATAATACAAAATTAAATAATAAATAAACAAATAATAATTATTTGCTTATTTGTTATTTAATTTTGTTTATAAATGTTAAATTATTATTATTATTATTATTATTTAATTTTAAAGCTACTGACCAAATTGGTGTATGAAACTCCGTTGTTTGTGGAACAAAGGACTCACCTTCCAACATACATTAATCTACCCATATTCTACCTCTGTGGTTTTGAACTTGTAATACCTTTTAGGAAGAAACACATACTCTTAACCATTAGACCTACTCAAGTTATATATTAAACTTGATAATTTATATTAATTTCATCGAGACTTTAATCACAAATAAAATTAGCAAAATATTTAATTTGTTATTTCTATTGTTTTAACATATATTAAATTACTAAATAATTGAATGTATTTAAAATTTGCTTCTTTTAAAATAGATATATTTTGACTTCTAAATATGTTACAATTTTTTATTTTTATTTTTTTAATATTAAATTGTTTGCTCGAAGTAAATTATTCCTATTTTAAACCTAATTTATAATCCAATTTAACAAACGAATCCAATTTGTCAAAAGTCGAGTTATAATTAAAGCTCCACCTTAATTTAATGTTAATGCATACTAAGGTTTTGTTCTTTCACTTTTTATTTTAACAATGAAATTATTTCTATTAATTTAAGTTATGGAATCACAATTAAAATCTATAAAATAATTTATTTTGATTTATTTTTCATTTTCGTAATGGTAATATATTTAAATTCAAAATTCAGAATATTTTTTAAAAAATTGTTTTAAATAATAAAAACTAACAAGTTTATTTTAAATAACAATTTTATTTTAATAAAATACTAGGAAATAATCATTTTTAATTTTTAAATTTAATATATTTAGTAATTTTGATTTTTTAAATTCATGTTCTTGATTAAAAAAAAGTTTGCTTAACTATTGCAGTGGGTAAAAAGAATTTTATAGTGGCTTAACACTTGGCCAAATTATTTAGTCGTCTTGTTTAACATTTTTATAGTTTAGTTTTTTTATGCTTTGGTGATACAAATTTAAATAAGATTAAAATGTTTTTTTTTTTTTTTTTTTTTTTTAATTTTCAAATTTATAATTCTAATAAAACTCTTTTATGAGGAAAAAAAACGACGTCTTAACGCAACAAAATTAGACTGTAACATTGTAAACCGTTTAGGCTACAGTGCTACGCAACGCGAGAAAATAATATGAATTGAATTAAGAAAAAATAACAAACCAAATTTTGCAGAGTCAAGAGATTTCCAAAATGGTCCATCCGAAAAATCCAAATCATTAGCGATTTATGCTACTCTATTTACTGCGATAGAAAATGGCATAGTGACTGTTCACCAAACGTGGAGTTGGTTAAAGAGTACAAAAATTTGAAAACTTTTAGGCCCAGGAGCTGCACAAGGGCCAGCAGAATTTAATGTCCATTCCCACGTACGTAAAGGGTCTTAAGAACCATTAACGACTGTCGACTGTATCAACCGCCATGCCACTACCACGTACGTAGAGGGTTTTAAAAACCATTAACGACAGCCCTCTGTATCGTGTCATGCTTTTAATTTTGGATGGGAATTACGATGCAGTACAGATGGTTTCCACCCATTTGCTGCCATGTGTTAATAACATCGGAAATTGGGCCAGACAAAGTGTGTGCGGCGCATATTCTTTTCATGTCCCACAGCTATGGCTAACCAAGTTTCAAAATCCTTGAAATCATAGAAAATCTAGTAAGATTGTGATAAAATTTAGTAAAATCTGGTTTTTAGCAAGATTTTGATAAAATTTAGTAAAATTTAGTTTTAGGTGTCACTTGAATTTTTAATGATATTGAATTTATTTCTACCATCGAAAAAAGCACGTTTCAAATCTTTTACTATACTTCCATAAACAACACTCATTGAATCTATTTCTTTTTTTCTTTTCTAAAAATGTAATACACAATTTAATTTATTTTGGAAGTACAAATTCACATTCAAAGCTAAATAAAATTTTCCATTTTTCAAATCTGTAAGTCTTATTTGTTTGGAGTAGCCTAAACATGTGACATGATAAGACTTTTGGTTAGATAATTAGTAGTCGCTAGTCCATGAAGTGTGTGCGGCGCATATTCTTTTCATGTGTCCCACAGCGATGGCTAACCAGGTTTTAATTTCCTTGAAATCATAGAAAATCCAGAAGATTTTGATAAAAGTTAGTAAAATCTTGTTAAGTTTCAAGATTTTAGGTGTAACTCAAGCATCGGAAAAACACGTTTTAAATATTTATTATACTTCCGTAAACAAGACCCATTATATTTTTTTTTTTTTTTCTTTTCTAAAAATGTAATACACAATTTAATTTATTTTGGAAGTACAAATTCACATTCAAAACTAAATAAAATTTTCCATTTTTCAAATTTGTAAGTCTTATTTGTTTGGAGTAGCCTAAACATGTGACATGATAAGAATTTTAGTTAAATAGTTAGTAGTTACAAGTGCATGGAGTGATCTTAACTACAAATTTAGCATGTGTGGCAAGGGATCAAATTTATTTAAATACAAATTCCATTTAGAATACAAAATTAAAAAAAAGAAAGTTGCATTTTTATTATCCACTTTCCAATGAATAAATGTAGAGAAATTTGTAATATATATATATATATAATTTTTAACTGTTTAAATTAGGTTTTATAACTATACATTGAAAAATGATTGAATCATACATCTCCTCATAATAGATTGTAGAATGTGTTTATCGGCACAACAATTTCATTATATAAAATTTACAACTTACATATCTAAGAATGATAATAATTTGTCTTATGATATAAAGATATTTCATTAAATAGTAGTAGAAATTTAATAAATTAATAAATAATATTATATATTTGAAATAAATTATAAACAATAATTTTAAAAACAAATTCATTTAATAAATTAAATAACAACTTAATTATGTTATATTATGAGATAAATTCATTTAACAAATCAACCTAGATCCATCTTAACACCGAATCTGTTAGGACCTGTGGTCCGTGCGATGGGCAGGACAACTCCACCGTGTGAAGTGCATGCAAAATATGAAACGAAATGAGCCAAGACACAAGTTTATAAGGTGTTGGGCGAGTTGAAGGGGCGGTCCCATGAGTTGGGCGGGCCGACCATCCTCTTGGGCGAAACAACACATGTTGAGCGAGCCGGCTTGGGCGTTTGGTGTGGGTCGACCGGGTGACACAACCCGCCACCTACATGTATATATTGGAGGTCATTTGGAGGCAAACGACCATCATTCGATCAACACAAATTCGAATAAGGAGTTCTGCAGTGTGTTGAATTCGAATAAGGAGTTCTGCAGTGTGTCGAGTTCCGTGTGACGGGCGGAACTCGGGTGTAAACTCGTTCAGAAAATTTGGTCGAATAGTCGTTCGGGAAAATCATTTGGACAATCGTTCGGGAAAATCGTTCGGACAGTCATTCGAGAAAGTCGTTCGGACAGTCGTTCAGGAAAATCGTTCGGGCAGTCGTTCGAGACAGTCGTTCGGACAGTCGTTCGAGAGGTCATTCAGAAAAGTCGTTCAGAAAGGTCGTTCAGGCAGAACTTGGGCAAGGTCGTTCGGGCGACCCGGGCGAGGTCGTGTGGCAACCCAGGTGAAGTCGTTCGGGTGACTCGGGCGAAGTCGCGTGGCAACCCGGGTGAGGTCGTTCGAGCGAACCGGGTAAAGTCGTGTGGTGACTCGAGTGAAGGCGTGTGGTGACTCGGGTGAATGAAGTTGGGTGAATGGATAGACGTGCGGACGGGCAGCCGGGCGAGGGCGCGCCGTGCATGGAGGAACGAAGAATCGTGCAGATGGGTGACCCGGGTAGGGCGCGTCGTGCATGACGAAACAGAGGAAGCAACGAAGTGTCGAGATTGTGAATGAAGGTGTGACTCGTGCAGAGGCGCCCGTGTGTGGCGACTTGGTTACGATGAGACGCGCCCAACTTGGGCAAACAACACGATCGTGCGACGAGGTGAACGAAGGGTTGGTGAGTTGTGTGGTGTCTGTACGGAGGCGCCGACGATCTGGGCAACTGAGCTTGCTGAAGTTTGAAAATTGGATAAGTGTAAATTTGGGGTTTCCCAAGATTTAACTTGTACTTGTAAAAGAAGATTATATATATTGATTCGGGAAGACTCATATTGCAGGGAGTTGCCCCTCCCTTTATACTGTTGTGCATTTCTCTTGTATAATGTTGTTTATGTGAATGTTATGGGTTTCACTTGTATAAAGGAAACATAATAATACTTGGTAACAAAAAATAAACTAAGTATGGAATGTTAGGTGTAGTCTACAATCGTAAGTATTGGTGAAAGGAAAATGGTTGGTAGTGCCACACCTCGCTATAAGTGGTTGAAAGACTACCGTAGGTGTAGGGGTGTGGCAGGTGGTATCAGAGCTGGTGAACTGAATCAAGGAGCTGATTCTACAAAGACTGAAGACTTAGCAGGGAGTTCAAGTTTTGCAGGTGATAGGTGGAATATCAGGGTGATTCAGGTGAATGGTGAAATAGGTTTAACAGAGGAGAAGCTTCGTGCTTGGACCAAGCTGAACGACAAGACATGGCAGGTTTGGAAGAATGCAAAGGGAAGCTCTTGCTTACCTTATACAGGTTAAAGCGGATGAAAGAAGAGAACCCTCGGATTCGAAAGGAACTTGAAGTCTTGGAAAAGAATATTGAAGACGAACTTCTTCAACTTGGTTGGACAATGGAGCAAGATGAAGTTGCTGATTGTGCTGACAAAGAAGAGGAAGCCGTGATGTTTGAGGATGTTGCAGATGTGACAACGATGGAGGATGAACTTGAGATCGATCAAGTTGGACCAGGATCGTGCAGTTTGCAGACATGGATGGATGAGGATACTCATATGGAGGAGCCTCACGATGATGAAGTAAGTATTGATACTTGTGTTTCAGTTGAGCATTTGGTAGATGAACCGTATGCAGGGAAGGGCAAAATCAGTTTGTCGATGCTAGGGAGGATCTTACCATGGATGTCTATGATGAGACCTTGTATGGAGAAGCAAGGATTGTTGATTGTTGTAGGACTTGTTGGGGTTGTTTATTACCTTATGGTAGAAGCTACAAAGGCTCGTGACAAGGGAGGAACATGATGATCATTGCGGAGGAATGGGTCGTGCTTTAGCCATATGGAAGATTGGCTAAGTGTCTGGCATGAATCATGAGCAGATTGAAGGGCACACACTTGAGGTATGATGATACTTGGGTGGACTTCTCATGGCCGAGACCAAGAGAGATAGTCTTGGTGGAACCTTTAGTGGGGGAGCTATGATGGAAGAGACTCATGATATGATGATGATATGGTTGGGTGACCGAGTTCACTAGACCGGAGATTGCAGACTTGGATGAGGATGACCGATTTTTGTGATGAGTCTACTTTGTTGGACTACATGGGCAACTTAGTCATGGACATCAGGTTGGAAACATGGAGCAGGGCAGCCTTATGCAAGGACATTGTGCAAGAGCACTTGTAGAGGTGTCACTTATGGAAATCCAATGAGGAGTGCCAAGGTAGGGATGTTGTGCAGGTGGATTTGCTAGTGTGACATGGAGATATTTTATTTATGAGCCAATGGAGAGGTTGGGCACTCTTGTACAATAAGGCCATGGACTTGGATGGAGTTGTGAGCAGACTATGGAGCATTCGTACTACATGGAGAGCTGAGGCATCTTGTAGAGACCTTTGGGCCGAGACTTGTATGCTTGCTGAGATGTTGGTTGGAGATGACTCATGGAGCTCATGATGACATGAGGTTATGACTTTTAGGGACTTCATATATGGTGGAATTGGAGGCTAATGCATTGAGGAGATGAGGTCAGAGACTTTGATGCAGAATGGGATGCATACTTCCGAGTACATGTATGGGTGTGGCTTGGAAGAGTGACTCGATGTGGAGGATCAATATGAGACACTTTGGAATGATGGAGTTACAACCACGATGATGCCTTGGTGGCAACACTTGGGCATGGGTTGAGCCGAGGCTTAACCACTTTTGGCACATGGGAGCTGATTGATCTATGATCATGGGTAGCACATGGATAGATGAGACAGGTGTATACTTGTTTCTATGGCAGACTTGAGGGATGGCACATTGCAGATATGATGGAGGTTGCTTCATGGACCTGGATGTGGCACATCGAGAGTCGAGAGATGATCTCTTCACTTTGAGGAGATGGATGTTTTGCAGATGGATGATGATGTTGGGGTAGATGTGGCTGATTTCATGTGGCACATTAGTACCAGACATCATGGACAACATGTTGCAGATGAGATGAGGACTACTTCATGGACCTGAGCATGCCTTACACTTGTATGGAGATGGATTCTTGATCGAGTTGAGGATGTGACGAGATGTTCTGAGAAACGACTGATGATGGCATGACGATGTGCATTCTCATGGTTTGAGCGTGAAAGTTGGATTAGCTACCCAACTAGTTCGAGTCATGAGGGGATCCAATGTACAGAGATGTGTTAGCATTGTGTTGGATTTTCATGGCAGCAGTTCGCATGAGGATGATACATGATGACGTCGACACGATATGTTGCAGGAAGCATGTAGCTTGAGATGGGGGACTAGCCTTCCACGATGGGGAGCAGCATGTGGAGATTGTGACAGGGTGGTTGATGATCATGGATTGAGATGATTTCCGATGTATGACATATTGATGGGGTGTATACCTTGGTATGGTGATCTTGGTGACAGATGGTTACCGGGATGAGATATTGTTGAGGACGATAATGACTTCTAGTGGGGGAGGATGTTAGGACCTGCGGTTTGTGTGACGGGCAGGGAAACTCCACCGTGCGAAGTGCGTTCAAAATATGAAATGAAACAAGCCAAGAAACGAGTTTATAAGGTGTTGGGCGAGTTGACGGGGCGGTCCCATGAGTTGGGCGGGCCGACCATCCTCTTGGGCGAAACAACACATGTTGAACGAGTTGGCTTAGGCGTTTCATGTGGGTCGGTCGGGTGACACAACCCGCCACCCGCACGTATATATTGGAGTTCGTTTGGAGGAAAACGACCATCATTCGATAAACACGAGTTTGAATAAGGAGTTCTGCAGTGCGTGGATGAGCCTGCACGACAGGCGGAACTCGTGTGTAAACTCATTCAAAAAAGTCGTTCGGACAGTCGTTCGGGAAAATTGTTCAAACAATCGTTCGAGAAAATCGTTCGGGACAGTCGTTCGGACAGTCGTTCGGGAAAATCATTCAGGCAGTCGTACGGACAGTCATTGGAGAGTTCGTTCAGAAAAGTAATCCAGGAAGGTCGTTCAGGCAGAACTCGGGTGAGGTCGTTCGGGTGACCCAGACAAGGTCGTGTGGCGACTTGGGTGAGGTCGTTCGGGCGACTTGAGCGAAGTTGTGTGGTGACCCGGGTGAGGTCGTTCGGGCGAACCGGGTGAAGTCGTGTGGCGACTCGGGTGATGGTGTTTGGCGACTCAGGTGAACGAAGTTGGGTGAATGGGTAGACGTGCGGACGAGCGAGGGCGCGTCGTGCACGCCAGAACGAAGAATCGTGCGGACGGGTGACTCGGGTAGGGCGCACCGTGCATGACGAAACATAGGAAACAATGAAGTGTTGAGATTGTGAACGAAGGTGTGACTCGTGCGGAGGCGCCTGTGCGTGGTGACTTGGTTACGACGAGATGCGCCCAACTTGGGCTCAACACGATCGTGCGACGAGGTGAATGAAGGGTTGGTGAGTCGTACGACGACCATACGGAGGCGCCAACGAGCTGGGCAACCAAGTTTGCCGAAGTTTGAAAATTGGCTAAGTGTAAATTTGGGGTTTCCCAAGATTTAACTTGTACTTGTAAAATAAGATGATATATATTGATTCGGGCAGACTCATATTGCAGGGAGTTGCCCCTCCCTTTATACTGTTGTGCATTTCTCTTGTATAATGTTGTTTATGTGAATGTTATGTGCTTCACTTATATAAAGGAAACATAATAATACTTGGTAACGAAAAATAAACTAAGTATGGAATGTTAGGCATAGTCTACAATCGTAAGTATTGGTGAAAAGAAAATGGTTGGTAGTGCCACACCTCGCTATAAGCGGTTGAAAGACTACTACAGGTGTAGTGGCGTGACAGGATCTATGCCAAGAGGGATCAAATCTCTCGAGGTGCAAACCTATTTTTTTGAGTGCAAAAATTGAGGAAACCAACCTAGATCCATCTTAACGTTGGATGTATCAAGCGCTGAGAGGGATCAAATCTCTCCAGGTGCAAACCTATTTTTTGAGTGAAAAACTTGAGGAAAGGTTTGCACCTCGAGAGATTTGATCCCTCTCGTGGCTTGATAGATTTGGTGTTAAGATGGATCTAGGTTGGTTTCAGTAGTGTGCAGTCGAACAAAATTTTCTGAACATCTAATTATTTTGATCATTTTAAATATGTTAAATATGTATAAGATTAATTTTGTCAATTTATTTTAAAATTTTCTTAGTTACCTCAGTTTGTTGAGATGAGAGAGACTCTTAGTAAATTGAATGATGAAAAATAATGAAATACAAATTTTGAGTGCAAAGTGTCAATGTAACAATTTTGATAGATAGAAAATGCGAGTACTAAGAATATAGTCAATTACAAACAATCTTTATTGTAAGCAATATGAAACTATTTTCTTCTACAGTTCCTATTGTCACACATATTAGTTTTTCCATTTTCTCATATCGATGATATGAAATCATAGACCATTCAAATATTTAACTCGAGCTACTGTAGTAAACAACATACCTTGTCTCTGTTGCTCTCCAATATTAATAAGAGGTTTCTCCAAAGTCAATCATTATTACTTATGGAGTGTTAAACCCCAAATAATTTTCAATGGTAGTTATTTTCCTTTGAATGCAAAGTAATTAACAATGTTGAATGATGGAAAATGGGAATAATAAGAAGGTACCCAATTATAAATAGTTTATAGTTTCAAGAAGAAAACATAGCAAACATTTTATTTTGGATGAAAATTCAAGTACTGTATTTATGGTTGATTAATTTTTATGTGATTACATTGAGAGTGTGTGTGTGTTTTGGGGGTGAGAACGATAGACAAGGGGAGATAGAGATATAGATGGGAGGAGAGGAAAAGACAGGGAGGGAGGAAGAGATATCGATATGGAAAGATAAATGTTAGAGAGAGAAAGAATAGGAAGAGAGAGAGACTGAGGGGAAAGGGAGGTAAGGAGAGAGATAGATAGATATGGAGAGAGTGTGTGTATGTTTAGGGGCTGAGATAGAGAGATAAAGAAGGAGAGACAATGGGAGATAGAGATATAGATGGAGGAGGTAGAGATGTGTTTACACTAAAATCAATGCACACTATTAATCTAATTACTTTGAAATTAATGTACATTGTATATCTTGTTGCATCAAATCAGAAATCAACATCTACACTAAAATCAGTGCATCTAGTGCAAACAATCAAATTGGATTAGAAATTAACATCTGTACTGAAATCAATGCATCTAGTGCAAGCAATCAAATAGGATTAGGAATGAATATCTACAATGAAACCAATGCATCTAATGCAAGCAATCAAATATGAGTAGAAATCAACATCTACGCTAAAATCAATGCATCTAGCGTAAGGTATTAATTATGATTAGAAGTCAACATCTAAACTGAAATCAATGCATCTAGTGCAAGAGATCAAATAGGATTAGAAATCAGTATCTACACTAAAACCAATGCATCTTGTGCAAGCAATCAAAGAGGAGTAGAAATCAACATCGACACTGAAATCAATGCGTCTAGTGTAAGGTATTAAATAGAATTATAAATCGACATCTACATTGAAATCAATGCATATAGTGCAAGTCATCAAATAGGATTAGAAACCAACAACCACATTGAAAATAAAAAATATTCATGACTTTCTAGATCTAACTTCTATGTCTATATTTGTCTTTGTGAGACTCTTTCTTCTCCCCTCTCTCTCCACCTTCCATTCTATGTCTATCTCCCTCCCCCCCTCCTTCTCTCTCTTCCCCTTCCTCTCTCCCCCATCTCACTCTATCTGCCTCTCCCTAACTTTCTCTATATTTCTCTTCTTTCCTCTGCCCCCCTGCTATCTATATTTATACCTCCCTCCATATCTCCTTATTTGTATCTCTATCTCAACCCCGTAGACATATGTCATGCTCTCTCTCTCTCCCCCCATATCTATCTATGGATATATCTATCTCTCCATCTTCCTTTCCCTCTCTCTCTCTCTCTCTCTCTCTCTCTCTCTCTCTCTCTCTCCCCTCCATTTATATTTCTATCTCCCATCTATCCCTCTTCCTCCCTCCCTCTCTTTGCCTCTCTCTTCTACCCCCTCTCCCATCCCATCTATATCTCTGTCTCCCCTTCTCTCTCCTTCTCACCCCCAAAACATATTCTCTCTCTCTCTCTCTCTCTCTCTCTCTCTCTCTCTCTTGTCACTCCCTCTCCACCTTTCTCTCTCTATGTATTTCTTCCCCTTTTAGCTCCATCTCTCTCTATCCTCTCTCTCAATTCCTCTCTCTTTTTCCTTTCTCTCTCACCCCTTTTCTCCCACATCCCTTTGTCTCTTCCCCCATCATACACACACTCTCTCCACCCTCCAACTCTATCACTATCTCCCTCCCTCTCTCCTTCTCTCTCACCTCCTCTCCCCCCCTCCATATCTATGTCTCCCTGTCTCTCTCTTAAACTTCTTTCGCTATTTTTATCATCTCCTTTTTTCTCTCTTCCCTCATCTCCTCTCTCCCGCATTCCCTCTTCATCTCTCCCTTGTCACTCCCTCTCTTCCCCCCTCCAAATCCAGCTCTCTTCCTCCCTCTCTGCCCCTCCTCTCTCTCTTCCTTTCTCTCTCCCACTGTGCCTCACCTCCCTCTCCCACACTCTATTCCCCCTTCCATCTCACTCTCTTTCTTAAAGATGATCCCATTGTATTGTATGTAAGGAAGTATCTAAATTAATAAAAATCATAATCAGTTGTAAAATATTAAACCTATATTTTGGATCAATCGTGTTAAAGAAAATACAATAATAAAAAAAGTAAAAGAATCATGCACTTTTCTTTCTCATTACTTAGATCCTTGGTTAAAATGCATCTATCCTAGTTCTTTATAATACTGTTTATATTATATAAATTTCACATATGTATATATAAAAGTATTCTCATTTTTTAATTTATTAAAACCTCAATTTAATCTCTATGAAAATATTGTTAGTAGTCATGAGGATGGAGGGTTTAGATATACCTCGAAAGTAATTATAACATTTTTTCTCTTAGATTTAATTAAAAAATATTATAAAATTAAATTAAAATAAAATATTGTCTTTGGGCATGTGGTATTGATAGGCCATGGTATTGGCTCACGCTATTGTAGCAATTAAAAGCCTAGATCCATAACATAATAATCCAAAGTCTAAATGGCCCATGCTATTGATAAAGCATGGTAATAGCCCATGCTATTATAATTTTCTTCCCTCCTGTCCTTCTCTATCTTGTGGGTATTGGCTCATGGTATTGTAAAGAAACCTACTTAGAAGTTAATAATATCCATGATAAATATTCATGATTAAAAATCTTGTCATATTCTAAATATTAAGTTTTTATGCGCTTATTAATTAAATTTATAGATGGAACACATCTATATTCATTGTTACAAATATATTGATTACATAATATAATATTGCAATATTATATGTTATCCAATATTTATAACCACCCCCACCTAATAAATAGTGGCCAGGGATGGGGATAAATACTAATTAAAATGTAATATTATTAAATTTTACCTAATATTCCAGGTCACACCTCACCCTAAATATCACATTCTACTCAATATTTCCCCTCACTCCTAATTTTTTTGAGCACCTTCCATGATATTGAGCTTATGAATGCAACCTGAAATTTACCTCGTTGTTATTATTATAGGACATGCCCGATTGAATCCTGAAATTTACCTCGTTGTTATTATTATAGGACATGCCCGATTGAATCCTCCACTTCTTTCGCCTAATTTTCTTTGTTATTATATGAATAAACTAATTAATCTCTTTTTAAATTGTATATATATTATTTTCAAAATTGAGTTAGAAACGAAACTTATAATATAAAGCATAAACCAAAATCTCCCGACTAAAAGTTCACATATACAAATACCCAACCTTGGCCAAGCTAAATATCTGCATACTTACACAAAATAATCATGAAAATAATGGTGAAAATGGAGTCTCAACCAGCTTGCAACTTGAGAGATATCGACCTCTAGTGCCTATTGAGGTGTCGCGTTAACTATGGACTCCAAGTCAGGGCAAGTCTTCTCGTAAAATGTCTGTGAGAGCCCATCCACAAGCGTTGGCTGATCGTCTATATCGATATCATATCCGCTAGTAGAGATAATCACCACAGAAACAAATAAAAAAAATACACCTTAGTGTAAGGGTGTGTAAAGCCCTGTAATTCTTCATCATCTTCTTTTGTAACAATGCAGAGATTAGAAACATGTAATACATTTCACACAGGATTTTAATTGGACTAATGATGGCATTTTTAATATAATATTTTTGGTATCGATAGCTGGTATTAGTAAAATAGAAACTAAATCTCACCATCGTCTTCTCGGATATGCAACATCTCCAGACGAATTTATATGAGTTTCTCTTATAGCAATATCGGAGGAGTATTTATGAACAGAAAGCAATACTGGTGGTCCAACAAATATTAATTTTGGAGGAATTCAGCCATGAGAAGAACTACGGAGTAACACCATAGTGTTAACCAAAATTCTCAAGTGTACTTAACGAGAAATACAGGTCTGCAAAGGAGCGAAATGGTGTTGAAGTGTTCATTGTTTAGGGTTGGTTAAGGGAGACATAGGCACGTGGGCCTCCTGCAAAGCCCAACCATGCATGAAGTCCACCGCAACCATTCTGACCATCAATTTATCATACGAACATTTAATTTATTAGCATATCCAAATCAAATAATAAAATCTTTTTACCATCATGGACTTTCCTATGCGTTGACGATAATAAAGGGGTTGATCAACGTTCGTAAATTTTCATACATTGTTGTTAAATAAATTAATGCAATGCAAGCTGATTCTGAGGATGACAGGAACGCAAGACGCGTAGTTCGGTCCAAATTTCAAGAGCAATTTGCAATGAGGAAGGTTCTTTCATTCATTTAAATGATAAACTTCTAGATCTACGTCATGAAAAGGGTTCACATTGATGAAGAAAATAAGATTTATTTTGCTTTATTACATTGAAACTACTTCAACTACTTCATAGTGATATTGGATGAAATTACAATCCATCCATGTGTCACTTAAAGAATTGATTAAAATAATAACATCACAGCGAAAATCTAAGTTTAACTTATATCTCAAATGGATTAAAATAATAACATCACAGGAAAATCTAAGTTTAAGTTATATCTCAACATATATATATCAGTTTAGTATAGAATCTAAAAGTGGAATCACATAAATAATCCTAGTGAAATAGTTTTTCTTCCCTTTTTCTCACATTCTTTTCTTATTTATAGTTTTTATTCCCTTTTTCTCACATTCCTTTTTTATTTATATAGTATCTAAATGTTTTATTATGAGCACATTATTGGTAAGGAATGTTTTAATTTGCTGAACAAGTGGGGTGGTTTTATGGGAGTAAAGTTTATAAATAACATTTATTATGGGCATATTATTGATGAGGAATGTTTTAATTTGTTGAACAAGTGGGGTGGTTTTATGGGAGTAAAGTCTATAAATAGTAACTGTAGCACTTCCTGCTTATCAATTCTTTTTCTTTGCTAATGGTTCATAATGGCTCATAGTTGTGGAGGAACAAATATTGCAAGAGTAGATATTTATAGGATAAATACAATAAATTATAGATCAGTATGCAATTTCCAAAATTATTTTAATTCTTCATCTCAAATAACATCGAGATTTCATATATATCTTATTCTTATTTCAAATGTTATTGGATATATATTCCAAGTGTCAAACAAACACAAATAACTATTAACTTGACTTTGCACTTTTTGATACATATGTTAGTATATTTATGTTTAAACATGATAGTATTTAAAAATTACACCAACATACATAAGTACAAAACGATGCAAAAATAAAAATGAGTTCCCAGTAAATAAAGGTCTGGAAGTCCTGTCCAGCAAGGCAAGGAAAAACAGGAAAAGGCAAATGTCTTTCATCTGTTAACCTACTATTTTCTTCTATTTTTTGTTTTCCTAACCCACCCATCTGGATTGTACATCCCATCTGTCATTCCTAGGTTGTTTGTTGGATTTTCCATCCCACTCTCCTCCCCTCACCCACGCATCTGGATTGTACATCCCATCTGTCATTCCTAGGTTGTTTGTTGGATTTTCCATCCCACTCTCCTCCCCTCCCTTAGTTGGTAAGCCTTCGGTGTTGTATGTAGGTGCGTCTAGTGTTCTCTTCCCGAAAGGTCTTTTTAAGTCCTGTCTATGTCGATATGACATGCCTTTTTTTTCCTCATCAATCTGATTAACAAATTTGGTGTTCCTAATAAAGTCACTCAAGTTGGGGATGTGCCTATTCTATCTTTGTACCTGTGATATCTTTTTAATAATAATATTACAATAATAATTATTGTCGCTACTTTAAAAATTGAAACCATTTCATATAAAAATATAGCTTACCTTCAATGTCCAACAACAATTACTCTCACGGCTAAAAAAAAATTGAAACCACATTAATAACAATGCAGCGGCATAGATTCAATTTTCAAAATCTATGACTTGAAATACTCCCTCTTTATTTTTCAATAAAAAAATGAATTTTATTTGGGTATGGGAGTTGTCTTTAAAGAGACTTTTTGGAAGCTTTTCCGGTGGGTTTTTCTGGTCAAAATCCGGCAGCAATTTATTGAAATTGCAAGTTTGATAGCTAATTTCTGCACAATCAAAGCGTCCCAGGGGCTTTTCAGGGTGCTAAATCCAAATATGCAGTTAAAAAACCATTTTAAATAATACAAATCAAGATTTAACCTCAATTTTTTCCGCCAGATTCCGTCATCAGAATCTCCAAAAAGTCGCAATAAAGACAACTCCTTTGGGTATGTGCTTTCAATGACATGTTATTGGTTTTGTTTTCTATGTTAGAGGAATTGACAACTTTGCAGGTGCTGTGCTTTTTTGATAGGGATGGATTCTGACCATGTTTTAGGTGAATCCATTTCGCCTCCATCACGTGGCCACAGACTAAACATTATCGAAGATTTGAATATAAAGCCTTGTAGTATTTCATTGGCATTTACTTTATATTTTTATAAGCTTGCCAAGTGAACTGTGGAACTTGTTTAAAGTGTTAAAATTATATTATTTTTGTTAATTGTTTTTATGATTGTTATTATTTTAAGATTTTTATAATATATAGGTATGAAAAAATTAAAAAAGTTTAAAGTATCAAATTAATTAAGTTTATAAGCATTTTGTATTTAGAATCTAATTTCAAAATTTTAATTTAGTTATTGATAATTATTAAGTGAATGGTATAGATTTGGCATTTATATAATATTTTAAAATATTCATAGTATACACAAATCAAAGGTTAATATTTATCTCAAAAGTAATTATGATATTTTGTCATTTTATTTAAATTGATTAATAAAAAATTGGTTATGCTACCAAGTGTCATACTAAGTGAGTTTGATTTTTTAGACATATGGTATTGTATTAAAACCTATTTATAGATAAAAAAATCTCCATGATAATGTGAGCATATATATATATATATATATATATATATATATATTATTGATTATTAGTAATAATAATTTAAAATAAAGTTATAATTTAATAGTTTTTATGATTTTTTTAATTTTAGCAACATGAGATGTATTATGTAGCAACTATTTTGTTGCTTATTATGGATTGATTCCTATCAACACTAACCAAACATTTAATTTATATGACTTCACTATTTTATAAAAACTAAATTAATAAGTTTGTAAAATATAAGGAAACACAAACTTTAATGCAAAGTAGACCTAACAACTTAACTATTCAAGTTAATTCATCTTATTATAATATATAGACATATATGATAGACTCACTTATTCTTATATTAGAGGAAAAGATAAGGAAGGTTCATCTCAATTCAAGGAATGGGTTAAAGAGAATTAGGCAAAGGATAAGGAATCTATATTCACTCTTAAACTTCAACTAAAGGAAATTCAGGAAATGATGGAATTGAAAGTAGATTCTTAAGGTTTGTTATTGGATGAAAAGTTCACCTTTTAAAACTTGGAATAAGAATTGAGAAATGAAGAGGAAATTTGAAGGCTCAATTCCAGTAGTATATATGGCTAAAGCAGGAGATAGAAATACAAATATTTTCAATAAGCTAATTAAGCAGTGGGTAAAGAGGAACAATGTCAAAAAAATAACTACATATGAATGGAAAACATTGACTTCTTACAATCAAATGAAAGAAGTAGCAATAAAGCATTATGAAAATCTATGTAGCAAGTAGTCACCCTAGGAAGTAGAGCCAAGAACTTGTATGTTGGAAAATACAGCCAACCTAATATCCTAAGAATAAATTATCACTTACCCAACCAATCTCAGCAAATGAAGTATGAGAATCATTGAACTAATTGGATTTAGATGAATCCCCAGAACTGATGGACTTTTAGCTTATTTTTATAAGCATTTTTAGTTTATAATAAAAAATGAGTTGATTA
Source organism: Pinus tabuliformis (assembly GCA_031772625.1). Taxonomy (NCBI): domain Eukaryota; kingdom Viridiplantae; phylum Streptophyta; class Pinopsida; order Pinales; family Pinaceae; genus Pinus; species Pinus tabuliformis. Next base: position 839,256,602 of record CM062816.1, read on the forward strand.
GAATGATATCGTATGCCATACGTACTCAAAATTTGGATGAGTTAATTTGACATTTCTTGCTTTGATACCAAAAGAGGTTAAACCACCCACCTTTGATAAGTTCCAGCCCATTTCATTATGGAATGGATCTTATAAGATAATAACAAATTAAAACCACTTCTTCCAAAGATGGTATTTGAAAATCAAGAGGGATTCATCCAAAAAATATAAATTATAGATAACCTTATCTTGGTTCAATAGGTGATTCATTACAGAAAACAAATAGAAGAGAATGGAGTGTTCATCAAACAAGATATGACAAATAGATTTGATGGTGTTAGAATAGATTTCTTCATAATGTTCATAAAAATATGGGTTCAACAATTTATAGCTCAGATATCAACATGTGTCAATTTGCCATGGATTTCACCCTTGGTAAATGGTCAATTGGCAAGGTTCTTCAAATATTCTTAGGGCCTTAGCGAAGGTTACCCCTTGTCTCCACTCCTATATATCTTGTTGGAATATTTCTTAACTAGAAAACTTGAGCATGAAAGAAGAACATGTTGTCTTTTAGGGATTCAAATAGTTAGAGGCATTAAGGAGGTAGACAAATCTTAGCTTATAGATGACATTCTCTTAGTAGGGGGGAGAAATAGTAATAATAGTAGCCATATATTAGTTTTTTCAGGAATTGAAGGGACTCAGTCATAAGAAAAAATGATTTCCCCTCTTTTGGAATGTTATCCCATCTAGGAAATTAGTAATAAAAAGAAAACTTCAAATTCCTATAAAGGAGAATTCGATGTCATTTAAATACCTAGGAATCTCGATCAAAAGACTCTTCCTAAAAAATGACAACATGTTTTAGATAAAATCAAACAAAAGTTCTCCAACTTGGGGCACAATGGCTCAATCCTATAGGTAGATTGGTTCTGCTTAAAAAAATTATCTTCCCTATCCATTTTCCAATTCTATACCTTTCTTGCACCAATAGGGGTAAGCAATGCATTACCCCGAGAACTAAGTAATTTTTTATGGCAAAGACTTAAAACAAACTCAAAAAGTATTCCTTTAATTAATTAGGAAACAATCATATCTTCCCTAAAACAATTTGGCATAAGTGTGAAGGATCATCCCTCATGAATCTAGCAATAGGTGGAAAACTACTATGGATATTGATTTCTGAAAATTATAGCTAGTGGAAACAAATAATTCATCAAAAATATTTAACAAGGCATAAAACAAGGTGCCTATATGAGAATATTCACCACAAAGGTAGTTCTCAAATATTGAAGCTAATTATGGTTAACATACCTATATTATAGGAGAATCTCATCTAGATTCAAGGAAATGTGAAAAAACTCAAGTTTGAATAGAAAGTATTATGGGAACCCCCACATTGGTATACCTCCCATCCTTTCTATAGTTGAAACCATGGTTTCTTCATGCATGGTGGCATAATATTTATGATTTTCACATTGCAACCAAGAAGGTAATTGGTGCAGGTGGAATTTATTTTGAATTCCTCCTCATTTGTCACAATTATCATCTGAATTTAAGAAAGCTCTCATTGGGTGTGTACCTCTATCAATTCTTAGTAAATATGGAAGGGGTTAGGGGAATACCTCACACACTATAAATTGGGATATGAATCCCAAATTCTAGCCTCCCTATCAAATACCCATTTATGGGTGAACATTTGAAATCTTGATGGTGTTCCTAAGATAAATATTTTTTGTTGGAATCTAACATAGAAAAACATAATATTAATAGCTTAAAACCTTTGTAATAGTAATCTAAGGTCCATACTAGTGTCCTATTGTAGATTAAACAATGAGAGGATCAATCATAGTTTTCCTAAATGTGCTCTCTCTAAATATGTTCGGAAACATGTCATGAAGGGAATTTTTCATCATTTAAAATGGACATAATCAATCTTCTATTTGTTTAAATCATCACATAAGAAGAATAAATCCTCATTCAAAGGGAAACAACTTCTAAGGAAAATATGGATGGCTCTCCCTAAATTTGTCCATTGGAAAATTTGGCTAGCAAGGAACAAAGCAATTTTCCAAGAGACCATGCCATTGCCAAAAGTTGTAGTTGAAAATTTGTGCCTCTATTGGTGGAAAATAAGAAAACCAAAGAGTTAAAAACTCTTTGAGACTCTATTCTAGGATATATATGAGGGTTATTGTTTCTCTCAATATTTTTCCAAGTGCATTCTCTACCCTCGTCAATCCTAGAAACAATGTTCATAAGGGAACAATTTCAATCCTGGATTACCAATCAAGAAGCCCATATATTATGCTTTAATGGAGCATTAAATAAAAATCCAAAGGTGGTAGGTGCGGGTGCTTTTCTATGGACCTGGGGGATAAAATGAATATGAATTTTAATGGAACAAAGGAGTAGCCTAAAACAATCAATGTGATTTGTATGTGCTACTTCAATGCTTTCTTCTAGTCACACACATTTTTTGGTCTTCCATTATTGTATATGACTCAAAACACATAAAAAGGAATCTAGCTTTAGGAACCAAACCCTGTGATGAAAAAATATATAATCTATTCAAAACAAATTCTAGAATTACTAACCCTAATTCTAAATGTATAGGTTAAAAATATTCTTTAGAACCTCAACTACAAAACAAACTATTTAGAAAACCAAGGATTGGTTCTATCCCATGGAACCATGAATTTCAATAGAACATGTAAGAAGGCCTCAATCTTATAATATATAATAATGGAATACTGATAAATTAAATGGTGGTGTACACTTGATGCAATAATCAAACATGGTGCTTGTAGGAGGCCTCACAACCATATATTGAAGAGTCACTGGATGATGAAAGTCGTAACCATTAGGACATGCAAAGTGCGTTTGGCACAAAAGTCATGGAATTTTAGGTAGGGATAATGGTTTTCATCATTCAAATGCAATGAAAATTAAAGGACACTATGTTAGTGATAAGGATTCACATCGTGTGAGCTCTACGTGGGATATTGATGTCCTAGAGCAGGGAGGTAGTGTGGATGTTGAGATGAGTGAGAAATTTATATGTGGTAATTTCCCTTCGTATGTATTTGAGCTATTAGGCACACATAGTGTGGGTAGTGAATAAATAAAGGATGACAATTGTGTTTTTCATCTTGATCCAGAGTGGTGAATTTAAAGGCCTATTTTGTTGGGGTAGTGAAGGGTATTTCAGTATCATTAGACAACATATGGGAACAAATTATTGTAAAGAATTGGAGGCCAAGGGGAGGAATCATGGTGAAACTTGTGAAGCTATGAGCATATATAAGGAACTATGTACGAAGATTGGTTCAACGCATAGAAAAGTTGATAAGTTGATTGCACGGGGGATTCAATCAATGAACCTCTGACATATCACGTGTGTTCATGGAATACTAAACAATACCCATAATTTGACTACATATGGAAAAAAACCTCTAAAATTCACATTATTTAACCCCCTATCAATATGAACCCAATACACATTCCCAATTTGAGAAAACCCCTACTTTCACTAGATATTGTAGGCATCCATTTTTTCATTAACATTTTTGATACCCCTTTATATTTTTTCATTAACTTTGAGCTCCATTTTTTATACCTGCCAATGTAAAAATCCGTTACCCCCTAACATATGCTCAATATATTATGTTATTTTTTCCTCTATATACATTCCCTAATATGAAGCCACATGGTATGGTATTGCTCCCCCAATGAAGCCCCCATCGATGAGTGTGCAAATAAGCACTTCGACAAACATTATTTCCTAGCATAATTAGTAGCCACGTGAACTTAATGATGAACTACATTACCTTCAAACCCAGTTGCTTTTTTATTGCATCTAAACAAGAGGGAGTCTAAGGATTATGATCTCAATCATATTCAGTGAGCTAAGTGAAAATGGACCAAAATGGAAAATCTGATCTTAATTAGGTAGCTTTAGTAAGCAATTTCATAATAATAGATGACTGGGAGTTATACTATGTTATAAATTTTGGTATATGCCTTCTACACATGGATTTGTATTAGGAAATTGATGATGATTTCCTTGAATAAAAAGCGATATATGATTGGAGTTTTTTTTTAAATTTAATGTAAATGGTTGTGAAAAACATTAACGTGTTAAAAAAACTTATCTGATCAACTTTATCACTAGAAAATGATGGAGGGGCCTCAACTCTCCACATAACCATAGGTTAGCTAGACTCTAAATATTTCTTGTATTTGTCCACCCCCGAGCTAGACTGAGAGTCTAAGGCATTAAGTGCTTGAGGGAATTTTCATTGATACAATTCAATCATATCATACTAGGATCCAAAGAAAACAATGCCTCCACCTGTAGTCGAGAGTCTAGAGTACACAATGTCTCTCCTACTCAAACACAACAAGAATCCTTCACCCATTCCACACTTTAGGAGTCTAGAGCTCACAATGCATCCACCTCTTTATCTACAAGAATCTAGAGCACACCATGCCTCCACCTAATAGGGCTTACAGGATTCCAGAGAGCTTGGGTCTTCACCTAATAAATGACATCAGAATTTGGAGCCCTTTTTAGTGACTCCACCCAATAAATGACATGGGAATTAGAGCACTTCTCAATAAATCCACCTATTATTCCTTTCTCCTTCATAATCCTTTTTCCTTAACTATCTATGCTTACCTTCACTTGTTCCTTGTTTGCACTTTTCTCTCCACATTGCATGCTCCTTTTTCCTCAAATTCCCCCAATGTTTGAATGCTTTATTTGTATATCTCCTCTCCTTTTACACGTTGACTTATCAACATGTCTCTCATACAGGAAATCCATTAGCTCAACCTCCACAAATATCGAGCCCATACTCCCTTCAATGCTTGTACTGGAAATGGTCATAAATGATAAGTTAATGCAATGGCTTGGGTTTTACTTATTTCCAAAGCAACTTCTCATCCACAAAATTTGAATCTGTGTCCTCTTCTTAATCAAATAATCATTTATATTTTACATCAATTTACATAAACAATTCATTCAATGATATTTACATGAGAGGTGACATAAATGGATATTATCAACCTCACCATCTTAGAGGACACCATCCTTAGCGTTCTACACCTCAATAAAAAATTCACAACAAGATTTATATAAAACAACTCTCTTTAAATTTTCTTACACCAGAAACAAAAATGGGTATGATACCCTCATCTAATCATCCATTTCCCAAGTGGCCTCTACTATTCCAAAGTGACTCCACTTCACCTTTACCTACTCGATTATTCAATTTCAGAGCGTAATATGCCTCTGATCCAGAATGCATTGTGGTTCTTATTGGTATTCTCCCTTGGATTCCACTTTTATCTCAAACCAATAAATAACTTGATCAACTTCATGCACATACTTTTTAAGCAAAGAAATATGGAAAACATCATGTGCTTTAACTGTGGTTGGCAAGGCTAGTCTATAAGCCACTAGCCCCACTCTTTCTAAAATTTGAAATGCTGAAAAAAAATCTTGGTGCCAACATAGCATAATATATAATTCTTAGTGAAATATTCCTTGGTCTAAGGCAAGAGTAAACATATTTCCCCACTTGGAATTCCTTGTGCATTTTATGTTGATATGCATAACTTTGTTACCTATCTTGATCAACTTTTAGTTTCTACACGATAGTAATTATCTCTTGCTCCATTTCCTTCGACATATCAAGTATAATATGCACTTTGTTCATTGGATCATTCAATTTTATGGGTTTAATACATTTCTTACCATATAGGGCCTCAAAAGGACTCATCCTTAATGATTCTCAGTACCCATTGTCTAGGAAAATTCTATCAAAGGTGAATAATCAACCCACCTCTTGGGATGATGCATGACATACATTCTTAACATGTCTTCTAGCACTCTATTTACTATTTCAACCTTCTCATCCATTTGAGGATTATACATTGTGTAGAAACTTCACCTATAGAACAAACCGATATATGCAATGTCCTAAAACATAATACTTGTTCTACTTCTACAAAACATTAAGTGAAAGCATAATAGAATTCATGAGAAACATCAAGTAGAAACATGCATAACTGATCAAGAGAAATAATCACACATAACACAAGATATATCCAGGGGAAAGCATCAGCATAAAACCCCAACCATGTATTATCAATCAAGTGGAAATCCTCTTCACAAAATAAAAAGAATTAGCTCTCAAGATATTTAGTTCTCAATGAACTATAAAGATATGAAGATATGTCTCATGAACCAACCAAGCCCTGTATATAAACGATTTACCTATGTTCCAATCCCTATTTCCTTGGGCAGTTTCCTTAGGAAACAATAGCAAAATCATATGCAATTAATTCCAAACATACCAAGTGAACCTATGGTCCAACTATGCAATCTTTGAGGACACTAGTTCCTCAACCATGCAAAAACTACTTACTAGAAATAGTCAAGCATCTGATAGTACACTGTCCCACATTTGATCTCAACTAGGTATCTAACAGAACTGACATGCAACAGTTATCCATGAGTGAATCCTCAGTTATCTAAAATAATAGTTGTCACATGCATGAAAGCATTAACAAACTATATTTTATTATTTTAACAACTTGTTAAAATAATCTAACTGGACTTGACTAGTTAGAACTAATTCAACTGATTCTCTCGTTATAGAAATCATACTTATTCCCTCAATCAGTGGAGGAAATCAAGGATAAATTCCTCAATCAGTGGGACAACTCATGTGTATGCTCACAAAGACTTCAAATTCGAATTTCCTTAACTAATTAACTCAAATGAATGAATTAATTAATATTTCCAACTGTTGTTAAGAACAAAATTAATTTTACTTCCTATAGATAGACTAGGGACTGCTATAAATAGGAAGGGACCCAGAAATGCTATTTTTATAACTTTCTATTTTTATCAGTTTCACCTCTCACCCAATGTGGCCAATGACCTCACTAGCCAAACTGCTATTTTTAGACATGCTATTTTTAGCAGGTCTATTTTTAGCACATTCTAAATTTAGCATTTCTTGTTGCACACTTTTCAACACTCCCTCTCAACAAGAAAGGCTTCCTCTTGAACCCGATCTTGTAACTCTAGAATGTTCTGCATACAACACATATACCCGGTCCACTTGCTCCAACAACACTTGGACCAAAAACACTCCCAACTAACCACTCTGTTGGGCTAGGAACATACTCTGATGCTGAAGCTCTACCTGCTGCTGACAAGTGCTCCCTCTTTGATAATTGCGCTACTGCAACATCTCCATGCATCTCACACCATTGTACACCTCTCTGTGCCACCTAGCACTGTGCAAAACACTTGTTCTTCTCACATTGCTACAGCCTGCTAGCTATGCGCTGTCCTGGGATTCCCTGCACTGTCGCTCTCTATGCCACTCCATCCACATCTATCTCTACCCAATCAGTCAGTTCCTTCTACTCCACATCGAGGCTCCTGTAGCAAGGTCTCATCCAAGAGGTTAGGTACCTCAAGGATCCTACCCCTCCTCCTTGGGACAATCACTCTATATCACCCCACCTCCTACCTAGAGGTATGGCTGCATGTGATCCCTCAGACCACCTAGCTCAAAGTTTCCCCCTACTGGAGGTCTCTGCATGAGTAGATATCTCTACTCGATCTCCACTTAGCTTCCCCTGTTGTGGCTGCTCCACAACCTCCTAAAGCTTCTGCACCAATCGTGGCTCCTCCATAATCATCTAAGACTTCTTCTGGCTCTGCATGTTGAAGGGTAATATACCCTCCCTCTCAACCACCAAGTCCCCATCAGTTGCCTTGCTGCTCAAGGCTTTGCATGGATCTTGAACCTCAAGAGCATACAGGTTCTTGACCAGTGAACCAATCTGCTTCACCTGTCTAGTGATGATGTGTCTAAGTAAAACCTTTCCCTTACTGAAGACTACTTTATAGCCTCTGTCTTCCAGCATCGCGATCGAAACCAAGTTTCTCTTCAGTCCTGGTACATACATGACATCGGTCAAGGTAAGGCAAGCTCCATGCTCCCTCTAAAAAATAACCGTGCCTACACCTGAGACACTATACTTCTCATCATTACCCATCACTATGAGTATCTGGAGATCTTTCTCCACCAAAGTACTGAAAAAACTCTTGTTTCCGATCATGTGGAAAGAAGCTCCACTATCAAGAAACCAACCACTTCCCACCATGGATGAAACCATGCATGTGAAGAGTTTGAAATCCAACTCAAACTATGAAGCAAGTGCCTCACCTTCAGGTCCTTCCCCGGATCCCTTCTTAGATTTTCTCCGTGGACAATTTGCAGCATAATGGCCCACCTCATGACAACGAAAGCATCGCACTTTCAATTTTTCAACCTTCTTCGCATCATTGGAAGAACTGGATTTGGAAAGAGAAACCTTTTCCTTCTCCTTCTTGGCCTTACTCGCTAAGGCATAGTTTTCCCCATCATGCATGGATGAAGAACTGTCTCTGGTGCTTCGTCTGATCTCTTCCTGCATCAAATCCGACCATAGTCGTTCCCAATTTGGTAGTTTCTCCCTTCCATTCACCGAGTCCTGGTATCTATGCTAGCTCTTAGGAAGGCCAAGGAGTGCTAGACTCACCATATCCTCATTTGATGTCACGACCCCTACACTTGCAAGCTCATCCTTGCATGTGATGAGCTTGCTCAGATACATAGAGATCGTCTCATCCCTTTTACACTTGATCTTTTGAAGTTTGTCCTTCAGTGCCAGCTTCCTCTGATCACTGCTATTCTAATATAGATCTTTTAATGGTTTCCATATTGCATCCAGAGTCTCCTTCCCATGGAGGCTCGAGACAATGTGATCTCGCATTCTCTCCAAGAGAATTCTCCTAGCTCTAGCCACACACTTCCTCCATTCTACCTGCTCAGTCTTGTTAGTAGGCTTAGTAAATTCTTGATCAATGAAATCCTTAAGGCCATTATCTTCCAAAAATACCTCCATGCTATCCTTCCAAGCTATATAGTTTGAGCTGCCATCAAGGGCATACTCAAGCCTCAAACCATAGAATGCCATCGATGAAATAAATGTGATAAAAAATTGAGATATATATCCCAAATAATAAACTTCGAATTTCTCCTGCTATGCTTGATCACTTGTGCTCTGATACCATGTAGAAATTTTACCTGTAGAACAAACCGATATATGCAACGTCCTAAAGAATAATACTTGTTCTACCTCTACAAAACATTAAGCAGAAGCATAATTGAGTTCATGAGCAACATCAAGTATAAACATGCATAACTGATCAAGAGAAATAATCACGCATTACACAAGATATATCTAGGGGAAAGCACCAGCATAAAACCCCAACCATGTATTATCAATCAAGTGGAAATCCTCTTCACAATACAAAAAGAATTAGCTCTCAAGCTATTCAGTTCTCAATGAACTATGAAGATATGAAGATATGTCTCATGAACCAACCAAGCCCTGTATATAAAGGCTTTACCTATGGTCCAATCCCTATTTCCTTGCATAGTTTGCTTAGGAAATAATAGCAAAAGCATATGCAATTAATTCCAAACATTCCAAGTAAACCTATGGTCCAACTATGCAATCTTTGAGGACCCTAGTTCCTCAACCATGCAAAAACTACTTACTAGAAATAGCAAGCATCTGATAGTACATTGTTCCACATCTGATCTCAACTGGGTCTCTAACAGAACTGGCATGCAACAGTTATCCATGAGTGAATCCTCAGTTATCTAAAATAATAGTTGTCACATGCATGCAAGCATTAACAAACTATATTTTATTATTTTAACAACTTGTTAAAATAATCTAACTGGACTTGACTAGTTAGAACTAAGTCAACTGATTCTCTCATTATAGAACTCATACTTATTCCCTTAACCAGTGCAGGAAATTAAGGATAGATTCCTCAATCAGTGGGACAACTCATGTGCATGCTCACAAAGACTTCAAATTCAAATTTCCTTAACTAATTAACTCAACTGAATTAATTAACTAATATTTCCAACTGCTGTTAAGACTATAATTAATTTTACTTCCTACAGATAGACTAGGGACTGCTATAAATAGGAAGGGACCCAGAAATTCTATTTTTATAACTTTCTATTTTTAGCAGTTTCACCTGTCACCTGATGTGGCCAAAGACCTCACTGGCCAAACTGCTATTTTTAGACATGTTATTTTTAGCAGGTCTATTTTTTGCACATTCTAAATTTAGCATTTCTTGTTGCAAACTTTTCAACACATTATACTACATGCTAAATCTATTCCAATACCAAAAAGCAATGCATTCCAAAACATTTAGGTGAACTCGGCATCTCGATATTAAATAATCTTCTTAGGTACTCCATGAATTCTAAAAATATCCTTCATGAAAGTATGAGCAATCTCACTATCTTTGTGGGTGGATTTGAAAGCTATAAAATAAGCTTCCTTACTCAACTTTTAGAACACTACCATTATGGCATGATATTGTCTATATGTCCTTGGTAGTCTTGTGATGAATTCTAGAGAAATGATGAGCTGAAAATCGATCTTCCTCTGACATTCTACAAGTCTTGATAATTTTGGGTCTTTAAACGGTCACCTAGTTTGTAACTTCATCAACTGTGGATAGTTAATTTTAAGCAAATTTAAAGATGAAACAAAGACATATGCAATCCAATATGGTAAAAATGAATAAGGGAACAACCACATGATAATGAATTTCACCCCTCTATGGCTATGTCTCTAGGCCTTTCTCTAATGGATAGGTCACTTTATTGATGTCAACAACAAAACGAGTACATTGAAAATATTTGACTCATAGATTAAACATCCTTCTGGAGTGGCACTATTTCTCCTTCAATGAAATGTTCTCCTTCAAACAAATGCTCTCCTTGAAATAAATTTGACTCACAAGTTGAGTCACTTTAGCAAGGAAATGATGGTGTCAAAAGAAAAGGACTCTCTCACTAAATGTGGCAATAGGTCCTTGTACTCATTATGAGATCAAAAAGTGCAAAACCAGCTACTTCCTAAAGAAACATTGAAATGACATTTTACCACAATAATACTAAGAATATACTAAAAATGGTTTCTCTAATAAAGAAACAGGTGCTTCAGATACGTCCCAAAATCTTGAAAACCCCTGTCTAGGTTCTTTCCATGCTAAAAAAGGTCTCTATATGGCCTAAAAAAATCTGAGCACTTTTTTTACAACTCGAAAGGACTTGGCTCTGTAAATTATTCAACATACAATGTTGAAATCATAAAAATAATACTGCCATCCAAAAAACCTTGTGTAGGCTCTTATTGGGCTCAAAAAGGCTGAAAAAACCAATTTAAGCCTCCCAGAACATTTCTCTATTATCTATCCTGAAAAATGACCAAAAATTCTAACCATAACCAAATACCTTCTTTTGGCAAACCATGAAGTGAAAAATTGGCGCGATAACGAAGAAAATACTACCAAGAAAGGTGCATATTGTCGCATATTTAAATATGTCAATAACCCCTTAGCACCAGATTTTTAGCCCCACTCTCTGTCACATTATGGCCATGTGGTTATGGCCTAGTGCCACATGTCGGTCGCTACTTCAGTGGCATCGAGTGTGGTCATGTGGCCACATGGGGCTGGGGGCAGACTAACCACCTACCCTCACCAGCTTAGTCTCCATTATGGTTGGGTGGGCTATAATGAAAATCGAGGTGAGGGCTTAACCAAGCCGCACTACTCCATCTTCACCATTGGCTACACATTCGCCACATGATCAGGGGTTGGGGCCACATGCCCAGTGTTTATTTTTGGTAGGATCGAATGTTCTCTAAGTCTAAAATTTTGCAAGGAGGCTTGGGCACATGTGTTCCTAAGAACCCAAAAAGCTTTTTGGGAAATTCCACTCAGAGACAATTTTATTAAAATAATTAACTATTTTCAATGGGACCCTAAGTCTAAACTTAAGAAATTAAAATAACTAAAGGGTATTAATATAAACTGTGGGTGAAACTTCTAGAAGAAGGAACAGATCAAGTCAATATGATCCTAGCCATTGATTCGAATCTAATATGGGCCATTGATTAATCAACTAGAGGATTATAAGAGAAGGTTTTATGGGCACTTGAAGGACACTAAGAGAGTTCACATAATTGATTTTCTAAAGCAGAGCAACTGTCGGGAGATTTTCGATAGTGGGATATTATAGTAAGGGGCAAGGATAGTTGGGTTGGAGTATCCTCTCTAGGACCCAAGATACTTAGCAAAGAGGTAGAGAGACACTAGGAGGAGGCATCACAGACCAAGGAGGGGTTGAAAATGGGGTAGAAGGGCCCACATAGAGATTGATGTTGAGCGAGGAGGGCTCACGTAGAAGCTATGTAATCTTCAAAGCATAAGTCTGAGTTTACTGAGGGAGCTGACATTTCTAAGTTGGGAGGGATGGAAATTGCTCCAGAGCACAAACCTATCCCTTTTGAGCTAACACAGAGCCTTTTTGAGGTTGACGTAGGGCCTACACAGTGCCACCACAGAGATAGTTGGGGATAGTTGGTTCAGTTGCCAGATCAGTCGAGACTTGCCGGGTAGAGTTAGGTAATCTCACTAAGTTTTCCTACTAGATTATTTCTTTGTTACTAGATTGTTGGAAGGGAATCCAGAGTTGTATTTAGAAACTACTACTTAATAATATAAAACCATAAGATCTACTACATTGGTTTTCCCGCATTAGGTTTTTCCGGGGACATTTTTCCAAAAAATATTATAGCACCTGTGTGTATCTTTCTCTATTGTTTTGTTCTTGTTTTGGGTAAATAAATTAATTAAGAGAAGGCTGAAGTTGTATTATATTTTATATTTGTTGTAGGAAGAAGTAGATAATTTGTTTCAATAATTAACAAATAGGAGAAGTTTAATCAATTGTTGCAGTAGTAGATTCGGGTGGGATTCTCGAATTTTCACACCCCACCCCACCAATGCCATAACAAATATGGTTTACGTAAAAACTGTCAGCTCCATATATCAAGCAACAAGAGTGGTGCAACAGTTGGGAATTTGGTTTGTTAACAAGAGGTCATGGGGTTGAACTCCGCTGGGTTGGTTGTCTGACCAAACAAATTTTTGGTGTAAGAATTGAGGGCCACGTGGTTCCCTCCCATTGGACCACGTGGCATATCATCATTAGCCCACATCAAAACATAACCAACTAATCAAAACTTGGCACATCGCCCTGTATAGCCATTCCAAATGGAAGCACATGATTGGTCCATAATGTACACTGTACCTACCAACTCAGCTGCTGACATTAGCATACGACCTGCCCAGTTGACCTTACAAGTTGACTTTTTTTTTTTCGGGTAAAATATTTTGAACGTAATAATGTCCACATACGATGACAATTTGAGGTGATTCAAGCGGAATTGGATTAAGAACGACGAGCACTACAACTTGTTGCTGGTTTCAGGAGATTTCAAGCACTTTATTTTTTTAGCATATTTTTATCCCCTAGATCATTCCTCCCGACTGGGAACTTTTGGACCAACAAAACCCTATTTTTACTTAGCAAGTAAGTGAGAGTAAAACTCCCTCACTTTCCTGATCTCAATCCACCTTGCTTTACTTGGATTGGTACTGTTAAGCTCCACTCGTAGATACTCCACATTGCCTCTGCATGAAGTTTTGATTCTCCTATCAAGAATTGAGTCTTCCTTGAAGTATTTCCTTGCTGATATACAACCAAAATTGATCTTCCACATGGAAATCATGATCAAATCAATGCTTTTCATGCCTTCCTTTTTAATTGGATTTTCTTTTCTCAAGTTGCTCTTGTACTTCTTAATGCACTAGCTGCATTTGTTCAATGAAATTCTTGGCTTTGTCCCCATCACTATGTTCATCTACGACAATATTTTTAGTAAATATAAAATACAAAAAATACTTTGGAAAATAACCCAAACAAGCTTCAAATGGAAATAATTGTGTGGATGGGTGCTTGGCATGATTGCATCTTGTTGGGTGTAATGCAAATGCTTGTCACAAACTTTAAGATGCTTACCACAAAATCCATGAACAAAATGCATCTTTTTATAAGATTTAATAAATTTTATGCTCAAATTACGATACAAACTGACTCATCAACAAGTCATAATAACATCAAAGGGCAACATTTTTTTTTTTTGCATATAAGTTATTTATTCATAACATCACTTTAAAAAAATACCCAACTGTGTGGATATACAACATGTGGAATATAAAATAAATGCAATATTTAAAGAGACAAATAGTCCAACAATTTCTTACCCAAGTGGGCTAAGAGTTATCTTTATGCACTTCACTTTCTTTTGGTGTTGCTTTAGAGATGGGTACAACGTGCCTACCACTTGCATCTATCTTTTCTTCCTTACGTGATTTCATGACCTATTTTTCCTTCTTTGGATGAATATGTGGATGCAACTTCCATAATTTCTCAATCCAATTCCCACTTATATTGGAATGAGAAAAATTGTTTTTGTGACATTTTCTTGGCAAAAATGTCTTTGAACTTAGAAGAAGATTTTATTTCCTGGTCTCACTTCCAATCAACATATTCATTTTCTTGAATAATTCTTTCATTTTTTGGCACTTGGCTACACAATGGCTAGGTGCATGAAAAAAAATGCAAAGAAACAAATTCCACAACATTTTATTCAAATCGTCATGTTGTTCAGAGTCATAAGAAGCTTTTGAATAATGAAGATGTTTATACCTTTTATGATTGTCCTTTAAATTATGGGTATGGCGAGGATAATTTGATTGACGAGGAGAACTTGACTTAGTTATTCCTTTGAAGCACTTATCCCTCTTTGGGATGTTTTTCCATAAACGTCATCATCATAATGTGATTCTCCTTTAACTTGTAGGAGTTCTTTCTTCAAGAATTTCTCACTTGAAGCATTCCTTGACTTTGCAATTTTTTATCATTCTCCAACTTCCTCTTCAACATATCCCAATCCTTCATGTCCAGGTCGTGTTCTTACCTCAATAGGATTAATTATTCCATGGCTGTGAACTCTAAGGCCCTTACCATTGTATCCCATTTCGGTCAACAATTTCATACTAATACCCTTGCTATGTTTCTAAAATGATGCAAAACAAGCATTATCATTGTTAAGAGAATGAGTTGAACATGAAATATATTTCACCTCATTTTCTTGTTGCGACTCTTGGTGCTCTTCCTTAAGATTCACCATCTCCTCCTTCTTCTCTTTTGTAGATGAAGATTCAAAAAAATCACTTTGTGATTTAACATATAAGAAGTGTGCGCCAATTAAAAAAGGGTACAATCATCAGTCATCCCATGACAAGAGACTTATCGAGTCTTGGGGGAAGCTTTGGTCGCTGAACATTCCCTAGTATGCTCTTCAATGACATTCTGCAACATTAGGAGTAACTTGTTCTTCTAATCCTCTGTTGCTTTGAGCAATATTATTAATTCCATGTTCTCCACTTGAAGAAAATAATTCATCTCCTCTAGTTCTAGGAGCCTTACATGCTGAAAACTTTCACCCATGCTTACAATCTGGTCAAAACCTACTATCATACTAGTGATCTAAAAATTGGTCATCCTTTGATATTCTGCAACTATTGATAAATTTTGGTATTTAAATGGCCACTTAGTTCATAACTTGATCAACCATGGATAGTTAATTTAAGAAAACTTAAAGATGAAATAAAAACATATTCAATCCAACATGGTAAAAATGAAAAAGAGAATAACCACGTGATAATGAATTTTACCCCTTCTGGGCTATGTCTCTGGACCTTGCTCCAATGTATAGGCTGCTTTATTGATATCAACAACAAAAATAGTACATTGCAAATATTTGACTCATAGAGTAAACCTCCTTCTAGAGTGACATTGTTTCTGCTTCAAAGAAACGTTCTCCTTTAGAGAACTCTCACTCACAAGTTGACTCACTTTATCAAAGAATTGATGGTGTCACAATAAAAGGACTCTCTCACTGAATGTGGAAATAGGTCCTTGTACTCATTTTGAGATCGAAAAGCACAAAACCAACTACTTCATAAAGAAGTGCTGAAATGGTATTTTCCCACAATCATACTATGAATAGACTAAAAATGGATTCTCTAATGAAGAAACAACTACTACAAAGAAGTCAGAAGGCTTGAAAACCCTTGTCTAGGCTCTTTCCATGCTCAGAAAGCTCTCCATATGGCCTCTAAAAATCCAAACAAAATCTTTCTCTACACCACAAACAGTACTTAACTCTGTAAATTGTCTAACATACAGTGCTCCAATCATAAAAATAACACTACCAATGAATTCAGAACACCCAAAAACCCTTTTCTAGGCTCTTCTTGGGCTTAAAAATACTGGAAAAACCAAGTGAATTCTCCTGGAACATTTCTCTACTATTTGTCTCGAAGAATGACCAAAAATTCTAACCAGACAAAAAATCCCTTCTTTTGATAGACCGTCGAGCAATAAATTGGTGTAGGAACGGTGGAAATCTCGTCGATAAATGTGTAAATTTTTGCCTATTTAAATGTGCCAATAACCCTTTAGCTCCAAATTTTTAGCCTCACTCTCAGTCACATTATGGCCATGTGGCCATGGCCTAGCACCACGTGTTGACCCTTCCTTCACTAGCTCTGAGTGTGGTCATGTGGATGCATGGAACTGGGAACTGGGCTAACCATCCGCCCCCACCATCTTAGCCTTCATTGTGGTTGCATGGTCTATAACGAAACCCAAGGCCAGGGCTTAACCACCCCACACTACTCCGTCTTTTCCATTGGTTATGTCTCCTTCATATGATCAGGGGCTAGGGCCACAAGCCTTGCCCCTCCCACCAACACCATAAACAACATGGTTTAAATAAAAATTGCCAACTCCATATATCAAATAACAAGTGTGGTACAATGTTTGGGTGTTTGGTTAGTCAACAAAAGGTCATGGGGTCAAACCCCACTGGGTCGTTTGGCTGACCAAAAAACGTTTTGGTGCCAAAATTGAGGGCCATTTCATGCCCTCCCATTGGGCCACATGGTGTGTCATCTTTGGCCCACATCAAAACACAACCAACCTGGCAATCAAAACTTGACACATTGCCTTGTAAGGACATGCCATGTGGCAACATGTGATTGCACCATAGTGGACATTGTACCTGCCAAATCAACTGTTGACATCAGCGTACGACCAACTCAGTCAACAACCTAGTCAAGCTTGTAAGTTGACTTTTTTTTCGTTGGTCAAAAATTTTAGATTGTAATAAATTTCACATATTGTGTCAGATTGATGCGATTCAAGTGACTTTGGAATCAAAATGATGAGCACCATGATTTGGCGTTGGTTTCAGGAGATTCCAAGCTCTTTTATTTTTAAGCATATTCTGATCCCTTGGACCAAATGATTTCCCACTTCCACTAAGGAATGGGGATTGGTTGCAACAATATTGTTGGATGCCCACATTTCATTTTTACTTGCTGAAAATACAAGAAATTAGCAAAGTACTCAACAACATCCTTTTTCATGCTCAACTAGTAGTACATATTTTTCATAGATGTTATCATTTGCCGATAATATGGATGAATGAGATAAGATATTTTGTGAAACTCATCAAATATGATCTTCAAGCTTCCAACTCATAGAATATAGAACCTACCTTTAAAATTCAATAGTTCATCCTATGTTAGAGAGAAATTCTTACTTACTCATTGTTTGTTGAGGCTCTTGCTGTAAGCATTCTTTTATATGTTGGTAATTCTCATCCTAATGCATTACCTCTTTTATCCTCTCTTTGATATCAATTTTGCAAGATCTAATGGCTTCCAAATAGCTGAGTTGTAGTCTTCTACGAAGTGCATCTGACATTTTTTTTTCTCTCCCTTGATATATATTCTTTCGAAATCAAATTCGTCGAGTAAGGCTAACCACCTTTCTTGTTTTCCATTCATCTTGGGTTGGCCAAATAAGTACTTCACCCCTCCATGATCTAACGTCAAAACAAATTTCCTTCCAAGGAGGTAATGCCACCACATTTTTAATCCATGCACTATGGATTCCAACTCCAAGGCATGAGTGAAATAATTTTTCTCATGCTCAATTGTCTTCCTTGATTCATAACAAAACACTTGTCTTCTTGCATTAGGACTCCACCAAGCCCTTCTTTGTATGGATCCATGCACACCAAAACATACTTTTGCAAGTATGTTATTCTTAATATTGGTTCATGTGTGATCATGTGTTTTAACTTCTCAATGCTAGCTACATGTTATAGTGTTCATTGGAATTTATTTCATTTTCTTGGTAATGTTGTTATTAGATGTCCAATCATGGAGAAATTCTAAATTGTTTATAACACCCTCATCCCACATCTACCCAGGTAACCAGCCAACTGGTGTAAATAAGTGACGAGAGGACACTATAATGAGATTCAACCTTCTAGGTGGCCTTAAGGAAGTGGAAACAACGTCAACATACCACATAGACCCTCCACATCAGCAACAAGACTCCCAAGAGCCAACCCAACCACTCAGGTACCTAGCACCTAAGACCAATTGAATTTTTAGACCACTAAACCCCTAGACGCTCCATTGATATGCACATGCATGTGTCCAAGAGGCTTGAGAAGTTCCCACAATGTGGGTATGCATGCGTCTAGGGAATTTTTTACCTAGTGTTGTGCCTGCATCTTCAAAATTTTAGCCACTTTTTCAGTCCTAGAGCTCAGCTCAATGCCCATAAATCAATAACCCTTTCGGAAATTAATTTACATAAAATAAAAATGATGCATTTGAAAAAGAAAAGGACAAGGTCTAAACTAGAGCCCTACTAGCCATGACAGGAAATTCGTCAAACATGTCACACATATGTAACCTATAGGTGTAAACATCAGACCTAAGCATAGGGGCCTCATACTTATCTGAGAATCGCTAAGAAGCATTGTTCCCTTATATCATTAGCTACATTATCGTCTATTAGGTCATAGATACATTGTTCATTTATTTACGAATCAAAACATGAGGAGCGCCATACATCAACATTGTCATAATACATTTTCATAACCAACATAATAAAAATAGAAATACCAAGGATACCTTAGTGATATAATCCACATATAAAACAACAAATTTACATATAAGATACCATGGAAAGAACCTCTTATTAATGAATGAGAAAACCAACCCAGGATGGGACTACCACGTTCCACCTGACCATAGAATGGCTGAGTTGATTCTCACTTTAGACATTCACCCCCACTCCATATTCCAAGCATGAATGTGGGACTCAAACCAAAAGAACGAACCAAGGAATCTTGAGGTTAAAGCACCTCATCCTCATGAATAGAAGTCGGGCTTTATCAAAATCCACACTGGATCACTAGGCCAAAACAATATACATGTAATAACAAGGTTTACCATGATCTCCACCAGATCACTAGGCAAAAAAAAACATGGATGCCACCGGATTTCTCCACCTACACTATGAGGAATTATATTGTCTCCTAGTCTCTCATACTTTACCATAATCCATAGTCTGATCGAAGGATCACTAGGCCCTAAAATGAGACTCCACCATCTAGGCTTTACTGTGTATCCCACCATTCACCAACAAGGATTCCTAGGCCTAATCAAGGGAAACCACCTCTAGGCTTTGCCATATATCCTGCCATTCACCGTTTGAGGATTCCTAGGCCCACTGATGCAACAAAACATCTACCTTTACCACAACCCATAGTCTGGTTTAGGTTTACTAGGCCATGTGTTCTATTATTTAGTTATCCACGTCACTCAACTTTGAATCCATCTGGAAATCCAGCTCAACCAAAACATGAGAACCCCATCACATAATGGCTATCCGGAAATAGCAAGGCTAGGCTGCAAACGCTATCACACCTAGCAAAAACCCATGGCATAACAAAAAAGAACCGAATGCAATACCATGCATGCCAAATCTAACAAGGAAAACACACATGAAAATTGATACATGCGAAGAATCCTATTGTAGCTGCTTGATCCTTCTCTTCCTTTCTTATTCCTTTCTTCCTCTTGCCTTCTTTACCTTTCTTGATCCATGCCAACATACTCCAAGAAAAATCTAAGTGTCCAAGCATGAGAGAGAGAGAGAGATAGAGAATAATGAGATATATCTAAAACTAAACTGGCAAAATGTACCAATTGATCCTCATAAGCCTTTTTATCAATTAGACTTCTATTTTCTTCATTTTCCATCATTTTCCTTCAATTTCCTCTTCATATGAAACTTGTGACCTTTCACCTTCCTTTTCTCTTAATCTCCTTTATTTTCATAAACAAATGTGCCAAAAATTCCATTTTTCCTTTACAAAGCCTTAGCCATTTCCTTTGACAATTTCCTTAGCCATAATAAACCAATGAATACCCACTAGGATGTTTGCCCAACATTCATCTTGGAATAAGTTTCCCATCAACCGTGGTTATTATTTTTCCTTTATTAACTTTTATTACATGTAATTTTTCACCTGGGCTGTTACATAACCCTACCCCTTGGGGGAAAACATCCTTAGTATTCAACCACACCTATACCTTAGCAAAGCCATTGAAAAGAAAACATATTGCCCATGGGGCTTTATAACATAGCTCGGTGAAGTATTTACAATTATCTCCCTGCTAAAAAGAAAACCAACATGACAACTATAATGACATGAAACCCATACCATTTATTGGAGATTTGTAACATAGCTCATGGTGGTATTTACATCCACATAAATATGTACATATACCAAACAACACCAAAATATGTACCAAAAACATATACCAAAGAAATATACAAAAAAAAATTCTAAACCAACGAATAAGGAAGGACACATATCCCACATCTAATTTACCATCTCCCATGTAGCTTCAACGGGCCCAGATTGCTTCCATTGCACTTTAAACTACTCAATTGCTTGGTTCTGGAGCATGGGCACCTTTCTCTGCAATATACACTGAGGCTCCGACTGGAATTCTCCATCTAGAAACACCTACAATACAGACCAGACATTCACATGATTAACATCTTTAACATACATTTTAATCAATGACACATGGAAAACATCATGGAATTTCACTATCGGAGGCAGTGCAAGTGGATAGGCTACTGGTCGAATTCTTTTAATAATCCTCAAAGGTCGAAAAATATTAGGGTTCCAACTTGGCACATGATCCAGTCCGCAAGGAGCTCTTATTTGATTTGATGCACAAGTACACCTATTCCCCAACGCAGAACTCCTTGAACAACCTATTCCAATTTGCATAGATTTTCTGCCTATCCTATGTTGTGTTCACTTTATTCTTGATTACTTGCATTTCCTATTCCATTTGCACCAACATGTCTGGTCCAATCAACACCCTATTAACGAGAGCTCTCCAATTGATGGGAGTATTACAAATATGCCCATACAATACCTCAAATAAACTCATCTTAAAAGATTTTTGATACCCAGTGTTGTAAGCGAACTCTACCAGTGGAAGATATTCTTCCCACATTCACCGTTGATGCATCACGTACATCCTCAACATGTCCCACAATATCATGTTGACCCTCTCAGCTGGTCCATCTCTCTGTGGATGATAAGTTGTACTGAAGGCCAACTCTATGCCCAAACCTACATACAACTCCTTCCAAAAATTGGAAGTGAACTTTTCATCCATGTATGAGACAATATTATTGGGAACACCATGCAATCTAACTACATATCTAATGAATACCTGTCGTACATCGTTAGCTGAGAATGTAGAATTCATAGGAATGAAGTGCGCCACCTTCGTCAACCTGTCCACAACAACCATGATGGAATCATGCTATCTCACTGTCCTCAACAAACCTATGATAAAGTCCATGGAAATGACCTCCTATTTCCACTTTAGAATTGCAATCAATTGCTACAGTCCACTTGGGTTCTTATGTTCTCCCTTCACTTGCTAATAATCCAAACACCTAGCGACAAACGTTTCTACATCCTTCTTCAGATTTAGCCAATAATAGAATTTCTTCACTGCTGCCAGCTTCTTCTGATAACTTGGGTGACCTGAATATGGTTTCACATGAAACTCCTTCAAGATGACCTTCTTGAGCTCACTGTTGTCTGGCACATATATCCTGTCTCTAAACCTGCCCAATCCATCTGCTATAAGACAATAGTCCACATCTTGTGCACCTACACCTGTAAAATTACCTATACCTGTACTCTACTGCAACCTTTGCACAATCTCCATATACCTCACATCTCATTGACCTACCTACAAGATCCTATCCTATAGATCTATCCCATTGGAAATCATAGTAGCTATATGATTTACATGTATCTTCCCACTAAGAATATCAACGACCATGTTCTCCTTTCCTTTCATGTATTTGATCTCGAAGTCAAACTCACTAATCATCTCCAACCATCTAGCTTGCTTGGAATTCAAATTTGATTGGTCAAATAGATATTGCAAATCACTGTGGTCACTAATCAATACAAAAATAGTGCCAAGAAGATAGTGCCTCCACATATTCAATGCATGTATAATTGCCGCCAACTCAAGATCATGTGTTGGGTAGTTCTGCTCATGTTCATTTATTTTCCATGACTCATAGAACACTACCTCTCCTTCCTACATAAGTACTCCACTAAGTCCTCTCTTGCAATAATCTGTACATACTACGAATTATTTGTCTTCATTTGTGATCTTTAACATTGGAACAAGTGTCAAGGACTATTTAAGCTTCTCAAAACTCGCCTCACACTCCTTTGTCCATTCAAACTTCTTACCTTTCCTTTGTAATGATGTAATAGGATAAGCAATCTGTGAAAAGTTCCTTATGAACCTCCTGTAATAACTTGCCAATCCCATGAAGGATCTTAGCTCATCTACATTTCTAGGAGTTTCCCACTCCATGATAGCTCTTACCTTTTCTAGATCCACTGTTATGCCCTCCTTAGAGACAAACTGTCCCAAGTAATGTCCCTCAATCTAAAGGAAATTGCACTTGCTGAGCTTAGCATAAAAATGATGCTCTCTAAAAAAACCTGAACACTACTGCCAAATGGTCGACATGCTCTTCCTCATTTTTAGAATATACCATTATGTCATCAATGAACACAATAACAAACTTCTCCAAATAAGGATGCAACACACTATTCATCAAACACATAAAGGTAGCTGGAACAATAGTCAAACCAAATGGAACTACAACAAACTCATAATGCCCATACCTAGTCTGGAAAGCTCTCTTGTAAATGTCCTCCTCTTTATTGCATACCTGATGTTATGCAAAACATGGATACTCCTTGGATGAGGAATGAAATTGTACATCCAACAAGTACTCCCACTTGATATTTGAGTAAAACCTTAGGGAGATAAGTTGAAAATACGAGTTGAAAAGGTATTTTAATTTTTTAATTTTTTATTTTTTTAACTTTTTACATTTTTACTCCAAAAATGGTGAATCATCCCCCATGGTTGACATCAAAGTCTAGAATGTTATTGGTTCTTTAAAGTTTGTTTTTGTTGTACATTTTTCTTAGGAGGCCCATTTTAGACCTCAAAATTCCACTAATGACACAACTTATTGCAGTATTTACATTGACCATCCGCTAAAACATGACAATCATACCATTTACTGGACATTTATAACACAACTCATTATGGTATTTACAATAACAACCACATATACTTAAGCAAATTTTCTTCAACCAAAAAATAACCATACTGTCCATGGAGATTTATAAACCAAATCAATACAATATTTATAATAATATACACATATACACATTTTCTCAACCAACAAATAAAAGGATACGATGCCTGCATCTGGAACAAGGGAATCCAGAGGCTCACACCTCTACCCTCAAATTAATACTAGGATTCACCTCCTCCCTAGGAAGTCCAGAATCCACTGCAAAAGTCAATTCTGCATCCAATGTCTAGCACTATAATCCTGCACCAGTTGTCCTCTCAATGAATTGTTACTGACTCATTGTTCTAGGGCACACTCCCAATGTGCATTTGATTCCATCTAGAAATGATAATGACAAAAAAAAATCGATCACTTTCCTTGCCTTCTCTACTACATAGTCCCTCAGGCAATCTGGTCACCTCCTTTCATGCAGTCACACACCTTCCAAGTTTCGCTAGCACCCCCATCTCAGGCAGTCCATCCCTTGGCAAGGCTTCCTCGCATCGGAAGATACAAAAAATAAGGCATGTCCCTACCTTAAAACCATCATACCGGTCATAACATGCTCATGGGAATCAATGGACACTATTGGGTACTCGTGTCCCACAATGGCCCTGCTCTTGAAGTGCTTTAGCAACATACAACTGCATCTTCGAATTCCTTTTGCTATTGCAATTTCTTGCAGTCAATTTCAACCACCCAACCGAGCATTTCATACTTTCCTGTACCAATCACATAAATTCCATTAGACTTAAAATAAATTGAAATAAATTCGCATCATACCTCATTGGTGGCCCGTCAATAAGGTACACTTGCAATTTTGTTCACTTCGTGCCACAACAAGTCAAACTAGAATCTTTGACCAAATCATAATATATAAACATATCACATCAGGTAAGCTCAAAGCACAACCATCATAGATCAAAATCATACATCACATGTAACGATCATAAACCAGAATCACAGATCACATGCAATCATGATAGACCAAATCATAAATCATATGCATAATAAAATTAATATAAAATACTAATGATTATCCTTTAATCAATCCTTAGATTCTACCTTTGTCTATATTCCTTACGAACTCTAAATCAGCTACCACACACGAAAAACACCTAGTGTCTTCTTCTCAACCATGTGCACATACACATAGTGTGCATCTTACACATACAACCACACATGACATACAACACCATGCAATACATGTGTCTACACTTGACATACCACACATACATCTACACCCAGTTTATAACAAAACACAGTACATCTATACTCGATGTACAACACCACACAATACATGTACCTACACTTGACATACAACACAACACAATACATGTACTACACAGAGTACAACACAACGAGTACACATGTCATGATAACATGACTGCATAATGCACATACATAGTATCACATGTACACAACACAACATGTACAACATGCACATAATACCACATGTACACTAGTGCTACATGTATAACATGTACACACTACAATCCATACACAACACCACCTTCACAACATGTACACAACATGACATGTACATCATACCCCTTGTACAACATGTACACAATGTGAGACATACACAACACCATATGTACGACATGTACACGACACCACATGTACATAACACCATATGCATGAAATGTACACAACACCACCTGCACACCAACGTCATTTGTACAATATGTACATGTCACCACATGCTCGCAACACCACTTGTAAAATCCTGCACACAACGCCATATGTACATAACACCATATGTACAACATGCACACAACACCATATGTACATAGCACTACATATACAACATGTACATAACACCCTATGTACACAACACTACATATCCAACATGCACATAAAACCATATGCACGCAACACCACATATCCATCATGCGCACAATACAATATGTACACAACATCACATATCCAACATGTACATACCGCCATCTATATGCAACACTGCATATGCAACATTCACACAACACTATCTGTACTATCTTGTACATAATCATTGCATAAGAAACATGTACACACACTATATATACACAACACCACATGTGCATATCAACACATATGTAACATGTACAACATATACAACATACGCACAACAGTGTTACCCCACATCCCAAACCACACTATCTCTGCCAAGCAACCTTGCTTCTAGTGTCTCTTTCGCCATCCATGATTATCCTAGCATGCCGCAAACCACACTGCTTTTGTTTCATTGATGTATCCCTTGGTATAGCTTATCCATAACATAAACATACTATAATAACATAATATAAATTCATATCCACAAGATACTGACCTCATAGATTTTTCAGGACTAATCATACCACTTGATTCCTCGTAAACCAAGAAAATATTCATGCCATTCACCTACATAAGAAATCATTCTTCCAGAAGAATGATACCTGATGACCCTATCGGAAAGTGACATAGATACATGGATACATACATACACATAAACATTAGCATAAAACAATTATGATTATTTCATACAAAGACATATATAGACATAAGCACAATTATGATCACTAGATATCATAAGGTTTGGGTGAACAGAACTCCTTTTATATGCGCAACACATGCGAAACATTGAGAAAAACTGTTCCCAACATAGCCAGGGCATATGACACCTAAAATCCATTTACTTCACCTTTCATGTTACCTTTCTCATGTTTGTACTGCCACCATTTCTAATGTAATGATAATTGTTGAGCGATGTATGTATAAGTCAACATGGATCAACAAACCCTCATGCAAGTAAATTAAGCATGATATAAAATTAAATCATGATGACCTAGTGTTTATATGCAATTTCCTATAGTGGTATTAGAATCGGTAAGCCAAAGGGTAAATGGATGTAAAACCAAGGGATTTTAATTGTGAGATAGATGAATTAAAAAAATAAATGATTGTATAACTAGTAATATCTTAACAATGAATTTCACCAGAACTTCCTTGGGGAAGGAAGAATATATGATGAGAGGTTAAGACTCAAGATGATAAGGCTCATGTGAAATTTAACGATGATTATACCTATGGTGTAAATGGTCAACTTTCTAGTTGAAAGAAGTGGAAATGATTATTGAAAAAGTAATTGGTATCTTGATAAAAACATAACAGTAATAACACTCATGAGAAAACATAGATCCTAGATGGATCTGGAATAATATTAGTTCATAGTTGAATGTTTGTAAAGTAAATGAAATTGATTTTTCTGATGAATCATGATAAGGATGCTTATAGAGTATTATTCTATATTTGATAAGTATTGAGATGTTCTCATATTGATGATGTTTCATAATATGATGGTATGAGGGTGATCATGCACATGTGGTTCATATTTAGATAATTGTTGCAATAGTGATGATGTATCCTTATGATGATGATGATATGCATAGGAATTATGATGTTATGTCAAGTTATATTGACATATTCATTTACTACGTGACGATAGGTATTTAATGTTGAATATTCATGATGGATATGATATGCATAACATGGCATAGGAATTATGATGCTATAATATGAGGTTTATTGACATGTGGTTCATTTATTATGTTAAGTCATGATATGTCTTTGATGAAAATATGTTGATGTTATAAATTATGATGGTATTTCATGAGGTGAAACATGTGATAGTTGTGTACAAATTTATGACATGCATGAGCATGCAGTTCGTTATTATTCATAATGTTGCGATTAACAATGATGAATGTTACATGATGACATGCAAGAATTGGCATGTGGATTATTTTCTATGATACTATGATGGTATAGCTAATGCATTGGTTGCATGTTGAGGTGTGATGATTCATAGGACTCCACAAATGGGCCAAGAGGGTCGGTTTATTTGATGATCCCATGCGACCCCATACGCACGAGGGAGAATAAGTAACACCATATGGGTTGGGTACAAACTCAATCAACACTACATATGCCAATGGCTCCTTTGTCTTGTGTAGCTCTTGATGGATAGCTCTTGAAGGGCTATGGGACCATCTTGAGGAGGCCAAGTGCCTGATATTCTAGGCTAGGTTCCTAGTATTGTATTGGGATGTCAAAGTCTGGTAGGGGTGTAAGGACTTCAATGCTTGGGGTTGTGCCCCTTAGTGAGTTGTGAAGGGAATAGGCCAACCTCGCGAGATGCCCGGTGACATTGAGCACTGTACCAGATGCCTGCCTTGGGGAATTGGGGGCAGATGAGGTCTGAGTCAGGCACGAACCTTGGGGCCAGCCTTGGACTAGGATACAAACCAAGGAGGCTTATGCTTGATTTCAAAAGTGGAAAAAAGGACAGAAATTCCTTGGGATTTCCTGGGTGTTGTGAAACTTTCGATGCCTACTGGTTATACTAGTTCAGCAAAGGGTGCCAGGACTATTACATGAAGTAATAAATAGCAAAATAAATGTAATGTCCCTTAATAATAACTAATAAATAATAAAAATACTAAATAATAGATAATATAATATTAAATAAATAATAAACAATAAATAAAAAAATAGTAATAGTAAATAAATAATAATAAAATCATATATTAATTACATGTTCTAAATAAATATAAATAAGAATAAAGCAAGAAAGCAATAAAAATCAGTAAAGTTATCAAAAAGTAAAAACAAAATAATAAAACAGGAAAGCAGTAAATTTGCATGTTGACACATGGAGTGTGTGCATGTGGTTCCCCTTCTAATTTTTGCTATATTTAATAGATGGGGAGGAAGATGAGAGGAATTCCATGATTCCACCATCCATTCTCTTGGGCGAATAGTGTTGTGAGACAAAGGATACCCTCACAGTGGTACATTGATTGAGGGCTCGAGGGTGGCTAGTTGTAGCAAGATTTTGTGCAACTAAGCCTACGATTGGGTGGAAAACCATCCCCAAGACTTTGTTGCAGGTAGTAAAATTCAACTAGCGTTCAAATAGCATTCCACAAGTAAGTTGTCTCTCTTCACTCATATTTTTGTAATTTAATGTTAACTAGTTGATAAATTTCTTGTTGATTATAAATTGCTTGGTTAATCTAATTAATTATGTGTTGTTATTTTGGGGTTGTTACACCATTCATTTACCCCAATGGACCGAACCAGTCAAACTGACTATCATAGTCTTACCTTTCGTTACACTTACTCATGCACTGAGCTTCATACATGTCTTACATTAACTGTCAGGTACCACATAACTCTCCTCGAGCTACATTAACTTTCCTCTTTCCCAAACAATTCGCAAGGCTCAAAACATAAAAGGAAAGACAAGAAACAAACAAGAAGAAAACCATGAAAATCAATAAAAATTCAACACCGCAACCAAGGTGGCATGGCCATGGGAAATACACAAACAAAACCATAATCAAGCACAAAAAATCACAAAAATGTCAAAAGAACATGACTCATAACATACACCATGGCTCAATCCCCATGGTTCTAAAGGAGATCTCAACCCGAGCCTTCTTCAAGATTTCATGGCAACCTCTCTTGCAATGAAACTCCCTACATCACACTAGCATAAAAAGATAATCGTTAATGTATAAATAAACATAACAATACACCAGTTACCTTATGTTGTTGTGACAAGCACGCTGCATTGTAGCTAAACATATCTGTGCCATGTCTCAAGGGACTCCAATTCCCTTGACAAATCTTGTTATAACTAGACACCTATTGTTAGACCTGTCAAATACATGTCCATGAATATAGCAAGTATCCACATAATTTCAGACAAATTAGGGTAAAGAAGACTTCCATTGTGCAAAGGACTCATTCATTTGGAATTAGGGTTTCCAAACATAGCCAAAGGAATTCTTGTCCAACTCCTTTCTTTTACTTTTTTATCGTGTTGCAATGGAGGCTTACTATGTACTGTCATATCACCCAACTATTATTTATATAGACAAATCAACTATTACCTTATCATGGTAATACCAAGCATTTTTCCTGCACTATTTACACATGTCAAACACATGTTCCAAATATCAATACAACCATATATGTCAATTTGAAATCAGCTTGTACCAAGACTAAGAATCATGTCATACTCAACAATCAACCCACATTCATTAGTCATAATACATAAGGCTACAACTGTCACCTACTTACACTCAAGTACATATCAGTTGTCTCAACACATATGTGTTAGTATGACCATCATAAAACAAGATCGTTTCTTCATGGAATCTTATAGACACATACTCATATCATGCAATTAATTAAACATTCAAGCAAACTATAAACGCACCATGTTAGATAAATAAACTAGACAACATAATAGACACCAAACACTCAAACACCAAATAGACGACATAATCAAACGGTCAAGTACCAAATATACGACATAAAAAAACTCATACCTTATTGTATCTTAGGGGAGGATATTTGGTCTGCACAATAAAGCTAGATTAGTACGATATAACTTTCACAACATGTCATCTCAAACATAAATAAGGTCATGATATCCATAATATTCACTAGCTAACATGTTCACATCATAAGCTCATAAAAATTTATCATTCATACATAATAATCACATCTGCACAATCAGTCTAGATTAGTATGACATAATATCACAACATATTAACTCATACCTGAATGTCATAACCCTAACCATTTGCATAGACCAATCCAACTTACTATGATACATATAACATCAATATGTTAATGTAATAACCCTAATCATCAAGTTACTAGTATATAGCAACAACAAGTTATATATCATTCTCATCAACAACATATAACCTAATCATCAAGTTAACTATCATATAAGAACAGGAAGTTATATATCATATTCATCAACAAAATATAACCTAATCATCAGCTTAACTACCATATAACAACAAGGAGTTAACCTATAACATACTCATCAACAACATATAACATAATCATCAAGTTATCTGACATAAAACAAAAATAGCAATGCATACAAACACATGTTACTATCATTCATTACTATTTGACACATGTGAATATGACTACACAAATCAACTAGCATCTGTCATGTATGTAACTGTAACATCAATAGAATTGAGGCATACACATAACCATAATGCACATAACAATCCTTAACCTACATACCCGCATGCCCAACATAAAAACCTGTATGATGACATGCTCTTACCCCGAGGTCCAATGCTGCAACTTCACTTTGATGACCTACATCTATTGCTCTATCCCAACCAACACATTAGAATCATAACATACCAATATCATCATCATGACCTAATAGCATACAATGACCTCATGAAAAACAACCTTCACCATGACAATGCAGCATAATAACATATAGACACCGACATGCAAAAAAAATACATATATCACCATAGGCTCATGATGATACATACCACAACAATAGAATCAACCTTCACATGGTGAAATTACTACAACCATGATAGACACCATGCATATGAAACAAGAACATAGACCACAAAGATGATTAACAGACATGCAACCGACATGAATGCATGACCAACACACACCACCCATCCAATCCGAGGGGTGAACCATGCTCTGATACATCTCTGTAACACCCTCCTCTCACATCTACCCAAGTAACAGCCCAACTGGGGTAAACATATGATAAGAAGTTACTATGATATGATTCAGCCTCCTAAGTAATGTTAAGGAAGTGGAACCGACTGAAACACATCATACAGACCTTCAACATAAGTAATAGAATCCCTAGGAACCATCCCAACCTTCCTGATAATCAACCCTTGGGTCCCACTGAGTCTTTGAGCTATTAAATATATGAGCACTCCCATGCTATGGGAATGCAAGTGTCTAGAGAGCTATGGACACTCCCACAAGACTGCATGCTTGTGCCTATCGACTGTTTTCAGCAAACCTATGCCATAGTCTGGGGAATTTAATACACTTTTCAAGCCTGGAATTCCAGCCACTGCCTAGAACTTGTTGTAACTTCTAGAATCCATTAAACACATGACGAAAAGACTAATAAACCAAAAACTAACTCTAGGACTAGGCCTGACCATCCCCAACTGGGACTGACATTCTGTCAAACACTTGTCATCAATGCAATCTACAGGTTAAATGATAGATCTAAGCATAGGAGTCTCATAGTTATCTAAGATTCTCTATGAGGCATTGTTTCCTTATCACTTTAGCTGCAGTTTCATCCATTAAGCCATAGATACATTGTTCATTCATATACAAGTAGAAAAATGATGAGAGTCATACATAGCCACTGTCATAATACATATTCATAATGAGCATAATTGCAACAAAAATACCAAGGTTACAATATCCATAGAATCCACATATGAACAATTATAATAATCATGAGATAAAAATAAGAAATAACCTCATATTAATGATGTAAAATCCAACTCGGTATGGGACTACCACGTTTCACCCGACCATAGAATAAATGAGCCAAATCTCTCTTCAGTCATTCACCCCCATGCCATATTCCAAGCATGAATATGGAATCTCATAGAACACATCAATCCAAAACCATCAAAGGCTTACAGAGGCCATCCACCTCAACCCATCAAATAATGATTGCACCTCACGGTCGAACATCACAAAACCATCATCAGATTGGTCTCTACCTAAGCCTTCCAGGATTTGAGAGTGTTTGTTCCAACCAGGGCTTTCAGGGCTAATAACTCAACCCACAACTTTTATTGGGCTTCCAGAGCGTTTTTCCAGCTAGGGCTTCCAGGACTAGTAACTCAACCCAACAAGGGATTCCAGAGCATTTGTCCAACCAAGTCTTCCAGGACTAGTAACTCAACCCAAGCTATTACATGGCTTCCAAAGCATTTGTCCAACCAGAGCATCGAGGAAAATTAACTCAACCCAAGCTAAGGAAACATGAGAACCAACAAAAAAAAAACAAGGAAATAAACCTACAATATCCATGGTTATCTAGGAAATGGAAAAACTAGGAAATCCACTGTCAATCCTAGCCATCCTCCATGCCGATGACAGATCATGACCAATCAACCACATCCATGTTCCATGCATGCCAAAAATAGTGAGGCAAACATACATGCAACTCGATACCAACAAGAAAAACTAGTGTAGTTGTTGATCCCGATGTCCACTTGCACTTCCCTACTATTCATTTGCCTTCTTGCTCCAAAACTCCAAGTATTCCACACTCCTCCAAGAGTTATCCAAGAAACTCTAAGTGTCCAAGAGTATGAGAGAGAGAGAGAATAGAATAGAGCTCCACCAAAACCTATCAAAATCTTACCCACTGATCCTCAGAAGCCTTTTTATTAGTGGGACCTATATTTTCTTAATTTTCCATTATGTTCCTTCAACTCCCTCCTCACATGCAACCGCTAACCTTTCACCTTCCTTTTCTCCTAATTTCCATTATTTTCATAAATAAAATGCCAATAAATATCTCATGCCTTTCCAAAGCCTTTTCCAATTTCCTTAGCCATAATAAACTGAATGAACACTCACTAGGAAGTTTTCCTCACCATTGAACTTGGAATACATGTCCCATAACCGTGCCCTTATATATTTTAACATGGATTTTTAACCAGGGTTGTTACAAGAAAAATTATATGGCATGTTCTTCATGTCCTTTTCAAAACAAGATAAATTTAATTTTCAAATTTGAATTTATTGGCTCCAAAAGAAGCTAAGTTGGCCTCATTCTAATCAAGTTGGATTATCCAAAGAAAGGAACCCTTTCAACCTTCATGAAAACTATTTATATGGGACTTGACCTTCTCTCCAAAGAGAAATTCAGATCATTCATCCAAGCAAGTGTTTTTGTTTTGTTTTGTTTTGTTGATCAAGCAAAGAAGATATCGAAGGATAAGGATGAAGAACTAGCTCTCTCTAGCCCTCGCATGTGTGAAAAAACTCCTTCATAACCTTGTACATGTGAGAAGAAAGACTGAATTTATGTGATGAAGCAGAATTGTAGGACCAAATTTACAGATGATAAGGGAGGCTAAAATTCCTCCCTATCAGTGCAAATTAGATAAATTTTGTTGGGAAGCCATTTGAATTAGCTAGGAGGCTATTGGGCCAGGTTTGACCATGCTTATTTTGTTGGTTATTTTTACCTTCTAAATGACTAAGATGATTTAGGCGTGTCTCT
Source organism: Pinus tabuliformis (assembly GCA_031772625.1). Lineage (NCBI taxonomy): Eukaryota > Viridiplantae > Streptophyta > Pinopsida > Pinales > Pinaceae > Pinus > Pinus tabuliformis. The sequence goes on from CM062816.1 coordinate 839,290,349, forward strand.
TGTTGAACTAAATAATTTCTCTAAGGAAAAGGTTGTTGGGTTTTCACAGGGTAAACTCTTGTGTTCTTTGTTTAGTTGTCCCTTCCTGATCCTAAATCAGAATGTTATATTTTTTATGTCTTCTATGTAATTATTGTATGATGTAATAATATATAAGAATGTGGAAAATAACTAAATGGTTAGAAGGAATTATTAGTATAGAAGACCCTTTGAAAAATAACCATCATGAACCCTAAGCCTAGGGTAGAGAAGGCTAGAAATAAGCTGTGGATTTGGATATTGTAAGAGAGTTAGTCTATGAATGGGAATAATTTGTTAGCTTTCTTTGTATGAATCATATTTTCCTTAGTAAAGAAGATGATGATACCCTCTCATGGTCTAAAAACTCGGAATCAGGTGAATATATAGCCAAACAAGGGCACCAGGATTTTATGACTCCCAAGCCCCCCCAAGAGAAGAAATTGTGTTGGGGAACCCTCTTAACACTTCTAGGACTTTTAAAAGGCACATTGCTTCTGTGGTTAGAACTCAATAATAAAATTATCACCTGGAGTAACAGATTGAAGAGCAGATAGATTGGGCCTAACTATTGTTTGTTGAAAAAATAAAGGAATTAATATTCTCAATGATACCTTACATGTTTATATGTAGGTGAAGTCTAGGGATACATAATAACATAACTCAATATTTCAACAGTATGGGTTTCTTTAGAATTGGAAGTTCCTTTTAAAAGTTAAGAGGTAGCAAGAGAGTCAAAAAGGCATTCAACCTTCCCATTCCTTCTCATCTCATACATCTGGTAGGATCCCAACCAAGCAAGTTTACAAGACAATTAAGTTCCTTCAGAGATGACGACCTATATGATTATGATGTAGATGAACGAATATTGGACAAAACCAAAACTAACCAAAATTTGGAGGCTCAAAATAATGTCTCCCATATATAACAGTGTTCCATGGTGACTTTTCAATGGGGAATGTCAAGGTTCCACTCCCATCATAAGCATTGGAGCAGTTTTCTACCTCTCCTCAAAGAATGTTTCCCAAATCAAGTTTGCAAGGGGCGAGGAACTAACACGAGGGCGAAATTTTTGACATTGTGGTCTCTGTTGCACCTAGAAAAATTGAAAAAATTGAACATAAAAAGGGTAGTGGGTGACTCTAATATCACTATATACTGAGCCAATAATAATTTATAGATCGTAAAAGAACAATTGTGCCCTCTCCTCCAGGATGTTCATGCAAGTTTAGAGAGCTTCCATGGAGTGGTTTTAAGCCATGTTTATAGAGAATTAAATTAGGTTGTAGATGATCTTTCCAAAGTGGTGCTTTAGCTAATCCTAGGAAATTTTTGCTTCACCAAATTCAACTCATCCTCTTTGACAGCAAGATTTTTTTCACAGGAAAGTGTTTTGGTAAAAACCTAACCAATACAAAATTCACAACCAAGTGCAAAATTGTGAAACTCAACTAAAAAACTAAATAGTATGGACCCAATATATGCATAACCTTTTGACCATCACATATATTTATCAAAAAACTAAAAACTTATATATATATATATATATATATATATATACATATATATATATATATATACATATATATATATATATACATATATATACATATATATACATATATATACATATACATATATATACATATATATACATATACATATATATACATATATATATATATATATATATACATATATATACATATATATATAAATATATATATATATATATATATATATATATATATATATATATATACATATATATATATATATACATATATATACATATATATATATATACATATATATACATATATATACATATATATATATCAAATCCAATCTTACTGAATACATTATTTTTTTAATAAAAAATATTTAAAAGTATTAAAAAAATTTAAATTATTTTTGTTGACACCTAATCCTCTGCGATTGGGTGAATTTGGAATGTGAACAGTCATAAGAAGATGAACTGAGCAGTCACATCATTTGTATATAACAATAGCTACCTAATGAAATAAATCGAATCAGTTTTTCTATCAAACTGGAGTTACTCCTGGCCTTACATGGTATCAGAGCCAGCTCCTTGTTTTAGCTATTATGCTCCTTGTAACTCCTCTATCCTGGCCTCTGCCTCTGCCTCTGCTTTATTCCCTTCTGTTCTGAAATAATCTGCCTCTGCCGCACTGCACATCTGTCCATACTGATACCTGACGATGCCACTGCAGAGATATGCCACCATCTCCTGTATGCGTTGTTGAATGGATATACGAGTGGGACGTTTGAATGTGCGGTCTCATGGTATGCGCTGTCTAATAATCCAGTGGTTTTAACGCTGCCCAATTTTCCTATTGAACTGCGTTGAATGTGTATTAACGCTGTGGGTTTACTCACTATTCCATGGCTCTTTTAATCTAGAATATTAACGTTTTTTATATGGTATTTGAAATGTTGTATGGTATTGAGCTGTGCGTTGTTTATATGGTATTGAGTTGTGCGTTGTGGGTTGTATTAACGCTGTGGTTTATATGAGCTGTGCGCTGTGGGTTGTATTAACGCTGTGGTTTATATGAGCTATGCGCTGTGGGTATATAGTATGCGTTAGTGGGTTATCAAAGCCTCTCATTGTTCCGATATTCTCAACTGTTCAATACGCCTCTCATTGTTCCGGTATATAGTATGCGTTATATGGTATCGACTGTTCAACGAAGCAGTAACAACCTGGTATATGGTATATGGTTGAGTGCGGAAGGGTTTTTGCATTCCCATTTGCGTTGAATGTTGTATATTAAATGGTATATATTGATTGGCAATGGTGATCCAGCGCATTTTTTTAGTATGTCTTTAAAACGACTTTAACGCTGTCCCATATTTTAAAACTGTCCAGCACTTTAACGCTGCCATATTTTTATTACTGGCTTCAAAGTCTAGAGAATCAAAGGGATTTATGGTGATTTTTTTAGTCTTTTCAGTGAACTTTGAAATTGTAATACCGTTGCTGCTCCAACTTTGTAGAGCTCGCGGTTGATGCCGTTGCTGCTCCAACTTTGTAGAGCTCGCGGTGAATGATTGATTATTTTTAAACAACCAAAATTATTTCCCACAGAAATTTTTTGAGTACAATTTCACTGTATATCAGCAGAAGTTTTTTTATCAGCAGAAGTATTTTTTTACAGAATGCATTCAATCATCTCTATGGTAGGAATAGTTCTCACTGGCAAGGAGAACTATCCTGAATGGTCCCGGATGATAAAACACACCCTCATCTTCAATGAGTTGTGGAAAGGAGTGTGTGTCGGAGAAGGAGACAATGACCCAGTGCAGCCTACATCAGACAAAGAGCTCGTCATTTGGGAAAACAAGAATAGCAAAGCCTATGCATTAATCGCAACATCTGTAAATGAAGAGGTGAGTCGCCATATTTCATCATATTCAACTGCCTTTGAAGCTTTACAAAAGCTGAAAGAACTCTATGACTCACATTCTGCACTTGAAGTTGTTCAGCTCATGATTAAACTCTTCACTCTTGAACTGAAAAATAATGATCCTCTTGCTCTTGCATCTGAAGTAAAATCTATAATGCATGATATCAAATCCACTAAGGTTGAGCTGGATATCCCTCTTATTGCTTTTCTCAAGGCACTCTATCCTACTTACTCCAATTATCTTGAATCTTTACAATCAAATGGAAATCTTAAAGATATAACCTTTGACTCTCTTATGAAAAAGTTTGCTGAAAGAGAGAAAGCCTTTGGAAAGAAGACAACCCCTGAATCTTCTGAAGAGACTGTGTGCCTTGCTCATAAAGAAAAGCATCCTGCTCAAGATTATACAAGAGGAAGAGGTGGACGAAGAGGAAGAGGAAGATACTTCAGAGGCAGGGGGGGCAGACATTCTCAAGGAGAAAAGGTAGACTTACATTGCATTCGCTGCCAAAGAAATGGATCACATGATGCCTCTACATGCAAGCTACCATGGGACAAAATTGAGCAGAAAAGAAACCAACAGAAAGGTAAAAATGATGATACAGACAAAGGTAAAGCACCTGAATCTGCTCACTATATTGAGGCACAAAGTAACATTGGAGTAAATGAAGATTTGTTTAATGCTTCACTTGCTTCTTCGAAAAATGATTGGTTGCTTGATTCAGGAGCAACCTGTCATATGACTCATAGAAAAGATTTTTTTGAAGATTTCACTGATAATGTTGATGGAGCAGTATACTTTGCAGATCAGTCAAAAATCAAGCCATCAGGGTTTGGCACAATCAGGCTTAAACTGCCTGGTCTTCCAGACTTTCTTCTGGATCATGTTCTATATCTCCCACAGCTCAAGAGAAACTTATTTTCCTTGGTCCACATCCGCTAGCAAGGTCACTCCATTCATATGTTTGATGGAAAACTTGAGGTAAGAAAAGCTTCTGACCACTCACTTGTCATGACGGGAATAGAAGAAGAAAGGCTTCTCAAACTGCAAGGAACCTCTGCTCATGCACAACATTTCTCATATATTTCTCATCATGAAGAAGGTACACTTCCATCAAGTTTATTATGGCATGCTAGATTCGGACATTTAAACTATGACAGTCTCCGCTTATTGAAGAAAAATGGTGTTGCTGGTTTGCCTACAATTCCTAGGAAACATAAGCAATGTGATGCTTGCATTCTAGGAAAGCATAGCAAACAGTCTTTTCATGATTCACATTCAAGAGTACATAGGAAGCTTGAACTCATTCATTCAGATTTATGTGGTCCAATGCCTGTTCCTTCTGCAAATGGAAATAAATATATCATGACATTTATTGATGATTGCACCAGAATGTGTTGGGTTTATTTATTGAAGAACAAATCTGATGCTTTTCAAACATTCAAGAATTTTCATAAATGGATTGAAAATGATGCACAATCTCATATTGGGTCTATTCGCACTGATAATGGAAAAGAATATACATCAAATGAATTTGAAAACTATCTTCGCCAACATGGGATCAAACATCAAACAACTGTGCCTTATAATCCCGAATAGAATGGTGTAGCTGAAAGAATGAATAGAACAATCTTGAATATGGTACAATCCATGCTTTTCTTCAAAAATGTAAAGATAATGTTTTGGGCTGATGCTATTCTATGTGCTGCATATATAAAGAATAGATGTCCATCTAATGCTATAAGAAACAAGACTCCTTATGAATTGTGGTATGGACATGTTCCTTCGGTAAAACATCTCAGGATCTTTGGTTCCACCTGTTATGCTTTGATACCAAAGGTACATAGAAACAAACTTGGTGCTAGAAGTCATAAGTGTATCTTCTTGGGGTATTCAAACACCTCCAAAGCATACCGCCTCTATGATGAAGTAAATAAAAAGTTTGTTGTATCTAGAGTTGTAATTTTTCTTGAATCATCCAAATTTGACAATGTTGTTGAGCGGCAACTTGATCGCTTGGATAGATTCGCAAAAACGAAATCATTTCAAGAATTTGATAATCAGATTCCACATCTTGAAGGGGGGATTCCTATACTAGATCAACATGTGGAATCTTCTTCTGAAGAACAATCTCCCCTGCATGAAACTCCAACAACGGATGATGCTTTAAGTGATGTAATTGATAGAATTGGGAGACTCAATCTTGATTCAGTCCCAACTCAATCAACAGAGCAGCCTGGACCATCTTAGAAAGGTCCCCCGAAGTGGCTGACAAAGACACTTGAAAGTGTTCATCCTGATGAAATTGGAAAAACAGGAACCAGAAACTCAAACCAACAAAATGTAGGTGATGTAGATGACTCTAATTCACTGTTGATATGGATGTTACTTATGATTGTGAATTGAACTTGTCTACAGATTTTGAACCAACTTCCTTCAAAGAAGTTGCTTCTCATGATGAATGGAAAAAAGCTATGCAAAAGGAGTATGATGCCCTCATAAAGAACGACACTTGGAAGCTGGTTGATCCTCCATTTGGAACCAAACCAATTGGCTGCAAGTGGGTCTACAAGAAAAAGTACAAAGCTGATGGCTCACTTGACAAGCACAAGCTAGGCTTGTGGCAAAAGGTTTTGCACAGAAGGAAGGGGTCGATTATGAGGAAACTTTTGCCCCCACAGCAAAATGGGTCACCATCCGGACACTCTTTGCACTAGCAGCTCAGAACGGTTGGAAAGTCTAGCAAATGGATGTAAAAACTGCCTTCTTGAATGGAGATCTAAAAGAGAATGTTTTTATGTCCCAGCCTGAAGGATTTGCTGTGAAAGGACATGAACATAAAGTATGCAAACTTGTGAAGTCCTTGTATGGCCTCAAACAAGCACTGCGAGCCTGGTATGAAAAACTAACTGAGCATCTTCTGAAACTCAACTTCAATCATTTTGATCTTGATGATGCAACTTTATTTGTCAAGAAAGTTGGCAAAACAGTTGTATATCTTGTGGTATATGTAGATGATCTTTTAATGACAGGGAACAATGAAAGCTACATTGCATCCATAAAGAAGGAATTGGGGAAAAGTTTTGAAATGACTGATTTGGGCTATGTTCATTACTATCTTGGAATTGAAGTAACCCAACATCCAAAATCCATATTTCTTTCTCAAAAGAAATACATTGGAGATTTGTTAAACAGATTTGGCATGACAGAGTGCAATCCTCTTTCTACTCCAATGGAACAAAAATTAAAGCTCACATCTATTGAAGGAAAGGAATTTGAGGATGCAACAAAGTATAGACAGCTTGTAGGAAGTCTCATCTACCTCACTACTACCAGACCTGACATTTCATTTGTTGTTGGAATCCTCTCCAGGTTTATGCAAAAGCCTTGTGAGGGACATTGGTCTGCTGCAAAAAGAGTTCTAAGGTACTTGAAGGGAACTCAAGACCTTGGAATCAAGTATACACAGGTGGACGACTTCAGCTTGATTGGATACTCTGATTCAGACTTCGATGGAGACAAAGAAACTAGAGTATCTACTTCAAGATATGCTATGAGTCTTGGATCAGGAGCTGTCTCTTGGAGATCACGCAAACAATCAGTTCCAGCATATTCCACAACAGAAGTAGAATACGTGGCAGCAGCTGAAGCAACGAAAGAAATTGTGTGGCTCAAGAAAATTCTTGAAGATTTGTAGGTAAAACAAGTACAATCAACTTCACTCGTGATTGACAACAGCTCTGCAATAAAGTTGGCCCAGAACCCAAAGTTCCATGATCGTACAAAGCACATCAATACTAAATATCATCTGATCCGACATCATGTTGAGGCCAAAACAATCCATCTCCGTCATTGTTCCACAAATGAGCAAATTGCAGACATCTTCACCTAAGCGCTTGGAAGAGAAAAGCTTGAAAGATTCAGAATGATGCTTGGACTCACCAACATCCCTTCATATTAAGGGGGGGAATGTTGACACCTAATCCTCTGCGATTGGGTGAATTTGGAATGTGAACAGTCATCAGAGGATGAACTGAGCAGTCACATCCTTTGTATATAACAATAGCTACCTAATAAAATAAATCGAATCAGTTTTTTTGTCAAACTGGAGTTACTCCTCACCTGAAATATCTATAAAATATTAAATTAGGATGTAAAATATAATTTAAAAAAAAAATTTGTGTGCAATAAAAATAATAATTTAGAATATTTATATCTAAATTGAATTGGATCACAAGTTTAATTTAAAAAATTAAAGTGAAAAAATGAAACATCAAAAGTCTATTTTAATTTTTAAAAAAAAGTGACATGTCAACTAATTTTAAATATTAATAAAAATAAATAATTTTTTATTAATTCTATTATTTTAAATAAATATAAAATTCATAATTTCAATATTTAAAAGAATAACTTTAAAATTTTGAAAGAAAACCAAAAGTAATTTATAATTCTAAAATCAAAGACAAATAGTCTCTCCCAATACCTCTTTCATCTTACTACTACACTCATTGAGAAAATGGCCCTTAAATATGAGATACTACGTAAAATTGCTTTAAATCTCAATTAGAAACCATTTATATATTAAAAGGAGATGTATCGAAACATTAATTTTAAAATAAATTATTCAAAATAAAATAAAATAAAAAACATGAATTTACATGATATTAATATCATTAAAAATAACATCGCATTTAAATTATAAAAAATAGTATAATAAAAGGGTAAAAAATAAGAGATTATTAAAACATTTAAAATATATATTTTATAATTTTATGTTAATTAGGTTTATCTTCGGTGTTTAAAAAGAATGATTAGGACCTTCTCCACCTAGGTTTAACCTCCACTAGCGACATGTTAAATTTTGGTTTAGGAAGGTTGGTATTATAATAAACCATACTTTTCTTTTATCTTCTAATGTAAAATTTTAGTTTGTGGGTTTTTATAGTAACTCATCATGTTGTGGAATGTTATTCAAAAAATTGTATGGTAAATTTTATTGTTTAAATATAAAAATATATAACATGAGTTTTCTCTTAAGCAAATTTCAATTGATTTGCAATAATTTTCACTTCTATAATAAGTTTTCTAATTTACATTTAGATTCTTTCTCAAAATTATAATTATGTTGTTAGACATGTCTATTTTGGAAAACGGCTTCCATAATTTTAATTTAGTTATCAATAATTGAACAGTAGGGATTTAAGATCTATAAAATATTCTAGAACATTCTTAGTTGTAAACACAAACCAAAGACTACAATTTATTTCTATAGTAGTTTTGTCAGTTTTCCTCTTTTAATTAAATTCATTAATTAAAGAAAAACCACATGAAATGAGTTCAGTTTTTTGGGCTTGTGGTATTGAGAAGCTATGTATTGGCCCATGGTATTGTAACACTAGCTTTTAAAAAATTAATGATCTCCATGATAAAGTGAAGGTGAATCTCCATGGTTAAGGATCTTATTACATGTTTTTTTTTTTTTTTAATGCATATATATTTAGCTTATATATTAATTCATTTTATCATTATTATTATGAATAATAGTAGTAATAATAATAATAATTTTAATTAAATTTGTAATTTAGTTAATTGTGATGTTTTGTTTTTAGCAACTTGTCATGTATGATAAATTAAATATTTTGATGGTTATTATGGATTGATGTCTATCAAAATTTACGAACCATTTAATTTATATATTTTCTTTAGCTATATTTATTTTGTGATATCAATATCAAAATATTTGTATATTTATTATTATCATATATAAAAATATTATAAAGAATTTATAATATAAATAATTCTTAGATTTAAGAAAAGTAATTTTAATTTTATTATTATAATATAATTCGTTTTGAATTTTTTTAATTTATTATGTTATAGATACTTTTTATTTTAGAGATTGGTTGGAGGTTTTGTTGGGGTTTGTTGAGAGATTCTCTAAAGAATAATTTCCTTGTTTAGAATTATTTGGATCTAATTCCAACTATAAATATGTATCATATTTATAATTGAAAACCAGTGATAAAATATATTGTGTCATGCAATTAAATTTCTAACATGGTATTAGAGTAAGTTCTAGATTAACTCCCTCATGGGAGGGCCAACTAGATGAGAGAACCTTGAGTGTTTTTCCTTCGCACATAAATTAACATAGAGCAAGTGAAATCATATGTGTGAGATTTCTTTGTGATTTTATGTGTTCTTCTAATGGCTATCCTAATATCACCACCACCCCACTCCATTGATACATATATTACCATATGTTTTCTTTTGAATGTCATGTACGTTGTCAGTCTATCCTGCAAACACATATACGAGTCGAGTTGGTTGTTTGGCCTTTTGGTGGGATGTGGGTAAGATCCAATAGAGGAAATGCACAGGACTGTTATGACACAGAGGGAAGACAGGAGTAGTGGTGTCCATTGTAATTACGACAAACCAACTAAGTTTTCCTTTCCCGATGACGAGGTATTTATTGCAATTCAATTTCTTTGCGTGGAGAGGAAACCTGCGCGAAGTTTGGGTGGAGACTCACAGTGACATACCGCTGTGGAGATTGCATGGAGATAGACCTCCACATGTGCCATTCTTAAACAAAATTTTAATATCTCGTCCGTTGCGTTCATGGTATCCTTTCATGCCTACTTCAACCTGAGTTGTGTGGCTTCTAGTTGTGTTGGTCCCGCTATGCCGATAATGGACACCATATCGTAGGGAAATGGTATGAATTTTTGGAGGAATATATCAAAAGGACTTCATGCAAATTCGATCCCTATGGAGTCAAATTCCCCGTCTCAGATAAGTGTTGAGATCAGTCCTTGTTGCTACTAGGATTTTAGAATTTGTACACAATAAATTTGAATGGAAACTCCCAGAGGCATTTGATATGTTTATTGGTATCACAACATGTAAATTTGATGAATTTATATACACTTCCACGGGATTAAAATTTTCATATATAACCTCAATATTTTTTCTTTTATCTGCAATAATAGATTCTAACAGTAATTTTGAGACATTGTTAAGGGAAACATGTAAACATTTGGATAGTCTTTCCCCTCACAATGAAAGTATTTAGCCAGTTGTCCCAATTCAGTGACCCGATTGTTTGCTTTCAACAACCAATCAGACAAGAAATTTGTTCACCGTATTGGAGTGTCTTTGTGTTAGTTCATTGGGGTAGCTCATGGTGGTCATGGTTATTTGAGTAGAGTCAGTCATCAAAGGCGTATGACAAGCTCGGTAGGGAAATTTAGTTAAAGGGAAGCCAAATGGATAGTGAAGTGGTTAAATGATTTTGTATGAATTTTTCGTAGTTATGTAATATTTATTTTGTGCGTTAAAGTGTATGGTATGGATAATCAATTATTCAATCAATTAGAATAGTTCAAGTTCTAATTCAAGTTAATGGGTTTTGACATTTTTTAATGTCAAGAAAATATCATTGACTTGGTTATGTTTATTCTATTACATGTTTATGGTAGTTGTTGTTCTTTGGTGTTTCAAGGGGATTATTTGTAGGTTATTTTAGTGTATACTTAAGTTTTTGGGTAAAAGAGGGTCAAATTGTGTGATTGACTTCTAAATAGATTCAATACACATATAGCTATCCTAAATAACTAGTGGATACAACGAGCTATGGCATCTGACATTTTGGACAATGTCCATAGTATGGTTTAGTTACTTAATTACTTTTTTTGACAACTATAGGGAGCTAAGTAATTTGGTAGAATGAAGCATGTCAATATTGTTAATCATTACAAGTACATCTATAATGGTTAGAGGAAGTGGTATATTAAATGGTTCAAGTGGTAAGTGCAAAGTTTTGGTGAAGAAAGATTGTAGCTTGGGAGATTTTAGAGTGGGTATAAGTGTTAATGAAGGTCATACCAAACTTTTTTGTATTGTTATTTATAAAACAAACATTCTGGGATGGTGTTAGGAATAATGTTTGTTTTAGAGATTGGTTTGAGGTATTTTTAGATTTTTTTGAGATATTTTCTCAACAATAATCTCTCAGTTTAGAATTAGTTGGATCTAGTTCTAGCTATAAATATCTATCATATTTATGATTGAAATTATGTGAGAAAAAATATATTTTAATGTGCAATTATCGGTAAAAAAATACTCACCATAAAAATAATATCATTAATTAAAAAATAAAAATAAATTATGGTAAATATATTAACAAAACTCTCACAACACAAGTTTCTTGCATTTTCCAGCTCATCTTTCTATATTATAATATGATTTATAAATTTACGTAGAAAAATAAATATAATTTAATACCTATATGATTGCCTTTCTTCTTCCTTGGGGAGGCAATTATTACATACGGAAAATGTGGAGATGAGGGAGGATCTTACTGCTTATTAATTATAAACTAAAAAAACATAGAGATTGAAGAGGGGATTAAAGAGGTGCTTAGTACAACTATTAGTTTTTTTATATGTCTTTTCAATTTTGTTTGTTATTTAGGTAATTAAAAGTAAGGATTTAAAATTTTAATATAGTTTATTATTGAAATATCCAACCTTTTATATTACCTGTAATTAAGTATCATAGACTATATGAAGTATTGAAATTATAAATCAAAATATAATTTGGAGAGCTTGCTCACTAGACCATGATATGCTAGGAGAGAGTCCACCTGGATTGGTGCGAGAGGGTTGATCTCATCATTAGAAGGGGAGAAGATGATGTCTGCTAACTTTTGGCGAAGACAATATATTTCTTATGTAGCATTTCAATTTACTCCAACATTTTTTCCATGCAAACCAATATCTCCTAGATCGTTCAATCAAGAGTCTACAAGTGAATGATTTGATGTAATAATAAAGATTAACCACTTTACTTTATTATGTTCACAGAGACTTGGGAGAGGTACATATTTTAGGAATCTAGTGCATGGCCTTCCATACAATGAGCTGATTAGAGATGAACCTACATTCTTTTTTAACTTCTTCTTTCAACTTTTTGATGGTTCATGACATCGCCATAGTGACCCATAGCTAGTCTTTTAGCACTTTGGGCCCAAATAGACCTTGATTAGCCCCTTCTATCACCTCTACAAATCGAGGACAATATTCACCTAGCTATCAAAGTCTAGGAAGGGGTTAATGGGGTAGAATTAGGAAGATAGAGTTTCGAAGATAATATAAAGTGAAAAGATAGAAGAGAGGCCATCGAGTGCCATAGAGATAGGGTGTACTAGAATGGGTGGTTAGGGAAGGGGTAAGAAAAAATGGGAGATGGGGCCATAGAGTGATGACCCCAAGGGGGATGATAGAAAAATAGGGAGTGCAACAAAGAGCTAGAAGTGGGGTAGGGGAAGTAAAAGAGGAAAGAAATAAAACCTGAAATTGGTGATAAACTTAGGGTCTAGAATAATAGTTAGATTCCAAGGATACAAAATTTGAATTTACAATTGAAAATAAAAAATTCACGGATATCAATGCTACCTTGAGACTAGAGTTGTGAATTTCTTCCTATCTATTCCTTGCCTCGATGGTGTTGAAATGACATCACAATGCTAAAATTCCACATACTCGAAATACTCTTGTTACCAAGGACATCATTGCTAGCATAAAATCTTTGGGCTAGTTGTCTAGAAAGCACTTTCCACCCAAACCACATATCTCATAGCCTCCAAAAATAGTTCCATGAAAAGCATTGAGAACACAAAAGGAGGCCACAATGAGTTGTATTGTTGACACATAACCTCTAGTCTTATAGTTTCCACCAATCATGAGCCTGATTTAAACTATATTCTCTCTTCCTCCGTGTTTTCTAGTGTCTCTTACCATATAATTGTCCACTCTCTAGTGGATTCCAATTGTGCTATAATACTTATAGCAGAATTGAATGTAACATATCCAACTTAAAAAAAAAAAATTGATCAAGTTACCTTCAGAAAAGAAAACATATATATATCTTTTTCATTTATCTTCTAATAAAATATCACAAGTGGTGAGCGTCATCACTTTTAACTTCTATGAAATATATTTTGTGATAAAAATATTGGTTAGCTTGAAGCTAAAATCCATAAGAATTGAGTAATTGTATTTTTTTTTTTTTTTTTACTATTAACCAATCCATGTAGCCTTTTTTGTAGGATATATGTTTTAATCCCAGTGCCCTTAAAACATTATCCTTTGTATTTAAAACATTATCTTATAATAGACCTTTTATATACTACAATTGGACTTCGTTCCATCCTAGTAACTGAAGGTTGGACTTCGTTCCATCCTAGTAACTGAAGATGGTAATCCTATGGTTATATATATATATATATGCACTTTATTTAACATTCAACCTTCCACTTTATTAACCATATATATAGTTATTGGCCTTTGTTACTAAGACAACATTTGTAAATCCGACATATAGCAAGCTTTACACAGTTTAACACAAGTATATCTTATTGATGTGACTCTTGGCAATGTTTTATAGCTAAGATATGTTTCCTTATGTAACATTCAGGGTCAAACATGATCTAGAAAATATGTAGAATGAATACTTGCTACTTGGATGCTGTACCTGTTAAATTGTTTGCTTAAAGTGATATTTAGTTGTCATCGACAGTCGTACTCTAATATTTGAATTGGGATTGGTTAACTACCAAACCCATACTCTATGCTAAAGTTTCATTGTGTCAGTTGTTCATGCGAGGAGAGGAGCTCTGCTCCTTGGTTCCAAACCCCAATGTTATCTTTCCTTCCACTCGAAGGCTAGTTCTGTAAATTCCTCCTCAGTCTGTAGCAAAGGTCTTCGGTCAGCCAAGTGGAAGATATATGTTTTAGGATGGTGTTATAGGTAAAACAATTAGGGTACGAATGGAAACACTCACATCCAACTAGTTGGTTTGAATATAAATTCTTTGATTCCTATGCACTCCATTTTGCTTTAATATTTAACATGGCGGGGTTACTTTGTATGGTCGTAATGAGATTTTTCTTTCCTTGTGATAGGTAGCCTTTCCCTCAGGTTAAGGTTTTGGCCGCTTCAAAATGACCCCAACTCCAACCTGCCAAGTGAGAGATTCGACTCCCATTACAGGTTATCACATTGGCTAGGGCACTTGGTCACTCATTTTTTGTTTATTCTCTCTTGCTTACTTCTCTACTGGTTATTTGGTCAGCTTGTTTTAATCCTCCTATATTCCTTGCAGGGCCGCTTGGAGATAAAGTGCATATCCCTTATCTCGTCTTAGGTATAGCAACTTTCGTATAGGCTTCTCATTTTTTGAATTCCTTCTATGGATTCCGAGAATGCCTAAATCCAACCTCTCTTTTCGTAGGTACATATCTAGAGCGACGACCCAATTAACGACTTCTTTCTCTCCAAGTTCATTTTCATTGGATGCAGTGCATGAGGTTCCAAGTTCTGATATTATCAAATTTATCCTCTTGCCAGGTCACGAATCACATATTTCTATGCTTAAATTTGCATATAGTAGTTTGTTACTAAGGACTCTTAGATGATACCCTAGTCTGGCCAAGAGTGTTTACAGTAGTTTATTTAAAGGTCCAAGCCTGAAGAAATACAAGGGTCAGGGTTTTCATATATGGTTTACTTACTTTATACAGGTTATTTTTGTTCTGAATGATTCCTCCTAGCCGTAGGCTTGAAGACTACACTGTTGTAAAAATTATTTAATATAAGCGCATGTAGGCCCCGAATGTTCGTATCTGTCTTAGGGATTATTTAACTTCAACATTTTCAATGTGTATTATTACTCTTCCAATTTTCTGCAACACAATATATCTGTTTAAGTCTTGGCTATATTGAGAGTTTGGCTCGTTATGCATCAGTTATGGAAAAAAGTCGTCTTAGGCCTACATCTGCACATACTTTTTTTTCAGCTACAAAATGAATAACGCAACCCTTTGTGCATGATTGAATACTAAGATATTTTAATAGTTTTGTACTCTTTATAGCGTAATATTTGTGCTTGTGGTTATGGATTATTATACTCTTCAGTTCTCTATTGTCGCTAGTTTGTAATATTTTCATTATGCTACATAGGTTCATTATACCAATTATACCAATATGTTTCGGTTGTTTAAATAATCACATGCGTTACAATATTTCTTATTTTGTACCGAAGATGCATGATAATAAAAATATATATATATGTATCCACAAATCCACATATACTAACAAGTATCCATAGGATCATCCACATATACTAACAAGTATCCATAGGATCAATGAATATCTGTAGTGGGAAATCGTTGCGAGTCCTTTGTGTCCTAGTCTTCTCTTACTAAGGACTAATCTTATGGAGTCCACAAGGTGACACAACACTCTGTGGATTCTAGGTGCCTAAGCTAGGTTGAAACCCGAAACTTGTTCCTTCCATAGTAGCAAATATAATTAAATTCTTTCATGTTAACAACAATAGAAGGCTTATTCTTTTAGACAAAGAACCAACAAAAGGCCTATTCTCTTATAGAAAGAAAAAATAATTATTCTATAATCTTTCATAAAGGGTATAACTCCTATGATCTATTTTTCTTTATTTTTTTTGGTCAAAGTAGTCATTGACGTCAATATGGTATTATTTGTGATGGAAAATATTCTTGTGATACATGTCCTAACCTTTGAGATGTTACAAACCTGAGGAGATCTAAACACCATCTACTTGACTAGACCTTAGGTGCATGAGTACATCAATGAAATTCTAGATGCTCTTATCATAACAAAACCCTAATCCTATGTGCATACCCTAGATGCCTCATTTATATCATGAATCCTTAACTCTAGATAATGAAGACACAGATGATTGTTGGAGGTCACACTTGGAGTCCTAATGAAGAAGCCCTTGCCCTAATCAAACCCTAGTCATGTGATGTCCTTGTTCTTAATGAAGAAACCCTAAACCTTTATACCTTGACTCATCATGACGAAATTCCTAATCCTAAGAGGTCCATTGATGTCGAGCCTTGAAGGAGCCTTTACCTTGAATGCCAAAAACATAATGTTAAAATCCTAAAGGCTGTCATGAAAAGAATAATTATGATAGTTAACAAAAAAAAAATTATGAATAAAAAATGACTTCATTCAAAGATAAAATGGCTTAGGCGTTTAGAGGATTTCTTCCTCTTTCAAATGAGCCCTCACTCATGTTCTAACTCCTTCTAGAATGGGAGAAATTGAATTTTTAAGATGATATATCATATTATTTCCCCTAGCCGAACTAAGCCTACATGTCTAAGTCAGCTTGACCACCATGACACGAGTCTCTTCGTTTCTAGTCGAAAATCACTATGAATACAAGTTCTAATACTTCATTTCTCATTAGAATTCAGTGAAGAATATATACAGGAGTTCAAAAAAAAGATAATAATAGAAAGAAGGTTGAGGAAGATAAAATGTGGGCACAATTCTTCTATTAACGGTCTTTCAAACTCAATGTTTATTGGACAGTAAAAGCTTGGAAATTCTCCTATAGGAGCTGGGGAAAGAGAGAAATAATTTAAGATAAGTCAGATTACAAACTCTTAGACAACCACCAGTGACAAGACACAGACCTCACCTAAACTTGGATTACAGTCCCGTCTATGATATTTCGGACCTTTGGTCAATAGAATAGTTCAGATCTCAAAAGAATTACACCGTGGAGATGTGTTTGGACAACATTTTGCGAAGACTAGGATCTGCAAGTTTGTTTTAAGTGCTCGAACTGTGAGAAAAATCTCTCAAAGGAGACGAGTCTTCAATTATAGAAGATTGTTACTAGTGAGGCAATTTGTGGGATCCACCTGCGATTAGTCTCACCTTGGAAGAATTTTTTGCATGACTAAAGAGCATACCTTAACACAATATTGAAGCAATGTTTCTGAAACTTAAAAGCCAGCTTGGGAGAGATCTTTATAGTAGTTTATTGAAGGTATTTGTGGAGCATATTTTAAGGCTGTTAGAAGACAAATTTTCACCAGCTTTAAAAATAGCTCTGTAGCAGAAATTGAAAGGCTTCTTCAAATAGTCCTCAGATACCCTTTTGTAGAACATTTAAAACCTTTTGAAGGTGTATTTATAGCAGTTTTGAAGACTTATTTTGGATAGTTATTTGAAGCATTTGAAGACCTAGAGAAACCTCCTTGGAGAAACTATTGAAGGATCTTTGAAGAAGACTTTGATGATAGTTTGAACAAATTTTGAAAGTTTTCCAGATAAGATATTGGAGCTTATGTGAAACAAACTTGAGGCTTGATTGAAGGTTGATTCGATATTGAAGCATAATTGAAGGACACTTAAAGTTTTGATAGCCTGTTAAAGAACACTGTAAGAGTGGTGTGCGAGCATATTAGAGAAGTCTTTGTAGATTTTCTTAGAGCCATTTGAATACCCATTGAAGTTTGGTGTCTAGATCTATTAAAGAATATTTTTGGAGTAGGCTTAATGTAGCCATTTGAAGACATCTTTTTGAGGAGATTTAGCTAATCTTGGAGAAATTATTAGAGATCATAATGCATTGAAGCCATCATGAGGTGACAGTGGCTAAATTTTTTTGTGTAACATGAAGAGTTGTGGAGACACCTTCACGTGAAGTCAAAGTTGTCATTGATGAGATAGTGCCTTCGAGATGATTTGAGGGCAGTGTTGAAGGTGAAGGTTGTCAAGGCTCATTGCATAAGATATTGGGATCCATGAAGAATCATTAAACTTATCTTGATGAATTGAAGTTGGGGTTGGAGCCCTAGAAGATTGGAGTTCTCAGAAGACTAGGTTACAGCCTGTACTAGAGATAGGGTTGGAACCCTAGAGGTTGGTGCCTCAAAGTGACAAGGTTGGAGCCTTGCGAAGATAGGGTTGGAGCCTTCTGAAGTCCAAGTCAGTGCTTGGAAAAATATAGGTTGGAGCCTAGTGGATTGAAGATTGGTGTCATCTAGGGTTGGATCCATAATGATTATTTTACTCAAATTATTGTAAAGAGGATTGGATTTCACGTCATTGATTAATAAAATTATTATTCTATGATTGTTCATTTTGTGTTCTAATTATAAGTGATCTTAACTAGTAAAAATAACAATTGAAAATAAATATTGTTTCACCCCCCTCTCAATATTTCCAACAATTGGTATCGGAGCTAGTAGCTTCACTCAAAGGCTAACAACTTGAAGGTAGATCCTTAGAACATAAATGACAAAGCCAAGTAACAAAGCCTCTAATCCTTCTAAAGATGTCTCTTCTTCAACCATGAAAGTAGAAGATAATCAAATTGGGAAAGCTCCATTTCAATGCAAACTTTGATATATGGAAGGCAAGAATGAAGAATTTCTTAATGGCTCAAGATTTTGAAGTCTGGGAATCAGTGATTACTGAAATCACGATGGAAGGAGAATCCAAGGAGTATAATGCAAGAGAAATAAAAGAAATATTAAGTGGGTTACTAGATCCTGCAAAGGCCAATGTAGAGAAATGTTCATTGGAAAAACATATGTGGGACAAACTTCAAGACCTTCACTCAAAAGGAGCATTCACCATGAATTCTATTCATGAAGATGATGGAAAGAAGGAAGGAAAACTAGAACCCATAAAGGAAGTTGAAAACAATAATGAAGACATGAAGATCAAGGAAGACCTAGAAGATGAAAAAAATTGAAGATGATCCAAAAGAAGATCTTAGGGAAAAACTTGCAGCTTCCCTAGAAGAGATAATCAAATTGAATAGGGAAAATGAGGATCTCAAGAAGAAAGCACAACATGGTGAGTATGACTTAGACAAGACTAGGAAGGACGTTGATATTTTCAAGATTCAAGTACAAGAAAAGGATGAGGATATCACAAAGCTAAAGGAGGAATTTCATCAAAATAAGAGAAGGCAGCATGAAGAATTCATATCCATGACAAATCAATTGGATAAAGTAAAGAAAAGGAAATATACTTTGTTAAGCCATCTTGAAGAAAGACATGAGGATTTGAACAAAGTTGAAGCAAAAATTGGTCAATACAAGGAAGAAGTATCCTCCCTTAAATCTCAACTAGAAGAAGCAAAGAAACAAGCGCAAGGAGCTGAAAAGGTGATGGAAACTTTGGCATTCCTTGAAGGACAAGTTGATGAAGCAAAAAAATAAAGAAATGCCATGATATGCCAACTTGAAGAAAATAATGAGGATATCTCCAAGTTAAAAACATATATCATCTCACTTAAGGCCGAATCATGTGAAGCAACAAGGATGAAGGAAGAAATGGAGAACCGTATAGCAAACAAGGATGAAGAAGGCAAGAAAATGAAAGAGTAAATTGATCTCCTAAAGAATGAAATTGATCATCTAAACAAGAGTCTTAAGAGCTCTCAAACCCTACATGACATCCTAAGTCATCACAGACCCCCTCTTGATAAACCAGGTCTTGGTTATGCAGGTGAACCCTCAAATAGAAATGATGCAAAGCCTAATGCTTCAAAGGATGTGGAGAATCTTGGAAGAAATATTGATGCCCTCAGTTCTAGCGAAGGTAAGGAGAAGGGTCAAGATGACATTGGAAGAAACCCTACTTCAAGAATATATGAAAATGGTGTCAATAATGAAAGAAGCATTAAATTTGATCAGAGGATCCCAAGACATAATGAATTTGGAAGTACATGAAGGAAATCTCCATCCTCGAGGTACCAAATTATATTTTTTGGTTATTTATATTCTTGTACAAATTTTGGGTACATGAAAAAGGATTGTAGGGAATACCACAAGGACAAATATAATGGTCCCCAGTATTTTCCCTGAAGTAACTTTGTAGAAGGAATTTATGCTTCCTCATTTATGTACAAAACTGAATGCTACATATGTCATAATATTGGTCATATGGCTCATAATTGTAATTTGAATTGGGTCCCTAACCAAGCTAAAAACATGACTACCAAGCAAGAGAAGAAGGTCACACAAGTTTGGAGAAGAAATAAAATTAGATCCAAAAGTTTCTTGAACACTTAAGACATCCACTCATGTTGTTGATCTAATGAGTGCATCTATGACAGATGTGATATTCCAAGTTTTTAATGATAAAATTATGTCAAAAGTAAGACCATGCATACTATTAGGCGGAGCTCATGATTCTTGACTATTCTTGCAAAGGTTATCTGTGAAAAGCCCTATGAAACCCCTCATTAGTCACACAAAGACAATCATGATATTGTGTCTTCACTACACATCCATTATTGAAGATATCTTCCACTTGATCATGAAGCAACAACTTTTCGTATCATGAGAAAAACAAAGAGATAAAGGAGTTTATGTAGGCAAGGGGAGTTGGTTGATCATATACCTCATCCATTTCCATGAAGATGTACAACATCTTAGGGGGAGCAAGTACATTAAATAAAAGCACCATGATAGGGGGAGCAACATATCTATCATGGTGAACTATCATTGATGAAGAAAATACAATGAAGTAGAATATCAAGAAGCAACTTGATAGGGGGATTACTTGGACACACCTTTTTCCATTGATGTCAAAAGGGGGGAAATTATTGAAAGGGAAAGAATATTTCCATCAATGACAAAGGGGAGAAACTTGGTCAAAGTTATCATTTATCTCAATATGTCATTATTTGTGATCGAAAATATTCTTGTCATACATGTCCTAACCTTTGAGAGGTTACAAACCATAGGAGATCTAAACCCCATCTACTTGACTAGTCCCTAGGTGCATAAGTACATCAATGAAATTTTAGATGCTCTTATCATAAAAAAACCCTAGTCTTATGTGGATACCCTAGATGTCTCATGTATATCATGAATACATAACTCTAGATAATGATGACATGGATGATTGTTGGAGCTCACACTTGGAGTACTAATGAAGAAGCCCTTGCCCTAATCAAACCCTAGTCATATGATGTCTTTGTTATTAATGAAGAAACCCCAAGCCTTTATACCTTGACTCATCAGGATGGAATCCCTAATCTTAAGAGGTAAATTGATGTCAAGCCTTGAAGGAGCTTTTACCTTGAATGCCAAAAATGTAATGATAAAATCCTAAAGGCTGCCATGAAAAAAAATAATTATGAGAGTTCACAAAAAAAAAGTTATGAATAAAAAATGACTTCATTTAAAGATAAAATGGCATAGGCATGTAGAGGATTTATTCCTCTTTCAAATGAGCCCTCACTCATCTTGTAACTCCTTCCATATTGGGAGAAATTAAAATTTTAAGATGATATATCATATTATTTCCCCTAGCTGAACTAAGCCTACATGTCTAAGTCACCTTGACCACTATGAGACATGTCACTTCATTTCTAGTCAAAAATCACTATAAATACAAGTCTTAAGTCTTCATCTCTCATTATAATTTAGTGAACAATATAGATGGGAGTTCAGAAAAGAGGATAATAATAGAAAGAATGTCAAGGAAGACAAAATGTGGGCACAATCCTTGTGTTAAGGGTCTTTCAAACTTGGTGTTTATTGGATAGTAAAAGATTGGAAATTCTCTTGTAGGAGCTCAGGAAAGAGGGAAATCATTTAAGAGAAGTCAAATTACAAACTCTTAGACAAACACCTATGACAAGACACAAACCTCACCTACACTCAGATTACAGTCATGTCTATGATATTTCAGACGTGTGGTCAATAGACTAGTGCAAATCTCAAAACAACTATCCTGTGGGGAAGTGGTTGGATAACATTTTGTGAAGACTAGGATCTGCAAGTTTGTTTTAAGTGCTCGAACTGTGAGAACAATCTCTCAAAGGAGACCGGTCTTCAATTGAGAAGATTGTTAGTGTGGCAAGTTGTGGGAGCCACCTGCGATTAGTCTCACCTTGGAAAATTTTTTGCATAACTAAAGAGCAGACCTTAACACGATATTGAAGCAATGTTTCTCAAACTTAAAAGCCACTTCAAGAGAGTTATTTATAGTATTTTATTGAAGGTATTTGTGGAGCATATTTTAAGGTTGTTAGAAGCCAATTTTTGACTAGCTTTAAAAATAGCCCTGTAGCAACAATTGAAAGGCTTCCTCAAACAGTCCTTAGATACACTTTTGTAGCACATTTAATACCTTTTGAAGGTGTATTTATAGAAGTTTTGAAGACTTATTTTGGAGAGTTATTTGAAGCATTTGAATACCTAGAGAAACCTTTTTAGAGAAACTAATGAAGGAACTTTGAAGAATACTTTTTGATGTCTGAACAAATTTTGAAAGTTTTCTAGATCATATATTGGAGCTTGTGTGAAACAGACTTGAGGCTTGATTGAAGTTTGATTTGATATTGAATCATAATTGAAGGACACTTAAAGTTTTGATAGCTTGTTAAAGAACACTCTAAGATGGTGTGAAATCATATTGGAGAACTCTTCGTAGATTTTTCTTAGACCCATTTGAATACCCCTTGAGGGTTGGTGTGCAGATCTATTAAAGAAGATTTTTGGAGTAGGCTTAGTGAAACCATTTTAAGACATCCTGTTGAGGAGACTTAGTTGATCTTGGAGACATTATTAGAGAGCATGATGTGCTGAAGCCATCATGAGGTGACCTTGGATAATTTTGTTTGGGTAACATGAAGAGTTATGGAGACACCTTTATGTGAAGACAAAGTTGTCATTGATGAGATAGTTCCTTGGAGATCATTTGAGGGTAGTGTTGAAGGTGAAGGCTGTCAAGGTTCATTGAATAAGATATTGGGGTCCATGAAGAATCATTAAACTTATACTGATGAATTGAAGTTGTGGGTTGGAGCCCTAGAAGATTGGAGTCCTCAAGAAGACTAGGTTGGATCCTGTACTAGAGATATGGTTGGAGCCCTAGAGGTTGGTGCCTCAAAGTGACAAGGTTGGAGCCTTGGCAAGATAGGGCTAGAGCCTAGTGAATTCCAAGTCGGTGCTTGGAAAAATATAGGTTGGAGCCTGGTGGATCGAAGATTGCTGTCTTCATCTACGCTTGGAGCCCTAATTATTATTTTACTCGATTTATTGTAAATAGGATTGGAGTCCTCGTCATTGATTAATAAAATTATTATTCTATCATTGTTAATTTTGTGTTCTAATTACAAGTTATCTTAACTAGTAAAAATTTGTAAAGAAATATTGGTTCACCCCCCTCTTAGTATTTCCAACAATTGGTATCGGAGCTAGTAACTTCACTCAAAGGCTAACAACTAGAAGGTAGATCCTTAGAACATAAATGGCAAAGCCAAGTAAGAAAGCCTACAATCCTTCTAAAGATGCCTCTTCTTCAACCATGAAAGTAGAAGATAATCAAATTGGGAAAGCTCCATTTCAATGCAAACTTTGATATATGGAAGGAAAGAATGAAGAATTTCTTATGGCTCAATATTTTGAAGTCTGGGAATTAGTGATTATTGAAATCACATTGCAAGGAGAATCCAACGAGTATAATGCAAGAAAAATAAAAGAAATATTAAGTAGGCTACTAGATCCTATAAAGGCGAAAGTATAGAAATGTTCATTGGCAAAACATATGTGGGACAAAATTCAAGACCTTCACTCAAAAGGAGCATTGATCATGAATTCTATTCATGAAGATGATGGAAAGAAAGAAGGAAAACTATAACCCATAAAGGAAGCTGAAAACAAGAATGAAGACATCAAGATCAAGGAGGACCTAGAAGATGAAAAAAAATTAAGATGATCCCAAAGAAGATCTCAAGGAGAAACTTGTAGCTTACCTCGAAGAGATAATCATATTAAATAACGAAAATGAGGATCTCAAGATGAAATCACAAGATGGTGACTATGACTTAGACAAGACTAGGAAGGGTGTTGATCTTTTCAAGCTTAAAGTATAGGAAAAGCATGAGGATCTCACAAAGCTAAAGGAGGAATTTAATCAAAATAAGAGAATACATCATGAAGAAGCCATATCCATGACAAATCAATTGGATAAAGAAAAGAAAGGGAAAGATACTTTTTCAAGACATCTTGAGAAAGGACACAAGGATTTGAAAAAAGTTGAAGCGAAAATTGGCCAATACAACGAAGAAGCATCCTCCCTTAAATCTCAACCATAAGAAGCAAAGAAACAAGTGCAAGGAGCTGAAACGGTGATGGAAGCTTTGGCATTCCTTGAAGGACAAGTCGATGAAGCAGAAAAAGAAAGAAATTCCATGATATGCCAACTTGAAGAAAAGAATGAGGATATCTCCAAGTTAAAATCAGATATCATCTCACATAAGGCCCAATCATGTGAAGCAACAGGGATGAAGGAAGAAATGGAGAACCATATAGCAAAGAAGGATTAAGAAGGCAAGAAAATGAAAGAGTAAATTGATCTCCTAAAGAATGAAGTTGATCATCTAAACAAGAGTCTTAGGAGATCTCAAAACCTAGATGACATCCTAAGTCATCAAAGATCCCCTCTTGATAAATTAGGTCTTGGTTATGCAGGTGAAACCTCAAATAGAAATGATTCAAACCCTAATGCTTCAAAGGATGTGGAGAATCTTGGAAGAAATATATATGCCCTCAGTTCTAGCAAAGGTAGGAGAAGAGTCAAGATGACATTGGAAGAAACCCTACTTCAAGAAGATATGCATATGGTTTCAATAATGCAAGAAGAAATAAATTTGATCAGAAGATTCCATGTCAGAATGAATTTGGAAGTACATCAACGAAATCTCCATTGTTGAGGTACTAAAGTATATTTTTTGGTTATTTCTATTCTTGTACAAATTTTGGGCACATGGTAGAGGATTGTAGGGCATACCACAAGGAAAAATATAATGGTCCCCAGTAGTTTCCCAAAAGTAACTTTGTAGAAGGAAATTATGCTTCCTCATTTATGTACAAAATTGAATGCCACAAATGTCATAATATTGGTCATATGGCTCATAATTGTAACTTGAATTAGGTCCCTAACCAAGCTAAAAACATGACTACCAAGCAAGAGAAGAAGGTCACTCAAGTTTGGAGAAGAAATAAAATTAGATCTGAAAGTCTCTTGTACACTCAAGACATCCACTCATGTTGTTGATCTAACCTGTGCATCTATGGCAGATGTGATATTCCAAGTTTTTAATGATAAAATTATGCCAAAAGTGAGACCATGCATAGTATTAGGTGGAGCTCATGATTCTTGACTATTCTTGCAGAAGTTATCTGTGAAAAACCCTATGAAACCCTTGATGAGTCACACATGGACAATCATGATATTGTGTCTTCACTGCACATCCATTATTGTAGATATCTTCCACTTGATCAAGAAGCAACAACTTTTTGTATCTTGAGCAAAACGAAGAGCTAAAGGAGTGTATGTAGGCAGGGGGAGTTGGTTGATCATATACCTCATCCATTTCCATCAAGGCGTGCAGAGGCTTAACGGGATCAAGTACATTAAAGAAAAGCACCATGGCAGGGGGAGCAACATATCTATCATAGTGAACTATCATTGACGAAGAAAATACAATGAAGCAACATATCGAGAAGCAACTTGATAGGTGGAGTACTTGGACACACCTTTTTCCATTGATGTCAAATGGGGAGAAATTGTTGAAAGGCAAAGAATATTGCTAACAATGACAAAGGGGGAGACACTTGGTCAAAGTTATCATTTTTGTCAATATGGCATTATTTGTGATCGCAAATATTCTTGTGATACATGTTCTAACGTTTGAGATGTTGTAAACCCTAGGAGATCTAAACACCATCTACTTGACTAGACCCTAGGTGCATGATTACATCAATGAAATTCTACATGCTCTTGTCATAAAGAAATCCTAATCCTATGTGCATACCCTAGATGCCTCATGTATATCATGAATCCTTAAATCTAGATATTGATGACATGGATGATTGTTGGAGGTCAGACTTGGAGTCCTAATGAGGAAGCACTTGCCCTAATCAAACCCTAGTAATGTGATGTCCATGTTCTTAATGAAGAAAACCTAAACCTTTATACCTTGACTCATCATGACAGAATCCATAATCACAAGAGGTCCATTGATGTCAAGCCTTGAAGGAGCCTTTAATTTGAATGCCAAAAACGTAATGATAAAATCCTAAAGGCTGCCATGAAAAAAATAATTATGATAGTTCACAAAAAAAAAATTATGAATAAAAAATGACTTCATTAAAAGATAAAATGGCATAGATGTGTAGAGGATTTCTTCTTCTTTCAAATGAGCCCTAACTCATCTTCTAACTCCTTCTAGATTGGGAGAAATTGAACTTTTGAGATGATATATCAAATTATTTCCCCTAGCCGAACTAAGTCTACATGTCTAAGTGAGCTTGACCACCATGAGACGTGTCACTTCATTTCTAGTCGAAAATCACTATAAATACAAGTCTTAACACTTCATTTCTCATTATAATTCAGTGAAGAATATACAAGAGTTCAGAAAAGAGGATAATAATATAAGGAAGGTCGAGGAAGATAAAATGTGGGCACAATTCTTGTGTTAAGGGTATTTCAAATTGGGTTTTTATTAGATAGTAAAAGCTTGGAAATTCTCCTGTAGGAGCTCGGGAAAGAGAGAAATCATTTAAGAGAATTCATATTAAAAACTCGTAGACAACCACTTGTGACAAGACATAAACCTCACCTAAACTTGCATTACAGTCCTATCTATGATATTTCAGACCTATGGTCAATAGACTAGTGCAGATCTCAAAACAATTACACTATGGAGAAGTGGTTAGACAACATTTTGTGAAGATTAGGATCTGCAAGTTTGATTGAAGTTCTCAAACTATGAGAACAATATCTTAAAGGAGCTCAACCTTCAATTGAAAAAGAGTGTTACAAGTACAAAAAGCTATGGGAGGCACCTGTGATTAGTCTCACCTTGGAACAATTTTTTGCATAACTAAAGAGCATACCTTAACACCATATTGAAGTAGTGTTTCTCAAACATGAAAGGTAGTTTGGGACAGATCTTTATAGCAATTTATTGAAGGTATTTGTGCATCATATTTTAAGGCTGTTATAAGCCAGTTTTGGACCAGCTTTAAAAACAACAATGTAGCAACAATTTAAAGTCTTTTCAAAAAGCCCTAAGATACCCTTTTGTAGCACATTGAAGACCATATGAAGGTGGATTTATAGCAGGCTTGAAGACTTAGTTTAGATAGTTAATTGAAGCATTTGAAGACCTAGAGAAACCTCCTTGGAGCAACTATTGAAGGATCTTTTAAGAAGACTTTGATGATAGATTGAAAATTTTTTGAAGGTTTTCTAGATCAGATCTTGGATCTTGTGTGAAATAAACTTGAGGCTTGATTGAAGGTTGATCCTATATTGAAGCATAATTGAAGGACACTTCAAGTTTTGATAACCTGTTAAAGAACACTCTAAGAGTGGCGTGCAATCATATTGGAGAAGCCTTTGTAGATTTGTCTTGGAGCCATTTGAAAACCCCTTGAATGTTAGTGTTCGGATCTATTAAAGAAGCTCTTTGGAGGAGGCTTAGTGCATCCATTTGAAGACATCTTGTGGAGAAGCTTTAGTTGATCTTGGAGACATTATTGAAGACAATGATGCGTTGAAGCCATCATGAGGTCACCTTAGAGAATTTTGTTTGGGTAACATGAAAAGTTGTGGAGACACCTTCATGTGAAGACAAAGTTTTCATTGATGAGCTAGTTCCTTGGAGATCAGTTGAGGGTAGTGAAACAGGTGAAGATTGTCAAGGCTCATTGCAGAAGATATTGGGAAACGTGAATAATCATTAAACTTATCTTGACGAATTGAAGTTGTGGGTTGGAGCCCTAGAGGATTGGAGTACCCAAGAAGACCAGGTTGGATTTTGTACTAGAGATAAGGTTGGAGGCCTAGAGGTTGGTGCCTTAAAGTGAGAAGGTTGGAGCCTTGGGAAGATAGGGTTGGAGCCCTAGAGGTTGGAGCCTCGTGAAGTCCAAACCATTGCTTGGAAAAATATAGGTTGGAGGTTGGAGCATGGTGGATTGAAGATTGGTGTCTTCATCTAGGGTTGGAGCCCTAATTATTATTGTACTCGATTTATTGTAAAGAGAATTGGAGTCCTCGTCATTGATTAATAAAATTATTATCATATCATTGTTCATTTTGTGTTCTAATTATAAGTGATCTTAAATGGTAAAAATAACAATTGAAATGAAATACTCATTTCAGCCAGTAGGTTTCATTCCATGTACAAATGTTTCTTTCCTTCAAATGCATTTCCTAGTGTGCTTTATTAAACATTCATTTATCCTTTGTACTCCAATACCTAACTAGAAATACCTATTTAAAATCCTTTCAAAATATGCCATACTTTCCTCCCACCCTTGAACTAACATGTATAGGTAATTCCCTCTTGAGCTCTCCCTCTAACTATGAAGTAAAACCAGGAAGATTCATGGAATTGTTTTTCTCCACACCATATGCAACCTAAAGAATGTCTTTATCTCGCACTTGTAATGGTTGTCCAAATACTGTATTTATCTCCCATAGTGTATTATTTAAATTTCACCACATGGTATTTCTCTCCAATCCTGTAATTATCAAGGTGGTATGCAATCTCTCCTTAATCATTTTTTTTCTTAAAAAATCAAAACAAAACAAAACAAAAGAAGATTTTTTTTTTCCTAATCTAGTTCAATTGCTTTCCCTCACCATTAAAATTTAATCTCTCATATTAACTTCTAATATATCTATGAGAAAATTGATTATTTTAACATAATCTTTCATTTATTATTATTATTATTATTCTCTACATTAAAAAATAAAACTCCCAAGGTATGCGTACGGAAACAGAATCACCTCTATTCATCATGAAACTTGGTTGGCAAGACTAAACCTTACGTTTCACCACCCAAATGTGATACCAAACACACACAACGTTTTATCTAAAGTACATGCAACACCCTTCTTAAATTATATTTGAACACAAGCCTTTTAAATTTTTTCCGAAATAAATATAAGTTGTTGTTCCCAATGTATACCTACTTCCATAGCAACAGAATCACCTACCAATGTATGTGTACGGAAACAGAATCACCTGTATTCAGCATGAAACTTGGTTGCCAAGACAAAACCTTACGTTTCACCACCCAAATGTGATACCAAATACACAAAACGTTTTATCTAAAGGACATGCAACACCCTTCTTAAATTATATGAGCTCTCATCCCCATACCAAATACACACAACGTTTTATCTAAAGGACATGAAACACCCTTCTTAAATTATATGAGCTATCATCCCCATGCTCAGAATTTCTGTGGGTAAGAGGCACTTATTACTTCCTAGAAGTGCAAAGATTGTTTTTCTCGTATACTTTTGTTTAAGTCTTTTTACTGAATGAATTTGAGCATTGAAGTCGAGCATACATACTTTTGGTTGACATTCTATTGAAAGAAGGACATGAATTTTGTATGAATCAGTATCAAAGAGTATATTAATAAAAATATGAATATGATGAAAGAATATCTTGGTAAAATATTTATATGTTTTGATATATACAACATTTTGATATTAATCTGATTGTCTAAGGTATAGTTACCAAATTCTTCGGAATCGGAGGAAAAATTTATGAAAGGTCGCCAATTTGATTGGTATATCAAATAATTTGACAAAAGTTCAATCAGATCATAGGATAAGGAACTAATCATATTGATGACAGGAAATCCCGTTCATAGGTTTTTTTAAGTAAAAATATTCTCTTTTTCTATTCACAGGGAATAAAAAAAACATATAAATATACATATTTTTCTGAAGTAAAATTCTTTACCACAGTTCATAGTCTTTCCACAGGGATTTGTTAATTTCTGTGAACGGAATGCTAAATGTAGTGTCCACAAATACAAAAATAGATAGTGGCTGGATCGCGTGTATGAAATGAAAACCAATTGTAACTGGCGTAAAATTTCTATTTTTCAATTTCATCGACTCCCAGAAGGGTTTTGAGAGATGAGAAATCAAGAAAATGAAAAAATTTAAACCAGACCGTGAACGTGAACAAATTTTATAAGTTGTAATTGAGTTTTTACTTTTAAATATATATATTAATTACTAAAATTTTTTAGATAAAATGTGAAATTAAGGAGAGATTTTAGATTGAAATTTTGATTTTTGAAAAAAGAGAGTTTTTGGAACGAAAACAAAAATATGATTTTCCGTGATAAATAGTAAATGGAAAATTGTTTATATTTATCAAAATTATTTAAAAATAAATAAATTTCAAAATGAAAAGAAAAGAAATCACAAGAAAATATTGTTGTTACAGGAAAAGAAGTATATATATCTAAATATTTAAAATGTAGACCGTGCAATTTTCTTAGAATTTAAAAATTCTCATCCAATTTTTTACCTTATTGTATCAGAATCCAATCCAAATTAGCTTTGTGGAGTCACAACATGGATTTAGGACGAATAGGTATCAGAAATACATTAATAGAAGTTGTACATAGTTGATGTACATGATTAGATTAAATTTAAAAATACTTGATATTAAAAAATATCCATATATTTTAATATATACAATATTTTATACCTTTGCTGTCAAATGAAAATATACCAGCATTTTCTAGCGTTGCAACCAAATGAAAATACACGAACATTTTTGTAATTCTACAACCAAAAGTATGATAGTAGTTTTGTGGGATTATGCCTCGGTTCCAGTACAACGTAGTCCTACCCTGTATTCTAAATAATAGATCTCCCAAGACTAAGACTGTGTCTGAAGTATGCATTTAACAAAAGGAAAACATTAATTATATCAATAGGTGTACCTATTTTAACTTGTAGATGTGGGGTTGCCATTTTTTTTTTTTAATGTGAATGGACATGATTAAATTTGAGTGGAATATTTTTAGTCGTATAACCCGAGCATTATGATTTAACCCAGAAATGTATTCTTGCATGTTACCATGTTTAATAAATATTTTTAATATGGCAAATTGAAAAGCATTTCCCCACTGGGTTGATGAAACACATTTCCCAGTCTGTTGATGGCGCAAACGTGGCCAAAGTAATGAATCAGAAACGCCATCTTGAGCGTTGGCACAAATCAATTGTCACATTCGGTATCATGGTTTTATGAAGGCATTTATGAACACACTGCTTGGTTTGTTATAATTTGTCAAAGAATTTTATCTCACTAGAAGCGATCTGCATTTTATCTCACTAGAAGCGGTCTACATTGCTAGGTTGGTTAGAATTGTTGAAGCGGTTTGCATTGTTGGAAATGGTGTGCATTGTTGCGTTGGTTAGAATTGCTAGAAGCGGCTCGCATTTCCAGGTTTGTTGCAATTGCTGGAAGTGGTATGCAATTGTTTGGCTCGGTCTCTATTGTTCGGCTCAGTAAGGGTACACTTCGCAGACTCCGTCTCAATATTTGGTTCTTGCGAATGATAATAATGCTACTGTGGGAAATTACGAATTAGATATTATTCTGGTTTTGTAAAACTAATGAAGATATTGTAAGCAAGTTAGACAATTAGAACAAACTTCATATGTGCAATTTCACCTATGGTGAGCGACGACTCGTCCTGACCTCACACAGTTCAGAGCACCGAGAAGCGACCCCATAGTGTAGGTGATTTTAGCGATTTCTTAGCGATTTTAACATGTATATTTGTTTTTAGGGTTAACCAAGAAGAAATATAAATCATTTTTTCTTACAGACATATTTGTTTTCAGGGTTGAAAAAGAGGAAATATAAATAATTATCTTTTACAGGCATATTTGTTTTCAGGGTAACGGGTTTTTTGGGTTAACGACGGATTTGTTTTCAGGGTTAACAGGTTTCTAGGGTTAACGACGTTTTTGTTTTCAGGGTTAACAGGTTTTTAGGGTTAACGACGTTTTTGTTTTCAGGGTTAACCCAGAAGAAAGAAGGGGACAAAGTGGATTCTAGCCGTACCATTTTTATCACTTCTCATATAGTCTAGCTTTCTCAGCTGCTTGAGGATTGTTATAAAAAAGTGTTATAAATAATTATTATAAGTTATGTTCTTGTTACTTAGGAATTTATTATAATTCCTAATTTATTAACCTTTTCATAAGCTTATATAAAATAATATTAATATTTATTATTGATATAAGTATGTTAACATTTGTAATAGTGCTCGGCAGATTGGAAACTGATATTCTTGATGATGGTTACAAGTGGCATAAGTCTAGGAAGAAATTGTGAAGAACACTTCCAATCCAAGGTTATTATGTAATATAGAGTTTATTGCTCCAATTAGGTTAAGCGCTTTCAAGAAAAAATGATTCCTTAGTTGATTATTGAAAAATATACAAGGTTGCTGTTTCTATTGAGGATCAAAGAAATGCATGAATGAATGATTATGTAACTCTTATGTTCACATTATGTAATAGAGAGCGGCGTTTTCAAGAAAAAATGATTCCTCGGTTGATTATTGAAAAATATACAAGGTTGGTGTCTCTATCGAGGATTAAAGAAAGACATGAATGAATGATTATGTAACTCTTATGTTCACATTATTAAATGTAGCATGTTTGTTCATGCTCTAGCTAGGTTTTTTCCATCTAGGGTTTGCATTTATTATTAATTGTAGCATGCTTGTTCATGCTCTAGCTAGGTTTTTTTTATCTAGGGTTTGCATTTGTCAACTTAAATTTACTCAATTTCATATGGAAATCACACACATCATGTTTTCTTTATATTAATAATAGTGATTATTAATAATGAAGTTATTATTCTTCTTCTTTTTTTTCCGAATTGCATCAGTTAGTGTTTATAATCGAAATAGAGTCTACATAGAGTACAATGCCATCATATCCAAATTCTTTTGACAATGTAAAAGAAGCTAAAAACCTTGATCACCCACATTACAGATCTAGAGTAGAACATGCTCATCATTGTAACATTTTCCAAGACTACAGATCCTGTGAAGGCTATACGCATGACATATTCAACATCAATAAATAATATAGTTCAAGGATGACCAAAAACAGAAGCCAGAATAAGTAAATCTTAAGAATGAAAGTAAGGGAGAACCAACCAATAAATGATATGTTGCTCACACCACGCCTAGCTTCAACCTTTCACAACAACCTCTTTATAAGAAACCCAATAAAACCTTATCTCCATACAAGCACCAAAGTGTGTACATAAGCTGCCCAGAACTATAAATTAATAGACTTGTGATATCGAGAGGAGGCAATAATTAGAAACCATTTCAAACACTTGAGCATTGTACAAAGCCTCCAACACAAAATGACCAACTGCATGCCTTATGACTAATATGCCCCTCACGAGATGAAGTAAAACTAATCCATAATTCATAGCACAAGATCCAAGATGAACCACTTTTCAAAGTGCATGTGAGATCATAACAACCCAAAAAAGAACCATATGCATCAAAACATAGATTGTCCACAAAAACATGAGTAGGCATAACACTCCACAGAGAAGCACTGAAACAGTATCACCAACATACCAATTAGAGCCATAACCACTGAAGTCTTAAGCATAAACAAAGTTCCCATAACAAAAGCCCCCTCCAGAGTTCACATAAATAAAAAAATTCCAATGTCACAATATAAATATCCATAAGAAGAGTAGCATGGGATTGAAGGATGCATGCAAAAAAATCATAGAGAAACTTCATGAAACCCACCATCACTAATCTTGATCGGAAGAAATTATAGTAGAAGTTTGCCTACTATCAATAGGAGGATCTGTGAGGTCACAAGAGACAAAATCACTCACCAAGAAGCCTTCTACATGAGCGAAGCGGGAGTCTACATTACCCAAATTAGACCTTTGATTGCGAAGCATACCTATGATATCCTCCAATGACGAGAATATATTGTGTATCCACTTTTTTATCCTTAAAAATCAAGCATACTAGGGTAGCCATTTTTTGATGTAAGGCCAGTTAATTCATAAAATGAAGCTTTCTTCTCCTAAATTTGCCAGGGTCTAGAATCCATTTCATATACTCCCCCCACCAGCTTAGAATTTGAGTGATAAGGCCAATCCCCCGTCTGTTCACTTTTCAACAATAAAACTTCCTTTCGAAGTTCAAGAGGTAAATCATCAAAGAACGCGGTTACATATTCATAGGCATAAGGTCAACTCCTTTTATTTCCTACATTGCCTATGTGACCTGTCCTACTGCATATTCTCTGCCTAGGAGGCATAAGCGCAACTACCAAGGAACACTGAGAACAAGGACTAAAAGAACCTCTACCTATAAAGCCATAAAAGGGACAAGATAGAACACCCTAAATAGCCGACCTGAGAACTACTAAATCATCATCCAAATGCCACTCCACAAGAGCGAAATAGAACAAATTTTCAAGCTCTCCGCAACTCATGAACATGACAAGCCCAACCACAAAGAATGAAAATCTTTAATACATAGACTTAAATGAAAAGCACTATGACAATTTCCAAAACCCTTAACACTAGAAATTGACACAAGACTATGAATAATTCAATCCAATTGAAATGAAATAGTAAAACTAGAACACAAAAGCTAAGACCCAAACACTAAACCCTTTTGAAATAATGTTGAAGGAGGGAAATTCAAAATAACCCAAATAACTACAGACTCCCGCAGTGATTAGGATCCAAATAAATAGAGTAATTGATAATTCACCTCCGAGAAACAAGGAAAGTAAAATGAAAGAACAAACTTTCCAAACAAAAACACCAAACCAACAAATGAGGAATGCATTCCTTGAAAATTTTTAACAATCTTACTAGAGCGTAACTAGTCACACACAACGAGATAAAACAAATCACTGAGCCACTCGTGAAAGCCAAGACTTAAAAAGAATTTCGCCAGCTTAAAACAAGGAAAAGAGATCTAGGAACTCTCCTCACTTCCTACACACATACCTCATACCACGGCCTTATGATCATCATAAATTCCAATTTAAATGGACAAGCCCACCTGTTAACCTCAATCACTCGAAAGTTAACCTCTGCGATGGCATTACAAGAATGAGACATTTAATAAGATAGTACCCCTTCCAAATAAGCCCTAATATCCAAAAACAACACCTTCATTGAGGTAACAACAAAGTTACTATTAACAACTAAGTTATTATATTAATACTAAACCATCACATTATTTTTATTTGTTCTGACGACATTAATAATAATTGATAGATAAATTTCATAATAAGTCACCGAAGATAAACTTATGATAAACTCTAACCCATGGGCCTCGGGAACGACAATTAATTAGATCTACCAATTCATATTCATATAGTCCCTAAGCAAAGTCTACCGCAACAATGCATGATAACCTAAATGCTATCGAGATAAATTTAGATTTTGAATAATATATTGTCAACTTATACTTGAAATTATGATGGATAGCTTGAAAGTAGTGTTCAAATTTTGATGAACATCAGCATCCGCATTGATCTGTAAATTTAGTACGGACACATCAAATAGGGATTTAAAACAGAAAAAATTCTATAAAACATTGAATTCTAAGAATTGCCCATGTAATATGTAAGCCTTTCGCTTGTTAATACGCTTATAGCACTTACACCCCAAAAAACACATTAAAACATGTTTATGGTGCCACTTGAGACTAAAACTTATGTCTACCGATCCAAAGCACGTAGTTTTCTACAACATCAAAGAGCACTGAAAATTATTAAAAAAATACATTATTTTGAGATTTTAGGAAGATTAAAAAAAAACACAAACAAAGAAAAAGGGAATTTCAAGGAAAACAAAAAGATAAATGGGATGGGAGGCAGACATCGGCCATGAGTGTTATGCGTTGATAACTGTGGCGATAGAAGTGGATACAACCCAATTATTTCTCTCCTCCACTTGGCCGAGAGACCCACACATATTAGTTGGTAATGTTATTACAAGTTTGAATTTTTTTTTTTCCCGAAATCTAAGTTCAACTAGTCATTTACTCTCGTTAATGAAACCTTCAGTAGTCACGCATTATTATTCGGTGGATTTTGTTTTCTTTTAAATTAGTAAAAAATTAAATTATTTAATTTTTACACTAAATCCATTCCAAAAAAATTCCAAAATGTTAGGTTATTATTAACGCTCAATATATTATTAATATATTATGCTGTTCTGATTTTCTCTCTTGCTAACAAAGCACCACCACATTTTTTATATTATATAATAATATATCAAACTTATTAATAAATTTAATAACCATTTTTTTTAATATTAAATTTTAATGATTTTAATATTAAGATCAAAGTTACTATTAATAAATAGTAATAATTTTAATATTAAAGTTAAGATTATTTTTAATAAGTTTCATAATAAAGTTATTATTATTATTATTAAAATTAGTAATGGTAATTTAATATTAAAATTTAATAATTTTAATTTCAATGTTAATGTTATGGTTAATATTGATATTTTATAAATTAAAGTTAAATAATTTTATTAATAATATTAATAATTGTTAATTGTTTAATATTATTGTTGTTTAATATTAATAATTAAACACAGTTCATGACAATTATTGTTTAAATATAATTTCAGCTTAAAGATAATAATAAGAAGGGGAGAATAACTTTAATTTACGTTTGGCTCCGTACAAGTAAATATAAAAACTCTAACCCAAATAAGAAGAGATTACAAAATGTGGAATATTATATTTAATTTAGAATGTAAATATTTTTTATAAGAATAGAAAAATTGTATGTATATATATCACTTAATCATCTTATTTTATATATATATATATATTAAATGGTAATATTGTCGGTGGAAATACATGTATGAGTTATTTGATTAATGGTCAAGAATTAAAGTATAGATTTCCATCCACCTTGCAATAAGATAGGTGACAAAGACCAGTCTTCACATGGAGAGTAAATGGATTTCCATCCGCCTTGCAATAAGTTAGCGAACAAAGACTCGTCTTCACACAAAGAGTAACTCATGGGTGGAGATATGAAGACAAGTCAATAAGTAAAAGGGGTAAGGAATTTCCAAACACCTATGTTAAATGTTGATTTTTTGTGGAGTAACAAAAAAAGGGTCGACAATCCCTTAAAAGGCACATTTGACATAATGAATTGAAAACTAAATCCATAATTTTGCATTTAAATTTGAAGTATATAGACCAAAGAGTCACAAACAATGCAAAAAATAAGATTTCTTAGAATAAATTCGTTGTTACATATTTACAAAGAATAAAAATTGAAATTATAGTCTTTCACTTAAAGGAATTTGTCTCTTTACTATTCTTATCTTAAAGATACAACAATGAGTATGTTATAAAGGCATTGATTCATGAATCTTGTGTTCAAATCCAAAATACTATCTCTTTACTATCCACGTTTTAAATATGTAATTATGAGTATGACCCAAAAATTTATAAGATAAATGAAGATGTCTATGTTTTAGTTAGGAAACAAAATTGATATGAACTAAAATGAGAGATTCTTTAATTGTGGAGAGAAAGAAAAGAAATTTAATAATAGTTAGAGAATTGGCTATTCAATAGTTTTGACATGAAAGGAAGAATTTAATCAAATTATTTGTATGTCATGTCAAAATGTGTTATCATTTGATCCAATCCAATGAGAGAGTGAAAATGAATCATTTATATGACATTCATTGATCCAAAATATGGAAAGTGTCACAAGAGCCCTATACATATCAAATCCCTGCATCCAATTGATGGAACACAACATCACATTATGCAAGAAATTTATGGAAAATAACAACAAATAACTTAACTTGGAAAAAGAAACACTTATGACGAAATAGTAAAAACATTTTTTGGAAGTTCTTTTGGAATCGTTGCCTCCATTTTTTAACTAAAAATTTAGAACTCGACCATTGTGGTCCATAATTAAGATAAATATAAAAAATACTAGGGTTTATAATATTAATCATAGGGTTTACTATTAATGTTAGGCTTTATAATATTAATATTAGGGTTTATAATATATATTTTAGGGTTTATAGTATTAGGGATTAATATTCCGATGTTGCAATGGTACGAAAATCGATCCAATGTCGCATTGTGACAAACATTGTCTCAATGTGATAATCAATCTGACAATCATTGTCATAATCTTAAATTACATTGCTCTTTATTCAACGTCACATTGTGACGTTAAAAAATTGATGCTTAATATTAGGGTTTAATATTGGGTTTACAAAATTAGGGTTTAATATTAGGGTTTAATATTAGGTTTTATAATATTAGGGTTTATAATATTTGGTTTTATATTATGGTTTTTAATCTTGAGGTTGATAATATTAACCTTGCAGTTTATAATATGGTTACTAGGGTTTATAATATTAATCTTAAAGTTTATAATATTGGGTTTTATAAAGTTAATATATTAATCTTAGGCTTTATAATGTTAATATTAGGGTTTATAATCCTAGGGTTTAATATATTAAACTTAGGATTTAATATATTAAACTTAGGGTTTAGTATTAAACATAGGGTTTATTTTTTTAAGTATAAATGCTTCTAATTATTCATGAAAAGATCACATCGTTGGGTACATCTTCACAAAATTATTCTTACCTCACTCCTACCGAATTTGTTGGACATGAGAAAGAAACCAAAGCATATGTCAAAGTCCCTATACAACTAAAACACGAAAAGAGAAAGAGGCGAGTATGACTACTAAATGATAACGCCAAGAAAAAAAATGATGATCGTCCAGGATATGAGGAGTGAATAGGAGTAATATTTTTAGGTAAATTACCAGGAAAGGAGAATGATTTGAATGAGAAATGGACACGAGTTTCCATATGTGTCAGACGAGCTTCCACTTGATCCATTTTTCAATAACCCTTTTTTCCTTCAAACAAGAGTATCCAAAATATCCATCATCTTCCACTGATGTTTCTACAACACATTCATGAATTCAATGATAATGTTCCTATCCTTATGCCTATCATCATTGAGTTTCTCTAGCGGGGTAATTACTTTCATTAACTATCCTTGAAAATGGTTTAGGGGAGGCGACAACCCAGCATAAAATTGAAATGCCTGATGGTTAGGATCCACGACTTCCAAAAGTCCATAATCCCCACTAATGTAGTCATTCCCTATCAACCTACTCCTCTCCTAACATGACCCCTATATTGGAGCACGACTTGCTTCCCAAGAGAGTCACCCAGCCAAAGATCCATACCATAGAACCATAACACACAACACCTCCAAACACCACAATAGGTAAATGAAACTAACCAAATCAACACCCAACACTCCCAAGATGCCAAAGGGGCTTGACAACTATATCGATGAGTGATTGAGGGTGGGCCAAGAGATTCATGTGCTGGAATTACCCCCTGCAACCTCCTCTAACCTCCATACAGGAGTCCTCACACCATGACCACCAACCCAAATGCAACCTCCCAAAACCTCAACCGAGGACAAACTTGCCAATAAAATACCACCACAACTACCCATACTCGAATTAAAGAAAAATAATAATAGGGAATCTTCCTGTAGAGTTACCTCGATGCTAGTGGGAGAGTCCCAACACGTAGAGTGTACACACACTACCAAGCTTTGAAGTTCGTTACATGATCATTGATCAGTGAATCATGCTGAAGAAACTCACTAGTGGGTTGCTATCCTAGGATCCCAAATGTGGATTGTCTAGGTTGGCAACACTCCCCATTTGCCATTCTAGAGCACGTCACTAATTTCCCCCCCACACACATACACACTATTTCTTCCCAAACTCGCCACCATGAATACTCCATCAATAAAATGAGTTCTTTCTCTAAGCCATCCCATATCAGATTTCAAAACCTTCCACTGGCTAACATAATCACTATAGTGCAATGACACTAAGCTCTCCATCAAAAAATAAAATGACCATTAAATAGACTGACATGTTCACACTCCACACATATGCCTTCACACACTTCTGCATGTGACCACAACACCAGCTGATTAAATTCCAACAAGTCCATATGGGTGGGTGTTTTCAACTACTACCCCCGTACTTCTTGGTTTGCTCACCCCCGTTGGAGTAACATAGGGTTTAATATATTAAATTTAAGGTTTAATATATTAAACTTAGGGTATACATATAATATTAATCTTAGTTTTTATGATCCTAAGATTTAATATATTAGACTTAAGCTTTATAATATTGCATTTTAAAATGTTAGGAAATACAATATTTGGTTTTTATTAGGGTTTAATATTGTGACATTGGGATGATATAGAAATATATTCAATTTTGCATTGTGAAAAACATCATCTTAATGTGATAACCAATCTGAAAATCATTGTCATAATGTTACATTACATTGCAATTTATTCAACATCACATTGTGACATTACAAATTTGGGGTTCAATATTGGGGATCATAATATTACAATTTAGGTATTTGGTTTATAATATTAAGATTTAATATTGGGTTGATAATACTAATATTTATAATATTGGGTTTAATATTATGGTTTTTAATCTTAGAGATCATAATATTAATCCTAGAGGTTATAATATTAATTTTAGGGTTTATAATTCTTGAGTTTTATATCTTAAACTTAGCGATTAATATATTAGTTTTAGGGTTTATATTATTAATCTTAGGGTTTAAAATATTTGGTTTTATAATGTTAGGGTTCATAATATTTGGTTTAATATTAGGGTTTAATATTGTGACATTGGAATGGTCGATATATCTATCCAATGTCACATTGTGGAAAACATTGTCTCAATGCGACAATCAATTTGATAATTATTGTCACAATGTTACATTATATTGCAATTGTTTCAACATCACAATGCGACATTACAAAATTGAGATTTATAATATTAGGATTTAATATTAAGTGTATAATATTGGATTTATAATAATAGGTTTAATACTAGGTTTTAATATTGGATTTGATATTATGGTTTCTAATATCCAGTTTATAATATTAAGTTTAATATTTGGTTTATAATACTAATTTTAATGTTAAGCTTAATATTAACATTTATAATATTAATTTGAACTTACTCAATTAGTTAATACTCAATTTATTCATATTTATATAAAAACTCTAATATTAAAATTCAATAAAAGAAAAATTAATATTAATAAACCAATAGTAATAAAGAATACTAAAACTATATATATATATATATATATATATATATAGATATAGATATAGATAAATAGATATTATTGAATATAAATGTTATAATATCAATATAATAATATTAATATCGTATAATTATAATATGATACTAGTAATTATTAGTACAATATAATAATACTAAAACCTAATTATTATAGTTATATATTAATATTTTATCAAATATAATATTATAGTAATATATTAAATACAAATACAAATACAAATGTTATAATATTAATATAATATATTAATGTATTATAATTTTAATATATTATAATTATAATATAATATAATAGTACTAATTATTATTCGTACAATATAATAATACTAAAATCTAATTATATAGTTATATATTAATTAATATTAATATCAATATTAATATAATGTAGTTGATATTATTATAGTTATATATTAATTAATATTAATATCAATATTAATATAATGTAGTTGATATAAGTTGATATGAGTTTATGGATTTATATTGATCATAATGTAGTTTTGTATGTAATTGATATAGCTTTAATATTATGGACAACATTATTGTAAATTTGAAATTTTATATTTATTAAAGATATTAAAAATTATTTAAATTTCAAAATGAATAAGAAGAAAATATTGTTGTTACAAGAAGAGAATTATATATACTTCAATGTTTAAGATGGATATTTTCTAATTTTTTTAGAATTGAATATTTCTCATCTAAATCTTTATCTCATCCTATTAAATTAAAATTCAAACTTGATAACTTAGCTTTGATAAATATGTATCAGAAGTAGATTAATAAAAGTTGCATACAGTTGACGTGTTTATGACTAGATTAAGTTTTAAAATACTTCATATTCCAAACTACACATGTTTTAATATATACAACAATTTGTAACTCTGCAGGCAAATGAAAATAACAAATATTTTGCAACTCTCCAACCAAATGAAATATACAAGCATTTTTGTAACTTTCCAACAATGCATAATCGTAGTTTTGTGGGATTAAGCCTGGGTGCCAACACAACGCAATCCTACCCTGTTTTCAAAATAATCGATCTGTCAACGCGAAGCTTATGTATGAAGTACGAATTTAACAAAAGGAAAACATTAAAAAATAATCTATGCCAATGTAGGCGTACGCCGAGTCTAATGAATACCCTCTAACCCTAGCTTCTTGGCGAGGTTAAATTTTGTCTTGCCTAGTAGCAGGTTGGCAGAGCCCTTTTCATTTAGTCAAGTTATTCAGTCCCTCCATAAAGAGTTTCCATTATAAATACGCCTGATAAGAACCGCTGTGCGTTTCAAAGTTAATACACGTACAAGGGGTTAATGACCCTTTAAACCTAGGTCAGTGGCGGGTATGAAGTCTAGGTGTACGAGGATCTAATGAATACCGTTTAAGCGTAGATCGTTGGAAGGATTAAGTTCTGTTGCAACTTGTCATTATTACTTGAAGCACTGAGCTTCTGTAACTCTCATTTCCATCGATACATTTTGTCAGACAAATCAGCTGGCAGCATCCTGCTCTCTTAGCGGAACCCTTCACTGCCTCAATAAAGAGCCGTTATAAATACGTCGGACGAGAAGCCCTGTGCTGCACGAGCCTGGAATTTGACGGTTTGGAATTTGAAGGTGATACTTATCTTCCCGTTTATATGTTTACGGTTAGATTTAAACAAGTATATAATTTAGCCGCGGTTATATATAGCCTTACAGTATTAATGGGTTTATGGCAGGTTAAATATTTGTTGTTGAATCTAGCATTTTTCCTTTTTTAAATGTATTTGACAGTTACCGGGAATTTTGAAATTACACGTAAAAATTAATTGAAATCTTAAATTTGAGATGTTAGTCATCAATTTTAACCTTTGATTTAAACAGAGATCATGTTAGACAATTTGTTTAATTTCCGTAATCATTTCTGGTCACCTTTCATTAAACTATGGGTTAGGAATTGTTACAAATACTAAAAAAATTATATAGAGAAAAATTGGAATAATGACATTTTCTGGTTAGATACAGTTTAACGAACATTTTATAAACAATTTGTTGGCGTTATACACTTTAGCATACATTTCATAAACAATTTGTTGGGGTTATACAGTTTAGCATGCATTTCATAAACAACTTGTTGGCTTTATAGAGTTAGGCTAATGAGCAAAGCTTCAATTATTTAAAAAAACTTAGATATATAAACACAAAAATTTTGACACGTAAGACCGAAATAGTTCAAAATAAATTTGTAATTCCAAGCCTGCTTTTCTATTTCAAAGTTTTAGAGTATATGACCGCGTCATGGCATTCGGTATACATATATAGATTATCGTTGCAGAGAAGATATTAGCTGTTTTCACCGGGACCAGAAACAAGCATGCTATGAATTCCAATTTAATTGTAATGTCATTAACTTGCGATTGTTTACAGAAACAAATTGTCGTGTTCTCTGCGCTGGTCCCTTTTTAGGCTGTCTTTAACGTAGAACCTGCGCGGGTTAAATGACAATGGCAAGGGCACAGGGTTAATGGCGAATTGGCCCTTTGCCGGCGACGTTTTTCTGTCATTGGCTTTTGATGGCGACCTTCCCGGTCGCCAATTCCTACCCTGCAGCGGCAACACATGCTTACAAGACAAATTTTCAAAGCAATAAATATCTAGCTTGCTATAGGGCATTTAATGCACCCTATAACAATTTCACCTATACCCTTATCATATGATGGTCATACATTTTCGGGCTTCCAACACCTTCACTGCTCTCCACTATTTCTCGACAGCTCCACAGCTCTACTCCCGCATGTGAACCCAATTAGCGAACAAGACAAGCCCCAATTGAAAGCAACAAATACGCACCCTGATATAGGGCATTTAATGCACACCATAACATCTTCACCCATACCCTTATCATATGATGGTCATACATT
Source organism: Pinus tabuliformis (assembly GCA_031772625.1). Taxonomy (NCBI): domain Eukaryota; kingdom Viridiplantae; phylum Streptophyta; class Pinopsida; order Pinales; family Pinaceae; genus Pinus; species Pinus tabuliformis. Next base: position 839,334,666 of record CM062816.1, read on the forward strand.
TTTCAACTTTGAACACCTTCACGACTCTCCCCTATTTCTCGGTAGCTCCGCAGCTCTGACTCCCCCATGTGAACCCAACTAGCCAACAAGACAAACCCCGATTGAATGCGTTAGGGTTTCAAATTCAAACTGGACTTGGGCGCCAACATTTTGAAATGAAATCTAGTTCGGGAATATGATTTTATCCCACCTGTTGCACAATCTTTCAATGATCAAGCTGCAGATTCTGCTTTAGATGGCAGGTTAGTATCTTTCCTATTTCTTTTGTGGTATACGAAGGCCACTAGATATCACAGGGGCTTCACTCAATGAACCTATGAAATTATCGCTTGTATTCGTGGCATGCTAAACAATACCAATGAACCTATGAAATATCGCTTGTATTCGTGGCATGCTAAACAATACCCCTAATTTGACTGCATATTGTAAAATACCTCTAAAAATCAAATTAATTAACCCCCTAACAATATGAACCCAATACACCTTCCCAATTTAAAAATCCCCTACTTTCACTAGATATTGTAGGTATCCATTTTTCGTTAACATTTTTTATACTCTTTTACATTTTTTCATTAGCTTTGAGCTCCATCTTTTATACCTGTTAATATAAAAATCCTTTACCACCTATGTATCCCGCAATATATTATGTCATTTTTCCTTAATATATATCCCCCAATATGAACCCACGTGATATGATATTTCTCCTCCAGTGAATCCCCTGTTCCAAAGATGCCCCAGAGTTGGTGCTTCAACAACGTTTGTGATGACAAAGAGAGCAAACATCAACATCACAGTGTATGCAACTCCCACTACAAATGTGGAGGCCTTCATTGTCATTGCCATTGTCGGTACAAGTTACCAAACTAGAGCAAATAAATCAAAAGTTGAGTCACGATGCACAACAAAACACCCAAATCCATGTGCTAACCTCCAATAACCTTTGGGACACATATGACTGAAATGGTCAAACTTAAGTTGAATCATTCAAATAATGTCGTAGAGCTCCTAGAAAGCCAAGCATGTGCCACAACCGATCTCTTGATTTGCTGTTGGATTTTGAAAAATGGTTACATGATTTGCATCCCAAAAAAAATGGTTTTTATTTTTAAGGTTTATAGAAAATATGCCATTTTTCTTCTGGTTGGGTTGGGTATTGGAGCAACTTTATTCATCATCATATTGAAAGATATGATCAATAACATCAAACAAGTAGAGAAATTGCCTGTAAGAATTCACCATATTTTCAAACTTTATTAAATCATAATTATTTTGTTTCAAATGTGTGAATTTCAATATTTGAATGATATCATTGTCTCATTATTGGCCAAGATTCGAACCCCGATTTTAGTGGATCGACTGATCGAGACTATAACGATCTGACATGTACAAGCACACATGATTGTTCATAGAAGCCTGCAACTCCAAGTGATTCCACACAACTAACACATACTTCTATTAGGTTACACGAGAGCAAGGATCCTTCGATTGGCTCAAAGGATTTATGAATGAAATGGCCGAGTTTGATCACAAGATATACAATACCGAAGGGAACAACAATCTTGTAGGATTTTAATGTTTATCTATTTCAATTTATAAACCCTCCAAGAAAAGGGAGGAGAGGGAAAGGAGAAGGGGGTTGGGAAAAAAAGGAAGGGATTCCTGGAGCTGAACAAGATTTTAGTGGGAAAACCTCTTGAGATTACCTTCCCTAATGGAAGGAAATTTTTGCAGGATGGACTTGGGGTCTTGAGGCCGACAAAACTACACTGCTATCTTGAGAAACTGTTTGAAAGGAACTAAGGAGATTGGGGGGAGAATATTGGATGTAATTTCCAATTTCTCATTGGAAGGGTGGAGAGGTATCATATGTAAGGAATCGATCTTCCAACAACAAATAAGTAATAAAAGAACAGTCTATAATTATGTGGCTATGGTATGGAATGTGTTATTAGAAATTATTTCTATAGTTATGTTTGCTAAGTATAAAATGCTTGTTAAGTGTTGGCATTTAAATTAGATAATTACCTTTTAGGGGTAGAATGAAGTAGATGTAGTTAAGGAACACAATAGAAACAAGTGAGTTTTCTATGAGAAAATGAAATTATATAGAATTGTTGTACTATTGCAACTGTCTTATGACAGAAAGAAAGATTATCTTGAAAACCATACTCGAAACCTTTTGAAAAGAAACTGTTGTTATTGAAACTACTCTCTGAGAGGAAAATGAGGCCATCTTGAGCATGTGAAACTACAAATTCTACAAATTCTTTCTGGAATTTTATATCACAGAAAGTGAAATAATGTATAAATTAATTACATGGTAAAAGAAATTACTAATGTATAAATATAAATTTCTTGGGAATGATCGCATAATGAAAATAAAAGAATAATATGCAGTCATTACCTGGTAACAGAAACGTATTTCTCTGTAAATAAAATATTGCTGGGAAAATGCACGTTGCACCAAGCAAAGGTTGTATAAAAACATCACATTACAAGAGAAATTATCCTGTAAATAAATATTTATTGAAATGTAAGAAAGATTATACCACGGGAAGGAACATGTGGGTAACAAAAATGACTAGATGTTTAAAACTGCTAGCTCATTAATCTCCTCATGATTATGGTAGAGGAGTCATTTCCACTTCTATTAAAAGTTAAATTTGTAATTCAAATACAACCCAGAATTGGGTAGGAGTGATAAATACATTTGAGGACTAGTAAGAAAAGAAAAAGGAAAGACTGAAATGGTAAAAATGACTTTGTCAAGTGGGAAAAAGGGAAATCCATTCTGTTCTGAAATTACAACAGAACCAGACTAAGGGTTTAATATTGTAAGAGATAGAGAAAAGGAATGACTACCCTATTTCAAATTTGTTCCTCGGCCAGTCCTAACGGGAACCTAGGAAGCAGTTTTGTATGCTAAGAATATTTATACTTAATAGCAAGGATAAGAACATTTACACATTTGCACCATACTGCCTAGAGAGCTTAAGTATGACGATAAATTATGTTATGTATTCCACAAGAAGACAAATAATAAACAAATACCAAAACATGTAATAAATAAGCACTTGCTAATACTATAAACAATATAGGCAGAGCAAATCAAGTTATTATTTGACTGAAAGTACTACATAAATACTATTATGAATCAAACTACATCACTTAACAACCAAAGAGTAATTTACAAATTTTTTATTTCAGAATAATCAACTGAGAAAATAATTAAGCTTCACATAGTGTCAATTTCCAAAAAACTACCAGAGAACCATTCTAGAAATAAACTCATTATGCCTTTTGACAACAAGGGTTTTTACGCATACATAACCGCAACTGCATGGGTTTCCATATAACAAAGATCAAAACGAAATTATCCAATTTAGTGTTTCATTTAGAAGACAAGCCATCCCTGAGGAAGGTGTCCATACCATTCCATCCACCCATCAGGAATTTTGGGTTCTGCTTGAAGTTCAGTTGTTGATGTTGAAAGAAACTGCCCAAGCCCGTTATATCCTGACAACATGCATGCAAAGGTTGGGATAACTCAGTGCTGGAACCTAGACTTAAAGCAACTCTAAGTAATTACAAATGTAAAAGGCTAAATCCATCACCTGTCTCGAGGGGCTGAGTTCCATTTCCGTTGGAACCAGAGGCATTATGAAGGTGCAATAGTGAATTTACCTGTAGATAGAAGCATGAAAACAAATAATAGTTAAGCGAACAAATTTAAAAGAAGAAATTATAACCCAGCAGAGATAAATCAAAATGGTGCAAAAGAGCGAGCTATACCTGCGGAAGGAGGACGAGATTCGATTGTTAACTGGTAGAGTATGATTGCTCTAGTGGTTGGGTTGGAAGTTCTGATTGAACTCAGAGTGGAGTAAAGTTGTAGGGATGAGACCCATTCGCCAAAACGCACCCTCAGCAGGTTAGGGTTTGCAAAGTGAAGTTTCAAGAGCAGTCTATAAAAAACTAACAAAGCATGTGGAGTAACCTTCCTAGTGGATAACCTTCACTCTCGGAACAAAGACGACTGTCAGAACCTGATCCTTTCTTCAACAACATGGAGCAATACCACTTGGCATCTAGAAAAGGGAAGGATTGGTAGTTTGCAGCATTAGGTTGCAGTCCAACTGAGTGCTTAACATAAATGTGAATTTCAATGCACGATTGTATAGTCCTTAAAGCGGAGGGAGGTCACCTCCTCAAAAAACGCATTAAATTGTACATAAGTATTAAATGGAAATGCATTGTAAATGTCGATGTTTATTAATGAATTGGTACAATGAATTAACATAAATTGTTATGGATATGAGGTTTAAGACATTAAAATAAATCACCACAATGCTTAGACTTTAATGCTAGCATGCTATGAAATATGCTCTGAATATCGCGTAGATGAAACATTGTAATATAGTTTTAACCTATGATCCATGTAGATTAATTTGTTTTTGTAAATTATTGTATGTGTTGCAATTGGTATCAGAGCCCTCAGGCTACTACACTGAGGCCTAAGTGGTTAAGCATTGAATAACAAAATAATTATGGTACACAGAGAGGAAGTGGGCATAATATGAGACAAGGAGTATGATCCACCCTCTCTGGAGGTATTGCCGGCTAAAACCCAGAGGTGTGGGTATAGTTTAGTGAAACAAATCAAAATATAAATGTTGTGTTATTAGAAATAGTCCATATTCGAGCAGTGATGCAGAGTTTGCGAGCTGATAATGAAATATTACGTTTGGAGCAAGAAAAGATCATGAAAAGCCTTTCAGATAGGCAAAATCAAAGAAATCCAAATCCCAGCCAGGATGAAGAAAATAGAACTGAGTCGCATAAACAACAGGAGGAATGCATGGAGTCTGATGGAGGATAGACTAGTAACGAAGGAGAATCTGATAATGTCTCCAGTAAGAAGGGTACAAAAAGATAGAAAACTGAGCTCCAAGGGGAGTTCAAAAAGATCAAACCTCCAGTATATAATGGAGACACAGAAGAAGTGAAAAAGGCCTCGATAATTAATATGAATAAATACTTCTAGATATATGAATGTGATGGCAATTTGAAATCAAGGTTAGCAAGTTACCAGTTGCAGGGCAAGGCCATCCTGTGGTGGGAGGAAAGCAAAACAGTCAAAGAAATTAGTGAGCAGGAGATCATGTGGGAGCAATTCAAGAATCATTTTGAGGATAGGTATTTTACTGAGGGGTTATATGAAGATAAGGCCAAAGAATTTCATGACTTAAAATTAGGACAACAAAGTATGGATGAGTTCATAGCCAAGTTCACTTCACTATTGAGATATGTTCCCTATATCCGTGAAGGGAATGCCAAGGTCCAATGCTTTATTAGTAGCTTACCCATCTATATTAAAGAGAAATTGGAGTTTGATAAACCTAAAATGATGGATGAAGTAGTTCGAAATGCTCAGATCTATTATCAAAAAATGAAGCAGAAGAGCGAAGGTAATAAAATTGGCTAAGTAAGAAGGGACAATTTTTTTATAGCCAGTAAAAATGTGAAGGATGCTGGTACCAAGTATCCAGGATGAAAGGGATGAATTGGATTTACAAACCGGAATCAACAGAGGTGTAGGCCTCATAATGAAGTGAAAAAAGGTGAAGCATCAAGCAAGTTGGAATCTGTTTAGATTCCTAAACCTTGTTTGCATTGATGGGGTTGTGGGGAACACCATTACTACAAAAATTTCCCCCATAGAAAGAGAGAAGAACCAGTTGCAAATGTTAAAGAAGCTTCTACTGTTGGTGATATGGTGTGGAATATACCCTGGATTAATGCAACATTGGAAGACCGCTAGGCAGAATACCAACCCTTGATGGTGGAACTCAAAGGTAAAATATCCAATCACCCTGTTTCCATTTTAATAGATCTGAGTGCAAGCTTGAGCACTGTCAGCCCAACAATAGCTAATTTGTGCCATTTAAAAAGTATAAAGTTTAAAAATACGTGGCTAGTCCAACTAGCCACAGGAGCTAAAAGAAGAGTTAGTACAAAAGTAGAAGATTGTGGAATTGATTTCGCAAGACAACAAATTAGGAAAAATCAGGTCCTATGACATTTTGATAGGCATGGACCGGATGGAACGGCAGTGAATCTTAGTAAATTGTAAAGATAAAATAATTAATTCATGTCCATTGACGACACCATAATAGAAATTTAGGGTGTAAGAAGAGAAGTTATGCTACGACCCATTACAATGCACTAGCTAGCATGATTCACGAATAAGGGTTGTCAAATCTATGGGGTTCAAGTTGGGTACACAAAGTCTAAAGATAAACTACATGTTTTGCAGAAAATACCAGTAGTACAAGAATTTAAATATGTCTTCCCAGAAGACATTCCTGGGTTACCACCTAAGAGAAAACTTGATTTTACCATAGAATTGGTCCCTGGAGCTACCCCATTCTCCAAGCCCCTTACAGAATGAGTGTCCTTGAGTTAACAAAATTAAAAATGCAGCTTCAAGAGCTGTTGGATAAGGGTTATATTCGACCCAATGTATCCCCTTGGGGAGCCCCGGTTTTATTCGTAAGAAAAAAGGATGGTACTTTGTGGTTATGCATAGATTTCATACAATTAAAAAAGTTGAGAATTAAGAATAAGTACCCTCTACCCCAAATTGATGACCTCTTTGATCAAGTTAAGGGTGCGGTGGTATTTTCAAAAATTGATTTACGATCAGGATATCATCAAATCTAAATTAAAGATGAAGACATATATAAAACTGTGTTCAAAACATGCTATGGTCATTATGAGTTCGTAGTTTTACCATTCGGACTCACTAATGCTCCAGCAACATTCATGAGTATGATGAATGGAATATTCCACCCCTTCCTTGACAAAACCGTTCTTATTTTTATTGATGACATTCTGGTGTATTCCAGGAGTATGGAGGAGCATAAGGAACACCTTCAAGTGGTGTTACAACTTAAGATAAAATAAGCTATATGCCAAAGTTAGCAAATGTGATTTATTTAAGGATGAAATCTATTATCTAGGACATATTATTTCCTATGAGGCATAGCGGTGGATACAGAGAAAATCAAGACCATCATGAACTGGCCTGTTCCAACAAATGTGGTGGATATACGCTCCTTTATGGGCCTTGCTGGTTACTATAGGCGATTTATAAGGGGGTTTTCTAAGGTTTCTTATCCAATTACTTCCTTGCAGAAAAAGGGAACAAGTTTTAAGTGGACTAGGGACTGTCAAGAAAGTTTTGAAAAATTGAAGCATTTTCTCACCACTGCGCCAGTGTTGAAGATTGCAGACCATGAGGAAGATTTTGTAGTATGTACAGATGCATGTAAAGAAGGTGTGGGCGGAGTTTTAATGCAAAACAATAAAGTAATTTCTTATGAATCTCGTAAGTTAAAGGAGCATGAGAAGAAATATTATGCTTACAATTTAGAGTTGACTGTTGTAGTTCATGCCTTAAAAGTGTGGTGGCACTATCTGCTGGGAAAGAGATTTTTACTCAGAACAAACCACAACAGCCTAATGAGTTTCTTCAATCAACCTACCTTGAATGCACACCAAGCTTGATGGACTACATTCTTAAGTGAATTTGATTTTGAAATCAAACATTTAAAGGGAAAAGAGAATCAAGTGGTGGATGCGTTAAGTAGAAAATTGCATTATTTCTATGAAATTTCATTTAGTCAAGCCGAATTGAATTTTACTAAGAAAATAAAGGAAGCAACTTAACAAGACCTAGAATATGATTATTTTTGGCAACAAGTTAAATATACACAGAGCTCTGCTGGGCAAAAAGGGTACAATATTAACCCTGAGAATTTGGTGATGTTTAGAAATCGTATATATGTTCCTAATCAATTGTCAATAAAGAAAATTATATTAGATGAGTTTCACAAAAGTCCTTGTGCTGCTCACCGAGGCTATCAGAAAATTTTCTCTACCATCAAGAAAAACTATTATTGGCCTGGTATGAGGAAAGGTATTGCAGAATATTTGGGTAGGTGCATAGAATGCCAGCAAGTTAAAGATGAGCATCAACATCTTGTTGGGTCACTGCATCCCTTACCCATTCCCAAATGGAAATGGTATACCATAACCAAATTTCATAACAGTTTTACCTTGATTAGAAAGACAAAATGACTCAATTATGGTTGTGGTAGATAAACTAAGCATGACCACTCATTTCATATCAGTTAAGTCCACATACCAAACAACTCAAATAGCAGATATATTTATGAAAGAGATTTTTAGGCTACATGAGATGCCTCGAGTCATAATCTCTGATTAGGATGTTAAATTTACCTTTTCTTTTTGGAAAGCATTATTTACGAGGTTGGGCACACAAATTCATTTCAGCACTACCTATCACCCTCAAACTGATGGACAAACTGAAAGAGTTAATCAAGTGGTAGAAGACATGATGCGTATGTATGTGATGCAACAACCCAAAAAATGGGAAGAGTACCTACACTTGGTAGAGTTTTCTTACAACAATGGTTATCACGAGTCATTGAAAATGAGTCCTTTTGAAGTACTTTATGGGAGAAAGTGTACCATCCCTGCAAACTCGAACAATCCCAAAAATAAAATGATATTAGGACCGAACATGCTAGAGGAAATGGAGAGAACAATGAAGAAGGTTTGGAAAAATATGAAAGTTGCACAGGATATACAAAAAGCTTATGTCGATAGGAGAAGAACCTACCAGAATTTCAAGTAGGGGATCATGTGTACATGCAAATTAAACTAAAGATAAGTACTCTCATATGGGTAAAATGTGCCAAGTTGGCTCCACAGTTCTATGGCCCTTTCCAGATTCTACACAGAGTAGGACCAGTTGCATATCAACTCGCCCATCCCAGTCACATTTAGGTTCACAATGTATTTCATATTTCTCTTTTAAAGAAGTATGTATATGATCCCAGGCACATCATAAATTGGCAAGAGCTTCAGGTATAACAAATATATAAATAAAAGCCTCTTGTCATATATGTACATGTTACAATTGTTTATAAGTGTATCAGTTATGTGACAATGGTACTTGTGGTAGGTCAAGTCAGAAGGATAATTTATGGTCGATCCCCTGCGCATACTTAATCAGAGAGAAATAACATTACAGAGGCGAGCTATCATCAAGGTTAAAGTGCAATAGAAGCACTTTAGCCTGGAAGAAGCCACTTGGGAAGATAAAGATTTTATGCAGGAGGCATATCCTATATTATTTCAGGAACAGATGGAAGAATGAACACCCGGGATGGTGTTCCGCTAAGGGGGGAAGTTGTGACATCCCCAGGCTTGTGATTTACTTTTTGGACATTTTTACTATTATGAATAAGTAAACTAGTGACAATTAGTTATTGTTTTGTTGATGATAATTAGTAATTAAGTTGTTTATGAAAATTTACACTATCTTTATGAAAGATTTGAGGAATTACAGATGAACCTTAGTAACTCTCATTTTCACCAGACAATTATCAGTTAAGGCAGTTATTCCCTCATCTCCTCTTCCTCCAAGAAAAGGGAGGAGAGGGAAAGGAGAAGGGGGTTGGGAAAAAGAGGAAGGGATTCCTAGAGCTGAACAGGAGTTTAGTGGGAAAACCTCTTGAGATTAGCTTCCCTAGTGGAAGGAAGTGTTTGTAGGATGGACTTGGGCTCTTGAGGCCGAAACAACTACAATGCTTTCTTGAGAAACTTTTCGGAAGGAACTAAGGATCTGTGGGGAGGATAGTGGACGTAATTTCCAATTTCTCATTGGAAGTGTGGAGAGGTTTCATCTGTAAGGAATGTATCTTTCAACAACAGATAAGTAATAAAAGCATAGTCTATAATTGTGTGACTGTGGTATGGAATATGTTATTAGAAATTCTTTCTATTGTTATTCTTGTTAAGTATTAAATTCTTGTTAAGTGTTTTCATTTAAATTAGATAATTACCTTTTAGGGACAATGAAGTAAATGTAGTCAAGGAAAACAGTAGAAATAGGTGATTTTTCAATGAGAAAATGAAATTAGAGAGAACTGTTGTACTATTTCAATTCTCTTTTGACAGAAAGAAAGATTATCTTGAAAACCATACTCAGAAAATTTTAAAAAGAATCTGTTGTTATTGGAACTACTTTTTGACAAGAAAACAAGGCCTTATTGAGCATGTGAAACTACAAATTCTAGAAATTCTTTGTGGAGAGATTTTCATATCGCAGAAAGTGAAATAATGGTTAAACTCGTTGCATGTTAAAAAAAACTACTACTGTATAAATGTAGATTTGTTGGGAATGATCGCATAATGAAAATAAAAGAACAATATGCAATCTTTACTTGGTAAAAGAAAATATTTATGTGTAAATAAAAGATTACTTGGAAAATGCGCATTGCAGCAAGAAAAGGTTGTATAAAAAAGTTACATTACAAGAGAAATTATCTAGTGTAAATAAATATTTCTTGAAATGTAAGCAAGATTGTCCCACAGGAAGGAACATGTGGGTAAGAAAAAGGACTGGATTTTTAAAACTGCTAGCTCATTAGTCTCCTCATGATTATGGTATAGGAGTCATTTCCAGTTCTGTAATTAAAATACAACCCAAAATCGGGTAGGAGTGATAAATGCATTCCAAGACTAGTAAGAAAAGAGAAATGAAAGGCTAAAATGGTCAAAATGACTTTTTCAAGTGGGAAAAAGGGAAATCCATTTCGTTCCGAAATTACAATAGAACTAGACTAAGGGTTTAATATTGTAAGAGATTGAGTAAAAGAATTACTACCCTATTCCAGATTTGTTCCTCGACCAGTCCCAATGGGACACCCTGGAAGCAGTTATGTATGCTAAGAATATTTATTCTTAATAGCAAGGTTAAGAATAATTATCTATTCGCAAAATATTGTTGAGAGAGCTTAATCATGATGATAAATTATATTATGTAGTCCACAAGAAGACAAATAATAAACAAATGCCAAAACATGTGATAAATAAGCACCTACTAATACTATAAACAATATAGATTGAGAAAATCAAGTTAATATATGACTGAAAGTATTACATAAATACTATTATGAGTCAAACTACATCACTTAACAATAAAAGAGTAATTTACAAATTTTGTATTCTAGAATAATTAACCGAGCGAACAATTAAGCTTCAAATAGTGTCAATTTTCAAAAAACTACTAGAGAACCATTCTAAAAAGAAACTCATTATGCCTTTTGGCAACAATGGTTTTTACCCATACATAACTGCAACCACATGAGTTTCCATATCATAAAAATCAAAATGAAATGATCCAATTTAGTGTTTCATTCAGAAGACAGGCCATCCCTAAGGAAGGCATCCATACTATTCCATCCCCCCATAAGGAATTTTGGGTTCTGCTTGACGCTGCTTTGTTGAAGTTGAAATAAACTATTGTATCTCTTAGATGATAATGGTCAACTATCATGCCAGGGCATCTAAAATAATTGTTTTGGGTTTTTGGAGGACCAATGTATGAACCAGATTTAAAAACAGTGATGCCTAATCTTTTGAATAGTATTAATATTAAAACAGAGGGCTACTATTAAAATTCACACAGTGATATAGCTTGCATGGTGGTGAGTAGAAATAGAGAGGTGGTATAACTATTATAGTCTTAAAATTGAAGATTAGATAATCATAAGTAAGAAAACCTTTAAACTATGTTCAGAAGGTTTAACAGAATATGCTTAATCTTACAACAGATGCTGATGATATTATGATTTAGAGGGAATTAATAAAACAAATAGTTTATATAATTCATTCTCTTTATAAATGATCACTTTAGGATCTTATAAGAATAATTGAAACACAATCACTCCTACCTAGTTATCTTTTGTAAAACATAAGAACATGAAGAAAACACTGTGAAATAAAATTGGAAAAACTTACCAAAAAATGAAACTGTATGAATCAAAATTCAGAATCCATTTGCTTTTGTATTAATGATTCAGAAAAGTCAAGTACATTCAATGCTTAGAAATGCTTCTTCAAGGGTGAAACCCTTAATAACTCATGAAAGAGAGTTATTTATACAATCTGAAACTGAGAAAATGTCTTAAACTATTTTACAAAAATAGACAATTAGGAATATAAACTGCTAGCCAATATGGCACTATTTTGGTGTTGAGCTGTTTGATGACTGTTGGAAAAATTGAAAATTGTTGAACTTGTAATGACTGTTCATATAAAGGTACTGACGAGTTTCCTCCTTGCATCCATTTGCAAAGATTAAAACTAGCCCTCACACGTATGGAGCAATTGATCCCTTTTCTAGTTGTGTCGATCCTCTTTTGGAAGGTTTTTTAAATAAGGAGCCAAAGCTTCCATGTCTAGAAGCTTCATTACAGAACTCTAGTAGATGGTTGGGCTGGATGGAGCTATGGAAGTAAGTTTGGGCTCTTTTCCCCTATTAAGATGGAACAAACTCAGGAGACAAGACCTTCTCTCATGATGAGAGGAACCATCTCCCATCCATCAAAGCTATATAAACCTCTCTTTTTCCCAAGCAAAATCTAGTTGGAGTTTTGGAGTAAGTTTGAATAATCAGCAAGTCATCTATGGCTTGTAGCTTTCTAGAGTATGTTTGAGGGAGAATAGTGTGTTTTTGGTTTTGTTTGAGACTAGAGGGAAAGAGGCCTTAAAATTTTCATTGTTGAGGCTATCCAGGAAGTGCTAGCAGAAGTGTGGGAACCTGGATACGTCAAAGGAGATGAGCAATGTGAAGGCACTAGTTGTAATATCTTTCTGATTTATAGAAATGCAACTATTGATTTATTTCCTACATGAAGTGTCATTTTACATCTTAATGGATTAATGTTCCTTGACTTATGAGGTAGGCTTAATACAATATTGTATGATATCACATTTGTTGTTGTTGTTGTTGTTGTTGTTTGCTTATTTCATGTATTTGAAGGAAGGAAACAAAAGATAGCTGGAGTGAGGAAGCAGGATCATCACCAAGCAGAATAACATTCTAAGAGGTAGGCCCTATTAATTGATTCTGTAATAAGGAGATTTTCCATAGATTGTTTGTTTGTGGCTAGACCTACTCTCTCGGGCTAGAGGAATTGTTTGTGTCCGCACTAAGAATTTACCTGCACCACACGGATTAATCACATTGTTAGGATTAGGTCGACGTTTCAAACCAACTAATGTGGTCCATCCTCATGACAAGGCCAGAAATCAATTGATCTACGAGAATAAATAGCATGGATGCATCATTGTTTAGGGGCTAAACCTTAACAATGATGCATCCCTTATATTTATTCTCTCAGATCGATTGCTTTCTCACCTTGTCCTAGTGATCAACCACATTAGTTCGTTTAAAACATTGACCCAATCCTAATGATGTGATTAATCCGAAAGATTGATTTCTACATTATGGATCACAAAAGTCTTAGATCTAACATATAAAATGTCAATCATTATTTGATGCGGTGCACCGAACCAATGGTGAAATTATTGGAAGACTATGATGATAACGATTTTATATATGAAAGAAGGTCTATTATACTGAAAGGCTATTTTTTTTCAAGAAACTCATCAAACAAAGAGTAATGTTTATTTTCAATACTATAAACCCAATGCCATAAGTTGTCAATATTGTCACTTGGTGTGTGCAGCATGCATAAAGTTGATAGAAGTTCTGTTGGGTCCCTATAATACTAGTGATTACGCCATTACTATTGTAGTTGCATCCCTTATTAATATTGTTGTGCCCCTATTATCCCCATATTGTTATTATTGTGCCCCATAGAATCCCTCTATTCTTATTTTTGTGGCTTTATATTATTATTGTTAGGTCGGCTGGGTTATATTGTGACTCCTTAGACTCCTATATATAGAAAGAGGTTTTGTCATTTGAATCATCCAAGAATTGTTCATTTATGTAATGTAAAGGAGGTTTCCCCCTCGAAGAGGCTGAATTCTAAGGCATTGATCTATCTTTTCTATCTTTTCTTGAGTTGGTTTCATAACATTTGGTATTGGAGCTTTGGATTCTAGGGTTTCGCTGCTCCAAATAGGTCACTGTAGAATTTTCGCTATAACTTTTTTTCTGCGATGTTTCAGAAGCTAAAAAAAAAACTCATTTGAGAAGATGTCACGCTAAACCTCGGTTCCAAATTTAAGAGCTTTTTGTGCTATATTGGTGGAGATATGATCTAAGGAAGTTGGTCTTTTTGCAGACTCCTGAATTACATTCCAAATAGGTGACTTGGGAAGAATCGTCATAACTTTCTCCCTGAGCATCGGATTGAAATTTCACAAGAATTTCCAGAAATAGCACGGACTATAGTTTCTTGTAGATAATTTTCAGTGCCAAAGGTCGAAACAGTGACTTGTGGCACGTCGTACAAGTTTTCTCTACTGAACCAGTCTATAATCGAGTCAGTGTGGGAGATTTCATATAACTCTTCCTTGGAGAATCCAATTTGGGTTAGACTAGTGGCATTGGAAAGAGGACACAAAGGGCTACTGTAGGTCGCAATTTCAGAATTGGATGATCAAAAAGGACAGAGATACATCAGAGGCAATATCAAGCTCCTACAAAGTGAAAAAAGGTGTGTAGATTTTTTTAAATTTTTGCTTAAGCTTGGTTTCAAAATTTATTTTGAAGGAATTCAAAGGGCATAGTAGAGCATTATTATCAGTAACTCATGCCCCGAGGAGAGAAAATTCAAACACCTAGTAAGCAACCTGAAAGCTCTAGCATGACTCATGAAGAAGAGGAAGAAATGCTACATGATATATCAAAACAAATGTCACTCTCACAAAAGCTAACAGAAGCTAAGATAAATGGCGTGGAATCTAAGATAAAGGGCATGGAAGCTAAGATGGAAAATTTGAATATAGTTTTGAAGATAGATTTGAAGAGAGACATGGCATATTTGAAGACAGATTTGACAAATTTTCGACAAGAAGTACTTACTAATGGTGAAAAGGTAGTAAAGGAAATTCATGATGTGAACAAAAGAAATGTTAATCATGATTTCTCAGACTCTAATGTGGGATCGAAGACCCACCATATTCCAAAAATCTATATGAGGAAGTTTGATGGCAAGGATCCCACAACATGGATATTACAGATGGAGAAATTTTCCAATCTCAATAATGTGTAAAACACATAAAAGGTACGTATTGCAACTTTATATTTGGAACCAAATCAGTTTGTATGGTATCAATGGCTTTGCTCTCGTAAACAAATTATCACTTGGGAAATTTTTATGGAAGAACTGACAGCACATTATGAGGATACAAAAAGCATCACTTTTTTTAGCCAATTGATAAGTCTCAAACAAAAGGGTTCAATAATGGAGCACATTGAGGAGTTCCAAAACTTGAACATAAGGGTAAAAAATATTCTAGAGGAGCATAGGATTGATGTGATCCTATGGAATTTAAAGGATAATATCCAACATGATGTTCGCCTTTGGGAACCTAATTCATTAGAGAAGGCATTCAAGTTAGCAAGGAAAATGGAAAGCAAAATTATGGCAACCAAGAAGCATACCACTCACAACTATAAAAACGGAAGTGTTGTTTCCCCTAATCTTCCACAACCTATAAGGTTGACACCACAAAAATTGGAAGAAAAAAGAGCAAAAGGGCTTTGTTACAGTTGTGATAGAAAATAAACTAAAGGTCATAAGTGTGCTGAGAAGAAATTATTCTACATAGATTGTGAAGAGGAAGAAGAAAAGGAGCAAGAAAGGTCAAAAGAAGAGGATATACTCGAGGAACAAAGCCTAGATAAAGAAGAAATGAATCCGACCATATCTTGTAATGCATTGGTGGGAATCACCACTCCTCAAACCATCAAGATAGAAGGACAAATCGAGAAGAAAAAGTTATTAGTGTTGATTGATTCAAGAAGTACCCACAATTTTATTCATTGTAAGGTAGCAAAAGAATTAAATTGCTTCTTATATCCAGCACGAGAGTGTCAAGTGATGGTTACAAATGGAGGAACAATAAAATTCTCTGTAAAGTGCCATAATATCAAGCTATCGATGGGAAAATATGTATTAACTAGCCCAATGCTTTCCATTCCAATGGGAGGTGCTGATGTTGTACTAGGAGTCCAATGGCTACAATTCTTGGGTACAATAGCTTTCAATTTTCAAGAACTTTTCATGAAATTTTCTGTGGAAGGAAAGGAAGTTGAATTAAGGGGTATTGCGGGGAAACCGAGAAATATAATCAGCTCTAACGGTATGACAAAGCTTCTAAAAAAGGAACAAAGGGGTGTAATTGCACAATTATGTTCGCTAGATGTTTCCACATTGCAATCATATATTTATCCAGATCTCCAAAAAGTCTTGGACAATCATTCCAAGGTATTTGAGACTCCCAAATCTCTCCAACCTATTCGTGATCATGATCATGCTATTCATCTGATTCCAGGAAGTGTTCCTCCAAACATCAGGCTGTACAGATATCCCTATGCCCAAAAGAGTGAAATTGAACATATAGTTGTAGAAATGCTAGAGGTTGGTATCATTTAACCGAGTCAAAGTTCTTTCTCTGCTCCAGTAGTATTAGTGCACAAGAAGGATGGATCATGGTACATGTGTCTGGATTATAGGGAGCTCAACAAGCTCACTATTAAAGATAAGTTTCCCATTCTCGTCATTGATGAATTATTGGATGAATTGCATGGATCAATTTATTTCACCAAGTTGGATTTTCAATCAGGATATCATCAAATTAGAATGAAGACTGAAGACATTATGAAAACAACATTTAGAACTCATGAGGGTCATTATGAATTTTTGGTCATGCCTTTTGGCCTTACCAATGCACCTTCTACATTTCAAGGTTTGATGAATTCCATTTTCAAACCATTCCTTAGAAAATTTGTGTTAGTATTTTTTGATGATATACTAATCTACAGCAAGTCTTGGAAGGATCATGTTGAACATGTTGAATGGGTGCTACAACTATTGGAGGAGAAACAATTATATGCAAAAAGATCTAAATGTTTCTTTGGAGTACAACAGGTGGAATATCTAGGTCATATTGTATCTTATGAAGGAGTTAAGGTAGACCCTAGCAAAATTAAAGCCATTAAGGAATGAAAAATTCCCACACCCATAAAGCATCTGTGAGGATTTCACGGGTTGACAGGGTATTATCACAAGTTTGTTAAGAATTATGGGAGCATAGCAGCACCTCTAACAACATTATTGAAGAAAGATTCATTTTCATGGGCTCAAGAAGCAAAAAAGGCCTTCAAACATCTTAAAGAGGCAATGTTCCAAGCACCGGTCTTAGCTACACCAGACTTCACAAAAACCTTTATTTTCGAATGTGATGCTTCAGGAAATGGAATTGGTGCTGTTTTAATGCAAGATGAAAGACCCATTGCTTTTGAAAGTCATCCAATCAAGGGAAAGTTTTTACAAAAAGCTATTTATGAGAAAGAAATGTTGGCAATACTCCATGCGCTTAAGAAATGGCGACCCTACCTAGTGGGAAGACACTTCAAGGTAAAAATGGATCATGATAGCCTTAAATACTTTTTAGAACAAAGATTATCCTCTGAAGAGCAACAAAATTGGGTCACAAAGATGTTGGGTTATGACATTGAAATCATCTACAAAAAAGGGAAGAAAAATGTGGTAGTAGATGCACTCTCAAGAAAGGATGAGGATGTGGAATCATTGTTGTGCACCATTTCTATTATCCAACCAGATTGGATAAACGAAGCAAGGGAGGAATGGAAGAATGACGAAGAAGTGTGGGAACTTATTCGAAAGTTACAACAAGATTCCAGTACGTTTGATACATTTAGCTGGAAAAATGATTCTTTATGGTACAAATATCGCTTATACCTCTGTAAGAATTCCCAACTAAAACAAAAGATTCTTATGGAATTGCACACTTTTCCCTTAGGAGGGCACTCAGGATTTTAAAAACTTACCACAGGGTTAAGAAGGAATTTTTTTGGGATGGCCTTAAATCAAATATTCAAAAATTTGTGGCGGAATGTTTGGTTTGCTTGAAAAATAAAGTTGAAACAATTAAGACATCGGGTCTATTACAACCTTTATCCATTCCAAGCCAACGTTGGGAGGAGGTTTCAATGGATTTTATCACAAGTTTACCCAAGTCTGAGGGAAAGAGTGTCATCATGGTGGTAGTTGACATAATTACCAAGTATGCACACTTTTGTGCATTATCACATCCATTTAAATCCATTACAGTTTCTACTCCATTTATGGAAACAATTCAAAAGCTACATGGAAACGCAAAGATTATTGTAAGTGACAGAGATCCCATTTTCACTGGAAATTTTTGGACAGAGTTATTTTCTTGTCTTGGTACTCAGTTAGCTCATAGCTCATCTTATCATCCTCAATCTGATGGGAAAATTGAGATAGTAAACAAATTTTTGGAAGGACATCTTCGTTTCTTTGTATCTGATAAGCAAACACAATGGGTCAAATGGTTTCCTCTGGCTGAATGGTGGTATAACACTTCCTTCCATACAGCAACAAAAATGACCCCATTTATGGCACTTTATGGATATCAGCCACCATCCATCACATCATATTTAAGAGAAAATTATAAGGTTCAAGCAGTGGAACATCACATCAAACATCAACAACAAGTACTCCAACTCTTAAGGGATAACCTCGTGTTGGCACAGAATAGAATGAAACAACATGTAGATCAACATCGCAGCGAAAGAAGTTTTGATGTAGGTGATTGGGTATTCCTATGGCTACAACCATGTAAGCAAATGTCCCTCATGCAAGCTAAGAAGGATAATAAATTATCACCAAAGTATTATGGTCCATACAAGGTGTTGCAAAAGATTGGTACTATGGCATACAAATTGGAGCTTCCTGCAGCTTCTCGATTGCACCAAGCTTTCCATGTTTCATGTTTAAATAAGGTTATAGGAAACAAGCTCCCAGTTCAAAAAATATTGCCAGAACTTGACGAGGAAGGAAAAGTTATATTGGAACTGGAAGCAGTCACAGAAACAAGAACTCGACAACTTCAAAATCGATCAATTTCGGAGTATCTTATCAAGCGGAAGAACTTATCTACTGAAGATTCCACATGGGAGGATGAGAATTTTATATAGAAGCATCCAAAACTACTTAAGCGTTGAGGACAACACTTTTTTGAAGGAGAGGGGCATGTTGGGTCCCTATAATACTAGTGATTACCCCATTACTATTGTAGTTGCATCCCTTATTAATATTGTTGTGCCCCTATTATCCCCATATTGTTATTACTATGCCCCATAGAATCCCTCTATTGTTATTTTTGTGGCTTTACATTATTATTGTTAGGTCGGCTGGGTCATATTGTGACTCCTTAGACTCCTATATATAGAAAGGAGGTTTTGTCATTTGAATCATCCAAGAATTGTTCATTTATGCAATGTAAAGGAGGTTTCCCCCTCGAAGAGGTTGAATTCTAAGGCGTTGATCTATCTTTTCTATCTTTTCTTGAGTTGGTTTCATAACAAGTTCAATAAAAAAAATTGGAAGTTAAAAAATGAAGAATATCAAAAGCTTACCATGAATGGATTATTGAGGATGGAATTCAATTAGATTTTTTTTAATTGAACTTCCCAACAATTGCTTCTCTTTGTATTCATCTTTAAGAACTTAGAGTTCAAGTATATCGTTAGTCTTTCTTTTTGCGCACTCTTGAGTTGTCCATTCTAGCTAGTACTAAGTATTACAAAATTGTTTTAATTAATATGGCATGACTTTGTTCTTAATTTAAAAAAAAAAAATCAAAGATCTCCAAAATACTACTATAATGTAAGGATGTATCATATCATAATTTTCTTCTTCTTTTTTGTTGATTGTACAACTATCATGCTTGCATTGCATTTTTATTTTTTATGGACCATAATTTTATCTTTTCAAATATTTTTATTGTGATCTTAGTACCATGTTTTATAAATCAAATTTATATTATGTTTGCATGAAGAACTTTATCTTAAAAGTTAACTATCAACCGACATCAATAGTAGCCTTTCTATACATGAATGCAAAATTTATAGCATATTTTATAACGCAATTTTAAGTTATGATTGTTTTAGACATCTACACCAAATTCTAAGATTCATTCAAATGAAAAATGTACCATGCTTTGTAATTTTCAATTTTGTTAAATTCAATAAATAACTTGACAACACATATTCAAACAAAACCTCAGAATCATCTACTAACATTATAAGAATGATCATGCAAAATGTACCTACTAAATGCAAAGTTACTTTCATTGCTACATCTTCATGAACTTAAATACATGTAAAACCTTTTTAAGCTTCAAACCGTGCATCATGAAAATTGTACCATGTTCTACAATGCAATTTTATAGTATGTTTGCATGAACAAATTTATATTAAAAGTTAACTATTAGCTAACATATATAGTAGCCTTTCTATACATGAATGCAAAATTTATACCATATTCTATGACTCAATTTTAGGTTATGATTTTTTTAGACATCTACACCAAATTATAATACTCATTCAAATGAAAAATGTACCATGTTTTGTAATTTGCAATTTTACTATTCATTTTAAATAACTTGACAAAGCAACTTAAAAAAAACCTAAGAATAATTATAAGAATGACCATGCAAAATGGACCTACTAAATGAAAATTTACTTTCTTTGCTACATATTCATTAAATTAAATATTTAAAACCTTTAAGCGTCAAACCATGCATCATGCAAATCGTACCATGTTTTATAATGCAATTTCAAAAAATGTTTTCATGAGCAACTTTATATTAAAAGTTAACAATCAACGGACATCCATAGTAGCCATTCTATACATGAATGCAAAATGTATACCATATTTTATATTGCAATTTTAAGTTATGATTGTTTTAGACATCTACACCAAATTATAAGATTCATGCAAATACAAAATGTACCATGTTTTGTAATTTGCAATGTTACTAGATTCCTTTTAAATAATTCGACAAAAAAAAAAATTAAATGAACCTAAGCATAATATACTAACATTATAATAATAATAATCATACAAAATGTACCAACTCAATGAAAATTTACTTTCATTGCTACATATTCATGAACTTAAATATGTAAAACCTTTAAGGATTAAACTAGGCATCATGCAAATTGTACCATATTTTATAAACCAGTTTTATAAAATGTTTGCATGAACAACTTTATATTAAAAGTTAACTATCAACCAAAATACATAGTAGCCTTTATACACATGAATTAAAAATTTATATCATATTTAATAATGAAATTTTAAGTTATGATTGTTTTAGACATCTACGCCAAAATATAAGATTCATTTAAATGCAAAATGTACCATGTTTTGTAATTTGCACTTTTTCTAGATTCATTTTAAATAACTTGACAAAAAAAATTTAAACAAAACCTAAGAATCATCTACTAACATTATAAGAATGATCATGCAAAACTATACCAACTAAATTCAAATTTAATTTCATTATTACATATTCATGGACTTAAATTGTAAAACCTTTAAGCGTCAAACCATGCATCACATAAATTGTACCATGTTTTATAATGCACAATTATAAGAATCATTATGAAAAATGTACATAAACTCCAAAATTCGCATGTATTAAATCATAATAAAGAGTATTATTTAAAATATGCCCCAAAATTGTATCATTATAAAATTAAATATATATAATAAAAAGTTTTCAAATAAAAATATGTGTCAAAGAGATCAATTCATAATAAATATTTTTACCTTATGTATACCCAAAATATATACCATGATAAAAGTAAATATAATATAAAAATATTGTTAAATAAAAAGTTGCATCAAAGAAGTCCGGTTGGGGTAGCTCAATTGGCAGTGGTCATGGAAATGAAGTCTCACCAAACAAGGAGTCTTGGGTTCAAATATTGTGCTATCCCCCCTCATCAGGGTGAGAAGTTGGACATGATGAAGATGTAGTCCTACCAGGCTTGCAACAAAGAAAAATTGCATCAAAGAGAATCTCATTGAAATATACGATCTATCAACATCTGCGTGCTCTCATCATAATCATGGGTGCCCTGCACAACATGTGTAATTTCATATATACATAAAATTATGTACTTCAAAATTAAATTTTAATGTTTTAAAATTAAATTAGAATGTAAGATCATCAAAACAAAATTATAAAAAGTTTCCAATTCCATGAAATACTTCATGGCATTCTCCCTCCATTGTGCCCTCGGGGTGTTTTCCATGCATTTGAACCTCATGGATAACTTGTACAATACATGTACATGTATATATGTTAAAATTTCAAAATTGCGCATGAAAGTGGATAAACTTGCAATATAAAAAAAATCAAGTATCAACTTCTTCAAATTGTTAGACAATTCAATCCCTATAACTAACTCAAGTTTTAAATTCCATGTAGTACCTCGTGGTGTTCCCCCTGCATTTCTCCCTCATGGATGCCTTGTACAATATATATACATGTATATATTAAAAATTTAAAAGTGCACATGAAAATTCATAAACTTGCAATATTAAAAAAATTGTTAAACACATTTTTTAAATTGTTTAGATTATCCTATCCCCATTGCTGAGTCCATCACTAAAGTCCCTGGAGAATGGAAACAGTGTCCACAAACCTAAAATTCAAAAATGTTAAAACTGTAAGATAGATATCTCATTTTTTAATGAAACTTGCTTCAATTTATAACAAAACAAAAGTGAAATATTCAATACTTGTGACAAGCGAATATTTGACACATCTCCTAATAGGGAGGAAGATGGTGGTGCTATGTCAAAAATGTCAAACGGAATCAAAATTTGTTAATATTTAATTATATAAGTCATTATTTCTTTTAAAAATACATCCTCACGATACTGATATAATAAAAGTAGAATAATAATATCAACATTAACTCTTAAAACAAAACTTAACATATCTCAGCATATCTTGGTTGGAACTTGAACCCGAGACTGTGATACTGTCAAAATTTTCATTCAACAAATGAGTTAACTGCAAATGGTGAACATATGATACATTTGTGTTTTTCTGATACATTTGTGTCAGAAAAAAATTAACAAAATTTATGTGAATCAACATTAACACATACATTACGTTACATTAAAATATCCACCATAATGATTAACACATACCGATCCCATGCCCTCTTCCTCATGACCAATTAGGTCTTGCCAACCATCATGAAAACCATTCCCATATGCTTTAAGCTCCTTAATATTCATATTGTCTATCTCCTCATCTATTTTATATACAAAATTAGCACATGCATCAACTCATGCTCTTTGTCGAATTAGACCAACATTAATTCCAATCAATGTAGTATGGATGTTGTCTATAATGGCATCCCTTCCTTTTCTACCAATTTGAGAAGTGGCATCCATCTATGACTGCAAAGTTACAAGACGAGGAGGTTGATGTACCAAAGGTGGCCAAGGGCAAGGTAATTCAGTATCCCGTAATGCACCATTCTGTTCATATAGTTGACATCTCCCAGTACCATAAAATTCAGATTAAAGGTCATTCTAATCAAGTCACATACTTAAAAATAATTTTGGATAAAATAATTTTGAAAAAAAAATTGGAACCTCATCATTCCATGGCAGCTTTCCATACACTGCATGGAACCTATCATAGAAATGGCTCACTATATCAAGGCACTTGAAATATTTCACCTTGATCATCTTTATTTTCAGCCCTTCTTTGAAATTAAACATAGATTTGGCATGTCCTTTTGTAACCCTTTTACTTACCTTGGTCCATTTATCGAGACCCATTATTGCTTCCTTTCTACAGATCATCATATCTATAAAGAAATCAGTGATTGGCCCAATCCTCTTGTAAATATCAATAAATGAGCTCAGAGAGTGCACACCTATTTCTAAGCTTTGTTGACTTTCTCGAGGGAGCTGCAAACTCCCAAGATATTTCCTCAATTTTGAATAACGACATATGCACCTCTATAACATACATTGTTGGAGGTTTGTTTCCCAACTAAGCTCATCAAGAATATAATATGGATAGGTGGTAGTTGGTGTATGGTCTTCATCCTGAATTTTCATGATTCACTTACATTTATTTTGAGCAACATTTTCACCCCTTGCATCAATATAATTACATAAATATAATAAAATTTGAACAAATGTATTCATACACATGAAAGAGAGACATGTACATTTATATCTACGTAAAATTCATTTACATATACAAATTTGTTTAAAAAAAATTCATATAATTTACCAAAATGATGAGGATCATGATGATTCGATTGAGATCGATGACCACCCAGAGATGGTTGAGCATCATCATGACCACCCGAATATGGTTTAGCACCATCACTCCCAGGTACGTGACTTGATTGAGCTTGTTGACCACCCCCATGTGACGACATAGTGAGAGAAGCTTCTAAAAAAATAGAAAATCAATTCAATATATATGTATGTACATATGATTCTACCTATTTATCATTTAAGTAAATGAACATAAACATATATATACCATACCATGATGATGTGAACGATGACCCTCCTTTGATTGAGTAGATATTATCTTCGACCTAGCTAGAGATGCTCCTAAAAAATGAAATTTCTTATAAATTAATAAAGCTAAATTGAAAAAAATAAATTTCATATGTACATATGCTTATATTCAAATATAATTTAAAAGCTTGCACATAAAGATATATACCACGATCATGACGTAACGAATGATGGACCTCCCCTGATTCATTTGATACTCTCCTTAATCCATGACCTCCCCCTCTAGTAGATGCATGAGACTCAATTGATGCTTTCTGAGAAGAATCAAGTAATGCTCATCCACGATATATATATATATATATATATATATATATATATATATATATATATATATATATATATATATATATATATATATATATATATATAAAGTTACATCATGCATTTATAAATCTTTAACATTGCTATTTAAAAAGATCAAGAATTCATAAAATTGACGTAACCCCTAGTTGATGTAACACTTCAAGTTACACCATGGATTTAAAAATCTTAAAATTGTTATTTAAAAAGATAAGGAATTCAAAAATTTGATCTAACTATCCAAGGGTTTCTTCAAAATTATTTGGTGTAAATTATTCATTTAAAACATACTTAAGACTTAAAACACAAATGTTGAAGTTCACATTTTGAAAATTAAATACAAAATTTTCTAAAACATGTCAATTTCGCCATGTTGTGCTTACATAGTGGGGTCACACTTGGTATAGAATTGAAAAAAACACATGATTATTAAAAGCAACACATTTGTAACTAAAAAACACAAACATATCAAAGATATCTTAGAATGTCCATTAATAAATTTTGAGGAAGAGATTCTTAACACCAATTCATATTTCACAATCAAAGCTTGAATTGGCATTGCTCCATACAATAGATCACTAGACTTCCTATTAACATTTGCACAATGTCTTATTTTAAATGATTGAAATTAACTAACAACCCTTTTTCTTCTCCATGCAGTTGTTTTAACCTCTCATTTTTAACTTGGTACATGCCTTTCATCTAATTGCGCACAAGTTCAGAATTCGTGAAGACTATAATTCTGTTGGATCCATACTCCCTAGCTATTCCTGAGCCTTCTATCAATGCAATATAATATGCTTCATTGTTTGTCGTTCTTGCAGGTACATTCATTTTCCTTTGGAGGACTTTGTTTGTCACATTATTGCATAACACATAAGTAATCACTACTTTCCCTGGATTGAGATAAAAAGACATTTATATGCATAATGTCCATTTTTCAACCATGCTTAATGCATTTTATGATCCCTGTAGAAAAACAAATTCAATAAAATGAATAATATATTTATTTATTGCAAATGCCTTTGTTTATGGGAGAATGATAATAAATAAATACATATTGTACAAGGATTTAGCCTAGTTTGAGGATCATGTTCTATTTTCTCCTTCATAGTTTATACATGTAACTGATAGTTTCATCAAGCAATTATAGATTATGATGTTAGCAATTTATTGATTCTAGGAACTGGGTCTATATAAAATCATTCTTTAAATCATATGTGACAAATTATTTACATCGAGGGTGCATGCAGACTTGTTATCATTGGCATTCCTCCCTTTGGTTACTCTACGTAAGTTGATGAGGAACACTTGCACTGACAAATATAATGATGTTTTTATCTCTTTCAATGAGAAGATTGTATTCTTATTATAAAGGATGATCCCCACACTTCCTTGACTTATAATGAATTTATTGACACATATAAGAAGTTGTTTGATAACATATAGCATCCTAGTGCATATGGTAATATTTTTCATTTCAGTTTGCATTCCTTTCCCTTTCTCTTCAGTAATTTTAATTGTAAACTTATTTTGCAAAGTTTCTTCATTATCTCCTTCAACTTTAAATATAAACAAAATGCATATCTAAAAACTTCCCAAGGATATTCATACTCATCTCATAGTTCAATAAATAATTATTGAGACTATCCTTGACTTAACAATCTCAATATAACTAGAGATTTATGATTCTAGTTGACCTATATATATATATATAGACATGATTTCTAGATATATATGTGAAATATTAACATTATTTCTAGTTGATAGATACTTATTAAATATTCAAAAGAAGGTAAATAAAGAAAGAGATATTTGTAGAATGCCCTTCCAAATGAGAGGTATTGGAATTGTTTCATATTGATTTTTAGAAATAAGCAAGTGTTATTAACAATTTCCTTGGAAAATTGATTTCTATGCATTTGCAAACTCTATATCCAAACTGAATTAATTCAAGAAAGAGACTACAGGATGGAAACTGTAACTTGCATATATATATATATATATATATATATATATATATATATCGGTTTATTTGGGATTAGCATGGAAACTAATGACTTTACTCTTTATTATTATATGGATCATGTTCTAAGTAAAAAATACATTGTAACGTAGTTTCAAGATCGTCTTCTATGTTCTCCTTTGGAATTTATACATGTGATTGATAGTTTCATAAAGAAATTATAAATTATCATGTTAACAATTTATTGATTTTAGGAACTGGGTCTATATAGAATCACTATTTAAATGCATATGGGATAGACCATTTACACCGAGGGTGTATGCAGACTTGTTATCATTGAAATTCCTCCCTTTGGTTACTCTACATAAGTTGATGGGAAATACTTGCAATTACAAATATAATGATGCCTTTTTATCCTTTAAAATTAACTCGGGCCATGAATACTGAGAGGACAACACCATTAGTGCCATACATTTCTGCCCTAAATTCATAAGATAGGCTATGTACGTATGAGATTACAAACATTAACATAATATTTTAAAATACAGTCTACCAAAAGTTATATGAAAGGTAAGTTAATAAGTTATATACCATGGGAAAGCATAAGTATTTTCGTCAATCATTCTCGCTTGAATTAACTATTTGAAAACATATAAACCAACTGAATTCATAAGTCAATTATGCAAAGAACTCTGATATTTAAGAGAAATATGGGTGACATGTTTAAATCTAATACTTAGTACAACATATAAAAGGGATATGGGTTTAACCCTTAGCTTCATCCTATGACGATAGATTTTATAATATATATATGTTATTTAACAAACCAATGTTGAAACATCCATTGGAATATGTTGGTAGTATAAGTCCTTATAATAATAATGTTATTTTAGAAGATTTTATGTGTGAAAATTTAAATCTAATACTTAGTACAAAATATAAAATGGATATCGGTTTTACCCTTAGCTTCATGCTAGGACAATATATTTTATAATAAATATATATTATTTAACAAACCAATGTTTGTTAGGTTGTGTTATATTCTTTCCATTACTAGCCATCCTAGTTAACCGGGGGTTGGGGGGGGGTTAGGGCACCCTATCTAGGGGGTTTGAGGGGGGTGGGTAGCCCCCCTCTACAGGGTCCTGGGCAACGCCCCAGTGAAATTTTTTTTGGACCATATATTAGGTGGGGCGAACCTACCTATGGTTTTGTTCATGGTTTTCAAACATGGTTTTGGGGGTGATGGTTTTCAGTCCATGGTATTGGATGCTTCGACACGTATACATGTATTGTAACATTGAAAGGAACATAATGGAAAATCAAGCTAGTAGTCTGGATTTTTGGATCCAGGGAAAAATCTCTATGTATATGTGTTTTATGTGTTATGCTCTCACATAGTTTATTTTCTGTTCTTAGAATTCGTATGCAGGTAATTTTGTACGGGGTTAAAACCTACAATGTTGAAGCATCCCTTGGAATATGTTGATAGTGTAAATCCTTCTAATAATTATGTTATATTAGAACATTGAATTCTTATTATAAAGGATGATTTCCAAACTTCATGGTCTTATAATCGATTTATTGACATATATGAGAAGTTGTTTGACATCATGTATCATCCCAATGAATATGGTAATATTATTCATTTCGGGTTGCTTATGAAAGTGATATTTGTATATTTCGCTTCTAAATGAGAGGTAGCGTTGTTTCTTTTTCTTCTTACATATCTGAGCAAGAACTACAATAGCGACCATACGTGAGGGTCATCATGAGAATATACAACATTAAATAATTCTTCATAGATAGCTTATGAAGATATCCAATTGTAATAATCACAGTTTTCAAAAGTGGACGGGTTTTTTGCAAGTAGATTTGGGCTCATATGAATAAAAAATAGTTGCTTAAGAAAGAGTGTACAAGCCAGAAACAATGACCTGAAATAAAAGATATATATATATATATATATATATATATATATATATATATATATATATATATATATAACAGTGGGATCTTCACAAACCTAGTTACTACCAATAACCTTTTTAAACAAGTTTTTTAAAAGTTTGTATGGAATCTAAAATATTTAAAACTTTATACGCTCACTCTTCGACTTCATATCCTTAGAATGATCATAGATTTAAATATGATAAAGCCTAAAGGATAATCAATACATATAATAAAGCATTTCATATATTTTCACAATAACCAGGAATCATGAATATCAAGGGAATTTGATAGGTCATTAATTAAGATGGTGTATACAAAGGTATATAAACAATGAAATATTTTCATGTATTACTATACCTATGATGATTTGAAGCTTGCATAAAATTATTGTTTGTATGAAAATGTGATTCTCAACACCAGGGTTGGAATTTGGATTTCTTTTTATCCATCATAATTTTTTTTGGACGTTTTGGGTCCTTACACTTCCCATTAAGGAACATTATGTTTAAAATTTTTGCCTTCAAGAGTGAGGTTTTGATAATAAACTAACCCTTCACCAATTAACCCTCCAACCCAAAGGTGTCACATCTTTTACTGCATTTTTCAAAACGTGTGTAAACTAATTCGTAGTGAAATCAACTTTTTTTGTTTACAATTTGTGCAATCAATATCATAACTATTTTAAAAATTAAAGAATATTGTGATATTGGTTTGTTATAGTGACCTTGTTTGTTACAGTGAAAAACAAGATGCTTTATTCACCTCCCAATTGTAACAAGACATAAGTTGTCACGTAGCAAAAAAAAATGAAAGGGTAAATAGTTAAAGCCTCCAACAATTAAAGTTTTTTTTCTTTGGAAACTTAGATGCTAAGCAATTTGTTGAGATTACATTGAATATTGCTTCCCTTTGTTTTGTAAAAATTATAGCAAACATTTTCTTTATTCACCTCCCTATTACAACAACACATAAGTTGTCACTTAGAAAAAAATAATGAAAGGGAAATAGTTAAAGCATGTAACAATTAAAGATTTTCTTTTTCTTTAGAAACTTAGATGCTAAACAATTTGTTACGTACTTCTCCATGCAGCCAATTTTCCACGTTGTGTGGCTAAATGAACTGATGAAAGATAAAAAAAAAACTAAAAAAGTATGCATCTGAAAATTTAAATATTGATTACAAGAACTAGATTCTATCTTAAATATCGAAAAACCATCCAAAGATTTATTTTCAACCTAAAAAGATAGCCAATATTCCTTTACTTGAACCCTCACTTTTCATTTATGGGATTTCGACACAAAGACAACACGCATGCATTAAGGAACTTCAAATTTAAAGGCTGAAATAAGTGACTCCAACCTTTATAACGAGCATTATGCACGTATAGTATATCATGGCGAAGATTTTTATTTAGCTATAGTGCGGAAATTGTGAGTTATATAATTTAAAATATTTTCAGATTTACTTGGACTACTTTGGAGATTTGTAGTCTGCATTGAAATCACTAAATCTCGATGGAAACTAGAAACTATATTAATCGTACAACATTAAAATATTGCCCAAACATACCTAGTTTTTAGTTGTTGTGTGGTTCGGGAGAGCAGGCTGACGTAATTCCTCCAGCACCAACTAGGTGCAACCAATCATGAAAAATCCTTGCTGGAACTCCTCTGGCGCCAACCAATCCTACAAAAAAACAGAAAATTAGAATATGTTTTGAAAAACCCAAAAAATAAATTCGCAAAAATAACAACGAATAAGACAGGGACGTGTGTGGTATTAGTTAGTCAAAAAAGTGTAGAAAATTCCTCCTACACACCTGGGCCACCCTAACTCACAGTTTCAAACCAACCTCCAACACATCCGAGCCACCCAAACTCATAGTTGCAAACCAACAAATTACTCATAGTTGGAAACCAACCTCCAACACACTCGTGCCACTCAAACTTACACTTGCAAACCAACGAACTACTCACAGTTGAAAACTAACCTACAATGCACCCGAGCCACTCAAACTCACACTTGCAAACCAACAAAATAACAACGCAAAAATTCTGCGATGACCTGAAGGCCATCACATATATAGACATTTTTTCGGTTAAAAAACTAACTCAGACAAATTATTTTTTCAGCGAAAGAAATGGTTTCGACAAATCATTTTTTTGGCCAAAAAAATTTATTGTCGGTTTTTTCACCTCTGTCAAAAAATCTGTTAAACGAGAAGCCAATTCGTTGAACGAACTTTAGTATAATATTTCGGCTTAAAAAAATTGTTTGGTCGAAAAATGGGATTATGAATTTTTCGGGGGCATTTCCCATAAAAGTGTAACCCACCTTCACATGTTTATCCTAGGAGAAACATCTAACAATCAAAGGTCTTTCAAAGATGGAAGATGTTCCAAAACAACAAGAAAACATATTACGGGTTATATAGCATACAAGGGAATTTTAATGGAAACCACTAGGAAGGAACACCTATATACATATTTTAGTGGAGAATAGTATGAAAATGCACACTATCTACAAACCAGATATTTTCCTAAACTAAAATGAGGGTTTCCAAATTTGGTTGCTAGAAAATACATGAAACAACGCATAAATTAATTCTATTTAAATTGAAACATAATACTTTGAAATGAATAATTTGAATTATTTTCAATCTGTAGCAGTAATCAATTTGTGTCAAATATAACAGAATTCTCACAAATGGACAACTTCCTAAAAAAACGAGTCACCCAAAACTTAATTGTCACCTTGCAAACCAAATATTGAGCATTTCCTTTAATTCAGATCCTCTTTTGAACAAAAGCACAAAAGGTTCTTTAATAGGCATATCAACTAGCTTCCTATTTCATATGTCAATGTAGCAATGCTTTTTAGGTAATCCTATATTACTTTTGATACAAAGCACCTTTGTAAACATGAAGTTCAAGGAGAATAAGGTACCTTGATTAGATCCTTCCTCGCGAATTTGCAGGAACTCATCTATTTTTCCTAGCTTGAAATATTCCCTCTCCAAAACCAATCATGACATTAAGAAGCCTACACTAAACAATATTATTTGTAGCTTATAAGAAGACAAAATAGATGCAATTATAACAC
Organism: Pinus tabuliformis; assembly: GCA_031772625.1. NCBI lineage: Eukaryota > Viridiplantae > Streptophyta > Pinopsida > Pinales > Pinaceae > Pinus > Pinus tabuliformis. The sequence goes on from CM062816.1 coordinate 839,366,530, forward strand.
AAGAGTTGTTTATCAGAGACTGGTGTGTGAGGAATATGACCCTATATATCTATGTAACAATAGTGTAATGTGGCCAGACCATGCATAACACATAACCACAGTAGGGGTACACATACTCACACTAGTTGCAGACCTGGGTGCACCTGTGGTACCCCCATATGTGAGACAATGTAACATACCTAATTAACATACCATTTTTTTCTCTTATTATAAACATATCTCAATGACATAACCTATATTTTCCGCAATCTTTAACACATTTCTTTCACTGTATTTCCTTTGATAACCTCAAGGATTCCATAGGTTCTCTTCGATCTATTTTTGCTATCTCTATGATTTCTTTATTGCCTCTATATATATTAAATTTGGTTCTTTCTACGAGGACATGATGTTGTGTATTTATTATTGAAGCCAATAAGTTTTCCTATATAATCTGTAAGAGAAAACTCAGTCTATGCCCTTTCCAATTAAACAAGACTCTTTGTTCTTGTTTATAGATCAATTTGTCTCTTAGAGACCGGTGTGGCAATTATCATTCAACCAATTTAATTACTTTATTCCTTAATGTATCACAATATTTTAATTCGTAGCTATAGCACTAAAGCTATAGTTAATTTGTGTAATTATGCTTCTACCTTACAAACTAGTGATTCATTGACCTAAAATTTTCGTGCACTTATCATTAGAAGTGACACCTAGATTTAAACCTCTATAAAACTACTTATGCATTTTGATTCAAAATTACTAAGGGTAAACCTTACCTCTAATACAACTAAATAATTTAGATGGTTTTTATATTTATTTTCGAAGTTCAATACCTTAAAGGATGAGAAATGAAAGTTATAAAATATTTCTTTCTCGACCTATGGTAGAAGAGGTTGCTTGTGTTCTCATTACAAGGTATTTTTAATGGTGGCATACACTAAATCCATGGCTAGGTAATTATCAATTTTCATTTTCGGAACAGTGGAGACCACATCCTCACATTTCATATGCTATTCACATGATTATTAGTTTTTGGTTAATGTGAACAATGGATATTTATTTCTCCAATCCAAGGGGGGAAATACATCCTCCCAACCCTAACCTTATAACTCTATGTTATCCCCTTTCTCATTTTCTTCTTCACTGATTTTGGAGTGGTGTCATGCCCACCAAGCATCGCCATGAGGGGTGTTTATTATATAAGCATTTGTGATTTCCACAATGTTCTATGGAAGAGATATTTCTTTTTAAATACTGTGCCATTCGAAGAAAAATATTTGGTAAGGGTTAAATTACCTATTGTGTTTTTTCCCTTGGTAATAGTATAAAATCCTTTGTTTCCATGTATTTAATTGATCTCCTTCTTATGGTATTCCAGCGTTCACTCAGTCATATTGTATCAGCATGAATTCAATGCCCCCTTGGTGTCATGAACACCTCTTGGAAATTCTACATAGTCTTATTTCCACAGGTAAGAAATTTTCAATTTTATTGTGTATTTATTATTATATTTTTTTCGAGGGATTTTATTTTATCTCTTGTGTTAAATTGGCTATTATGGTACCCCTTCCCCATTTAATTATTTCTCTCTTTCGTGACTCATGGTATCCATAATTTGCTATGCATAAATGGGTCATCTCATCTTGGAGTGACTTCTATTCTGGTAGACACCCTGGTAACTGTGTTGTAGGGTTTAGTCTTTTTCCCATTGTATTAGGATCAACTGGTAATTTCTCTTACCATGCTTCATTTTTCTTCCTATAGTTCATCATGGTTATTCTGGGGTATTTATAAATTTGTGTCCATTCTCTCGGCTCTATGAAGCCATAGGTTAATAGAGAGGAGAGAGGAATCAAATTATTTCATGGCTACAGGTAAGATTTCACCATTTTGTGGTGACATTTAAATTGTGATCTAACGAATTACCTAGGAATAGAAGAAGCTCTTGCTTTCACTCTTACCTTCTTTAAATTCATGGATGCAGGCAGGTGAATATGTGTCTAGATTTTGCTTTACATGACCAAGGGCATACTTTGTGCCACTAAATCCCACCCACTATTTCACAGGTTGGTCCCTATTATGTTGCTAGTGACCTCTTACTACTCATAAGTTTTGTGTCATACTATGTTTGGGTTCGAGTTTTATTTCCATATTTTGTTATAGCATAGTTAATACTAATTTTCTCTTTCATAATTTATTTAGGGGAGAAACCCCAACTCAGCTAGCATGATATTTTTAGTAATGGCCTCTAGCCTGTGTTGTATGTATTCTCGACGAGATTTGTTATTATATATATAATTTTTGGTGAAATAGTGCAAGAAATAATTTTACAATAATGTTTCATTTTCACTATAAGAGGATTGAAATATTTCCAAAGTTATACTCTTGAATTGTGATAATTTATAAAATATATTGGCTTATTACAATGGCTTTAATTTCATACGTTTTTCTATGGTTCTTCATTTTAATTTGGTTGCCATTTTGATCAGTGTATATTCCCTATCTAGATGTATTATACATTCTGTCTGTACATCCTTCTATATAGTGCACACCTACTTAACCCTCATAGTTTCTATGTACATTTTCTTAACTTTCCTATCACTTTCTGTATCAATATCCATATAGTTGGGTCTTTTTTATGTACCATTCCCCCAGAAGTGAAATAATATTCCCAATATCTAAAGGGTCTCATCAAGGATGCACATTTATCCCATCGTTTATCCAAGGAAATGTCGTGAGATGAGTTTCCGGAATTTTTTCTGATGTGACATGTTATTTCATTGGCCTATCTTCTATATACTGCATAAAGGAGCCTCACACCGCTAATCTAGCATGATTTGGCATCAAGAATACCCTCTTGAGCCTAACTCTATTTATTAAAACACCCAATTTCTTAATGTTTGTTAATGGACCTCAATTACACATAGAATATTTATTTGTCTTGGAGATAGTTATAAATTTTGGGTTTCAATGGAGATCGAACACTTATTACTTATGTAGTCTTCTCAAAGAGGTTTCGTCTATATTATAACCAATCAAATGTTTCTCATGGGATCATAGTTCTGTGCATGCAGTAGTATCATCTTCTAACACACACACATATTAATGGATTCATATATTTATTGAACTCTAGATTTCTTCTCCATTTTTTTATGACTAAGGATATATATATGGGAAATTGGCTCTTAAAATATTATGAAAATATCTCCTCTACCCATATTGCAATTGCTTTCCTAGATCCTCCTTCCTCTAAGGTACTTTTCTACCTTCCATATTTCCGAGTATGTATATTCTGATTCATCTCCTCCTCGTAAAGGGATAACTAATTTTTTTTTTTTTTTTAGAGAAAGAATAACTCTAAATGCAGTTATCATAAGCAGAGCATAAGGGAAGAACTGCAACCTAAAATGGTAAGTGGGAAAATAAACAACATTTCTCCAATCCTTTTCTACATATCAGTAGATACATTTATATCGTGTCATATATCATGCACACTATTAATCAAGGAATTTCTCACAAATCATAAAATAATGCCTAATTATATACCTCCACAACTGAGGTTCCATTATCGAAATATATGACACATGCAACATTAAATAAATTTCACATGAAAGAATTATTCAGCCCATTAGTTTCATTCATATACAAAGAAGCCTAACTTCATTTATCATTCCAAAATTTAACCAGAAATTACAAGTTAAATCTAAGCAAAGTATTGAAATCCTAACCAGAATTATTTTTGGAACAATTACTCAAGGAATGAGGTTGTTCCTCACATCGACGAACTAAATCCTCTAGTTCCCCCTGAGCTAAGATGACTTGACACTTGAATCGAAAAATACCCTTTAATTCTTTGGTGGTTTTCTTTTATAAGCTCCCTTCCCAACATATTTTTGGCAATGTCCTACCTTTTGGTCTACCAACCCAACTACCTAAGCCTTTTTCCTTTTCTTTTTTTTTCTAGAAAGTACTTTCCTTTTTCTTTAAAGCCTACATTTTTTTCCCACAATGCTTTATTTCAACCGAATATTAGTATCTTTCTCCAACTAAGCAATTTAATATGGCCTTTCTTTCCCATAATATTAAATCTTATCTATTTTCTCCTAGGGATTTTTAGGAGATATTTAAGGAAGATTTGTCTTGAATTTTGACCAATCCAGTTTCCAACATGGGAATAATCTTCTAACCTCGGTGCTCTGATTCCAATTAATTTCGAACATTTTATTTATTGACAAAAAACTACTAATTACATCACCAAGAGTTTCATTCATTACATGATTCATAAATATTATATGGCTTCCCTAGCCATTCAGTCAAATGTAAATATAATGTATGTATAACAACATAAATATGCAACATTAACATAGAGACTAGAGAGGCGTTACAAATGACACAACTAGTTTGAGGGCCACACATGTAGAATCCCTTAGAATCCCTCAACTAGTAGGGTTGTTCCCCCTCGATAGGATTTTGGGTGTGTTACTTATGATGATGGCATAACCATTATAGTGTGTCTCAAACCATCTATTGTGGGGATCATTGATCATTGTAATAGAGATTTACATGTGACAGGGATGTCATGGGACCAACAATTCGACATGATGTTAGAGTATAGGTCGGAAACAATGACCTAAAATGAAAGAAATATATATATATATATAGATATAGATATAGATATAGATATAGATATATATAACAGTGGGATCCTCACAAACCTAGTTACTACCAATAGACATTTTAAACACGTTTTTTAAAAGTTTGAATGGAATTTAGAATATTTAAAGCTTTATATGCTCACTTTTCGACTTCATATCCTTAGAATGATCATAGATTTAAATATGATAAAGCCTAAAGGATAATCAATACATATCATAAAGCATTTCATATATTTTCACAATAACCAGGAATCATGAGTATCAAGGGAATTGGATAGGTGATGTATTAAGATGGTGTAGACAAACGTATATAAACAATGAAATATTTTCATGTATTACTATACCTATGATGATGTGAAACTTGCATAAAATTATTGTTTGTACAGAAATGTGATTCTTCACACCAAGGTTGGAATTTGGATTTCTTTATATCCATCATAATTTTTTTTTGGACGTTTTGGGTCCTTACACTTCCCGTCAAGCAACATTATGTTTAAAATTTTTCCCTTCAAGAGTGAGGTTTTGATAACAAACTAACCCTTCACAAATTAACCCTCCAAACCAAAGGTGTCACATCTTTTACTGCATTTTTTAGAAGGTGTGTAAACTGATTTGTACTGAAATCAACTTTTTTTGTTTAAACTATTTGTGCACTCAATATCATAACTATTTTAAAAATTAAAGAATATTGTGATATTGGTTTGTTGCTATGACCTTCTTATTTGTTACAATGAACAACAAGCTGCTTTATTCACCTCCCTATTGCAACAAGACATAAGTTGTCACGTAGCAAAAAAATTATTAAAGGGTAAATAGTCAAAGCATCCAACAATTAAAGTCTTTTTTCTTTGGAAACTTAAATAATAAGCAATTTTTTGAGATTACAGTGAATATTGCTTCCCTTTATTTTGTACATTTTCTAGTAAACATTTTCTTTATTCACCTCCCTATTACAACAACACATAAGTTGTCACATAGAAAAAAATAATGAAAAGGAAATAGTTAAATCCTATAACAATTAAAGTTTCTTCTTCTTTAGAAACTTAGATGCTAAACAATTTGTTACATACTTCTCCATGCAATCAATTTTCCATGTTTTGTGGCTAATTTAACTGATGAAAGGTAAAAGCAAACTAAAAAAGTTTGCATCATAGAATTTAAATATTGATTACAAGAACTAGATTCTATCTTAAATATCCATAAACCAACCAAAGATTTATTTTCAACCTAAAAAGATAGCCAAAATTCCTTTACTTCAACCCTCACTTTTCATTTATGGGATTTCGACACAAAGACAACACACATGCATTAAGGAATTTCAAATTTAAAGGATGAAATAAGTGACTCCGACTTTTATAATGAGTAGTATGGACGTATAGTATATCACAGTGAAGAGTTTGATTATTAACTATAGTGCAAAAATTGTGAGTTATATAATTTAAAATATTTTCGAATTTGTTTGGACTACTTTGCAGATTTGTAGTCTGCATTGAAAACACTAAATCTCGAGGGAAACTAGAAACTATATTTATCGTACAACACTAAAATATTTCCCAAACATACCTATTTTTTAGTTGTTGTGTGGTCCGGGAGAGAAGGTTGACATAATTCCTCCAACACTGACTAGGTGCAACCAATCATGAAAAATCCCTGTTGGAACTCATCTAGCGCCAACCAATCCTACAAAAAAAAATAGAAAATTAGAATAGCTCTTGATACATCATTAAGATTTGGAGAATATCTATTGGAACATCGCCTGATGATGGACTCACTTGGTATTCTGAAACGTTGGGTACAAAAAAGTCTATAACAGGTCATTCCTACTCTTCTAAAGTTATAATATGTTTCGAAAAACCAAAAAATAAATTCGCAAAAAATAACAACGAATAAGACAGGGATGTGCATGGTTACAGTTAGTAAACAAAGTGTAGAAAATTCCTCCTACGCACCCGGGCCACCCTAACTCACAACTTCAAACCAACCTCCAACACATCTGAGCCACCCAAACTCATAGTTGCAAACCAGCAAATTACTCGCAAATGCAAACCACTCCCCATGGCACTCGAGCCACTTGAACTCACACTTGCAAACCAAGGAACTACTCACAGTTGCAAACTAACCTCCAATGCACCCGAGCCACTCAAACTCACAGTTGCAAACCAGCAAGCTAACAATGCAAAAATTCAACAATGACCTGAAGGCCATCATATATATGGACATTCTTTTGGTCGTGTTAGCGCTTGAGATTTCACCTCAGGCTGAGAAAGGTAAACCTCAAGGCCACATCAAACCATTCAGCCTCGTAGCTAGCCCTACGGGGCAGGAGAAGGCTCTCTCCGGTCAATCTCGGTAGATCTTCAATGGGATGAGATGACCAACAAGGTAACACTGATATTAGGCTAGTAAACTGATGAAAAGGGTTGATTTGGGGTTTTTAATTAAATGACGGGGTTTTTCTGGGCTGCATGGGCAAAATCACAGCTTGAACAGAGAAATATAATGAACAACACAGGTTATCGACTGAGGCAAGGTAGGCAAGAAATTTAGCATCAAATCTAGATTTAAACGGGATGGCAAGACTGGTGTGGAGCTAAGGAGGGAAAACAATAACTTTGAATCCTCCTTAAACAGTAGAAAACATTTAAACATGAACAAACTTATAGGCAGAGCATGGCAGGCATGAATTCTTACCTAAACACTTCATTTGTTTAGTTAGAAATGATCATGTAGTGAAATGAAACATAACAGATTACATATGAAACAAGAGGAAAACTAATGCTAACTTTCATACCACAGGAATCTCAGAAGTCAGAGCTATGTAATTTCATTAAACTCTCTGCCAAAAACTGTACATTGAAAGCTCTGTTCTCCAGCACTCTCAGCACTCAAAACTCTCCCCCCTAACTCTCTTACTTACTAACTCCTTACAAATTATTTTTTTTATACATTAAATCAGCTAAAACAAAAAACAACAGATTGATCCCCAAAACAGGGGCGTTGTTTCAACTAAAGCCATAAAAATAGAGCAGATGGAAACAAGAAACAAGAGGCGCCTTGTTCAATCAAGCGTTTTCACAGTTCAGAGCCGTCTTAATTTGGTCAACTGTACAGGTTATGAGGCTATTGACAGTTGCAACCGACCCTAAAGATAGCTTTGCTGTTGGCACAGAGTCGATTAAAATCTGGAAAGCCACAGTCCACAACGAGCCACTGGAGATTTTGTCATTAATGACATTGCTACCCAAACTCGACTGTTTGCCATCAGGCAAAATAGCAAAACCCGATGGTAAAAGAGCCACGTAGTTGGGATCACTACCGTTGAGAACGACATTCATGGCCACTATATCAACGGGAGCGTAAATAACGTAAGAGCCACATACATCAGTGCAGCTCTCCTGGAGAATAAGCATGTTACCCTGATTCGAATTCAAGTTGTTGACACGCAAACGAACCTATGAATGCCACTTTGCAAACTGCGCCCCAAATCTGGAAATGCGTTAGCCATTTTAATAAAACAACCTTTAAGCTAACATTCTATCCTTATGATGACAACTGTACTGAAAGAGGTTTGCGTGGTTGCACTCAGCGTTTAATTCAGATTTATACTGTGCCACTCATCGATTTCCAACACATCCAACCACAGGCTATATGGTAGCATTGGCAATAGCTCAAAGTCCATCTTCTAAGAGCCACATCGCCCACAAAATCTCCAAAGGATCAATCGCTGGCGGAAATCATGGAACGGAATCCCATCTGTCTCAGGCTCCCCGTGATCTGAAACTCATCATCTGTTTACATTGAAAGCGACTTTCTTGGTATAGAGCTGTGCAGAGGAGGGGTGCTACTCCATTTTCGGGCCAAGCATAGGACTCATCTGGCAATACTTGCGACAATTTTGCCGCACTCTGTCCAGAACCATACGCACACACCTTCGCACTACCATCCAGAAGAGTAATAGTATAGAGACAGAAATACACATGAATAAATTTGATTTGTAGAATACCCACAAAGGAATAATTCTAGTTTTAACAGTGAAGCTCGATGCATCTAATGAGAACCCTGCAAACCTGTGTAAATTAAAACAAATTGAGCGCGACTACCATCATAGTATCAAAAGAATGGCAGCCAGAGAACCATAGAAGATGGCAATGATGTTCAGTACAAATCCAATGCCAAAGCACATAAATGGGAAGAGAAATGCTGTAGGAACCATCGGCTTTATCTATGCGCTTGCCATCATTTCCCAACACGAAGCCCTTCTTTTTATCAATAAACTTCACAGCATAAAGATTAGCTGCAATATTATCTGCAGCCTTGCCACGGATCCATGTTTTTCCACCATTTACTGTCCTCAGCAAAATGCCACTGCCTCCAGCTGCCCAAGCTTCATCCTTCGAACGATACCCAACATCAAGAATGCCCAAAACCCCTACTTGAAATTGGTACCTCATCAAACTCCTCAGAGCCTCTGCTAAGGTAGAGACCACCGCCACGTACAAGAAACCACAGTCCACCATCTGCACGCCAACCCATGTTCTGAATCCTGCGAGCACTTGTTCTGTTGTGAGGCTGCCAATATGGCTGGCCAGGCTCCCATGTTAGATAGAAATTCCCACGGCTTGAAACAACCACATAATCACCACTGGAAGAACGGTTAATTGTATTAAAAGTCCCCGTGTAGTAACTTGCACCGCTAATACCACTAGAAACTGTGCGGTTTAAGGTAGCAGAAACAGTTTCTTGCACAGCAGCCTTCCAATTGTATCCTTTATTTGAAGTCACATAAATAGCGCCTTCATCTATGACCATCTCTACACTCTTTTCACCAGTTGCTTGGATATAAACCAGATCCCCAGAAAGTTGAGAACTTAGAGGTATACGCTCCCAGTTTTCTCCAGCATCAGAAATGCGCAGTAAAATAGCCGGCTTTCCAACTATCCAACCCTCCTTTCCCTTAAAACTTATGGAATTGAATCTGTAATTGAAGTCCTCATCTTCTGCTGCAGGGATTGAGCGGGGAATCCAGGAGGCCCCCCCACTATCATGCAAAATATTTCTGGCACCTTGGCTTCAAATTACAATGGATGATTGCCTACGGTTTGGATTCGTGAAGATAATTCATTCCTCTTGCAATCTCAAGAGCAATTCTCACTGCCTTTGCAGGTTGTAAACGTCCTTTCTTTTGGAGGTAACTGCTCAAATCTCCGTTTGGAAGATACTCTGCAATGATCATCATAGGAACATTTTGTGTGACAGCGCCCACAAACTGAACTACATGAGGATGCCGAACCTTTTGTAGCAGTGTCAATTCATTCTTGAAACGTTTTATGCTTTCTGGGTCAGAATAATAGTCCTTGTTAAGAATCTTTATAGCAACTCTTGTCCCGTTCCTCTTGGCTAATTGATAGCTACCCTTTGATGTCTCTGCCTCTTCAAAATTCCCCAACTTGATATATCCTCTGCCAATGCTCTTTCGTGGATGCAATCCCATAACAGATGCGCATATATGTGAGAGTCCAAGCAGACACCTCGTTGTTCGAGAATAACCAGAGTTTCTACTCCGTCCTAGAATTGCCTCCCATTACACAGAATATCGATAAACTCCTTAAATTTTCCTTGATTATACAAAGCTTTAGCATGCTCATTGATTTCATCGAAGCTACTACAGCTAAAAACCTGCGCTGGTATTTTTCACAGGCTTGTTGCTATAATATCAGTTCCCACACTCTTAGTGATATACCGTGAGAAATATTTCAAAAGATAGGTCAAAATAATGTCCATTTTCCACTTGGGTTCTGTCAATGCCTGAAGAAATGGACCAATCAACTCCTTGTTGTAAGATATTTCATTTATGACAATTTCCAAAACAGGTGTTCGGGATCTCCAGTGAGACTTCTCCAAATAGCTTTTTGCCTCTGATTGCTGATGATGTTGAATTGTGCTTGTGCAGGGATAGGAGCTTGAAGTTGCTGCTGACTTTTGAAGAGCTGGAGAATAAATTACATAATCTGAAACAACAAATTTAATGATTTCTTCTTCAAAACAGGGTTTTGAAGAAGAATCAATCTCTGACATGAGACGGAGTCTAACAGGTCGAAAAAGTAATTCGGACAAATTATTTTTTCAACCAAAGAAACAGTTTGGCCAAATCATTATTTCGGCCAAAAATATTTATTATGGGTTTTTTCACCTCTCGCAAAAAATCCATTAAATGGTCAACATTAATCTAAAAAACCAATTCTTTGACCGAACTTTAGTATAATATTCGGCTTAAAAAATAATTCTTTGGTCGAAAAATTGGGATTATGAATTTTTCGTGGGGTTTTTCCCATAAAAGTGCAACCCAGCTTCACATGTTTACCTTACGATAAACATCTAACAATCAATGGTGTTTCAATGATGGAAGATGTTCCAAAACAACTAGAAAGCATATTACAGGTTATATAGCATACAAGGGAATTTTAATGGAAACCACTAGGAGGGAACACCTACATACATATTTTAGGGGAGAACAGTATGAAAATGCACACTATCTACAAACCATATATTTTCCTAAACTAGAATGAGGGTTTCCAAATTTGGTTGCTAGAAAATAAATGAAACAACGCAAAAATTAATTCTATTTAAATTGAAACATAATGCTTTGAAATGAATAATTTGAATTATTTTCAATCTATAGCAATAATCAGTTTGTGTCAAATATAACAGAATTCTCACAAATGGAAAACTTCCTAAAAAAAGAGTCACCCAAAACTTAATTGTCACCTCACAAACCAAATATTGAGAATTTCCTTTAATTTAGATCCTCTTATGAACAAAAGCACAAAAGGTTCTTTAATAGGCATATCAACTGGCTTCCCATTTCATATGTCAATGTAGCAATGCTTTCTAGGTAATCCTATATTAGTTTTGATACAAAGCAACTTTGTAAACATAAAGTTCAAGGAGAATAAGGTACCTTGATTAGATCCTTCCTCGATAATTTGCAGGAACTCGTCTATTTTTCCCAGCTTGAAATATTCCCTCTCCAAAACCAATCATGAAATTAAGAAGCCTACACTAAATAATAGTATTTGTAGCATATAAGAAGAAAAAATAGATGCAATTATAACACAAGAGTTCTCTATCAGAGACTGGTGTGTGAGGAATATGACCCTATATATTTATGTAACAATAGTGTAATGTGGCCAGAGCATGCATAACACATACCCACACTAGGGGTACACATACTCACACTAGTTCCAGACCTGGGTGCACCTGGGGTACCCCCATATGTGCGACAATGTAACATACCTTATTAACATACCCATTTTTCTCCTATTATAAACATATCTCAATGAAATAACCTATATTTTCCTCAATCTTTAACACATTTCTTTCACTGTATTTCCTTGGATAACCTCAAGGATTCCATAGGTTCTCTTAGATCTAGTTTTGCTATCTCTATAATTTCTTTATTGCCTCTATATATATCAAATTTGGTTCTTTCTACGAGGACATGATGTCATGTATTTATTTTTGTAGCTAATAAGTTTTCTTATATAATCTATAAGAGAAAACTCAGTCTATGCCCTTTCCAATTAAACAAGACTCTTTGTTCTTGCTTATAGATCAATTGGTCTCTTAGAGACCAGTGTGGCAATTATCATTCAACCAATTGAATTACTTTATTCCTTAATGTATCACAATATTTTAATTTGTAGCTATAGCACTAAAGATATAGTTAATTTGTGTAATTATGTTGCTACCTTACAAACTAGTGATTCATTGACCTAAAATTTTGGTGCACTTATCATTAGAAGTGACACCTAGATTTAAACCTCTATAAAACTACTTATGCATTTTGATTCAAAATTCCTAAGGGTAAACCTTACCTCTAATGCAACTAAATAATTTGAATGGTTTTTATATTTATTTTGGAACTTAAATACCTTAAAGCATGAGAAATGAAAGCTATAGAATATTTCTTTCTCGACCTATGGTAGAAGAGGGTGGTTGTCTTCTCATTACAAGGTATTTTTAATGGTGGCATGCACTAAATCCATGGCTAGGTAATTATCAATTTTCGTGTTCAAAACAGTGGAGACCATATCCTCACATTTCATCTGCTATTCACATGATTATTAGTTTTTGGTTAATGTGAACGGTGGATATTTATTTCTCCGATACAAGGGTGGAAAATACATCCTCCCAACCCTATCCATATAACTCTGTGCTATCCCCTTTCTCATTTTCTACTTCACTGATTTTGGAGTGGTGTCATGCCCACCGAGCATCGCGATGAGGAGTTTTTATTATATAAGAATTTGTGATTTCTACAAGGTTCTATGGAAGAGATATTTCTTTTTAAATATTGTTCGATTCCAAGAAAAATATTTGGTAAGGGTTAAATTACCTATTGTGTTTTTTCCCTTGGTAACAACATAAAATCCTTTATTTCCATGTATTTAATTGATCTCCTTCTTATTGTATTACAGGGTTCACTCAAGCATATTATATCAACATGAATTCAATGCCCCCTTGGTGTCATGAACATCTCTTGGCAATTCTGCATAGTCGTATTTCCACAGGTAAGAAATTTTCACTTTTACTGTGTATTTATTATTATATTTTTTTCCAAGGATTTTCTTTTATCTCGTGTTAAATTGGTTATTATTGTACCCCTTCCTCATTTAATTATTTCTCTCTTTCGTTACTCATGGTATCCATAATTTTCTATGCATAAATGGGTCATCTCCTCTTGGAGCAACTTCTATTCTGGCAAACACCTTAGTAACCGTGTTGTAGGGTTCACTCTTTTTCCCACTATATTAGGATCAACTAGTAATTTCTTTAACCATACTTTATTTTTCTTCCTATAGTTCATCATGGTTCTTTTGGGGTATTTATAAATTCGTGTCCATTCTCTTGGCTCTAATGAAGCCATAGGTTAATAAACAAGAGAGAGGAATCAGATTATTTCATGGCTACAGGTAAGATTTCACGATTTTGCGGTGACATTTAAATTGTGATCTAACAAATTACCTAGAAATAGAAGAAATGCTTGCTTTCACTGTCTTACCTTCTTCAAATTCATGGATGTAGGCAGGTGAAGATGTGTCTAGATTTTGCTTTACATGACCAAGGGCATACTTTGTGCTGCTAAATCCCACCCACTATTTCACAAGTTGGTCCGTATTATGTTGCTAGCGACCTCCTAGTACTGATAAGTTTTGTGTTGTACTATTTTTGGGTTCGAGTTTTATTTCCATATTTTTTTATAGTATAGTTAATACCAATTTTCGCTTTCATAATTTATTTAGGGGAGAAACCCCTCCTTAGTTGGCATGATTTTTTTAGTAATGGCCTCTAGCTTGTATTCTATGTATTTTTGGGGAGATTTGCTATTATATATATAATTTTTGGTGAAATAGTGCAAGAAATAATTGCATAATGATGTTTCATTTTCACTATAAGAGGATTGGAATATTTTCAGAGTTATACTCTTGAATTGTGATAATTTATAAAATATATTGGCTTATTACAATGGCTTGAATTTGATACGTTTTTCTATGCTTATTCGTTTTAATTTGGTTTCCACTTTGATTAGTGTATATTCCCTATTTAGATATATTATACCTTCTGTCTGTACATCCTTCAGTATAGTCCACACCTACTTATCCCTCATACTTTCTATGTACATTTTCTTAAATTTCCCATCGCTTTCTGTATCAATATCCATATAGTTTGGTCTCCGGTATGTACTATTCCCCCAAAAGAGAAATAATATTCCCAATATCTAAAGGGTCTCATCAAGGATGCACATTTATCCCATCATTTATACAAGGAAATGTTGTGATATGGTTTCTAGGACTTTTTTCTGATGTGACATGTTATGTTAATGGCCTGTCTTCTATATATCGCACAAAGGAGCCTCACACCGATAATCTAGCATGATTTGGCATCGATAATACCCTCTTGAGCCTAAATCTATTTATTAAAACACCCCATTTCTTAATATTTGTTAATGGACCTAAATTACACATAGAATATTTATTTTTCTCAAAGATAGTTAGAAATTGTGGGATTTAATGGAGATCGAACACTTATTACTTATTTAGTCTTCTCAAAGAGGTTTTGTCTATATTATCACCGATCAAATGTTTCTCATGGGATCATAGTTCTGTGCATGTGGTAGTATCATCTTCTAACACACACACACACACACATATATTAATGGATTCGTATATTTATTGAACTCTAGATTTCTTCTCCATTTTTTATGACTAAGGATATATATATGGGAAATAGGCTCTTAAAATATTATGAAAATCTCTTCTCTACCCATATTTCAATTGCTTTCCTAGATCCTCTTTCCTCTAAGGTACTTTTCTACCTTCTATATTTCCGAGTATGTATATTCTCACTCATCTCCTCCTCGTAAAGGTATAAGTAAAAATGTTCTTTTTTAAGAAAGAATAACTCTAAATGCACTTATCATAAGCAAAGCATAAGGAAAGAACTGCAACCTAAAATGGTAAGTGAGAAAATAAACAACAATTCGCCAATCCTTTTCTACATATCAGTAGATACAATTATATTGTGTCATATATCATGCACAATATTAATCAAGGAATTTCTCACAAATCATAAAATAATGCCTAATTATATACCTACACAACTGAGGTTCCATTATGGAAATATATGACACATGCAATATTAAATGAATTTCACATGAAGGAATTATTCAGCCCATTAGTTTCATTCATATACAAAGAAGCCTAACATTCATTTATCATTCCAAAATTTAACTGGAAATTACAAGTTAAATCTAAGCAAAGTATTTAAATCCTAACCAGAATTATTGTTGGAACAATTACTCAATGAGTGAGGTTGTTCCTCACATCCATGAACTAAATCCTCTAGTTACCCCTGAGATTAGATGACTTGATACTTGAATCGAAAAATACCCTTTAATTCTTTGGTGGTTTTCTTTTATAAGCTCCCTTCCCGACATATTTTTGGCAATGTCCTACCCTTTCGGTCTGGCAACCCAACTGCCTAAGCCTTTTCTTTTCTTTTCTTTTCATTTTCTAGAAAGTACTTTCCTTTTTCTTTAAAGCCTACATTTTTTTCCCGCAATGCTTTATTGCAACCGAATATTAGTATCTTTCTCCAACTAAGCGATTTAATATGGTCTTTCTCTCCTATAATATTAAATCTTGTCTATTTTCTCCTAGGGATTTTTAGGAGATATTTAAGGAATATTTATCTTGACTTTCGACCAATCCTGTTTCAAACTTGGCAATAATATTCTAACTTCGATGCTCCATTTCTAATTAATTTCGAACATTTTATTTATTGATAACAAACTACTAATTACATCACCAAGAGTTTCATTGAGTACATGATTCATAAATAGTATATGGCTTCCCTAGCCATTCAGTCAAATGTACATATACAACATAAATATTCAACATTAACATAGAGACTGGAGTGGTGTTACAAATAACACAACTAGTTTGAGGGCCACACATGTAGAATCCCTCAACTAGTAAGGTTGTTCCCCCTCAATAGGATTTTGGGTGTGTTACTTATGATGAGGGCATAACCATTACAGCGTGTCTCAAACCAGCTATTATGGGGATCATTGATCACTGTAATAGAGATTTACATGTGACAGGGGTGTCATGGGACCAAAAATTTGACATGATGTCAGAGACCATCCCCCAAAATATAAAAGTTAAATTGAATTAAATTCTTATCATATATTTCACATTTTAGTTTTAAATTTTATATTTCTAAGTTTTGTTATATACAATTGACACTTTTTCGAGGGTTGTGGTATAGTGGTTGAGACCGAGTACCAACATGAAAAATACCTAGGTTCAAACCTGAATGGGATTAAAGCCCTAATCAAGATGAATTGCTCAAGTTTGATAGGGGTCTTCACACTTGTATAGGTTTTGTCAAAGTGAATAAAACTCTTATCTCCTTGTAACTAACAAAAGTGTTCCTCCCAATCAAGAGAAAATGTTGCTATGACATCCATGAACATTGGATGCATAGCAAGGAATTAAAAGGTGATCATCACAAATGACAGATGGTCAAGATTTGAAAATAATATGTAAAATATAACATTAAAAATTTTCTGCATATTTAAAACATTCTCTCCAAAAAATTGTTTGAATGGAAAAGATATAAGTATTGCCTCCAAAAGGAATATTCTTATGGTGTTGTCTTTAGAATCCAATTGCATTTTCAGCTTTTAATAAAATATGTATTTTCCCATTCACCTTGCTACAAACCTAACTAATGTGAGATATTACAAATAAATAATATTGATTCATGCGACAATATGGAAGACTTTGTAACATTTAGAGGAAATAGTGGAAAAACTTGCTTATTTGTAACAATTAGAAAAAGGGATGAAAAATAGTGATGTAAAACAATACATAAAAAAACATAAGGTGAGCAATGGTAATAAGTAAAACTAATTTAAAATCTGGGAGATGATCATGTATACACATATTTCCCATTTATTCAGTTTGTTTATTTTTGTTTTTCAATTGTGATGGATAACAACGACAAAAATTATTGATGACAATAACAATAAAAAAATGGAAATCAGAGACTTGGCATATAGAAAATAGAAAAAATGGGGTGACACGTACAGGAGGCAAGGGGAGCACATTATCTTAAACCCTAAGGGAAATTGTGAACTTAATTATGCTAAAAGGTTAGGCATATCTAGAAAAAACCAAGCTAAAGGATTGGCACTGTATCAAGGTTTTCTTATCCTTGAAGTAAAGGGGATCAAAAATATTATTGCAATTGGGACTCCATGATCAAATTTTGCAAATGTAAAATCTTTGAGCTTTAGAAAGCTCTAATCTATCCTCATTGATCCTTAGAAAATATGGTGTGATAAAAAATTTCTATTCTATCGATTTTTTAGGTGCTCCAAAGCATACATAGAGAGGTAAACTCTAACAAAGATCATAACCTCATCAAATTGTAGCATGTTGTCCCAAAATTTGGTGGTACCCTCCATGAGTTATCTCCCTCGAAATAATTCTCAAACTTTGGAAGAGGCATGAAGTAAAAGATGATAGAGAAGTGGCATTAGTATTTAATGTCAATGCAAACGGAATTAATTTAGGCCTCCCCCTTCATACCCCTTTCTCATTACTTTAAGAAAGAAAGTGGGACAACTCTTAAGTTTGGAGAAGCATCAGCATTCAATACAAGTGGGATGATTCCAATAATTTCTCATGGTCTCCTTTGGAGTCTTCTCTTGTATGGTTTTCTCTTGCTTTACCTCTAAGTTTGGATGTGTCATCATGCTTTGGATGTTGCGTCCCCTTCCTGCTCTATGATTAGATCAAAGGCAAGCTTCTACATTAGAATATTTTTTTTAGCTTGTATTTGATACTTATGACCTGATATATTTTTTATGCTTAGTATGGAATCTCACAGGCATTCCTACATGTGCATACCATGTGAAATATCTGACCTCCAAAGGGTACAAAAATGATATTTCTGTCAAATTGTAGACCTTCAAGCTCCATTTTACATCCTTAACAATATGATAATTAATTGATTAAAAAGGAGATAATCAAGATAAGAAAATAGAATAACTGGTAGTATATCGCTACATGCTTTAGTAGTTGATTCTTGGACACCCCTATTCAGTGCAATTACCTCTCATTTTCCATAGGAGTGGTCAAAGATCTATCCAAAGTTTCTTTCTTTCAACCTCAGATGCTAGGAGTATCCCTCACTCCTACATCCCCTCCAGGGATCATATTGGAGCCGCCATTGATTCCAAGGGAGTTTGATAGTGATCCAATACCCAATTTTCCTCCCTCGCTATTAACCATCAAAAGAAGGACCCCTTGACATCTTTAGCTCCATTTCCAAATATTCCTATTCCACTTACTTTTTTGTGCCACATTCTTGTATATTCATGTCACAACATCACTACCACTTACTAATTCTTTCTTTATGTATTTTCAACATTTTTTAAGAGTTTCACTTACACTCCCACATTGTATTCACACTGATTATACTCTTCTTCAATACCATTGAATTAATTATGTGCTCATTTGTTGGACATTAAAAAAATTATCTTATCTTATCTCACTCCTTGACATCCTACACAATCGTATCTATAGGTCTATCAGAGCAACAATTAAAGATGAAAAAAAATTAGTAAATTTTATGACAAATGACATATGAAAATGCATATTTGCACATCAATCTTCAAAAAAACATAAAGAAGGAAACCATCAATGTGTATACCTTCTTCTGAAATCCTGGATTCTTTATTCTATGCAATGTTTTGTTTTCATGCCAATATATTAGGATATATAACTTAGTATGCTCTTCAGTTATATGTTACTATGAAAATTTCTCAACAAATATGTAGCTCTTTTTTGGTTTTTTGGGTTTTGAAACCCCAATATCAAACTCATTTTTATATGTATTAGCTCGCTAAAAAGGGAAATTATAGCATTATTTTAAAAAAGTTAATGTATATTTCAATTACAAAAATAGAAAGGGAAAGAAAAAATGTAGTAGCAGGAAAAATCAACATATAGTGAGACAAAAGATAGGAACCAAAAAGAATCACAATTGTATCATAAAGAGATTCACAAAAGTGGACAACTACAGAAATGCTAGAATGAGGGAGGAAAGATTTTGCTTTGAAAATGTTTGAAGTGACAATCCATTAAATAGGGAATAAATAGATACTAATATAATAATATTGATAATGTTTCATTACGATATTTAAATATTTGTTTATTTTGTAATGATGGGTGCAAATATTTTTCAGTGACTAGTTATGTTCCCTATTCTAGACAAAAACCATTTTAGCAACTTGTTAGACATAAATGATCAATTTAAGATCGTTCATAAACTATAAATATAGTTCAAAAATGTAAAGAATAGAGGTTCAAATCTAAATTTTATTTTAGTAACAACTTTTCTTATGCTGAAGATGTGTGTAATTGGCACATATTTATATGATTGGTTAAGAGCTCCTCTTCCTCAAACATAGGGAAACTAGTTGACGACCCAAGACCCAAAGTCATCTGGAAAAAGTGAAATCCTTCCCCCTTATGGACCACATTGTAGAAGTAGGAAAAAATTATTACAAACTACACAACTCTAATGATCAAGTGCTTCTTGTTTTGATAAGAAAATCAATGAATTAATTATGACCATAATTGTAGTTATGTGAACAATGCAACTGTGTGTTTAAGAAAATATATTTAATGGACCCACCACCACATGTGCATATTGACCTAATAAGATTAAATAATATTTTTTCAAAATGAATATTTAGCATTATCTATGTTAGAGTATGACTTAGTACTTGGGGGAAAAAACTAAAGAAAAAGAAATCATTAAAAGTTTGAATTCAAGAAGGAAAAGTTATTGTCTGCAACATCAATTAAAAAAAAAATTGTTCTTAAGAGACTCCATAAAACTCTTAAAATGAAGACAAAGTAATGGAAACATCAACATTGGCCTTATACCCAACTCTTCTCTGGTAAAAGGTGCCATGCCCATATATGAAAAATAAGAATAAGTTTAAACATTTTTCCATTCATAACAAAAAAACATATGTATTAATTAAATTCTCAGTGTAATGAACCTCAAGATGCATATCATTCTATATGTTTTCATCCCAGTAATAAAACATCAAAACAAACAAATTCAAAAATTGATTTGAAAAGGTTAAAATGCAAGGGTGCTGGGAGGGTGGAAGAGAAAATTTGGTGTACATAAGACAAGCATTAAAAATATTTGAATTCAGTATCCATCCCTCTTTTACCTTTCATAAAGATAGATATATACTTGATATAAACTTATATGACAAATAATTTTTTTCCAATTAAAAAACTAACAAATTGTATAAAAATGGTTGTAGTATTCTATAGATTTTGTTAAGGTGATGATCAAACTCCTTTTTTTTCATTTTTTTATGTTTCTTCGTTGATTGGGTTTCATCATAGAAGCCAATCAAGATGGATTCAGAATGAACCTACTATTTTGCATATTTGAAACACCTTCAAGAAAGAAGAAAGTAGGGAATATTGAATACTGCAATAGTAGTGATAGAGGTATACATATCGATTGTCTTCGTAGATATGCATTTAACATTGTAGAGTTTTCTGACCCGATTAGAGTTAATAGAGGTTAATCAGCCTATACTAACTTGTTCCCTTCAAATTTAGGGAATTCGTTAAACATTTCAAATCAATGTTAATGTGTACCCAATAGATATAAAAAAAAAATTTGATTAATCAATTGCTATATGTCTTCCCTTTGCAGACTCATAACTGAGAATACAATTTAGGAAGAAATCTTATCTCAAAAAGGGAAAACATGTTTTCATTTTATTTGGCTACCTCCCACCCTACCATTCAAGTGGATTTGTGGGATCCTTTTAGGTTGGGTAATTTGGAGAGTGCCCTAGTCTCCAAAACCGATATGAGCAAGACCATAAACCATGATGATTAAAAAATTGTAACCTGCTTGTGCACATCTCACAAACCATGGCAAGAACATGGGTTTTAGATAATTATACAATTTCTTTTTGAACTGTGAACTTCACCAGGATGAAATAAAAACAAGAATCAAACACTAGTAGTTTGGTGTGTGGTATTGGAGACTAAGATGACATGTTTCACTTGCAGTCGCATGGATTTATATGTTTTCATACTACAACTAATTGAATGTTTTCATGCAGTTTTCATAATAGTTAGACATAATTAAAGAAAAGCAAAAGTTGGGAAACATAAGTTATCAAAAGAGAGTTATGCCAAATGCAAAGGAGGGATTGGCCCTTGAAGCTAATCAAGATTGGGCACCATTTCTTATTATCGACATAAAATTTCAGTAGCACTGCACAAATGATTAGTTGCAGGATTGAAATATTTAGAAATAGAAACCCAAAATATGATAAATGATTGTTGCGATGCTTTTAGACACTAATATTCTCTTTGGAGTGCCTTGCCAATGTTTTGCAACTCCATTCTACATCTATGGTTAAGAATTTTATGGTGACATCAAACTGGCCTCAAATAAACCCACAACAAATATTCAGTTTGTAAGTATATCAAAACTCATAATTAATCATGTTTGGTTGAAAGCCAAATGATATAAATCTACAAAAATTAGTATATCCAAGCTTATAAAGACATTGCAGAAATATCCAAACCAATAAGGGTTGGAATTTCTACGTCGCCTAGCTTTAAGGATAGGAAAAGATTCTTTGAATTAAAACTTGGTGTAAACTTGTAGGAAACAAGACCCAAAATCAACAATTCATTTCAAAAACATCTAAAAGGGTCATACTATCACCAACATACATCACAAATCATCGCCCATTAGCAACATACCCCACTAGAAGGTCCCTACATTGACCACTACCCATATCATCCCAATGTCAACCTATATTACTAAAAATAAAAATAGGAAACGAAAAGGAAAACAAAATACAAGAACCCCTTACAGTTGCATATATTATGCATATGAAATTAATTAGTATCGTAATAATGTAGTTTCAATACATGAACATGAATGGGAATGGAAATGGAAACAAAAAAAAAAGGTTCCCTATTTATGTTTCTAGTAACACACCCCTTAAATAGATCACTCATTTAATTTGCACCATTCAAATGGACATAAATTGCATTCTATGATTTTCTTCTACCTTACCTAAGAAATGGATGAGACCTTCTAATATAGATTGAAATCCTAAGAAGATCCATCACCTCATCTAATAGTGAATGTTGTATGATAACCACATGTCAAAAATATCAATGAACTTAAGTTAAAAATACAATGTTGGGATTTCTAGGGTCTGAGATTTGTTGAATTGACGATCCTAAGCTTTCGCCATACTGAATGGTCTTGTTTCCCTGTGAGAAATACAAAAGAATTACAGATAGTTTCTGTCTTGCCAGACGTGGGAGGAAGCATCTGCACATGACATGTATGCAGTGGTGCATAATGTATACCCACCATATTTTTCAATCCCATAGCAAGCATCACTTGTACTCTTGGAACCTGCCAAATAAAATAAAAAAATAATTAAATGGATAAGACCAGTATCACACAATTTGTACATAGACTATCATAAGGTATTAATATCTATATAATAAAAATGTATACGCTTCGTGTTCTTACCATACCTACTCAGTCACAACCTCATGAAATCATGGAAATTGATATAGAAAGGGCACAAGAAACCCTAACCACCACAGTTGGAACCTATGGCACCCAGGGCATATGTCGGAGCACCTAAAAGGGTCAATAAAATGCTTGAATGGCCATTTGTGTAAAGCACATAATAAATAATAATTATCCCCATAAGAAAATGTCTCTTGTTCATCAGTCGAACACATAGGGTCACTGGAATGCTTGAAGGACAATCTATGTTAAGCACAAAATCAATAGAAGATTCTCCCGACAAGAACAAGTATCGTGTTCCTTAGTCGAATATGTAGGATAAAATGCCTAAAATTTTCAAACCCAAATAATTATGTTGCCATAGCCATAGTAGTTTCTTGCAGAGGAAGGGAGCGTGAGATGAAGTGATATTGCACTAAGGGGATGAATCATGTGGACTGTGAGATGACATGTGCCAGATTATTTTTTCTTTTGCCTTAATTTAAGACAATTAAATATAAATTTAGGTGTTTAAGATGAAATTATAAATTCGTCTTAAATAAATGTCTTAAACACCCCTCTTTTGTAGTAGTGACATTACAGAATGTTTTAATAACACATTTCTAGAATCTGCAGAGCAGGTTGGGGCAACTAGGTTGATTATACTGACATTTATCTGAAGAGTGTACAAGAGTTTTGCCATGGCAAGATATTGGCCAATGGGAAATTATTCTGGAAACTCAACGAGTTGAGTTTCTCCTTAAATATGGGTTGAGTGACATATTTGTCAAAATGAAGATAGGAAAAGAAATATGGAAGTTCCTTGTTCTTGTCTTGGCAGTTTAAAGGTGTGTAGTTTATAAATTATTAACAAGAAATTGCATGTCTTTATCTAGTATGGGACATGCATCTCTCTTAATTTGTTCAACCTTGCAACATCTTAGGAATATTCTCCAAGCAATGAAGTTGCATAAGGTGGATGGGAGTTTCAAGGTTTTTCTTGAGGAGACATAATTTTACTAATTTCTTAGTACAAATTAGGCGCATGATTATTTTTCCCTATTTTATGATATGCTCACAGTAAATTCCTACAACATTGGTCCAAGAAAATAATGCATGCATCTTCTCTATGTTGTTTCCATCATTTTGAAGATGTTTTATGTTCTTGTTGGGATTACTGGTTACGAACACAAAACACACATAAATCTATATTTGCATACAATTTCACTCCTAGTGGTATACAATGAGATATAAATCAATAATGATGAAGTGCTATATAGGCTATATCATCTGACTGCTTAAGATGGTAGCACCATTCTCTAAAATTGGATGGTCAACCATGTTGGATGGGTATGTTAGGGTACAAGTGTGGGAATGTTGCACACTCTATAAAGCATAATTTTATACCAACCTGGTAAGTTACCAAGTATTAGTTGAGATAATGGATTGCCAAATTGCACATATTGGCTTGTATGAAAGTTTAGATATTGGTGTTTGGTAAAAAGTTGCCTTATGATTATCAGTGCAAGATACTACTTACCAAGGGATGCTCGTGTAACTGTGGGGCTATTAATTTCTGTGGAAATTTGTACTAGGTGGTGAGTTTGTAGTTACAAGTCTACCTAGGGTAGGTGTAAATCAATAATAGTGGTGGCTAGTTCAACTGTCTAAATAAGTATGAATTCATATTTGTAACTTGTTTATACTCATACAAAAGAAAAGCAACATATATATGTGGGAATGAGGGAGTCTATCTGATCTAAAATGGATATAAATGATACCATTAAATGGTTATGCACAGTTCTAAAGGATGCACAACATATGTTAACAAAATATGACAAAGATATGTCATTTCATAAAATATGATGATTGCAGCATTTCAAGTTTTCTTTAAGTATGTGCAATGTTTGGGGTGTTGGAACTAGGGAACGATGGGTACGAGAACTTCATAATGTGATTGTATGGTACTAAAACTTGAAAACATCATCTTGCTTCAGCATAAGAATTTGAGGATTGAATTCTACAAATAAAACATATTTCTAAATAGAGGATAACCAATATTATTCCTCAACAAATCAATGAAATGCTATGGTGAGTGAGGTGGGATAGAATGGTGCAATTTCCATAATAACTAGAGGGAATATTGGATGTTGTAACTACATTATTATATTATTTCATTAGTGGTCCAAATATTCCTGAGTAAATATTTGAGTTGGTGGTGATTTCTCAATAGATATGGAGCTAGATCAAATGTTTTGATCCTTTTCTCATTGTTTAACTTGAAGAGAAATGTTTGGCCAATGGAAAGGAGATTTTATTCCAAAAGTGACAATGGCCACAGGGCAACAATATGACTTTTCTAATGTTAATTATTGAATATGTTACAGTAGTTGTAGAATCCTATAGGAACCCATGGCCAAATGCACTAGGACATATAATACAAAGGCAAGAAATAGATATATAATAAATGTGAATTCTCAAGATACAACGGCATGCAACCAACTATCTCCAGAAGAGGCAAGGACACTTATGTATCTTATTCTTTCAATATTTTTTAGTTTGGAAACTTTGAGATTTTGTGGGTAAGTTGATGATGTTAGTTTCAATACCAACATCACACACAATTTCTAATCAATATGTACCATACTTGAGCAAAGGGGTTCATTCTAAGAAGGATGAATTGTCCCAATGCATTGTTGATGTCAAAGTAAAAAAAAAAAGAGTTGAAGAATGGCAACATTCTTATCCGGAAGCTTGCACAACATTAACTGATGATTTATTATGTAGGTTTCACCCTTATACATTAATTACCTTCAAACAAATTCTTAAAATAGAAAATATACAATGGCAAGAGTAAAAAACAAATACATAGAAATTTTACCGTGGATCCAAAAATCGGGACTATAGGGTTGATTTTTCATTATATTCCTTTCAATGTTACAATACATATATATACATGTTGAAGCATTCATAAACCCCAATCCATTAACCGTGGATTAGAACATAGTCATAGTTCCCTTAATTGTATCTACAAAATACCATGAGTAGAAAACCATCATGCCCAAGCCATGGGAAAATCCCATGCACAAAACCATAGGTAAGAACGCCCACCTATTAATGCATAAAAGAAATACTCAGGGCACTTCCTCAAACCCCGTAGATGGGGGCTATCAGCCCCTTGCAAAACCCTTGATAGGGGGATGCCTCACCCCTTGTCACCCCCTGTCTCACCCGACGCAGTGAATAGGGGGGACTATTGTGACTACTCATGGAAAGAATATAACACACACCCAACAACTTAGGGAAGTTGCAAGTCTAATTGAATGCAATATCAACATCCTAGGGGCCATAAGGACTAACGATATATTTGCACGATGGGGTCGCAAAAGCAATAAAATTATTGAGACAATTTTATTTCATTTCTATTATTATATGAGTTTGACAATGTGGTCAAGATTATTGTTAAATGAAAATAAACAGATACATTATTTAGGTAGGTAGCCCTGGTGGGATCAATCCTCCTTGGTGGTCAATATTTCAGAGTCCACTCTTCATCTTGAATCAATAACATATGCAACACAGGTCAATCAACATGTAATTTTGTATATTTTTTATTAGCATGATGGAATCCCATGCACAACCCTCTAGAAAGTTACTTCTCTTTTCTAGAATGAATATTTGGGTCAATTTTCGTTTTATTAATGGTTAATGATGCATGTTAGACACTTGTTGTGGCATGAATCATTGAACAAGAATTGTCTTCAAAGTGTTAATTCGTATAGGAAAAGGAGAAATGGACTTCCTGACACTCATAAATGAAGTGGAATGCTAACAAATATAAAAATATTACATGATATGTATATTGTGTTAGAAATTAACACTAATTACGGTTATAAGTTCACATAAGAAACCTTTCTTCCACATATTCAAACCCCTTAAGACATAGATCATTTGTAGACAAGAAACAAATACCAAAAAAATGGACACATGTAGAAACAAAATAGAAAAAAAGGAGACAAAAAAGTAAAAAAAGGACCACGGAGAGAAAAAATGACAAGAAAAGAAAGGGGCATAGAAGGAACATATAACTGAAGAAATGGAAAGACAAAGAAGAAAAATAGTGGTAGTGATAAAGTATATGTTGGAACAATAAAAAGGAAAGTGGAAAATAAAACTATCTACAAAGAGGTATAAAAAAATAAATGAGAAGAAGATATAACCTAAATCAATTATGTTAAGAAAACACAAGTAGTGGGAAATCAAAATCATGTCCACTGATTGATGGTCACAATCATAAATATACAAAAACAAGTCCAAACATTTGGACTCATGCCATTGAAAAAGTGCACCATGTGTAGCTTTGTCACCTTAAAGCAAGCATGCTACAAAAACAAGGAAACTTAGGTTTCAACCATCTTGACTTGATCCTATTTATAGGGGCTCCAATCCTTGATAATTCAGAACCTGAAAGGAATAATGATAGGCACATTCTACAGAAACTGTTCCTAAAGTGACCTCAAATAGCCTGGCTTACTCTGCAGTTCTCTTTAAAATCTATTTAGAGATTAAAGCTTAAAGAAGGTAAGTAATATTTGTTTCTTAAACAAAAGTAGAGACAATCCATCTTCCATAAATTCATCATTCGAGATTATGATGTTTATTTGTATTTTTCTTGTGTGAAGAAGAGATAAAAAATGGTCATATCTATTTGTTATAATGATTTCCCACGACTCTATTATCAGAAAAGAGAACTCTTAAAGATACAAAGCATTCTTAGTTTCATAGTTTTACGTGTCAAGTTCTAGAAATTAAATTTGGTACCTTGAAACATTACGAGAACCCCTTCTCCACCAGAAGGCCATTTGAATGCAATATCCACTAATGCCCTTACGACACCTTCCTCTGCAATAGAACCCTAAGCAAAAGAAAAGAAAAATCAACTTCATGTTATTTGGAAAGGAGGAAGAAAACTTCTTATTGTTTTGATGATAGCAAAATGAAGTGGTATTTAGTCAAACATCCTAGTTTTTCTACTCAATAATTAAAACTGTAATTTACATTGAACTTCCAGTGCATACAATGGGTGAACAACACCATAAACATGAATAATGAAAGTAGCGTGCTTGCTAAAGGTGAAAATAAGGCTTCACATTTTCATTTTTAGCTTTTAGATTAAAAAATCAACAAAGAGAATGTAGTTATCACCTTTGACAGTCCCCTTCTGACCTCATCGGCAACTCATCTACTAGGTGACCCAACAAGGGCTGCCAAAGTGCTAATTCTCGATTCCATAACAACTTCTTTGGCAACATATGAATTAACTGATAAAATTTCTATAGCCTACATAAGAAAAAGTAAAATTCACTTGCAGATAGTCTGATCGAACCTTTTAACATGTAGTTGGAGAAATGCTAACAAATTCTCCAACCTCACACAACTAACAAGATCAACTAATAGAAATGATTGATTTCACAAAATCATCCATGGCTAAGTAAATTGAGAAATTTGTGCAAAATATGAAGTAAAAAGAGATTGATTGGCCTATAAATTGAGAAAGTTGGTTTCATAGAATCACTCATGAACAAGTAAAATTGAGAAAGTCATGCAAAGTACAAAGTACCCTTGGTGTTTTTTACTATACCCCTCCCAACGAGAGTTTGCGAGATCCAACAGAATCCCAATCTCACCTCCATGCATTACAAATTCTTCCCTAGTAGGATAAACAATTGTAGTCTCATCATCAATCACCATAAACAACACAAGTGAAGTGGTTTATCTCCATTCAACCCACATAAAACCTTTAAGCTCTCCAAAAATAGTAACTAAAAAGATGTATCCAGGGTCACATCCTTGTGTGATACATCCAACGTAAATAATTTTAGCAAACTAACCCAAAATTATGAATCCATCATCGAATTGATGTTCTAAGAACCTGTCATGGACAAAAACCTAAGAGACGTTGCATTTCCTAGTGTCGTCTCATCGATATTCATGCTATCTAATAATCCAAGCTTTGAAAGATCATAAGGATGCCCGAAAAGTGCCCCAATTGTAAACTCACCCACATCCCTTAGCCCTGGCAGCCAGAGTTTCTTAAGCCTTAGTCATGACAAGGTCATGGCATCTTATCACATCACTCATATGTTTCTCGTAGAAATTCAGCCCTCACTCTGGGCTCTCCAACCACTTGTGGCAGGCTTCCAGTTCAGAAAGATCACACCCATGAGGTCAACCATCAGAATGCCTCCTTCCCAAGAGATTCCATGATTGAAATCATCCAAAAACTGCCTCTAAGAAGATTACTACAGGCAGGCCTTTATCAGGGTGCACTGCACTGCAGCCCAGTACACTGCCAGGGTTCATTGTAGTGCACTTGAGCCCTCTTTGGTCTGCACTGGGCAAATTTGAGTGAAATATGCATTGGGGTTTGGAATATTCTTATCCATAGGATGCTTCTAGAAGTTTCCCAAGGCTGTCCACTCCTTTGGTCTCAAAATTCGATGAGGAAGGAAGTTAAGGAACATCAATCCCTTTATCCCTTCCTCCATGGAACTAAATCCTATGTTTGGGAGGGCATTAATTGTCACCATTTATGGCATAACTTCCTTCATTCACCTATAAAAAGACCACTCATCTAAGTGATTAGGGGCTGGAAATCATTGAATTATAGGGATATGCTGTTAGTATGAGACTTCAGTTGGTTTCAAGTATTGTAATGATGTTGAAATGTCTTGCTTGTTATGAGGAGAGGATGGGATTGTACTGGAGGAGTGGCACTGAATCAAGCAAAGTGGGTTGGAACTCTTCCTTTTACTAATAGTGTTCACAGATTTTTTGATATGTTTGTATTGTTTATTGATGCTTTCATATGTGTATTATCCACTTGATTCCATTTTATGTTTAATCAATAGATCATTATCATATGATTTGATCGGTTTTTCTCTTATGTCCATGTGCAGGTAGTTTTCAAGCGGATTAAGTACAGAAAGGTGTGACAAAATTTGTCAAAGGAGGTAAGGAGTAAGCAAAAGCTTTAGGTAGGCTTATTTACTGTCATATTTAATCTATTGGTTATAGAAAAAGTAGAGAATGCTTTGCACTGTTGTTCTAGACTTAGCTACTAGTCTAGGGGTTTAAGCATTTATCCATAGACACTAAAATTCCCAAAACAAATTGGTGACTCCGCTGGGGATTTATTATCCCTCTTAGTATCTTATCAACCTCTTAAGACATTTTTACATACTGTATTTGTGGTTGTTGATTGAATTTCAGTCTTATTTCATTGAAAATTGAGTCAAAATTGTGCCTAATTGGCTTCAAAAATTGCTTACTATCACCAGCGCAACCCAGTGAAGGATACAGTGTGCTGCAATGCACTTCCTGCATAGAGCCAGTGCACTTTCTCTCACTGCAGCTTGTGTTGATCCTTTGAGGGTCATTTTCCCATCTAGGAGCTAAGGTCTTTTGCCAATTTTCTCATGTTTGAATGACTTGCTGAATGTCAATGATGTCTTGTCTTTCAAAATAGTTTTCCATCTCCTTAGCTGGCCCTACTTAGACTAGGATTGGTAAATTTTTCTTATGTATTTACTTTGTCATTTTCAATCTATAGTCAAAAGTTAGTTTTTTGGTTGATTGATCTTTGTCGAAAGAAAATGTCGTAAAATCGTCTTTTTCTTCGAAAATTGAATTGTCGTAAACTCTTCATTCGTGAAGGATTGGTTGATTGATGTGTGCATATGATTATTCTTTTCGTTGAAAGTGTCGTAATTCCTCATTTCTTTAAAAATGAAAGCGTTGTAAAGTCTTCCTTTCCTTGAAAAGAAATTGATCGATTGTGCATTAGTTTTCCTTTTTGTTCATTCACATTAAGGGAAATAAAAAAGAAATACATGCATGTTGCATTGAAAAAATTTGTGAATGCTTGAAAGGAATAGCTAGGTAAATTGCATTAGTTGTGCTCTTTGCTCTTTGTCAAAGATTTGATTGCTCCATTCCTACTAGCTAAGGATTTTCATTGTTAAACTGAATGGAAAGAATGTTTATCATATTAGTTGCGTTTTAGGAATTGCAAACATACATCACGTGGTGAACCTTGAAAGGAAAATTCCTAAGTAAGATCAACTTAAAATTTATCTGAATTTACCTAATGGAGCATTGTCACCTAATGAAAAACATTTAGATGTCTAGGCTAGAGACGTGTTCCGACGTCGTAAAACAAAGAAGTTGTCACTAACGTGTCTGTAATACATCTCGAGTGTGATACCTCATTCCACATACGTGAGTATATCATAGCTCATCCACATACATTTGGGTATATATGGCGGTGTTACAGTACGTAAAGTATATGGGAATGCTCTCATTGTGCAGTTTTTCATTAGACAATGATTATACAGATTGGGCCTCCGTGTACTTTCGGGTATATATGGGATGACAACACTAGGTTGCTATCTATCCTTAAGTAACTGAGTAGGCTACCTTGTAAACTATGATACACTGAACACAACATTCGGGAGATTACGTACCCATACTTCTCTGTTCTCCGGGAGGTATTTTGCAGTTCACAGTTGCTTGGTAAACCTTTTTTCCTAGATTATCCCTATTTTATTTTGTTATGTTACTTTGATTAAAATAAATTAATTGACCATGCATAACATCCTCCAAGCTCACTCCTTAGTTGATCTTAGGTTGAAACATATGGTGAAAAGGATGCGTAAGCAGGCTCAATTGTTAAGGAGAGGACCTTTAGGTGCTCGACCATAAGGATGCGTAAGCAGGCTCGACTGTTAAGGAGAGGACCTTTAGGTGTTCGACTGTTAAGGAGAGGGCCGCCATCGAGAGGTGGGCTGGTCGATTAACCGAGCGAGGGCTGGTCAACCAAAGCGTAATGAAATCTCTCATATCGGTTTCTGAATGAGGGAGATTCCGAGCATATATTATATATGTCATTATGCATTTTCTGCTAAAGCATAATGACATATATAATGTTGGATGGCACGAAGAAACCACAACCTTCACTTGGCCTTTATACCGGAATCCTAGGAGCATGGAAGGAAGAAGCACCTATTACCTGCATCTTACCTATTTCATTAACTACTAACTGCTAACTGCATCTTGATCATACCTACTTATTAACTGCATACCTACTTATTAACTGCATCCTTGATCACACTTAGCAACTCGAATCCTATCGGCCCATCCCATTTAGTAAGTTAGGATTAGGAAGGAAGTATACCAGCCCATTTCATTAAGTGTCCAAAAAGCTCCAAAAATCCATCGATCAAGGAATTCCTTTTGATGGAAATCCTAGTCCTTTTCCTCCTTTCGGAAATATTGGTGCTCCTTATATGGATACATTATCCCTACTGAGATTTACAATTGGCTTGCCATTATGGTTGTTTTCAACCTCCTTGGTTCAAAATGTTGTGATTTCTCTGCAATCAAGTATACCTCCAACTGGACAAAATCATCCTCCAGTTGATCTTAAAAATGACCCTTTGCCTTCTTCCTTGGTTGTTTCTTCCTCCCCTTCTTCCTCTTCGCCTAGTGAAAGTATTGGTACTAGTAACTAGGTGGCTAAGAAGAAGAAGAAAGGGAAGAAGAAGAAGAAGCAAATTTAGCAAAGGGGCAACAAAGAAACCATCACTTTGAATGCAACATTTGATGAGAAACTGTCCATCAAGCCTAAGAAAGTTCGATATCCATGCAAACATTGTTCGGCAGACCGTCTTCTTTGAAATTGTCCTAATATTCCTCAGATCTTAGAAGAATAGTCTTCTTGTTCACATCATCCTGTGTCATCAACTTCTCGAGATCATGCTGGTGACACACCATCAACTAGTGGTAGTAAAGCTCATGGAAAAAAGGGTAAAGTTAAGCTTCCATGTAGGTTATGTGAATTGAATCACCCCATTCACCTTTTTCCTTATTTGGACGAAGCCAAAAAAGTGTTGGATAATTGTCCTGCTTCACCGCAACAACTTCCATCTGCTTACAGGAAACTCTCCCTAAATCCTTCACTAGTTGATGAATTAACTGACCAAAATCAACCGTCGGTCGAAACCACTCTCTCTAAAAGTGAATCCTATGAGTCTATACCTAACCCAAATCAACAGATCAAGGTAACAGTTGACTCGATTTCACCTTCAGTAAATCGTACCTTTTCCTAAAGAGAGTAAATATGATACCACTCAAGTTCATTTTGTTTCTATAGATTCTAATGAGCTTGGGGGTAGTCCTCCTGTTACATCAAAATAGGAGGAAAATCCTCGATTTCTCGTAACTCAAGGGGTTAATTCTCCCATTTCTATGGTACTCCCTCAAAGTAGTCTAGTCACTTCCTTTGATTGGAATCAACTAGTAGGATTCCGTCTTCCTTCTTATATGCCTTTCCAGATCATAGTACAAGTTTGTAATTTGATTGTATCTAGAACTATTACAGATGAAGGAACATCATTGAGCATCCTTTCCTCAACTGCTTGGGAAGTGCTTGGTTCACTGCCGCTTGTGTCAGTTACCCAGAATCTATTGGCTTTTAACAGAGGAACCAATCAACCGTTAGGGATCCTCCCTCGGTTACCCATTATTTTAGGAGGAAAATCATTTATCTTAACGTGATGGTAGTCCCAGGCCCTTTAGATTATAATTTACTTCTTGGGTGCAAATATTTTTATGACATGGGTGTTATTGTTTTAGCACTCTTTCAAGTGATTTGTTTCCCACATGAAGGTAGAATTGTCACCATTGACCAACTTTCATTTCTCGGTCCAAATATAGCTCCTAGTCAACCATATTCCTTAATTGGTCCTTTTGTACCAATGGTATCATCCCCACCACGGGTTAATTATGTGGCAACCTCGTCCATACCTACATCAACTGACGATCAATTTAGCGATGTTGTACATCATGTACTTGGGGTAGTGGAACCAGATCTCTCCTTCATGACCTCTTACGAGTTGTGATACAAGGATATGAGGATAGTTCTTTTATTGTGTCAACCTCGTTAAAAATGAAACCAAGGGTATGAGGATAGTTCTTTTACTGTGTCAACCTCATTAAAAAAATGAAACAGGTCCATGAGGATAGTTCTTTTACTGTGTCAACCTCGTTTAAAAAATGAAACAACTCCCATGAGGATAGTTCCTTGTCTTGTGTCAACCTCATTAAAAAATGAAACAAATGATATGAGGATAGATCCTAGTCTTGTGTCAACCTCATTAGAAAATGAAACAAGGAGTACGAGCATAATTCCTTGTCTTGTGTTAAGCTCATTTAAAAATGAAACAATGTCCTAATTTCCAAGTCAAGTCTTTGATTAGATCTCGTAAAATCCCAGTCGAGTCTTTCACTTGATCTTGTAAAAGAACCTTCATTCCATCCACTTGATAGGAATGAGTAGTCTACTCAGGTGAATGTAATGAAGCTTGGGGGGCATGCACCTAATGGTAAAGTTAAGTTTCCTTGTAGGTTATGTGAAGGGAATCAGCCCATTCACCTTTCTCCCTATCTAGACGAAGCCAAAAAGGTGTTGGATAACTGTCCTGCTTCACTACAGCTACTTCCATCTGGTTACAGGAGACTCTCCTTTTTAGCATACTAGGGGCATGTAAACCAATTCCAAGCATAGTTTTTAGTTCCATATGGTTCAAGCTTGTCTAAAAAACAACCCATTTCCAGTTTAACTCTCGTGATTTCCATTCTATCAGCCTCTTTCGTCAGGTGAGCCTTGGTTTTTTTCATCCCATCACCACCATCCCTTTGGTTGATCATACGCTTTCACTTGGTTTTTTTACCCTTTTTGAGGAACAGTTGCAATAAGTGGTCTTATTAGCCATCATCTTCACATAAATCAACATGTTTTGAGAAGTTTCAACATCATCGGAACTAGTTGCTACCCTAGACACCACTCATGCCTGAAAATGGAGTCCTCTTTAAGCTCTTTTTAGACTCTCTAAATATGAAAAGATTGTTGAGCGCTTGTCCTTTCTATCTCGTTAACGGATTGGAAACAATATCTCTCTTGTATTATTTTATGCTTTTTCAGACTTGAGAGATTAATTTATGAAAAATAACTTGTGGAGTTTTCTTTTTGTACCTTTTCAAACTCTCTAAACATGAAAAGGACCGAGTTATCTTTGTCATTAAACTCGTTAAAAATATCAAATAGCGAAAAACTTGTCCATCTAGACAAGACCAAAACCTTTGCTAGACTCGTTAAAGAATCAAATAGTGATGGGTTCACCCAAAGGGTGGAATTATACAACAAGCATATGTTATCCTCCTCGAGCTTGATAAAAATAAAGAGGTACTAGTCAGTAATGACTGGGGAGAATGGGAAGAAGGGAAGAACACTTTATGGTAGCAAGTCGCTCTTGAACATAACACTTTCATCTCATCACCCTGACTATGTGGGTTGGGTCATTCAACTTGATGGTTATCACACCGTTGGTCTATCATACCATCCATTACTTTGTTTTGGTAATGCTACCAATTCATTTTAGTGTCACTAACATTTCAAGAGAATTCATTCAGTTCAAACTTCATCCTTTGCAATACCGTAAACCTTCATCTTCATGACTACCATTCCCGAACCTTCTGTCGTCAGTTGATTTTCATCTGCAAAATCATTTACCTCGTTTCAATTCATTGATGTGGGATACATCAGTGCCCTCCTGCGACGAGTTGCTTCTTGTTGACATCAACACATTATCCAAGAAGTTGACTTAGAAACACCCCTTTAGTACCTTGAGGCTTGCATACAACAATGGCAGGTTTCTCACTTATGGCGATAGGTTGACATCACTAGCATTCAACCTAAAGACTTTGTATGGTGTTCAAAATCAAATCATTTATTCACACCATGTGAAATGTACTATAGTACCTTGAGGGTCATTCTCATTATCGGTGATCCCTCTCGCATCGGTTAATGACTTACATCATTGGTTGGTAATCAGTCGATGTCTTCGCATGTTCGACTTCAGATCATCTATTCACATGGTTAGACTTGTACTTGAGCGAAAGATTGAATGAGATTGAATACCCTGGATCTAGTTTCATCCATCTGGGTTGCAATATTTTCAGGAGTACTAAATCAAATGTACAATGGCCTTACATTCATGGTCATCCATTCATGGGTCTATATCTGTAGATGATCATATTTGTACATGTAATGAAACTTTATAAGCTGAGCATGAGTATACCTCCCCTCAGCAAGTTCATGAGAAAAAATCAAATTATCATGATATATGTATTGTAATTGATGCATGTCGCCTTCCACTTTGAAACCTCATCTCCACATAGTAAAGTATTTCACTTGACATACATATTTATGGCTTCATTCTTTAGGGGCAACTGTTACAGATCCATTTGGGCACATCAACCGCAAATTACAAATCAGTACTATTAGGGCCCATCAAACCCTAATTCAGTTGTTACATGCTCTAATGAAGCCAACCATCAGAATTCCTCCTTCCCAAGAGATTCCATGATTGAAATCATCCAAAAACTACCTCTAAGAAGATTAGCGTAGGCAGGCCTTTATCAAGGTGCAGTGCAGTGCAGCCCAGTACACTGCCAGGGTGCATTGCAGCACAATTGAGCCCTCTTTGGCCTGCGCTTGGAGAATTTGAGCGAAATATGCATTGGGGTTTGGAATATTCTTATATTTTTCAACATCAATTAGTTCGGACCTCCACTTAGTTTCGCCCAAGCTTCATCTTGGTCATGGATAGATCACCCAGGTTCGGCCATAGGATGCTTCTAGAAGTTTCCCAAGGCTATCCACTCCTTTGGGCTCGAAATTGGATGAGGAAGGAAGTTAAGGAACATCAATCCCTTTATCCCTTACTCCATGGAACTAAATCCTAAGTTTGGGAGGGCATTCATTATCACCATTTATGGCATAACTTTCTTCATTCACCTATAAAAAGACTAGTAATATAAGTGATCAGGGGCTGGAAATCATTGAATTATAGGGAGATGTTATTAGTATGAGACTTGAGTTGGTTTCATGTATTGTAATGATGTCAAAATGTCTTGGTTGTTATGAGGAGAGGATGGGATTGAATTAGAGGAGTGGCACTAAATCAAGAAAATTGGGTTGTAACTCTTCCTTCTACTAATAAAGTGTTCAAAGATTTTTCCATACTTCTGTATTGTCTATTGATGCTTTCATATGTGTATTATGCACTTGATTCCATTTTATGTTTAATCAATAGATCATCATCATATGCCTTGATTGGTTTTTGTCTTGTGTCTATGTGCAGGTACTTTTCAAGTGGATTAAGTACGGAAAGGAGCAATGGAATTAGTTAAAGGAGATGAGTAAGCGAAAGCTTCAGGTAGGCTTCTTTACTGTCTTATTTAATCTATTGGTTATAGAAAAGATAGAGAATTCTTTGCACTGTTGTTCTAGACTTAGCTACTAGTCTAGGGGTTTAGGCGTTTATCCATAGACACTAAAATTCCCAAAATTCGAAAAAGTAGAGAATGCTTTGTATTGTTGTTCTAGACTTAGCTACTAGTCTAGGGGTTTAGGTGTTTATCCATAGACACTAAAATTCCCAAAATTCACCAATTTGTTTTGGGAATTTTAGTGTCTATGGATAAACGCCTAAACCCCTAGACTTGATAAATGAGTCTAAAACAACAGTCCAAAGCATTCTCTACTTTTTCTATAACCAATAGATTAAATAACATAGTAAGGAAGCCTACCTGAAGCTTTCGCTTACTCCTTATCTCCTTTGACCAATTCCGTCGCTCCTTTCCGTACTTAATCCACTTGAAAAGTACCTGCACACATACAGAAGACAAAAACTGATCAAATCATATGACAATGATCTATTGATTAAACATAAAATGGAATCAAGTGCATAATACACATATGAAAGCATCAATAAACAATACAAAAATATGGAAAAAGCTTTGAGAACTTTATTAGTAAAAGGAAGAGTTACAACCCAATTTGCTTCATTCAATGCCACTACTCCCGTTCAATCCTATCCTCTCCTCATAGCAAGCAAGACATTTTGACATCATTACAATACTTCAAACCAACTCAAGTCTCATACTAATAGCATATGCATATAATTCAATGATTTCTAACCCCTGATCACTTAGATCAGTGGTCTTTTTATAGGTGAAAGAAGGAAGTTATGCCATAAATGGTGACCATGAACGCCCTCCCAAACTTAGGATTTTGTTCCATGGAGGAAGGGATAAAGGGATTGATGTTCCTTAACTTCCTTCCTCATCCAATTTCGATCCCAAAGGAGTGGATAGCCTTGGGAAACTTCTACAAGCATCCTATGGATAAGAATATTCCAAACCCCAATGCATATTTCGCTCAAATTCGCCCAACGTAGGCCAAAGAGGGCTCAAGTGTGCTACAATGCACCCTGGAAATATACTGGGCTGCACTATAGTGCACCCTGATAAAGGCCTTCCTGCATTGATCTTCTTAGAGGCAATTTTTGGATGATTTCAATCATGGAATCTCTTGGGAAGGAGGCATTCTGATGGTTGACTTCATTAGGGCATGTAACAACTGAATTAGGGTTTGATGGGCCCTAATAGTACTGATATGTGAGTCGGGGTTGATGTGCCCAAATGGATCTGTAACAAGTGGGGATGGGAACTAGAGCATCCAAAGTACCACTCTAGCTAACTAAATATCCACTCATAAATAACTCATGCATGTTAATTTAGAGGAAGACCCAGTTGAGATTAGAATTTAGGGACAATGTACTATAAGTTATATAATTTTTCAAGTTGTACAGATGCCGCATGCAATTAGTTAAGGGCCTATGGATATATTGCGCAATTACAAATAGTGGATTTCCCAATTAAATACGATCTAATTCTCTCAGGAATTGCGCAAGGAATTAGGGGCTTGGCAGGCAACAAATTTGGCTAAGTCTTGCCTTGAGATGGCTTATGAAGTAGAGAGATAGATTGTACTTGTGTATGAATTATCTGGGTTGAACAAGCATTGTATTTTCTTCTTAGATATTCTAGTTAATGAAATATAGATAATTAGTTTTTTTATCAGTTCCTTTCCCGAGAGAAATAATGTGTTATGTGTGATTGATATTCTTGCTTTTCTGCTTATTGTTTTCATTGATCAATTTTGGTTTCTGCTGAAGAGTAGAGTAGATTCTTGTCTTTTGTTTTAGCATATCACATAAGATGTTGAATCTATAGTACAAATCTACATGGTACTGGAGTTGAATACAATATAGAAGAGGAGAATTTGAGTTTTTTGTGTAGGTGAAATCAAATTTGCAAGTTCATAATTAAGAGTCATCAATATGTCATTCTAAGACTTGAGACTTGAGTATGCCCTGGAGGGCAGCTCAAATTACATAACTTTGAAGGACAGGATGGAGGTATTGTTGGAAGACAATGACGTTAAGTAATTCACAGTTTGTGACATTCCTATGCCTCTAGCATATGATTCTAAAGATTTGGATGAATGGAGAAAGTGTGTGGCAAAAATGAGGAGGATTATCCTGGAAGGAGTTTGATATCACATTGTCTTGAGTCTCCATGATAAGGACACTCTATACGCAATGTGGAAGGAATTGATAGACCTATTTCAAAATAGCATTGACCATAGGAAGTTGTAACTCAATGGAAAACTTAGAAATATCAAGTTGGAGAAGGGCAACTCAATTCCGAAGTACTTGACCAAATTCACCCATTGTCAGGATGATCTTGGAAGTGTTGGGGTTACTGTTTTCAAAGATGATCTAGTCAAACTAGCACTTCTAAGACTTCCCAAGAGTTGGAAAAGTTACTAGGACTCTGTTAATGGGAGGGAGAAACTACTAGAGTGGGAGCGGCTCTGGTCCGACTTGGTACAAGAAGAGTTTCGGTGGAACACTA
Source organism: Pinus tabuliformis (assembly GCA_031772625.1). Classification (NCBI taxonomy): domain Eukaryota; kingdom Viridiplantae; phylum Streptophyta; class Pinopsida; order Pinales; family Pinaceae; genus Pinus; species Pinus tabuliformis. The sequence goes on from CM062816.1 coordinate 839,406,219, forward strand.
GAGAACAAACCTATTCAAAACAAGTGGAAGAGAACTTTGCATTAGTTAGGAAAGAAAAGAAAGCCAAGGGATATAAGTCCCAAGGCAAGGATGGTGGCAAGAAGAATGACTTATTGAAAATCAGGTGTTTTCACCATCACGAGTATGTGCACCATGCCATAGATTCCCCACAGAAGAAATCAAGCAAGAAGGAGCCTGTAATAACAACAATAGGTGAAGCTCTAGCTTCACAATTCAAACCTGATTTCACTCTCATTTGATGTGTGGCCAACATTGTAATGGGAAGAATATGGTATCTGGATAGTAGTGCCTCGTTCCATATGATGGGGAATAGAGATCTCTTCAGTGACTTTGAGGATAAAGACCTCAAGCAGAACATAAAGTTTGGAGATGATGGGAGGTATAATGTAATTGACATCCATACAATTACCTTTTAGAGGGAGTCTGTCTCCCCTATTAAGATAACATATTTGATGTATGTTTGGACTAAATAAGAATCTTGTTTCTATCGCGGTATTGGAATACCATGGATATGATGTGATTTTTAGCAAAGGAAAGGTTTTCCTTAGACACATTGCCACAGGACAAGTGAAATAGATCGTTGTGTGAATCAAGAACATGTACGCACTTGAGGTAAAATATACCTACAAATATTTGAGGAGAAAGCCAAAGGTTAGAGAATTGGTGGTTGAGAGGGAGCATGAACTACCTCTCAACATGCAGCGTCAGAAGAAACCTCAGAAAGTTGTGGAGCAGCCATAATTAGAGAAGTAGAGAGGAGACTAAGTGGAGGCATCTGATCAAGTAAACACCTCTATTAGGGGGAAATTTCAAGCTATGTGGGCAGAGGGAGCACATGAAACCATACCTCTAGGTGAGAGGTGCGGTGATGTGAAGTAATAGTCCCAAGAATGCATAAATTTGGGTAGGGTCCATGCAGAGGTTTTGTCTCATGGATCATTACCTTTCTCTGGGAGCCCACAGTACACAGTAGTAGGATGGATCAGTGGTGATTGATGCATTTAGATGTCAGAGTGACAAAGGTAGAGAATAGCAACAGTCAGATACAAGGGAGCACAGAGCAAAGTTGGTAGTAGTGTAGATGGCACATTGCAGAGGCAGTAAAAGCACAGAGCTTTCAGTAGCGAGTGCACGAGCTAGTAGCAGTCAGATACTCTGGTGAAAAATGCATCATATTGATTTAGGTTGGATGTTTTTTCAATTTTAGAAGTTGTAGTAGCAACAACACTAGAGATAAGTGTTGCATTCAGAACACTCCAAAGGTACCTGATCGGGATAGATTTAAATTTCTTTCTCGTTGAGAGGGATTGTTGAAAATAGCAACAAGAAATGTTAAAAATAACAACTAGAAATTCTAATTTAATTTGTCCTTAATTAAATTGGGAATTAAATTGTAATTCTATTGTCATAGCAGCTTGTAGTAGTTAACTAAGTTATCTTGACTTAGTTGGCTCAGTAAATTCGAGTTGGAAGTCTATCTAGAGTCATGTAGAGCGATCCCTAAATTTTAGGGTCCCGAGTTGAGTTCTTATTGAGTTGTAATTATTTAATTCAGTTTAACTGAGTTAAATTGAGATAAACTAGTTTTAATTGTTGGAGGAACTAGTAAGAGGTCTAGTAGTGGGGATGGGCACTAGTGAATCCTCAGTACCACACTAGTTAACTGAAGATTCCCTCATAAATAAGTAATGCATGTCAGTTTAGAGGAAGACACAGTTGAGATGAGAGTTCAAGGACAATGTACTATCAATTGTACAATTTTTTGGGTTGTACATATGGTGCATGCAATCAGTTGAGGGCCTATGGATGTATTTCATAGTTATGGAGAGAGTATTTCCCAATTCAATATGGCCTAATTCTCTCAGGAATTTCCCAAGGAAGTAGGGGCTTGGCAGGCAACATATTTGGCTAAGTGTGGCCTTGAGTTGTCTTGTGAAGGAGAGAGATAGATTGTACTTGTGCAGGAATTGTTCGGTTTGAATAAGAACTGTATTTTATTTTCTGATTTTCTGGTTAATGCAATATATAGAGTTTGGGTTTTTAGCAATTTCTTTCCCTAGAGAAATATATTTTTATGTGTGATTGATGTCCTTCCTTTTCTGCTTATTCTTTTCATCGATCAGTTTTGGTTTCCATTGAAGATTAGAGTAGATTCTTGTCTTGTGTTTTAGCATATGACATAAGTTTTTGAATCTACAGTAAAAATATACATAGATAACATTTCCCTCCTAATCCAAAGGGACATCTGACATGCTGAGTAACATTCTGAACTTTTCAAAATTTTCACGTCCCAGTGCCTTTGTAAATATCTCTATGATCTTCTCTGAAGTAGGACAATGTGTCAGATGAATAACTTTGGCCTCTACATAATGTCGAATAAAGTGATATTTGGTGTTAATATGATTTCTTTGATCATGAAACTTGGGATTCTCGGCCAACAGAATTGCAGAAGAGTTGTCAATGAGTAGTGGAGTTGAAGCATTATGTTTCTCCTGCAAGTCTTCAAGTATTTTACAAACCCAAATGATTTATTTTGTAGCTTGAGATGCTACAACATATTATGCTTCGGTGTAAGAATCAGCAAGTACATACTGTTTGTGTGATCTCCAAAAAATGGTTTCTAATCCATGATTAATCAAATAACGAAAAGTAGAGACTCCATTCTTCTTATCTCCATCAAAATCAAAATCTGAATAGCTGGTGAGATGGAAATCTACAACTTTGGAATATTTGATCCCATATGTTTGAGTGTCTTTCAAATACTTGAGCACTCACTTCACTGTATTCCAATGAACTTCACATTGCTAATTCATGAACCTAGAAAGTATCCCTACTACAAAAGCTAAGTCAGGTCGAGTAGTAGTTAGAAAATTCAAACTTCCAATAAGTTGCATGTACTTTGTTGGATCCTCAAATGTACATCCTTAGTGGAAGTAATTTTCAAATTTTTCTTGATAGGAGTAGAAAGAGGGTTACTATCCTGCATCCCAAATCTATCCAATAGTTGTCCAATATACTTCTTCTGAGAAATAAAAATATATTTGGGTTTATTGTCAACTTCAATCCCTAAATAATAATGCAATAAACCCAAATATGTCATGTCAAAATATTTCAATAATTCTCTTTTAATGTATGTTATATAGTCATCATTGTTTCTTGTGATCATCAAATCATCTACATACACAACCAAATATACAACCGACTTTTCAATTTTCTTAACAAAAAAAGTTGCATCATCCAGATCAAATAACTTATCATTCAACTTGAGAAAGTGTTCAGTTAATTTTTCATACCATGCATGAGATGCTTTTTTCAATCCATAAAAAGTCTTTACCAACTTACATACCTTTTCCTCTTTTCCTTTGACCGCAAAACCTTTAGGATGAAACATATAAACATCCTCCTTCAAATCAGCATTCAAAAAGGTTGTTTTAACATCCATATGGTGTATCTTCGAGCTATTCTAATCCGTAAGAGAAAACAAAGTTCTAATTGTGCCCCATTTTTTTGTAGGAGAAAATTTCTCTATGTAGTCAACACCTTCCTTTTGAGCGTAGCCTTTTGCTACAAGCCTTGCCTTGTATTTATCAATAGAGCCATCTGCCTTGTATTTCATCTTATACACCCATTTTCAACCAATAGGTTTGACACATGTAGGATGATCCACTATCATCCAAGTTCCATTCTTAATAAGTGCATCATATTCCTTTTTCATTGCATCCTTCCATTAATAACAATTAGTATCTTCTTCAAAAAAACTTGGTTCACTAATTATAGAATAATTGAATCCATGGTCATGAGAAACATTACCTGAGCTTGAAGTAGCATCACCTTTCAAAGAACTTCCTTTTTAAAAATCATCATAATTTCTTGGAAATCTTTGAACATGTGTGGATATTCCTAAATGTTGTTGAAGTGGTTGTGATGGTTTCTCATCTTGAAAAATAGGCTCAATAGTCAGCTCTTTAAGAGAAATTTTTGGTCCTATACAAACATTACTATCATCCAAATTCTTCATCAATAACATTCTCATGATTCAAATAATGATGGACCATAGACTGATCCACAATGGGAAGCCCCCCTTTAGTATATGGAACATCATTATTAGATTCAAAATATAACTTTTTGGATGAAAAATTCTCCAAATGAGTCAGTTGTTTATCAAGAGTTGAATTATATTTTTCACATTCAAGAAAAATAGCATCTCCGGAAAGAATAAATTTCTTGTTTTCCTTCATCATACAACATGTAAGCTTTAGAAGTAGCAGAATATCCCAAGAAATACATTTGCGACTCCTAGCACCCAACTTGTTGCGCTGATGTTTAGGAATTAATGCATAGCATAGAGAACCAAATACTCTAAAATGTTGAACAACAGGAAGATGATTATACCACATTTCATAGGGAGAATTATTATTGATGACAAAAGAAGGACAATGATTGTGAATATATGATGAGCAAAGCATTTATTCTCCCCAAAACATCAACTTAAGATTCTTAAAGAACATCATAGATCTAACCATATTAAGCAAATTTCTATTCATACATTCTATAATGCCATTCTGTTGTGGATTATAAGGAATGGTAGCCTAATGTTTGATTCTGTTGTCCTTTAAATATTGTTCAAAATCATTAGAAGTATATTCACCACCATTATCAGTTCTGAGAATGCCAATGTTCAGTTCAGTTTCATTTTTGACCATCAAATGAAAAGTTGTAAAATTTTCAAATACTTATGACTTGTCTTTCAATAAATACACCCAACACATTCTCGAATAATCATAATAAGTGTAAACACATATTTATTACCATTGGAAGTTGCAACAGGTATAGGACCACATAAATATGAATGTATGAGACCTAATTTCCTTGAAGCTCTAGAAGAAGAACTATGAAAATGTTTGTTAGAATGTTTCCCCAAAATACAAGAATCAAATAGTGTAAGATTTCTTGAAATTGTAGGAAATCCTTTTATACCTTTTTGTCTCATAATTATGATATTGTCATAGTTAATGTGACCAAAACGAGCATGACATAATAAACTAGAAGATAGAGTATCATTTCGTTATGCTAAAATAGTAGAACTATCATGAAAATTCATTACAGTAGATGATGTGTCATTCAATTTTAAAGGTGTACCTTCTTCAACACAGGTCATAATGACTACACGATCATATGATCTACATATCTCAATCATGCCATAGAAGATATGCATGGAATTCCCTTGCTATCGAATATGTATAAGAGACATTATTTTCTTTAAAATTGTGGAATGTAAAGGACATCCTGTAGAACATAGTCTGCAATCTTTGGTATCTTCAAGCTAATGGATCCAATTCCTAAAGGCTTAATTTGAGATTTGTCAGAAAAATATATTACTCGATCAAATTGGTCACTAAAAGTTTCAAAAAAATTCTCTTAAAAGTCATATGACAAGTGGCACTTGAATCCAAAATCCCACTCTCTTGCCATGAAGAAAATGCAGTACTAAAAACATCACTAATATTAAAATTGCAATGAGAAATAATATAATGTGAAAAATCTGATCATTTTCCATTATCTAGTGGTGGTTGATCTTTCTTTTCATTGAAATGTTCTCTCCTTTCACTGACTTTCTCCCAATGAATTCTACAATTAACTGCAGTGTAACCAACTTTTCCACATCTAAAACATTTGACATTTTTTTTTCCTTACTCGCTATCACTTTGATTATTACAGTCCTCCTTCCTCTAAAATGTATTCTACCAACTATTGAAACCAATGAAGTTATGATTACTTACACCCAAACAAATCCTTTTGCAAATATGAATTATGTGCAATATTCTTTAAAAGAAACATAAATGTCTTTCTCCTTTTAATTTAAACAAAGATTTGGCTTAATGATTTGTTGGTGAGCTCCAAAAATAACCCACTAGAGAGTTAGGTTTGATCTTCATTATTTATCATTCTCTTTTTGTCTTCAACTTTTAAAACTTATTTCAAATCAGAATAAAAACAAATTTGTTCTGATTAATTAATTTCAGAATTAGCCACTTTTACTTTTACTTTGTCATTTCACTTTTATTTAACCATTTTCTTTCTCTTAAATATATTTGATAAAAGAAATGAGAAATATTTTCTTTAATCACAATCTGATACAATTTCCATTCACTTCATACTCACCAACTTTTTCTCCTTTTATCTTTCACGTTTCTTTATTTCTTTCTCTGATCACTTTCACCTTTCTCGCTGTGCCTACTTCCAAACAAAGATGTTGTTTCTGGAAGTAATATAAAATATATAGGAAACAAAGATGTTTTTTTTGGAAGTAATGTAAAATATATAGGAAATGTATTCACCTTACTTGTGGTCTCATATTCTGGAAACGGTCTCCATATTCATTTAATTTTTACAAATCCTTGTCAAAAAAATTTGTAAATCTTTTTTTGTTGTTGCTTACTTTCACTTTCATGAACCTTGAAGAATTCTCTAGTTGCAAGTAATATGTGGAGTAAATTCAAACACCAAATATGAAAAAAATTAAATAATTAATAATTCACTTCCAAAAAATGTTTCAAAGCTTTGCTAATATTCAATGTTACTTATTTACTATAGATTGTTCCAAAAATAAGAGTTGTTGATGGGTAATCAATTTTACATTGGTCGCTTTCAACTTGGTTTCCAGCACTCCTGCAGTCTTTATCTCATTCCTTTGAAAGAAATGCGCTCCTCCAAATGCATTTTATGAAACTTGTACATTCTTCCTTCCATAAACTTCAAAGAATGCCTCCTTATAAACAAACTCAGTAGGCATTGAGTTTATAAACAAATCAACCAAGGATCTGATACCACTGTAGACATGCAGGCGAATAAAATCCACAATGAAAGATCAATTGTATTAATGATAAAATGACCTATTTATACCTATGCAATCTAGTTACGAGACAATTATATCTTGGTAACTTATTAACAGAAAGTAAAAACTAACAACTAATTACTATTTTACAAACATAATCCATAGGGATTAGCTAACACCAATATATTCTTTAACTGAGTCAGACATATCATAATATTACACTAAACTACTCGATAATTGGAAAGAGGTCATGGTCTGAAGTTCTAACAAATTTAGGCAATTTTGTTTGAACTCTCGAGAGTCCATTCCTTCAATGGAGATATCCACTTCATTTATATTTAGTATTGAGGCATTACTATAACTATCATGGTTCTGTATATGACAATCCATCCACTTAAAATTTCTTGAATCTTCTTCATACTTCTACTCTATAAATATGATTTTATCATTCTTCCCAAACATTTAGATATATTTGTTTATACATTGATTCATTAAATAAAAGCATTCGTACAAAACATTTATATATATTTGTTTGTATACTGATTGATCAAATAATTTTTTTATCGTTAACCCAATGCCTCTGCGATATTATCGAGCATGTTATTTATTTTGTTATTGTACAACATAACAATAATACACCATAGTTTTGGTTTTGTATTAGTGGATATAGTGCTCCACTCCATCCACTATATGTGGGTATATTATGTCAGAAATATTTCAAATGTCCATTTGAGCTTTATGTCAGAGATTGAGGGAACCTACATTTGTTGGTAGCTGCAAATCCATAAACGATAAAGATAAGTAGAAGAAGAAAAAAACCATAAAACAAAGATCTTATTTGTCATTTACATGTTCATTTTTTACAAAATGGTCTTGGTGTTTTATCTAAGGAACTTACCCTGTAAATTCCTACATTGTATCATAGCTATTCGAGCACCACATTCGTTGGTGATCCAAATCCGAAGTTGGTACAAGTGCATCCGACATTCATTTCCTAGATATACTATTTTTTACTGCTTTCGAGCCGAGAGGACTACTCTATTGTGTTAGGAGCATCTGTTCCAGTGAGGAATCCCTTTTATTTCACGTGAAAAGATTTCTCGTTGCCCTATATATGTCATTTTTAAGATATGGAGGTATATAGTCTTTATTTGCAATTATAGTTATTTATCTCTCTGTTTATTTCAGATTATAGTCCTATATATTTATTTTTATTATCGGATCTATACCTTTCATTTCTGTGTATTCTCTTTGCCTTGCGACTCTGTGTGATCTGGGCAAACCAGAAACAAAAATAAAGGATTTTTGTCATACTTATGCTATTTTCCGTCGCGCCTTAGTGTAATCTCGAAAAATCAGAAACATTGAGGAAAATATATAGTTTCCGGCGAAATCTAACTTTAAGTTGTAAGACTTGGATAATTTTGGTTGTTTGTTTGGTTTGTGTGGTTGTTTTTTTGTTTTTTATGCAAAAATGGGTTTTATAAGTAAGCACGCATCCCAAAGCTTTAGTAAGAAAAAAAATTAAAAATAAAAATAACCCTTCCTCTTTTCAAACAATTACTAACCTTTTAAACTAGCTCACTTGCTCTAAAGTTACTTTATGAGAATAGAGATCTTGGGTTCAAAACTTTCTTTTTGTTGAGTTACTTTCTCAAAAAGTACATGTAGATTATCTTTTAAAGTTACTTTATGTAAAAGTGTTCTCGCCCATTATAAAATTTTAGTCACTTATAATTCTAAAGTCACTTTAGCTTTTATTTAAGTTACAATTTAGTGGATAGTTCATAAAGTACCATTGTAAAAGTGACTTTTGCTTATCTATAAAAATGGGTCGCATAAAGTAATTTCTTTTTAAAAGTGAGCTAATTAGGTTAAGTTTGGAAATGGGGGATTTTTTTCTAAATATGACATTATTAACTACTTCCAAATATTCACATGATTCATTGGCATCTTCAACAACTTATCTTCAAAAAGTCATAACTTCTTCATCCGAAAGCCATTTTCAAAACAGTTTTTTTAATCGGCCTAATTTTTCAATGTCTTTCCATTTGAACACTTAGTTTCAGCATATACAATTTTTGTTTCTTTTAAAATGGAAAGTCCATGCTTAGTTATTCTTGACAACACCAACTACTTTTAATGGCTATCCTACATTGTGGATTTACTTAGAAGTAAAGGTATTTATAGAATAGCCTCAGGCCAAGAGTCTAAGCCTCAAGATGAAGATAAGAAAGCGGAATGGGAAAATAAGCAAGATCAAACACATGGGTTGAGAGAGATGTATATTTATCCACACCTTAGATTCCATGTCATAGAAATTGATACCCCCGATGAATAAATGAAAAAGGTCAATAAAGTTTTTGGAATTAAAAATGAAATTAAAGCCCGTCAACTCGAAAATGAGTTGCTTATGTTGGATCCCAATAATTTTTCTTCCATTGAAGATTTTTTGTCCAAGTTCAAGACCCTTAGACTTCTCTTGGAAGGTGTTAAGTTTGGGAAAGAAGATGGTAATCTTATCTATTCCATTCTTAATAAGTTAGAACCAACCTACTCTGTGTCTTTTTCCACCTTCCATTCTACTAGAGAAGCTTTTATTTCTCAAGGGAAAGACTGCAAATCCCCCTCTTTTGATGAATTTTGTGATTATTTAATAAGAGAGCAAGAAAAACTCTTACATATTGGTCTTATTAATACTGGAAACTCTTCTAAGCAAGCCTTAGCAGCCTAGCAACAACCAAGTTTAAAGAATTTTAAGAAGCAACATCCTAAAAAGAATGGTCCTAAACCAAACAAGGGTCCGAAGAAATTTCAATCTCACAATGAAAAATCAACTCAACAAAATGATAAGGAAACTCAAAAAAAGGGAAGAGGATTGATACACATTGCAACTTTTTTAATAATGATGGCCACTTAGAATCCAAATTATTTAAGAATACCGAAGACTTGGAAGCAACAATGAAGAAGCATAACCTCCATTTGGAGCAATCTTCAACTTCAACTTCATCTTCAAGAATAACACTTTCTGCATGTGGTTGTCAAGCATCTCGGTCTGGTTATTCACTAAATGTATCTTCTCATTCTCATTCTCATGAGTGGCTCATTGATTCTAGAGCTTCTTATCACATGGCCAAAAACAAAGCCATGTTTTCTTCTTTAAATGATTTTAACACAAGAAATATATATGATGGTGATGATAGATCTCTTAGTGTTGTAGGGACTCGAACTATTCATCTAGACAATCGTCAATTTAATGATGTAATATGTGTTCCTACCTTATCCCTCAACCTTCTATCTTCATATCAGATAACTCATTCAAGTGAAGGTAAAATCGTTGAATTTTTACCTCATGATGTTGTAACTAAAGACCTAAGAGATCCAAGACAAATTTTAGCTACTAGCATTGCTGATGATTCTACAATGCTGTATACGTTTAACAAGTTTGGGTCATCAACTCTTCCCTCGGTATTTGTTGCTCATAATGATGAAGTGAGCAACCTTTAGCATGAGCAATTTGGTCACTTAAACTATCACTCCCTTGAAAATTTGTGTAAAGAAAATATGGTGACAAGTTTTCCTATGGTATCTTGAAGAGATGGTGTTTGTTCTAGATGTGTACTCGGAAAACATCAAGGGGATAGTTTTGAAAAACGTGCCTCTTGGCACGTCTCAACCCCTTTATAGTTTGTGCATAGTGATTTATGTGGTCCACTTCGAGTTGTTTCGTTCTTTGGCTACAAGTATTTCTTAACTTTCATTGATGATTTCTCCAGATGCACTTGGGTATACTTCTTAAAACGCAAGAGTGAAGTCTTTAACATTTTCTTGTCCTTTAAGGTCTTTGTTCAGAAATAATTTGGACATCAAATTCTTAAGCTAAGATCTGATAATGACAAAGAATATGTTAACCAAAAACTCATCAAATTTTACACTGAGCATGGAATTCAATTACAACATATTGTTCCATATAGTCCATAGAAAAATGGTCTAGTTGAAAGGAAGAATAGCACCTTAAAAGAAATGGATAATTGTGTGCTTCAATATAAAGGACTGAGTCTTAATTTTTGTGCAGAAGCAATTAACTGTGAAAATTAAATAGTAAGTCACACTCCTACTAAGAATATCACTCAATAATAAGCATGGAGCTCAATTAAACTAGATGTAAATCACTTTCGTGTTTTTGGAAGTGAAGCATGGGCCCATATTCCAGATGAGAAACATAAAGCCTTAGAGCCTAAGAGTGAAATATGGATTTTTGTTGGATATTCTGAAGATGTCAAAGGATATAAACTTCTTTAACCTAAATCCAAAAATGTTATCGTTAGAAGAGATGTAAATTTTGTTGAAAATATATCGGCCTGTGAGCCTAGTTCGGTAGATGTGCCACCTCTCTCTATCCCTTCTACTTTTGAAAATATTCCTTCTTCAAATGATGATAGTGAGGATGACAATCCCCCCCCACCTTCTTGGGATCATCCTTCATCTCCTCAGCTTCCAAAATGGGTCTGCGCTACTCGGGATGTAGCACGTGATCTTACAGATCAACGTCATGCATGTTCTCGGTTTGCTATAGCCTCTTCTTTACTAACTCAAGCTTCAGCGAATTATGATCCTCACACCTTTGTAGAAGCTTCAGGCCATCCAAATTGGGATGCAGCTATGAATGAATAATATCGTTCATTATTGGAAAATGATACATGGGACCTTGTTCCTCTCCTAAAGGGATGGATTTTTTTTAGATGCAAATGGGTTTACAAAACAAAGTTTGGACCAGATGGAAAAGTTGATAAACATAAAGCTCGTCTTGTTGCTAATGGTTTTTCACAAGTTGAAGGCATTCACTATACTGAAAGCTTCTCCTTGTTGCCAAAATGAACTCTATCTGCCTTGTTCTTTCCCTTGATGCCTCTTTCAAATGGGAAGTCGATCAGATGGATGTTAAATATGCCTTCTTACATGGGGACTTGCATGAAGAAATCTATATGGAACAACCTCCTGCCTTTATACAAACATACTCTAGCCTTGTATGCCAACTTAAGAAATCCCTTTATGGTCTCAAGAAAGCCCCTCGGGCTTGGTATGCCAAAATGGATAACTTTCTTTTAGATAATGGCTTTTCTAGGTGTCATTTTGACAATAGTGTCTACACCAAGAAAGTGGGTAAGTCTCTTATCATTCTTGTTCTTTATTTTGATGATCTTATTCTTACTGGTAGTGATCCCAACCTTATAAACCATGTGAAGCCCATCCTTAAAAATCAGTTTGAAATGACATACTTAGGACACTTGCATTATTTTCTTGATCTACAAGTCTTGCAATCCAAAAAGGTATTCCCCTTTCCCAGTCCAAACATGCTTGTGATCTTCTATGCCACTTTCACATGGAAGACTGTAAGCCAACCTCTTCTCCCTTTCAGTCTGGAGCCAAACTTATAGTCGCTTTCAATTCCCCTAAAGTTGATGCTACCTTATACCGTCAGCTTGTTGGAAAACTTTTGTATCTCACCCATACCTGTCATGACCTTTCCTTTGTTGTTGGCCTTGTTTCTCAGTTTATGCAAAACCCACATGAAATTCATTGGAAAGAAGCTAAAAAAATACTTCGTTATGTTCAAGGTACAATTTAGTTTGGGATTCATTACAGTGCAGAAGAACCTCCTATATTGGTTGGTTTCACTGATTCTGATTGTGCTTGTGACCCTGACGATCAGAAGTCTACTACAGGTATGTCTTTACTCTTGGTTCTAGACCTATTACATGGGCTTGCAAGAAATAAAGTGTCATTTCTCTTTTTTTAGCAGAAGCAAAGTATCGTGGCATCATTGAAGCTAGCAAGGAAGCCTTGTGGCTTCGTCAGATCCTGTTGGAGTTTGGTTTTAAAAAGAAACATCCAACTACACTTTGCTGTGATAATTAAAGTGAATTTCAACTATGCAAAGATCTAGTCCAACGTCAGTGCAACAAATACATTGAACTACACATGCACTTCATCATAAAGGTCATTCATGACCATGTTCTTGAAGTGCAATATTGTTCAACCGATGATCAAGTTGCAGACATCTTTACAAAGGATCTCATAGGGCAAAGTTTATTAAACTTTGATTTATGGTTGGAATTCAGGAAGTTGTCACTAAGGAGGGATAGGCTCTAATGCCTCCTTCCTTCTCCTATTTTTTTCATATTTGTACATCTTTCAATCCTATCCCAAGTTGTTCTTAAGAGGGGATGTTAGGATATTCCAACACATAGGAAATAATTAAGTATAACTTGGTCTACTGTATAGTTAGGTAAAGTTTGTTTCTTTAGTATGTACGTTTTGTAACTTACAAACCAGTGGTCACGATATGTTCTAGACATGAAGTGATATGATGCCCTCGGTATTACCGACACTTGATCTATGGCTTAAGACTCAATTGGTCCATGATCTCTATTTAAAGAGCATGGAGGGTCATTTGTTAGGTGACAGTTCATGAGATAAGCTTATGTAAATTTTCTTTCTTTTACATTAATAAATTTCCTGAAGTGTCCATGTTGGCTTAAGCCTTGGATTGTTTCCCTCTTTGAGGGTTTTGACCACGTCAAGAATACTGGTGTACTAATCTGTAATATGTTTGTAAGTAGTGTCCTTTGGTGTTCTATCTAAGGAACATACCCTGTAAATTCATACAATATATAAACTTGCGAGTGATGGAGATTACGGATTCGGGTCATTCAAAAAGTGATCAGAGGAGTTACTCCAAGTCCATACCTGTGGATGTCAGAAACTGTATTCTACTCCATACTTCATACCTCTTTGGATGTCCAAATTTACAATGGACATAAATACATAAAATATCGAGAAATCTAAGATCTACTCCATACTTGTTGGATGCCTAAATTTGTAATGGACATAAATACATAAGCTAATGCAGTCAAAAAGAGCATATGACTACCGACTTGATTTCTAGGGAGAATAAATTGTGTTGAAATCTTTGCAGGCATTAGCCTCCCTACTAGTTAGGGTTTCTATACGAAAGTTTCAATGTTAATGAAATTTCATATCTAAAGAATATGAAAATTATGAAATGTCATTATATTAGTGAATAAAATTTTAAAATCTATTGTAAAACAAACAATTAAAACCAATTCTAAAGAGATTATATACATACATACATACATACATACATACACATACATATATATATATATATATATATACATATATACATATATATATATATATATATATATATATATATATATATATATATATATATATATATATATATATATATAATCCCATGTTAATTAATCACTTCAAAGTTTACCCTCATCATACATTATATATGATATCGTATGATCAAAATAAAAATTGAATTGATTTCGTGTTAATTACTCACATCCAACTTTGTGCCTAATGTGCCAATCTGCAGAGGAAACTAATTTTCACATGTTCTTCCAATGCAATTCTTTTCAGCAAATTTGGCAGGAGTTGGCAACTCTATTTGGCTTCCCTCTTGTATCTCATGCTGAGTTGGCAACTCTATTTAGCTTCCCTCTTGTATCTCATGCTTCTACACAGGCTGCCTATGATTGGTGGAGTAGGCAAAGAGAATCTTGGAGATCGATCATTATAATTGTTCTATGGTGTGCCTGGAGGTGGAGGAACAATAAAATTTTCAAAGAAGCAAAGGAGCCTCTCAAAGATATTTTACAACACATAATTCTCATATATGACTCGGTCCCCAAAAAGTTTCCAAAATCGAAAGATGTCAACAGAAATGGGCAGGTAGATTCTCTTCTCAGGCACCCGAGGGCCTTTTTTGATGGCGCTGCCCAACAAAACTCTTGCGGCTGTGGGGTGGTCATAATTATGGACGAGAACCTTCAATATAGTCTTTCTTGGAATGCAGGTAAGGGAACAAACAGCTTGGCAGAGGCGAAGGCCCTAGTGGGTCTTCTCACCTTCTGTATCTTTTTTGACATTCATGCCATCTCTATCTTCGGGGACTCCAAAACTTTGGTCGACCATGTCAATGGTAAAAGCTTCATCAGGTGCCCTCACCTCGTAGTCTGGATGGATAGGATTATGTTTTTTGGGGGACTTATGAGGGGGTGTACCATTCAGCACATCTTCAGAGCTCAGAACCAGCAAGCAGACTGCCTGTCAAAGGATGGTCTTCATCTTGGTTCAGGTTCATGGTCCATGAAGGTTTCAGATGGCGAGGAGTCCTTTATCATTCAGGATTTCTATATCCCAGGTTTTTAATCTCTTTCTTTTTGTCCTTCTCATCCATATATAATTCATCTTTTTCTTTTTCTAGGCATCTGTATGATTTTGATTAGCTATATCTTCCTCTATTTTTGTTCCCAGTTGGTGCTGGAGGTATCCTTATATCTGTGTTTTTTCCAGTTTCGGCAATCTGCTCAGAAGCCCTCATCCTCTGGTTTTATGTCCTATGCATATAATGTATCATCTTCTGTTGTTATACAATCTCAATATAATACAAATTCAGCTTTTTCTTTCTTCAAAAAAAAAGTGTCGGTTATGATCAAAATAAGAATTTAGTTGAATTCTATTGCACTTCACTGTAGTTATAACTTATAATCCATTAAATTGAGCTTTAATCCATCATATAAATATAGTTAGTGGAATAGATACATTGTTTAGATGGTTAGTTTGATCTCATTTGGATATTGATTTATATCGACATGGCAATGTTTAATGTTGCTATTTAAATGTTTTAAACATATCCCTGAGATTATTTTATAAATTGTACCGTAACTTTCCCATTTAAATAATTACTGCTCGTAATTATAATTATTTTACATTATCCACGTTCTCAGTGTGTAATGGGTGGAACAACGAAAGAATTTTCGATGGTATCACTCAATGTAGTTATTTATATAAGAATGGGAGGAAGAGTATAGTGTGCTTTAAAACACAGGTGTAAATATAAACGCCATAATAATAGAATTGTCGTTTTGTTTTCAAATAGCCTTAATATTTTGTTACGCCGTAAGGCATTCCCTCTGAGAGGAACTCCCCTCCGTGCCGCGGTGTCTCGTTATGGGCCCTTAGATCGATTGTTAGACGATGGAATAAACTCCAACCATTAGATCATCGGCCTTTTTAGAAACCAAGAGTCAGCTAAGAGAGGCCAAGCGTCTGTCAATGGATGAGAGAGGACAGCAATCTGAGGCGCCTCGATCCCCTTCGATCTGAAAATCAGGGAGCTCTATGAAGCGGATCATGTCCCTTGACGAAGATGGCAGGGTGTGGTGAGGAGAGCCGTCCATCCATTCGGCGGTGAAGAAGGTGACAGAAAAGCCATGGTACACAGTCAGCCAAATATTCACACCAGTTCTTCACTTGATCGCTCTACTTTGTGGTCACTCATTTCATGGCTCCTCGGCATTCTCGTTCTCTGTTGGCGAAAGCTTTCTTATTCTTTATTCTTATTCTTTCCACTACAGCTACCTGGGTGTTTTCAACAGCCACAGCCAAATCAGTGCCCTTGCCCCCTCTCCGGTTTAAGAACACTAATGGGCAGTTCAAAATTTTGCAGGTATACCTACTGCTATGCCATGTTGTTGTTGCAACCATTCTGAAATGTTTACACATTCCTTTTTATTGTTTAATAGGTGTTCAAACAGAAATGCTGTAACATTTCGTATCTCGCTCTCTTTCTTTGATGTATGAATTGCAGTCTGAATTTGGGATATGAATTCCTTTGGGTTTTTTTGGCAGGTGGCAGACATGCATTATGCAGACGGTCAAAGCACGAAATGCTTGGACGTGTTTCCCAGTCAAGTTTGCACATGTTCAGACCTCAATACTACTGCTTTTTTCAAGAGGATGATTAAAGCAGAGCAGCCAGATCTTATTGTTTTCACAGGTATTGATTTTAAATTTTGAATTTAATGGTCCATTACTTAGGTAGATTGTTTCACAGTCTGTCTTTTACACGAGGTGTAAAAGGACGGGTGAATCAGAGCATGCAGACAAGGAGGTTTCCCTTAATTTTGGATGATGTATGGGAAGAACCTGCGAAATTGTTGGAGAAATTAAGAGTACTCGGCTTTAATTCTTATAATCAAACAACACTGTTAGATGTCCATCAAAGCAGAGATATCCACAATGAAAATCGAGGATTTGATAGAAGATGAGAGTTGGTGGTTGTTTGGTTTTCAGCATTTTCCATATAATGGTAGAGATATGCTAGGAAAATGACCCAAACTGAGAAGGTTGGCGCCATGGAGTCTGGGCTCAATTGGAGAAATTCAAGTGATCAGGTTCTGATTCCTTTATGTAAAAATGGAGGCATTTTCAGAGTGCCTCTGTTGTAATGTTTTCATGTAAATAAGATGGAAAGTAATTTTTGTGAATTTCAAAATTTGATCAAATTTTAATTATGTGAATGTATTGTAAACAATTTCGGTCAATAAAGGATATTCGTTTGGTTAATCTCCTTACCTGTTACATGAACCTTTCTGATATGTAGTTAGTAGAATGCTTTCATCCAAATTCGATTCACAAGTTGGTCATTTTCTTAGCAGGATTCATTCACTAATTCAGAGAGCCATGTTAAGCTTCTTAATCATTAATTTCCAGGTCCTTCACAAACTCATAACCCCCACTAGTCATAGTGAATCTAACACTAAATATTAAATGATATATTTCTTTTAACTTATTTATTGTTCTCTGGTAACTTACGCTGCAACTCTGTACTTGCTTAATATTATAAGCAACAAGTTTACATACCTCCCATGAGCTTCAAGAGAACCCACTCTAAACTGAGAAATTCTGTTGAGGAAGCAATGGAAATATTTCTAAGTTTCTCCAAGCTTGTTCCGAATGGTTTTGGGGACTTATGTTTGGGAGACAAAAAACTCATTGTTTTAACAACTTTAATTCCCTAGAAATAGCTGTCTATCTACAACACTCTGATTAGGATGGGCTGGTTGAAGACATTATTGCTTGTGAATTGCTTGTTGCTTGCAAGTTTAGAAAGGGTCGTTTCCCATGTACAAGACATCAAAAAACTAATCATTACAAATGATGTTAAATTGAACAGTTAATTTCTCATATGCCCTGGAAGTTTTGCTCAAATCTCTGATGGAAACATCCTGCATATGGTTTAAAATTGTTGACTAGAGAATGAGATTCATAACATTATTGATGTCAATGTGCACAAATGATAACTTTTGATTGTGTAAATTGCAAGCACATTTCATATCAGTCTCTATGCATTCCTATACTAAATGCTATTAAAGATGTAATATAATGCTACCATTTTTTTGCAAGACTCAAAACCAAGGTTCATAAAAACAAATTATGATACCAGTATTTAGAAGGACCTCATTTGTTGTTAGGATCAAACTTTTGAAGGGCTTGGCATAATGCTGCCATTCATTGCAAGATTCAAAGGAATTACTAATATAACCAAGGCTCATAAAACAAATTATGATTCCTATATTAAAAAGGACCTCCTTTGTTGTCACGATGAAGCTGTTGGAAGGGTATGGTGCCTTTTATGTTTACATCCTCTTATCCAAATGGCATGATGAGTGAAATGAATTTGTCTACATTATTTTTTATAGGTATTCATGAAAACATATCCCTTTTTTCTACTTTGTCAATTTTTATAAACATCCTTCAGAATCAAAGTTCCAACTTCCTTGACTCATATTCGGTATGATGGAAAAGCTGTAAATTTTTGGTAGTTTCACGAATATGGTTGCTGATCTCTATTAAGGGAGGAACAGTAAAGATACATTTTTCTGTTATATATGGTCAAAGAAGTCAAGCAGTTTAGGCAAGCCCTGCATAGGCAGATCAATGTATAATCTTTTCCAATGTTATAAAAGACTTTTTCTTCAAGATATACATGTGAGGACATCCCACACCTAATGGGGCATCTGCACATCAAGTCCCACTATAAAAGGTTGGGATGTAATCTATAAATATAGAACTTTAGAAATTGTTTTCTAGTTAATCCATTCTGAGTTTTATTTAATTAAAACCTTGTGCATGGAGACAACTCCTGGGTGAACCATGTCTATCATTTGGCATTGAACAGCTCCTGATGCAGCCTGTATATATACACATAACCATCATCCTCATTTCAGAAATCAAGACATAAAAATGTGTTGGGCCCTCAAATGATACATACAGAATCCCTTACAAATGATCGTTCAATGATGGCATCCTGCTACTATCATGTTTTAACATCTCAACATTCAAATACTGGCAATAACAATGAATTGGGTATGTATTGACTATTGACTACCTCCTCTATTTTGGAGAGATTGAGCTGCAGGGCAGAATTGATCCATGCTAGAAGCTTGTTCCTGCCTACAAAGTAGGCACCATCCATCATCCCTATATTAGCTCCTACTTGTTGAAGAGGGCTTTGTCTTAGGTTTTGGATTTTGAGGTAGATCGTGAGTTGGAGCAGGGGAACCTGAACTTGATCCAGGTTTAGGAACAATTTAACCCCCACTATTCATAGTGAATCTAACACTGAATATTAAATGATATATTTCTTTTAACTTATTTATTGTTCTCTGGTAACTTACGCTGCAACTCTCTACTTGCTTAATATTATAAGCAACAAGTTTACATACCTCCCATGAGCTTCAAGAGAACCCACTCTAAACTGAGAAATTCTGTTGAGGAAGCAATGGAAATATTTCTAAGTTTCTCCAAGCTTGTTCCGAATGGTTTTGGGGACTTATGTTTGGGAGACAAAAAACTCATTGTTTTAACAAGTTTAATTCCCTAGAAATAGCTGTCTATCTACAACACTCTGATTAGGATGGGCTGGCTGAAGACATTGTTGCTTGTGAATTGCTCGTTGCTTGCAAGTTTAGAAAGGGTCGTTTCCCATGTACAAGACATCAAAAAACTAATCATTACAAATGATGTTAAATTGAACAGTTAATTTCTCATATGCCCTGGAAGTTTTGCTCAAATCTCTGATGGAAACATCCTGCATATGGTTTAAAATTGTTGACTAGAGAATGAGATTCATAACATTATTGATGTCAATGTGCACAAATGATAACTTTTGATTGTGTAAATTGCAAGCACATTTCATATCAGTCTCTATGCATTCCTATACTAAATGCTATTAAAGATGTAATATAATGCTACCATTTTTTTATGATACCAGTATTTAGAAGGACCTCATTTGTTGTTAGGATCAAACTTTTGAAGGGCTTGGCATAATGCTGCCATTCATTGCAAGATTCAAAGGAATTACTAATATAACCAAGGCTCATAAAACAAATTATGATTCCTGTATTAAAAAGGACCTCCTTTGTTGTCACGATGAAGCTGTTGGAAGGGTATGGTGCCTTTTATGTTTACATCCTCTTATCCAAATGGCATGATGAGTGAAATGAATTTGTCTACATTATTTTTGATAGGTATTCATGAAAACATATCCCTTTTTTCTACTTTGTCAATTTTTATAAACATCCTTCAGAATCAAAGTTCCAACTTCCTTGACTCATATTCGGTATGATGGAAAAGCTGTAAGTTTTTGGTAGTTTCACGAATATGGTTGCTGATCTCTATTAAGGGAGGAACAGTAAAGATACATTTTTCTGTTATATATGGTCAAAGAAGTCAAGCAGTTCAGGCAAGCCCTGCACAGGCAAATCAATGTATAATCTTTTCCAATGTTATAAAAGACTTTTTCTTCAAGATATACATGTGAGGACATCCCACACCTAATGGGGCATCTGCACATCAAGTCCCACTATAAAAGGTTGGGATGTAATCTATAAATATAGAACTTTAGAAATTGTTTTCTAGTTAATCCATTCTGAGTTTTATTTAATTAAAACCTTGTGCATGGAGACAACTCCTGGGTGAACCATGTCTATCATTTGGCATTGAACAGCTCCTGATGCAGCCTGTATATATACACATAACCATCATCCTCATTTCAGAAATCAAGACATGAAAATGTGTTGGGCCCTCAAATGATACATACAGAATCCCTTACAAATGATCGTTCAATGATGGCATCCTGCTACTATCATGTTTTAACATCTCAACATTCAAATACTGGCAATAACAATGAATTGGGTATGTATTGACTATTGACTACCTCTATTTTGGAGAGATTGAGCTGCAGGGCAGAATTGATCCATGCTAGAAGCTCGTTCCTGCCTACAAAGTAGGCACCATCCATCATCCCTATATTAGCTCCTACTTGTTGAAGAGGGCTTTGTCTTAGGTTTTGGATTTTGAGGTAGATCGTGAGTTGGAGCAGGGGAACCTGAACTTGATCCAGGTTTAGGAACAATTTAACCCCCACTAGTCATAGTGAATCTAACACTGAATATTAAATGATATATTTCTTTTAACTTATTTATTGTTCTCTGGTAACTTACGCTGCAACTCTCTACTTGCTTAATATTATAAGCAACAAGTTTACATACCTCCCATGAGCTTCAAGAGAACCCACTCTAAACTGAGAAATTCTGTTGAGGAAGCAATGGAAATATTTCTAAGTTTCTCCAAGCTTGTTCCGAATGGTTTTTGGGACTTATGTTTGGGAGACAAAAAACTCATTGTTTTAACAAGTTTAATTCCCTAGAAATAGCTGTCTATCTACAACACTCTGATTAGGATGGGCTGGTTGAAGACATTGTTGCTTGTGAATTGCTCGTTGCTTGCAAGTTTAGAAAGGGTCGTTTCCCATGTACAAGACATCAAAAAACTAATGATTACAAATGATGTTAAATTGAACAATTAATTTCTCATATGTCCTGGAAGTTTTGCTCAAATCTCTGATGGAAACATCCTGCATATGGTTTAAAATTGTTGACTAGAGAATGAGATTCATAACATTATTGATGTCAATGTGCACAAATGATAACTTTTGATTGTGTAAATTGCAAGCACATTTCATATCAGTCTCTATGCATTCCTATACTAAATGCTATTAAAGATGTAATATAATGCTACCGTTTTTTTGCAAGACTCAAAACCAAGGTTCATAAAAACAAATTATGATACCAGTATTTAGAAGGACCTCATTTGTTGTTAGGATCAAACTTTTGAAGGGCTTGGCATAATGCTGCCATTCATTGCAAGATTCAAAGGAATTACTAATATAACCAAGGCTCATAAAACAAATTATGATTCCTGTATTAAAAAGGACCTCCTTTGTTGTCACGATGAAGCTGTTGGAAGGGTATGGTGCCTTTTATGTTTACATCCTCTTATCCAAATGGCATGATGAGTGAAATGAATTTGTCTACATTATTTTTGATAGGTATTCATGAAAACATATCCCTTTTTTCTACTTTGTCAATTTTTATAAACATCCTTCAGAATCAAAGTTCCAACTTCCTTGACTCATATTCGGTATGATGGAAAAGCTGTAAGTTTTTGGTAGTTTCACGAATATGGTTGCTGATCTCTATTAAGGGAGGAACAGTAAAGATACATTTTTCTGTTATATATGGTCAAAGAAGTCAAGCAGTTCAGGCAAGCCCTGCACAGGCAGATCAATGTATAATCTTTTCCAATGTTATAAAAGACTTTTTCTTCAAGATATACATGTGAGGACATCCCAAACCTAATGGGGCATCTGCACATCAAGTCCCACTATAAAAGGTTGGGATGTAATCTATAAATATAGAACTTTAGAAATTGTTTTCTAGTTAATCCATTCTGAGTTTTATTTAATTAAAACCTTGTGCATGGAGACAACTCCTGGGTGAACCATGTCTATCATTTGGCATTGAACAGCTCCTGATGTAGCCTGTATATATACACATAACCATCATCCTCATTTCAGAAATCAAGACATGAAAATGTGTTGGGCCCTCAAATGATACATACAGAATCCCTTACAAATGATCGTTCAATGATGGCATCCTGCTACTATCATGTTTTAACATCTCAACATTCAAATACTGGCAATAACAATGAATTGGGTATGTATTGACTATTGACTACCTCCTCTATTTTGGAGAGACTGAACTGCAGGGCAGAATTGATCCATGCAAGAAGCTCGTTCCTGCCTACAAAGTAGGCACCATCAATCATCCCTATATTATCTCCTACTTGTTGAAGAGGGCTTTGTCTTAGGTTTTGGATTTTGAGGTAGATCGTGAGTTGGAGCAGGGGAACCTGAACTTGATCCAGGTTTAGGAACAATTTAACCCCCACTAGTCATAGTGAATCTAACACTGAATATTAAATGATATATTTCTTTTAACTTATTTATTGTTCTCTGGTAACTTACGCTGCAACTCTGTACTTGCTTAATATTATAAGCAACAAGTTTACATACCTCCCATGAGCTTCAAGAGAACGCACTCTAAACTGAGAAATTCTGTTGAGGAAGCAATGGAAATATTTCTAAGTTTCTCCAAGATTGTTCCGAATGGTTTTGGGGACTTATGTTTGGGAGACAAAAAACTCATTGTTTTAACAAGTTTAATTCCCTAGAAATAGCTGTCTATCTACAACACTCTGATTAGGATGGTCTGGTTGAAGACATTGTTGCTTGTGAATTGCTTGTTGCTTGCAAGTTTAGAAAGGGTCGTTTCCCATGTACAAGACATCAAAAAACTAATCATTACAAATGATGTTAAATTGAACAGTTAATTTCTCATATGCCCTAGAAGTTTTGCTCAAATCTCTGATGGAAACATCCTGCATATGGTTTAAAATTGTTGACTAGAGAATGAGATTCATAACATTATTGACGTCAATGTGCACAAATGATAACTTTTGATTGTGTAAATTGCAAGCACATTTCATATCAGTCTCTATGCATTCCTATACTAAATGCTATTAAAGATGTAATATAATGCTACCGTTTTTTTGCAAGACTCAAACCAAGGTTCATAAAAACAAATTATGATATCAGTATTTAGAAGGACCTCATTTGTTGTTAGGATCAAACTTTTGAAGGGCTTGGCATAATGCTGCCATTCATTGCAAGATTCAAAGGAATTACTAATATAACCAAGGCTCATAAAACAAATTATGATTCCTGTATTAAAAAGGACCTCCTTTGTTGTCACGATGAAGCTGTTGGAAGGGTATGGTGCCTTTTATGTTTACATCCTCTTATCCAAATGGCATGATGAGTGAAATGAATTTGTCTACATTATTTTTGATAGGTATTCATGAAAACATATCCCTTTTTTCTACTTTGTCAATTTTTATAAACATCCTTCAAAATCAAAGTTCCAACTTCCTTGACTCATATTCGGTATGATGGAAAAGCTGTAAGTTTTTGGTAGTTTCACGAATATGGTTGCTGATCTCTATTAAGGGAGGAACAGTAAAGATACATTTTTTTGTTATATATGGTCAAAGAAGTCAAGCAGTTCATGCAAGCCCTGCACAGGCAGATCAATGTATAATCTTTTCCAATGTTATAAAAGACTTTTTCTTCAAGATATACATGTGAGGACATCCCACACCTAATGGGGCATCTGCACATCAAGTCCCACTATAAAAGGTTGGGATGTAATCTATAAATATAGAACTTTAGAAATTGTTTTCTAGTTAATCCATTCTGAGTTTTATTTAATTAAAACCTTGTGCATGGAGACAACTCCTGGATGAACCATGTCTATCATTTGGCATTGAACAGCTCCTGATGCAACCTGTATATATACACATAACCATCATCCTCATTTCAGAAATCAAGACATGAAAATGTGTTGGGCCCTCAAATGATACATACAGAATCCCTTACAAATGATCGTTCAATGATGGCATCCTGCTACTATCATGTTTTAACATCTCAACATTCAAATACTGGCAATAACAATGAATTGGGTATGTATTGACTATTGACTACCTCCTCTATTTTGGAGAGATTGAGCTGCAGGGCAGAATTGATCCATGCTAGAAGCTTGTTCCTGCCTACAAAGTAGGCACCATCCATCATCCCTATATTAGCTCCTACTTGTTGAAGAGGGCTTTGTCTTAGGTTTTGGATTTTGAGGTAGATCGTGAGTTGGAGCAAGGGAACCTGAACTTGATCCAGGTTTAGGAACAATTTCAAGAAACAACCATTAGAACACCACCAACAACATCATCACTATAATAAACTAAAACCAAAGTAATTGGAAAGATACACCTTCAAAACAAATGGTTACAAATGCCATCAGATGTATCTATAACATTGCCTTCACGTGAAAACTTATTGATTGCTTTGTTAACATCTTTCTTTCTTAAATTCTTGATGTCCACGAAGTTGAAGCAATGGAGTTTTTCTTTTAGCCTTTGCTTTGTCTTTTATTTTTATTGCATGTTATGAACTAGATAAAAATGAAAATTCAGTTTGTTGTAGTGATAAGCAAGATACTGAAGGAGTCATTCGGTATGATGGAAAAGCTGTAAGTTTTTGGTTGTTTCACGAATATGGTTGCTGATCTCTATTAAGGGAGGAAGAGTAAAGATACATTTTTCTGTTATATATGGTCAAAGAAGTCAAGCAGTTCAGGCAAGCCCTGCACAGACAGATCAATGTATAGTCTTTTCCAATGTTATAAAAGACTTTTTCTTCAAGATATATGTATGAGCACATCCCACACCTAACAGAGAACAGAGAACAGAGCCTTATAAATTTGATTCAAAATTATTTCCTAGTTGAAATAATTTAGTTATATATATGCTTTCTTGATAATTTAAACTTTATCCTTTTTGTTAAACTAATGCAACGTGGTGCCATCGTGTCTGTCTTGTTTATTCAAAAATGGTCATGATACTATGCAACAAATAAAGAACGAATAAATGCACGGCGCCGTGAGCTTTACCAAGCAAAAAAAAACACCATAGAATGTCAAAAACACAAAAAACAAAAGGTTGACCAACCTTCCTCGTCTACATTGGCCCTCCCTGAAAACAATCCTCCCTTGCAACTATCAGACTCTTTATCTTCTCAGCAAGCCTCTCAAACAAATACATCCATGCCTCATTGCCCTAACCCCTCCTTCACACATGCTTTCAACAATGTTTATACTAATCAAGCACATCGAGATTTCCGTGCAAAGCTTGATAAACTTCCACCTAAATGCCCATGCTCCATTTGTCTTGAATCATATCCTGGAATACATATCCGCAATTCCAACCACATGTTTTGTTGCTCCAGATGCACCTCTGAAACAAAGGGTCATCGCTTCTCATTATCAAACAACATGGACCCTGGTCCTCAGCCAGCTGCCCTTACATCTCTTTCACAAATAGAAGAAATGCTCATTGCTAGGGTTAACCCTATACTGCAGGTAACACATGCACGCGGTGGCCAGTATAAATACAGTGGCCACACAATTTGTTTTCCTCAGGACATTACAAAAATCGCAGACATGTTGCCACGTCGTGTTGAACACTTGGACATCCTAATTGTCACGCGTCATAGTAATGACCATAAGACTTATGATTTCATTGTCAGTAGACATCGCGTTCTCGCTGCATTAGAATACAAATTGGCAAATGACCCATACTATAAGAATGTTCGTATTGATACCAATGCATTGGCATCCTTACCAGCGATCCCCACCGATGTCTCCTCCTCCCTTCACCATTCCAATACTACAGAAACCGTTGTCCGCCTTCCACTTGAGCCACCCCATGAGCTCACCGAAGATTTCACAGACCCATCCGTAGACCAAACATCATCGTTCGTACCCATCATACCTAATACAAATACAGAAATCCGCCATTATTTGCATGCTTACAACCACCAATCTGATACTAGAATTGAGTGGCCGACAATTGGTTTATCGCCAGTCAATGAATACAACACAGAAGGTCTACTCTCTATGGCTTTCCCCGCCCTCTTCCCGACAGGCGCTGCAATGCCAAATCAGCCAAGAATGAAAGCAGTGCACCTACATGAATATGCACTTCATCTCATACGTTACTACGACAACAGATTTGGAAACCACCCACACTTTCGTTATTACATATATAATCTCATGATGCGGCATCGCAGTCAAGCAACAACGTCGTTTTTTGTGAAAAAAAACATCTCAGATAGCTTTGCAATATCTATTCAAGATTTGAACATCCGATTAGAACAATTTCCAGATGAACAATTGGCAGAGCAAGTCATGCGATTCGGTAGCTCTTTGCGTGGAACAAGGTCATTTTGGCACAAAGCTAAAAACGAACTAACCGACATGATATCTCAACTCGGTTGCCCGACGTTCTTCTTCACATTAAGTGCAGCTGATACAAAATGGCCTGATCTTCATGCAATCATGCCCAGATGTCTTCCTTCTGATATTGCAAAAAAACAAAAGTGGAGAAATGATAACATTATCTCTAACCCACATTTAACATCACTTTATATGCACCATAGATTCACAGCATTTCGTGAGATTATCTTAGAGAAACACTTGAATACAAAAGATTACTGGTACAGGTACGCATTCTACCACTTTTTTTTTTCCTCCAATAACTCTAAACAACATTCCTCACCTATTGCAAATTTATCTTACAAAAACGCATATTTGATAGGTATGAATGGCAACATAGGGGATCTGCGCACATCCATGGATTCCTTTGGCTAGAAAATGCACCTGATATGGAAAACCTCAACTGGGAAGACACAGAAGCAGTTGATATTGCAAGGCAGTTCTTCGACAAATATATTTCTGCTTGGAACCCTCGTGCTCCTGCGACTTCAAACCAGCCAAATCCTTGGACAAATCCTGAAGACCCTTGTCTGTTGTCCACACCGCAAATCTTCAGAACCAATCCTTTCAATGACTATGAACAACTCGTCAATTGTGTTGAACGTCACACAAAATGCTCAGAAAGCACGTGCCTAAAAAAAAATGGATCCTCACTCCAATGTCGTTATAAAACACCGTGGGAATTGCATCCAAACTCGGCCTTATTCATTGATTCCAAAGGCCAAAAAACATACACCCCTGCTCGCAACGACGATCGACTCAATAGCCATAACCCTACCATCCTATCTATTTGGCGTGCAAATGTTGACTGCCAACCAGTACTGTCCATACATGCTGTACAAAAATATATCGCCAAATATGCATCCAAAGCAGAAAAAAAATCTGAAAGTTTCCACGACATGCTACGTAGAATTGTCCTCGCTTCACCCATTGCTGACCCAGCAACATCTGCATTTCGAAAATTTCTTGCAGAAACCCTTGTTGATCGTGACATTGGAGCACAAGAAACCTGCCATATGCTGCAAAAATTACCATTAACATTATGTAGTCGGCCATTCATTTCTTTAAATGTAAACCAAAAAATTCTTATGCGCCTTCCACAAATGAACACCACCTCCACTGCATCCCCGCACATCATAGATACATATATCCAACGCCCTTCTACGCTAGAGTCCACATCACTAATAGAATTGGCAAGATCCTGGTCATATGATCCTCGTCGCAAAACAAACAAATGGAAAAAAAGGCCTACAGAAGCAGTTGTTCGGGTCGTGCCACGTTACTCCTCCATACCATCCACTACAGAACCTTGCTACGCTGACTTTTGCAGGGTTGAGCTTATGCTATACAAACCTTTTCGCGATATCGTACAAGATATAGGAAATTCTGCTGCATAATTCATCGCAAATTGGCAAACATTTCGTCCATTCTACACTCCTTGGCATCAACACCGCACACTATCTGATATTGAATCTGCCACAAATGATCCCTCAACTATACATGAAACCAGTCCAACAGACACCATGGAAATAAATGAATGGGAATTTATTTCCCAATTATACCCTACGAATGAGCTTCTCATAAATGACCTTGACATGCTTGGTCTTCGTGGCTTTGATGACACCCATAACTGGAATCATACCACTATCCCATTCGATCTACAAAATAGTGCGATACAATTCATTGAGAATAGCCGCTCCATCCACCGCATTCTTCAAACAAATCAACATGTCCTGCCGACCCTTGCTACATTGTCTCCAATGCAAAGAAAAGCTCTAAATATTATTTCTAATCATTTTGCTAGGAAGGATTATTTACCCGCTCTCAGAATGATAATACAAGGCACTGCTGGTATGGGAAAATCCCTCCTTATAAATTGCATCAAAGATATGCTAATACGCCTTGCAAACCTGGAACCTTCGCCGATCATGCTCCTCGCCCCTACAGGGGTTGCTGCCTTCAACATACAAGCATCGACAATCCATTCTGCTTTGCACCTTCCTATAAAGGATCTTATGCCCTTAGAAGGTAATGCTCTTGCAAAATTCCAGAAGAACTCAGGCATATAAGATACATACTAATCGATGAAATGAGCTTCATTGGGCCAAAGCTTCTCAGCCATATTCATGAACGTCTTCGCGAGGCATTTCCCCACCGAAGAAACACTCCTTTCGGTGGTTGTTCCATAATATTGGTTGGTGATCTCGGTCAGCTACCGCCCGTCAAAGACATACCTCTGTATGCAAGGACGAGCCAAGGAAGCGCACTATGGAATACCTTCAACACAGTCATCACATTAGACACAATATTTCGTCAACAAGGTGACGATATCGCACAGGTTACTTTTAGGAACATTCTCCAAAACATTAGAGATGCACATCCAACAATCACCGACTACAACATACTCATTTCGCACACAGATTCCTTTCTATCAGAAGAAGAAATATGTTCATTCCATGATTCCATGCATCTATTTCCAACTAATGCTCAAACAATGGTCCATAATAAGCAAATGATGAAATCTCTAAACACTCCTATTGCACGGTCCATTGCTGAAGATGACAACGCATATTCCAATAATTCCTCTGAAGACGAGCAACTTGAACGAACTTTATTACTATGCAATGGCGAAAAAGTTATGTTGACTTCCAACCTTTGGGTTTCAGTCGGCCTTGTTAATGGTTCCCTCGGAAAAATTGTTACCATCTTTTACAAAGATTCAACTGCACCACCCCAAATTCCAACATTTGTTGTTGTAGATTTCCCCAAATACATTGGGACTCCTTGGGATGAAAGAAACCCCACTCACTTGCCTATTCCAGCAGTAAAAAGAAATGGTCGTACACAAATTCCACTGAAGATGGCTTGGGCTTTAACCATACATAAATCTCAAGGTATGACGCTTCCAAAAGCAACAATTGACATTGGAAAAATAGAACGTCAAGGTCTCACATTCACAGCTATTTCAAGAGTGCCTTCTCTACAAGGTCTTCGGATTAACCCCGCATTCAGTTTTGATCGTTACAATAAAATGAAAGACAACAAAAACATTGCTCGCAGAAAAAATGCCGAAGAAATTCTCCGTTCAATGCCGCCCCCAGATAATCTGCTCCAACCCATACTTTGACTTCGCCAAAAGGTCTCCTCTATTTATTTACCTCATTCTATTTCATAACATACTTTTCATATCTTTTAACAACAACCAACTTTAATGAATATTAGTAAATAAGCAAACATTTGAATGTCTTTATATTGTCTGTACATCTCATTCTAGCCTTTTCTTTCTTTTGCAACAGGCCACATGGCCTCAGAAATAACATACCTGCACAACTACAGGTCACCTGGCAAGCGAAAAAACTGCATCTCCATCTACGCGTTAACCTCCAATGGTGTTCACTACGCTATTATCCTCCATGCATCTTCCACTAACAGTATATAAATCCCCATAGCAAAGGTAACTTCATTTCCATTCATTCCAGATTCATTTTAACACAGCTCACATGCAAAGTATTGCTAATAAATTTCCGCAGTTGATTTACATATTGCTAACTCTAACTAAATATACATTTTACAGGTCCTTTACTGCTTCTTCAGGTCTTCACTACCTCCACCATTTTTTCATACAACTTCAAATATGGAATGAAAAGCACAATGTTCTTTAGACTATTGTCTTCCTTCTCGAACCTCTTTTGTTACAATTCATTATTTGTATTTTCCATTTCAGACTTGAAAAATGATGTTTCGAACCTCTTTTCTTACAATTCACTGTTTGTATTTTCCATTTCAAACTTGAAAAAGGATGTTTCAAGATCAAATACCATTTTCATGGTTTGTTTCCTCACAACTATTTGTGTTTTCCATTTCAAACTTTAAAAAGGATGTTACAATACACTATTTGTATTTTCCATTTCAAACTTTAAAAAGGATGTTACAATACACTATTTGTATTTTCCATTACACACTTAGAAAATGATGTTTCAACATCGAATGCCATTTTCATAGTTTGTGTCTTCACAACTATTTCTGTTTTATGTTTCAAACTTAAGAAGGGATGTTTCAAGATCACTACCATTTTGATAGTTTATGTCCTCACAACCAATTCATTGTCAATGGGTTTTAACATATTTTTGTTGACAAAGTCAATTCATTTTAACGAATATAATACATGTTTTCAATATATCTTCATATTAATTTAATTTCCCATTTGATTAATGATTTCTTAACTAGCCCTTTCCAAATCAATATGGCTTCCCAGTTGTTGTTTGCATATTAACTTAATTTCCCATTTGAATATTGATGCATATTTATGGCTACTTGCATTCCATTTCAATCGTTTTTTTGCATGACTTCCTCAAATTAAAACTCAAAATCATCGTCCCTTCCTTTCAAAAAAGCCGCAAAAGCCTATTCACATTTCGATATTCTTCCACACGCTAGGCCTTACGGCGTCTTCTTTGCAACTTTGGGTGCAAATGCTAGTTAGGTTTTAGGTTGAGATTTTAATATTAAGGTTTACGTTATAATAATAGCTTTTATGTTTTACGTTTTACACATTACATATTAAGTTTAATAATATTAAGATTATATTAAGTTTAATAATAATATTATCTTTATAATATTAAGTTTAATCTTTAATTAACGTAAACATTAATAACATTATTTCTATATATTATTATTAATATTTCAATATTAAATATTATAAATATTAATATTAATATCAATATCAATTATTATTTATTATTATATAATATTAATATTAATTATTAAAAACATTAATATTAAAACCAATAATATTAATAATATCTTTAATATAATATTAATTACTGTGAGAAAAATAACGTTAATAACATTATTAAGTATATTAATATTTTTATATTATTACATAATAATATTAATATTAATATTATTAATAACATTAACATTGTTACTGTAAATAGGATTAACATTAATATTGATAAATAATATTAATAATATAATTATTAATAAATAGATAATTCTACTCACTCTAACAATATGATTAAAAGTGTTTGTGGATGGTAGTATAATGGGCAAAAAAAACATGTTTGTGAGCCCTTGTGTATCTAGGTGATTGAAAGTTCAATCTCCTCGGAGATGTCTCATGAGCTGAATTAAAAAAAAAAAAAAGATAGATTAACAATGTTAGTGATAGTATTAGTGATATTGGCATTAACACTGTTAATATAAATAGTGTTAAGATTAATATTAATAAATATCATTAATAATATTTGTATTCTAATCATTCTAATAAAATATGGTAAAACAAACTCAACCATGGTAAAACATGGTAAAACAAACTCAACCACAGTCATAGATGATCAAACATTGCCAACATGGTCAATCATTGTCATTTGTCACCTATGCTCAACAATACACAACCTTAGTTAGTCATAGTAAACCATGGTTCACATTGTTCAACCATGGTGAACCATGGCCGACCTTGATCGACCATCACCATCCCTCTCAACCTACAAAAACCCTTCGTCTACTCATTCTTAATGGCCAACTAAGGTCAACCAAGGTTAGAGTGGTCGAACATATTCAACCGAGGTCTCTATGGTTGAATGTGGTCAACCATGCTGAAATATGTGAAACCATGGCTAGTGATGTTCAACCATGGGAAACCTATATCAACAATCGTCAATTATGGTCATATTTGATCAACCATAGTCACCATAATCAACATTTGAAAACCATGGTCAACTAATGCTCAACATGGCCAACAATGGTTAATATGGTCAAACATGGTCAACTTAAGTCACCATGGTAAAACATGGTCAACCTCGCTCATTCATTATTAAAGTAGAAAAAAATAATCTATCATAGAAAACTATGGTAAACCATGGTCAAAATATTCAAACCATGTTCACCCATGGTGAACTTGATCAAGCTATGCTCACCCATAGTCATTGTTTCATAATATTAACCTTAACATGGTTTAAAAAACATTGGTGTACTAACGTGGTTGTCTATGTTTGAAAGTCAATACTCTTCAACTTTCAGTAAAATAATCATCTATTACTATTATTGATTAATATTAATAGTCAAACATATTACTTAAATGTAGTCAGCCAATGTCAACTTTTATTGTCAATGTTTAGATATTTGACCATGATCAAAGTTGGCCAACCTTGTGTTTAACATATTTAACAATGGTCAACATTGTTCACTCATAGTCGTTGTGAGTCAATGTAACTCAATCACATTCAATTATATTCAACCATGGTTGACCAAAGTCAAACATTGTCAACCTTGGTAAGCTAAGGTCAACCTTGGTCGGTCATAATCGAAATTAAAATATGTTTAATAATAACAATATTAATATTAATAAAATTGATTAATAATAATAATAATATGACATTGGAATGGTACATAAATCTAAACAATGTTGTAATGCGACATTAAAAAATTAGTCAACCACATTTACTAATGTTGTTGACCATGTTTGAATATTTTTTATAGTAGACACTCTTCAACTTTGGTCAAACATAATAATCTTTTAATAATTCTCTCATGTGATTTCTACCAAAAGACTTTGCTTAAGTATTAACTAATATTAATACTCAAACATAATTAGTGACAGTAGTCAAACATAGACAGACATAGTCAACGACATTATTGAAACATAAGCAAACGTAGTCATACAATTTCAACCATTAGTAAAATATAATCAAACATAATGGTCAATCAAGGTTTTTATGGTCAACCATGGCCAACCATGGTAAACCATGAGTAACCATAGTTAGCCAAGGTCAATCAAGGTTAACCATGATCAACAATGGTCACCCATGGCCATCCAAGGTTATCTGAGGTCAAAATGGTTAGAATGGTTAGGTCAAAGGTCAACCATGGTCAACCACGATCAACCATGGTCAACTATGATCAACCATTTTCAACAAAATCAACATGGTTAGAATGTTTAGCTATGTTCAACCATAATGGTCAATTAAGATCTCTATGAATAGAATGGTTGAATATAATCAACCAAGATCAATCAAGATCAACTATGGTCAACCATGATCAGCCAAGGTCAACCATGATCAACCAAGATCAACATGGTTAAAATGGTCAAACATGGCAAACCATGGTTTCCCATGTTCTGAAGTGTTGATATATATGGATTATAATAGGGTTTAATATATTAAGGTCTAATATTAGGGTTTACAATATTCGGTCTAATATTAGGGTTTATAATGTTGGGTTTACGGTTTACAGTTTACAATTTAACATCAAGATCAGCATGGTTATAATAGTCACCGAGGTCAAGCATGGTTGACCATGATCAACTAAGGTTAACCACTATCAACCAAGATCAACATTGTTAAAAAGGTCATCCATTTTCCATCATAATGATCAATCAAGATCTCTATGGTTAGAATGGTTGAATATGATCAACCAAGTTCAACCATGATCAACTATGGTCAACCATGGTTAGCTAAAGTCAACCAATATCAACGTTGTCAAACATGGTCAACCAAGGTTGACCATGTTAATATATATGGTTTATAATATGAGGGTTTAATGAATACGATTTATAATATTATCATTTATAATAATATGGTTAATATATAGGGTTCGTAATATTAGGGTTTAAAATAATGGGTTTATAATATAGGGTTTAAAATATTGGGTTTAATATTAGGGTATATAATATTATAACTCAATCTTAGTCAATCAAGAGCAACATGGACAAAATGGTCAAATCTGCTCAACATTAGTTGACCATGTTCTTAAAGGTTAATATATAGGGTTTATAATATTAAGGTTTAATATGTAGGTTTTATAATATTATGGTTTCATATATAGGGTTCATAATATTAGGTGTTTAATATTAGGGTTTAAAATATTGAGTTTATAATATTTATTTTATAATATTGGATTTATAATATTGCAACTCAACTCAATCATATTCAATTATAGTCAACCATGGTTGACCGAAGTCAAATGTTGTCAACCTTAGTCAACTAAGGTCATCCTTGGTTGGTCACAATCAACATTAAAAAATGTTCAATAAGAATAATATTAATACTAATAAAGTTGGAAAATAAAGATAATAATAATATTGTGACACCGAAATTGTACATAAATCTAACTAACGTTTCATTGTAACAAACATTATCTGAATGTTACATTGGACTGAAACTTATCCAATGTCGCAATGCAGTATTACAAAATTAGTTAACCACAGTTACTAATGTTGTTAATCATGTTCAACTATGTTTGACTATGTTCAACTTTCCTCAAACATAATCACTATGTTATATTATTAATTAATAATAATAATCCAACATAGTCAATGACATTAGTCAAAAAAATTCAACCATTAGTAAAACATATTTAACCATAATGGTTAATCAATGTTTTATGGTCAACCATGGCCAACCATGATCAACCATGGTCAACCATAACCAAACATGGTCAACCATAACCAACCATTGTCAACCATGACTAACCATCGTCAACCATGCCAAACCATGATCAATCAGCCATAATCAACCATGGTCAACCATAACCAAACATGGTCAACCATAACCAACCATTGTCAACCATGACCAACCATCGTCAACCATGCCAAACCATGGTCAATCAAGGTCTTCTGAAATCAATATGGCTAGAATTGTCAAACAAGGCCAACCATGGTATAGCATGTTCAACCATTGTCAACCAAAATCAACATGATTATAATGGTCAACCATGTTCAACAATAATGCTCAATCAAGATCTCTATTATTAGAATGGTCAAACATGATCAACCTGGTCAACATGGTTAAAATGGTCAAACTCGTCATAATGGTTGACCATGTTCTTACGGGTTAATATATACGGTTTATAATATTAGGATTTAATATATAGGATTAATAATATTATGATTTCTAATATTAGTATTTAGTATATAAGGTTTAAAATATTGGATTTATAATTTAGGCTTTAATATTAAGGTTTATAATAATGTGTTTAGCATTTAATGTCAATATTAACATGGTTATAAATGTTCATCAAGTTCAACCAAGATTAACCATTTTCAACCAAGATCAACATGGTTAAAATGGTCAAACATGGTCAACCATAAGGGTTAATATATAGGTTTTTATAATATTAGGGTTTAATATACAAGGTTCATAATATCAGTGGTTAGAATGGTCAACCATGTTCAACCATAATTGTCAATCAAGATCCCTATGGTTAGAATTGTCAAGCATGGTCATCCAAGGTCTATAATGATCAACCAAGATCAAGCATGGTCAAGCATGGTCATCCAAGGTCAATAATGATCAACAAAGATCAACCATGGTCAATCATTGTCATCGAAGGTTAACCATGATCACCCATGGTCAACCTAGATCAACATGCATAAAATGGTCAAACATGGTTGACCATGTTCTTGAGGCTTAATATATAGTGTTTCATATATATGTTTTATAATATTAGGGTTTAATATATAATGTTTATAACATTAGGGTTTATAATATTGGGTTTGGGTTTAGGGCTTATAATATTGGGTTTAGGGTTTAGGGTTTAGCATCAATATCAACATGGATAGAATTGTTAACCAAGGTCAATCATGATTAACCATGGTCAACCAAGATCAACCATTTTCAACCAAGTTCAACATGGTTAGAATTGTCAACCACAGTCAACCAAGATTAACATGGTTAAAATATTCCAGCATGGACAACCATAATTTACCATGTTCTTAAGGGTTAATATATAGGTTTTATAATATCAATATTTAATATATAGGGTCTAAAATATTGGGTTTAAATATAAGTTAAATTATTAGGTTTATAATACTAGGTTAAATATATATATGTGTGTGGGGGGCAAGGGGTGGGGTGGTTAATACTTATATAACTATGTTTAATAATAATAATGATTAACTAGCCATACATAGTTATTAATGTATTAATAACATATACTAATAAATATAAGCGTAGTCTAATTTATAGATGAAATAATATTTTTCACCTGAATTCGGTGATATAATTTCAAGAAAGAATGTGGTATTTCTTGCTTAAAATACATTTTTGAATACAAAAATGGATTCAGCACACTGAAAAACCCTTGGGGCACTTGAATTCTACAGATTAAACAACCTAAACTGAAATTTTTATTAACTTGAAAAAATGTCGTGAAATAAGTCACTTCATCTATAAGTTAGGCTACTATATATATATATATATATATATATATATATATATATATCACTTTAATATAAATTATAGATATAATTAGTATTATTAATATACTTTAACTATATATATAAAGAAGATATTGATAGATATTAATATATTAACAAATATATATTAGTCATTGACCATAAGATAATGGTGAGAGATAAATAACTAGAAATTACTTTTGCAAAGAAAAACTTGTAATTTCATTAAAGAAACAAAATTACATTTTGCATATGCTTAATGCACACATAACATAGTTGGTTGCACTAAAAATTTGCACAAGATACTCAAACAATAAATACAATTACCTAAATAGATTGAGCTTCGCTTTTCTAGTTTTTCTCTTCTAAACTTTTTGCCAACCCCTAGAGTTTGGGTTGGCAATAATTATTGCTATTTCTTCTCCTTTAGACTTGGTAGCCACTTCTTTATATTGTTCACAACTCTCATATGTCTATGTTCATTTTGTTCCAACTGCTCCTTGATTGCTACATTCTTCCTCATTCTTATTTTTTAGAGCCTGGATCACTACTAACTCATTTCCTTTCTTGACTTGCCTTTCAGTTTCACTCTACTTCTTTTCATCCTCCTCCACTTGGGAAACTTGATTATTCTTTTTTTCCTCTATTTTAGTCAATCTTGTTCATTTCTACGTATTCATCACCTGTAAGTTGTCAATCTAAAAACTTCCACCCCTTTGATTTTTGGGTTCTTTTCTTTTTCCTTCTTTTGGTCGTGGACATGTATTCTGCAAATTCCCTATCTCGAGAAAAATATGACACTTGAAAGCCATATTTTCAAAGTCTAAAAATTGAGTCCACTTAAAAATATTTATGGACCAGATGGATGCGATATGGTAGACCTTTACTAGGTATATTTCCATGCATAACCCAACAAAGGTAAAATTACCTTTTTCCATTCTTTCTTAATTTATCTTCAAAAACCTCCCTGGTATGTTTCCAATACCTTCTAAAACTTGGTGATGCCAGGGAGATGGAGGTTGTGAAGTCTCACCCATACCTGCATCTTCATAACCACCATTTTCATAGCATAAAAGTGTGGGAACCATGGGGTTACGAAGACACCAGCCCTTCCCCAAAATCACTGTCCCTCATTTAAACTAAAATATAGATCTTCTTGATTATCAAATTGTACAGCAAAAAACCCTTTCGAGCACACGTAAATATCACATTCATTTATCATATTTTTTAAGATCCACTAAGGTAGATCTTCGGACTTGGGCTAAAATCATTAAATTTGCAAATAAGAGCTTTGGCTTGGAGGATTATGAAAAAAAAAATTACTTCAGATAAATTTACTCACAGATCTCGTGCTTTTTCCAACTATTCAACGAGGTAAGCACCTACGGCTGATAGAGTTGAGATTTGTCCTTCTAGTGTAGCAGCTTCCCCTTTTAAAGGATCCTAGAATGAGACTAGACCCTTTGGATTTCTAAAATAAGAAATTGATCTAGATGGGTTACTCAGTCCTAGAGCATCACCTCGCAATCTCAAACTTATGATAATTGTAAAGTTACATTCAATGCCATATTCTTTCAACTGGATGGCATCTTGTAACAATTTTCCTTCATAAAACAGATTTTGTAGTCTTGTCAGAATACCCAAGTGATATTGGACCTTCTCTTTCAGATCTTTCACTACATCCAAGGATCAAAATCCTAAGAGGATCGATTTCCCCTGTAGGGTTTTTATAAAAAAACTAATCAGACTCTGTCTTATTAGGATTTGTATCATGAAAACCATACCTTTCTACAAAAGAAATAAGGTTCCTGATTCAAGAGCTAGGTTGGATCTAGAGCGAAAAACCTCTATCTATATCATCATATGACTATGCAATGTAGTGACCTCATTCCCAAGCCTCATAAAATCTAAGTAAGAAACTATGTGTGTCCTTCTTCCCTATCACAAACCTGATCTATGTGACTCCCAACGTAAAGCCACATATCCACGAAAACAAGAATCTTTAGTGCCAAATCTATGGAATTTTTTAGTGGATCTGCGATGTCAAAGGCTTTTTTAAGCAAAACCTGGTCAAAACTGTAGATCCATGTCTATGTAATGCCACAAGATAATGATTTCACACAATATTATCTAATCTTAAAACCTTTCCAATGATTCATAATTTCTTTGTTACCATGGCTATAATAACCTTACACGAGAACCAGGGCTTTTCAAGAGCACAATCATAGTGAACCTTGGTGACAAGATAAAGATTGATGACAACTACAAAGGATGTCAATCTAGTGGAAACCCTCTCCATCTTCACTCTCCTCCCACCAATAATAATATTCTCCAATTTTATAACTATTATTTATAAGAACCAGCCTATATCAACCACATTTATTAATGTGGTTGTGTATGTGCTTGATACATGTGTATCGAGGTATGTCAACCACATTTACTAATATAGTTGTGCTAGTAAGTATATTATTTTATTTACACATTTGTAATTTGGATGGATTGTTTTACATTTGATTAAGTTTTATAGTGAACAACATCGATGCAAGGATTTGGTTTATTGTTTAAATTTTAATGAAACAAGGTGGATTTTATCACTGAGGGAAGGCTATCTTGAATCACGTTTTCTTGTTTAATTTTTTTAACTTTTGAAAAAATAATAATTGAAAATTTGTTTTAAATTGGATTGTTTTTTTGTTAGGTAATGTGAGTCCTCTGATGACTGGCACATGTCTAACAGGTGACTTGAGTAAGGGTGACCCAATGGCATATAAGCTGTCAAAATCACCCTAAGATCAAACCTGGTTTGTGCAACACGAGGTGGTTGAATTTGTTGCCCAGAAGTTTTGAGCTAGTGACCTTTTCACGAGGGAATGCCTTAACAGAACACCCTATCACCAGGCCTAGAATTTGACATCGTGTAGGACGTATTTTGGGTTTCAAGCCATATTTGACGGCGAGTAGAAAATTTTCCCCATCAAATTTGACATCTCTTTTATATCTGCAAACGGTCAAAATGACATCTAATTTCAAATTTAATCCGTAAAAAATTATGATAACTCTACCATTTCAGGGAATCCACTTAACATAAGTTTAATGCTAAGTTTAAATACAGGTAATTGGCTCTACTCACAATCTCTCCCCGCATGGCCATATTAAATCCACAACTTGGCTATATAGCATAATTGCATTGAATATTTATAACTGAGCATCCATGTTTCCAACAACTATTCTGCACTTCCTCGAGTTGACGAGGCATCCTGATCCCACTCGCACACTCAACTAGGCTTTAAAATGCCTATAGTTTAGAGGCCATCTTGATCCCACTAGCACGCCCAACCAGGCTTTAATGTCTCTAGTTTACATCATTGTTATTAGTGTAGTAAAGCACTAAAGTATTTTGAGGTGTTTTTGAGTTGCAAAAGAAATGCTAGGACTTATTGCCGATGCGATCATTGAGGTTGTATGTTTGATTGAGCTGGCTAACTTTATGAATATACATGATTTGAGGTTAATAAAAGTTTATTTGTTTTAGCTGGTGGTGATGCAGGGTTAAAATTTGGGATATAGCACTTTGACTTGTAATAAAAATTTAGTTGTTTCATTCAGTGGTGGCAGCAGTGTTAGAATTTGGGATATAGCACTTTACTGGTAGCAAATTAATTTTGAAAGTTGGAAGAGTATGCACTTGCGGTTGGAGATATTTTTTATTTAAAAATAGAATCAAATTTAAAATGTTATTGTGTACTTTTTAAAATAATTAAATTATTTTTTTGGATGAATTTTTTAAAATAATCTATTTTTTTTTTAAGTTTAATGTTGATTTAATTAGTTATAATATATTTTTGGTTGTTTTATAAATTAATTGTTTTATTGATTATATGAAATTGAAGTTCAATTTAATATAATTATAACACATAACTCAAGTAAAGTTGAGTTGTTTTACTTATATTTTTAAATAGTTTGAAGAATTTATAATGCTTTGTATGAGTAAGAATAAGAATAAATCATGGAAATCTCATTATTATAAATCTTTTAGCCAAAAGCATTAAGTATGCATCTTAGTAGTTTCTTTCTTCATCAACTCTGTCTCACATACACATATATATACTAAATTAAAATCATATAAAAATTAATGTCCAATTATCTTTTATTATATAAATAGAAAGTTATTATATAAATAACAAAATCTATATCTTTAAATCCATTTTGCAAATTGAAATAGTTTTTAATGTCGAAAATATTTTATAACATAAAATAAAATTGAGAATGAAATAACTTATTCCTTTAATTTGAAAATAAGAGATTATATGATTAAAAAGACAGAGAATTAAACAAAAGATATTACTATGGAATAAAATTGCAACAATTAACATGTTTATGATAAGTTAGGAAAAACAAGACACTTTTAGAGGAAGATTAATGAAAATTGAGATGCAAGAGCAGTTGAAAGAGTTTCCAGATAAAGAGAGGTTGACACTCACAAAGTTTGGTAGAACTTAAAATGAAGAGCATAAAAAATGCAAAAACATCATCAAATTTTCATTTGACAGGCATAAAAAATTTGAAATTCCAGGGCTGCCTATCACCATTTATTCTATGCCTAATAAAATAAAATAAAATATTTTAACTATTAAAATTTAAAATAATTATTTGATAAATTTAAAAGAACATTAATATTTTTAAATTATAATTTAAAAATAATATAATTTAGAATAATATTAATTAAAAAATAAGTAAAATATATGTTTTAAGTTTTGGGAACTTTTATTAATCATTTATATTAAAATTTAGGAAAATCTAAATTTTAAATGACTCTATTTATGTAAAGCTAATTTAGAAATGTATGGTGTTAAGTCCATTTTTCTACTAAAAATAGATTGAGAATAATACATTTAAAAAAATAACAAAGCATTATAAACTTATAAAAAATGTGAACACTAAAAAAATTGTTCTAATAAATGTGAACACTAAAAAAAAAATTGTTCTTATTAGACCAGGCTCTAACAAATTCCTTCACAAATGGTGTACAAAAAAATGGAAAAAGTACTCATAGCATAATTATACCAACTAAAGGACTAACTCGTTAATTTCAAGATTAGAACGTTTAGGTAACAAAGAATACTTTTACATTATTAAATTCAAACTATTTATACAT
The DNA here is from genome assembly GCA_031772625.1 of Pinus tabuliformis. NCBI lineage: Eukaryota > Viridiplantae > Streptophyta > Pinopsida > Pinales > Pinaceae > Pinus > Pinus tabuliformis. The sequence continues at coordinate 839,448,578 of CM062816.1, forward strand.
TTTCAATTAGATATATATCCAATAAAAAATATTCTCATATTATTAAATACAAACCATACCATCCCGCATGCCGGTGGCATTAATGTACTTAATCCTCTTCATGACAGACAGTAAGGGTTGGTATTGTATTGCGAGCTTCAGGGCAGCGTGGCTTCCCAGGATTTTACCCTGCGCAAAAAGGATAAACTTAAGAAGAAAGGATTTGGTAGGATCTCGGCATTAATGGTTTGCTCCGTTCAAAGTGAAGCAGTGGTGGTTATAATCATGGCACTATCGTTCATTCTCTTCACAATTAGTGTTCATTCTTCTTGCTACAGGTCTTGGTTTGCTGTGGATTTTGGGGGAAAGAAGGTCTCTGCTCACAGAGGCAAGCTTCATGCCTGTACCCAGTTATCTTGGAGGCGGTATTACTATGTTAAAGGTCTTGATGGCAGGATAAACTCTGCCATAAGCGGTAAGCTTACTACTGCTCTGGAATTTCGCATTGGGCGGTCCTCACCTTCCTCTCAGGCCTATTCTGTGTGCTCATATTGGTTCCCGGTGCTGTCCTTTTGCCCTCCAGTCATTGTTCCTAGTTGTTCAAGGCCCTCCCTACGCATCTCAATATGGTTCACCAGAGTGGGAGGAATCATTCCGGGGGGCGCCGAGGTAGCCGAAGGCGTTTAAAGGCAAGCTGTTCTGTGGACCCTGAATGTCAATTTCCCCTCCTCTCCGGTGAATGTGCCTCCTCCTAGCCCCGCTCGCAAGCCAACCCCGAATAGTGCGTTTCAAACCACTCATTTCAAGTTCCAAAGCAATCTTAACAGGCCTTTGATCACCGCTCATATCACAATTATCCTTTTGGAAGAAGAAAACCAGCTTTATCCTCTGAGCCTTCTCAAAGCAGTGAGCAATTTACGGAGGGGGGAAGCTCGGAGAAACGAAAGGGAGATAGGCTTGGCAAGGATGAAGCTCCCAGTGCTACTCCGCCTCTTGAAGACATTATCCACGTGACCGGGGAAGGGAATTCTAGAGTCACTAATCATCCCATGGCGAACCCAGCGGGCGAGAAGGCTGGAAGTGAAGATTTGTTGATTGGCAGCGCGTGTCCGGTAGTGGAGAAGCCTCCTATTGAGGATGTGGAAGTTTAAGGCCACATGGGTCTGTTCTATCTTTCTTTTTGGTTTTGCTGACGTTTCAGATGACTACTTCCAGGCAGTTTTGTTTGCAGTAATGGTTCAACATCTTCAACCAGATGATTTTGTTTCCCTCCAGGGCAGTGGCACTATAATTATCTTCTGGTTTGCCAAGGAAAATGTCTATCTTGCTTTCATGTTGCTTATTATGTTCTACTGGTCTATCTCTCGGCTTTACATATGTTTTCTAGCTTTCTGTCACTGGGCTTCCCAGGGTCTTTCTATATTGGGGCAGTTTTGCTGCGTTGAGTGCTCTAGGATACTATTATCTGAGGTCTCAACTCCTTGTCATATTATTTTACTTTTCAGTTAATAGAATTTAGTCTTTGCCGAGAAAAAAAAATACAAACCCTACCACATTTTTAATTTAAAAAAAAATAAAATAATGAAAAGCTTATCACCACACATATTAATGTAATTATCCCACCGTCCCCACAGATTTGAAATCGCATCACCTCATTAAACGTGGCTGAAAGAAAGTACCATCATCCTACGCCACCCCATGCATCACCTCATAATTAACACAGTACATGGTAGAAGAATGGATGTATCATGTAACCTGACTTGGCTCTTTAATGCCCCCGATTTGATATCTTCAACACCCACGGATCGCTTTATGTTGTAAGTACTGAGCCCGGGGTACTCATTGCAATGATAAACTCAATCTTTGTAATAAAATTGTGCCACTCGCAATGCCGAGCAGCTGTTGGGGCACTTTACAGATAAAATTTAACGTTTTCACCGTTAAATGATGTCCGCGAATATCACTTTACAGATAAAATTTAACGTTTTCACCGTTAAATGATGTCCGCGAATATTTTCTTCTCACGTATTTCTGTCAAATAAATGATGGGCAACCTTTTCGTTCGGTTTATAACTCTCTATATCCATAATATGTAATCGCGTAGTCAAACGAGGCTGCAAATTTTCTGTGTTTTAAAAGTTTTTGATGGCAAAGACTAAATTTTCACTATAAAAAACAAGATTTAAACCCTGTTAATATTAAATTTAAAAGAAAAAAAATTAACCATTAATAATAATATATTTAGTAAAATGAAAAATATAATTAAAAATCAAATCTTTCTTTCTATATATAAAATATCTTGTTATTGCAGAGTATTATATTAATATTGAAATTTTCATGCAATTTCTTAGAAACATATATATGGTGCACAATTTTATTGCAGAGTATTATATTAATGTTGAAATTTTCATGCAATTTCTTAGAAACATATATATGGTGCACAATTTTATAAAGCTTCAGCTTTTTCACAAGTGATAGGTTTCATATTATTACTAAAAAAAATATAAAATTTGTTGATGTTATCCCATTTTATAAGGTTTTACTGTTTGTTTTGTTTTTATTATTTTTATTTAATTATTTGTAATTTTTTCATTCAATCTCATAACATAGATGTATAACAACATTATTGGGTATAATATTTATTGATATAACTTTATGACTTACTAGAAAAGCTACTGCCGGCCCACACCCATGAGGATCACGACGTTTCGTTCTACTAAGCGATGTCTAACATCATTTTTGTATACGAAGAAAATCCAATTATTTTAACTTCAATGGGTGTATTTTCATTATTAAATCTTTAGTTTTATATTTAATTAAAAATATTATTATATTTAAAATTTAAAATACAATTTTATTTAAATAATATTAAAAAACACATAAATTTTTATATTTTGATTACAAAAATATACTGTCATAGCTCCATGTAACCTTAGTCTCATATGTACATACCAGAGGTACTATCATTTTCAGAAGTAGATCTCAAATTTACACTTGAATTTTATATATTTATAATTTAATATGTAATATATTTTGAGACAAATATATATTAAATGATGGATAATATTTTCAGTGGGGGGAGTGTATCCTCGCTGAAGAAACAACATTTACATATAATAGCCGAAGCGAATAGATACAACAGCCGAAGGTACGAAGCCAAATTGGGAACGGAGCCAGAGTCACATCCTTCACAATTTCAAAGTAGTACAAATATGTGCCGCAGCAGAGCAAGTATCAACAACATTATGTTGCAGGAGCAGCCAAAATCATGCATCGAGGGGAATAGAACCCGGGTGGGGAGGTGGCAAGCTTACCATCCCTAAGGCGGGGGATAATATATAATAATTGGCTTATAATATTGTAATAAAATTTATTTACAAATTAAAAATCTCTATGATAATGTAAAAATAAATTTATATAGTTACAAATTTTGTTTCATATTTTTAAATTATATATTAATTTTTTCATTATGTATTATTATTGTTGATAATAATTTAAAATAAAATTAAAATTTAATTAAATTTAATTATATTTTTTAATTTTAATAAATTGAAATGTATATGTGATAAGTTTTTTGATATTTATTATAAATTGATATCTAAATATTTAGAAACAATTTAATTTATATAACCATCCTAATATTTTAAAGATATTTCCAAAAATTCATTTCTTTACTTATATTAATCTAATTATAAAATCAGTGAGCAATATCGTCTGATTGATGATATTTTGTTAGTTTATATAATTTCATGAATAATTGTTGCGTAGGTTCGATACATTTACTAATAAGAAATTAGATAATGAATTTTTCTATATAAATTAATCTGGGCTAATATAATGTGTTTTTTTTGGAGACACAATTACTTTATATATAAATGTTGACCAGTAGTTAATAATGTCTTAGAAGTATTTTCTACCGAAAGGTGAAGGGATTTGTTGGCGTCAGAATTGTGATTTCATAAACCTAGATAATAAGGGTTTAATATATACCACGTGACATGCAGGTGATAAATAACTCTTATGCGTAAGCGCATTAAGTACCATATAATGACTCCAAATGCGAATCCAACTCCGAATACAGAGGTAGTTAATGCTCTGCATTAGGGTTGGCATGTATTGCAATATACAATGCACGACTTTAAGTGCAGTGACCGCTAAAGATGGGCATGCAGGGAGTATCACTGTCGTCCGTCTTGTCACGATTTTTCTAAATAGAATAATGTTGGTTGTGTTTGGAAAGGCCGGATTCATTGAAACACCGATCTCGTGCGGATCTTTAGTTAATACTTTTCTATAAAAAGACGTTGAACGCCTCTGATATTTCTGCACAAAAGAAACGATATATGCCACTCAAATTCCTGTTTTAATTAAGATTCTCTGATTTTAATCATTCCTTCTTTTGATGATCACCAAAACCATCGCTGATCTGTTGCCATGTCTGTGAGAATTCGTAATCTCATATACAATACAATACAAAATAAAACAAAATATTTGATGCATAGCAATTTCAGTATTGGACCGACACCCTTTAACTATACGCACATTTTATTTATATTTTGAAATTTGGTTTATATTTGAATATTAATTTAGTGTCTTGGTGACTCGGGTGAGCGCCCGCCCATCGTGCAAGTGTGCATGGAGACAAGGTGAACGGAGGATTGGCAAGTCCTGCGGCGACCGTGAAGAGGTGCCGACGAGCTAGGCAACCGAGTTTTGCCTTGGATTGTAAATTTGGCTAAGTATGAAACTTGGTGTTTTCCAAGTATATTTGTAAAGCTTGTAATTTGTAAAAGATTGTATAATATATTATCGGGCAGACTCATTGTTCAGGGAGTTGCCCCTCCCTTTATATTGTGCAATTGTGTTCATCATTTGTAATTGTTGTTGATAATGAATGTGTATGGGTGTTCATTGGTATAAAGGATAACATAATAATATTTGGTTGCGAAACACAAACTAAGTAGAAGTAAGTGCTTAGGCGTAGTCCATGAACATAAGTATTGGTGAAAAGAAAGTGTTCGGTGGTATTATACCTCGCTAAGAGCGGTTGAAAGACTACCGCCAGCTTGGGGGTGTGACAGTTGGTATCAGAGCTAGTCTGAAGACTTGGAGGAGTCTTGTAGGAGCTGGGTGAAGCAGGTGTACGTACACTTGACAATTGGTGACATTGAAGCAGGTACTTGCAGGTGAAGGACATTGTTTCACATACAAGTGGAACAAGTGATGCTTCAGGTTGCAGGCATCTTAGTGAAGTTGTTGGATGGTTGAAACTAGATTGCAAAGAAGAAGGAAGTTGTTAGCAATGGCAGCTGAATCTCAGGATGGGTCTAGTCACGGTATGCAGGATGCTACTGTAGCACTTATGGAAAAAGTGTTGGTGAAGGTGGAGGACTTGGAAACTTCCTGGAATAAGAAGATGGACTTGTTCGATAAGGAGCAAGAGGCCAATTCGAAGATGAAGGAAGAGCTCGATGAACTCCGGACTCAACACAAGTACACTGATCTTATGTTTACACAACTTGAAGGAAGGGTAAAGGAGGTTGAAGAGGCGAGAAACCAAGGTCTTGCAGAGATCGTGGGCTTGCGAAAATCTCTTGACGAAGCCAGAGATGAGATCGCGATGTTGAAGAAGGTCGTGACGCATAACTCAGGTGGAGGAGTGCCTCATGTGAAAGTCAAGGAACCGGAATCTTATGATGGAATAAGAAGTGCAAAGACTCTTGGCAACTTTCTGTGGGACATGGAGCAATACTTGGAATGCTTGGGTCTATCTGATGATGAGATAAAGGTGAAGGTAGCTGCTCAGTTCTTGACAAAGGATGCTAAGATGTGGTGGCGAAGGAGGATGGATTAGATTGCCAATGGCAGTGCTGGTGACATTACTTCGTGGGATGACATGAAGAAAGCTTTACAGACCCATTTCAGTCTTCAGGATGAAACGAGGGAAGCAAGGATGAAAATTAAGTTCATAAAGCACACCGGGAACCTTCAGACATATCAGCGGGAGTTTGCAAGTGCGGTTCTAGAACTTCCTGACGTGGCGGAGAGGGACAAGGTGTTCAATTTCATTATTGGGTTGAAGCCTTGGGCACGTAATGAAGTGAAGAGGCAGAGGAATAGAACACTTGAGGAAGCTTTTACTGTTGTGGACAGGTTGTTGGAGCATTATGATAAGACTTCTGATGATAGGAAGAAGAAGTTCGATAAGCCGAAAGGAAAGAAGAAGGATGATGCTTCGGAATCGGATGATAATTCGACGACGAAGAAAGCCTTGAAGTGTTGGATATGTGTTGGACCGCATACGGTGAAGAATTGTCCTTCTAGACCGAAAGTGGCTGCGATTGCCCAATTTAATGCGAAGAATGAAGAAGCTTCTATGGGGATGATGTAGATACTTGGTGTTGCCGCTGCTATAGAGGTGGTGTCTCGGAGGGATCCTGAGAGGAACAATTTTGAGTATGTTCGGATGAAGGTTGGAGGTGTTGATATAGTCACTATGGTGGATAGTGGAGCCTCTCACAACTTCATGGGAGAAGATAATGCGAGAAGAATTGGGCTGAAATTTGTACCGGTGAAGGCACAGATGAAAACAGTCAATTCTCCTCCTGACAATGTTCTTAGTGTAGCTGAAAGAGTGGACACAACACTAGGTGAGTGGACAGGGAAGGCCGACTTCACTATAGTGCGGGTTGATGACTATGAAGCTGTACTAGGGATGGAATTCATGAAACAATTTGATGCTATGATTGTTCCACATTTGAGGAAGCTGTATATTTATGATGGAAGGGAAGATGTACCCATTGGTGTTCCAACCATTGGAGTGACAAGACCTGATTCTAAGTTGGCAGTGATGCAAATGGAGGACGAGAAATGGAAGACATGAGTAAGCGATTGTCCACGGTTGAGACAAAGCTTACCGATCAGTCATTGGACATCAGGACACTTTCAGATAGTATCTTGGATTTGTCAAGAAGCCTAGAAGTGGTTGAGGATGATGATGATGATAAGGAGGCATATGTGAGGCCGAATTTCTGAGAGGAGGATCGGGTCACTTATCTACAGAGGATGGAGATAGAAGATCCTGACAGATGGATTGAGATGATTAGTGAGGGTGATCCTTCAAGCTCTACTCCCTCCACATCTTCTTAGATGACATAGAAGATGGGGCTCATTGTTAGCTGCTCATGGCAGTGAGTCCTTAAAATAGGTTGAGCAGGTATGACAGATGGTGCAGGGATGGGTTGGCATCAAGCATCATGACATGTTGCAAATGGGATGGAGTTTCCATGGACCTGAACATGGTGATGAGATTCTTGGTGATTCCGAGATGTGGCAGAATCCGAGATAGACAGGTGAAGTCATAAGGATGTTCACTCTCATGGCTTGAGCGTGACAGTTGGATTAGCTACCCAACTAGTTCAGACATAGGGTCTGGAAGTGCACAGAGAGATGTTGGAATCAGGCAAAAGAGGAGGGCAGTTCACAGGATGAGGATGACACATGGTGGAGATGGAGTTCTACATATGTTGCAAGGATGTTTGCAGTATGTGGAGGAGTTGACATCATGGACCGAAGATGAGATAGACATTGATGATGATCTTGGTGGATGGCTACTAGGATGGTATGTTGTCGAGGACAACAACGACTTCAGGTGAAGGGGGATGTAAGGACTTGCTGTCCTAGGCACGTTCGCCCGAAGTGTGACCATGGGTGAGCGCACGGGTAGAGCTAAATGGGTGAGCGTTTGGCGAAGTGCGAAGCTGCGGTTCGATGATATGCGAGCTCTCTTGGAAGTGCGATGGTATAATGCGCATGTATGGAGGAGAGGGCGAGTGTTTATACGCGTGATGGCATGCGTTAAGACTTGTGGAGGCCGACCTACGTTTAGGAGGGAGCCGACATGTAAAATGAAGCATTTGCGATGGAGAAAGGGGCTTCGGGCGAGTCGGCTGGGCAGCTAGACTACGCCCTGCCATGTGTATAAATTGCAGATGCGTTGAGCTCATTTGGAGCATCATCCAACACTCAAACATCTTCGCTCTAAGGAGGAGAAGGCGCAGTCTTGTGCGCAGATTCAAGGAGGAAAGGCGCAGTTTATACATGCGCCCATTCTTGGGCAAGTGTGCACGGTGAAGCGCGGTTGTGGGTGAAGGTGCGCCCGGTGGTTGGGTGGAAGGCATGCACGGTGGCGTGTGGCGCCCGACGGAAGGTTGGGGCGTGCACGGGTGTGGCGCCCGGTTTATACAAAGGTGCCCGACGGTGAAACGAAGGAGCGCCCGTTTGTGCAATGACTTGGCGTGGGTGTCTTGGCGACTCAGGTGAGCGCCCACCCATCGTGCAAGTGTGCACGGAGACAAGGTGAACGGAGGATTGGCAAGTTGTGCGACGACCGTGCAAAGGTGCCGACGAGCTAGGCAACCGAGTTTTGCCTTGGATTGTAAATTTGGCTAAGTATGAAACTTGGTGTTTTCCATGTATAATTGTAAAGCTTGTAACTTGTAAAAGATTGTATAATATATTATCAGACAGACTCATTGTTCAGGGAGTTGCCCCTCCCTTTATACTGTGCAATTGTGTTCATCATTTATAATTGCTATTGATAATGAATGTGTATGGGTGTTCATTGGCATAAAGGGTAACATAATAATACTTGGTTGCGAAACACAAACTAAGTAGGAGTAAGTGGTTAGGCGTAGTCCACGAACATAATATTGGTGAAAAGAAAGTGTTCGGCGGTGCCGCACCTCACTAAGAGCGGTTGAAGGACTACCGCTGGCTTGGGGGCGTGACACCCATGGATTAGTTGATGTAGGATTTAAAATTTCCCAAAGGTTATAATTTTACTTTATTTTAATTCTGTTAATGTTATATATTTTTCGTATATTTTAAAAGCAATTAAAATATTTCTAAATGTAAAACAAATCTTTGGTATCTATAAGATACCGATGGATTTGATATCTATAAAATGCCGATGGATCAGCTGATATAGGATTTAATCTATATTATAAATAAAATTTAAATGAGATAAAAAGGTTAAAAGTAAAAATAAATTATACATCAGTATAGTTATATAAATTAAATGATTAGTAAATGTTAATAGATATCAATAAGTATTAAAATATTTATTTTATTATAGATTTTAATTTATTAAAATTAATTAAATTATGATTTTATTTAAAAGTATTATTATTATTAATGGTAAAAATAACTGCAGGGCACAATGGGTGCATTATAGTGTGTGCTCCACTCGCACTTGTCCCTTTGTAGCAGGGGTTAAATTTGACGCCCGTATGCCCGTATTTGGCATTTTCCCCGTAAAATACGTTTTAATTTAAAACCTCCACGTCATACGCAACTTGTCGTTCATTTTCAAAACCGTCATATTGACGGGCATGTTTAAAAATTAAAAGTTTTAAATTTTTTTTTATAAATTATATATATATATATATATATATATATATATATATATATATATATATATATATATATATATATATATATATATATATATAAGTTTATAACCTATGGGCCTATGGCGTTTTTGATATGGTGTACCGTGTGACATGATCGGATGGCTATCAGCCTATCACCGTATGGCATTTTTAATATAGTGTACCGTGTGACAGTGATCACCGTATGATGTATCACTGTATCAGATCTGCGGTGCGGTCCTGCGGATTTTACATTCAATCTACCACCTGTAAACTTTAATACCATTAATGAGTCCGAGTCCCGGCACCAACGATTGCTTCCGCGCCCTTTGCCCTCCAGACATTCCGAGGAATTAATCACCGGGTCGAGGCTTAGTCATTTGCTTTGTGCTTTGCTTCGCCTGGTCGCCTGCAAATTTGGAGAGGGGGCCACGAAGTACCGCCTCAATGTTCACAAAAACCCTGCCTCCCTGCTTTCTTGATCTGTGCTTTTGGCACTTTTGATTGCAAATGTCGTGAAGCAGAAGCCGAGGCCGTAAACAGAGAGGTATGCAGTTGTGGACTCGGCAGGAATTCCCGTATTTAAATGTGGAAAATGTGATACGCGAAGTTTTAAATGTCTGCAGTATTTTTTTATTTGTTTTTCAAAATTTGTCGTCTCTGAAACGACAGACTAATTATGGAAATCATTTTGAGCTCTCACGAATTTGGAGGATTTCTTTGGATACAATTTTTGCGGATACGAAACTGAATGATACGGCTTATTAGTCTGGAAATGGCAAGAAAGCTAGTTGCCGTCGGTTTTTTTCCATATTTATGCAGGAATGTATTTGGAATTTCTGAATCTGAATTTTCCCTGATCTGTGCAGGAGTACTTGTAGGTTTCTTTTGTAAAGGTTGAAGTCTGGATGTGTCTGATACCTGCGTTTCGTGCTTCGGAGCCCATACATTTGACATTTTCTGGGCTTGAGTGTGAAATTTGACGCAGGTGAATTGGCTATGTTCGTGTTGCGCTGAATCATTTCGGCAGGTCCGCTTCGTACGTATTTTGTTGACTTGTTCTATATTATACCTTGAAAGGAGGATTAGTCTGAAAATTTACTAAAAATGTTTGCGCGGATTTTATCTCTATTTTGCTCGTTTAACCCTGTGACAGAATTTAAAGGTTATTTTCTATGTAAATGTTTCCGGATACTTGTAGAGATTACTTCCTGTTTAAATGTTTCCCACTGTTTGTTTAAAGATTACTTCCACTTGTATTTTATGTTGCATTTAAATTGATTGGAATATTTGTTTTTACATTGATGTGTTGTGTTTGATTTTATCAAGCGAGGATGTATTGGTTGCAAAATTAGACTGATATTGAAGTTTTCGGGCGCGTATTTGAGTGAATCTTTCTTTTTCTGAACGAAATCCGCTTTCACAGACCATACATCAACGTTTTCTTATGCCACCATAACCCAACACATTTCGGTAATAAAACAATTTGTAACTCTAGAAAACTTGATAGGAACCATATATATAAATAACAACTTAGGTGAGAGTCGAGACAACAATGTAGAAACACTTTATTTGAGAGAAACACGTCACCCGTCAAATTTAACCCCTGCTTTGTAGTAATGGCATTGTAGTTGGCATTTAATATTGCAGGTTCCAGGTATGGGAAATTTATGGCTTTGAATGCCTCAGCATGAGGGATGGTGTACGTTCTCTGTACCACATGAGGCAAGGACTTCTCCTTGCACTCCAATTCTGGTTTCTTATTGGTAACATATTTGCTTTACTGCTTGTCCGCAGTAGTGGTTTTTATGGGCCTTTAGTTTCACACGAACCTCGGTCTTCCATTATGTGCTAGTGAGTCATGTGGGCCTAAAGTTTGTTTTATGGGCTCTATGTCCTGAATGTGCTTAGCTTGTCTTTTCAATTCTTGAGTTTGTGAGCAATTCTTTGTTACGTTGGCGGGTATTTGTGCTTACTCTGTTTCGAAAGACTTTAGTGTTCGAAGTTCTAGCCATTGGCGCTCTATGACATTTTTGTTTTAGAGAAAATCTTTTGTAGCAGTGCTTTGTTGATAAATTATGAGTTTCAATTCATAGATTGGGCTTGGTTCATGGTGTCATTGTGTCAATTCTTGCTCTTAGGACTTCTTCTTCATTCTCTCTGCTTTGTGTTATGACATTACATTATGGTAGTTTGGAATATTGGTTGGCTTTGGGTCTTGCAACATGATGTGTGGGTGAGGACATCATTGTTTGAAGATCTGGGTTAAGTGATCCCTTATCTCGTCCTTTCGGCTGTATTTTTGGCAGAATTTCTTCTTTTCTTTGTTCACAGTGTTCTTTCACACCATTTCTCATGCCACCCAAGAAAATAATGAGTTGCAAAAGGGGTGGAAGTAGTAATATTAGGCACAAAAGGATTTTCCATTTTTCCTATGACTTGGTTGCAATTTTTTTCGATGTTGTTACTTTGGAGGTATGAAAGGAAATTTTGTTCTTGGAGACAAATAGAGTCTAGGGATAGACCATATCAATTAAACTTTGAATTGGTAGGGGAGGATATGCAATGGGTCCCTCACCCTGGTCAGTACCAGAAAATGAGACTATAGTTTCTGAGTTCTTCGATGCTTCATCAACAAATGACCACTCTCTTGCACCTTATTTTTAAGCACAAGTAGGTGGAGACCTATAATTTTTTTCTTCTGTTGATGGGCTGAAATTTTACACCAATAGTTAAGAGGATCTCCTCGGTGTAGGTTCCCAACTATAGCCTGCACCATGTGTGATAGGGATCCCTTTCGGTATATAGGCCGAGCTGTCATTCAATTTTGTAGAGCTAGCTTTGGACGAAGGTGGGATATGAACTTAATCAAATATATGAACTTTAATAAACACTTCAGAAGACTTTAGTGTTGGAAGTTCTAGCCGTTGTTGCTCTATGCCCCTTTTTTTTTATAGAAAAGCTTCAGTGGTAGGGGTTTGTTGATAAATTATGAGTTTAAATTCATAGTTTGGGCTTGGTTCATGGTATCGTTGTATCAATTCTTTCTCTTGGGACTTCTTCTTCATTGTCTCTGCTTTGTGTTATGACATTACAATGTGGTAGTTTGGAATATTGTCTAGATTTGGGTCTTGCAACATGATGTGTGGGTGCGGACATCATTATTTTAAGATCTGGGTTAAGTGGTCCCTTATCTCGTCCTTTCAACAATATTGTTGGTAGAATTTCTTCTTGTCTTTGTTCACAGTGTTCTTTGGCACCATTTCTCATGCCACCTAGGAAAATAATGAGTTGCAAAATGGGTGACAGTAGTAATATTAGGCGCAAAAGGATTTTCCATTTTGGTTATGATTTAGTTGCAATTTTTTTTCGATGTTGTTACTTTGGATGTACGAAAGGAAATTTCGTTCTTAGAGGCAAAAAGAGTCTAGGGATAAACCATATTAGTTAGACTCTAAATTGATAGGGGAGGATATGAAATGGGTCCCTCACCCTCGTCAGTACTAGAAAATGAGACTACACTTTTTGCGTTCTTCGACGCTTCATCAACAAATTACCACTATCTTGCACCTTATTTTTAAGGACAAGTAGGTGGAGACCTATAATTTTTTTCTTCTATTGATGGATTGAAATTTTACACCAACAGTCAAGGGGATCTCCCTGATGTAAGTCCCCAACTAGAGCCTACATCATGTGTGTTGGGGATCCCTTCCGGTATGTAGGCCCGACTACAGTTCAGTTTTGTAGAGCTAGCTTCTGACGGAGGTGGGACGTGAACTTAATAGAATGTATGAACTTTAATAACCACAAGAGAATAATTGATAAATACCATGTACCATATATACCATGAATAGCCAAAATGTAAACAACACAACCTTATATAAAATTACTGTTAGCAGGACTTTAGATAAGACTCATGTATACTAGATAAATAATGCCCAACGATTACAAATTAGTTCACAACAATCAACCATTTATAAGCGTACATAACTGTGGGATCAAGACAGATTATACTAATACAAAAAGAAATAGTTCATCGGCACGAGTATAGAGTTATTAAGCCAAATACTGTTCATACGTAGTAAAACCATATTTAAAGTATGAAACAACATGTGAGGAAACTACACATCAAATAGCTTTCAGGAACATTCGATTCATCAAGTGAAGAAAATACTCATGGCACAAGCACATAGAAATTTGAAGAATCCAATAGTGAAGATGTAAAATCAACCCTTGTATTAATTAGAAGGACATCAATTCTCTCAAGTAATATATATATATATATATATATATATATATATATATATATATATATATATGTATGTATGTATGTATGTATGTATGTATGTATGTATGTATGTATGTATGTATGTATGTATGTATGTATGTATGTATGTATGTATGTATCTCCAAAATAGTGATCAGCAAAAAGCCCTTGCAAATGAGGCATGAGGTTATATTCATAGGATAAAAGTGACCCTTGGTCTACCCTTGACTCTTGCGCTACCTTAGGACCTTTCATCTACCAGATGAACCTTGGCATTCTACATGACCTTTCACATTCACAGAGAAATTTGTGCTACTGTAGTACACAATGTCAAAAATGGCTATCAACCTAATTAACTAATCTATTGATGGCAAGTTCTGGAATGTTGAGCCCTAGCTATTCTGTCAAATAAGAGTGTCATATGATGTATTCTTCCGCAATAAGAGAGATTTGTGGTTGGTATTCAACATGTTGATGTAAGCACTCAAGTGCATCTGGGAGGAGGGTGTTCCATTTGGAATGCACATGATTATTCAAGATCCCCAACTTGGTGTAGAGCCTCACTAGTTCTATTACATAATGCTTGATATTTTCTCTGGTGATGGCCATATCTCCCGTATGGGCTACTTGTCTATATGTCTCTACAAATACATGTACTTCATTGTTGATCTCCTCCTAACTTTTTATCTGTCCAACCTCCCCTATAGAGGGGACCCCATGTAGTTGGATCACTAATTCCAAGCTACTAAAAAACTGTCTGTAGGAGGCCAACACCCTCTCTGTATCTCTGGCTAATTTATCTTTGGACTGAATTTTGATATGAAGTTGGACCCTAATATTTTGCATAGTGATCCAATCTTTCCTAGGGACCACTATCAAGGGTTCGGGGTACTTTTCAGACCATTTGTGCATTCTATCCAAAGCAGTCATGGCTTCTTTGAGAATGGAAACCCTCCCTTTTGTGTGAGTTTGAATGGCCATGATGGGTGTTGTAGTGTGGTGCAATTTTTCCATTTCCTCATAAACTACTGCCATGGTCTCCCTCAGGGTCTATGTTTCTGTTAAGATTACCACTTGGAATTTTGTTGGGCTTGTCTATAATAAGCGAAGTGTCGTGTTCTCCTCGTCCATTCTTTTCTTCTCCTGTTCCGCCATAGTGGCCCTTTGCTCGGATGCGTATAGCCTATTTTGTAAGTCTACAATTTGTTTACTCATTCAGGCTATGTTGTGTTCTGTGGTAGCCATGAAAATTGTTTCGGTAGAGGCAATCATTTAAGGATTTGTCATGATATTGGGCACGCTATCCTTTTCTGTAGTTACTAACAATGGGTCATCCAGGTTCCTGCTACAATATTTCTTCCTCTCCTGTATAATTTTGAGGTTTATTTCATCAAATGTAATTTTAGTAAGATCTAAGACCTCCTCGTCTTGATCTTCTGAGATGCCCAACTCTTGGAGGGGAAGGTGTCCGCCAGTGAGGGGAGAAGCGAGAGGTACATCTAAGGGAGGAAGCTCACCTTGTCCTAAGACAAAGTCAACTACTTTGCTTGTCTCCCATTATTCATTTTTCTCAATTTCCTTTTCCTTGTCCATCTTAAGCTCTTCTTCCCGCTGCCTCTTTTCTCCCTTTGCTAGTGATTGTTTCCTCTCTAGTTCCTCATCTATGTTCTTTAGCTCTTATTCTAATATTTTATGCTCCTCTTGTTTTCTCCTTTCAACTTCCTCTTATTTTTTTCTCTTTAGCTTCTTCTTTCTTTTTTCTCTCTATCTCGTCTTGTGCTTTCTTTTCTTCTTCCTACTGCCTCTTCCCCTCTTCTTATTTTCTCCTTTTCTCATTCTGGCTCTGGTTGCCGGAGTCCTGAGACTATTTTCTTTCCAGTTCTCTTTACCTCTTGAGCTCTCACTTCTTCCTTGCCAATTTGGCATTTCCTTGTACAAGCGTAACTTACTCTTCCTTGCTGTCTCTTAGGGGGTCTTCAACCTCTTTTCCTTTGTGTTTCCCCAATTCCTTGGCTCCCTTTGGTGTTTCGTGTCGTTGTTTCTTCATAGTTGAAACTCTTTCTCTAAGGTTTACATCCTCCTGGGAATCGTCGAGGAGCTCATCCTCTATGGCCTGCTATTCACTTGGGCTGATTTCCCTTATGGAGTTATACCAATTCCTAATCCCATACTCAAGGTCCTTCTTGGTGTGGGCATAAGATCAACTGAATTTCGCCTTCTTGCAATGGAAAGCCATGACTTTCTCGACATCATATGTTTGGTAATTCAGGGTCACGAAATGGCTCCCATTCAAAGCTTCGGCTTCTGCTTCTACCTGTTTGAAGTTTTCTACCATGTATGCCCTAATAGTGAGAGGAAAAAATGGCCATGGTTTCTTCTTGCCTTTTTCAATATCTTCGAGAAACCCTACGTCATTTGGTAACAGACCTCTTGCAGAAGTGTCCTACCAATGACAAACTTGGGAAGAGTGTGAGGAGCTTTATGAGTACCGAACACTTTGAAGATTGTTCCTTCATCGATGGGGAACCAATGAGCTACTTTGACCACGATCTTCATGGCTCTCTGTGACATGTAAGGTGATTCTTCCCCAAATAGTAGTTGGTATAATGGGATAATAAATGTTTCAGATATCACATCCAACATGCCTTTGTAAGCTGTGTCCCAGAAGACTTTGTAGTGGCAGTGGACAGGTAGGCCACTAATGTGTCACAATTATAGCTCCAGTGCTCGAAGTAGTACCTTGACCAGACAACATCAAGGAGGTATGATGACATATAAAATCATGGAGGCTGCTCGGGGGGTGGGTTTTTGGAAGCAGCTATGTTTGTCTTCAAAGATGATGAGAGGATGCTTGCCCAATTAAAAATATTTCCTTGAGTGGTGACAACATACATGAGAGGAACCCATGTGCATAAAAATACATCACAGTCTACCTCGCCATATAACCGGCACATTATCGCAGCGATTAACTGATATACTTTGCGTAACCCCTCTATCTTGTGAGACTGGTCTGTCTTGACCCGGAATTTTACCGGGTCTTCCCACGAATCCCTTAAGATGTCTTTCGTTGGGGTTATGAATCCGGCAACCCACTTGGTGTTAAAAGTGTTTTCCTATCAGGAAATTTGTAGTAGGTGCTGATGTCTGTTAGAGATATGGTGGCTATGGGTGCCCTGTCATGACCCCTGATCATCTAGTCATCTGTATCTATACACTGCAAGATCCATTTGATGGTTTCCATGCACGAGAACACTAGGGGATGTGCCACTACTTTATGTAACTTTGAATTCTTGACGTTGATATATACCTAGAAGTCTTCCTGTGTTTCTCGAATATATTTTTTAGCAAATTCCTCATAGGAAATATACCAGGAGAGCCTGGTGGTTTTACTTATGTTGCAAGTAGTGTCTCCAAAGATATGTGTCTCTTCTTCTAGATTGGCCTCCCACACCTCGCTTCCCGAGGTGCCTTCAGCAACTTTAGCGGTCAGGTGACCCATTTCGTCTTTGAAAGAAGAAATAAATATGCACTCAAGATTGACGTCACCTGGCATCTCAAAAATAGAGTCCCACGATGAGAGAGACGGCATGAAAATCAATTGAGACCGCAAAACAAAAATGAGTCTTAGCCAGTTACAGGAAGGTCGTGGGGAAGGCAAGTCACACACTCGTAGATTTCAAGAGTGTGACTCAGTGACAGAGAGCATAGGCTGTGATTTATGAAATCTAGTCATAAGTCGCACAATAGGATGGTGGTTGCAAGTCGCAACCAGATGGAGGTCACGAAGATGCATGGGGAATGGTATCATGGTCGCGGGAAGTGCAACTAAGGATCAAAGAAGCTCAAAGAAGGCAATAAATGGCCTTGGGAGGCCAGGGTTGCCCTCAGAGGAGTGGATTTTAGGCTTACTGATAAAAGTGAGGAGATTGGGGTTAAGACATAACACACTTTCTAGGTGCACGCACGGGGTGAAAAGGCTAGGGAAAACTCTCAAGCATGAAATGAGAGAAACGCTAAGTAAAAAGGATAAACCTTAGTGCGAGAGATAACCCAGAGGTCGGAAGGGGCAGGCAGTGACACTTAGAAGGAAACAATTATTGCAGGAGGGAGGACCATTACTTATTGGAGCTAGATGTGCACGTGAATTCGAGTCAGAGGGACTTCTAGCTTCTCGTGCGACCAACAGAGCCTTGACAAATGCGACTGGGTGACTTCGTATTTATAAGATAGTCGCACATGTGGGGGGTTGCAAGGGTCCGGAGTGCATCTATTGTTACCAATCCGACCATGCGACCTAGGAGGTTTCATAGTCACACAGGGTCACATGATCACATTGGAGGATGGAACGATGTGCAACGACCTTGCGAGTCACGGAGTTGCATAGTTGCAAAGTAACACTTATGACTTACGAGGAAGCGAGGTGTATTGCGACCTTGCGACTTATGTGACTCTGAAGGTCACAGAGTTGCAAGGACTTTATGAGAGTGGAGGTGCAACTACGCAACCTTGCAACCTAGGAGTTACCATGGTTGCAATAGTTGTCATGGTCGCAATTTGTATCTTTAGTCACGTTTCGACCCTGCGACCGACCTACCAAGGCAGGAATTGGTGACTTGGTTTAACATAGCCAAAACATAGATTCCTCCTCAGGCTTGCTGAGACTAATGAACTTTTGGGGCAAAACCTGGCGTTGTTGAAGGCTTGACCTAGTGTAGGGGCTCCAAAAATTTAAGGGGTCCCCAAATTTCTGGAGGGGTTGTTGTAGTAGCTACAACAATTGGTAATTCCCCGGAAGAATCAAGGATATATGATTTTTACGAGCCTTGCTTAAGGGGAATTAAGTAAATATCGCTTCATGGGGTTGTGGGTCCCACTAATGGTATTCCGGGCCTCCTTTCAAACTTGGTCAGTTGTCCTGACTTGCCTAACATGATCTTTGCACACACAATACGGCGCTACCTCCCACTGTCTTGGAACCAAAAGGGAAACTGAAGTTACACTATGAGCTTTGAAGTTTTCTCAGTATAGCGACATGGTACTCTGGTGTTGCTCCACTGCCAGCGAACCTAAACAGTACCCCAGCAGAGTCACTACCTAGAAATCGCGAACGTTTATCCGCTGCCAGCAAGCCTCATCAGTACCCTAGTGTAGTCTTTGCTTCACCTCGTTGCTTCATCTCTTTGAGTAGGAAGCCCTTCTCAGTCCTTTAGCCCTTATTATCAAAGGATGGAGGTGCTCATTGACACTTATTTTCCTATGAATATATGCACTTATTTGATGAAGGCTTGAAGCCTGGGCGGCCGAGAGATCCCGACTTATTTGACTTGCAAAGACGTTGTTTCTGGTTTTTCAGAGACCTTATTATTTTTTCCGAGATATATGTATGCTCATTACTAGTTTCTTCAGATTCCCTTTCATTCACAAAACTCCAAGTGAGCTAGAACTGCTTCAAGATTTTTGACCATGTAAGCAGCTAGGACAGACTAACTTGAGCATGAATGAGGACCATTGTGTGCCATCAACTTCCCCATTGGAACTAATTCAGCCCATAATACTCTTGTCACGACTTAAGCTTTGCTCCGTCAATGGTTCTGGAAAGCATCTGTGGGAGCCAAAGTGCAAGGCTGCTTTAACTTTAACCTGCCATCTCAACTTTATTTGGAAAGAAAATAACTAAACTAGCAAATCGAAAATGATGACTATCTACAAAATAAATGGTAAAATATAGTACAAGGTGGGGCCAACAACTCTGGGGTTTCTAGGTGAAGTAACGTTTGAGGTCATGGCCATTCACTAGGAGGGGTTCCACTCGCCCTCCCAAGGTTTGCAATTTGAAGGTGTGATGACGAATTTTTTCTATGATCTGGAATGGGCCTACCCACAAAGCCTGAAACTTTGTGTGTTTGGCTTTACCCTCGTGGGCATAGTCCCACTTGAGCATGAGATCCTCTACTTCAAACTTGTGGGACCCTGCGGATTTCCTATTGAACCATCTCTTGATTTGGGCTTGGTTGATGGCGAACATTTCCTTAGTTTTGGACCTTTATGCTTCAAGTTTCACCAAGGTATCGATTCAACTTTGAATGGACAGGCAGGGTGTGCCTTGCGACTCTTGAGCCAACCTATGGGCGGGGAAATACAGATTGGGTGGCATGATGGCTTCTTTCCCATAGACTAGAAAATACGGAGATGTGTTGATTGACATTTTGGGAGTGCCCTGGTCATCCCACAGAGCGTTACTGAGGGTGTTGTGCCAATTCTTCTGTTGCGAGAGTAGGGTTTTCTTGATGATACAAATGAGGATTTTGTTGGTTGATTCTGCCAGGCTGTTTCCTTGGGGACAGTAGTTGGCCGAATGTTTTAACATGATGCTATTTTCTAGAGAAAAATCATACAATTTCAAAGATGAAAAGTAAGTAGCATTATAAAAAAAAATGGAGGTTGGAACATCGAAATTGGCCATGATATATTGATTAATAAAGGATATTACCTCATCGTCGTTAATCTTTCGCAATGGGATTGCCTCTACCCGTCAGGTGAAATACTAGGTGGCTGTGAGTATGTACCTGTGCTGCTTTGATGAGTTATGGATGATCTTGCCTATGATGTCAAAACCCCATTGTTGAAAAGGTTCCTCAACTACTATGGGTTGCAGAGGAGCAGATGACCTTACCTATTTGCCTACATGCTTCTAGCCAATCAGACACTTTCATAGATATGCATGAGCGTATTTGAAAAGTGTGGGCTAGTAGAACCCTTCCCGCATGACCTTGTGAGACGTACTGTCACCTGCATAGTGACCTCTTGCTGGTCCGTCATGTATATCTTTCAGCACTCGTTGAAGCTCATCATATTCTAAACATCTCAGTAATATACTGAGGTGGTTCTTTTTGAAAAGGTTCCCTTGGACCATTTGATATGAGGCAACTTTAAACTTGAAGACTCTCCTTTGTTTAGTGGACAGGGTTTCAGGAAAAGACCCCTGCACTAGGTTTTTTTAAATTAGCGTACCATGATGAGGAGTCATGTGAGACGAGGAGTTGATTCTGGTACTTTTAAATCTCGTGCTCCCAGCATTTTGTTTCGTGATCCAGTTGACCAGACTCTATGTTCTGATGATCAACGGCCTCAGTGGTCAGTTTACAAAGACCATGCCCTTTCACAGTGTGGGAGCGCTTAAAGTCTAAATCATATTCTTAAAGGAATGTCATCCAGTTGGCTCTCCTCTTCCCCAACTCATGTTGTAAAAAGAGGAATCTGATGGCTGGATGGGGGACCATCACCGTGACATGGTTCTTTAAGATGTATGGTCTGAAGTGTTTCACTACTTTGTAAACTGCATAAGCCACCTCATCGATGTCCAGGTAGTTTAGCCTTACCCCTTGGTGTCCTGTACTCATGAATGATATAGGACATTCATCGTGATGATGGTCCTTTAGGGTAAGGACCATGGCTAATGATGAATCTGAAGCGAAAGTGTACAAGATAAGATCTTTGCTAAAATCGGGGCTGGAAAGGGAAGGTGTTTCTGTGATTGCTGCCTTAATCCGATGAAAAGATTCCTTTTCTTCTTGATCCCATTTGAAAACTGCATCCTTCTTTATCATGTTCTGTAAAGGTTTGAAAATTTGTGCAAAATCTGAAATAAACTTGTGAAGGAAATAAATTTTGCCAAGGAAATATTGCATACCTTTTTCGGTGGTCAGCTGAGGGATTTCTGCTATGGCTTTTGTGTGGTTGGGATCTACGACAATTCATTTCTTAGTGATGATGTGGCCTAGTAGGTTTCCTTCTGAAACCACAAATATGCTCTTCTTAGGGTTGAGAGAGATCCCATATTTCTGGCATCTTTCAAAAATCTGTTTCAAGTGTTGCAGATGGTCACTCCTTTTCTTTGAAAAATGGTGACGTCGTCCAGGTTGACCAGCACAGTTTGATCCATTATCCCTCAAAAAGTGATATCCATAGCTCTCTCGAAAGTCGCCCTAGCATTTGTGAGTCTGAATGGCATATGCTGAAATGGAAATGTCCCCCACTTTGTCTGGAATGTTGTCTTGATTGGGTCCAGTTTTGATACTAGAAACTAACTGTAATAGGAGAATCCATCCAGTAGAGAGAAGATTTCGGCTCCTGAGACAGTTTGGAGGATTTACTCCATGGAGGGAATTGGGTAGATATCTTTGTTTGACGCACAATTAAGGTTCCAGAAATCGACGCATAAACCTATCTCTCTAGATTTTTTCCCCATTGGTGCCAGATTAGATACCCATGTCCAGTGCCTGACCTTAAAAATAATGCGAGTGTCCAATAATTTATTTAATTCCTTCGGTATGAGGGGTTCCAATGTGGGATGTACCTTCCTTAGTTTCTGTTGAAATGGTTTGACCCCCTCTTTGGTAGGGATAACATACTAAATAATTCAAGCATCATATATCTTCAGGTCATCATAATTCCAAGCAAAGACATCGTCGTACTTTCAAAATAAGCTGATGAATGCCTGTCTTTCCTCTAGGGTGCACCTTGTTCCCAAGCTAACGTACTTGGGGTCTGACTTGGTTCTGAGGTTGATTTTCTAATGCGAGAGAGTGGAACTATGCTTCATGGTATTCAGTGGACCTTTGAAACGATTCTAGAGGTTTAACAATTTCTCCAATGACACCACCCCTTTAGCTAAGATGTTTTTGTTCCATGAATCCACTTCGCCTTATAACGATTTCTCATGTTCCTCTTTGTCGATAGCCGCATCTTTGAATACTTCTGTGTTTGCCATGAACTCCTAAATATGCTGGTAATCATTAAACATGCACAAGTTAGTTATGTTGTTAGGTATCACTGGCTTATACATAAGTTCAATAGAAAAGCCATCTCTAACGGGTGTGAATCTAGCTCCCGCATTAGCTAGAGTGTCGACAGTAACATTGTTAAATCTAGGAATAGAAATTACGTTGATCAAGCTTTAAAAAAAATTATGAGATGCCATACCTCTTGCTGGTAATTCTTTAGATGTGGGGACAAAAAATGGATGGTATTGTGTACCTGTCTCATAATGACTTCTGAATACCAAATCACTTTCAGGCAGTCTTCTTTTAGGTCGATGGCCTTTTTCAGGCTGAGCACCAATGCCTCATATTTTGCAGTGTTGTTGGTACATTGGAATTCTAACTTGCAACAGATAAAAAATCTATCCCCTTTGGGATTTTGCATGACACATCTCGCTCCTGCTCCATCGTGGGTTTTCAATCCATCATAATACAATGTCCATGTCTCCGTGCTGAGGGAAGTTAAACCTGATGTATGTAAGCTTAAGGAAAAAATCTCATTATCGAGGCTCAGAGTTTTCATGGGAATTTAAACCTGGGTATGCGGGGAAATGGTTGATGTCCGAGGCTGATAGCACCTGAATAAAGATTCAAGGAGGCATACTTGTAGATCTTGTTGAGCATAACTGATTGGCTCATTAGAGCCTTCAAGGTCGGTTATAGTATGTTTCATACAAGGCTCACTATTTACCCTGATCTGGTTATTCCTTCTTTTGTAAGGTGGCCACAAGTGAGACCAGAAGTAGCCCTAAAGCTTGCAAGATCAATCCCTGCTGAGAAGAAGACTGTAGGCTTTTGGGATGTCCATGGCGATTATGTCAATACACTGGTAAACTCAGGAATCAGAAGATAACTAAATGATGACATTATTTAATTCTCTTATGGCGGGGACTTGAGATCTCTCGAGTTGGATAATTTTGACGTCGGTTTTTTCTGGTTGAATGTTCAGCTTCTTGCATACAGACAATGACATAACGTTGGTTGATGCACCGGAATCGACAAGGCAGTTGTCGACATTAAAATTAAACATATTTAAGGTTAAGATAAATGGCGGAGTTAAGCCTCTGGATTTGGTGTTTGCAACATTCACTATATCTTAGAGGTCAACCACAGGTGGGGATCAGCCTACAAAGTTTCCCTTATTTGACATCGAGGGCTTAATAGGGGCAGGAGAAAAGGTGAAGGCTTTGGCTATTAGCTCACATTGGGCGGTCAATTTTCACAACTCGTATAATGAGATATTAGCTCACATTTTCTTCAAATCTTCGATGATATTGTAATCTAAATCCACAGATGAAGATTCTTGCATTATGTGTGGTGTTGGCACCATGGTTTTAGCAGTAACCCTTTTGCACAAATTCCTAGGTGTGGAAGAGCCTCTTTTTGTGTTGGTTGGTGATTTGTTCGGGCATAGATCATTCGTTCCTCCAGGTGAGGAGGAGGACGGTTGGTTGGTATCGGTCGGGGGTAAGATCCTACGCAAAAAATCCCTTTTCTTGTCTTCCAAGGTAGGGTCTACTACAACACCTTTATGCCTGAGATTGTAACTTTTGGGAGGTTTTTGGAGAGCATCCCCGATGAAGGCTTCCTTTTTCATGCACACGTCTCCTCCACTGATGACCTAGAAAGTTAACACAGTAGATGGAGAATCGTCACCAAGGGGAGGATCATCTTCTCCCGAATCTTCAGTTTCCTCTTCTGCTTCCCTAGTGGCCTAGTCTTCTAACAATTGGGTGACAATGGTATTCATATTATGAGCCATTGTGGGAAGGTCTTTTCAGACTGTGAGGCTTGATGGGAAGTGGAGAAGTTATCTTTGCCTAACTCTTCCATGTTGAAGGTTGAGCTGGGATTTTGTGAGACTTCAGGGGGAAGATTATTGGCCTTTTGGAAGAAGGGCTTAGCAGGCTTGTCCCCTCCCGTAGTATCACTGGTTCTTCACTTTATCTCAGATACTTCGTTAGTTAGTTGCTTTAGAGATTTGGTCAGTCCCTCAAAATCAAAGGAGTGTTTATCCTTATCCGTCATTTTACCTGAGGGAGCCTGGTTTTTCTTACCGCAAGACTTTGTGACTTGTCGCGACTCATGTTCCAAGGTGATGATCGAAAGAAGATCCTTTTTAACCTCGAGCACAGTTGCAAAATTCTCTACCAGAGTGAGTTTTTCTTCATGCTTAATGAACATGACAATGTCCCATGGCAGGCCTTTGTGTAATATTCAATCGTGATGGAATCATCGAGGGCTACATCCATGGGGAATTTGTTCAGAGTGGTGGTGACACATTGATTGAAATCTTTTACCTTCTCCTTCTTTTGGCATTTCAGTGTGCTGAGCTTGGTGAGGAGCATGGAAGGTGTCTTATCTTCTGAGAATTTGTCCAAAAACGATTTCTGGAAGTCGTCCCACATTCGAATGGAGGTGACAGGCAGCACTCGATACCAAGTGGCTACTTTATTTTCAAGGGTGTGTGGGAATAAGCAACATGCTACGTCGTAGGAACTGGACCTTCATCATTTGCAAAGGCAAGTAGAAATTGCTAATGTGGTCATCGGCTGGTGTCCCTTTCTCCAGGTCGAACTTCGGGAGGTGTTTCTCAGAATAGCGAGTTATATCATTAAGTAGGCCTCTAAGGTTTTAAGGGGATTGAGCCATCCAGGCCAGCAGCGGGGGATGAGAGTTTGTTTTAGGGTTAAAAAGGAGGCAGTGATCATTGCCTTTTGATTCACTTTCTATGCCTAACCCTCAGCTAGTGCGAGGTGGGCGCCTACCTGCTCTTCGAGGCACTCTGAGGTGTCCTTGATCTCTAGTGCTTCTCACATTCTGGGTGTTTCTTAGATTTCTTAGGAGACGCTGATTGTTATAGATGTTTATATGGTCTCTAAGGTAGTCCCCAGCTCCTTGTCGCAAGATCCCATGAATGCCCCGAGTGAGAGGTTGATTGTTAACGGGGGTTTCTTCAGTGATTCGTTGGCTATTACTGTGTATTTCTTCTCGATGTATCTAGTTATTTTTGCTAGTAAATGTATTCTTAGGCTTACCATCTTCATCTTTAGGCTAGATTTCCAATCCTTCGATAGATAGTCTCTCAACAGCGTCTGCGTAGTCATCCATGACTAGGCCGATTAACTGTGATATAGAGTTAACCAGGATGCCTTGACACGTATGTTGAAGGTTGGAGGTGAGAGAATTGGGTAGCGAGTTAGTGGTAGGAATGCATAGTAAAACCCTAGCGAATTGTCCCATGATAGGGCGCAAAGCCCTGAGTTTTTCATTAGTGACTTCACACATACGAAGCTTCTCTCCTCCAGTGGTGTCTTCAATGAGGGGAATATGGGATTTTTCCCAGAGTGGTTTTGTGAAGGGTGGCCCGAAAGGGGGATTGTATGGTATCTCAGGGGGCGTGGGAGGCTAAGGTTGGTTACTTCCTTGATGGGAAGTCCCTGTGTGAGGAGGGATTTTAGTGCTTTCCATGGCCCTCCTTGTAGCACCAAATCTGTTGATGGGATGGAATTTTACATCAACAGTCAAGGGGATCTTCCCAGTCTAGGATCCCAACTAGAGCCTACACCGTGTGTGATGGGGATCCCTTCTGGTATGTAGGCAGAGCTGTCATTCAGTTTTGTAGAGCTAGCTTCAGACGGAGGTGGGATATGAACTTAATCGAATGTATGAACTTTAATAAACACAAGAGAATAATTGACAAATATCCTCTACCATATATACCATGAATAGCCAAAATGTAAACAACACAACCTTATATGAAGTTACTATTAGTAGGACTTTAAATAAGACTCATGCATACTAGATAAATAATGTTTAACGATTGCAAATTAGTTCACAACAATCAAAAATTTATAAGTGTACATAACTATGTGGTCAAGACATATTATACTAATACCAGAAGAAATAGTTTACCAGCACGAGTATAGAATTAGTAAGCCAAATACAATTCATACGTAGCAAAACCAGATTTGAAGTATGAAACAACATGTGAGGAGACCGCACATCAAATACATTTCATGAACATTTGATCCATCAAGTGAAGAAAATACTCATGGCAGAAGCACATAGAAATTTGAAGAATCCAATAGTGAAGACGTACAATCAACCCTTGTATTAATTAGAAGGAAATCAATTCTCTTAATTAATATCTATATATATGTGTATGTGTGTGTGTGTGTGTTTGTATCTCCAAAATAGTTCTCAACAAAAGGCCCTTACAAATGAGGCATGAGGTTATATTTATAGGATAAAAGTGACCCTTGGTCTACCCTTGACTCTTGGGCTATCTCAGGAACTTTTATCTACCAGATGACTCTTGCCATTCTACATGACCTTTCACATTCATAGGGAATTATGTGCTACTGTAGAACACAATGTCACAAAAATGGCTATCAACCTAATTAACTAATCTACTGATGGAAAGTTCTGAAATGTTGATCCTAAGCGGTTCTATCAGATAAGTGTGCCATATGCTATATTCTGCCACAATAGGAGAGATTTGTGGTGGGTCCTTCATCATGTCGATGTAAGCACTCAAGTGCATTCAGGAGGAGGGTGTTCTGTTTGGCATGTGCTTATTCAAGGTCCCTAGCTTGGTGTAAAGCCTCACTAGTCCTGCTACATAATGCTTGATATTTTCTCTGGTGATTGGCATATCTCCTGTATGGGCTGCTTGACTATATGTCTCTACAAATTATTGTACTTCATTGTTGATCTCCTCCTGATTTTTTACCTGTCCAACCTTCCCTATAGATGGGACCCCATGTAGTTGGATCATTGATTCCAAGTTGTTGAACAACTTTCTGTAGGAGGCCAACACCCTCTTCGTATCTTTGGCTAACTTATCTTTGGACTAAACTTTGATACGAAGTTGGACCCTAGTATTTTTCATAGCGATCCAATCTTTCCTAGTGACCACTGTTGGGGCTTCGGGGTACTTTTCAGACCATTCGTGCATTCTATCCAAAGTGGTCATGGCTTATTTGAGAATGGTGGCCATCTCTTTTGTGTGAGTTTGAATGGCCATGATGGGTGCTACAGTGTGGTGCAATTTTTCCATTTCCTCATAAACTATTGCCATGGTCTCCCTCAGGGTCTCTGTTTCTGATGCGATTACCGCTTGGAATTTTGTTGAGCTTGTGTGTAATAAGCGGAGTTTCACATTCTCCTCCTCCATCCTTTTCTTCTCCTATTTCACCACAGTGGCCCTTTGCTCAGATGCGTATATCCTATTTTGCAAGTCTACAATTTGTTTAGTCATTCAGGCTATGTTATGTTCTGTGGCAGCCACAAAAGTTGTTCTGGCAAAGGCAATCATTTGAGGATTTGTTGTGATATTAGGCACGATATCCGTTGTCGTAGTTACTGACAATGGGTTGGCTGGGTTCCTAATTTTGAGGTTTATTTCATCAAATGTGATTTTAGTAAGATCTAAGATCTCCTCATCTTAATCTTCTGAGATGCCCAGCTATCAAAGGGGAAGGTTTCCACCAGTGAGGGGAGTAGTGTGAGGTTCATCTAAGGGAGGAAGCTCACCTTGTCCTGAGCTGAAGTCGACTACTTTTCCTTTCTCCCCTTGTTCATTTTCCTT
This sequence comes from Pinus tabuliformis, assembly GCA_031772625.1. NCBI lineage: Eukaryota > Viridiplantae > Streptophyta > Pinopsida > Pinales > Pinaceae > Pinus > Pinus tabuliformis. The sequence goes on from CM062816.1 coordinate 839,476,667, forward strand.
GGTTTCCTTTTTCTTGTCCATGCAAAGATTTTCTTCCCGCTGCCTCTTTTGTCCCTCTGCTAGTGTCCATTGCCTCTCTAGTTCCTCCTCCATGTTCTTTAGCTCTTTTTCTAATATTTTGTGCTCCTCTTGTTTTCTCTTTTCAACTTCCTCTGCTTGTTTTTTCTTTTCAGCTTCTTCTTGCTTTTTCCTCTCTATCTCATCCTGTGCTTTATTTTCTTCTTCCTGCCACCTTTCCTCCTCTTCCTGTTTTCTCCTTTTCTCATTCTAGCTCTGGTCACTGGAGTCTTGAGATTGTTTGCTTTTCAGTTCTCTTTGCCTCTTGAGCTCTCACTTCTTCCTTGCCAATTTGGCATCTCTTTGTATGAGGGTAACTTCCTCTTCCTCGCTATTGCTTAAGGGGTATTCAATCTCCTTTCCTTTGTGTTTCCCCAATTCCTCAGTGTTATAGACATTTTTGTGCCTTGCAGCACCAAGCATGAAATGTCCATAAACTGAGGGCTCCTAAGTCCCTAAAAGTGTTGTTCCAACCCCTAAAGGAACAAGGTCAACAAATTACAGCTTCTCCCAGAAGTTCTCCACCGGAAATTGCTCAGAATAAGTCAAAACAGGATCATTTCAGCTGCTCCACTAGCCAGCTGCGTTGCATAGCACCTAAATACACTAGCTGGGTGCATTGCAACGCACCTAAATGCACTACCAGGGTGCGTTGAGCGGGAAATGACAAATGGCAGTGCCATTTCGCGGGGTGGAAAGACAATGGAAGCTTCCAGGATCTTCTCCAATGACACTTGCCTCACTGAATTCGACCAAGGATGAGTAAGAGGCTTTCAGTCTCCAAGTGGAAGAAAGAACTAATAGAGAGAAGACACTAATCAAATCATAAGCTAACTCATCCTCCTTGCATACATCTATATATGGATCCCTCATCCCAGAGATCCAGAGGCTGGAATTTTGTGCATTGCAAGGAATTGTTGTTCGTTTTGAGATAGAGATCAAAGTATTGGGTGATTTATGCTTTGTTGGAGGTGAAGAAGGGGCTTCTTTGCTGGGAGGTTGATGCTGGATCAGGAATCATCGGTTGTAACTCCTCCTGGATCTTCTTGTTATATCAATAAAACTATTTGAGTTTCTCCTACATGCTTGTGTATCATTGATGCTTGTTACATTTGTATGTTTAGCTTAAATCTGATCCTAAGCTTTTTATGAATATAGATCCATGTCTTTGTGTAGTTTTCTTCTTCTGTGATCTTACAGGAACTTGGTGAAGCTGGGCAAGTAAGGGAGCAGGTAGCTGGAAGCTGTCAAAGAAGAGAGGGATTGTATCAAAGGATTAGCGCAAGACATAGGTCGGTTCTTTCTATCCCCCTCTATCTTTAATTCATAAAGGAAATACAAAAGTAGTTTTCTCTATTTGTTTCTAAGGCAGCTGTCACACCTTAGTGGGATAGATCAGTTCTAAATAGACACTTTTCCCGGTAAAAAAATTGCAACTCCGCTGGGGAGGATTGTCTAATTAGTTTGTTTGTGTATCTTTTTGTTTTTTGTTTCATAAACTTATAAGTAGCATTTGAACCGCATTTGCCATAACAAATGCAAAGTAGACATCTGCTACTTCAATCCATTCACTGGATTTGTTTATGATTTGAACAGCTGATTCAAAAATGATCTGATTGCCCTTTGTGATAGCTCTTAGACCCTCCTTAGATCTACCCCCTGATTGTGCATTACTGATTGCTTTTACTCGGCCAAAAACCAAAGACTAAACTGCAAACCGTGACCCAGAACCCGGATAGAATTCTCTTTTCTACCCCAGCACAGGTACTGTGAAGAGTTCCTGCATTTCAGCGCAATTCTCGAGAGGGCAACCTGCGCTGCAATCCAGTTTGTCTATGTTACAGGTGCGCTGATCAGACTAGCCTTGTGCAGCTGAGGTTCTTGTGCTTCATTCTTTCCAGTTTTGTCTCTGATTTTTACAGCATGTGATCAGTGTATGTGTCTGTTTAAAAACCCCTTTTCCTTGTTGTAATTTCGCCTCCTTTGTACAAAAGAATTGTAGATGTTTTTGTGTGTTTGTTGCGTCATTTACTGTTTTCCATTGCAAAAGTAGAATAGTCGTATTGTCGTCCTTTGATTTATATCTGTCGCAAGTGTCAATTTCGATCATAGCAGAAAGTTTGATTGTTGTTGATAGTTGACTATACTTTTACTTTTGCCTTTGCTCTGAATTTGTGATTTTCTAGTGTCAAAAACAAGTATTTATTTCAAAATCGTAAAGCGTCGTAATCGTCTTTATCTTTTGATTTCGAAAAGAAGTTGGTTTGTGTTTGTCGCTTGAAAGCAAATTCAGATTTGTACATCAACTTTCTTTTTAGCATCAATATTAAGAAAGTCGAAAACAAATACATGCACATGTGCATTTGCATATTGACAGTCTGTTTGGCTTGATTTAGGAAAGTGCATTTACAGTGTGCTCTTTGCTCTTTGTGAAAAGATTGTGTCTTTCTTTTCCCCTAGTAGCTAGGATTTTCATTGCTGAAAAGAGATAAAAGTTTCCTTATCATCTTTAGATTGCATTTTAGGAATTACATCTACATCTCGTGGTGAACCCAAAAGGCAAACTTCATAAGAAAGATCAACTTAAAATAAATTCAATGAATCTAACAACGCTTTGGAACTTAACGCACAACATTTAGAGGTCTAGCCTAGAGACGTATTTCGTCGTCGTAAAGCCTGGTAACTGTTGTCCTCACCGATGGTTGGGTGATTCCTCCACTTTGAGACGATAAGTGCCAGTACGGACTTGTGCTCCCACGTACCGTCGAGTATATATTGGGAGACCCCTATAGGCTTAAATCCTTTATCCATAGGAAGCTGTGTCTGCCGCCCTATCGATCGCAATGCACTGAACACATCATTCGGGAAGATTGACTGCCGTACCGTAAAAAGTATTCTGCAGTTTTGCGATTGGTTTGGTACTCCCTCTACCTAGATCTCCAGAGCAGTCCCTTTCGTTCCTTTTCAGACTCTTTAACGGAAAAGGTCCATCTGAGCACTTGTGACTTCAGGCTCATTAAAAATCGAAGGAGACTAGAGTCATCTTTTGTTTTTTCTCAACTCTTAAAAACTGAAAAAACAAGTTGTGTCAAAGCGTCTTAAAATTTATTTTAAACGAAATATTCATTACCCCTTTCCTACATTGATCTTGGGTTGAGAAAATGGAGTCTACCAACCAAGGAATTCCCCTTGGTGGAAATCCTAGTCCCTTCTTCTCTTGGGGAGATGTTGGTGCACCCCATATGGCCACATTGTCACTTCCAGGACTGACAATTGGTTTGCCTGTATGGCTCTTCTCAACCTCTGTCGTTCAGAACACCACTATTCCTGAATAATCGAATCAGCAATTAGACGAGTCCAGAGTTGCCCACCAACCTTCTACTTCATCTAATTCTTCCTCTCTTCCTTCCTCTTCGCTTGATGGGGCTGGTAAAGCCAAAAATCAAGTTCCTAAGGAGAAGAAGGAAAAGAAGAAGAAAGAGCCAAAGGCGAATAGGGGAAAATGAGTGTCGTCTAACGAAAATCCACACACTGCACCGACCAGGCCTAAATCGCCATGTGTCATTTGCAAAGGAGACCACTTTCACAGAGATTGTCCTTGCATCCCTCGGATATTAAGGGACTGGTCTCCTAGATTGCACAACCTGGTGTCGTCAACCTCTGATGATCATGTTGAAAGCGCACCGTCAACTAGTGAAAGTGAAGTCCCAGGACAAAAAGGAAAATATAGATTTCCTTGTAAACTGTGTGAAGGAGATCATGCCGTTCACCATTGTCCCTTCTTAGACGAAGCCAAAAGAGTTTTAGATGAGCGTCCGGTTTCACCGTTACGACTTCCTCCTCGATATAAAAAACTCTTGCCGAGTCCATCACTAGTTGAAAATCCGGCTGGCCCGCTCAGGTGGTCGGCTGAAGCACCTATCATTGAAGATAAACCATCTGGATCCATACCAGATGAAATTCAAAAGGTCGAGGCGGCAGTTGACCCGGTCTTGCCTCCAGAGGTTTCATCTTCAGATGATACAATCACTAAGGAGAATAAGGATGACACCGTCCAAATCCTCTTCATAAGCACAGACTCCAACGAACATGGGGGAAATTTACCCGTTCCTTTACCGCAGGAAGGAAGTTCGTCAGAGTCGTACCCAGCCGTCTATTCGGTCCCACCTCCAAGCAACCTAGTTGTCTCCTTTGACTGGAATCAATTAGGCAGACCCCGTTTACCAGCTAGCATACCATTCTGAATTATCGTTCAAATATATAGAATGGTTATGGCTGGTACCATCATAGATGAGGGGGCTTCTGTGAGTATCCTTTCCTCAACTTCTTGGAAAGCGCTTGGTTTACCATCGCTTTTGCCTGAGATGAGAAATCTGACAGGCTTTGATAAAGGAACCAGTCGACCTTTAGGGATCCTTCCCGATGTGCCCATAACATTGAGAGGGAAAACCGTTCACCTGAACGTAATGGTAGTTCAAGGACCCCTAGATTACAATCTACTCCTTGGATGAGACTATATTTATTGCATGGGAGCGATTGTCTCCTCACTCTTTAGAGTAATGTTTTTTCTACACGAAAGAAGAGTGGTCAAGCTCGTGGACCAGCTTTCATTCCCCGGATCATACAGAGCAAATAGTCATATACCATCCCTAAATGGTCTTTTCACGCAAGAAATGTCTCAATCTGCAGTCCGTCCTCCCGATGAGCGCGAGTAATTCGGAGGGATATGACTGAAACCAGGGGGCATGCGTCCTGGTCTGCTTCGGCAGGAAAACTTCGGGTATAGGGTAGGTTTCCACGGGAGAATATGACTAGTCTGTACCCCGTCCATGATTGGAAGAGGGGTTATTCTAGAACAAGATTCTCTTGTCAAAGTTATGTGAGTTGGCAGGCATCGTCACTCACCTTTGTTTGTTTCGATAGACATCGCCAAAGAAGTGTTTTGTTTGCGCCGCGAATAAAACAATCTTTGGGTAACCTGTAAGAGGTAGGCCTCTCTCGTCAAAACAAGTGTTTTGCCGGAGAGAAGTAGAGGTAACCTTGAAACTCTGTTTTATACCTGGGGGCATGCAAACCTTTTGGAGTGCAAGAAAAGAGCGATTATTTATCTGTTTTTTGGATTAGTCGTTTCCTAACTTGCATAAAGAAAGGATGTGGGGCAAAACTCTAAAAGTTGCCGTTTTTATATGAGACATTCTTATCATATGACTGGATTAATCGAGCAGTGTTTACCGCGAGGTTCAAGCTCGTTAAAAAATAAACCCGGACCGAGCAAATGTTTCCACCCGCGTTTAAGCTCGTTAAAAAATGAACTATTCCCCGGTAAATAACCACCGTGAATGTAGTACTTCAGCCATTAAAGCCTTGGTCGTGTTTGCACCGTCACCTCCACTTTTCCATTGGCCGATCATTCATCTCCATATGATTGTTTACCCATTTTGAGGAACAGCTGCGAAGAGTGATTTCACTAGCCATCCTTGTGACACTGCCGTGATTGGAAAATTCCAAACCTTACCTGGAATCAGCTGCTACCCTTTTTATCACTCGTTCCTCAAAAGACGAGTCTTCTTTAAGCTCTTTTCAACTGACTCGTAAAATATGAAAAGATTGCCGAGTCCTTGGCCTTCCAGCTCGTTAAAGGGACAGGAAGTGCTATCCCTCCTCTAGATTTTAATCTTTTTAGACCTGAGGGATTATTGCACAAAAAGATCGAGCGCTTGTTTTGTTCGGCTCGTTAAAACTATCGAAAATTCATCCCTTCTGTATTGTTTTATACTTTTTCGGACTTAAGGGATTAGATGAAAAAAAAGGAATTTTGGAGTTACCTTTACGTACCTTTTCAGACTCTCTAAAAATGAAAAGGACCGAGTTATCTTTGTCGTTAAACTCGTTAAAAAGATTAATAGCGACAAATTTGTCTTTAGACGAGAACGAGTTTCACTATCGCTAGGCTCGTTAAAACATAGCGATGGGTTTGCCCGAAGGGCAAATTATAGAACAAGCATATGTTATCCTCCTCAAGCTTGACAAAAATAAAGAGGTACTGGTCAGCAATGACTGAGGAAAAATTGGGAAGAAAACTCAAAGAATCTTTATTGGTAGCGAGTCGCTCTTGAACATGACACTTCCACTCCGTGTCCGAGTCGAGTTGGGTTGTTTCATTCACCGGCCACATCGCCATGGTCTCGCCATACCATCCACATTTGGGGTTAATGCTACCAATCCATCACATAAGTGTCGCCGACATGTTCAAGAGAAGTCATCCAGAGAAGTCACCTGTGTCCCACCCACTACCATACATTATACTCCATTCTTTCATGACCGCCATCCTGAACCATATATCATCAGATTGTTTCACCTCCATCAAAATCATTTGCTCCGTTCCGTGTCATTGATGTGGGATTCATTAAGGCCCTCCTTTGACGGATCGCTTCTTGTCGACATCAGCTCATTATCCAAGAAGTTGATCTAGGAACACCCCATTCAGTACTTTGAAGCTTGCATGCCTTAACAGCAAGTTTCTCACTTCCGGCAACAGGTTTACATCAATGACCTTCGACCGAAAGATTTTGCATGGTGTTCGACGCCAAGTCCTTTATTCACACCACGTGAATTGTACTGTAGTACCTTGAGGTCATTATCATTATCGGTGATTCCTCTCGTGCTTGTTAACAGTTTACATCATTGACTGGTAATCAAGCGATGTCTTTCCATGTTCGACTTCAGAACATTTCTCACATGGATCAACTTGTACTTCGAGTGAAGATCGGACGAGATTGAAGACCCCGGATCTAGCTTCATCCATCCGGGCTGTGATATATATTCAGGAAAATAAAGACATTAAAATGTACAGCATTGCAGCACAGATAATCATCCTACCAAAAGGATGATGGCTCTATCAGAATCATCAGTCTACACTCAGACGATTGTCTGTCCTATGTACATTAAAATGAATTTATAAAGCTGAGCATGGGAATGCCCGCCTCAGCTAGATCATGAAAAACAGTATGAAGATAATGTATTGTATTGTATCTTATTACATGTCTCCTCCCAGCATTGAAAGAACTTCAGATCCTCATAATAAAGCATTTCACCCGATTAACGGCCTCATACTTTAGGGGGAAACTGTTATAGACATTTTTGTGCCTTGCAGCACCAAGCATGAAATGTCCATAAACCGAGGGCTCCTAAGTCCCTAAAAGTGTTGTTCCAACCCCTAAAGGGACAAGGTCAACAAATTACAGCTTCTCCCAGAAGTTCTCCACCGGGAATTGCTCAGAATAAGTCAAAACAAGATCATTTCAGCTGCTCCACTAGCCAGCTGCGTTGCATAGCACCTAAATACACTAGCTGGGTGCATTGCAATGCACCTAAATGCACTACCAGGGTGCGTTGAGCGGGAAATGACAAATGGCAGTGCCATTCCGCGAGGTGGAAAGACAATGGAAGCTTCCAGGATCTTCTCCAATGACACTTGCCTCACTGAATTCGACCAAGGATGAGTAAGAGGCTTTCAGTCTCCAAGTGGAAGCAAGAACTAATAGAGAGAAGACACTAATCAAATCATAAGCTGACTCATCCTCCTTGCATACATCTATATATGGATCCCTCATCCCAGAGATCCAGAGGCTGGAATTTTGTGCATTGCAAGGAATTGCTGTTGGTTTTGAGATAGAGATCAGAGTATTGGGTGATTTATGCTTTGTTGGAGGTGAAGAAGGGGTTTCTTTGCTGGGAGTTTGATGCTGCATCAGGAATCATTGGTTGTAACTCCTCCTGGATCTTCTTGTTATATCAATAAAACTATTTGAGTTTCTCCTACATGCTTGTGTATCATTGATGCTTGTTACATTTGTATGTTTAGCTTAAATCTGATCCTAAGCTTTTTATGAATATAGATCCATGTCTTTGTGTAGTTTTCTTCTTCTGTGATCTTACAGGAACTTGGTGAAGCTGGGCAAGTAAGGGAGCAGGTAGCTGGAAGCTGTCAAAGAAGAGAGGGATTGTATCAAAGGATTAGCACAAGACACAGGTCGGTTCTTTCTATCCCCCTCTATCTTTAATTCATAAAGGAAATACAAAAGTAGTTTTCTCTGTTTGTTTCTAAGGCAGCTGTCACACCTTAGTGGGATAGAGTAGTTCTAAATAGACACTTTTCCCGGTAACACTCGGCTCCCTTTGTGTTTCATGTTGTTGTTTCTTCATGGTCGAAACTCTTTCTCTTAGGCTTACGTCCTTTTGGGAATTGTCGAGGACCTCGTCCTCTATGACTTCTTGTTCACTTGGGCTAATTTCCCTCGTGGATTTATACCAATACCTAATCCCATCGTTGAGGTCCTTCTTGGTGTGAGCATAAGATTAACTGAATTTTTCCTTCTTGCAATGGGCGGCCACGACTTTCTCGAGATCATAGGTTTGGTAATTCAGGGTCATGAAATGCCTCTCATTCAAAGCTTTGGCTTTTGCTTCTACCTGTTTGATGTTTTCTAACATGTATGCCCCAATAGTGAGAGGAAAAGGTGGCCATGGTTTCTTCTTGTCTTTGTTCAATATCTTCAAGAAACCTTGTGTCATTTGGTAACAAATGTCTCACATAAGCATCCTATCCATGATGAACTTGGGAAGAGAGTGACGAGCTTTATGAGTACCAAAAAATCTGATGACTATTCATTCATCAATGGGGAACCAACGAGCTACTTTGACCACAGTCTTTGTGGCTCCCGAACAGTAGTTGGTATAATAGGATAATAAATGTTTTGGATATCAAGTCCAACATACCTTTCTAACTTGTGTCCCAGAAGACTTTGTAGTGGTAGTGGATAGGCTGGGTCACTGATGTGTTCCAATTATAGCTCCAGTGTTCAAAGAAGCACCTCGAATAGATAACATAAAGGAGGTATGACGACATATAAAATTTCAGAGGCTGCTCGGGGGAAGGGCTTTTGGTAGCAGCTATGTTTTTCTTCAAAGACAATGAGAGGATTCTTGCCCAATGAAAAATAGTTCCTTGAGTGGCAACAACATACATGAGAGGGACCCATGTGCCAAAAAAGACATCACAGTCTTCCCTACCATATAACCGGCACATCATTGTTGTGATTAACTAATATACTTTGCATAACCCCTCTGTCTTGTAAGCCTCATCTATATTGACCCAGAATTTTGTCGGTTCTTGCCACTAATCCCTTAAGATGTCTTTTGTTGGGGTTGTGAACTTGGCAAGGCACTTGGTGTTAAAATTATGCTACGTCTGAGGCAATATGTAGTAGGTGTTGATTTCTGTTGAAGAGATGGTGGCTATGGGTGCTCTGTCATGACCCCTGATCATCCAGTCATCTGTATCTATATACTACAAGATCCATTCGATGGTTTCCATCAACGAGAGCACTGGGGGATGTGTCGCTACTTTATGTAACTTTGACTTCTTGACGTTGATATATACCTAGAAGTCTTCCTCTATTTTTGGAATATATTTTTTAGAAAAATACTCGTAGATAGTATACCAGGAGAACCTGGTGGTTTTACTTATGTTGCAAGTAGTATCTCCAAATATAGGTGGCTCTTCTTCTAGATTAGCCTCCTACGCCCCACTTTTCGAGGTGCCTTGAGCATCTTTAGTGGTCAGGTGACTCATTTCATCTTCGAAAGAAGAAATGGATATGCACTCAAGATCGACGTCACCTGGCATGTAAAAAATATAGTCCCACGATGAGAGAGATGGCATGAAAATCAGTTGAGACTACAAAACAAAAAGGAGACTTATTCGATGATAGGAAGGTCGTGAGGAAGGCAAGTCACATGGTCGCAGATTTCAAGAATGTGACTAAGTAACTAAGATCATAGGTCGTGGTGTAAATGAGGTCGCAAGGTTGCGGTTTACAAAATCTTGTTGCAACTCACACAATAGGATGGTGGTGACAAGTTGCAACCAGATGGAGGTCACAATATCACATGGGGAATGGTATCGCGGTTGCGGGACGCATGACTAAGGCTGAGAGAAGCTCAGATAAGGCACTAATTTCCTTGGGAGGCCAAGGTCACCCTCAGAGGAGTGTATTTGAGGCTTACTGATAAAAGTGAGGGGATCAAGGTTAAGACAAAACACACTTTCTAGGTGTAGACATGGGGTGAAGAGGCTAGGGTAAACTGTCAAGCACGAAATGAGAGAAACGCTAAGTAAAATTGATAAACCCTAGTGCAAGAGATAAGCCAAAGGTTGGGAGGGGTAGACAATGACACTTGGAATGAAACAATGATTACAAGAGGGAGGACCGTTACTTATCAGAGCCAGATGTTTGTGTGAATTCGAGTCAGAGGGACTACTCCTGTGTGACCAACAGAGCCTTCAAAAATGTGACTGGGTGACTTCCTATTTATAAGATAGTGGCACATTTGGGGGTTATGAGGGTCGAGTGTGCATCTATTGCGACCAATGCGACCATGTGACCTAGGAGGTTGCATAGTCGCATGGGGTCGCGTGGTCGCATGGGGTCGCATGGTCGCATTGGAGGATGTAAGGATGTGGAGCGACCTTGCGACCTTGTGACCTTGCGAGTCGCGAAGTCGCATAGTGGCAAAGTCACACTTATGACTGATAGGGAAGTGAGGTGTATTGGGACCTTGCAACTTATTCGACTCGGAAGGTCGCGAAATCGCATGGACATTATGAGGGTGGAGGTGAGACTACGCGACCTTGCGATTTGCGAGTCGTCATGGTCGCAATAGTTGCCATGGTCGTAATTAGTAGCTTTAGTTGTGTTTCGACCCTACGACCGACCTACCAACGCAGAAACTGGCGACTTGGTTTAACATAGCCAAAACTTAGATTACTCCCCAGGCTTGCTAAGACTGATTCATTTCACTAGTTTCAATCCCATTTCTTCACCCCTATAAGCATCATCTGATGCAATGAGTGCTAAGTCAACTATTCAAAACTCATGAGAAATTAGTGAGTTACGACTACCTCTCATGGAAATGGTCATATGTGAATGACTTACTTAACGTAGTTGAATCCAAAAATTATATCTAATATAATGCACTGCGTAAACCCCTTAATACTTAAATTCAAAAGGAGTGAAGGGATCTGTACTTGAATGGTTCACGAGGCACAATACTTGCTAAGGTTTTGCAAATGGGGTAGCAATCTAAGTGGCCTTGATTGTGGGGTAAACTCCACAGTTAAGCGCACTTGAGCCAGAGGTGATCTGGGATGGGTGTCCTCCCAGGAAGTCCTGATTACCGAGTGCAAGCCCTGGAAGTGACGATTGATGGTATGTGATTCATTTCACTAGTTTCAATCCCACTTCTTCACCCCTATGAGCATCACCCAATGCAACAAGTGCTAAGTGAACTACTCAAAAATCATGAGAAATTAGTGAGTTACAACTACCTCCCATGGAAATGGTCATATGTGAATGACTTACTTAACATCGTTGAATCCCAAAATGATATCTAATATAATGCACTGCGTAAACCCCCTAATACTGATGAATGTTTTGGGTAGAACATGGCGGGGCCGAAGGCTTGACCTGGTGTAGGGGCTCCAAAAATTTAAGGGGTCCCCAGATTTTTGGAGGGGTTGTTGCAGCAGCTACAACATATTCCTAAGAGGACATTAAGCATATGTTTAGAAACCATCACTTTTTCTTGGATAATGTTGATCAACATCTAGCTCGTGTGGAAATCTTTTTGGTGAGTTACTTTACTTTTGGTGATGTTACTGATCTTCAGGAAGATAACACTCAAACACCTCGCTTAATTTCTTTGGATCATGATCAGTGATTGAGGTTTCATGTATTTTTTTCCTCAATTTTCATATATTCTCTACATAATGGTTTCTTGAGGGTGTGTTGCATCTTATCTCTATTATGGGGCATGGAATGACATGTTTTGTTTGCAATTTTTCCATATATTTTTCTTTCTCTATGAGGCAATATCTCTAAATTTTGATATGGGGTGTCTATAGAGAGAAAAAGGTTCTTATCTGAAATGGTTTCTCTCAACCAATGAAGAATTCATGTTTTCTATCTGTTGGAAACTTAAACTATTTTTTTGTCTTTGTCGAAAGGGACACATTGCGTTTGGTGTAAGTGTTCGTTTTGTTGTAGCATATGGAATTGTTTTATTTTTGTGTCTTCGATGGAGGTTGTTTCTTTTGAGCTACGCTGAAAGAAAGTAATGGGGTTTTCAAGAAGGGTTATCTTATTCTAGTTGCCTGCACGAATCATGGTATATTGTGAACACTTTTTAGGTCCAGGTTTATGGAGAATATCCCGTGCATATTTTTCTATCTGATTGTGATAACATGTCCATTCTGCGATATATTTGGCTATAAGGTTTGTGGTAATGTTGCATTGTCTTTGTAGATTAGCTAGTTATTAATGAGGTCCTGTGCTTTTTCTGTGCAATTGTTTCGTTTGGGTTAGTTGGTGTGGTCATGAGCAATTTCTCTCTACTACTGTTAGAATGGATCTATTGATTTCTATGTGAACCTTGGAATCCGATGTAAACTTCTTTTCAATATGAATGCAAACGATAGTAATTTACCAGAAAAAAAATAAAATGATTAACATATAAGTTAAATATATATGCATTTAAAAAAAACATCTAACAAGATTATTGACTATGGAGCTTCAGTCCCACTTTATTATGGAGATTCTTAATTTGTAAATAGTATTTCTTATAATATCATGGGTCAATACTATGGTTCATCAATACCATATGCTCAAAAAACCATAACTCATTTCATTTTACACTTGTTTGTATGACATTTTTTTAATTAATGAATTTAATTAAAAGGGAAAAATGCATTAATAATTTGGAAATATATCTCACCCTTTGATTTGTGTATACTAGTAAGAATATTCTATGTAGGTTAAATCCCAACCATCCACTTAATAATTATTGATAATTAAATTTAAATTTTGGAAGCCTTATTCCAAAACATACATATATATTTACATAAATATGAATATTTTAGAAGTAAAACCTATAATAAGTGATTTCCTTAAATATTTATTGTGAAAACCTTAAATTGATTTTGTCTCAAGCCATATTCTACAGTGTTTGTGTGAAATAACATAATTTTAAAACAACTTTAATTGAAAGAAAGTAATTAAAAGTAAAAATAAATGAATCTTAAAATTTCACCTAAGTTTAAGTAAGATGCATAATTCTTATACATATATATATATATATATATATATATATATATATATATATATAAAGAAAAGAAGTAATTAAAAGTTTTAGAAAAAATCAATTGTGCTTTCATAAGAATAATAAAAGAGATGTCTCATTCATTTATATATATATATAGAATGTAATTGAAAGTTAAAAAAAAACTAATTGTGTTTTCATAAGAATAATAAACGGTATGTGTCATTCATATAAATCTTAATGTAATATTAAAAGGTGAAATTTAACAAATATTAATAATAATTAAAAAATTCAATATCTTTATAAATAAAATATTTTAATGTGAACTATATATATTATATATGGTTAAAAAATTTATATATGTGTGTGTATGCGTGCACTTATTATTCTACATTTTGGTCCTTTTTAAATATATTTTTGGTTAATTTTGTTTGAAATGAAGTTAATATTTACTTGAAGCGCAAGTTTAAGTAGTGTATTCTACACATTCCAAGTGCCAAAGGGGATTTCATGATGATGAATCCATTTATGCATTCAAGCATGTAATTTAAACAATCAAAAATTAAATATGAGAGAGAGAACCAATATAGATCCATATTAGCCTTGGATATAGCAAGTTTTGAGAGTAATCAAATCTCCCAAAATGTATGCCTTCTTTCAAGATTTGCATTCTAAAATAGGTTTGCACGTCAAGATATTTGATCTCTTTCAACACTTGCGAGATCCATTCTTAAAATTGATCTATATTGATTTTATACTTAAAAACATATCATTCTCTTGTCACTAAACATCACATATGTTATAATTGAACAAAAGTAGTCATTATGTGTCAATGCTTGTTAGCCTGTCCATTATTTAAATATCCAATGAATTAATTTTACCTACAAAGATCTAGTATGGATCCATGTTAAGCACAGATCTAGCATGCTGCAAGAGAGATCAAATCTATTCAGGTGCAAACCTATTTAAGAGTGGAAATTTTGAAAAGAAAATAGCATCTCTCTCATCTCTTGATAGATTCTAGTCAACCGATAGTGGTTCTCTCTCTCTACATATAGACAATCTGTAATTTTTCATTATTTAAATTTTACTTTTGAATGTTATATAAAGTGCATAACTTAAACTTGTAAGCCCAAAACATATTTGTTGAATTTTAGGGAAAATTGCAAAAATAAATATATTTAAAAAAAATGACCAAAATGTAAAATAGTGAGACTACTTCAAAAGTTTTCACCATTAAACCTTAGCTTTCTCAATTTCTTTATATGATATATAATTTTATTTGAAATGGTATGTAATATATACATAGTTGACATTAAAATATTTTACATAACATGTGTATTGATACATTTTATATATGGACTACATTGTCCACACTAAATTTTTTTTTAATGAAAATATTTTAAGTATACGCCAATATCACTTAATCCTACATATTAAAATATTTTATTGATGACTATAGGGACCTTCCCTATGACACCATTTACAAATATGTAAATATCTATTTATTTATTTTTTACAACCCAAACTCAAGATAATAACAACAACTTATTAAATGCATGAAACCATGCTCATATTTTAATAACAAATAAGCGGTGCAGTCTAAGTTATTGTAGTTCAAATAAGATGAAAATAAAGGTTTCATTTTAAATCTAGTCATCCATTAGAAACATCCAATGTGAGAATCACATAATAATTAAAGGCACATCAACATGAGGATCACATAGTAATTTTAAGGAACATACATAAACAATCCATAAATTACAATTATATTTCATATCCTTCACTTTTACAATCTAAGAAGTATATACAATAAATAATAATGTACTATAATTTTACATAAACCCAAGATACAATGCACCAAAGGGGTGGAGTCTCAATCTCATCTTTGTTGCTTATTGCGCTCCCTTGCTTCTATTCGTGTACATGTGTGAAGGATGTTGCATCTTGATAAAACATTGTTGACTCAGTGGTTTACCTTCTAGCCTACTCCTTAGATACTATTCTTCATCATGGACCCATAAGATACAATGGGGATGTAAAGTAGAGGAAGAATACTAGTGAGTAGAGGAGAGAACTCCTAGCTCAAGGGTTCCCTCTCTAATGGCTTCCACTATACCAAATTCACTATAGACTTAGTACTTAGCATCAGAATAGCATTATGTAATTCATCCAATAGTAGGGAAAAGAGTGATCCCTCTACCCTAGCTTACTCCTTTTATATGAGGCTTCATATAATTCCCCCCCCCCAAAAAAAAAAAATATGAATACTAATTGTGGACGTTGTATCCCAAGACTTGGAATTTCACTCATTCCTACTTCAATAAGTTTGCAATGATGGTATGTGAACAAATATCCTCACAATCATAGTCTCATTTCAATCATCAACCACCCCCGAGCCTCAATTTATTATTTCTAGATTTATAAGTATTCACCTCACCCTCTAGATGACATCTTTTTATTTCCCCCTTTCCTATATAGAGTCTTTCCATCGTCAATGACTTAATCCAAATACTTTACCTTTCATAATTATCCTTATCTTAAATTTTCTTTCTGTATGCCTTTATTTATTTTATTAATTTAATTGATTTTAGGCTTGACACTTCATAGGAAATACTTGTCACTTTATTAAAAATAATTATTTTTATTTTTGATTATTCACTCATCCATATGTCGTCCTCTCACCAAGGCTCTCCTAAATTGTTTATTTTAATTCTTATTAAAAATTGTAATTTCCCTAAGCCCAACATGATTCCCTATTTCTTCTCTGAGATGTTTCTTTATCCCCATTTCATACTCCTTATTTTTTGTTCATTACATAAGTCAACTAGTGGGTCTCATATTTTGTTCCCCAACTACACCATAGTTATCTCAATTCGAACTCTTGAATGGAGATGTTTGTGTTATGTTCTTGCCACATGAAGGTTTTCTCACTGAACTAAATTCTTTTAATTTTAAATTATTATTATTTAGTTTCATTCCCCATCATCCTTTCTTAGTGAGGTTAAACTATCCTTATATTAATGTTTCTAATTACCTCTATGCACCCTTCCATTTTTTCTCTTAAAACACTTATATACTTTTGGAATTACTTTTAATTCACAATATCTACCTAATATTGTCTAAATGTGAGAAGAGTAGAGTTAGTTAATTGGCCCAATTTTTATAATTCTTCCTATTCTCTCTTCATCAACTCTTAATTATATTTCATCTTTTTCTTCTTGATTCCAATGGTGCTAAGTTGGTCATGCCTTACAAGAACTTCCCTTGAAGTTCCAAGGGTGTCACGTTGCTTGCACTTCAGGCCCCATGACTATGCACAGAAAAAATGGGCACGATACTGAAGACTGTTGTCTTCTCCTATGTCGCCATCTATATTGAGACTATTGTTGTTTGGGATCAATGAACTCACCTTGATGTCTGCCCCCCAGTAAATCATCATGAGTTACCCAATCCAAATCCCACCCTCATGACATTGCGATCTTCAAGGCAAAGAAATCCCAACACCTTCCAACCCATGTCACAACGGTAGTGCTAGTAGATGAAATGAAGGACATTGTTCCACCCCTCTTATGAATTTCTATCTACCTGTACAACCCCATCACCCATATGTGAGTCGTTCGGCCAAGCAACTAACATGTGTGTACAACCACTAACATGTCATTAGTAATCATAGGTCAAACCAGAGGCCATTAACACATCACATGCAAGTGCATCTCGGTGGTCTCCTACCACACTTAATAATCATCAATAATATATATTCATAATATTATTCATCATTATGATTGTGTGTGCTAAATCATCATCATAACATAATCATAGGCATAATCAATAATGCTAGGATACATGCTAATTTAAAAAAGACAACATAATGAATTCATTACATGATTAGATACATTCATCAAACAAGTACATCACAACCATTATTGTCGTAACATCAAACTCTCATATCACAATTATTATCATATCTACTAATAGCAAAAGTCAAATAATGAGATCCTCGACCTGAGGTTCTCAGAGAATAATGCTAGATCTCTAAGGCTATATCAAGGCTAATGTAATATCAGGGTCAATCAACCAGAGCGGGGTGCTACAATGACCAACATTAAAAATTTGTATTGGAATGAATATTTTTAAATGTCACATATTAATTTTGTATTAAGAATTAAATGAATTATACATCTAGCTCTTATTATTTTTATTAGAAATTATTTGACATTTTTTATTTTATTTTTTAACATTTAATTACTTTTTTCTTCGAATATTAAATATCTTCTAATATAAACCATAAAAGAACTTTCTTTTAACATTTTATTCCTATATATAGATATACATGAAGTTGATATCGAAATAAATGATTTCACTTAGGTATTCAAATAATTATTTAAATCCTATGTTGAAATATTTTTGAAAAGCATAAGGTTTAAACATCTTACTCGCACTTTATTTTGCCTATAATTACTTCATTTCTTTTTAAAGTTGCTATGAAATTATATTACGTTATATATATCAAAATGTTTTATTTATGACTAAGAGTGAGTGAAATATTTTTGTCACATTGGGTTTTAATATCAAAAACAATTCGAGTGACCAAATTAAACTTGAGATTTTTGATGTTTTAAAATTCTTTTAATTAAAACTAACCGAACATGCATATTCATTTTTGTATTTTAGATAGCCAGCATTGATTTTCTACACACACACACACACACACACACACACACACACACACACACACATATATATATTCTTAAAACACACATGTCAACTACACATTGAACACATATAGAATCACATATCACCCCATGTTTGAATGTAAAATTCGTCTCTCAACACAATGAAATCAAGGTTATCACGCTAAATATCTAGAGTTACAATTTCTTTAGCTTTTTAAATAAAGATGTTTTGCTTTGTGAAAAATAATTTAGAATTAAAAAAGATTATATATGTATGCATGGGTTTGTGCTACTTATATCTACTTAAAAGAATTACAAATCTCTTTCATATTGAATAACATATTCATTAAAATGTTTTAATTATAATTTTTCTTTTAATTTCAATTGTTTTATATATATAATTTTTAACTTTCATATATATATGAAATGATCTTAATTAATTTTTTTTTTGTTATTAATATTTTTAAAATGATATGGGAAAAATAAATTTTAACTATAAAAGAAATTACAATTCTATTAAAATGTTTTAATTATAAATTTTCTTTTAATTTCAATTGTTTTATATATATATAATTTTTAACATTAAATTATTTTTTTTGTTATTAATATTTTTGAAATGACATGGAAAAAATCCATTTTAAATATAAAAGAAATTACAATTCTTCCTTACATTGAGTAACACATTACAAAGAGAGATCTCATATTTAAATATTAAATATTTTACTTATGGCTTATATTGAAACAAATTTTTTATTGGTAATTTTATTCTAAAATGAGGAATTACACATTTCTTTCATATTGAAAAGTAAAAGTCACTTATTAATTTGATAAAAAATTCTTTCCTCTCAATTACTTTTATTTTTCTAGATAAATTTGAAATAAAATTATTTGAATTAAAGTGAATATTAAATCATTCTATTTATGCCCTTAATTGAAATAATGTTTTTTTTGTTATATATATATATATATATATATATATATATATATATATATATATAGATATATGGAACAATTCCATGTTAAATATAAAATAAATTACGCTTCTTCCTTACATTGAGTAACACAGTAGAGAGAAAGATCTACTATTTAAATATTAAATATTTTACTTATGACTTATATTGAAACAATTTTTTAATTGATAGTTTTATTTTCAAATAAGGATTTACACATTTCTTTCATATTGAGAAGTAAAACTATAACACTCACACCTACACTACTCATAAAAATTTATAAAAGGTAATTTACTTTGTCCCTAAATAAATCTATAAGCATTAATCAACCCTTTACTTTAAAGTTACTTAAACTATCACACATATAAATTCGAAGAATAACTCGATACATTTATTGTTAAATGTCTTACTATGGCTTTGATCGCCGCATAAAGAGAATTGACAATAGTCATTTATAGTTTCATTGTTTTGATATTTATAATGTACATGCAATACAAAGCTTGTCCCTTAGGCACTTATATAGTTTTACATTGCATATTCAATTTCTTAATTAAATTGATGTGACCTCCTTGCGTCTCCATCATCCATGTGTTTCTTGATGCGATGGTCAAAAGAACGCGGGTTTCCATTGTGCTAACTGCCCTCACTTGCATTCGTGTAGCTTCTCCTCTTTCTCTCACTTCGAGCTAGGGTTTTCGGTCTGCAATAAGTTCCTATAGGAGTAGGATTTCAATCTGGTGTGGTGCCATGATATTCCGTAGGATTCCTTCCCTTATCGACTTAGTTAGTTTTACAAGCCGATGGGTTCTAGAGGGTTTTATACTGGCTCGTTTTCTCACTTCTTAGAGTGAGGCTCATAGTCTAGAGACCACACCAGGGTTTCTACTGAGATACATGATCATGGCCCCTTCTTCACATGCAGGTGTTGTCCCTTTACTCCAAAACTAGAATTCTCCAAGTGTTTTTTTTATAAAGAGTACAGGGAAACCAATTTCTCTTTGCACTGTTTGCAGGACAATGACAAAGAGTTTGCATGCCAATTTTAGGTAACCCATCATTTCCATACTTTCTGCCTTATATTATTCGCCAACTCTATAGTCTTGAGTCTAACTTGACTCTGATTTTCTGCTCGCAAGTACCCCTACTCCACTTCCTCTTGTTGATTGTTCATGCTACGCCGACTCACTGCTCATATGCCTTACATGTTTCTCTTTTACCAGGTTTTTTTCTCTGGCTTACACTTATGGAAATGAGTTGTGGTCTGAAACTTAATACAATTCAAACAACTTTTATATTCCCTAGGGTCTGATTACTTGACCGAATTTTTAGGAGGGCTTTTTGTTTGATAAGTTTTCCATGTATAATGCGTCTTGGCTATTGGCAAGTTGATTGATTAATTTATGTTGAATGGAAAGTGTACATAAATGTTGAATGTTGAATATAAAAGGTTGAAAGTGATGTGAAGTGCAAAGGCTATGCTAATCAATGTGAAGGCTAAACATTGAGACAAAACCTGAATTACATATATTTATTGCAACATAAAGTGTAGATAATACAAATCTAATTTATCTCTTGTAATTATTACTAAATGAATTGGTATGCCAGCTCTACTTTATATTACAAATAATATTCAGAACTGAACATGAAAAGACAATCTTGTGAGCAGTTTCTGGAAGTCCAAGAGACTATGCTTCATTTCATATTCCTCCAACAACCAAGAGGGCTTGCTTATAAAACATAGAATGTGGAATGAAACAAGATAATATTCTTTTTTGAATGGATGTATTTTGCATAAGAGAATGGATGAGAAGTATTAGAGGAGAAGAAGAGTGAAAAGAAGAAGTAGTTCAACAGAAAACTTCACAACAAAATTGTATATGAAGTAACTAGCATTTGTGACTTAAGAAATTTATATTCTTTTCTATGTTGTAGCTTGAAAAGGAACATGTTGTAGCATGTTGAGGTAGGAGCTTCTATGGGTTGTATTCTACAAAAAACTTGTGGTAATTGGAGCTTCCTTTGAGGTAGGATCCTCTTGTAGGTTGGAGCCTACAAAATTCTAATGTAAAAAGGAGTAGTAGCTTGCCTTCACATCACTTTCAGCCTAAAGTTCATGGTTTTCTCACTTTGAGGTTTCCACCTATATCTGGTGTCTTCATGTGTTTTCTTGCGTTTTGTGTGAATGCTTTGAATTTTTGGTAAACAAATATGAAAACCTCTCTCCTTGAAATTTGCTAAAGGAATTCAATAAGTATTCAGCACAAACATAAATCATTAACTGCATAAGAAGAAGATTAACTAGAAAAAAAAAAAAAAAAAATTTAAAATATTGAATCACCCCCCCTCTCATTATTTTCCAATCATAAATATCAATTGGTATGAGAGTCGGGTTCCTTCAGTAGCTTTCTAACAATTGGAAGGAGGTCATAAGTCAGTAAAATGGCTAGTTGAGAAGCATGCTCAACAAATAAGGCCCCTTTATTTACTGGTACAAACTATGCCTTCAAGAAAGTATGAATGAAGACATATTTAATGTCTCTAGGAAGAGAAGTCTAGTCTGTTGTGTTGATGGGGTATGAAGAACCAAAGGAAACAACTAGTGACAAAGATGCAAAACCAAATTTTATAGATAATGCAAAAGCCATGAATGCACTTCTGAGTGGTCTGTGTGATGCAGGAGCATTTAGCTCAGCAATTTCATTATATTCTAGTCAACTTAGGAGTCTTGTGTTTTCAAAGAAGTTGGATTCCTATGTATGTAATTATTAATGTTTTGAGTGGTTGGAATAGGAATTAATTAGATATTGTAAGAACATTTGTAAATGTTCTAGAATGTAGGAGAATATGAGTGATTAGTAGGAATTGAGAGAGTTGGAAGTCTTAGAATAGAAAGTGGTATCATGATTCATGGAACTAGAGAGGATTCTTAGGGATTACTGTAGTTAAAAGTGGACTTAGAGGATATTCAAGATTTAGTTCAATAGATTAAGGATCTAAACCAGAATTGGTTAAACAAAACCTTTTGTATAAATGTAAGCCTAAAAGGCATAGTAGAAGGTAGAGAGTTAGTCAGTGAGTTAGGAGTCAGAGAGTGAGTCATTTATGCTTACGAGCAGGGAAGGAAAGGCCACTGATATTGAAAATCAGGCCAAGGAAGAAATTCCAGTGTAAATGGTTGTTTATGAATACAAATAACTCGATTATGAGTTTGTGTGATGTGTATTCGAATTATAACTTGTGTGTGAACTTGAATAATTCTGCGTAACATAAGTTGTAGGTGTGCAAAATAACAGAAGAAGTACAGAGAGGAGTGTTATGGTTTTACACATAGATAGTATTGGAGAAAGTCTTTAATGTTACAACGAAGGTGAAGGAGGCATAAAGGCACGAGTAAAGATCGAGATCAGAATGAGTGAAGGTAGTGAGGTGAAGAAAAATACACAAGTAGAAAGCTGAATGGACGATTACGTATTAAGAACCAAAAGAACGTAACAATGTTTAGGAACCATTGAATCCATTAGATGAACGGACGAGATTGTGTGCGATATATGGATATGATTAAGTCACACGAAATAAAGTCAAGAAGATGAATGGTAGAGATTGACACCACATGTTAGCAGAAGGATGGAGCAATCTTCACAAGGGGTAAGCAGTTTCTTGTGTGCACTAAAGGTGGTAAGCAGTCTTTCTAAATTATACGTGGTTGCCTTTAGTGCCTGATATGTAGCACACGGTGGAAAGAGAAAACCAATCTTCTCACATGCTCTCGATGTGATATCGGTCATACACGATTCCATGCGAGATTGCATGATAGTCGTTGGATCAAGTGGGATTGATCAACGGTGAAGATCACCCAAGCTGGTTGGCAATCGAGTGATGTGACAGTTGTTGGATTGGGCGGTGCAGATCAACGGTAGAGATCATATGGGTTAGTTGATGATTGGGTGATGTGATAACCGTCAGATCGAGGAACGAGATCGACAACGGAGATTTAACGCGCTAAGGAGAGCATCAATGTATGTGCAAAGTTTTGTGGAATGGCAGAAAGGTAAAGTTTTAAGTGTGGTTATGAAATATTTCTATTATATGGGAATTATAATAGAAATAAGAGAAATTAATGTATTATGGTTTAAGTTTGGGTTTTAAGCAAAGTCTGAAGACCAGGGTATGGTTGATAAGCACCGAAGGTGAAAATAACCCAAAGTTATAACTTCTGGATAGTTAAATGAATGTTTCCACATAGAGTTTATTTAAGGAACCTTAAACCTTGATTAAGTGAAGGTTTTACTAAGTTTGGAATTTGGAATTCCTAGGACACACATAGTGTGACATGCAATCTTAAGGATGCATACTATGGGTATATGCAGCTTAGGTTGCATCATTAGGGTATATGTAGCTTAGGCTAGCATCATTTGGTATCAGAGCAGAACAAGGAAATTCTGCATGTAAGAATTCTTTGACAAAACATAGAACAGAGTTATGTTTTAAAGGTGTGTATGCAGGCAAGAGGATATTGGATTTTAAATCTGACAAATAGTAGGCACGCAGAGATAAAGTGTAGCAGAATATTGAGAGAATTTGTAGATGCCAAGGAAACATAGAACAATCCATTCAAAGTGCAGGTGAACGGTAGAACAAGATCTTGCAGAGATCTTGAAGGTAGCAGCATAAGAAGGTGAGAAGATTCCAGCAACCTAGAGTAAGGAGTGCTCAATTATTTTAGAGGAGAGAACCAAAGAAATGCCAAAAAACTCAGCTCAGATGAGAGAATCTTAGTGAGGCATGTGTAGCAAGAAGGAGACTTGTTACTGCGAAGGTTTTGTTGCAGCTCACAGGGAGATCATAAAAGCAATTCCGCAAGAGGATGTGGGTAGAATTGCTAAAGGATGAAGGAAGCTAGTAAGAGTTTTTGAATGAAAGTAGAATGTGGCAGAACCTTGAAGACTTCCAATAGAGGTTGGATAAAGAGGACAATTATGTTCTTAAAATTTGGAGATGAGTTGAAGCCTAGAAGGAGCAAAGAGAAGTGTTCAAAGAGGTTCGAGAGAGTAGAGAACCGAGTGCTTTCCAAAAGACCAACTACAGAGGAAAGCTTGGTGAGGAAAGTGGCAACGAAGACGATTTGTTGTTGTAGAGGCTTTAATGCAACATATAGTAAGTGAGTGAGAAACTCATGAAGATAGAGAAGAAGATGACTATTGATAGTCATAACGGAGATAACAAAGGTTCTGAGGAAGACCACAGCAGAAGAAAAGTGAAGAAGGAGGATTCCAAGGCAAATGGCAAGAGAATGAGTCAAGAGGAGCATGACGAGGAGATTGCAAAGTGAAAAGAACAACTCAATTTATTAAGGATGATACTAGAAGAAAACCAAAGACAAGGTTGGGTCTTGAGGAAAAAGGTAGTGAGGTGGTCTGAGTTCCATAGAAGGCTACAATAGATGAAATTAAAGTGGCTGGTGGGAGAACTCAAAGAAGTAGAGTTGGAAATGGAAGTTTCCATTTGTGAAGTAGAACAGGGTGAACTTCTGGGTGAAGGTAAAGATTGGATATCTATGAAAGATCTTATGAATTATTGTGAGAATTCAGAACAACAAGGAGATATGATGACTGAAGCATCAAGTGAGACCACAAGATCTTATGCTTTTAAACTAATAGTTTGTGTATGATTGTAGGTATTGCAAGAGAAAAGAAACCTTTTGAAGATGTTTTTAGGGTGGATGAATATCTTGAAGTAAAAGGTGACAGAGAAAATTTCTCAGATGATGAATAATTTGACTGGTTACAACAAAAAGAGTTGATGGATGAGTTACTTAATGAGAGAAGACAGTCATTAGAAGCTATCATAGAGAATGAAGATCGAGATCTTATTCTGATGAAGAATGAAGGAATATTGTCTCAGAGAGGTAATCTGATGAATTTGATTAATGTTATTAATGAAGAAAAAATGCAGGAGAATATTAATGTAGATGATGATACAAGGATAGCTTTGGAAGAAGGGTTACAGAGGGACATCAAGGCAAAATGTATTGAAGATGAAGGACATCTACTGAAAGATGTTAAGAGACAAGAAGTCTAAGCAAAAGATTTAGCAAAGGGAGAAAATGAAATCTGATGATTGGTCACTAAAAAGGGAAGGTTTTGTAGAGGATTAGTCTTTTGAAGTGGTCAAAAGTATGGAAGAGTATCTTTCAGAAGATGAATACTCTAAAGTAAAGAAGGATGGAGAATTTCTCTTAAATGGGAAAAGCAGTGGATTATTGCAGCAGAAATAATGTAATAATACATTGATGTTTGAAGTTGTTATAATCTAGGAACAGTTTCTTGTGAAATAAGGAGATGATAATCAGTTTGAAGAGCTGATATGTGATGCAACAATTCAGACTGTTGAACCTTGTAATCTTCAAATTAATAATTTGTGTATAAATGCAAGAATTATAAGTGATGATGAAGTACTTATGAAGTGTCAAAGAGAAGTTGAATTACTGGAATATTTGCTGGAAAAATCAGAGTATGACAATCTGATTGTAGAGGAAGGAGTTCACTCCAGTGGACAAGAGCATAAAGATATCATTGAAGCAGATGGTGTGGAAGAGAGACTTGCTGAAAGTTTCAAGAGTCCTTCAGAAATTCTTTGAAGAATCAACATACTGATGCGCTAATAAAAGACGAAAACTCAGAGCAGCATACTGAGATGTTGCCAAAAAAGGAAGAAGAGGTAAAAGTGCCTTATATTCTTAATTCTAATAATTGTTTTATGAATACAGGATTTGATGAAAATGAGACTGACATGTTTCAAGTTGAAGAGTCAGTTTTAGAACTGAAGAAGAGTAGAAGTTGCTAGGTCAGGCATACTGATGAGGAAGATGAAAAGCATGAAGATATTGTGCTTGAAGAAGTTAAATTAATTGTCAGAATCAATTAAGGAAGTGAAGGACAATTAATGAGGGTTGTCAAAGAAGAGAAAAGAGAATATGAAAAACATAGTGATGTATTTGAGGGGAATCAAGCACAAAGGAAATTGGAGGAAAATTTGCTTTTTGAAATTAAATTTACAGATATTGAACAGAGGTTGTTTGGACAACAAAAAGAGGATAAGGATGAAAGGGTGGTAGTAAGAATCCAACAACTTCAAAGAGAAGATAGTAAACAACAATTTGAAGATGAGTGGACAGAGTACAACAACAAATGGAAAAGTAATTATCAGTTAGAAGATAAATTGGACATAGATATTGAAAGAATAATAAGATTGATGATGAAGGCGCCTCAGAAGAAAGTAGTAATAAGAAGGCCAGGTAGTAGAAAGGGAAAGACAGCAGTGGATTGTGAAAGCATAACTAGTGGGGCAAATGAGCATAAAGTGTTGAAACCTGGAGAACAACAAAAAACAACAATAGCAACAAAAAACAAATTACAGAACAAAGTGTGGGATCCAGGAAGACAAAGGTTGGAAGCACATGATCAGGAGACCATGATTATTTTAACCTTGGGAGTCTAATGCAGGACCATTCAACTCAGCAATTTCATTGTATTCTAGTCAACTTAGGAGTCTTGTGTTTTCAAGGAAGTTAGATTCCTATGTATGTAATTGTTAATGTTTTGATTGGTTGGAATAGGAACTAATTAGATATTTGAGGATATTTGTAAATGCTCTCAAATGTAGGAGAACAAGAGTTATTAGTGGGGATTCAGAGAGTTGGAAACAAATTATAAGTCTTAGACTAGAAAGTGGTGTCATGATTCCTGGAACTAGAGAGGACTCTTAAGGATTACTAGAGTTAAAAGTGGACTTAGAGGATATTTAGGATTTAGTTCAGCACATTAAGGATCTAAACCAGAATTGGTTAAACAAAACCTTTTGTATAAATGTAAGCCTAAAAGGCATAGTAGGAGGTAGAGAGTCAGTCAATCAGTTTGGAGTCAAAGAGTGATTCATTTAGGCCTACAGGCAGGGAAGGAAAGGCCACTGATATTGAAAATTAGGCTGAGGAAGAAATTCGTGTGTAAATGGTTGTTTATTAACATAGATAACTCGATTATCACTTTGTGTGATGTGTATTTGAATTATAAGTTGTGTGTGAACTTGAGTAATTCTGCATAACGTAAGTTGTAGGTATGCAAAATTAGAGAAGGAGTGCATAGAGGAGTGTTATGGTTTTACATATAGACAGTATTGGAGAAAGCCTTTAATGTTACAGCGAAGGTGAAGGAAGCATAAAGGCACGAGCGAAGATCTAGATCAGAACAAGTGAAGATTGTGAGGCGAAGACAAATAGACAAATAGAAAGCTGAATGGGCGATTACACATTATGAACCAAAAGAATGTAACAGTGTTTAGGAATCATTGGATCCATCAGATCAACGGACGAGATTGTGTGCAATAAATGGATAAGACTAAGTCGTGCGAAATAAATTCAAGAAGATGAATGGTGGAGATTAACACCACGTGTTAGCAGAAGGATGGAGTGGTCTTCACAAGGGGTAAGTAGTTTCTCGCGTGCCCTAAAGGTGGTAAGCAATATTTATAAATTCTATGTGATTACCTTTAGTGCCTGACATGTAGCACATGGTGGAAAGAGAAAATCACTTTTCTTGCATGCTCTCGACCTGATATTGGTCATGCACGATTCCACATGAGATTGTGTGATATCTGTTGGATCAAGTGGGGTTGATCAACAGTGGAGATCAACCAAGTTGTTTGGTGTTCAGGTGATGTGACAACCATTGGATTGGGTGGAGCAAATCAGTGGTAGAGATCATCTAGGTTAGTTGATGATCAGGTGATGCGATAAGCGTCAGATCGAGGAACAAGATCGATAACAGAGATTTAACGTGCTAAGGAGAGCATCAATGTATGTGCAAAGGTTTGTGGAATGGGTAAAGTTTTAAGCATGGTTATGAAATATTTCTACTATATGGGAATTATAATAGAAATAAGCGGGATTAATGTATTATGGGTTAAGTTTGGGTTTTAAGCAAAGTCTGAAGACCATGGTATGGTTGATAAGCACAGGAGGTGAAAATAACCCAAAGTTATAACCTGTGTATAGTTAAACGAATGTTTCCGCCTAGAGTTTATTTAAGGAACCTTAAACCTTGATTAAGTGAAGGTTTTACTAAGTATGGAATTTGGAATTTCCGGGACACACATAGTGTGACATGCAATCTTATGGATGCATACTATGGGTATATGTGGCTTAGGCTGCATCATTGGGGTATATGCCGCTTAGGATGGAATCAATATATGAGTCTGAATTTATCAAAGTAATACATTATGAGACAACTAAAGATATTTGGGATAATCTAGAAAATATTCATGAAGGAGATAAAATGGTGAATATGGCCAAATTACAAGTCTATAGAACCCATTTTGGGACATTAAAAATGAGTGAAGATGAAGATATAGATATATTTTTTAACGGTTGATGAAGTTATAAATATCATGCTAGTTCATGGACAATGGATGCTCTAAACATATGAAAAGAGATAAAAGCAAGTTTTTTTTTCCAGAATGAAAATAAAACTGGAAATGTCACATTCGGTAATGATAAAACAGGGAGAATTAGAGGAAAGGGTACAGTCAGTCTGAACAACAGAAGAGAAAAGGCTCAAGATGTACTATTTGTAGATGGTCTAAACCATAACTTGATGAGTGTAAGTCAAATCTGTGACAAAGATTGTGAGGTTCTTTTTAAAGCTCAAGACTGCGAAATTAGGTCAACATCTACAGGGAATATTTTGGCTAAATTATTTTGAACTAAGAATAATGTATATATCTTGAAATAATAGAATGATGAATGCTACATCAGCAAACAGGATGAATCCTAGCTATGGCATAGGATATTAGGGCATCTCAACTTTGATCACATCATCAAACTCAGCA
Organism: Pinus tabuliformis; assembly: GCA_031772625.1. Lineage (NCBI taxonomy): Eukaryota > Viridiplantae > Streptophyta > Pinopsida > Pinales > Pinaceae > Pinus > Pinus tabuliformis. Next base: position 839,505,390 of record CM062816.1, read on the forward strand.
AGAAGAAATAAGTTAGAGATCTACCAACAATAAAAGAGACTCAAAACACTATTTGCAAGTAATGTCAAATGGGAAAGAAAACGCAGACATCATTCAAAGTCAAAGATAAACTATCGAGAAGTAAGGCCTTGCAGCTAGTTCATATGGATCTATGCAGGCCTTCCATAATGGAAGCACCAGGAGAAGAACAATATTTCATGCTGGTAATCGATGAGTATTAAATATTAACATGGGTGGAATTTCTCAAAAATAAGCCAGAAGCATTTGAGAAATTTAAAACATTTAAGGCATTGGTAGAAAATCAAATAGGGTGTAAGATAAAGTGGATAAGGTCGGAGAAAGGAGTTAAATTTACATCAGATGAGTTTGCATACCTATGTAATGAACTTGGGATAAAAAAACAATATACTATTCTAGACACAACACAATAGAATGGAGTCACAGAGAGACAAAACAAGTCTGTCCAGCAAATAGCGAGAGCCATAATGCAAGGAAGAAACATTGCTAAAACCTATTGGGCAAAAGTGGTGCATACAGAAGTACATATTCTCAATAAGGCACATCGTATACCAAAATGTGATAAGACACCTTATGAACTATGGCACAGGAAACCAACAACAATCAAACATTTTAAAAGCACATCACATCTAGGAGCATTCGACACACAAATCTTAGCTTTTTAAGGGTAAGTCTGCTTTTCATGCCTTTTGTTTCTTTTCTGTCTCTTTTTGTATTTATTTTTGTGAGAGTGTTGTTTTCTTGGTTTCATTGAATGCTTGTTGTTTTTTTAATGCATGTTAGCTTGTAGAAGTATTGTTTCAATTTTTTCATTGCATCTCACCGTTGTCGCATGCATTACACTATTTCTACACTAACAGTCGTCGTTACAACAACTCGCTTCATACACTTGTTTGTTTTCCTATTTTCTGAATCCTTCACTCACTCTTTGCATGCATGATCATTCACTATTGTCTACACTCAGCTTCACCATACATTTAGCCTTTTTATGTTTTTAGTCGCCCGTTAGTGGCCCTGGGCTGCCTTGGTCTGAACCTTGCCTTGCATGGCTTGCATTGTGCATTTATGAGAGTGAAGTCTCTCCCTTCCTCTAAGAAATTATGCAGAGCTTTCCAAAGACTTGCCTCCGGGATTTCTCTGCATAATTCTGAAAGGCAGTGCATTGTTGGTCCCTAGAATTGCACAGATACTATTTTTTGGGTTGGAATCATTATTGACTGAAATTGCGCATTGCGTAGTTTTAGACCTCAGTAGATCAACATTCACAAGTCTATCATATACCAAATTTCATCTAGGTATCCCGTGTTTCCATGTGCAGACATGATCCAATGGATTGTCTTGCATATTGATCCAGAGACAATGGTCTTGAGTAGTATCAGTGGAACAAAACTTGCTACCTTCACGGAAAAGGACTTTTGGGTGATGTATCACTTGCCAGAGTTAGTGATCACCAAGGATACACCCTTCACCACACCCAGCAGTAGCACAAACTAAAGAGACATATCGAAGAGTTGGGTGAAAGAATTGTCTACGTTCAGGATAACACCCAACAAAGTGTATAAGACAAGGATACTATGGAAGGTGTATCATCTCTTGGTCATCTTCGCATGTCACCTATATAGCCAAGAGAGCACGGAAACCTTCCTGCAAAGTTGTTCATTGTGTAGGATCAACTGGTGAACGAAGGAAGACCTCTCAATTGGTCTGACATGTTGGCTCTTGGGTTGAAGGAACAAGTAACACAATCCCGACATTTGCCCAAGAGTCAACAAGTGAAGCTATTCATGTCCACTTACATATGTGATGCAGTCTATGCCCATTAATAGTTCCCATGCTTGGGTTTGACATGGACACCTTCGAAAATATTTGTGCACACTTATTGTAAGTTGTTCTCTGAATGGAGATTCCGTGGAGTTATCATACAACTATCAAACCATTTCATCACCCTGGTGTATAGGATGATCTTTGAGCAGCATCCACCTTACATTTCGGAAGCATCGATGGAGGAATTGATCAACATAACAGATCGGTATGCCCCAACCCTTCGTACCTTCATATGGATTACAACATGGAAAAGGCTTCACATGTTTTACCAAAGTTTTCCATGGATAAGCTTGTCATGCAAGAAGTGTCATATCACATCTCGAGAGGGTTGTCAGCAAGACTGCACAGGAAGAATAAGGCACCTTGGCTCATTCTTCCTTTGAAAATCAGGTTGTATGAGATCCAAAATCTCAAGCATGCTGACACCGAGATGGAGGAATTAAAGAGATTCACCTTCGGCAACAGAACTTTTAATCAGTATGACCCCCATTGCTTAGTGAAGGACCGTTGTGTGAGAGTGCATCATCCTTGGATCCACAGGGTGTATCATTATCATGAGGAAGACCTATGGAGATACTGTTATCACTTCTTAAGGCTCAGTGAACCGGTCAACATAGCTATAGAGTGGTTATCAAAGAAGAAGGCAGCAAAATCTTAGAGAGTAGCATCATCAGCAACAGTAGAGGGTAGCAGACCTGTGCTTGACAAAGGCAAGATGAAGGTTGTTGACAATGCAAAGGAAGAACAAATCTACAAGTTCAAAGAAGACCCACTTGTGTAGAGAGCATCTTTGGAGATTGAGGCTAAAATGTGACATCACAACAAGAGGATCGCACAAAGGTAAAGGGAGAAGCAAAAGTTGGAGGAAGTAGATCAAGAGTTGTAGGAGTTGAAGAAGCAACTCAAGGAAGAATAGGAGTTGCACATAAGAGAGAAGGAAGTGAAGTAGGAACAGGAACAACAGGAGGCGCAACATGCACATATTGATGAAACTATTTCCATACAGGTTATTGACTCATCCGAGTAGTTGGCATATAGTAGATACGGTGAGTAGTTGCAGGAGCAAGACTTTTCTCAAGAGATTGAATAGATGCTAGAGTAGATGGACACGGATATGCTTCGGCCAGAGTTAGATCAGGATATGGATCTGATGCCTTAGGACCAAGAGGTCAACCCACCGACTTCACCATATCTACAAGTAGAGAAAGTCCAAATCAATCAAGGAGACACTAAAATCCTTAAAGACAATCTGGATGCAAAGATGCATGACATATATTTCGACGAGTCACCACACAGAGTAGTGCAGTAATGTAGAGTGCCTACTCCAAATGTCCATGGACCTCCTACACGGTTTGAAGAACGAGATATCGTATTTGATGTATGTAGACATCCAACTACATTGGTCGATGCCACCAAATCATATGCCAAAGCCACCAACTCGAGTGTTAGATTCTTCATAGCTGAGAATGAGCACATGGCTAAGGAGTTACAAGAGACCAAGTAAGGAGGAGAGAAAGTTATAGCATCCACCAAAGAAGAGTTGAGGAGAGCCATACTAGATGAAGTATCATCTCTCAAGACAGTCATGCAGAAGTCGTAATTTAGATTCATCACCGTGCATAAGTCAGTTTTCCATCTCAACGGTTGGTAGCAGCACTGTGCTAGGAGATCATGCATCTTGTCATACTTACACACTGTTGTCGATCACATGCAAATATGGACAATGAGGTGCAAAGGAGCTCCATTTTTAACTTGCCAAAGATTATGAAGCCAAGGGTAATAGACTTGAAGGCATGCATCCGGAGTCAAATCTGGAACTATGAGGAACTCCCACAGTTCATCACTAGTGATGCCAGCCTAAGATGCATATACCCCAATGATGCACACTAAGCCACATATACCCATAGTATGAAATTAAGATTGCATGTCACACTATGTGTGTCCCAGGAATTCCATATATCCCATACTTAGGGAAAATTCTCTTTAATTAAGGTTTAATACTCCTTTAATAAACTCTATGCGAAAACGTTTGACTTAACTATCTAAAGTACAAAACTTTGATAAACCTTTAAGTGGAACTTTACACAACCCTTCATAATCTTTGGTTAATTCTTAACTTAACCCGAAATACACTAATTCCACTTATTTCTATTATAATTCCCATATAATAGAAATTTCTCATCAACACACTTAAAACTTACCTTTTCGCCATTCTTCAACCTTTTTCACATATTTCGATGCTCTCCTTAGAGCGCTAAATCTCCACCATTGATCTCGTGCCCCGATCCAACGATTATCACGTCACCCGATCATCAACTAACCCAGACGATCGCTACCATTGATCTGCTCTGCCCGATCCAATGGTTGTTACATCACCTAATCACCAACAAGCTTGGATGATCTCCACTGTTGATCAATCCCGCTTGATCCAATGGTTATCGCGTAATCTCGTGCAGATACGTGCATGAGTGATATCAAATCGAGAGCACGCGAGAAAAGTGGTTTTCTCTCTCCATCATTTGCTATGTGTCAGCTGCTAGAGGTAATCGCATGAAATTTTGAAAGACCGCTTACCACCTTTAGGGTGCGCGAGAAACCACTTATGCCTTGCGAATACCACACACATGCTCAATATGAAACTTTAAAGAACTTTGGCTTAATAAAGGGTTATCACTTAATCTCTTCCATTCATCTTCTTGACTTCATTTTGTGTGACTTAATCTTAGTTGTCTATCTCCCTCGCTCTCATTCATTGATCACTCTTGTTCTTTTGGTCTCGTTCTTTTGGCTTCTACTATGAAATAGCTCATTCACATTTTGCCTATGTATTTGCTCCCACCTTATGGTTTTCACTTGTTTTGATCTCGATCTCTGCTCACGCTATTATGCTTCCTTCGTAACACACTCATCTCTGTACCTCTTCTCTTATTCTGCACACCCGAAACCTATGTTACACAAAATTACTCTAGATCACACAACTTATAATTCAATTACTCAACACATCACACAAACTCAGAATTGAGTTATCTGTATTAAATAGAAAAAATTTACATAGGAATTTCTTCCTTTACCTAATCTTCTATACTAGTGGCCTTTCTTTTCTTGCCCGTAGGCTAAACTAACTCACTAACTCTGACTAACCGACTACTAACTCTCTACCTTTCTACTATGCCTTTTAGGCTTACATTTATACAAGAGGTCTTGTTTAACAAATTTTGGTTCAGATCCTTAATATATTGAACTAAATCCTGAATATCCTCTAATTCCACTTTTAACTCCAGTATTCCCTAAGAATCCTCTCTAGTTCCACGCATCATGACACCACTTTCTAGTCTAAAAGTTATAATTGATTTCCAACTCTCTCGTCATCACTCATCATCACTCATGTTCTCCTACATTCGAGAGCATTTACAAATATCCTCACAATATCTAATTATTTCCTATTCTAATCACTCAAAACATTAATAATTACATACATAGGAATCCAACTTCCTTGAAAACACAAAACCCCCTAAGTTAACTAGAACATAATGAAATAGCTGATTTGTATGCTCCTGCATCAGACTCCCAAGGTTAAAATATCATTATCTCTTGATCATGTTCTTCTGAACTTTGTCTTCCCAGATCCCATACTTTGTCCTGCAATTTGTCTTTGGTGGCCGCTATTGTTTTTTTCTATTCTCCAGGTTTCCACACTTTATGTTATTTTGCCCCACTATCTATGCTTTCATAGTTTGTTGTTGTCTTTTTGTTTCTATTACTCCTTGGCCTTCTTACTGTTGTTTTCTTCTAAGGGACCTTCATCATCAATCTTATTATTCTTTCAATTTCTATGTCCAATTTATCTTTTGACTAATAATTACTTTTCCATTTGTTGTTGTACTCTGTCCACTCATCTTCAAACTATAGTTTACTGTCTTCTCTTTGAAGTTGTTGGATCCTTACTACCGCCCTTTCATCCTTACCCTCTTGTTGCTTTCCAAACAACCTCTCTTCAATATCTGTAAATTTTCTTTCAAAAAGTAAATTTTCCTCCAATTTCCTTTGTACTTGATTTCCTCTCAAATACATTAGTATGATGTTCATCAATTCCAGCATATTTTCCTTCCTCTTCATTCTTTACTTGGCTACTCATATGTGCCAAAGTTTCTCTAGCATCTACAACAAAACCTACAGTCACAAAACAATTCTTAAAATGAAAAACATAAGGCCTCAGTGCCTCTTCTTCCTTTGGAAACATTTCAATATCCTGCTCTGGTTTTTCCTCTTCTATCAGCACATCGATATGATGATCCAACCGCTCTAAAGAATCCTCCAAAGGGCTCTTGAAAGTGTTAGCAAATCTCTCTTCCACACCATCTACTTCAATGAAGTATTTCTGCTGTTGCCCACTGTAGTTAACTCCTTCCTCTCCAATCACACTGTGATACTCTGAGTTTTCCATCAAATATTCCAGCAATTCAATTTCTCTTTGACACATCATAAGTACTTCATCGTCACTTATAATTCCTGCATGTATACACAATTTATCAATTTGAAAAATACAATGTTCAATAGTCTCAACCGTTGCTTCACATATAAGCTCTTCAGACTGATTCTCATCTCCTTCTTTCACAAGAAATTTTTCCTGGATTGTAACAGCGTCAAACATCAATGCTTTGCTAAATTCTTTCTGTTGCAATAATTCACTGCTTTTGCCATTTAAGAGACATTCTCCATCCTTCTTTACTTCATAGTACTCATATTCTGAAAGATACTCTTCCATACTTTTGATAGCTTCAAAAGACTGCTCATCCTCTGCAAAAGATTCCTTTGTTAGTGACCAATCATCAAATTTACTTTCTCCCATTGTTAAATATTTTGCATAGACTTCTTCTTTCTTAACCTCTTTCAATAGATGTCCTTCTTCTTCAATACATTTTGCCTTGTTGTCCCTCTGTAACCCTTCTTCCAGAGCAATCCTTGTCTCATCATCTACATTAATATTCTCCCGCATTTGTTATTCATCAATAACATTAATCAAATTCATTATATTACCTCTTTGAGACCATATTCCTTCGTTCTTCAATATTCCTTCGTTCTTCATCAGAATAAGATCCTGATCTTCCATCTCTATGACAACTTTAAATGACTATCTTCTCTCATTAAGTAACTCATCCATAGACTCTTTCTATTGTAACCAGTCAAATTCTTCCTCTTTTGAGAAATATTCTTTGTCACCTTTTACTTCAAGATCTTCATCCATCCTGAAGACATCTTCACAAAGTTACTTTTTTCTTGCAATACCTACAATCATACAAAAATTATCAGTTTTAACGGCATAAGACCTTGTGGTCTCACTTGATGCTTCAATCATCACATCTCCTTGTTGTATTGAATTCTCACAATAATTCATAAGATCTTCCACATATCTCCAGCCTTCATCTTTACTCCGAACTTCACCCTGTTCTGCTTCACAAACATAAAATTCCTTTTCCAACTCAAATTCTCTGAGTTCTTCCATCAACCACTTCACTTGCCTCTGTTGTAGCCTTTTTTGTAACTTAGACCACTTCACTTCCTTTTTCCTCAAGACCCAACCTTGTCTTTGGTTTTCCTCTAGTATCATCCTTAATACATTGAGTTGTTTTTTTAACTTTGCAATTTCCTTGTCACGCTCCTCTTGACTCATTCTCTTTCCATTTGTCTTGGCATCCTCCTTCTTCACTTTTCCTTTGTTGTGGTCTTCCTCAGAACCTATGTTACCTCTGTTATGACTATCAGTGGTCATCTTCTTGTCTATCCTTATGAGTTCCTCACTCACTTACTACGAGCTACATTAAAGCCTCTGCAACAGCAAGTCCTCCCTGCTGCCACTTACCTCACCAAGCTCTCATCATTACTTGGTCTTTTGTAAAGCACTTCGTTCTCTATCTCTGGAACCTCTTTGAGCACTTCTCTCTGCTCCTTCTAAGCTTCAACTCATCTGTACCTTTTAAGAACACAACTATCCTCTTTATCCAACGTTTGTTAAAATTCTTCAAGGTTCTTTCACATTCTGCTTTCATTCAGAAACTCTAACCATCTTCTTTCATCCCTTAATAATTCTACCCACATCCTCTATGGAATTTCCTTTACGATCTATCTGTGAGCTGCAACAATACCTCTGCAGTAACAAGTCTCCTTCTTGGTACACATGCCTCACTAAGCTTCTCTCCTCTGAGCTTAGTCTTTTGACATCTCTCTGGTTCTCTCCTCTGGAAGCAACTGAGCACTCCTTGCTTTAGGTTGTTGCAACCTTATCACCTTCAAGACCTCTGCATGATATTGTTATACCATTCACCTACACTTTGAATGGATTTTTCTCTATTTCCTTTGCATCTGCAACTTTTGCTACACTTTATCTCTGTGTGCCTACTATTTGTCATATTTAAAATCTGATCTCCTCTTTATTGCATACATACCTTCAAAACGTAACTCTGTTCTAAGTTTTCTCAAATAATTCTTACACATAAAATTTCCTTGTTCTGCTGTGATAACAAATGATGCCATCCTAAGCTGCATAAACCCCAATGATGCAACCTAAGCCGCATATAGCCACAGTATGCAATTAAGATTGCATGTCACACTATGTGTCCCAGGAATTCCAAATATCCCTTACTTAGGGAAAATTCTCTTTAATTAAGGTTTAATGCTCCTTTAGAAAACTCCATGTAGGAACATTTGACTTAACCTTTAAGCAGAACTTTACACAACCCTTCATAATCTTTGGTTAATTCTTAACTTAACCAAAAATACAATAATCCTGCTTATTTCTATTATAATTCCCATATAATAGAAATATCTCATCAACACACTTAAACCTTACCTTTCTGCCATTCTTCAACCTTTTGCACATATTTTGACGCTCTCCTTAGCGTGTTAAATCTGCGCTGTCGATTTCGCTCCTCGATTCGAAGGTTATCGCATCACCTGATCATCAACTAACCTGGAGAATCTCTACCATTGATCTGCTCCACCACATCCAACGGCTGTCATGTCACCCGATCGCCAATAAGCTTGGATGATCTCCACCGTTATTCAATCCCACTTGATCCAACGGTTATCACGTAACCTTGTGTAGATACTTGCACAAGCGATATCAAATCGAGAGCATGCGAGAAAAGTGGGTTTATCTCTCCATCGTTTGCTACGTGTCAGTCGCTAAAGGTAATTGCGTGAAATTTTGAAAGATCTCTTACCACCTTTAGGGCGCACGAGAAACTACTTACCCCTTGCAAATACCACACACGTGCTCAATACGAAACTTTAAAGAACTTCGGCTTAATAAGGGGTTATCACTTAATATCACCATTCATCTTCTTGACTTCATTTTGCGCAACTTAATCTTAGTCGTCTATCACCCTCGCTCTCATTCGTTGATCTGACTGATCCAACGCTTCCTATGCATTGCTACGTTCTTTTGGCTTCTACTATGAAATAGGTCATTCTATTTCTGCCTATGTATTTGCTCCTGCCTTATGGTTTTCACTTGTTCTGATCTCAATCTCTTCTCGCGCCTTTACGCTTCCTTCGTAAACCTTTAAGTGTTTAGAAACCATACAGTTATACCTTTGTTGTGAAGGTTCTCTCTAATACTGTGTGTGTGCAACCACGTAACGCACCCATCTCTGCACCTCTTCTCTCGTTCTGCACACCTGCAACCTATGTTATGCAAAATTACTCCAGATCACACACAACTTATAATTCAATTAGTCAACACATCACATGAACTCAGAATCGAGTTATCTGTATTAAATAACAAACATTTACACAGGAATTTCTTCCTCAGACTGACCTTCTATATCAGTGGCCTTTCTTTTCCTGCCCATAGGCTTAACTGACTGACTGACCGACTACTGACTCTCTACCTTTCTACTAAGCCTTTTAGACTTACATTTATACAAAAGGTTATGTTTCACCAATTATGGTTCAGATCCTTAATCTACTAAAAATAAATCTTGAATATCATCTAAGTCCACTTTTAATTCCAGTAATCCCTAAGAATCCTCTCTAGTTCCACGAATCATGACACCACTTTCTAGTCTAAGACTTATAATTGATTTCCAACTCTCTCGACATCACTCATCATCACTCATGTTCTCCTACATTCAAGAGCATTTACAAATATCCTCACAATATCTAATTAATTCCTATTATAATCACTCAAAAAATTAGTAATTACATACATAGGAATCCAACTTCCTTGAGAACACAAGACCCCCTAAGTTAACTAGAACATAATGAAATTGTTGAGTTGTATGCTCCTGCATCAACTAGTTTGCAAGTTTCACACACACAGGTGTTCAGGAGCATGGATTTCATTGTGCACACACATGCGATCCCATCCATTGGAACACTCACAGCGTTGAATTCAAAGAACAAATTCCGACTATAGCTAAACATGTACTTTTATCATTTGATGCACGTAGCCACCAACATAGACTTGCAAATGAGCGCAGACACCATGCATCAGTATATTGCTAGTCCGAATGCACTCAAGGCTATGATGCGCATGTTATCTGATGAGTTGGATAGAGGTGCCAAAGCAGTGTACACGGATGCAATGGAGGCAAGAGTTCACTTTCATAATGATGTCACCAGATTATGATGACACCATAACAAATTACCAAGCTTAGCATCAGTTCACCACCATCGATCATCGCGAGGATGTCAACGAGTTAGTCTTCCCACAATTTTCCACGTCTTAGTGATGTCTTGCATGGATTACTCAAGATTATTTTTGTCTCACATGGGTAGATGTGCAGATTTTAATGTAAACATGTTGTAAATGTGAAATACCAAGTGCCGATAGTAGAATGTAACAATCATGTAGTAGTTCAAGATTTAAGAGGGTAGGAAGAGTCACAAATGAGAATGTCAAGGGTCACCCCACCCTTCGCTATTTGTAGAACCTCATAACTCATTGTAAGGGCTATTGGGAGCGAGTCTTCATATAGGGATAACTTAGAGAAATATTGGAGTGTATTGTAACGAGCCTTGGCTTTTCCACAATGCAGAGCTAGTACATCTCTTTAGAGGATTAGGCGACAGTGACTGCAGTGTTCCTTTATTGGGGCTAGTGGAAGTCATGGTTGTATGTATGATTGGATCCTTCACTCTTTTAATATAACAGAGTCAGCACGTTTCATGAATATGTTGTTATTGTAGTCGAACTATCACGGTTACTCTAATGATGTATGTAATTGCTATTTACGCACGTATGTATGGACTATTCCGTATGTGTTTGTATGAATCTTATCGAATCATGTTGTTAATATAATCCATCACTTTGGATCATCAGCTATGCTTCTTTCCATCTCGTGATGTGTTTCTTCTCATGTTTTCCCTTTCAAGCTACATGCTATCACAAGTTTCTAAGGGGTTCACTCACTCCCCCTTTCGTGTGTTAGAGCCTTCCATGCACCTTCCTTCACTTGTTGTAAGGTCATACCATTGCTACGAACAAGGACATCTTACTTACCTCTATGCGCAACCGTAGTCAAAGCGATGTCGTACTACCCAATGCTAGGAGTCCTACTCCAAATGGTCTGAGGTCTAGTTGGGACTTCTTACCGGGGAGATCCCCTGACATGTTGGCAGGTCCAACACTGTCAACAAGTAATTTCTTATAGTTTGGTTGATTTTCATCAAACTTGGGATTTTTAGGTTGAAACCCTAATGCTCCAAGGTTATTATATAACCACTGATTGATTTTTGCATCATTGTTTTAGCATCATTGTCTTTATAAATACTTTGTAATGGTCACGTTTCCATGAATATTTTTCAACTAAACTATCAAATTTATAACTAATGATTTAGCATCAATTAAAACAATATTAACATGATCCATAAATATCTTGTGGATAGGATCCTCCATTAGGTCAAGGAAAGTATGGCCACAATGAGAGCATAGATGTGGTGCTACTCAACTCAAACTAGAAATAATGCCCTTTCTACCTAGATTCATGATCTATAATGATTTTGGCCCAAAGGGCTACACTTGGAGGTCTATGGTACTACTTTGATTGATCTTGTCTAGAGACTTGTTGGTAGGCTAAATTGTCCTATTTTTTAACCTCTATCCTACTCTAGACACATGACCTAAACCTCTGTTTTAACCTAAGAACCTATTCATTCATGTACTTTTCTCTAAAATCATGCACATTCCTACACCTTCTTTGTATTTTCATATTTAAAGGTTTACCATGATATTAATTACTTATTTATGGATTTTATACCTATTTTTATCCTTGCAACTAATATTTGTCTTTCCTAAAGTATTTGATAAACAAATGCATTAATCAATATGATAGTATGGTCGAGTGCAGGTAGGATTCTTGCACTAACTGGTGGATTCTTGCACTCCTGTGAAAACTCACTAAGCGATGTGTATCTTTCGTAAAGGATTCATTGACATTGAGTTGGGCTCGAAGCGGGAGAGAAATCAGTGGATGAAGATCACGACCTCAGCCAAATATCATAGATTAGCATTTTTTAAACATCCTAAAGGCTTAGTTAAGCTACTATTGTGATTACATTATGACCATAGGCCTGAAGGCTTGTATATAACATAAAATTCTGATAGGAATTAAGGACCGATGCCATGGTAAAATTTTGCTAAGAGAATGTAGTTATTTTGGAGTATCACCTCTCTAGGCTAGATTGCAGATCCAAGATGTACTTTTTCTTCTGAAACTAATATAAAGGAATGCACGAGTACACAGTTTCATTCTCTATTTTCTTTGTGATGAATCTTTGACCAACTACGTTTCTCAATTTCTTAACAGGGAAATGAGCTGGTTGGCTAGGGCCGAGCCAACCCAGCGAGTTCTCCCTTTCTTTAAAGGTGTATTAATTTATTTTAGAGTGCAGGCGTGAATTTGTTATTTACCTTGATTTCTCTCACAAGTTATAGGTTTGATTTCATTTACAATTATTGTGTTACGGATCTGTGGTGTGTAGGATTAGAAGTATTTGATTTCAACTTACATAAGCTTCCCTTTTATTTTTTATTTCATTTCTGCAAGATCGATACAAGCATGCTACATGTACTAGTGCATTTATGATTCTGCAAGTTGATTTCATTGGTTTAGTTTTGCAATTCTTTTATTCCTTTATTTTCTCAAGAGTTCTTCATTACTTCCTTCAAGATTGATGTTTGTTTCTAAACTAGGGACACTATTAATATCTGAGGTTTCACTCAAGATTTAATTGTGTTGTGATGAATATGGAATAAACGCTATAGTAACTTACAAGTCTATGCGTGCATTGAACACTTTCGAAGAAAGGATTGAATTTCATGATTAATTATTGAATGAACCCTCTCAATTAAAACATTAAAAGGAAGATCTAAGTTACATGCATAGCTATCTCAGGAAAATACTAATTCACACAACTAGATGATATCCATAATTATATAGAAAAAATTCGTTTTAAAGAAATATTTACTTTAAAGTTTGAAAATCATTTCCTATCTAGAATCTAAGTTTGGTTGAAGCATATTTCTGCTTGTGAGAATTTACATTCAAAATTATGTTTTCTTTGCACTCTATTTCACTTAACACACTTTTTATTTTTTGAAAGTAACCTAGAAAACAAGTGCATAAATATTCATTATCTGGTGTAGGAACCTCAAATCCATTATGGGATTAGAGTGTTTTACCTCGGAGACTTAGAATGCCTACACGAAGGTCAGAACTTCAGTACAAGTACAGAACATCCTTCTGGTATCTAAACCTCATTCTAGTGTAGGCACATTTTTCTGGTACAAGAACATTGTTGTAGTATAGGAATAACAATTTAGTAAAGGAAATAATATCTTTAAAGAAGATAGGTACACTGAATAATGTATTTATCATGTTGTCTTCCTGAAGGTAAATATAAAGGGTCATTTCATTAGTTAACACTGTTCACAATGAATTAAGAATCCATTTTTGTTTCTGCAAAGGTACTTTTCATTTATTCCAGCACCAGACTTTCTTTAAGTATCAATTTCCACTTGATCAACATTTTCTTTTCATGATTTAGGAAGTAGGAATACAATTAGAGAAGGTTCATATCATTTCTTGGCATTTCCTGTGATGTGCCTCAAAGTGTATGAAACCTTGGGTTGACAAATTAAGTGTTGAAAGGAGCTTTCTTAACTGTAATTCCTGCACCCAACAAGACTACCACAAATGAACTATGTTGCACTATATTATGTGCCATATGCACATTAACACATTGATAACATGTTAACTATAAATCAATGTGTATAATAACACATGTCAACTATGCTTGATTATGGTTGGCTATGGTTGACGTGGTAATCCATAGTCAACCTATTCACCATTGGCATCATGGTTTATCTATACGTAAACACTCACAAACAAAAGTTAACAATTGTAAACCATAGTCAACTTCATTAGTTTTGGTTGGCTCTACTTCATTGTGGTTGGCATGGCCAACCATTATCAACATGGGAATCATGTTCATTCATAATCAATCATAGAAATCATGTTCAAAATGCCCATGGTCATCCATAGGCATCATGGCCAACATGTCCATGGTCATCCATAGGCATCATGCCCAACATGCCCATAGGGATCATGTTCAACATGACTATAGGAATCTATATTCAACTGTATCGCCTATGGTTGACATGGTCAACCATAGTCAACATGGGTCTCATGTTCAACATGTCCATAGTCAACCATAAGCATCATGCCTATGGTGAACATAAGCATATACATTACTATATTCATTAAAGTTTAGTGAATTTATATAATAAATTAAATACTCAATATAATTTCAATACTATTTGATATTTGTTTTTTCAATATTTATTTTTTATTATAACATTAATCATTATATTATGACTTGGAAATATAACTTTAATATTGTTTGGAATGTGATAAACAATAGATAACATCACAATGTGATGAATAACAAATAATAAATGATGTTGCAATATGATTAAAAAAAATTGAAATCAAAATGTGATGAATATTAAACGTCCTCACAACTCGACCAAAAAATGTGAAAACATACAAAGAAAACCATTCTTAACCATGGTCAACCATGATTGTCCCTTGGTTGATTGTCATGTGTGGTCAAGCATAGCCAATTATAGACAATAAGGTCAACAATGGTCAACATGCTCAAGATAAGTATTGATGTTTAACCAAGGTCAAACATTGTCAAACCATGTTTAGTAATGGTTTACATGATCGACATGATTCACTATGGTAAACCATGGTCAACAGGTTCAAGATGGCCAACCATGGTCATCATTATCAAATTGGTCAAGCCATGTTCACCCATGGTTAACCATGGTTGACTAAGTTTAACATGACTAACTGTGATTGAGCATGGTTTTTCAATAGTGGATATGGTTTACGGAGTTTGACCATGGTTGACCATGATGCTTACAACTGACTAAGGTTGATATATGAGGGAATGAGCATGTAACATTTACAAGGTTGACCATGGTTTACTAGGTCTGCTAAGGTTGATATATTAAGTCGATTAGGTTGACATATCAAGTTTACTAGGTTCGCTAAGTTTACTAAGGTTTATATATGAAGTTGGTGAATATGTAATATTTACTAGGCTCACTAAGATGACCTAGGCTTCCTAGGTTGATCATGGCTTACTACTTTTTCCAGTTTTACATAGTTTTAAAAGGTTTACTAAGTTAGCATAGGTTTATTAGGTTGACCTAGGTTCACTAGACTTACTATGTTAACCTAGGTTTAATAGGGTTACCAAGTCAATGATGGACAATTATAGTCAACTATGGTCACCATCATTGATATATTTAACTATTATTAATCATAGATGACCATGGGTAACCATGGTCAACCATGAACAACCTGGTCAACCATTGTTTACTAAGTTGATGTAGGTTTACTACTTTGGCATAGGCTCCCCAGGGTTACTACATTTTCCTAGGTTGAACTAGGTTTATTAGGTTAACCTAGGTTTAATAGGTCAACCATGGTTAACTATGGTCACCATGGTTGACTATGGTTAACCATGGTTGACCATAGTCAATCATGTGCAACCATGGTCAACCATGATCAAACATGAACAACCATGTTCAATCATAGCTAATCATAATCTAGGTTTACTATGTTTAGCCATAGTCAACCATAACTAGAACATATTTAGTCATAGTCAACCATAATTGAACATATTTAGTCATAGCCAACCATAGTCAACATATTTTGCCATAGTCAACCATAGTTAATCCTCCTCAATTGTAATTTGAATGTATTTAGTCATAGTCAACCATATCAACCATGGTTTATTATTCCTCTCCATTAGCATGAGTTCCACATTGATTAATGTGGTTGTGCTAGGTTTACTATGTTGGCCTGCATTACTACATTTACGAAAATCAACCATGGTCAACCCTAGTCATCTATGGTCACCATGGTTGCCCATAGTGAACCATGGGCAACCATGGGCAACTATAATCAAACATGGACAACCATGGTGAACCATAGTCACTCATAATATGTCATAGTCAACTATAATTAGATGTGGACAACCATGTTCATCATGATTGACTATATGCCAATTATAATAAGCCCTCATCAACTATAACTTGAACATATTTAGTCATAGTCAACCATAATCAACCATGATTTACTAATCATCTTCACAAAATCCATCAATCAACTACTACACCAGTATCAATAAATATAGTAAAGAGTCTAACTAATATATATTTAATACCATAGTCTAACTAATAGATTAAATGGTTTTTTTTGGACATTTTTTGAATTAATTTTAACTAAAACTATTAACCATTTTTAAAAAGTGAGTTTAAGTTGTTTAATCTATAAAATCGTAATGCCTTAATTTTTCAAGGCTTTAATCTATTTATACATTCAAAAATATATTTTAAATAACAAAAAATCACAATCCCTTATATCTCAATTTAAGTGAAAAAATCTATTTAAACTATTAATTAGATCGTGCCAAAAAAACAAATTACTTACGCTATTAATTTGACTATGCCTCAATTTAATTATTTGTGAATAAAATGAAATTGTGCTTACATATATATGTTTACTCCATTAAAATTTAGGTTTTTCGATTTGAATGAAACGCATTGTTCTACTCTTCAAATTTGAATGTACCTGCCAAATACGGCCGGGAGTAAAGCACCGTCAAATTACAGACCTTGGCCCAATTCATCTGATTCAAGTGGAAGTTGGAGAGAGTGCTGTTGAGAGCCAGGCAGGCTTTCTCTGGCCACTTATATTGTCATAGGCATCCAAAGTCATGTTAACGCACAGCAGCAAATGGGACAACTTAAATTCTGCCTGCCCCTACGCAGCAAGTCATCATCTAATAGCTTTAGAATTCTGTACTTCTTAATTCAATTTTGTTTTTATTTTCCATAGCGATGAATGGATCGACCTCTGATACTTTGGCACCTCTCTTTGTTGGGCCATTTTTGAAATCGTTTTCCAGACTGTAAAAGTTTTCAATTCATTTCAATTCAATTTTCGGCGACGAAATATTGTAGTCTGGCAGGCTTTTGCGTAAATGTCCGTTATGGAGAATTTCGCAAGGTGAGAATCATGGTGTACTGCGTCAGGTCAAGTAATAGGAAGGCTCATGATTTTATTCTTAAATTTTTTACAATTTGACAGTTCAGAAATGAGCTGTGTATTATAAAGACACTCAATAGAAATTAAATCAGTACTCACCAATTACAATAACGTCTTTAAGCAAACTAGAAAGCAGAGAACGTGGTAATAAAGCAAATTGTAGTTGATGATGATGGTAAGAGAGCGCGAAACAAAATGAGACGCGAAGATTGGGAAATGATAAATCCCGAATATACATCAATCAAATGTTTCCCCCCTCTCCATCCGATCAACGCAGCGTCTCTCCGGGACGCTTCAGCACGAGCTCTCCTAATGCTCACTCTGTCTCCCTGGAGGCTGCTGCCTCTCAATTCCCCGGATACCCGTCCTTTCAGATGCGTTGCTTCGATAATCAAGCCAGGTGGGCACATATATTCAATAGCGGTTACACCAGACGGACTTCTGTACACGGGCTCCGACAGCCAAAACATAAGAGTATGGAGACACACGGATTTCCCACAACATAGTTGTCTCAAGTCCGGGTCAGGCAACGTCAAGGCTCTGCTCGTTGTCGGGGAGCAAGTTTTGTGCGCTCACGGGGACAACAAAATACGCCTCTGGGGCCACTCGCGCTCCAATCCGAACGTCCACACGCGCGTGGCCACGCTCCCCAAGTTCAGCATAGTTCAGAATTTTATCAGGCCCTTGGTAACCGACAGCGGCACCGGCGGGGGAAAACACTCCGGTCCCGTGACCTGCCTTGCGTGTGATCCAAACGACGATTTGCTCTACTCGGGGTCGTCGGATAAGAGCGTGAAGGTGTGGAATGTGTCGGAGTCCAAGTGTATCGAGACTATCGAAGCCCACACCGATTCCGTCAATGCCGTCGTCGTGCGGCACGACGGGCTTCTCTTCACCGGATCCGATGACGGCACGGTGAAGGTATGGAGGCGGCCGGGTCGCGGCCGACGGAAGCACGAACTAATCATGACTCTTAACATGCAGCGATCTCCGGTAAAACCCCTCGCGCTCGGGACCCTCGGCCCGGATTGCTCCATCGCTCTGTACGCGGGATGCTACGATGGATATATTCATTACTGGGAGGAAGACCAATTCTCCGATCGAATATTGCATTACTCCGGCTTTCGACGAGGCCATCTTCACTCCGTTCTGTGTCTGGTAACCGTTCGCGATCTGCTGTTGAGTGGCTCGGCCGATACAACGATTCGCGTTTGGAAAAGGGACGGGGGCAGGACCGGTATATGTTGCGTTGCAGTGACGGAGGGGCACAGCGGTCCCGTGAAATGCATAGTTGCTACTACCTTGGATCTCCACGATAATTCGTTTATTGCTTACAGTGGAAGCCCTGACGGAATGGTGAAGGTGTGGATGGGTCGTTTGAAAACCACAACGGATTCTCGTTCTACCTCACCAGTACGAATACGTTAGTGGCTTCGATGTTCAGATCACATGGCAACTACCAATGGAATCGCGACTTCACATTTTCTTTATTTTTATTTGAAACTACATCTATTTAATTTTCAAATGTTTTGTACAAATCTTGACATTAGCAAATAAAATTCTTTTTGCGACTAAAAATATATCCTTACGACGGTTGGAGTGCAGCATATAGGTAAGTATTGGTACTATGATCCTTATGCCTTTGTGATAACAATGTGGTGCGAAGCATTCAAACGCTCTTATTTTCTGCAAAAAAAAATCTGGTTAATTTGACACAATTTCTGTTTCGAACACTTTCTTTTCACCAATACTTATGTTCGTGGACTACGCCTACTTTCACTTTAACATTACTTAGCTTGTGTTTCGCAACCAAGTAAACATACATTTATCCTTTATACCAATGAAGCCCATACTCATTCATTATCCATAGCAATTATAACAAGAACAACAACAATTGCAATAGTATAAAGGGGAGGGGCAACTCCCCGTAATGTAAGTCTGCCCGAATCAATATATTATATAATCATCATTTTTACAATGTACAGACTAAGTCCTTGGGAAACCCCAAATTTACACTTAGCCAAATTTTCACAACTTCGGCAAACTCGGTTGCCCAGCTCGTCGGCACCTCCGCACGGTCGCCGCACGACTCTCCAACCTGTCGTTCACCTTGTTGCACGTCTTCGTCGGTTCACTCTTCGTTTGGTCGCAAACGCCCAAACCATGTATCCCTGCCCACACGCAGTCCCGGTTGCCAACTCTTGACAAACGCCCAAATCGTGTACACAACACGTAGTACCGCCTGCCCAACTCAACGACCTCCGGTTCCAACCTCCGTCTCACCTTTGTGCACACTTGCACGGTGGGCGGGCGCTCACCCGAGTCGCCAAGACACCCACGCCAAGTCGCCGCACAAACGCCTCCGCACAATACACCCGGACACGCCTTGCCCAACGCGTCCACCTCTCCACCAAGAATTCTTCAACAAGTGCGACTCACTAGAGGAGCGCATGAGCTATGTGCTCATCCTCCTCAAAACTACGCACAAGTGAACCTACTCCAAGATAGAAGTAAGAAGTGCGAAGTTGGATTGTTGAAATGAGCTCCATCGCACTCATATATATACACTTTGCAAGTGTGGTGGTGGCTCGCCCAACCGACCACCATATCTTCGTTTACACACCCCTTCGCAACATTTAACAACCATTTTCAAAGTCGGCCTGCCCACCATCGGATGTCGGCTTTAAGCCAAGCATTCCACGCTCCAATCACCATATAAGTGCATCGCACTTCAATTATTGTCGCATAAACGTCACAAGGTTTCGTCGCATTTCTTCCGCACGCACGGTTCGTCGCACCCTCCTGTCGCACTATTGCACACCCGTCGCGCACCCATGCACAGTCACTCGGCGCCCAACCGCACCGCAGCTCCGAGGACCTTACATCCTCCTCCACCTGAAATCATTGTCGTGCTCGACAACATACCATGCCGGTAGCCATCCATCAAGATCATCCATGATGTCAACTCCTCCACATACTGCAAAACATCACTGCAGCATATGTAGAACCACCGTCTCCACCATGTCTTGCCCCGGCAACCATCTGTCACCAAGATCACCATACCAAGGTATACACCTCATCACTATGTCATCCATCAAAGATCATCTCAATCCATGATCATCGACCCCTCTGCGACAATCTCCACTGCAACATCTTGTGTCGACCTCATCATGTGTCACCATGTGAACCTCTGTCATGATACTCCAACAAAATGCGAGCACATCTCTGCGCACTTTGCGACCCCATGTCTGAACTAGTCGGATGGCCAGTTCAACTGTCACGCTCAAACCATGAAATTGAACATCCTCATGCCACCCTCAGTTGTTTCTCAAAACATCCCGCCACATCCTCAAATCGATCAAGAATCCATCTCCATATAAGTGTAAGCCATGCTCAGGTCCATGAAGTAGCCCTCATCTCATCTGCAACATGCTGCCCAAAGTAGTTGAGTCTCGGCTCAACCCATGCTCAAGTGTAGTCACCAAAGCATCCTCATCATCGTAACTCCATCACTCCAAAGTGTCTCATATCGATCATCCACATCAAGTCACTCTTCCAAGCCATGCCCATACATGTATTTTGAAAGTATGCATCCCATACTGCATCAAAGTCTCTTGACCTCAGCTCCTCAATGCATTAGATCCTCCAAGTCCACCATATATGAAGTCCCTAAAAGTCACAACAATCTCATGTCATCATGAGCTCCATAATCAGCTCACAAATCCAACCAAGCCCATGGCCTTGTTGTACAAGAGTGCACAACCTCTCCATCAACTCATAAGTAATAAGTCTCCATGTCACACGAACAAATCCATCTGCACAACATCCCTGCCTTGGCACTCCTCATTGGATGCTCATAAGTGACACCTCTACAAGTGCTCTTGCATCATGTCCCTGCATAAGACTGCCATGCTCCATGCCTCCAACCTGATGTCCATGACTAAGTTGCCCATGCAGTCCAACCAAGTAGACCCATCACAACAATCGATCATCCTCATCCAAGCTGTAATCTTTGGTTTAATGAACTCGGTCACCCAACCATATCATCATGTCATGAGTCCTTCCATCATAGCTTCTCCACTGAAGGTTCCACCAAGACTATCTCTTGGTCTTGGCCATAAGAAGTCCACCCAAGCATCATCATCATACCTCAAGTGTGTGCCCTCCTCAATATATCCATGAGTCATGCCGGCCACTTAGCCAATCTTCCATATGGCTAAAGCATGACCCATTCCTCCACAACGATTATCATGTTCCTCCCTTGTCAAGGGCCTTTGTACCTTCTACCATAAGGTCACAAACAACCCCAACAAGTCCTGCAACAATCAACAATCCTTGCCCTTTATCATCATGAGGCTCCTCCATATGAGTATCCTCATCCATCCATGTCTGCAAACTGCACGATCCTGGTACAACTTGATCAATCTCAAGTTCATCCTCCATCATGGTCATGTCTGCAACATCCTCAACTATCACAGCTTCCTCTTCCTTGTCGGCACAATCTGCAACTTCACCTTGCTCCATTGTCCAACCAAGTTGAAGAAGTTTGTCTTCAACATTCTTTTCCAAGGCTTCAAGTTCCTTTCGAATCCGGGGATTCTCTTCTTTCAACCGCTTCAACCTGTATAAGGTAAGCAAGAGCTTCCCTTCACCTTCTCTCAAACTTGCCATGCCTTGTCGTTTAGCTTGGTCCAAGCACTAAGCTTCACCTCTGCTAAACCTGCTTCCACTGTCATCAACTTCCAAGTGTATGCACACTTGCTTCACCCAGCTTCCTGCAAGACTTCTCCAAGTCTTCCAACCTCTTATAGCAAGGCGCAGCACCACCGAACACTTTCTTTTCACCAATACTTATGTTCGTGGACTACGCGTACTTTCACTTTAACATTACTTAGCTTGTGTTTCGCAACCAAGTAAACATACATTTATCCTTTATACCAATGAAACCCATATTCATTCATTATCCATAGAAATTATAACAAGAACAACAACAATTGCAATAGTATAAAGGGGAGGGGCAACTCCCCGTAATGTGAGTCTGCCCGAATCAATATATTATATAATCATCATTTTTACAATGTATAGACTAAGTCCTTCGGAAACCCCAAATTTACACTTAGCCAAATTTTCACAACTTCGGCAAACTTGGTTGCCCAGCTCGTCGGCACCTCCGCACGGTCGCCACACGACTCTCCAACCCGTCGTTCACCTCGTTGCACGTCTTCGCCGGTTCACTCTTCGTTTGGTCGCAAACGCCCAAACCGTGTATCCCTCCCCACACGCAGTCCCAGTTGCCAACTCTTGAAAAACGCCCAAATCGTGTGCACAACACGTAGTACCGCCTGCCCAACTCAACGACCTCCGGTTCCAATCTCCGTCTCACCTTCGTGCACACTTGCACAGTGGGCGGGCGCTCACCCGAGTCGCCAAGACACCCACGCCAAGTCGCCGCACAAATGCCTCCGCACAATACACCCGGGCACGCCTTGCCCAACGCGTCCACCTCTCCACCAAGAGTTCTTCACCAAGTGCGACTTACTGCGCACAAGTGAACCTACTCCAAGATAGAAGTAAGAAGTGCGAAGTTGGATTGTTGAAATGAGCTCCATTGCACTCATATATATACACTTTGCAAGTGTGGTGGTGGCTCTTCGTTTACACACCCCTTCGCAACGTTTAACGCCCACTTTCAAAGTCGGTCTGCCCGCCATCGCAGGTCGGCTTTAAGCCAAGCGTTCCACGATCCAATCGCCATATAAGTGCGTCGCACTTCTATTATTGTCGCATAAATGTCACAAGCTTTCGTCGCATTTCTTCCGCACGCAAACCTTACACCATGAGACTCAAAAATTCCTTCATGGTAAAGCACTGCACTTGTGATTCGACTCTACCGAAAATTTGGTACATGCCTTAAATGCACCTATGGTATCGTGCTCATACAATTTACTTCGTGTTGGTATTGTAATCGATGAGATTTGTTTCTTTCAATTACCTCAACCATCATAGAAATAAGATTCGGTAAATAGGAGGTACAAATCGAACATAGTTCTTTCTTGAAAATCAGCAGATTTGGGGAATACTTCTGAACGATAAAGATTTATACTCAAATTTCTAAATATTCTTAGAATCGAGGACCTTACACCATGAGACTCACAAATTCCTTCATGGTAAAGAACTGCACTTGTGATTCGACTCTCTACCGAAAATTTGGTATATGCCGTAAATGCACCTATGGTATCGTGCTCATACAATTTACTTCGTGTTGGTATTGTAATCGATGAGATTTGTTTCTTTCAATTACCTCAACCATCATAGAAATAAGATTCGGTAAATAGGAGGTACAAATCGAACATGGTTCTTTCTTGAAAATCAGCAGATTTGGGGAATACTTCTGAACGATAAAGATTTATACTCAAATTTCTAAATATTCTTAGAATCTGCAACAAACATGATATTGTTAAAATCTATCTGCAATAAGTTTAGACATCTTTAAGCCAAATTCATACTCAGAAGACTCCCTAACTTTAATAGCAGAAAATTTTGAACTTTTATGTCTGCAATAAAATGTCTGTTAACATTGTGTAACAGTTTTAACTGGAAAGTGGTGTTAACTATGAAGGGGTATCTAAGTTGGATATTCTTTTAAGTGAATAGATAGTTCACGATTTGACTTCCGGTTATACGGAAAAATAATTTCTTGAAAAAATTCTAATATGAAATGAAAAATAATTTACTTAACAACAAAAATATAATTTTATAATTAATTTTAATTTTAATTGAAAATATAAATTTAGATAATAATATATTTAAATCCTACAAAAATTAATTAATCTACACTCCATAAGATAACAATCATCGATAATATATTTATTTAACAAAATTTTAAACAATTTGAACAGTTTGTTATATTGTCAAAAATTTCGCCTGTACTGAGTCTGTAGAGAACAGAAAAATATCCTGCACAAAAGGTTTTAATGAAAGTTAAGATTGATGCTATTTTTTTCGATATAATAAAGAGATTGATTTAATTGTATTAAAATTTTTTATTTAATAAAATTTAAGAAGAAAGATTATTAAAATTATTCGAGTAGAGTAATAGGTATAAATAATAAAAAAAATAATATAAAATATTTCCAGGTTGTAAATAAGAAGATAAAAATATAAATAAGAATAGATATTTATATAGTGGGAAATTTAGTTGTGAAATTAATATTGAAGATAATTATTATTAGATGTTATGAATGAACGTAGGTTATCTCATCATTGTTATTTAAGAAAAATGAAGTTTCTTGGAATTAGCTAGCTAGTGGTCCATAAAGGGGCAGTCTTTCAATCTTGCTAGATGGCCATGAGTCTTGGGCAATTAACCTAACATTTTTTTAAGTCTAAAGAAAACGAGTTAATTCTTAACCAATTAAATATAGTTTTAAGACATATTACAACCCATATAAAATACTTTACCATTTTATTTATACTAAATAATAAAATAAATAAAATATTAATAATAAAAAAGATAAATAAATAAATAAAAAGAACAACCCATAAAAATTACTTTATCATTCCATTTATACTGAATAATAAAATAAATAAAATATTAATAATAAAAAAGAGAAATTAATAATTAAAAATAAAAATAATTAATATGATGAAGATATAATACTTGAATACTATACTATTATAAATCATTTAAATTAGATAATTGGATTTGTACTAAAAAACTATTTAAATTAGGAATAATTATTTGAAATGTTTAACAATTACATTTATATTAATATAATATTAATAATTAGGAAAATGAATTGATTTCTATATTAATATATTAAAAATCAATTATTTATATTAATATTAATAATTAACAAAACAATTGATTTCTATATTAATTAATTTATTAAAAATCAATTATTAATTAATATGAAGATGCTAGATTTAATAGGTAAGAAGTATAGAATTGGGAAAAGTGGAAAAAAGGGTTGAGAGAAGGAAGGAAATGGGAAATAAAAGGAGAGTGAGATTAATATAAAGTGGTAAGGGTTTGGATAAAAGAGGTTAAGGGATTTAAGGGTAAAATAAAAAGAAGGGGTTGAGAGGGATGAGATTAACTACATGGTCAAAATGGGATGAGATTAATTAAATAATTAAGATTAAAATGTTGTGGATGATGGATTTGAATGAATGAGATGAGATTAATTAAACAATTAAGATTAAAATGTTGTGGATGATGGATTTGAATGAGGAAAAAGAAGAAATAGGAATGGAGAAATAAAAAAATTGAAGAGAAAAATGAACTAGTGAAAGAGGCTAAGATAGATTATCATTTTTTATTTATGAAATATAAAACATAATATATTTATAAATATTTAAAATAATTATAAATATAAATAATATTCCCTATTTTTAAAAATATTATTTTCCTAAAATTATATGTATGTTTTGGTGTAGTATTAATAATATATTTATTTTGAATAGTAATTCAATATTATTATTTGTAAGGCTAGGAGGGTAACTCCATGGATAACATGTTTATTGCATTAGAGATCATGAATATATATACATGAGTGGAGAAACTCTTAGGATTCCAATTCCAAGGTCTCTTGATTTTCTCTAATGCATAACTGAAACTATTTACAATATTCACAATAATCCCAATCCCTTAAGATTACATGTCAACCTTTCCCCCTTAATCTGAAGAGATGTTGGTGAGTCCAAGCATCATTATGATTCTTTCAAAATTTTCCCTTCCAAGCGTTTTGGTGAAGATGTTTACAATCTACTCATTTGTGGAACAATGTCATAGGTGGATTGTCTTGGCCTCAACATGATGTCAAATCAGATGATATTTTGTATTAATGTGATTGGTTCGATCATGGAACTTTCAGTTCTTGGCTAAATTTGTTGTAGAAGTATTGTCAATCAAAAGAGGAGTTGAACGCACTTGTTTTCTCCCGTAAATCTTCCAAAATTTTCCCGAGCCACACAGTTTCCCTCATTGCTTCAATTATTGCCATATATTTTTCCTCAATTGTGGAATCCTCTAGAACTGACTGTTTGTGTGACCTCCAGAAGATAGAAAATTGTCCAAGACTCATAACATAACCTAAGGTATATACCCCAATTTCTTTATCACTGTCAAAATTTGAATCAGAGTATCCAATCAAGCTAAAGTCACCCACCTTTGTATACTTTAGTCCAAAGTCTTGAGTTCCCTTCAAGTACTTTAGAACTCTTTTTGCAGCAGACTATTGATCCTCACAAGGCTTTTGCATAAACCTGGAGAAGATTCCAACAAAAAATTAAATCTCTAGTTTGGTAGTAATCAGGTAGTTGAGGCTTCCTATTAGATATATATACTTTGTTTCATCCTCAAATTATTTTCCTTCAGTGGATGTAAGTTTCAAGTTTTGTTCCTTCGAAGTAGTCAAAGGATTTCACTCAACCATGTCAAACTTGTTCAACATATCTCTAATGTACTTCTTCTGAGAGAGGAATATAAACTTATGTTTAGTTATTTCAATACTAAGATAGTATTGATCATAGCCCAAATATGTCATTTCAAAACCTTTCCTAAGTCCTTTCTTTATGGATGCAATGTAAGTCTAATTGTTCCATGTCATAAAAAGATCATCCACATAAACCAAATGATATACAACTGTTTTGCCAACTTTCTTGACAAAAGAAGTTGCATCATTAAGATCATAATGTTTGGAATTGAGTATCAGAAGATGCTCAGTTAAATTATCGTACCAGGCTCACGGTGCTTGCTTAAGGCCATACAAGGATTTTAGAAGCTTGCATACTTTGTGTTCATAAACCTTCACATCAAATCCTTCTGGTAGGTAGATAAAACCATTCTCTTTCAGATCTCCATTCAAGAAATAAATTTTTACATCCATTTGATGGAATTTCTAATCATTCGAAGCTATCAAGGAAACGAATGTCTAGATGGTAACCCATTTTGTTTTGGGAGAAAAATTCTCCTCATAATCGACCCCTTCCTTCTTTGAAAAACCTTTTTCTAGAAGTCTAACTTTATGCTTGTCAAGTGAGCCATCTACTTTATACTTGTTCTTGGAGACCAACTTGAAGCCAATTGGTTTGGTTCCCAGTGGAGGATCAACTAGCTTCTAGGTTCCATTCTTTATCAAATCATCATATTCTTTCTCCATTTCTTCTTTCCATTCATCATGAGAAGCAACTTCTTTGAAGGAAGTTGGTTCGAAATATATAGTCAAATTCAAATCAAAATCATAAGAAACATCCATATCAACAAGTGAATCAAGATTGCATACATCGCCTCCAATTTGTCTCGTTGAGCTTCTTGTTCCTGTCTTTCCAACCTCATGAGAATGAACACTTTCAAGTGTCTTTGTTAGCCATTTTGAAGGACCTTTCTGAGATGGATCAGGCTACCCAGTTAACTGAGATGAGGTTGAATCAAGATTTTTTCTCCCAATTTTTTCAATCGCATCACTCAAAATGTCACTAGTGGCTAGAGCTTCATGCGGGGGAGAGAGTGCTTCAAAAGAATATTCCATAGATTGATCCAGTATAGGGATCCCCCCTTCAAGATGTGGAATCTCATTATCAAAATATCAAAAAGAATTTGCATGTCTGAATCTATCCAAGCGATCAAGTTGTCACTCAACAACATTATGAGTCTTAGAGGATTAAAGAAAGATCACATCTTTAGATATTATAAACTTCTTATTAAATTCATTATAGAGACAATATGCTTTGGAGGTATTTGAGTACCCTAAGAAGATACATTTGCGGCTCCTTGGACCAAGTTTGTTTCTTTGTTCCTTAGGTATCATGGCATAACAGTGGAACCAAAAACCCTAAGATGCCTCATCGGAGGAATGTGGCCATACCAAATTTGATAGGGAGTCTTTCTTTTTAGAGCATGAGATGTAAACCTATTCTATATATACATAGCACATAGAACTGCATCAACCCAAAAAATCAACTTAACATTCTTGAAAAACATCATCGAACATACCATATTTAAGATTGTCTTGTTCGTTCTTTCAGCTACTCTATTTTGTTTGGAATTATAAGGCACAATTGTTTGATTTTATAATCCAATGTTGACGAAGATAGCTTTCAAATTCATTTGATGTCTATTATTTTCCATTATCAGTATGAATAGATCCAATATGAGATTGTGCATCATTTTCAATCCATGCATAAATTTTTTTGAATGTTTCAAAGGCTTTAGATTTGTTCTTCAATAAATAAACCCAAATCATTCTGGTGTAGTCATCAATAAATGTCATCACATATTTATTACCATTTGCAGAAGGAATAAGAAGTGGGCCACATAAATCAGAATGAATGAGTTCAAGTTTTATATGTGTTCTAGAATTAGAATCATGAAAAGATTGTTTGTTGTGCTTACCTAATATACAAACATCACATTGCTTAAGTTTCGTAGGAATAGTAGGCAAACTAGAACACCATTTTTTCTTCAACAAATGAAGGTTTTCATAGTCCAAGTGTCCAAATCTAGCATGCCATAAAAGACTTGATGGAAGTGTACCTTCATCATAGTGAGAAATGTATGAAAAATTATGTGCATGAGTAGAGGTTCCTTGCAGCTTCAAAAGTATTTCTTCTTCTATCCCAGACATGAAAAGTGAGTGAGTTGATGCATTTATGACCTCAACCTTTCCATAATATATATGAATGGAGTGTCCTTGCTGGCGGATATCGACCAAAGACAACAAGTTTCTCCTTAACTCTAGGAACTATAGAACATCATGTAGAATAATGTTTGGAAGACAATAATTGCAACATATAACTAATTTGTTTCTTCAAAAACAAACTTCATCTAAGGATGTACCCTATAAATACCATCACATACGAAGTTCAAAAAACAATCCAACACAACCAGATCTCATATAAAGTCAATCACATCAAATATATATAAAATATTTGTATTCCATCCCATTCAGTGCAGTTTAATATATATGATATATATTCCATCATATATTATTGATTTGATAATGAGATCTAAGACAATAGTAAGGTATTATAGACTTATGTGCATGGATTAGTCTATGTCATTTTATGAAATGGATTGATAAGATTGCAAAAAGCAAAGACAATGAATTAGTAAACAAAACATAATATACAACACATAACACAAAAAATTTAATGAGGAGTTCACCCAATACTCCTGGCTACATGTCTTGGTCCAGCCTTTAATGGTGGCCTCTCTATTATGTCTTCAAGCAGAGTTCTTTTTACAATAGTGAGCTCAATTTGAGCCTCACACACAACATATTACAATAACAAGATCTTTACTTGATCCTATCAAGTTTCTATATGAGTACACAGACTCCCTTAGTGCTCTCTATCTCTGCGCAAACCCCATCTCAACATTTTCCTGAAATACTACTCTCCTCTACTATGCTCTCTGTCTATGGCTTTATAGCCAAAAATGTGTTGCTTGTTTGTCTCATGTTCCTGTCTCTCGGTCTCCCTGACCTCTGTCTGCTTTGAATCCCTCTCTCAGCATGATACAATCATTGTTTAATGCCTATAGAGGAGGTGGCCACCCATTCTATAATTCCATAGTGCCGCAGGTCTCTGAAACTCCTGAAACAACTGCGCTCTATTAAACACAGGGAAAATGTGTTTTAACAAAGAAAGTTCACCAAAACTCAATATATTGGACTTTAAAAGTCCTTAAATATGATTCATTCCCCTATCGGGTCTGCCCACAAGTCATTATTGCATATCGGAAGGCTCCGTCCCTTTGTGGTTTGGAAATACAACGAAAATCGTGAAAATACATTAAAAATGGCTTTGTTACGGACTTGAAATTATATCAAATTTCCTTTATAATGCTATCGAGTCCGGTTGTTGCATGGTGTATTGATATCGGCCCCGCTCCATGTTCCGACACGATATCACATATCTCACATGACCCTCATCGATTGTAATCGCTCCTTTGCATTTTCCAATTGCGATAACATGCACTAACATGGGTCGTCTATCTGCTCGCTTGATCGACAGTCCTCATTGATCTGCGCTGATCACAATCACAACCGTCATGTGGATTTTGTCGATAAGCGTTGATAGCCATCGCTAGTAGCGATTCGCCGATCGGATCTGGACCGTTGATCGGCCAGATTTGATGACTCTGATTCAACGTCTCCTTAAAACTACTGATACTTTGTTTTCTCTGTTTTCATGGGTTTTGGGCCTCCTAATAGTGTTTCTCTGCCCTGCTAAGGGTGTTTCCTCTTACGTTAACTTTAATCTTTTAAAAGATTTTGATCTTTGGTATGATTTTTAAAGAGTCTATGAAGACTTAGAGAGCATTCTCGAATCCATTTGGATCACTCCTTCCCATTGAAAAGGCTTTTGGACCACCAAATGTTGGTTTTCAATCATCGCTTAAGTGAGGATACCGCTGCCTCACTTGCCCAATCTCTATCCATTTGGCACTACTGGGTTTTGAACCTTTGATTCCAATCCTAAGGTACTCCACATCTGTTATGTGCGTTTTCCTCACCTTCCTGTCTAGAATTGTATCTTCCTGTAGCTCATTGAGGTATTCAGGCAACAGATCATCAATGGAAGGTAATTGAATTTGCTCTTTAGGATCTTCAATTAAAGAAGGTTCATACAATCTTAAATTTTTTGCATTTACTACTGAATAGATGTGCATATACGCTGGCAGATCAAGGCGGAAAGCATTCTCACCGATTTTCTCAAGTACCTTAAAAGGCCCATGCCTTATTCGCTTCAGCTTCTTTCCTTCACCTTGCATTTTGTCCTTGTTGACATACAGCCAAACATGATCACCAACTTGGAAGCTGTGCTCCACACAATGTTTATCATGCCTTGCATTATATTTGGCTTGGTTCTTTTCCAGTTGTTCCTGCATTGCCTAGTGAATTTCTTGGATCTGTTCAATGAATCTTGTTGCTTTGTCCACATCACTATGTCTAGCAACTGCTATGTCTTTTTCAAAGACAAAATCCAAGGGAGACCTTGGTATGAAACCAAAACAGGTCTCAAAAGGAGATCTTTGTGTAGAAGAATGTTTAGCACGGTTGTAAGCATGTTGCACATAACATAATTTTTCATCCCAAAGCTTGGGATGCTTGCTGCAATAACTGCTGAGCAACTAGATCATTATCTTGTTGACTACCTCTGTTTGGCCATCTGTCTGTGGATGAAAGGTTGTGCTTTTCTTCAGTTTGGTGTCCATTAGTTCCCACAGACTTGACCAAAACTTCCCAACAAATCAAGAGTCTCGATAAGATACTATGGAAGTGGGTAACCCAAAATGCACCTAGACATGCTGAAAGAACAATTTCACTATTTGTTCATCTACAATATGCTTATTACAAGGTATTAAAATACACATTTTGCTGAACCTGTCCACAATAACATATACATAGTCATGTCCCTTTCTATATTTTGGCAATCCCCTAACAAAGTCCATGGAAACACTTTCCCAAGGGTGGGAAGGGACTAGCAGTGGAGTGTACAAGCCTAGTTTTCTATTGCTGGGCTTGAGTTTAGCACACATGGTACACCCTCTTACATATCTAGAAACTGTTTCATTCATTTTTGGCCAATAGCAGTATTTTTGCAGTTGTGCAACTGTTTTACTTACACCAAAATGACCTGATATCACGGAAGTATGTGCCTTCCTAATTATGTTAATTCTCTCTGTTTGTGGAATGCATAGCTTTCCCAAATGATACAAGAGTCGGTCCTTAATATAGTAATCCAATTCTTCTACCTTTTTGCCATTACTTAAAGCTACATATACATCTTTAATATCTATATCTTGAGAATATTGTTCAATGTATCTTTCATGCATTACTAAGTATGCTTAAGTATAGTAGATGCATTTATGATTGGTCTCGACAACATATCTACAATTTTATTGTGTATGCCCTTTTTATATCTGATGACTAAATGAAACTATTGTAGGAAACCCATCCATCTATAGTGTCTTGACTGTTGCAGTTTAGTTTGTAAGTGCAAGTACTGAAGTGGTTGATGATCAGTATGTATTATTGTTTCTTTGCCCATTAAGTAATGTTTCCACTTCTTCACACTTTGAACTAATGCATATAGTTCTTTATCATATGTAGGATAATTAACTACTACAGAATTAAAAGTTTGAGAATGGTAGCATATGGGTTTACCATGTTGAATCAACACTGCTCCCATGGCATAATCACTGGCGTCTGTTTTGATCTCAAATGGTTGTCGAAGATTTGGCAATGCTAGTATTGGTGATGTACTAATTTTTTCTTTCAAGGTATCGAAGCCTTTCTGCTGTTTTCCTCCCCACTGAAACACCTTGTTCAATCCTGTCAAAGCATGTAAGGGAGTTGCAATTAAGGAAAAGTTAGCAATAAACTTTCTCCAATATTGTGCTGCTCCTAGGAAGCTTTTAACTTCTATAGCAGACTTGGGTTTTGGCCAGTTTACAATGACTACAACCTTAGAGGGATCTATCTTCAGTTCACCACCCCCTACAATATGACCTAAATAATTCAAAGATGTTTTACCAAATTCACATTTTAATAATTTAACATAGATATTTTCTTGCTTCAAGACATCTAGAGTCTGCTTTACATGCTTTAAATGTTCTTCCCATGTTTTACTGAATACAAGAATGTCATCTAGATATACAATTACAAAATCATCAATAAAAGGCCTGAGTACATCATTCATTACTCTCATGAAAGTGATAGGAGCATTAGTTAAACCAAAAGGCATAAATAGCCATTCATACAACCCTTGCTTTGTTTTGAAAGCAGTCTTCCATGCATCTTGCTCTGCTACTCTGACCTAATGGTAACCACTACATAGGTCCAACTTGGAAAAGTAAACAACCTCTTTTAGCTAATCCAATAGATCATCAATGTGAGGAAGGGGATAGCGATTCTTGATCGTTATTTTATTCAGTGCTCAGTAATCAATGCACATCCTCCACGAACCATCCTTATTTCTCACCAACACTATTGGGGATCCACATGGCGATGTGCTTGGTCTTATGAACCCTTTCTCAAGCAACTCCTGTACCTGCTTCTTGATTTTTGCATTCTCTAAAGCGAATAACCTGCACATTCTGATGTTAGGCAATGGAGCATCTTACTGCAAATTAATATCATGTACAATTTCCCTTTTTGGTGGCAGACCTTTAGGTTCTTGAAATAAAATTTCATATTGTGAAATAACGTTTTCTAAATCAACTTGTTGTTTAACATCACAACCTTCAAATACATTGGTTTTATCATGTTTCTTTTCCTCTATAACGATCAGTAAAAATTTCTTGCATGAATTTACAATTCTTTTCATTTGCCCTGAGTTTATGAGAGTATAATTATTCTTGAGTTTGTGAGCTCTTAAAATATATTCTATTCCATATTTAAAAAGTTGATACTTATTTCCAGCTCTATAGAAAATGGCTTTTCTGTCATACAAGTAAGGACTTCCTAAAACAATCCCACATATATCCAAGGGAATTACATCTAACTCAAGCTCATCTACAAATGTTGAACCAATGGCAAACCTAAGTTTACATTGTCTAGTCACTTGTAGCTTTGCTTTATCACATAACCAACCTAATGGATATCGCTTCTTATGACATGTGGTTAGTAATCCCAGATTCTTTATAATTGATTCAGAAATTAAGTTTACTTGTGAGCCACTATCAAATAAAGTATCAATCTTTTGATGCTTGGAAATAACTCTAATTTGAAAAAGCTCATGTCTTCTTCTCTTATTTTCTTCACTATCAATGGTTTGGGTAGAATTACTAGTAGATGCTTTAGAATTTTTACCTTGTATACCTATGGATGTGATGGTTGTTTCATCACCTGAGTCTGACCCCAAATCTTTTTGAACAGTAGTAGCAACCTCCTTCTTCTTGCCATCAAACTTCTTGGGTTTCAGCTCCGGATGCAAAGAACATCAATGTTATCATTATGTCCATCCTTCTTGGAGTGAGTGCATGAAGGTTTGGCCTTTTGTATAGCATTTTCCTTCCTCTCTTTCCATTTCTGCTTCCTCTTTTCCTTGTTCTTGCTTGCAATGGGTTTTGATGATCCCCCAATCTCTAAGTTCACATTCTTGCCTCTAGCCTCTAGATGGGTAGCCTGAATAGATACCTCATCTATGCTAGTAGGGTTAAACATGAGAATGGTGTGCCTCAAATAACTATGTAGACCACCTATATATTTCAACAAAGTTTCAGGCGAGTCTAAGGTAATGGCTAGAATCAAAGCTCTTTTTCTAAATTCTTGGGTGTAGCTTTGTACACTCTGCCCTTTTAATTGGCGAAGAGTTTACCAACTCATGATAGCTTGCTGCATATAAGCTAGTGGATAGAATTGTTTTTTAATTGCAGAAACAAATTCACTCCAGACAGAAAGAGTTTTATCATGCTTCTTCAAGTCAGCTTGTGTCCTGCCTTCCCACCATACCAAGCCAATTCCTCCAAGGTGTAGGCTGGCCAGCTGAATTTTACTTCTATCTGAATCAATGCTCTGCACCTTGCAATACACATCAATGTGTCTACTCCATTTATCTAGCTTCTGTGCATTTAACTCTCCATCATATATTGGAAAATCAAATTTAACATCTAATTTAATCAAAGATGTCTTCTTCTTTGTATTTTTAGGGCTATCAGGAGGTGTGGATAGAGGAGCCTTTTTTCCTTTCCTTTTGCCTTCAGAATGGCCATCTATAAGAGATTCTTTTGTTCCTTTGTCTTGTTTGGAAGTTTAAGAATCTTCACTTTCATATTTCTTAAATTCTCTATACATTTCTTCTACCATGGCTCTCATGGTCATGAAACTGTCCATGAACTGAGAGTCTGATTCCAAGGGAATTTCTTCTGTCATTTTCCTCTTAGGATAGACTCTACCAATTTCTGGGTTAGTTTCAACCAGTTCTCCTTCTCCTAATTTAAGCTTTGACCTAGTTAGCATTCACAAACAGTCCAGCACAAGCTTGTCTAACCTTAGCAACCTAAAGCTTTGATACCACTTGATCTGATAATGAGATCTAAGACAATAATAAGGTATTACAGACTTATGTGCATGGATTAGTCTATGTCATTTTATGTAATGGATCGATAAGATTGTGAAATGCACAAACAATGAAGCAGTAAATAAAACATAATACACAACACATAACACAACAAATTTAATGAGGAGTTCACCCAATACTCCTGGGCTACATCTCCTAGTCTAGCCTTCAGTTGTGGCCTCTCTATTATGTCTTCAAGCAAAGTTCTTTTTACAACAGTGAGCTCAATTTGAGCCTCACACACAACAGATTACAATAACAAGAGCTTTACTTGATCCTCTCAAGTTTATCTATGAGTACAAAGACTCCCTCAGTGCTCTCTGTCTCTGTGCAAACTCTGTCTCGGCATTTGCCTGAAATACTACTCTCCTCTGTTGTGCTCTCTATTTGTGGCTTTATAGCAAAAAATGCACTGCTTGTTCATTTCATATTACTGTCTCTTGGTCTCCCTGGCCTCTGTCCTCTTTGAATCCCTCTCTCAGCATGATACAATCATTATCTAACGCCTAGAGAGGAGGTGGCCGCCCATTCTATAACGCCATAGTGCCGCAAGCCTCTAAAACTCCTGAAGTAGCTATTCTATGTTAAACACAGGGAAAATGTGTTTTAATAGAGAAATTCCACCAAAGTCAATATATCGAACTTTAAAAGTCCTTAAATATGATTCATTCCCCTATCAAGTCTTCCCACAAGTTGCTATTGCATATCGGAAGGCTCTGTCCCTTTGTGTTTTGGAAATACAACGAAAATCGTGAAAATACATTAAAAATGGCTCTATTTCGGACTTGAAATTATACCAAATTTCCTTTATAATGCTATCGAGACCGATTGTCGCATGGTGTATTAATATCGACCCTGCTCCATGTTCCGACACGATATCGCATAACGCACATGACCCCTGCCAATTGTAATCGCTCCTCTACATTTGTTGATTGTAGTAGCGCGTTTTAACATGGGCTGTCGATTTGCGTGCTTGATCAATGATCCTCGTTGATCTGTGCTGATCGCAATCATAACCGTCATGTGGATTCTTCTGATAAGTGTCGATAGCCACCGCTGATAGTCATTTGTCGATCGGATCTGGATTGTTGATCGGCCATATCTAACGGCTCTGATTCAACGTTGCCTTAAAACTGCCGATACTTTGTTTTCTCTATTTTCACGGGTTTTGGGCCTCCCGATAGTGTTTCTCCGCCCTGCTAAGGGTGTTTCCTCTTTCTTTAACTTTGATCTTTTAAAATATTTTGATATTTGGCATGTTTTTTAAAGAGTTTATGAAGACTTAGAGAGCATTCTCGGATCCATTTGGATCAATTATATTCCTCTTTAATATATATCATCTGCCGAAAAAGGTTTCGAATGCAAGATTTGGAATACAAATCTTCAACCTATGATTTTTTATTGTCTCAAACCATATTCATTCACCATTCATGCCATTGATCATTAAACTTCAACATACTGTGTTATTAATGTGTCGGCCATTAAAAACTGGTACATACCAAACACAAGTGGAATTTTAACACGGTCTTCAATGAACCATTTGTAGGTATATGAAAAGCAACACAACACAATTCACATCACCACTATATCAGCACTCATTTCGGTCATCGATACCTCGTCCAAACAACGCATGTCACACCACTGGGTTGTATCTGGTAGGTCAAACCACGCATATGCAGCAACACCAAGCTGAGCGGCCACACCACATTGAGTAACCAAGTCTCTTATGAAAAGTAATTTGAGTCAGAAATAAATGATAAATGTTTCTTCTCCAAAGTGAATCGCAAACTTGTTTTTCCAATACAATTCTTCACAACTATGCACCATCAGCCAAGCCTTCAACTTAATTCCTTTGCTCTGATACAGTCATTAAAATATGAACTGATTTTTTTCCCATGAGCTCAACGCACAGGAGAAACAAAAAATTCAAAGTAACCATTAACACAGGCCAAGAAAAATGGATACACAGGTTGACACTTCAAATTTGACAGAGGAACAAAGGATAATGATAGGGAAAAATATGGCAATGGTAGAAGTTACAACAATAAAACTAATTTGGGAGTTGGCTCTTATACTATGTTAGGACAGGAGGGTAACTCCATGAATAAATTGTTTATTGCATTAGTTAGATCATGAATATATACATGAGTGGAGACACTCTTGGGATTCCAATTCCAAAGTATCTTGGTTTTCTGTAATGCATAGCTGAAACTATTTACAATATTTACAATAATCCCAATCCTTTCAGATTAGGTGTCAACGTTATCAAAACAACATTTAAAAATAATAGAATTATTTTGGAATTCTCTTTTTCTGAATTTTAAAATAAATGAAAAAAAATAAAGCATAATATAATATAATTTTTTTCATTTATTTATTGAGTTATTGATTAAAATTAATGTGAGCATCAAAAAATGAGTAACATTATTTCTATACAAATATTATATTTCATTTTTTTTTACATTTAAATTTAAATCTCTCCTTTTATTTTCCTTTATATAACATTGTATATATTAAATGTGAGTTGGGATGAAGATGATTGGTGAAAAAAGTAGAAAATCCTATAGATTCACAAACTAATGCAATTTGCTAAAGCAAGAGACAAGAATCTACTTCTACTCTTTACAATGGAATCCCATAAACATTGAGCAAACAATAATCAATAGAGGAAGTGAATCAAAGGCACATAACACAATAAATATCCGGGGAAAACCACAACTCAAAACCCCACTATCTGTTTTGTATTAATCTGAAAAATCAGATGAAATTACAATGTTTGTTCTCTATATAATAATCCCAGCACTCACCAAATTCAATCCCCAACTCATAAGCAAGCTCAAGGCCAAATATTAGCCTCTTCACGAGCTCTCCAAGTCTCTATTCAACTGTGTAATTCCTATGAAGCATAGCTTGTATTTAAAGGGAAAATAAAGCCTCTTAAAATAGTGCAATCCCTTAAGGATCATTGCCTGAATGCATGCACTATCAGTGCAACTCAAAAAAATCTAAAACAAATAGTACATTGTCCTTGCACTCTAGTCTCAATTGGGTCTTTTGCAGAATCGACATGCATGAGTTTTTGATGAGTAAATATTCATTTAACTAGAGTATCACTGGCGGAGTTCATTAGTGACACCACTGAATGTTAACTCACTATTAGTTGTGTCAATCCGTTTGAGAACTAATTTAACTGAACTGACTCATGAAACTGAGTCTTCTATTTTACAACTCATAATTAACTCACACTGAACTTCTACAAAGTAGGGAGGACATATACATGACTTCCAAAAGGCTTCCAAATTGAATTTCCTAAGTTAATTAAGTTTAATAAACTTAATTTAACTATTTTAAGTTGCTATGAGAATAGAATTTGAATTTAATTCATAATTTAATTCAAGGACAAATTAGACTCGAATTTCTTGTTGCCATTTCTTAACACTCCCTCCCAACAAGAAAGGGATTATCATCTACCCCAATCATATCTCTGTGAAACTCAAATTTACATGTTGACCATGTCTTTGTCAAGATGTCAACATCTTGCTCCTCCGTGGGAATGTAATCTAACAACATGATCAGCCTCAATACACAATCTCCGAGATGATGATACCATATATCAATATGCTTGGACCAATCATGAAAGACTAGTTTTTCAAAGAGTTTGATACAACTCTAATTATCACAATAAATCACTGTCGGATCCATCTGCTAACCAAACAAACCAACAAGGATCTTCCTCATCCAGATAGCCTCACATGTTTCCTGAATTGCAGCCATCTACTCTACCTTTGCGGAACTTAGTGCAACCAATATCTATTTCCTGTTGTACCAAGAAACTATCACTAACCCAATACTAAAGATCCCTCCTAATGTGCTCTTCCTATTGGATCGACTCCCTTCCCATACTCCATTAGTGAAGCCTTGAAGCTTCACTCCCTCTATCTGTATGTACCATAAAGAAACTGAGTAGTGCATATGAGGTATCTCAATACATGCTTTGTTGCCTTCCAATACAGCTTGGTAGGCCTAACCATCACTTGACTAAGCTTGTTAATTGCATAGCACATATCTGGTCGTGTGTTTACCAAGTACATGAGTGAACCCACAAGCTTCCTTTAAACAATAGCTTCCACTACTTCCCCTGAAGTAGCATCCTCCTTCCTCCAGTTACCAACTAGAGGAGTCTCCATTGGTTTACTCGTCTCCATGCAGAATCTCTTAAGTATCTCGTTGGAATACATTCCCTGAGATACAAAAAAATCTCCATGTCCCTTACACACCTCCATGCCAAGAAAGTAATGCATGAGCCCCGTGTCCTTAATCTCAAACTCTCTTGCAAGGTCCTCCTTGAAATATTTGCTTAGATTCTCATCACATGTCAGTATGAGATCATCTACATAAAGTAAAATGATCAACATCTTACCTTCCACCACTATGTGATATAGGTTCTCACCCGCTTCACTCATCATGAAGCCCAACCTAGTGAAGTAACTATCAATCCTAGTGTACCAAGCACGAGGTGCTTTCTTCAGCCCATACAATGCTCTCTTGAGTTGACACACATGCAACTAACGGTCCAAGGTTTCAAAACCTTCCGGTTGCTCTATGTACACCTCTTTCTCAATCATGCCATTGAGGAAGGTAGTCTTCACATCCATCTGATGGATCTTCCAACCCATCTGTGTTGATAGTGGCAAAATCGATCTGTTTGACAAGTACCTTGCAACATGGGAAAA
Source organism: Pinus tabuliformis (assembly GCA_031772625.1). Taxonomy (NCBI): domain Eukaryota; kingdom Viridiplantae; phylum Streptophyta; class Pinopsida; order Pinales; family Pinaceae; genus Pinus; species Pinus tabuliformis. Next base: position 839,545,660 of record CM062816.1, read on the forward strand.
TGTCTCATCATAGTCAATCCCCTCTACCTATGAGAAGCCACGGGCCCAAAATATGGCCTTATTCTTCTCCACACTACCATTTGTAGCTTTCTTTACCTTGTAAAGCCAACGGGAGCTCACAACTGACTTGTCCTCTACTCTCGGGACGATGTCCTAAACACTGTTTTGAACTATGAAGTCATACTCCACCATCGCATAAACGCAAACCAACTGTTTCACTGCTTCCTGAAAGGATTGTGGCTCTCTCACAACACATGCACCCATAAGTTCCATGTATCTAATGTACCTCTCTCATGACCTCCTTTGTCTGTGCTGAGAAGAGGGTGCTCCCACATTCTCCCGTGCATCATCCAACAAGCTATTAGCCTCTCTAGTGCACTTTATTCCCTATCTGGAAGACTATGCCTGAGTGGATGTATCCACTCTTTTAACCTCTCCATGTGGCTTCTCCACATCAATATGAGGCCCCTCAACCTTAGGAGCTAAAAGATCCTCATCCGCATGTAGCTCAAGCTCCCTCTCAAGGGATACTTGCATGACCTTCTCCTCATCGAACTTGATATCCCTATGAACCACTGTCATCTGACTGGTCGACATGTACACTCGATAGTTGTGGGGTGTATCGGTATACCCCACAAAGATCCCAAACTTTGTTATTTTCTCAAGCTTCTTCTGTGCATCTTTGGTCACATGGAAATAAACCAATGACCCAAAAATCATGAAGAAACAAAAATCTCGCCTCTTACCAGAATAAGTCTCCTATGGTGTCTTCCTCTCAAGTATTCAATGTGGGATATGGTTCTGAACATAAATTGCTATGTTGCATTCCTCAATCTACAAGCGTATTAGTATGCCATGATCATGCAACATCGCCTTTGGTGCCCCTACTATGCTCATGTTCTTCCTCTCGGCAACCCCATTCTGTTGAGCGTTATGGGGTGTCATCATTTCTCATTTAATCCCTTCCACTACACAAAAGTTCTTAAAATCATTGGAGACATACTCACCACCTTTATCACTCCGTAGAATTTTAACCTTCTTTCCAGGCTCTTTCTCTACCAATGCGTTGAACTCACAAAACTTTGTGAAAGTTTGATCCTTTTTCTGCATAAAAAATACACAACATTGATGAGAATAGTCATCCACAAATATAACATAATACCTATTTTTGGCCATGGATGTTGTTGAGAATGATTCACACACATATTAATGGACTCTCTCTAGAATAGACTCTACTCGACTTTCTCTATCTCCAAAGGAAGGCTTGGTGTATTTTCCCAAATTACAACCCTTGCATGTATCAACTTGCTCAAGCGTACCTTTGGGAAGACTGGTAGAGATTTGCTGCAATATCTTCAAATCCCCATGACGCAAGTGGCCCAATCGCCTATGCCACAACTCGTCGACGTCTCGTCTCAACATATTTTTCGGTTTTGAACTTAAAGTGGCACATTCCACTACCTCTATCTTATGGAGATTCAGAACTCGAATCCCTATCTTCTTTACTTTACTCGTGGCTATGTGTCGAAGGAACGCCTTTCCTTTCAAAAATATCACATCATAGCCTCTATCCTCAAGCATGGCAACAAATACCAAGTTCTTCATCAGTCCAGGTACATGCATAATATTCTTCAACATGAGTGGAGCCAAATGCTCCCTTTGAAAAGTAATAGTGTGCCCACACTAGTAAAACTATACTTACCGTCATCACCCATCTCGATATGAATCTTGGGATGTTTCTCCTCCAGTTCACTGAATAACTCTTTGTTGCCAGTCATGTGTAAAGAAACTCCACTACCTAAGTACTAGACACTTCCCATCATTGAAGACACCATGCATGCAATGAGGGAAAATTCAAATTCAAATTGGGAGGCCAAAGCCTCACTCGCCGCTCCTCTTAAGGACTTCTCCTTGGACTTCTTCAATGGACAATTTGTAGCAAAGTGACCCATCTTGTGACAATGAAAGCATTTAACTTTCATCATGTCCTTCCTCATACCTCCATGATAAGAATCTTATTTGGAACAATAAATTTTACCTTTCCCCTTCCACGCCTTAATCACTAAGTCACAGTTCTCTTCATCATTAGTCTTTGATGAAGAGCCATCCCTAGTGTTCCTCCTGATCTCATCCTGCATCAAATCTGACCATAGTCATTCCCAATCTGGCAGGTTCTCCTGACCATTGATAGAGTCATGATAACTATGCCAACTCTTTGGGAGTCCAAGAAGAGCAGGGCTCACCATATCCTACTTCAAAACTGTGATTCCAACACTTTCAAGTTCATCTTGACATTGGGTGAACTTGGTCAAGTACTTTGGAATCATCTCGCCTTTCTCCATCTTGATTTTACGAAGTTTATTCTTCAGTGCCAACTTCCTTTGATCACTGCTATTTTGATACAAGTTTGTCAGTGTTTCCCACATAGCATGCGGAGTTTCCTTTCCATGTAGACTTCAGACAATGTGGTCTTGAACTCCCTAAAGGATTATCTGCCTTGCCTTTGCCACACACTTCTTCCATTCAACCAAGTTCTCTGCATCTATAGTTGTGGGCTTGGGGACTTCTTGATCAATGAATTCCTTCAAGCCATTATCTTCTAGCGCAACCTCCATCCTCTCCCTCTTGGCTATAAAATTCGAGTTGCCTTCCAAGGAATGCTGAAGCCTTAACCCATGGAACATCGTCTACTTATCCTAAAGTATGTATGAAAATTTGACTTTCACCTGTAACCCAGAAACTCAAAACTTCGAAATCTACTCTAGACAGTTGATTTTAAATTAACAATATCTCCCTCATTCGAACTCCGATTCGGTCGATTTTTCTTTTAATTTGGGTATCGTTTCCCAATGAATCCACATATGAAATTTATTTCTGAAAATTTTGCACAAAAATTCTCAAATCTTCTCTTCAAACTCTCAGCCAGAAAAACAATCTTGCTCCGATACCATGTAGAAAATCCTATATATTCACATGCTAATGCAATATGGTAAAGAAAGAGACAATAATCTTCTTCTACTCTTTACAACGAAAGCCCATAAACATCGAGTAAAAAATAATCAATAAAGTGAATCAAAGGCATATAACATAATAAATATCCGGAGAAAGCTACAACTCAAAACCCCACTATCTGTTTTGTATTAATCTGGAAAAAGAAGATGAAATTACAATGCATGTTCTCTCTAGAACAATCTCATCAATCAACAAATTCAATCTCCAACCCATAAGCAAGCTCAAGGCCAAAGCTTAGCCTCTTCACAAGCTCTCCAAATCTCTATTCCAATGTGTAATTTCTATGAAGGATAGCTTGTACATAAATGGAAAATAAAACCTCTAAAAATAGCTCAATCACTTAAGGATTAGTTCATGAATGCATGTACTATTAGTGCAACTAAAAAAAATCTAAAACAAATAATACATTGTACCTACACTCTAGTCTCCACTGGGTCTTTCTCAGAATCGACATGCATGATTTTATGATGAGTAAATATTCAGTTAAGTAGAGTAGCACTGGTGGAGTTCATCAGTGACACCACTAACTGTTAACTCATTATTAGTTCTCTCAATCAGCTTGAGAACTAATTTAACTGAACTAACTCATGAAACTAAGTCTTCTATTTCGCAACTCACAATTGTCTCACACTAGACTCCTACAAAGTAGGGAGAATATATAGATGACTTCCAAAATACTTCCAACTTGAATTTCCTAAGTTAAGTAAGTTTAATAAACTTTATTTCACTATTTTAAGTTTCTATGAGAATAGAATTCGAATTTATTTCACAATTTAATTCAAGGACAAATTAAACTCGAATTTCTTGTTGCCATTTCTCAACAAAAAAATTGTAATGGGTGCCCATTGAGAGACATTTAAAAAATGTATACATTCTTACGAATGAGTATGTATTTTTGGAAGCATTTATGCCCTTCTATAAAATGAATTGTGCCAAAATGGTAGTGGCTAGTTTGATGTCACCCAATAGACTCTCTAGATTCTTTGAGCAAATTGGGTGATTTGAAGAGATATTGAGGAGGTATTGTAGGACATTACTAATGTGTTTTTTGATCTCTTTAGGCAAATTGGATGATTTGAAGAGAGCTTGAGGAGGTATCATAGGACATTACTAATGTGTTTTTTGATTGGTTGCATGTAAGTTTCTAAACTGTATTATTTTTGCACTTCATAATTTTCTTTTTCATATTTTTCACATGGAATTATATATAAGGAATATAATGTTCTTTTCCTCTAAGGATTACTCCTTATTAAAAAAAGGCTTGAGTATTTCTATGTAAGTTTCTAAATCTTATTTCCCAATGATGGGTGTCTAGATCCAACATCTATCGGAAGGCAACCACACATGAGCGAAAACACAATCCACTTGGCTAGCACACCCAACTCATTTACTCCTCGCCACGCCTGTTTTAATTGTGATATGATACTCACACAATTCATACATTGAGTATTGTACTGCAAACTTTGCTCAGCTTGTGAGAAAATCATCACAAGGAATGATGAAGTATCATGGTTCCTTCTTGAGACAGATGAGGTCGGCTTCACTATGTGAACATGTCCTCTCTCTGGTACCATTTTATATGCCATGCATATTCATTGTTCGTTTCCAAGAGCGATGGTATTGGCTTTGTCATCCAAGAATCACCATGCCCATTCCACTTATTCTCTCATCACACTCTTTAAATTGTCTACTCCTAAGCATTATCTGGCTAGCTAGGCATTGGACAATATGTCTTACCTTTGGTTTCACCTTTGGCCACCCTCGTACTCCTCTATTTGTAGGATGGATATGGACATGCAATTGGGCACTTAGTTTCACCATCATGGTGAGGCCCTCTTAGAACACAATTTTCTTCATCACTTTTTGCCAACTTCGGTAACCGAAAGAAAAGGTAATTTCAGAATTTTCTATCTATGGTTGGGTAGTTGCTTCTTTTGGTGGAGCTCAATTTTGTTCACAAAGCAACTTACAAGTGCCAAATCAGACTGGTGGGCTCAACGCTCCACCTCCTAGTGTATGCAAATTCATGTCCTTGTGCAACTCTGACATAAGGTTCAACGTTGGTATTTCCGTGACAAAATCATCCACCTCTCCATGGTGAATAGCAGAGGGAATCATGGTACACTATGGCAGGGGTGGATGTAACAACCCCAAAATAAAAGCATCTAATTAATTAGATTAATCATATGATTCATAATCAACACACAATTTATCAACTAATTAACATCAAATTTCATAAATATGAGTAGAGACAACTTACATGTGGTGATGATGTTTCTCACTTGTGATTTCGGGCTTGAACGCTAGTTGAATTCTGCTAACTGCAACAAAGTCTCGGGGACAACTCTCCACCCAACCGTAGGCTCAATTGCACAAAATCTACCTACAACTGGCCACCCCCGAGCCCGCAATCAATGTACTACTGCGAGGGAATCCTTTGTCTCACAACACTATTCTCCCAAGAGAATGGATGATGGAATCATGGAATGCCTCTCATCTTCCTCACCATCTATTAAATATATCAAACATTGGAAGGGAAACCACATGCACACACTCCACGTGTCAACATGCAACTTTACTCCTTTCTTGTTTTATTTCTTTTGTTTTTACTTTTTGATAGCTTTACTGATTTTTACTATTTTTTTGTTTATTTATATTTATATTTATTTAGAGCTTTAGCATTGTTATTTATTATTTTATTATTTATTTACTATTACTATTTTTTATTTATTGTTTATTATTTATTTTCTTGTATTTTAATATTATATTATATTATATTATTATTATTATTATTAAGGGACATTACGTACTCCCCTACTTTAAACAACTCCGTCTCGAAGTTAAGTTGAATTATTTAACATTTTGTTTTTTTATTTATTACTTCATGTTCGTCGACACCCTCTACTGAACTAGTATAACCAGCAGGCATCGAAAGTTTCACAACACTCGGAAAATCCCAAGGAATCTCTGTCATTTTTCCCACTTTCGGAACCAGGCATAAGACTCCCCGGTCTATATCCTAGTCCAAGGCTGGCCCCAAGGCTCATGCCCGACTTAGACCTCATCTGCCCCAAGGCAGGCATCCGGTACAATACTCAATGAATTTGGGCATATCACAAGGTTGGCGCACTCTCTCCACAGCTACTAAGGTGCACAACCCTAGGCATTGAAGTCCTTACTCCCCCACTAGACTTCGGCATCCCAATCCAATACTAGGCACCTAGCCTACAATATCAGACACTTAGCCTCCTCAAGATGGTCCCATAGCCCCTCAAGAGCTATCCATCAAGAGCTATACAAGACAAAGGAACCACTAGCATATCTAGTGTTGATTGAGTTCGTCCCCAGCCCATATGGTGTTACTTATTCTCCCTCGTGCATATGGGCTTGCACAAGATCATCAAATAAACCGGCCTTCTCGGCCCATTTGTGGAGTCCTGTGAATCATCATACCTCAACATACAACCAATGCATTAGCTATACCATCATAGTCTCATAGAAAATAATCCACATGCTAAGTCTTGCATGTCATCATGAGAACATTCGTCATTGTTAATCAAAACATTATGAATAGTAACGAACTGCATGCTCATGCATGTCATAAATTTGTATGCAACTATCACATGCTTCACATCAACATATTTGCATCAAAGACATATCATGATTTAACATAATAAATGAACCATATGTCAATAAACCTCATATTATAGCATCATATTTCCTATGGCACGTTATGCATATAATATCCATCATGAGTATTCAACATTAAATACCTATCATCACGTAGTAAATGAATATGTCAATATACCTCGATATAATATTATAATGTCTATGCATATCATCATCATCATAAGGACACATCATCACTATAAGAACCACATGTGCATCATCATCCTCCTACCATTATATCACGAAACCTCATGTAACATTATACTCAATATCATAAGAGTTAATTAAACTAAACTGAAATCATAGTGTACGATTTAGATGTATCATAAAGTTTAAACAATAAAACATGATTTGACGCTCCATAAAAGTATCTGTCTTAGCTAAGTAAGCGCTCCTAATTAGTTCACCACACATTTTAAAGTAAATAAGGAAATTCATCAAAAATGACATCTACATCTTCCCAGGTAGCTGACCCTGGGCTATATTGGTCCCACTGGACCATCATCTTATTATGCTGGAGAAATGAGAACTTTATAACCAATGCAAACATCCTCCTTTAATTACAAAATATATGAGATAAAATTCAATTACATTATTAGATAAAACAACTATAAAGATGTTTCCATCTTTACTAGTCTTTTTTCTTTTTTTTTTTTTTCTTTTTTTTCAAGTTTTAAGTTTTAAATGTTGCCAAAAAAATGTGTTTTTTTCTTTGTTGTCCAATCACTTAGATATTTATGTTTGGTGAGACTTTCTTGGTTGCCAAATACATTGAAAAGGAAATCGAAATTGAAATCAACAAGGAAGTTGAAATATAAACCTACAGTAAATATAGAATGAAAGAGAACTTTTATTTTTTATTTAATCATTTGGATTCTTTTCAAAGGAAAAATCAAAACTGACCAAAATTCTATTATCAAAATTGCCACTTAATACTTTGCCGTCCATCAAATTTGAAAAACAATTATAACTTAAACCAATTTTCCATTTGTTCGATATCAACGTGATCCAACATCCATAATTTGAAACCCTAGAATTTGAGGTTTACACGAATTTGACGTTTACTCGAATTTCACGTTGCGCATAATGTATTTCTGTTTTTAAAACTGGGAGTAATAATTAGCCGATAAGCATATATATTTCAATCTCGGCGGATGTTGTTTGCAGAAAACAGCTCAAAACAAATAGTTTAGATATTAATGACAAAGTTCTTTGTTTATTAAATAATTTTTTTTTTTTATTTACACATTTTAATTATATTTAATTTATTTCATATATTCCATTACTTTAAAAATATTAAATTAAATTGAAAAAGTGTAATAAATCGCACCAAAATAGACTTATTTCATTTAATCACTCATATGTTAGGAAGTAAAACAAAATTAACCTTTCTGAATTTACATAATGCTTAAAATGATAAACATTGAAAAAAAATAATAATCATTGAATTTTGATGTGACAGTCAGAACAAATTGAAATTCAATACACGATTCCATGTGTGTTTCTGACGGTCTTGATAATTACACATATGTTCCAGCTCCGGGGTTAAATTAAGGCGAACCCACAAAAGTGTTAGGGTGGCAGATTTCTTCTCATACTCTGGTAAAATAAATTAACGATTCGGCAGCAAAAATTTGAAGTTTAACCGTTATATTTTCAAAAAAAATTACTAGATTTTATTATATCGTCATCTAAATTTCAATTATTTTCCCAGCTTTATTTAAAAAAAAAATTACTAGATTTTATTATAACCCCATCTAGCTTTCAATTATTTTCCATAATTTTCTAGGCTAATTTATAAGTTCTTTAGATTTTATTATAACCCCATCTAACTTTCAATTATTTTCCATAATTTTCTAACCTAATTTATAAGTTCTTTAGAATACGCTTTAAATGAGGGCAAAAGACGGGTCATAAAACTAGCACTTCCCTGCCCACAACCGAATGAGTGGGGCTCTTTCGGTTTGCATTTTTTTTGCATTCTGGCCATCCACATATATTGGGATTCACAGCGTATTATCAACCATGCTCAGGCATTAAGTGTATCAGGTAACAGCATATTGAAGGCTGGCTCAAACAAGTCATGCTTCTCTGGAGGTCTTTCAGTTAGACACACATTCATTCAGCACATTGGAAAAAAATTCAATCAAAATACTGACAAGATGTACAAAATGTACATACATACTCAGCAAAATAAGATGCATATCGATATTGAAATACTAGTGAGAAGCACCACACTCGAAAGTTTTCTTTGTCGCAGCCCAGTGATAAAACCATTGAAATTTTTATGAGGTTATAATAAAATCCAGTAATGATCGGTATAGATTTTCTGGCCTCAATTGGAATTTAATGCTCGAAATTAGTCTCTCAAGTCGATGCGTATATGTATGGCCATGTGTATCTACCCGTAGAGTCTAAAGGACTTTGACCTTGGATTGAGGTGGTACTGAACATTATGGTTCATGGATAGCGGGCAATCGTTTGAGAGACAAAGGCTTCGGCTCTATGGATGATGGACGGTTTATGGTTCCTCGCTCATAACCCCCAATGACACATCAACTTGGCAGCCTCCGCGAGGAATCATGTTATATTAGGGTCCATTTTTTTGTTTTAGTTGGCAATGAATAGTGACTAGTTTTTTTTGCGACTTTGTGGAACAGAGACAACATTTTTTTTTTTTAATCTCTTGGCACAACATTAGGAATCTTAGTTTCTCTTTTATTTTGTTTGAAGATCTTATTAGAAGAAACAAAATATTTGCAATTTGAAGAAACTCAATAAGTGGTTTTGGGTTGGTTTGCGTTTAGGGTGATCATTCACATAGAGCTATATACAATGTAAAAATTTAAAGTATTAATATAAATTCAAGCCGTAAACAAAAAAGTTTCTAAATTTTTTTTTTTTTTTATTTCATATTTTTTTTTTCGTGTGTATATCCAAACTTATTGTTTTTGTATTTAATAATTTTAATTTTTTATTTTCTTTCATGTGGTATTCCGTTATACATGTTCCACTCCTTAAGGGACTATTTGTTCTCAACAACAAGGCTCAAATACAAATCTCCTACGTCAAATACCATGATGTCATTTGGGGGAATTGAACCTTGTGGGAGGATCCCAATGATTCCTCCCAACCACCTTGGATAAACCCAACCCAATTGACCGTAAATTTTTAAAGTTATTAAAACAAATAAAAAGTTTGATTTCCCTATTTTAATAAAGTGTATTTAAATAACATGGAGCTTGCACCTCCAGAAAACTCACATCCACATCACCACATGAAGATAGACAAAACCCCAACCAAGAACCAAGAAATGTAACTTTAAATAACACATCCATGGTCATGACATGATGACAAATTAAACACAGAGTTATAACCAAAAAATGTAAAATTTAAAATTGATGTAGGGTTGAGGTCAATAAGAGCCGTTATACAAAATTTATAAATACCATAGATCCTTCAGATTTTTCAGTAGCCCTATCACTTGATACAATTCGTATTTGATTGTGAATGTTGAAGGCTAATTATTATATATTTGTCATTATGGAAATAAAATGTCTAACTATTATAGGATATATCTACATATAAACCATGTCAAATACCTCACCATATCAAAGAAGATTTGATGACATTATTTATTGACCACAAAACTAGAACTTAGCCTCTAGTCACAACAAAATGCACTTGCATGGACTGGTGCACCTACCAAACTTGCGCATACAACTAGATGGATAGGTGGTTCATGGCTTTTGACAAACCTCTCCATTATTATAGGTAATTCTCTTTACATTTCGTTGAGAAAATATGGGTTAGGTTTATATTAGGGTACCATGTGAACTACTTTGACATTAGTGAGTTCTAGTGGAGGGTTATTAGTATACATAAGATCAAAAAAGTACGAAACGTGAGTCATTTATATGTCCTCATCTTCCCAAGAAGATGACTAACAATCCTACCTAAAATTCTTCCATGTCATAAAGTATTAACTAAACCTAGTCATCCAAATCTAACTTGCCTCATATCCTAGTGCAACATGGCTTATTGATAGCATTATCCTACTAGGAGTGAGGTTCAAGTTTTGTTGGGGGAGATTTTGGGTCTTCAAGCCCTACAATAGAGTTTGGAGAGGAGAGGCCTCATGGACCCATTAGGCATTGTCATCCTAGTTCTTTTGACCCTCATAAATGTTCAAGTTGAAAGAATACGTTCATGAAGGAGGTTAGTATCTTAATCATATCTATGTTCTTAAAGTGTGGTTCATTTTATATATCTAATTCTAGCATGTGTGAACTTGCTAAATTTAAATGAAAATCCATCAACACATATAGATACATCAATTTTGTTTCCAACACTAATGCAATAATAGAAATAGATTTCTTATTCAGTGTAGTTCACATGAAAATATAGTAAAGCTTTGTTTAGTGTTGAAAGAATGGTGTATATGCATGTGGGTTAATGGATACATAAGAATTTTAACATTTTTTGTGCATATTAAAGTAAAATTTGGCTACATATTAATGTATAGTTTGTGTCATGTTCAAATGTTGAATATGATTAGGTTCTACCTCTTACTAATTTATACCACATTGCTGGTGAAAATTGATACTATAAAGTTTATATTGAACGATATTTCCATTTGTATTTGAATAATACAACTAGTGCATGCCAACCTTATCACTCACTTGTGAAGTATAAAATTTGGTTATTTGTTGTCATAACCACTCGTTCTCATCATACCACCTATAAATTATATAATTATTTTATATTGTATCTATAAAATATTGGTGATTTTTAGGGTAAAATAATTTTATATTTTAAAATTTGCGAAAATAATTAAAAAAAAAAAAAGAAATTGGTGAATCTTTTTTCCTTGAAAAAGCATGGAAAATTAGCCCACTTGCAAATATTAGCTCCTAAAATTTTCCCTACTCCTAAGTCTCCCCTTACCCTCCATGGGGCTTAGTTCCACACCATCCTTTAATCATGTTAATATACCTATTCAAGTACTTACTTGGAGTAGCCCTAGGATGAGCCTAGACATTCCTTGGAAATAAAATTCATCGAAAGAATGTCATTGGGGTCTTGCAAGGAGTATTCTAAACCTAGAGTGTGGAAACCTCCTTGAAACCCCCTTCACCATAATTTCATGTTAATATAGTCTTGTGAGACCCTCTGTGAGTCTTCCCCCAAAAGTTTAAAAGGTGATCCCTTGGAATTCCCAACTCTAATGAATAAATTCTTAACATAGTGATACCTTTGTATGGGACATATGTAAAAGAGATAAGGATAATACAATTAAAAAACCCTTGTATATGAAAGAAATTAGGATGATATGTTCTCGAATAAAAGCACATTTTCTATGTAGTTAGGATTTGGAAGGATTTAATCAATGATGTTCCAAGTATAAAAAACTTTCTAAGGAAAAAGGAATAGGAACCTTTGTAACAAATCTCCTGTAAACATTATACATCATCATCCATATTTTTAATAGAATCTCCTTAAGGATTAGGTATCCATTTTAGAGGAAAAATAGTTGGCTTGAAGTTGGAATGAAGAAGTCCAAAAAAAATGATTAGGTAAACTAAGATCAACCTTTGTAATCGTTATCTAAATCATCATGAAAAATATTTCAACAAGATTTATTTCCTTTTTAGGGTATTAATTTTCCCCATAATGAATTTTTCCTTCTAAATTTGTATATGCAATATTGTCATCATTTGAATTATTCTTGTTCCTATGAAAATTATTAGCTAACTCATTTGTTGATCGTGAAATGGATTTATAGCTTATGTTTCTATTACTCATTGAAAAATTAATAATAGGCCTATGAAGAATAACTCAATTGGAAACCTATTGATAGGGATTGAGCTTTCTGTAACTAACAAGGGTGCTCTCCAATGTGAAGTCATAATTATACTAATGAGCTCAACTTTTTTCATGACTTTGCATTACCATTTATCTCTCTTTATCTTGTTAACTTCCCTACTATCAACCATTCTACTATTGTATCTACCATTTTTTTAATAATATCTTTGCGATTGTCATTAGGTAACCTATTGTACACTCTTAGATATTTTTCCTAGGTTTTTAATGAATTTTTAGATTAGGATTTTCCTTATGCAACATTTGTGTGCATGGAAGACTTTAAGTAGCTTATTACCATAATTCTTGTAGCAACTATAATTTTGATAACACTTCCATAGATGGTTTAGTTGCTCCACTCTAGGATAGAATCTAGCATATGATTTTTTCTAATATTGCTATCAAAGTCATGTGATTTTATCTAATCACATATATAACTATTCAACAGGCTGCAAGATTATGGTCAAATCTATCATTGTTAAGATAAGAGATTTTGTGATGAAATCCTACAAAGACTATATTTGAAAATCCCCTAAACTAGAGGGGAACTTCCACAATCATTCACATGCTGAAAAGATAGAAGCTCTCTGTTCAATTAGGGGCCATGTTTATGCACAAATTCTTTTGCATTGTGCTCACAATATCTCACAATATATGATATGTTGTTGAGCATATGTTGTGGGGAAGGCCTTTGAATCCTAGCTTTTCCAACTCTCCGTGGAGAGACAATAACATCCACACATACTTAAGAAGAAAGGTAATAAGAAAAAGATTATTCCAACAAGAAATGGAGTGAATGCACACCATTGATACCACCTCTAATGAAGCATTGACCTTTGTTACCCGTACAATAGTTGTAACCATTAGGAACGTTAACAAAAATGGTTAAACATAAAAAAAATTATGAATATGGAACTCTAAATATGAATATATGAAATTAGTAATATTTTCATTATGTAAATAAATGCGTTTTTACCCTAAAAATATTACATTTCTCTTTATGCCTCAAATTTTTTATTATTTAGTTTCATAGTCACACCAATCTTTATTATTTAGTTTCATAGTCATACCAATTATCATTAAATGTTTGATGAAAATCCTTATTTTTTAGCTTTTAAATTTTGATTGTCCATTACTAGAATGTTGGTTTGGATTCACTCCAAAATTTGCTATTACAATTTTATATTTATCTATTTTTTAGGATATTGAGAATTCTTTGGAAAATTATAATATTATATATATTGAAAAAGTTATAAAGAGATTAATGTACACATTATTATATATGTGGAGAGAAATATTTTAGAAGATTCTTTGAAACAAATTATGAAAAAAAGATATTTTAAACATTGGGCATGTGGATTTTTTTGGACATCTATGAACCTGGTATCCTCAAAAATTAAAAGCTAGATCTTTTAGAGAATAATAATGACTACAATGAAATAAAAGTAAAGCTCTTAAAATTAAAACAACACCATCAAAATTTAAAATGTAATTTTTTCACATAATAGTGACAACAATAAAATAAAGTAACAATTGTTAGTGTTAGATATTAATGATGATAATAATAAAAAATACCACCAATAGTAACTGCCAATTAAGAAACCCATTCCTTCCCAATCACACAAAAACTATATGAAATTAATACCTATGATTTTTCCAATCACATAAAAACTATACGAAATTAACACCTATGATTTTTCCATAATAAAAATAAGTTTTATCTATATATTCTAATCTCCTATCTTCTAATTTATAATTAGTTAATTTGGATAAGAGAAATATATATATTTTTAAATACATTATGCATTTATATTACTTTTTAAACTATTTTAGTAAATTATAAATATTATTTCATTTTATAATTAAGTAATTAAAAATTAGATTTATTTAAAAAAATTATCTACATTATTTCAAAATTTAGAAAGCATTTACCTTAATTAATGACAAACGAAAACGAAGATAACAATCATTCAGTAAAACTTTGGTAATGTAATCTATTTACCAATACAGATAACAATCATTAAGTAAAAATTTGGTAATATAATCTATTTCCCAGATTTGACAATGTAATTTATTATAATTTTGCAAGTTTGAAAATAATAATTTTGTGTTTTTGGAGATGTATTAATTTTTTTAGCCCAGGAGTTTACATCTTAAATAAAAATACGAGATATATTATGAAAGACATTCGTAGGTCAGATATATTATTAAAGCTGCATTTAATACTACTACTAAACTTTCGTTGAGCAAATGCTGACACAGAGAAAGGGTCACTATGACTTTGGATCCATTAAACCAGACAAAATCTTATGGAATACAGTGGAAATAGTTGCCCTATAAGGGAAATCACATCCATTGCAGCAGACAAATCTCACAAAGAGTTTCACAATAGAGTACAGTTGGAAGTGTCTAAGAAGAAAATTTTTGTTCATTTAACCAGAAATGTTGGAGAAAAGAAGATCGTCTGAATGCCTTACGCCACATAATTACTACAAAAGTATAAGGATCTTTGTAAGTTGTCCACTGATATGCTGCACTAGAGATATTTGAAGTGGTAAAAAGATTTTAATTGCAAATATTAAGATTCATACAAAACATATTGAAAAGTAAATTAGATTAGATTCATGCAAAACAACGTATCTAATATAACCAGAATGTTAAGTCGTATAATCTAAACGGCGCTGTTGCGGAGCCACTAACGTATTCGTAGTGGTGAGGTAGGACGAGAATCCATGGTGGTTTTCAAACGACCCATCCACACCTTCACCATTCCGTCGAGGCTTCCACTGTAAACGATAAACGAATTGACGTGGAAATCCATGATAGTGACAGCTATGCATTTTACGGGACCGCTGTGCCCCTCCATCACTGCAATGCAACATATTCCGGTGCCGCCCGCTTCCCTTTTCCAAACGCGAATCGTTGTATCAGCCGAGCCACTCAACAGAAGATTGCGAACGGTCTGGAGACAGAGAACGGAGTGAAGGTGGCCTCGAAGGAAACCGGAGTAATGCAATATTCGGTTGGAGAGAAGGTCTTCCTCCCAGTAATGAATATATCCATCGTAGCATCCCGCGTACAGAACGGGCGAGCCATCCGGGCCGAGGGCGAGGGCTTTTACGGGAGATCGTTGCATGTTAAGAGTCATCACTTGCTCGTGCTTAGGTCGGCCACGGCCCTGCCGCCTCCAAACCTTCACCATGTTGTCATCGGATCCGGTGAAGAGAACCCCGTCGTGCCGCACGACGACGGCATTGACGGCCTCGATGTGGGCTTCGATAGTCTCCATGCACCTGGACTCCGACACTTTCCACACCTTCACAGTATGATCCGACGATGCCGAGTACAGCAAATCATCGTGGGCATCATAGGCAAGGCAGGTCACGGTACCCGAGTGTTTCGCCCTGCCGGTGCCCTGGTCGGTTACCAAGGGCTTCATAAAATTCTGAAATATATTCAATTTGGGGAGCGTGGAGACACGTGTGTGCACGTCGGGATTTGATCGCGAGCGGTGCCAGAGGCGTATCTTGTTGTCCCCATGAGCGCTCAAAATTTGATCGCCCGCAATGAGCAGAGCCTTGACGTTGCCTGACCCGGAAGTGAGATAACTATGGCGTGGGAAATCCAGGTGTCTCCATACCCTTATGTTTTTGCTGTCGGAACCCGTGTACAGAAGGCCGTCTTCTGCAGCCACTATGGAATAGATTTGACCGCCCGGCTTGACCATCGAAGCAACGCATCTGAGAGAATGAGGGGCTTCGGGGCAATTGAAGGGCAGTGTGGGCAGAAGCGTCCAGGGAGACAGAGGGTAAGCGTTAGGGGAGGCCGTGCTGAAGCGGCCGGGAGAGAGGGTTCGGTGGGATGGGGAGAGGAAAAACACTGGATTGGTGCAGTCGGGATTTATCATTTCCCATTGGTCGTGGCTCGAATTCTTACGTCGGCCCCTCATCTTCATCATTAACTTCAATTTTATCTCCACGTTCACTTCGTTTATTTTATAAGCATCTCCCAGCTTGTCATCTGACGTCACCCTGCATCATCACGTGAATGATAAATTTTCGAAACATTCATATTTACTCTTATCCAAAAGGAGTAGCACATTATCCGGACAAATACTATCTGAAAGGAGTAATCTAGTTGGAGATTTAATTAGTTTCGTGTAATTGCTAGCTACCAATGCGGATTTCATAAAAGGAACTTCTCAATCATGTGACCCAGTCTAATAATAAAAATACAGTATCTATACAAATACTATCTGAAAGGAGTAATATAGTTGGAGATTTATTTAGTTTCGTGTAATTGCTAGCTACCAACGCGGATTTCATAAAAGGAACTTCTCAATCTCATGTGACTCAGTCTAATAATAAAAATACAGTAGAAACCAGCACTTTTTAAAAAATTTAGTAAAAATCTATAAATTAGTCCGGAAAATAATGGAATTTCAGTAAGATTCTAATAAATTTTGGTAGATTTTTTTTAAAAATCTGTGTTGCAGTTATTAAATTTCAAGATTTTGGGTGCCTCAGAAATTTTTAATGGTGCTGAATCCATTTCCATCATCAAAAAAACAATTCAAACACTGTCACATTCTCATTTTTTGAAAAAAAAAATTGTGGGTCCAAGTGAATTGATAGCATAAACTAGTAACATTTTTAAAATTTATCATAAAACACTAAAAAAATTTATGACCTTTTTTTAATTTATGATACAACAGAGTAGTATAATTAGGTCACTATATTTCTTGGAAAGAATAGAAATTTTAGAAAGATTTGATAAAATTTGGTAAATTTTTTTGGAAGTCCATGTTACAGCTATCAAGTTTCAATATTTTGTTTGCCACAAGGTCCTTAATGGTGCTGAATACATTTCTAACATAAAAAAAGGCATTCAAATACTCAAGCAAATAGATTCTTATGAAAATTTCTTTGGCAAATTCCAACCAATTTTTTTAACTTTATTTAACACAATAAAATATGTATATTTAAAATTAGCAATAAATAATAAAGTGAAAATTAAAAAAGAAAACACAACAAAACAAAAACTAACTATGATGGTTTATATTATTTGGTGAAGTAGATCAATACAGTCTTTTTGAATTTAATTAATTTATTAATTTATGGATTTTAATAAATAAATTAAATATTTGAAAAACAAGGGAGTCTTAAATAATGAATAAACAAACAATAAATATTTGCTTACTTATTATTTAATTTTGTTTATAAATGTTAAATTATTATTATTACTATTATTATTATGGGTGTATGAAACTCCCTTGTTTGTGGAATAAAGGACTCACCTTCCTACATACAGTGATATATCTATACTCTACCTCTCTGATTTTGAAACTGTGAGACATTTTAGGAGGAAACACATACTCTTAACCATTAAACCTATTCAAATTGGATAATAAAATTGATGATTTATGTTAATTTCATACGGACCTTAATCACAAATAAAATTAGCAAAATATTTAAATTGTTATATCTATTGTTTTAACAAAGTAATATATTAAATTACTAGATAATTGAATGTATTTAAGAGTTGCTTTTAAAATAAATATATTTTGACTTATAAATATGATTACAATTTTTATTTATTTATTTTATATTAAATTGTTTGCTCGAAGTAAATTATTCTTATTTTTAAACCTAATTTAAAATCCAATTTGACAAACTAATCCAATTTGTCCAAAGTCGATTTATAATTAAAGCTCAACCTTAATTTAATGTCAATGCATAATAAGATTTTGTTCTTTCACATTTTACTTTAAACATGAAATTATTTTTATTTATTTAAGTTATTTAAAATCAAATTTGTCAAAAGTCCACTTATAATTAAAGCTCCACCTGAATTTAATGTCAATGCAAATAAGATTGTGTTCTTTCACATTTTATTTTAACAATAAAATTATTTCTATTTATTGACGTTATAGAATCACAATTAAAATGTATAAAAATAATTTTATTTATTTGTTATTTTCATAATAAGAATATATTTAAATTCAAAATTTAGAATACTTTTTAAAAAAATATTTTAAATAATAAAAACTAACCATTTTATTTTAATAAAATAGTATGAAATAATCGTTTTTATTTTTTAATTTAATATTGATAATTTAAAAAAAATTAATATTTATTGGTTTTGTTTTTTTTAAATTCATGTTCTCGATTAAAAAAAAATGTTTGCTAAACTATTGCAGTGGGTAGAAAGAATTTTAGTGGCTTAACACTTTGCCAAATTATTAGTTGTATTGTTTAAGATTTTTATAGTTTAGTTTTTTTAATGCTTTGGTGATACACGTTTAAGTAAGATTAAAATGTTTTTTTTTTTTTGAATTTTCAAATTTATAATTCTAATAAAACTCTTTTATACAATTCAAGCAAAATTAACCTCAAAAAAACAGACGTCTTAATTCAACAAAATTAGACTGTAACATTGTAAACCGTTTAGGCTACAGTGCTACTTAGTGCGAGAAAATGAATATGAATTGAATTAAGAAAAAATAACAAATCAATTTTTGCATTCGGAAAATCCAAATCATTAGCGATTTACTACTCTATTTACTGCGATAGAAAATAGGATAGTGAACTGTTCACCAACAGTGGAGTTGGTTAAGCAGTACAAAATTTTGAAAACTTTTAGGCTCAGGAGCTGCACAAGGGCAAGCAGAATTTAATGTCCATTCCCACGTACGTAAAGGGTCTTAAGAACCATCAACGACAGCCGTCTGTATCAAGTGTCATGCTTTTAATTTTGGATGGGAATTATGATGCAGTACAGATGGTTTCCACCCATTTGCTGCCATGTGTTAAGCCGTATGTATCAAGTGTCATGCTTTTAATTTTGGATGGGAATTATGATGCAGTACAGATGGTTTCCACCCATTTGCTGCCATGTGTTAATAACATCGGAAATTGGGCCAGACAAAGTGTGTGCGGCGCATATTCTTTTCATGTCCCACAGCTATGGCTAACCAGGTTTCAAATTCCTTGAAATCATAGAAAATCTAGCAAATCTTGATAAAATTTAGCAAAATCTGGTTTCTAGCAAGATTTTGATAAAATTTAGTAAAATCTGATTAAGATTCAAGATTTTAGGTGTCACTTGAGTTTTTAATGGTATTGAATTTATTTCCACCATCGAAAAAAACACGTTTCTAATCTTTTACTATACTTACATAAACAACACCCATTAAATCTATTTTTTTTTTCCTTTCTAAAAAAGTAATACACAATTTAATTTATTTTGGAAGTACAAATTCACATTTAAAGCTAAATAAAATTTTCCATTTTTCAAATTTGCAAGTCTTATTTGTTTGGAGTAGCCTAAACATGTGACATGATAAGACTTTTGGTTAGATAATTACTAGTCGAAAGTCCATGAAGTGATCTTAACTACAAATTTAGCATGGGTGGCAAGGGATCAAATTTATTTAAGTACAAATTTCATTTAGAATATAAAATTTAAGAAAAAATTTGCATTCTTATTATCCACTTTCGAATGAATAGATATCGAGGAATTTGTAATATATATATATATATATATATATAATTGTTTAAATTATATTTTATAATTGTACATTGAAGAATGATTGAATCATACATCTTCTCATAATAGATTGTAGAATGTGCCTACCCGCTCAACAATTTCATTATATAAAATTTACAACTTACATATCTAAAAATGATAATAATTTGTCTTATGATATAAAGATATTTCATAGTATAAATTTTATAAACTAAAAAATAATATTATATATTTGAAATAAATTACAAACAACAATTTTAAAAGCAAATCCATTTAATAAAATAAATAATAACTTAATTATGTTATATTATGAGACAAATTTATTTAACAAACCAACCTAGATCCATCTTAACACCGGATCTATCAAGCGTCGAGAGGGATCAAATCTCTCGAGGTGCAAACCTATTTTTTGAGTGCAAAACTTGAGGAAACCAACCTAGATCTATTTTAACACCAAATCTATGAAGCGTCGAGAGGGATCAAATCTCTCGAGGTGCAAACCTATTTTTTGAGTGCAAAACTTGAGGAAAGTTTTCCCCCTCGAAAGATTTGATCCCTCTTGGGGCTTGATAGATCTGGTGTTAAGATGGATCTAGGTTGGTTTCAGTAGTGTGTGGTCATACAAAATTTGCTGAACATCTAATTATTTTGATCATTTTAAATATGTTAAATATGTCTAAGATTAATTTGGTCAATTTAATTTAAAATTTGTGTAGTTGCCTCAGTTTGTTGAGATGAGAGAGAATCTTAGTAACTTGAATGATGAAAAATGATGAAATACAAATTTTGAGTGCAAAGTGTCAATGTTTGATAGATAGAAAATGTGAGTACTAAGAATATAGTCAATTACAAACAATCTTCATTGCAATCAATATGAAACTATTTTATTCTACAGTTCCTATTGTCACACATACTAGTTTTTCCACTTTCTCATATCGATCATATGAAAATAGTAGTTGAAATCATAGACCATTAAAATATTTAACTCGAGCTACTGTAGTAAACAACATACCTTGTCATATGAAAAGAGTAGTTGAAATCATAGACCATTCAAATATTTAACTCGATCTACTGTAGTAAACAACATACCTTGTCTCTATTGCTTTCCAATATTAATAAGAGCTTTCTCCAAAGTCAATCATTGTTACTTATGGAGTGTTAAACCCCAAATAATTTTCAATGTTAGTTATTTTCTATTACTTTCTTTTAATGCAAAGTAATTAACAATGTTGAACGATGGAAAATGGGAATAATAAGAATGTTCCCAATTATAAATAGTTTATAGTTTCAAGAAGCAAACATTTGGGGTAAGCAAACATTTTATTTTGGATGAAGATTCAAGTACTGTATTTATGATTGATTAATTTTTATGTGCTTACATTGAGAGAGAGTGTGTGTTTTGGGGGTGAGAAGGATAGACAAGGGGAGATAGAGATATAGATGGGGGGAGAGGGAATACGAGAGAGGCAAAGACAGGGAGGGAGGAAGAGATATCGATATGGAGAGAGAAATGTTAGAGAGAGAGAGAGAACGGGAAGAGAGAGACATGGAGGGGAAAGGGAGGTAAGGAGAGAGAGATAGATAGATATGGAGAGAGTGTGTGTATGTTTAGGGGCTGAGATAGAGAGATAAAGAAGGAGAGACAATGGGAGTTAAGGATATAGATGGAGGAGGTAGATATGTCTTTACACTAAAATCAATGCACATTATTAATCTAATTACTTTGAAATTAATGTACATCATATATCTTGTTGCATCAAATTAGAAATCAACATCTACACTAAAATCTATGCATCTAGTGGAAACAATCAAATTGGATTAGAAATCAACATATATACTGAAATCAATGCATCTATTGCAAGCAATCAAATAGGATTAGGAATGAATATCTACACTGAAACTAATGCATCTAATGCAAACAATCAAATATGAGTAGAAATCAACATCTACGCTGAAATTAATGCATCTAGCGTAAGGTATTAAATATGATAAGAAATCGACGTCTAAACTGAAATCAATGTATCTAGTGCAAGCGATCAAATAGGATTAGAAATCAATATATACACTAAAACCAATGCATCTTGTGCAAGGAATCAAATAAGAATAGAAATCAACATCGACACTGAAATCAATGTGTCTAGTGTAAGGTATTAAATAGAATTATAAATCAAAATCTACACTGAAATCAATGCATATAGTGCATGTCATCAAATAGGATTAGAAATCAATAACCACATTAAAAATCTAAAATAATCATGACTTTCTAGATCTAACTTCTATGTCTATATTTGTCTCTACGAGACTCTTTCTTCTTCCCTCTCTCTCCACCTTCCGTTCCGTGTCTATCTCTCTCCCCCTCTCCTTCTCTCTCATCCCCTCCCTCTCTCCCCTGTCTCACTCCATCTGCCTCTCCCTAACTTTCTCTATATTTCTCTTCTTTCCCCTCCTCCTTGCTATCTATATTTATACCTCCCTCCATCTCTCCTCATTTGTATCTCTATCTCAACCCCATAGACATATGTCACACTCTCTCTCTCTCCCCCAATATCTATCTATGTATATATCTATCTCTCCATCTTCCTTTCCCTCTCTATCTCTTCCCTTCTCTCTCTCTCTCGCCCCCCTTCCATTTATATCCCTATCTCCCATCTATCCCTCTTCCTCCCTCCCTCTCTTTTCCTCTCTTTTCTACCCCCTCTCCCATCCCATCTATATCTCTGTCTCCCCTTGTCTCTCCTTCTCACCCCCAAAACATACTCTCCTTCTCTCTCTCTCTTTCTCGTCACTTCCTCTCCACCTTTCTCTCTCTATGTATTTCTTCCCCTTTTAACTCCATCTCTCTCTCTCCTCTCTCTCAAGTCCTCTCTCTTTTTCCTTTCTCTCTCCCCCCTTCTCTCCCACCTCCCTTCGTGTCTCCCCCTATCATACACACACTCTCTCCACCCTCCAACTCTGTCACTATCTCCCTTCCTTTCTCATTCTCTCTCTACTCCTCTACCACCCCTCCATATCTATGTCTCCATGTCTCTCTCTTCCGCTTCTTTCCCTATCTTTATCATCTCCTTTTCTCTCTCTTCCCTCATCTCCTCTTTCCCGCATTCCCTCTTCATCTCTCCCTTGTCACTCCCTCTCTTTCCCCCTCCAAATCCATCTCTCTTCCTCCCTCTCTCCCCCTCCTCTCTCTCTTCCTTTCTCTCTGTCACTGTCTCTCACCTCTATGTCTCTCTCCCACACTCTATTCCCCCTTCCATCTCACTCTCTTAATTATGATCTCATTGTATTGTATTTAAGAAAGTACCTAAATTAATAAAAATCATAATTGGTTGTAACATATTAAACCTATATTTTGGACCAATCGTGTTAAAGAAAATAAAAGAATTAAAAGAATCACGCACATTACATTCTCACCGTTTGGATCCTTGGTTAAAATGCATTTGTCTTAGTTCTTTACAATATTATTTATATTATATAAATTTCATATATGTATATATAAAAGTATTCTCATTTTTTAATTTATTAAAACCTCCATTTAATCTCTATGAAAATATTGTTAGTAGTCATGAGGATGGAGGGTTTAGATATACCTCAAAAGTAATTATAACATTTTTTCTCTTAGATTTAATTAAAAAATATTATAAAATTAAATTAAAATAAAATATTTGCAAAATATTTCTATTTGGAAATAGTCTATTGTCTTTGGGCATGTGGTATTGATAGGCCATGGTATTGGCCCATGCTATTGTAGCAATTAAAAGCCTAGATCCATAACATAATGATCCAAAGTCTAGATGGCCCATGGTATTGATAAACCATGGTATTATAATTTTCTTCCCGCCTATCCTTCTCTATTTTTCGTTTGTGGGTATTGGCTCATGGTATTGTAAAGAAACCTACTTAGAAGTTAATAATATCCATGATAAATATTCATGATTAAAAATCTTGTCATATTCTAAATTTAAGTTTTTATCCGCTTATTAATTAAATTTATAGATGGAACACATCTATATTAATTGTTACAAATATATTGATTACATAAAATATAATATTACGATATTATATATTACCCAATATTTATAACTACCCCACCTAATAAATAGTGGCAAGATGTGAGGATAAATACTAATTAAAATGTAATATTATTAAATTTTACCTAATATTTCAGGGCACACCCCACCCTAAATATCACATTCTACTCAATATTTTCCTTCACTCCTACTAATTTTATTGAGCACCTCCCATTATATTGAGTTTACGAGGATATGCCCAATTAAATCTTCCACTTCTTTCGCCTAATTTCTTTGTTATTCTATGAATAAACTAATTAATCTCTTTTTAAATTGTATATATATTGTTTTCAAAATTGAGTTTGTTAATATTACTAGAACAAAAACAAAACTTATAATCTAAATTATAACCAAGATCTCAACCAAAATCTCCAGACTAAAAGCTCACAAATACAAATACCCAACTTTGGTGCCAGCTAGATATTTGGGCGCTTACACAAAATAATCGTGAAAATGGAGTCTCAACCAGCTTGCAACTTGAGTAATATCGAACTCTAGTGCCTATTGAGGTGTCGCGTTAACTATGGACTCAAAGTCAGGGCAAGTCTTGTTGTAAAATGTCTGTGAGAGCCCATCCACAAGCGTTGGCCGATTGTCTATATCGATATCATATCCGCTAGTAGAGATAATCACCACAGAAACAAATAAAAAAAAATACACCTAAGTGTAAGGGTGTGTAATGCCCTGTAGTTCTTCATTATCTTCTTTTGTAACAATGCAGAGATTAGAAACATGTAATACATTTCACACAGGATTTTAATTAGAATAACCATGGCATTTTTAATATAATATTTTTGGTATCCATAGCTGGTATCAGTAAAATAGAAACTAAATCTCACCATCGTCTTCTCAGATATGCAGCCTCTCCAGACGAATTTATATGAGTTTCTCTTATGGCAATATTGGAGGAGTATTTATGAACAAAAATCAATACTGGTGGTCCAACAAATATTAATTTTGAAGGAATTCAGCGATGAGAAGAACTACGGAGTAACACCATTGTGTTAACCAAAATTCTCAAGTCTACATAAGGAGAAATACAGGTCTGCACAGGAGTGAAATGTTGTTGAAGTGTTCACTGTTTAGGGTCGGTAAGGGAGACATAGGCACGTGGGCCTCCTGCAAAGCCCAACCATGTATGAAGTCCACCGTTCTTACCATCAATTTATCCTACAAACATTTAATTTATTAGCATATCCAAATCAAATAATAAAATCCTTCTACCATCATAGAATTTCCTATACTTTGACGAGAATAAAGGGGTTGATGAACGTTCACAAATTTTCATACATTGTTGTTAAATAAATTAATCCAATGCAAGCGGAACGCGTAGTTCGGTTCAAATTTCAAGAGCAATTTGCAATGAGGAAGGCTCTTTCATTCATTTAAATGATAAACTTCTAGATCTATGTCATGAAAAAGGTTCGAATTGATGAAGAAAATAAGATTTATTTTACTTTATTACATTGAAACTACTTCATAGTGATATTGGAACACTTGTGATATTGGATGAAATTACAATCCATCCATGTGTCACTTAAAAGAATTGATTAAAATAATAACTTCAAATGGAAAATATAAGTTCAACTTATATCTCAAATTGATTAAAATAATAAAAATAATAACATTACAGGAAAATCTAAGTTTAAGTTATATCTCAACATGTGTGCGTATGGGATATATATAGCAGATTTAGTATACAATCTAAAAGTGGAATCACATAAATAATTCTACCAGCGTGAAATAGTTTTTCTTGCCTTTTTCTCACATTCTTTTTTATTTATATGGTATCTAAATGTTTTATTATGAGCACATTATTGGTAATGAATGTTTTAATTTGCTGAACAAGTGGGGTGGTTTTATGGGAGTAAAGTCTATAAATGGCAACGATAGCACTTTCTGTTGGCCAATTTTTTATCTTTTGTTAATGGTTCATACAACGATAGCACTTTCTGTTGGTCAACGATAGCACTTTCTGTTGGTCAATTTTTTATCTTTTGTTAATGGTTCATAGTTGTGGAGGAACAAATATTGCAAGAGTAAATGTTTATAAGATAAATACAATAAATGATAGATTAGTATACAATTTCTAAAATTAATTTAGTTTCTTATTTCAAAGAACATCGAGATTTCATATATATCTTACTCTTATTTCAAATATTATTGTATATATATTCCAAGTGTCAAACAAACCCAAAAGCCTATCAACTTGTCTTTGCACTTATCAATTTTTCTTTGCACTTTTTGGTACGAATGTTAGTATATTTATGTTTAAACATGATAGTATTTAAAAATTACACCAACATACACAACTACAAAATTATGCAAAAATAAAAATGCGTTCCCAATAAATAAAGGTATGGAAGTCTTGTTCAGCAAGGCAAGGAAAAATAGGAAAAGGCAAATGTCTTTCATATGTTAATATATTGTTTTTTTCTATTTTTTGTTTTCTTAACCCACCCCATTTGGATTCTACATCCCATCTGTCATTCCTAGGTTGTTTGTTGGATTGTCCATCCCACTCCCCTCCCTTAGTTGGTATCCTCTACCATGTAACCGTTTGGTGTTGTATGTAGGTGCGTCTAGTGTTCTCTTCCTGAAAGGTCTGTGTAAGTCCTGTCTATGTCAGTATGACGTGCCTTTTTTCCCCTCATCAATATGACTAGTAAGTTTAGTCTTCCTAATAAAGTCGCTCAACTTAGGGATGTGCCTATTTTTATCTTCGTACCTGTGATATCTTTTTAATAATAATATTACCATAATAGTTATTATCGCCACTTTAAAAATTGAAACCATTTCATATAAAAATATAGCTTACCTTCAATGTCCAACAACAATTACTCTCACGGCTAAGAAAAAAATAATTGAAACCACATTAAATAACAATGCAACAACATAGATTCAATTTCCAAATTCTACGACTTGAAATACTCCCTCTTTATTTTTTCAATAAAAATTTATTTGGGTATGTGCTTTCAATGACATGTTATTGGTTTTGTTTTCTATGTTAGAGGAATTGACAACTTCGCAGGAGCTGTACTTTTTTGATAGGGATGGATTCAGACCATGTTTTAGGTGAATCCATTCCGCCTCCATCACGTGGCCACGGGCTAGACATTATCGAAGATTTGAATATAAAGCCTTGTAGTATTTTTTTGGCATTTACTTTATATTTTATAAGCTTGCTAAGTGAACTATGGAACTTGTTTAAAGTGTGTGTGTGTTTTCTTGGCTCAGGCAAGAATTAGACCTTCTATTCCACTAAATCAACAAAAAGGTTACATAATATACATGAAAGAAAATTTCACATGCACACTCACTTTACAAACCACAAAGCTAAGGAGTGTCACCCTTAGAAGTACAAATATATCTGCAAATCTAAGCCGACGATCTTCGTCCATGGAAGTTCACGGACTTGATGGGAATTGACTTTGATTCTGTATCTATATGTCAAATGGTCTTTGACTTTACCTAAAGTCCGTTTGTGGTTGATTTGATGCCCGATAATGCGGGAAACTATGGCCACACCATCTTGGTCCCACCACCAACTAGCCCTATCAACCTTAGCCCTCGATCTGTTACCTCCTAGTCCGACGACGGCGAAGAATATCGCGCGAACTACATGCATGACCGTTACTCGCGTGATGAAGGCAGTGTTTCATTTGTGTCTGGAACCATGTGTTGCATGATCGATGGCATCGCATGCATTTCCTAAAAACCTCTTAAGTAAATAGAGCTGCCCAAAAACTCGAGTTAATATAGAAAAACTATCCTTGCCCCACCGCCAACAAGCACGACTGGTCATAGCCCTAGATCTCCTGCCACTCTATCCGACGACTAAACCTGGTCTCGGGTTGTAGAGATGTGCGAGGTGTACCAGGCCGCTGAAGGTGGTGTTCTCAACCTGCCGAGGGCCACTTGTAGATCCATTAGTGGCATCAGAGGTTTTCTGGTGAAACCGCTTCTGCCACCTGCAAGCTTTTGATAACTTTGGTATCGGCTGCAAAACCCCCTTTCTCTAAAAAGAAGCCCTAGATCCATTTTTTTGTTTTTCCTCTCTTTCTACTCTACCTGCCATTCCTCTATCTTCATTTTATGTTTAAGGCCCAGAACTTAGCCTGTCTGTCATTTGTGGATTTAACTCTCATCATATGATATTTCTGTTAACTGATTTCCTTTGGAGTTCTGGTGATGCTCCCTATCTTCACATGCCAGAGTACTACAGTCCTCGCATAGCTGTCCAGTCTGGGTAGTCTCCCAAACTAGGCACTTGTTTTCTCGAGTGTAGATCACTCCTTCATTGGCTAATCTATCTGCCAACCTGCTGGCCTCTCTTCGCACATGAACAAAGCTCAGAGTTTTAAGTGTCCTGAGGTGAGATTGGACTCTATGAAACACTTGCGATATCTCCAATTCCTTGAAACTTTATTTAGTGTTGAGCCAGTGCTTATTCTTTTAACTGAGTTAATCATTAATTCTGAGTCTGCCTCTATAACTGTATTGGGTAGATTGTATTCTGTTAGGATCTCTAAGTCTTATTCAATGGCCATGAGTTCTGCCATACCGTTGGTGGCCATCCCCAAATGACTGTGAAAGATAACTTGGATACTGCCCTCTACATTTCTGATAGCTCCTCTGTAACCAACATCCCCTGGGTTCCCTTTTGAAGCTCCATCAATTTTTAGTTTCAAGAAGCCATGAGGAGGAGGTTGCCAGAAGGATTTGTTTTCTTTTCTTTGACTTGCTTTCTTATCGTTATCTGTTGTATCATAAGCCTGAAGACCCAGCTGTTCCACGATGAGGAT
Source organism: Pinus tabuliformis (assembly GCA_031772625.1). NCBI lineage: Eukaryota > Viridiplantae > Streptophyta > Pinopsida > Pinales > Pinaceae > Pinus > Pinus tabuliformis. The sequence continues at coordinate 839,574,599 of CM062816.1, forward strand.
GTCTCTTTGAATAGGGGGTTTCCCAGGAGGTTACTTCATAAAGACTTTAACTGTTTCTTTGAGATGATTAAGAATCCGAGTCACAATACCTTGAGTTGAGCTTGATTTATTTTTGAAGATTCTATTGTTGCATTCTTTCCACACATACCAGATTAAGGAGATTGGGATCAGTGTCCAAGCCACATTCACTGTTTCATTTTCCAGGAAATTTTTTCTCCAATTCTTTAAAGTTTCCGTAATATCATTTTCCTTTCTATCTGTTTGGTTGAAGATAGAGGCTACCCAGTTCCAGATGGAGGAGGTGAACTCACACATGCTGAGAAGGTGATTCGTGGTCTCCTCCTGCAGACCACATAAGTGACACTTAGAAGGCCCTACAAAACCTTTTTCTGAGATTTTCCCAGGTCAGAATTTTTCTGTGTACAACTAGCCATATGAACATATTGATTTTCATCCAGTGAGGATTGCTCCAAATGTTTTCCCAAGTCTTGCCAGCATTTGAATAGTCAAATCCTATGATTATTCTTTTGGCTTCTTTGAGGTTGAAATTACCTTCGTTATTTCTACCCCATCTAAGAATATCATCCGAAGTGGAGGTTAGAATCTGTCTCTTTTCTAAGATCTCTTCAAGAATTTTTGCTTGGGTTTTCAAAGGAGTTTCTACACTGTAAGATGGTACTCTCCATAATCTCAATTTCCTTTCCCCTCTAGACTGGTCCCAAAAGTCACTTACCCTCTTGAGACCTTTATTAAGGGTGTCATTTTTGATGATATCTAAATTGTCTCTACATAGATTTTGTTCCTGCTGCTAGTTATCCTCCGAGAACCAGGCCAGATTCCCATTTCTAATCTCCCAGAAGCTGTGATTCTGAATTAAAGTTCTATTCTCCCATGCCTTGTTCCAAATATGAGAACCCATGATGTGCCCTGACATACGAATGTGGTCCTTTTCCTACCAATTTGTTGCATCCTTTTGTTTCCATAACTTGGTCCAAGGATTTTTGGACTGTTTTAAGCATCTCCACCAAAGTTTGGCCCCTAGGACCTTGCTCAGGGTGTCCGGGTCATGGAGACCTAAACCACCATGGGTTTTGGGTTTGCAGAGTTTGTCCCATGCTACCAGGGCCCATTTCTTTTTCTCTTCCCCTTTACCCCAAAGGAAGTTTCTTTGAATGTTCCTGATCTGCTGTAAAACTCCTTTAGGGACCGGAAGGGCAGAGAACATGTAGATTGGAATGGTTTGAAGTACCGCCTTTCTAAGAAATAGTCTTCTTGCTAAATTCAAGGATCTATTAGTCCATTTGTTGACCTTGTCCTTAAGCTTATTTGTACTGCCTCCCAAACTGCCTTACTTAGAGGTTTGTCAGTAAGAGGCATACCTAGATATTTAAAGGGAAGATTCTCTTGTTGAAAACCAAGAATTCTGGAGAGATGTATGTGGATTGAAATGTCTATATTGAAAAAGAAAACTTTGGATTTTGTAAGGCTTACCTCTATGCCTGCAGCATGGGAAAAGTCATTCAGTATTTTCTTAAAGGCTTTGGCTTCCTTGATGGTGGGTGTGCCTTGTAGCATTGTGTCATCGATAAATTGTTGATGTGTCAATGCCTCCCCATTGTGAGTCATTTTTAGTCCCTTGATTCTTCCTTCCTTCTTGGCTGTATTTATCGTTCTGCCCAATCCTTCCATCATCAGTATGAAAAGGAATGGGGAGAGAGGATCGCCTTGCCTAACGCCTTGTGAAGGCCTGAAAGTGTTAGAAGGTGAGCCGTTGAGAAGGATAGAGTAGCTTGCTGTGGTGACCAGTGCCATGACCCACTTTATCCAGTTGTAGTCAAAGCCATATGCTTTAAGGATTTCTTTTATATATTGCCACCTAAGTTTATCATAGGCCTTCGCTATGCCCAACTATATAATCATTCCTACTTGCTTATAGGTCTTGAGGGAGTGGGCCACTTCATGCACTTGGATGATGTTGTTGAGGATTTGTTTGCCTTCCACATGCCCAATCTGCTCCTCTAAAACTAGCGATGGTAGTAGAGGTTTGAGTCTGTTAGCAATAACTTTGGAAATTATTTTGTACACCACATTGCAAAGAGCTATTGGTCTAAATTTTTCTGGTGTCATTGCTTTTTCTTGTTTAGGGATTAAAGTTATAAAAGATTCATTAATCGCTCTGAGAACTTCTCTTGATGTTCTCAAGTCCTCTACCACATCAAGAATGTCGTGTTTGACTATTTCCCAGCAAGTTTTCAAGAAATCCACACTGAAACCATCCAGGCCTAGAGCTTTCCCATTGTGCATCTCTTTGATCACTTCATTGACCTCTTCCTCCATCACTGGCCTATTGGGATTGTAGTTGTCTTCCCTGGTCAACAACTTGGGAATATTCTTAGTGAAGTTCTTAATGGAGTGTGATCTATTTGCCAAGGTTTCCATTGCTATACTTTTGAAATGTTGAAGCAACACTGATTCGATTTCCTTGTGAGTCTTTAACTCCTTCCCTTGTGTATCCATTAGTTTTGTGATTCTATTATGTGTCCTGTGTTTCATTGTAGATTTATGAAATAATCTAGTATTTCACTCCCCTTCTTTAATCCACTTAACTCTAGATTTTTGTTTCAAGAAGATCTCCTCCTGCTGACATCTATTGTCCCAATCCTACTATAGAGAGTCCTCCAATACCTTCCTCTCCTCTGTGAATCCTTACTTCATGAGAATTTGATTGATTTCTTGTAATTTACCTTCCACTTCTCTCTTGTCTTCAAAAATGTTGCCAAACTCATTTTGGTTCCAACCTTTGAGCCTTTGTTTGATATGTTTAAGGCGCCGATGCAGGATGAACATTTTTGTGCCCTAAGTGGGCATGTCTTCCACCCACCACTTTCTAATGTTATTGGAGAAGTTTGGATGAGCGAGCCAAGAATTTTCAAACCTGAAAGGTCTGTTTTTTGGTGTTCCGATGAAAGAAGCATCCAACTGAATAGGCTAGTCATTCGAACCCCCAAAAGGAAGAATCCATGCAGTTATGGAGTGACCCGATAGAAAGAGATTCTTCGAAACTATGAAGCGATCTAATTTCGAAGCAACTTGGTCTGTTCCCCCTCTCTTGTTATTCCAAGTGAAGATGCCATTTATTGTCTCCATGCTTACCAGTCTCATGTTGTCTAAGAAGTTCTGGAATGTGAGTGAGTCTCAACCCAACATTCTGCTTCCCCCTTTTTTTTGAAAGTGATTTGATCATATTGAAGTCCCCCCCTAAAATCCAGGGGATGCTTGGATGTCTTCCTCTTAGTTCTTCTAGTGAGGTGAGTAGTCTTAGTTTATCCTCAAGCAGTTGAGGACCATAAACATTTGTAGTCAAGTAACAATCTTGGTCCCCTAGAGGTTGAATTATGATAGAGATATGATTTATGGATGCTTCTGCATCAGTGATCTCAATTTTTTGAGGATTCCACAGGATAAGAATTCCCCACACTGTGTTGTTGGCTTTGACCTCTAGGTACTCATAGTTGTTGAGCCATTTGCAGTGAAGGACCCTAATCTTTTCTATTAAGGATTTGGTTTCCTGTACGAAAACCATATCTAGTTTTTCTTCTTTTATTCTATTACTAAGATTTCTTTGCTTTCTTTTGCTGCCTAGCCCCCTAATATTCCAGGTTGTGAGCTTCATAATGAGGTGTTTGTAAAAGAGTAACTGGTAAGATCTTTCATCTTACCTGAATTAATCAGGAGTTTTCCGCATTCTGATAGGAGATCATTCTGTCTTCTTCTTCCTCTTTTTTTCCTGGATTTTTAGTGGAGATTCCTGGTCTGATCTCCATATGTTTGACCCCTTTATTCTCCTTGCTATCGTACTTCCGTTTGACTCCAACTATCTTTTTTTAGGCTCTACTGAGGAAGAGATGTTGCACTCTGTCAAACTTCTCTTGAGGCAGAGAGTCGATCCATTTGTTAGCACTCTACTCTAGAAACTGCTCAAGTTCCAGGTTCTCCCTCTCAAGGATCTCCTGTAGGTCTTGATCTTCTGTTCCTACTTCGCTGGGGGTCATATCCTGGTCTTCTCCAAGTCCCATGTTGTTTAGTTTGTCCTCCTTCCTTTCTTTGTCTTCCTACATTATGTCCATGTTATCTTCTCTTTCCCTTTCTGTTGAGGTGTTCCCCATATATTTACTCTTTTCATTTTCTTTGCACTCCTCTTCCAGAATCTCAAAACTGTTGTGGCTTGGTAGCTTGTTCTCACTGGGTTTCTTTTGGTACTTCTTCCCTCCTCCTTTCTCCTTGCCTGCCACTTTGGTGTAACCTTCAAGGTCTTTACCAAATTTTCCTTTCAGATTGTTCTCTCCGTTGTTGAGTGGGCATTCTCTGAAGAGATTCCCATGTTCATGACATTTGCGGCATTTGAATGAGATGTGTTCATAGTTGACTGTCTGCACCCATTCCTCATCATAAACTTCCAGGATGACCTCATTCGAGAGTGCTCCCGATTAGACCATTTCAATGCATATGCACGCGAAGGATGTGTATTTACCATGCAGAGTAGCCTCTGATATTTTTATAAAATGTCCTAGTTTATTGCCTATAGCTTTTAAGGATTCTAGCAGTTAGTAGTCTAAAGGTAATGAATATAGTCTAATCCATACCAGGACTGAAGTGAATATTTCTCACTCCGGCACAAAGTTCATCATCCAAGGTCACATGTAGAGATCCACATCAGTAAAGAAGTAGGGTCCTCCTTTGAATATTCTATCTTTATCCTCCAAGTTCTTGAAAACCATGGTGAAGAAACCCTTGGAACCCAGATGAATAGTTATATCTCCTTTCGGTTTCCAGGTGTTTCTTATCCAAGTGTATAGTGCTTTCTCCATGGGCCAGATGCCCATGAACTTACATATGATTGCATAGGTAGCCATGTGATCTCTGTGCTCCTGCAGAGCCGGATCACTAAGGACCACCCATGGTTTAATAATAGCCTTGGGCTTGCAGGGTCCCGTTGGAGTTCTGCTTTCCGACCTCTGACCTCTGTCACCTATTATCGCTTCTTCCCGAGCCTCCTCGTGGGTCCCTCTCTCATCCTGGGGTTTGCTGCCTTCCGGCACTTGTGTCTCAGTGATTCTTGCCTCTTTCTCTATGGAGTTTTTTTACTTGCTCTGACTTGTCCCTCTACCTTTGTTCAAGACCACGTTACTGTAGGAGGAAGTGGAGCTCCCTCCTCCTTGACCCTCCATGGTTACCAGTTTGCTGATATCGCCATCTGTTTCAAACCCTAGCTTCCAGTTCTCCTCAACTTGTTTAAAGTGTTAAAATTATATTATTTTGTTAATTGTTTTTATGATTGTTATTATTTTATGATTTTTATAATATATTGGTATGAAAAAATTAAAAAAATTTAAAGTATCAAATTAATTAAGTTTATAAGCATTTTATATTTAGAATCTGATTTCAAAATTTTAATTTAGTTATTGATAATTATTAAGTGAATGGTATAGATTTTGCATTTATATAACGTTTTAAAATATTCATAGTATACACAAATCAAAGGTTGATATTTATCTCAAAAGTATTTAGGATATTTTTCTCATTTTATTTAAATTGATTAATGAAAAAAAAAGTTATGCTAACAAGTGTCATACTATTTTGCTGCTTATAATGAATTGATTCCTATCAAAATTAACCAACCATTTAATTTATATGACCTCACTAGTTTATAAAAACTAAATTAATAAGTTTGTAAAATATAAGGAAACACAAACTTTAATGTAAAGTAGACATGAAAACTTAACTATTTAAGTTAATTCATTTTATTATAATATATAGACATATATGATAGACTCACTTATTCTTATACTAGAGGAAAAGATAAGGAAGGTTCATTTCAATTCAAGGAATGGGTGAAAGAGAATTAGGCAAAGGATAAGGAATCTATATGCACTCTTAAACTTCAACTAAAGGAAATTCAGGAAATGATGGAATTGAAAGTAGATGGTTAAGGTTTGTTATTGGATGAAAAGTTCACCTTTTAAAACTTGGAATAAGAATTGAGAAATGAAGAGGAAATTTGAAGGCTCAATTCCAGTAGTATATATGGCTAAAGTAGGGGATAGAAATACAAAGATTTTCAATAAGAAAATTAAGCAATGGGTAAAGAGGAGCAATGTCAAGAAAATAACTATGTATATGAATGGAAAACATTGACTTCTTACAATCAAATGAAAGTAGTAGCAATAAAGCATTATGAAAATCTATGTAGCAAGTACTCACCCTAGGAAGAAGAGCCAAGAACTTCTAGGTTGTAACATACACCCAACCTAATATCCTAAGAATAAATTATCACTTACCCAACCAATCTCAGGAAATGAGGTATGAGAATCATTGAACTAATTGGATTCAGATGAATCCCCTGAACTGATGGACTTTTAACTCATTTCTATAAGCATTGTTAGCTTATAATAAAAAATGAGTTGATGATATCATATGCCATAAGTACTCAAAATTTGGATGGGTTAATTTGACATTTCTTGCTTTGATACCAAAAGAGGTTAAACCACCCACCATTGATAAGTTCTGGCCCATTTCATTATGGAATGGATCTAATAATATAATAACAAATTAAAACCACTTCTTCCAAAGATGATATCTGAAAATCAAGGGGGATTTGTCCAAAAAATATAAATTATAGATAACCTTATTTTGGTTCAATAGGTGATTCATTAAAGAAAACAAATAGAAGAGAATGGAGTGTTCATCAAACAAGATATGACAAATATATTTGATGGGGTTAGACGTAGATTTCTTCATAATGTTCATAAAAATATGGGTTCAACAATTTATAGCTCTTATATCAACATGTGTCAATTTGCCATAGATTTGACCCTTGGTAAATGGTCGATTGGCAAGGTTCTTCAAATATTCTTAGGGCCTTCACCAAGGTTACCCCTTGTCTCCACTCCTCTATATCTTGTTGGAATATTTCTTAACTAGAAAACTTGAGCATGAAATAAGAACATGCTATCTTTTAGGGATTCAAATAGTTAGAGGCATTAAGGAGGTAGATCAATCTTAGCTTATAGATGACATTCTCTTAGTAGGGGGGAGAAATAGTAATAATAGTAGCCATATTTTAGTTTTTTCATGCATTCAAGGGACTCAGTCATAAGAAAAAATGCTTTCCCCTCTTTTGGAATGTTATCCCATCTAGGAAAGTAGTAATAAAAAGAAAACTTCAATTTCATATAAAGGAGAATTGGATGTCATTTTGATACCTAGGAATTTCGATCTAAAGACTCTTCCTATAAAATGACAACATGTCTTAGATAAAATAAAAAAAAATTCTCCAATTGGGGGCACAATGGCTCAATCCTATAGGTAGATTGGTTCTCCTTAATTTTTTTTTATCTTCCCTATCCATTTCCAATTCTATACCTTTCTTGCACCAATAGGGTTAAGCAATTCATTACCCCAAGAACTAAGAATTTTTTTATGGCAACGACGTAAAACAAACTCAAAAAGTATTCCTTTTCTTAATTAGGAAACAATCAGATCTCCCGTAAAACAAGGTGGCATAAGTGTGAAGGATCAACCCTCATGAATCTAACAATGGGTGGAAAACTACTATGGATATTGATTTCTGAAAATTATAGCTAGTGGAAACAAGTAATTAATCAAAAATATTTAACAAGGCATAGAACAAGGTGCCTATATGAGAATATTAACCACAAAGGCGGCTCTCAAATATTGAAGCTAATGATGGTTAACATATCTATATTATAGGAGAATCTCATCTAGATTCAAGGAAATGGGGAAAAACTCAAGTTTGAATAGAAAGTATTATGGGAACCCGCACATTGGTATACCTCCCATCCTTTCTATAGTTGAAACCATGGTTTATTCATGCATGGTGGCCTAATATTTATGATATTCACATTGGAACCAAGAAGGTAATTGGTGCAGATGGAATTTATTTTGAATTCGTCCTCATTTGTCACATTTATCCTCTGAATTTAAGAAAGCTCTCGTTGGGTTTGTACCTTTATCAATTCTAGTAAATATGGAAGGGGTTAGGGGAATACCTTATACACTATAAAATTGGGATATGAAACCCAAATTCTAGCCTCCCTATCAAATACCCATTTATGGGTGATCATTTGAAATTTAGATGGTGTTCCTAAGATAAACATTTTTTGTTGGAATCTAGCACAGAAAAAGATAATATGAATAGCTTAAAACCTTTGTAATAGTAATCTAATGTCCATATTGGTGTCTTTTTAGTAGATTAAACAATGAGAGGATCAATCATAGTTTTATTAAATGTGTTGTCTCTAAATGTGTTTGGAAACATGTCATGAAGGGAATTTTTCATCATTTAAAATGGACATAATAAATATTCTAATTGTTTGAACCATCACATAAGAAGAATAAATCCTCATTCAAAGGGAAAAAACTTCTAAGGCAGATATGGATGGCCCTCCCTAAATTTGTCCATTGGAAAATTTCATTAGCAAGGAACAAAGAAATTTTCCAAGAGACCATGCCATTGCCAAAAGTTGTAGTTGAAATTTCATCCCTCTATTGGTGGAAAATAAGAGAATGAAAGAGTTTAAAACTCTTCGAGACTCTATTCTAGGATAGATATGAGGGTTATTGTTTCTCTCAATATTTTTCCAAGTGCATTCTCTACCCTCCTCAATCCATAGGGGCTTCACTCAATGAACCTATGACATATCGCCTATGTTCATGGCATACTAAACAATACCCATAATTGACTACATATTGGAAAATACCTCTCAAAATCACATTATTTAACCCCCTAACAATATGAACCCAATACACCTCCCCAATTTTGAAAACCCCTACTTTCACTAGATATTGTAGGTATCCATTTTTCCATTAACATTTTTTATACCCATTTATAGTTTTTCATTAACTTTTAGCTCCATCTTTTATACCTTCCAATATAAAAACCATTTACCCCCTATATATCCCCCAATATATTAAGTCAGTTTTTCCTCAATACATATCCCCTAATATGAACCCACGTGGTATGGTATTACTCCCTCAGTGAAGCCCCCCGTGCCTCATTCTAGAAACAATGTTCGTAAGGGAACAATTTCAAACGTAGATTACCAATCAAGAAGCCCATATACTATGTTTTAATGGAGCATTAAATAAAAATCCAAAGGTGGTAGGTTCGGGGTACTTCTCTATGGACCCGGGGGATAAAATCAATATTAATTTTAATGGAACAAAGGAGTAGCCTAAAACAATCAATGCGATTTGTATGTGCTACTTCAATGCTTTCTTCTAGTCACACACATTTTTGGGTCTTCCATTATTGTAGACTCAAAACACATAATATGGACTCTAGCTTTAGGAACCAAACCCTATGATGAAAAATATATAATCTATTGAAAACAAATTCTAGCATTACTATCCCTAATTCTAAATGTATAGGTTAAACATATTCTTTGGAACCTCAACTACAAAACAAACTACTTAGAAAACCAAGGATTGGTTCTAGCCCATGGAACCATGAATTTCAATAGAACATGTAAGAAGGCCTCAATCCTATAATATATAATCATGGAATACTGATCAATTAAATGGTGGTGTACACTCGATGCAATAATTAAACATGGTGCTTATAGGAGGCCTCACAACCATATATTGAAGAGTCACTAGATGATGAAAGTCATAACCATCAGGACATGAAAAGTGTGTTTGGTGCAAAAGTCATGGAATTTCAGGTAGGGATAATGGTTTTCATCATTCAAATGCAATGAAAATTAAAGGACACTATGTTAGTGATAAGGATTCACGTCGTGTGAGCTCTATGTGGGATATTGATGGCCCGGAGTGGGGAGGTAGTGTGGATGTTGAGATAAGTGAGAAATATATAGGTGGTAATTTCCCTTGGTAAGTATTTGAGCTATTAGGCACACATAGTGTGGGTAGTGAATAAATAAAGGATGACAATTGTGTTTTCCATCTTGATCTAGAGTGGTGAATTCAAAGGCTTATTTTGTTTGGGTGTTGAAGGGTATTTTAGTATCATTAGACAACATATGGGAACAAATTATTGTAAAGAACTGGAGGCCAAGGGGAGGAACCATGGTGAAACTTGTGAAGCTATGAGCATATATAAGGAACTATGTAAGAAGATTGGTTCAACAAGTAGAAAATTTGATAAGTTGAGTGCACGGGGGATTCACTCAGTGAACCTCTGACATATCATGTGTGTTCATGGAATACTAAACAATACCCCTAATTTGACTACATATGGAAAGAACCTCTAAAAATCCCATTATTTAACCCCCTACCAATATGAACCCAATACACCTTCCAAATTTGAAAAACCCCTACTTTCACTAGATATTGTAGGAATCCATTTTTTCATTAACGTTTTTGATACCCCTTTATATTTTTTCATTAACTTTGAGCTCCATTTTTTTTATACCTTCCAATGTAAAAATCTGTTACATTCCCCAATATGAATCCACGTGGTATGGTATTGCTCCCCCAGTGAAGCCCCCATGGATGAGTGTGCAAATAAGCACTTCGACAAACATTCTTTCCTAGCATAATTAGTAGCTACGTGAACTTAATGATGAACTACATGACCTTCAAACCTAGTTGCTTTTTTTATTACATCTAAGAAAGAGGGAGTCTAAGGATTATGATCTCAAGCATATTAAGCGAGCTAAGTGAAAATGGACCAAAATGGACAATATGATCTTAATTAGGTAGCTTTAGTAAGCAATTTCATAATAATAGATGACTGGGAGTTATACTATGTTCTAAATTTTGGTATATGCCTTCCACACATGGATTTGTATTAGGAAACTGATGATGATTTCCTTGAAAAAAAAGTGATATATGATTGGAGTTTTCTTTTAATTTAATTTAAATGGATGTGAAAAAAGTTTAACGTGTTAAAAAACCTTATCTAATCAACTTGATGACTGGAAAATGAGGGAGGGGCCTCAACTCTCCACATAACCATAGGCTACCTAGATTCTAAATATTTCTTGTAGTTGTCCACCCCTGAGCTAGATTGAGAGTCTAAGGAATTAAGTGCTCGAGGGAATTTTCATTGACATAATTCAATCATATCGTACTAGGATCCAAAGAAAACAATACCTCCACCTGTAGTCGGGAGTCTAGAGTACACAATGTCTCTACTAGTCAAACACAACGAGAATCCTTCACCCATTCCACACTTCAAGAGTCCAGAGCTCACAATGCATCCACCTCTTTATCTACAAGAATCTAGAGCACACCATGCCTCCACCTAATAAGCCTTATAGGATTCTAGAGAGCTTGGGTCTTCACCTAATAAATGACATAGGAATTTGGAGCCCTTTTTAGTGACTCCACCCAATAAATGACATGGGAATTAAAGAACTTCTCAATAAATCAACCTATTATTCCTTTCTCCTTGATAATCCTTTTTCCTTAACTATCTATGCTTACCTTCGCTTGTTCCTTTCTGCACTTTCTCTCCACATTGCATGCTCCTTTTCCCTCGAATTCCCCCAATGTTGGAATGCTTTATTTCTATATCTCCTCTCCTTTTACACGTTGACTTATCAACATGTCTCTCATACATAAGAAATCCATCATCTCAACCTCCTCAAATATGGAGCCCATACTCCCTTCAATGCTTGTACTGGAAATGGTCATAAATTTAGCAAGAAGATACATGGTAAGTTAATGCAATGGCTCGGGTTTTACTCATTTCTAAAGCAACTTCTCATCCACAAAATTTGAATCTGTGTCCTCTTCTTAATCAAATAATAATTTACATTTTACATCAATTTACATAAACAACTCATTCAATGATATTTACATGAGAGGTGACAGAGGGGGATATTATAGACCTCACCATCTTAGAGGACACCAGCCTTAGCATTCTACACCTCAATACAAAATTCACAACAAGCTTTATATAAAAACAACTCTCTTTACATTTTCTTACGCAGGAAACAAAAATGGGTATGATACCCTCATCTAATCATTCATTGCCCAAGTGGCCTCTACTATTCCAAAGTGACTCCACTTCACCTTTACCTACTCGATTATTCAATTTCAGAGTGTAATATGCCTCTGATCCAGAATGCATTGTGGTTCTTGTTGGCATTCTCCCCTAGATTCCACTTTTATCTCAAACCAATAAATAACTTGATCAACATCATGCACATAATTTTTAAGCAAAGAAATATGGAAAACGTCATGTGCTTTCAGTGTGGTTTGCGAGGCTAGTCTATAAATCACTAGCCCCACTCTTTCAAAAATTTGAAGTGCTGAACAAAATATTGGTGCCAACATAGCATAATATATAATTCTTAGTGAAATATTCCTTGGTCTAATGCAAGAGTAAACATATTTCCCCACTTGGAATTCCTTGTACATTTTATGTTGATATGCATAACTCTTTTACCTATCCCGATCCACTTTCAGTTTCTACCTGATAGTAATTATCTCTTACTCCATTTCCTTCAACATATCAAGTATAATATGCACATTTTTCATTGGATCATTCAAGTTTATGGGTGTAATAAATTTCTTGCCATATAGGGCCTTGAAAGGACTCATCCTTAATGATTCTTAGTACCCATTGTTTAAGAAAATTCTATCAAAGGTAAATATTCAACCCACCTCTTGGGATGATGGATGACATACATTCTTAACATGTCTTCTAGCACTCTATTTACTATTTCAACCTTCTCATCCATTTGAGGATTATACATTGTACTACATGCTAACTCTATTCCAATACCAAAAAGCAATGCATTCCAAAACAAAGAGGTGAACTCGGCATCTCGATATCAAATAATCTTCTTGGGTACTCCATGAAATCTAAAAAAATCCTTCATGAAAGTATGAGTAATCTCACTATCTTGGTGAGTGGATTTGAAGGCTATAAAATGAGTTTCCTTACTCAACTTTTAGAACACTACCATTATGGCATGATATTGTCTATATGTCCTTGGTAGTCTTGTGATGAATTCTAGAGAAATGATGAGCTGAAAATCGATCTTCCTCTGACATTCTACAAGTCTTGATAAATTTGGGTCTTTAAATGGTCACCTAGTTTGTAACTTGATCAACTGTGGATAGTTAATTTTAAGAAAATTTAAAGAGGAAAAAAAAACATATGCAATCCAATATGGTAAAAAAGAAGGGAACAACCACATGATAACGAATTTCACCGCTCTGTGGCTACGTCTCTAGGCCTTTCTCTAATGGATAGGTCACTTTATTGATGTCAAAAACAAAAAGAGTACATTGAAAATATTTGACTCATAGAGTAAACATCCTTCTAGAGTGGCACTATTTCTCCTTCAAACAAATGTTCTCCTTGAAATAAATCTCACTCACAAGTAGAGTCACTTTAGCAAAGAAATGATGGTTTCAAAAGAAAAGGAATCTCTCACTAAATGTGGTAATAGGTCCTTGTACTCATTATGAGATCAAAAAGTGCAAAACCAACTACTTTCTAAAGAAGCATTGAAATGGTATTTTACCACAATAATACTAAGAATATACTGAAAATGGTTTCTCTAATAAAGAAACAGGTGCTTTAGATACATCCCGAAATCTTGAAAACCCCTATATAGGTTCTTTCCATTCTAAAAAAGGTTTCTATATGGCCTCCAAAAATCTAAACACTCTTTTTTTACAACCCAAAAGGACTTGGCTCTGCAAATTATTCAACATACAATGTTGAAATCATAAAATTAATATTGCCATTGAGTTTAGAACACCCAAAAACCCTTGTGTAGGCTGTTATTGGGCTCAAAAAGGTCGAAAAAAACCAATTTAAGCCTCCTAGAACATTTCTCTATTATCTATCCTCCAAAATGACCAAAAATGCTAACTAGGCAATGAATCCCTTCTTTTGGAAGACCATCAAGTGACAAATTGGCACGATAATGTAGAAAATACTGCCAAGAAAGGTGCAAATTGTTGCCTATTTAAATACGTCAATAACCCCTTAGCACCAAATTTTTAGCCCCGCTCTCTATCACATTATGGCCATGTGGTTATGGCCTGGTGCCACATGTCGGTCCCTACTTCGGTGGCATCGAGTGTGGTCACATGGCCGGATGAGACTGGGGGCAGACTAACCACCCACCCTCACCAACTTAGTCTTCATTGTGGTCGTGTGGGCTATAATGAAAGCCAAGGTTAGGGCTTAACCACACCACACTACTCCATCTTCAACATTGGCTACACATTCTCCATATGATCAGGGGTTGGGGCCACATGCCTAGTGTTTATTTCTGGTAGCATCGAATGTTCTCTAAGTCTAAAATTTTGTAGGGAGGCTTGGGCACATGTATTCCAAAGAACCCAAAAAGTGTTTTGGGAAATTACACTCGGAGACAGTTTTATTAAAATAATTAATTATTTTCAATGGGACCCTAAATCTAAGCTTAAGAAATTAAATAATTAAAGGGTATTAATATAAACTGTGGGTGAAACTTCTAGAAGAAGGCACAGGTCAAGTTAATATGATCCTAGCCATTGATTCGAATCTAATATGGGCCATTGATTGATCAACTAGAGGATTATAAGAGAAGGTTTGATGGGCACTTGGACGACACAAAGAGAGTTCAAATAATCGATTTTCTAAAGCAAAGCAACTGCTGAGAGATTTTCGATACTGGGATATTGTAGTGAGGGGCAAGGATAGTTGGGTTGGAGTATCCTCTTCAGAACCCAAGATACTTAGCAAAGAGGTAGAAAGACACTGTGAGGAGGCATCGCAGACCAAGGAGGGTTGAAAATGGGCCAGAAGGGCGCACATAGAGATTGATACTGAGCGAGGAGGGCTCACGTAGGAGCTATTCAGTGTTCAATTCATAAGTCTAAGTTTAATGAGGGAGTTGACATTTCTAAGTTGGGAGAGACAGAAACTGGTCCAGAGCACAAACCTATCCCAGTTGAGCTGACACAGAGCCTTTTGAAGCTGACGTATGGCCTACACAGGGCTACCATAGAGATAGTTGGGGATAGTTGGTTAAGTTGTCGGATCAGTCGAGACTTTCCGGGTAGAGTTAGGTAATCTCACTAATTTTTTCTACCAGATCATTTCTTTGTAACTAGATTTCTGGAAGGGAATCCAAAGTTGTATTTAGAAACTACTGCTTAATAATATAAAACCCTAAGATCTGCTACACTGGTTTTCCCGCATTGGGTTTTTCTAGGGACATTTTTCCAAAAAATATTGTAGCATTTGTGTGTATATTTCTCTATTGTTTTGGGAAAATAAATTAATTAAGTGAAGGCTAAAGTTGTATTATATTTGATATTTGTTGTAGGAAGCAGTAGATAATTTGTTTCAGCAATTAACAAATAGGAGAAGTTTAATCAATTGTTGCAATTGTAGATTCGGGTGGGATTCTCGAATTTTCACACCCCGCCCAACCAACGCCATAACAAATATGGTTTAGATAAAAACCGTCGGCTCCATATATCAAGAAACAAGTGTGGTGCAACAGTTGGGAATTTGGTTAGTTAACAAGAGGTCATGGGGTCGAACCCCACTAGATCGGTTGTCTGACCAAACAAATTTTTGGTTTAAGAATCAAGGGCCACGTGGTTGCCTCCCATTGGGCCACATAGCGCATCATCATTAGCCCACATCAAAACACAACCAACCAATCAAAACTTGGCACATCATCTTGTATAGTCATTCCAAATGGTAGAACATGATTGGCCCATAATGTACACTATACCTACCCGGTCAGCTGTTGACATCAGTGTACGACCTGCCCAGTCAACCATACAAGTTGACTTTTTTTTTTGTCAGGTGAACGTAATAATGTCCACATACGGTGATAGTTTGAGGCGATTCAAGTGGAATTGGAATAAGAATGATGAGCACTACAATTTGTTGCTCATTTAAGGAGATTTCAAGCACTTTATTTTTTTAGCATATTTTGATCCCCAAGATCATTCCTCCCCAGTGGGAACTTTTGGACCACAAAAATCCTATTTTTACTTAGCAAGTAAGTGAGAGTGCAACTCCCTCACTTTCTTGATCTCAATCCACCTTGCTTTACTTGGATTGCTACTCTTGAGCCCCACTTGATGATACTCCACATTGCCTCTGCATGAAGTTTTGATTCTCCTATCAAGAATTGAGTCTTCCTTGAAGTATTTCCTTGCTGATATACAACCAAACTTGATCTTCCACATGGAAATCATGAGAAAATCAATGCTTTTCATGCCTTCCTTTGTACTTGGATTTTATTTTCTCAAGTTGCTCTTGTACGTCTTAATGCACTAGTTTCATTTATTCAATGAAATTCTTGGCTTTGTCTACATCACTATGTCCATCTACTACAATATTTTTACCAAAGATAAAATACAAAGAATACTTTGGAAAATAACAGAAACAATCTTCAAATGGAAATACTTGTGTAGATGGGTGCTTGGCACGATTGTATCTTGTTGGATGTAATGAAAATGCTTGTCACAAACTTTAAGATGCTTACCACAAAATCCATGAACGAAATGCATCTTTTTATAAGATGTAATAAATTTTATGCTCAAATTACCATACAAATTGACTCATCAACAAGTCAGAATAACATCAAAAGCCAAAGATTTTCTTTTTTCATACAAGTTATTTATTCATAGCATCACTTTTACAAAATACCCAACTGTGGGGATATGTAGCATGTGGAATATAAAAGAAATGCAATATTCAGAGAGACAAATAGTCCAACAATTTCCTACCCGAGTGGGCTAGGGAGTTTTCTTTATGCATTTCACTTTCTTCTGGTGCTACTTCAGAGTTGGGTACAACGTGCCTACCACTTGCATCTGACTTTTCTTCCTTATGTGATTTCATGACCTATTTTTCCTTCTTTGGATGAATATGTGTATGCAAGTTCCATAATTTCTCGATCCAATTCCCACTTATATTGGAATGAGTAAAAATGTTTTTGTGACCATTTCTTGGCAAAAATGTCTTTGAACTTAGAAGAGGATTTTCCTTCCTAGTCTCACTTCCAATCGACATATTAATTTTCTTGAATAATTCCTTCATTTTTTTTCACTTGGCTAGACAATGGTTAGGTCCATGACAAAAAATGAAAAGAAACAAATTCTAAAACATTTTATTCAAATCGTCATGTTGTTCAGAGTCATAAGAAGCTTTTGAATAATCAAGATGTTTATACCTTTTATGATTGTCCTTTAAATTATGGGTATGGTGAGGATAATTTGATTGATGAGGAGAACTTGACTTAGTTATTCCTTTGAAGCACTCATCTCTCTTTGGGATGTTTTTCCATAAATGTCATAATCATAACGTGATTCTCCTTTAACTTGTAGGAGTTCTTTCTTCATGAATTTCACACTTGAAGAATTCCTTGACTTTGCAATTTTTGAGCATTCTCAAAATTCTTCTTGAACATATCCCAATCCTTCATGTTCAGGTTGCATTCTTACCTCAATAGGATTAATTATTCCATGAATATGAACTCCAAGACCCTTACCATTGTATCCCATTTTGGTCAACAATTTCATACTAATACCCTTCCTATGTTTCTAAAATGATGCAAAAGAAGCATTATCAATGTTAAGAGAATGAGTTGAAGATGAAATATCTTTCACCTCATTTTCTTCTTGCGACTCTTAGTGCTCTTCCTCAAGATTCACCATCTCCTCCATCTTCTCTTTTGTAGGCGAAGTGGTAGATGAAGATTCAAAAAAGCCACTCTTGTGATTTAACATATAAGTGTTCACCAACTAAAAAAGGGTACAATCATCAGTCATCCCATGACAAGAGACTTATCGAGTCTTGGGGGAAGCTTTGGTAGCTCAAAATTCCCTAGTATTCTCTTCAATGACATTCTGCAACATCAGGAACAACTTCTTCTTCTCATCCTCTTCTGCTTCGAGCAATATTATTAATTCCATGTTCTCCACTCGAAGAAAATAATTCATCTCCTCTATTTGTATGAGACTTACATGCTGAAAACTTTCACCCATGCTTACACTCTACTCAAAACCTACTATGATACCAGTGATCTAAAAATCGGTCGTCCTCTGACACTCTACAACTCTTGATAAATTTTGGTATTTAAATGGTCACTTAGTTCATAACTTGATCAACCATGGATAGTTAATTTAAGAAAAGTAAAAGATGAAACAAAAACATAAGCAATCCAACTTGGTAAAAATGAAGAAGAGAACAACCACGTGATAACTAATTTCACCCCTTCTGGGCTAGGTCTTTAGACCTTGCTCCAATGTATAGGCCACTTTATTGATATCAACAACAAAAAGAGTACATTGCAAATATTTGACTCATAGAGTAAACCTCCTTCTAGAGTGACATTGTTTCTCCTTCAAAGAAACGTTCTCCTTTAGAGAACTTTGGTGGCTTGGGTGCAGGTGATAAAGACAACCTCTCCAATCTGGCTACAATTTCTTCAATTTCAGGCCGAATTCCTTTACTTGGTTCAAGAGGTGTATCAGTCATCTACTATTGGACTAACTATTATAATAATTTCCTTCTTCCTTCATATAACCATTTTTCCTCTTTAAATCACCCCAACCCTTGTTTTTGGGAAAGAATCATACCATCGGCCTCGTTGCTTTTAAAACAATGAAAATGCATTGAAAACACAATATACACGGGTGGAGGGCCTTCATTCCAAAGGAACAAAAAATACATTATCGGTGCTTTATATCACTATATTGTTAATTCAAAAGAATTAACTATCGACGATTTATATTCAAGCTGTGTGTTTGAAACATAATTAACACTATCAGTGAGATTTTATTCCAAACGGTTGGAACAACACTATCGATGCTTGGTCATGGTGATTCGTCGATGCGATATGCCACGTGGCTATCGTCAATCACTATTGGTGATTCTGAAAGTCCACACAATAGACTCCTCTTGCTTCAACCTTGCAATATGATAACTTTACGGACCCGAAAACTTATCAACCCAGCTATATAGTATTTCGGGTCTAGACTGTCGGGCTTTCGGACTTTGGCATCTCCGAAGGACCTTCCCACTCCACTTACGATTCTCTGATGCGATTTGGTTTAGGCCCGATATGGTTATGAACCAAATTCAATAGAATTTCAGGTCCAGAACTCTGCTCTGGCTAAGTAATTTTATGATTTCCTATGTAAAACAAGATTTTGGCTACGTAAGGAAATGAAAGAAGCCTGCGCTCGACAATATGAAGGGAAAATACAATCCGAGGACTTCAACCAAGATATTAATTGGGAATTAGGTTAATTCATTGATATTTGGACTCAGAAAAAGGCCATTAAAACTGATACACACATCTAATTAACGTTCAATAGAGAACCATATAATCAGATGCAAAGAGAGGTTTTTCTTCAGATGATAATGTGTTATGAAACTAGCTCAAGAAAAAGATAGAAAAGATAGATCAACGCCTTATAATTTAGCCTCTTCGAGGGGCCAACCTCCTTTACTTTACATAAATGAACAATTATTGGATGATTCAAATGACAAAACCTCCTTTCTATATATAGGAGTCTAAGGAGTCACAATATAACCCAGCCGACCTAACAATAATAATAGAAAGCCACAAAAATAACAATAGAGGGATTCTATGGGGCACAATAATAACAATATGGGGATAATAGGGGCACGACAATATTAATAAGGGGTACAACTACAATAGTAATGGGGTAATCACTAGTATTATAGGGACCCAACATGCCCCTCTCCTTCAAAAAAGTGTTGTCCTCAATGCTTGAGACGTTTTGGATGCTTCTGTATAAAATTATCATCCTCCAATGTGGAATCTTCAACGGATAAGTTCTTCCACTTGATAAGATACTTTGAAATTGATCGATTTCATAGCTGTCGAGTTCTCGTTTCTGTGACTGCTTCCGGTTCCAATATAATTTTTCCTTCCTCGTCAAGTTCTGGCAATATTGTTTGAACTGGGAGCTTATTGCCTATAACCTTCTTTAAACATGAAACGTGGAAAACTGGGTGCAATCGAGAAGCTGCAGGAAGCTCCAATTTGTATGCCACAGTACCAATCTTTTGCAACACCTTGTATGGACCATAATACTTTGGTGATAACATTTTCTTATATGGTTGTAGCCGTAGGAATACCCAATAACCTACATCAAAACTTCTTTCGCTACGATGTTGATCTGCCTGTTGTTTCATTATATTCTGTGCCAACACGAGGTTATCCTTTAAGAGTTGGAGGACTTGTTGTTGATGTTCGATGTGATGTTCCAGTACTTGAACCTTAGAATTTTCTCTTAAATATGATGTGATGGATGGTGGCTGATACCCATAAAGTGCCATAAATGGGGTCATTTTTGTTGCTATATGGAAGGAAGTGTTATACTACCATTCAGCTAGAGGCAACCATTTGACCCATTGTGTCTGTTTATCAGATACAAAACAACGAAGATATCCTTCCAAACATTTGTTTACTATCTCAGTTTTCCCATCAGATTGAGGATGATAAGATGAGCTATGAGCTAACTGAGTACCAAGACAAGAAAATAATTCTGTCCAAAAGTTTTTAGTGAAAATGGGATCTCTGTCACTTACAATAATCTTTCAGTTTCCATGGAGCTTTTGAATTGTTTCCATAAATGTAGTAGAAACTGTACTAGCTTTAAAAGGATGTGATAATGCACAAAAGTGTGCATACTTGGTAAGTCTGTCAACTACCACCATGATGACACTCTTTCCCTCAGACTTGGGTAAACCTGTGATAAAATCTATTCAAACCTCCTCCCAATGTTGGCTTGGAATGGATAAAGGTTGTAATAGACCCGATGTCTAAATTGTTTCAACTCTATTTTGTTGGCAAACCAAACATTCCGCCATAAACTTTTGAATATCTGATTTAAGGCCATCCCAAAAAAATTCCTTCTTAACCCTGTGGTAAGTTTTTAAAAATCCGGAGTGCCATCCTAAGGGAGAAGTGTGCAATTCCATAAGAATCTTTTGTTTTAGCTGGGAATTCTTACAGAGGTATAAGTGATCTTTCTAGCATAACGAATCATTTTGCCAGCTAAATCTATCAGACATACTGGAATCTTGTTGTAACTTTCGAATAAGTGCTCACACTTCTTCGTCATTCTTCCATTCCTCCCTTGCTTCGTTTATCCAATCTGGTTGGATAATAGAAATGGCACACAACAATGCTTCCACATCCTTATCCTTTCTTGAGAGTGCATCTGCCACCACATTTTGCTTCCCTTTGTTGTAGATGATTTCAAAGTCATAACCCAACATCTTTGTGACCCACTTTTGTTGCTCTTTAGAGGATAATATTTGTTCTAAAAAGTATTTAAGGCTATCATGATCTGTTTTTACCTTTAATTGTCTTCCCATTAGGTAGGGTCGCCATTTCTTAAGTGCATGGTGTATTGCCAACATTTCCTTCTCATAAATAGCTTTGTGTAAAAACTTTCCCTTGATTGGACGACTTTCAAAAGCAATGGGTCTTTCATCTTGCATTAAAACAACACCAATTCCATTTCCTAAAGCATCAAATTCCACAATAAAGGTTTTTGTGAAGTCCGGTGTAGCTAAGACCGGTGCTTGGCACATTGCCTCTTTAAGATGTTCAAATGCCTTTGTTGCTTCTGGAGTCCATGAAAATGCATCTTTCTTCAATAATGTTGTTAGAGGTGCTGCTATTCTCCCATAATTCTTAACAAACTTGCGATAATACCTTTTCAACCCGAGAAATCCTCGCAAATGCTTTTTGGATGTGTGAATTTTCCATTCCTTAATGGCTTTAATTTTGCTAGGGTCTACCTTAACTCCTTCATGAGATATAATATGACCCAGATATTCCACCTCTTGTACTCCAAAGAAACATTTCGATCTTTTTGCATATAATTGTTTCTTCTCCAATAGTTGTAGCACCCTGTCAACATGTTCAACATGATCCTTCCAAGACTTGCTGTAGATTAGTATATCATCAAAAAATACTAACACAAATTTTCTAAGGAATGGTTTGAAAATTGAATTCATCAAACCTTGAAATGTTGAAGGTGCATTGGTAAGGCGATCAAAAATTCGTAATGACCCTCATGAGTTCTAAATGCTGTTTTCAGAATGTCTTTAGTCTTCATTCTGATTTGATGATATCCTGAACGAAGATCCAACTTGGTGAAGTAAATTGATCCATGCAATTCATCCAGTAATTCATCAATGACAGGAATGGGAAACTTATCTTTAATATTGAGCTTGTTGAGCTCCCTATAATCCGGACACATGCGCCATGATCCATCCTTCTTGTGCACCAATACTACTGGAGCAGAGAAAGAACTTTGACTCAGTTGAATTATACTAGCCTCTAGCATTTCTACAACCATACGTTCAATTTCACTCTTTTGGGAATAGGGATATCTATACGGCCTGATGTTTGGAGGAACATTTCTTAGAATCAGATGAATAGCATGATCATGATCACGAATAGGTGGGAGACCTTTGGGAGTCTCAAATGCCTTGGAATGATTGTCGAAGACTTTTTGGAGATCTGGAGAAATAGATGATTCCAATGTGGAAACATCTAGTGAACACAATTGTGCAATTACACCTCTTTGGTCCTTTTTTAGAAGATTTGTCATACTGTTAGAGCTAATTATCTTTCTTGATTTTCCTGCAATACCCCTTAATTCAACTTCCTTTCCTTCCATAGAAAATTTCATGAAGAGTTCTTGAAAATTAAAAGCTATTGTGCCCAAGGATTGTAGCCATTGGACTCTTAGTACAACATCAGCACCTCCCATTGGAATGGAAAGCATTGGGCTAGTCAATACATATTCGCCCATGGATAGTTTGATATTATGGCTCTTTCCCAAGCAATTTATTGTTCCTCCATTTGCAACCATCACTTGACACTTTGGTGCTAGATATAAGAAGCAATTCAATTCTTTTGCTACCTTACAATGAATAAAATTGTGGGTACTTCCTGAATCAATCAACACTATTACCTTTTTCTTCTTGATTTGTCCTTCTATCTTGATGGTTTGAGGAGTGGTAATTCCCGCCAATGCATTACAAGATATGGTCGGATTCATTTATTCTTTATCTAGGCTTTGTTCCTAGAGTATATCCTCTTCTTTTGACCTTTCTTGCTCCTTTTCTTCTTCCTCTTCACAATCTATGTAGAATAATTTCTTCTCAGCACACTTATGACCTTTAGTGTATTTGCTATTACAACTGTAACAAAGCCCTTTTGCTCTTTTTTCTTCCAATTATTGTGGTGTCAACCTTATAGGTTGTGGAAGACTAGGGGCAACAACACTTCCATCTTTATAGTTGTGACTGGTATGCTCCCTCGTTGCCATAATTTTGATTTCCATTTTTCTTGCTAACCTGAATGCCTTCTCTAATGAATTAGGTTCCCAAAGGCGAACATCATGTTGGATATTATCCTTTAAAGTCCCTATGAACACATCAATCCTATGCTCCTCTGGAATATTTTTTACCCTTATGTTCAATTTTTGGAACTCCTCAATGTGCTCCATTATTGAACCCTTTTGTTTGAGACTTATCAATTGGCTAAAAAAAGTGTTGCTTTTTGTATCCTCATAATGTGCTGTCAATTCTTCCGTAAAAATTTCCCAAGTGATAATTTGTTTACGAGAGCAAAGCCATCGATACCATACAAACTGATTTGGTTCCAAATATAAAGTTGCAATACGTACCTTTTGTGTGTTTTTCACATTATTGAGATTGAAAAATTGCTCCATCTGTAATATCCATGTTGCGAGATCCTTGCCATCAAACATCCTCATATCGATTTTTGGAATATGGTGGGTCTTCGATCCAACATTAGGGTCTATGGAATCATGATTAACATTTCTTTTGTTCTCATCATGAGTTTCCTTTACTACGCTTTCACCATTAGTGACCATTTCTTGTAGCAACTTATTCATATTTATCTTCAATTCTTCCATGTCTGTCTTCAAATTTGTCTTCCAATCATCCACCTTAGCTTACATGCCATTCATCTTAGTTTCCACACCCTTTATCTTAGATTCCGTGCCATTTATCTTAGCTTCTGTTAGCTTTTGTGAGACTGACATTTTTTGCACTTGGTCTTGTAATTTTGATATGTCATGTAGCATTTCTTCCTCTTCTTCATGAGTTATGCTACTACTTTCAGGTTGCTTACTAGGTGTTTTCATTTTCTTTCCTCTGGGCATCAGTTACCAATAACAATGCTCTACTATGCCCTTTGAATTCCTTCAAAATAAATTTTCAAACCAAGCTTAAGCAAAAATTTAAAAAAATCTACACAGATTTTTCACTTTGTAGGAGCTTGATATTGCCTCTGATGCATCTTTGTAATTTCTAATCATCTAGTTCTAAAATTGTGACCTATAGTAGCCCTTTGTTCCCTCTTTCCAATGCCACCAGTCTGATCCAAATTGGATTCGCCAAGGAAGATTTATGTCAAATCTCCCACAGTGACCTGATTATAGACTAGTTCAATAGAGCGAACTTGTATGAAATGCCACATGTCCCTGTTTCAACCTTTGGCTCTGAAAAAGATATACAAGAAACTAAAGCTGTCCTCTTTCTGTAGCTTCTTACAAAATTTCAATCCGATGCTCAGAATGAACGTTATCATGATTTTCCCCAGGTCACCTGTTTGGAATGTAATTTAGGAGTCTGCAAAAAGACCAACTTCCTCAGATCATATCTCTGTAAATATAGTGCGAAAAAATCTGAAATTTGGACCCGAGATTCAACGCGATGTATTCGCAAATGGTTTTTTTTTTTTTTAGCTTCTGAAACATCGTAGGAAAAAGGTTCTAGTGAAAATGCCATGGTGACCTTTTTGGAGTAGCGAAACCGTAGAATCCAAAGCTCTGATACCAAATGTTATGAAACCAGCTCAAGAAAAAGATAGAAAAGATAGATCAACACCTTAGAATTCAGCCTCTTTGAGGGGGAAACCTCCTTTACATTACATAAATTAACAATTCTTGGATGATTCAAATGACAAAACCTCCTTTCTATATATAGGAGTCTAAGGAGTCACAATATAACCCAGTCGACCTAACAATAATAATAGAAAGCCACAAAAATAACAATAGAGGGATTCTATGGGGTAATAACAATATGGGGATAATAGGGGCACAACAATATTAATAAGGGGTACAACTACAATAGTAATGGGGTAATCACTAGTATTATAGGGACCCAACATAATGCTTTCCGGCATGACTCCCACTCTGAGCCTCTCGTTATTTTGTTTATAATCAATAGATAAAGCCTTCTCAGCCATTATCCTTTACAAAACCATGCTTTTACACAGAGTGATTTAAAGCGTAAAGCTTTGTGACAACTTATCCATAAGCGACTATTTTTGCATGATTTATTCTTAATTCTATTCCTATCTTAAACTAGAAAAGCATTGAAACTGTTGGCTAAAGGAACCCACTCTGCCTATAGATTTTTTTGGATATTTGGAATAAGTTTGAAGATTTCCCTCCAAGTCACATGCTTCTACATGAGACTCCTGAGGAAAAAATTCTTCATGGGCTCTTTTCCATGAGTTCATCTACAGAACTGCCTAGTTTCTGTAGCATGTCTTCTGTAATCCTAGTAGCTTCAGCGGTCGGCTGATCCTTCCACTTTACCAAATACTGGAAGTATTCTTGTCCCCTTGTTTTCTTAAACACCTTCGTTTCCAAAATTCTTTTTGGCTGCAAATTCTTTGTTGTGGGTAACTGTTTTACCCAATCAATCTCTTGGGTCTCTTGGTCTTGTGCTGTATCATCTGCATTTTCACCTTCATACTTGTATAGGTTTGCAACATTAAAAATTGGTGATATTCCAACATCAGGGGGTAACTCAATCTCATAGGCATTTGCATAAAATTTCCTCAGCACTCTTCATGGCCCAATTTTTTTGAAATTCAATTTGTTATACTCCCTCCTTGGAAACCTCTCCTTTATTAGATGTGCTAAAACCAGATCTCCAACTTCAAAGTTCACCACTTTTCTTCTCATGTCTACTCTGGTCTTGTACTTGATGTTGCCATCCTTCAGCTGTTGTTTCACTTGTCCATGTATTGCTTGCATTTCTGAAGCAAAATCTTCATCCTCTGCACTTCTCATCTCTTCTTTTCCCAAGTTTCTTAACTCAGCTACTCCTCTTGGATGAATTCCATAAACAATATGGAATGGACTATGTCCTGTACTCTTGTTAGGTGAATCATTATATGCATATTCAGATTGTGTCAATACTTGATCCCACTGCTTCAGATGTTTTGCAGTAAGGCTCCTTAAAAGATTGCCCAAAATCCTGTTCACAACTTCAGTCTATCCATCAGTTTGTGGATGATAAGCAGAGATAAAACTTAATTTAGTTCCTAGCTTCTTCCATAATGTCCTCCAGAAACGTCCAACAAATTTGGAATCCCTTTCTGAGACAATACTTTTAAGCAACCCATGCAATTTTACAACTTCTTTAAAAAACAAATTAGCAATGTGAGAAGCATCACTAGTCTTATAACATGGAATAAAGTTTGCCATTTTTGAAAATCTGTCCACTACAACGAAAATTGAATCATTACCTCTTTCAGTATTTGGTAAGCCCAAAACAAAATCCATACTTACCATGTCCCAAGGCCTCTCTGGAATTGGTAATGGGATATACAAACCTGTGTTTTGGCTCCTTCCTTTTGCATATTGATAGAGTTTGCAAGTTTTCACATACTTCTCCACTTCAGATCTCATTTTTGGCCAGAAATAAAATCTGTTTAGCTGCTCATAAGTCTTCTCTATACCAAAATGTCCTGTAAGTCCTCCACTATGCTTTTCTTTGATTAAATTATCCCTCATTGAACATTTTGGTATGCACAACTGTTTTTTTAAATAGTAGTCCATCATGTATGAAGTAATCCAACAATTTACTCCTATCCATCAAAACAGGATTCTACAAGCTTCAAATGCCTCCTTAAAATCTGAATCAGTCTCATACAATTCTTTAAGAAAATCAAAATCCAACACTTGGATTTAACTCTCTTGAAATAGTACGTTTCTCCTACTTAAGGCATCTGCAACTTTTTTTGATTTCCCATTTATATGCTTCAAAATAAAATGGAAACCTTGAAGATATTTGTTGTGGGGAAAAGTATCCGATGCGGATGACCCTATCCCTACTCTAAAGGTGACAGTCTTTAGCAACAACTGAAAGTAAAGTTTTGATGATTTCCTTTATGAAAGTACAAAGAGAATGAAGAAAGATTAACCAACCTGGTGTCTTTCGCTTAGTCGATCCTTGTCCTCTCTCTTTGTCTCTTGTTCCCAACTCCTTGCTCTCTTTGCCGGTCCAGCCACACACAGATCCTGCACAAACAAGAGAGCAAAATACAAGATACATGTACTCATAACTGAAGCATGGATTAGGATGAATCAAATATACATGTAAATACAATACATCAATGCAATACAAGTATATAGGAGAACATGCAAAACTTTATTGATAGAAGTAACAGGGTTCTGAGAAGGTTACAACCAATAATGGCTCCAATCCAGCAGCACCTCCCCAGCAGCAAGAACTCTCCTCTTCACCTCTAGTAAAACAATCACCCAATAGCTCTAACTGTAAACCAACAACACCTCCTTACTTTACACAAAATTCCAGCCTCCTTAGACCTCATAGAAGAGCTCTATATATAGGATAGAAGAAGAAAGGATGAGTCAGCTTGAGACTGACATGAAGCTGCCTTGTGTCCTCTCCCTCTTCAGTTAATCTTCAGTTCTTGAGTCCACTTGGAGATCCTTGCTTACACATGGTGATCAAGTACCTCTTACTCATCACAGGGCGAATCTCATGAACCAAGTGTCAGTTTGGAAGCTTCCTGGGCAGTTGACACCTTGCAGAATGACTGTGCCACTTGGCCAATCTCGCCCAGCGCAGGTAGCCTTCATTAATCTTGACTTCCAGCGCAGGTACAAGGAGGGACAGTTGCATTCCAGCGCAGAAGCTCAGTGGAGCAGCTGACATGATCCAAAATAAGCCTATTTTGAAGTGTTTTCAGGTGGAGAACTGATTGGAAGTGCTGTTGTTTGATGACCTTGCTCTTTTAGGGGTAAGAACAACATGTTTAGGGACTGAGGATCCCTGTGATTATTGACATTTCATGCTCCATGATGCGAGGCACAAAAATGTCTATAACAGTTGCCCCCTAAAGTATGAGGCCGTTTATCGGGTGAAATGCTTTATCTAGAGGGTCCGAAGTTCATTCCAGTGCTGAGGAGGCGCCCTGTAATACAATACAATACAATACATTATTTTTCATTCTATTTTCATGATCTAGCTGAGGCGGGCATTCCCATGCTCAGCTTTTATAAATACATTTTGGTACATATGACAGACGATCGTCTGAAGGTAGACTGATAATTTTCTGCTGAAATTATCATCCTTTGAATAGGATGATCATCCGTTGCAATGATGTACATGACAAATGCTTTTATATTTCCTGAATATATATCGCAACCCGGATGGATGAAACTAGATCCGGGGTCTTCAAACTCGTTCGATCTTCACTCTAAGTACAAGTCGATCCATGTGAGAATTGCGCTGAAGTCGAACATGGAAAGACATCGCTTGATTACCGGTCAATAATGAAAACCGTTAACAAGCGCGAGAGGAATCACCAATAATGACGATGACCCTCAAGGTACTGCAGTACAATTCACGTGGCGTGAATAAAGGACTTGGCGTCGAACGCCACGCAAAATCTTCTGGTCGAAGGTCATTGATGTATACCTGTCGCCGGAAGTGAGAAACTTGCCATTGAGGCATGCAAGCTTCAAAGTACTGATGGGGGTGTTCCTAGATCAACTTCTTGGATAATGAGCTGAAGTCGACAAGAAGCGATCCGTCAAAGGAGGGCCTTAATGAATCCCACATCAATGACACGGAACGGAGCTAATGACTTTAGTGGAGGTGAAAACAAACTGTGACATATGATTCAGGGTGGCGATCATGAATGGATGAAGGATAATGTATGGCAGTGGATGGGACACGGTTGACACTTTCAGAATGACCCCTCTTGAACATATAACGACACTGATGCGATGGATTGGTAGCATTACCCCAAATGTGGATGGTTTGGCGAGGACCATGGTGATGAGACCAGTGAATGAGACAACCCAACCCGATGTGGTACGGGGGAAAAGTGTCATGTTCAAGAGTGACTTGCTACCATTAAACTTTGATGTTCTCCCAATTTTTCCCCAGTCATTTCTGACCAGTACCTCTTTATTTTTGTCAAGCTTGAGGAGGATAACATATGCTTGTTCTATAACCTGCCCTTCGGGCAAGCCCATCGCTATGATTTAACGAGCCTAGCGATAGGGAAACTCGTTCTCGTCTAAAGACAAGTTTGTCGCTATTTAATCATTTTAACGAGTCTAACGACAAGGAAAACTCGGTCCTTTTCATTTTTAGAGAGTCTGAAAAGGTACGGAAAGTCAACTCCATAATTCCTTTTTCGTCAGCAAATCCCTTAAGTCCGAAAAAGTATAAAACAATACAGAAGGGATGGCTGTTCGGTACTTTTAACGAGCCGAACAAGACAAGCGCTCGATCCTTTTGTGCAATAATCCCTCAGGTCCAAAAAGATTAAAATTTAGAGGAGGGATAGCGTTCCGGTCATTTAACGAGCTGGAAGGCCAAAACTCGGCAAACTTTTCATATTTTACGAGTCATTGAAAAAAGCTGAAAGAAGACTCGTCTTTTGAGGAACGAGTGATAAACAGGGATAGCAATTGATTCCAGGTACAAATTGGAATTTTCCAATCACGGCAGTGTTACGAGGATGGCTAGGTGGAATCACTCTTCGCAGCTGTTTCTCAAAAGAGGTAAACACACAAATGGAAGTGAATGATCGGCCAAATGAACCGTGGAGGTGATGGATGAAAACACGATCAAGGTTCTTATGGCTAATGAATTTACGATCTCAAAAGGTTATTTACCGGTTCATTTTTTCATGAGCTTGAACTCTGGGGGAAACTTTTGCTCACACTTTTCTATTTTTTAACGAGCATAAATTCAGTCATAAAACTGCTCGAATTTGCGTTTATTTTTTAACGAGCATGAACTATATGCTAAAACTGCTCGATATACCAGTCATAAAAAGAACGCCTCCCGTAAGGACCAATTTTTATAGAGCTTATGCCTTACCACAGCTATGCTCACTTTTGGCAAATTTTACTTTTGCCCCACAGGCTTCTTTCATGCAAGTTTGGAAACAGCTAATCTTAAAACCAGATAAATAACCGCCCCTAGCTTGCACTCCAGAAGGTTTGCATGCCCCCAGGTATAGGATAGAATTTCGAGGCTGCCCCTCCTCTCCCCTACCTCTGCTTTTCTTTGGGTGTTCACAGTTACTTGTCATCTTGCCAATCTAATGTTAACGATACTTGTCTTCTCGTTATTCTAAGGGGTCTTACGCAGTACTCAGGCTTCCCGTCGGCCCACTTTTAACAAACAGCTATTTGTGACAATGGAAGAACACTACTCAAAGATAAAACATTGGTATTATTGAGGGAGGCTTGCCTCTTTCTTATTATTCCAAAGACGGTTCGATTTGCTGCCGCAAATCAATCTCTTTCTTCGGCGATGTCTAACGTTGGGTTACTAAAGATGGTGACCACCCGTTGTAGCAATAGAATCTCTTTGAAGGCTGCCCCTGCTTATCCTTCAAAACATTCGTTTTAATGGGCGAGGCTTGAATTCAAAGACGGTTACTACTTGTTACCGCAAACGGTCTTCATCTTTGGTGTCCCTATTACCTAGACAAGGGGAGCGAGAAGCCAATTATCTCACTCACATAACTTTGACAAAAGAATATTATTCCAGAACAACCCCACTTCCTTCCACGGACGGGGTACGGACTAGTCATATTCTTTTGCGGAAATTCTTCCTTATACCCGGGGTTTCTTCTGCCCGAAGCAGACCAGGGTGCATGCCCCCTGGGTTCCAGTCTTTCTTTCCGAATCACTCGCACTCATCGGGAAGAAGGACTGGGGGTGGAGGCGAATCTTGAGTGAACAGACCATTTAGGAATGGTATTTGACTATTTGCGATGCGAGATCCCGGAAACGAAAGTTGGTCTACGAGCTTGACCACCCTTCCTTCATGTGGAAAACACATTACTCTAAAGAGTGAGGAGACTATCGCTCCCATGCAATAAATATAGTCACGTCCAAGGAGTAGGTTATAATCCAAAGGTCCTTGGACGACCATCACGTTCATCTCGACGGTCTTCCCTTTCAATGTAACAGGTACATTGGGGAGGATCCCTAATGGTCGACTGGTTCCTTTATCAAAACCTGAGAGATTTCTCAACTCAGGTAAAAGCGCTAGGGAACCCAGTGCTTTCCAAGCAACAGAGGAAAGGATACTCACAGACGCCCCTTCATCAATGATAGTACCAGCCATGATCATTCTATAGATCTGGACAATGATTCTGAACGGTACACTGGCTGGTAACCGGGGTCTGCCTAGTTGATTCCAATCAAAGGATACAACCAGGTTGCTTGGTGGTGGGACCGAATATACGGCCGGATATGACTCTGATGATGTTCCTTCCTGCGATAAAGGAATGGGCGCATTGCCCTGACGCTCATCGGAGTCGGTGCTGATGAAAAGAACCTGGATGGTGTCATCCTTATTCTCTTCAGTGAGGGTGCCGCATGAAGATGACTCTTCGGCGACGGTGTCATTTGAAGACGGGTCTTCAATGACGGAGTCATTGGACGATAGAACCTCTGAAGGAAGAACCGGGTCAACTGCCGTTTCGACCTTTAGACTTTCGTCTGGTCTGGATTCAGTAGGTTCATTCTCAATGACCGACACTTCAGCTGACCACTTGAGCGGGCCAACTGGATTTTCAACTATCGAGGGATTAGGCACGAGTTTTTGGTATCCAGGAGGAAGTCGTAACGGTGATACCGGACGATCTTCCAAAACTCTCTTTGCCTCATCTAAGAATGGACATTTGTGGATGGCATGATTGCCTTCACACAATAGACAGGGTGATCTTGGTCCCCTTCTTCGTCCTTCACTCTCATTAGTCGACGGATTGCAATCAACATGACAACCAGAGGTTGATGCTACCGGATTGTGCAACCTTGGGGACCAGTCCCTTAGTATCCGGGGAATACAAGGACAATCACGATGGAAGTGGATCCCTTTGCAAATGACACATGGCGATTTAGGCCCGGTCGGTGCAGTGTGTGGGTTTTTGTCAGCTTTCTTCTGCTTGCCCCCAGTCGCCTTCGCCAGAGGCTCCTTCTGCTTCTTTTCTCTCTTCTTCTTTTCCTTCTTCTCCTTGGGAGGCTGACTTTTGCCAGCTCTACCTTGGGAAGATGAAGGATCAGAGGAAGTATCATAAGAAGTGGAAGGCTGGTGGGTAGTTCTAGATTGTTCTGACTGTTGATTCGACTGCTCAGGATTAGTGGCGATCTGGACTACATTAGTTGAAAAGAGCCATACAGGGAGGCCGATTGTCAATCCTGGAAGTGACAATGTAGCCATATGAGGCGCACCAACATCTCCCCAAGAGGAGAAGGGGTTTGGACTTCCGCCAAGGTTATTTCATTGGTTGGTGGGCTCCATACTTTTTCAACTGAAAGATCAACGTGGGAATAACAGGTGATTATGTTCCGCTTAAAATAAATTTTATTAACGACGCTTTTAGACACAAACTTGCTTTTTCATGTTTTAAGAGTCGAGAAAAAGCTAAAGATGACTCTAGTCGCCTTCGATGTATTAACGAGCCCGAAGTGACAAATGCTCGGTTGGACTTTTTCAGTTATAGAGTTTGAAAAAGGCCAAAAGAAACTGCTCTGGAGATCTAGGCAGAGGGTGTGCCAAACCTTTCGCGAAACCACAGAATACGTTTTACGGTACGGGTGGTCGATCTTCGTGAATGCTGTGTTCACTGCATCGCGATCAGTAGGGCGGCCGACACGGTTTCCTAAGGATAAAGGATAAAAGCCTATAGGGGTCTCCCAATATACGCGACGGTACGCGGGAGCTCAAGTCCGTGTTAGTGCCACCGACTCTCAGGAGGAATCACCCACCTTCGTAGAGATCGACAGTCACTATGTTTAACGACGCCGGAACACGTCTCTACCTAGACCTCTAGA
The DNA here is from genome assembly GCA_031772625.1 of Pinus tabuliformis. Taxonomy (NCBI): domain Eukaryota; kingdom Viridiplantae; phylum Streptophyta; class Pinopsida; order Pinales; family Pinaceae; genus Pinus; species Pinus tabuliformis. The sequence goes on from CM062816.1 coordinate 839,607,779, forward strand.
TGTTTGCGTTAAATTCCAAAGCGTTGTTATGTAAATTGAGTTTATTTTAATGTTGATCTTTCTTAACAGTTTGCCTTTCAGGTTCGCCACGAGATGTATATATACAACTTCCTATATGCAATCTAAGAATGAGAAGCAAATCTTTTCAATCTTTCAACTTTGAAAACCTTAATCTACTTGAGGGAAAAGAAAGACACAACTTTTTCCACAGATCAAAGAACACACACTAAAATGCACATCTTCCTAAATCGTCAAGCATACAGTCAAATGCAAAATGCACAATGCATGTATTTCTTTTCGTTATCCTTAATGTTGATGCTAGACAGAAAGGAAACTGTTGTATAATTTTGAATCTAATTTCAAGTAGAAATAAACAAGCTTGTCCACAATCAAAAAGACACCTTATGATAGACTTGTTTAAAACACAGGAAATGTATAGATTCAAACCATGAAACTAAAAGCAAACAAACTCAAACAGCCATGAACAGTAATAAAACTAGCTCATAAGATCACAAAGACACTTTTACAGTTCAGGATCTAAGAGGTCACAGCTATACTGGTTCGCTTTTCACAATGGGAAACTGTAACTGAAGCAAGAAATACTGAAAGAACATTCACAGTTTCATCACACAACTGAGGCGGAATAATGTCAAGGAGAAGTGGTCTACAGCAAGTACAATGACCAGCAAGCAATCAGCTAAAACTCAGTGAAAACAGGGCCAAGACACAAAGGGAAAGCTGAGCAAGACTATGGCTAACTGGACCAGCGCAGGTTCTAGTCTGCCAGTTTGACTCTCAGCGCAGTTCCCGAAGGGAGCACCTGCGCTGTAATGCAGACTGCCTGTGGACAGCCTGCACTGACACACGAGAGTTGCGTCTGCAAAGAATTCCGGGTCATAAAAAGCTCAAAAATGCACTGTTTTTGCTGAAATAAAAAGCTATAGGTCAAGTACAGGCTGATGGATGATCAAGAGGATGAAGATCTATCACAAAGAGTAAAGAGTCTTTTGTAGATTAGCTCTTTAAATCTTGAATTTGCTCAACAAATGAGCAAGAGTAGCAGTCCCTCTACTTCGCTTTTGATATAGTCAAAAGCTTTTCGATTTGGTACTCTTTTCTTCAAGAAATGAATAGCAAAATACTACAAACACCAACAAGATACTAGGTTCCCCAGCGGAGTCGCCAGTTTGTTGTGGGGAAAAGTATCCGATGCGGATGACCCTATCCCTACTCTAAAGGTGACAGTCTTTAGCAACAACTGAAAGTAAAGTTTTGATGATTTCCTTTATGAAAGTACAGAGAGAATGAAGAAAGATTAACCAACCTGGTGTCTTTCGCTTAGTCGATCCTTGTCCTCTCTCTTTGTCTCTTGTTCCCAGCTCCTTGCTCTCTTTGCCGGTCCAGCCACACACAGATCCTGCACAAACAAGAGAGCAAACTACAAGATACATGTACTCATAACTGAAGCATGGATTAGGATGAATCAAATATACATGTAAATACAATACATCAATGCAATACAAGTATATAGGAGAACATGCAAAACTTTATTGATAGAAGTAACAGGGTTCTGAGAAGGTTACAACCAATAATGGCTCCAATCCAGCAGCACCTCCCCAGCAGCAAGAACTCTCCTCTTCACCTCTAGTAAAACAATCACCCAATAGCTCTAACTGTAAACCAACAGCACCTCCTTACTTTACACAAAATTCCAGCCTCCTTAGACCTCATAGAAGAGCTCTATATATAGGATAGAAGAAGAAAGGATGAGTCAGCTTGAGACTGACATGAAGCTGCCTTGTGTCCTCTCCCTCTTCAGTTAATCTTCAGTTCTTGAGTCCACTTGGAGATCCTTGCTTACACATGGTGATCAAGTACCTCTTACTCATCACAGGGCGAATCTCATGAACCAAGTGTCAGTTTGGAAGCTTCCTGGGCAGTTGACACCTTGCAGAATGACTGTGCCACTTGGCCAATCTCGCCCAGCGCAGGTAGCCTTCATTAATCTTGACTTCCAGCGCAGGTACAAGGAGGGAAAGTTGCATTCCAGCGCAGAAGCTCAGTGGAGCAGCTGACATGATCCAAAATAAGCCTGTTTTGAAGTGTTTTCAGGTGGAGAACTGATTGGAAGTGCTGTTGTTTGATGACCTTGCTCTTTTAGGGGTAAGAACAACATGTTTAGGGACTGAGGATCCCTGTGATTATTGACATTTCATGCTCCATGATGCAAGGCACAAAAATGTCTATAACAATATTCTACCCATTTAGCATGTTTCTGGCTGAGCTTTGACTGCTGCATAATATATTGCAATGCATGGTTATCTGAATAAATGATGAATTCCTTTGACATTAGATAATGCCTCCATTTCTTTAATGACTGCACAACTGCATAGAACTCCTTATCATAAGAAGAATACTTATTTTTTGAATCATTCACTTTTTCACTAAAATAGGCTATTGTTCTATCTTCGTTGCTTAAAACACCTCCAATAGCTTCTCTGCTGGAATCACACTTCACTTGGAAAGCCTTACTAAAATCAGGTAAAACAAAAATAGGCTTTTCAGTGATTTTCTTCTTTAACAGCTGAAAACTATTCTCTGCTTCAACAGTCCATCTAAATGGTTGTTTTTCTTTCTTTATGGTCTCAATAATAGGTGCATTAATCTCACTAAAATTCTTAATGAATTTTCTATAAAAGCTAGCAATACCATGAAAATTTCTTACCTCAAAAACACTCTTGGGTGAAGGCCACTCTATGATTGCATTGATCTTCCCTGGATCCATCTTCAGCCCTTCAGCAGAAATTACAAAACCCAAGTACACTAGCTCTTCTTTCATGAATGAACACTTCTTCAAATTCAGCAATAATTTCTCCTATTGTAGCCTTTGTAAGACATAATTAAAATGCCTCATATGCTCCTCCTTAGACCTGCTGTGAACTAATATATCGTCCAAATATACTATTACAAATTTACCAATAAAATGTTTAAAAACTTCATTCATGAGTCTCATAAATGTACTCGGTGCATTTGATAACCCAAAAGGCATTACTCTCCACTCATATAATCCCTCATTTGTCTTAAAAGCAGTTTTCCACTCATCCCCTTCCCTTATCCTTATTTGATGATACCCACTTTTAAGATCTAGTTTTGAAAAATACTGTGCTCCACTCAAGCAATCCATTAAATCTTCAATTCTAGGTAATGGAAATCTATACCTGATTTTGATTTTATTGATGGCTCTTGAATCTATACACATTCTCCCGCCTCCATATTTCTTTGGACTCATCACTGTTGGTACTGCGCAAGGACTCGAGCTTTCTCTGATAAGCCCTTTGTCAAGCAATTCTTGAACCTACTTTCTAACCTCTTCATTTTCTGTAGGAGTTATTCTGTACGCTGCTTCGTTAGGTAGACATGATCCACGAATCTAATCTATATGGTGGCTAATTCTTCTAATGGGTGGCAACTCATTTGGAAAATCATCAACAATAATATCACAATAGTTCTTCAACATTTCTTGAATTTCAATGGGTAAATTAGAAATTTTAGTAGAAGTCATTATTACCTCGGGCTTCCAAATTACAACAAAATTTACCTCATTATCTTCAATCTACTTCAAGTATTCCTTTCTTCCTAATAACCGAGTTTTTGGATCAGTCTTCTTTCCTAGTACATCTTCTTCCTACAAAGGTAGCAACGTATGATTGACACCATCCTTTCCAAACTTGTAGGTGTTTCTTTTTCCATCATGCATGGCTCCTCTGTCATATTGCCAAGGTCTTCCAAGAAATATGTGACACACATCCATTGGCATCACATCACATACAATTTTATCTTTATACTTGCCCACCTGAAATTCCACTTCACAATGTTCATTTACTAATAGTTGATGTCCCTTTTGTAGCCATGACACCTTGTAAGGTGTTGGATGTTTCATTCTCTTCAGGTTCAGTTTCTCCACCACTTCTATAGAGACCAAATTATCAGTGCTGCCACTATCAATGATCATCTGGCAACATTTCCCTTGGACTTTACACACCGTCCTGAATAAAGTCTGTCTTTGTGATGGTTCAACTATCCCCTTTGCTGGCTTGAGAAAAACTTTATTAATTACCAAAGATTCTCCCCTCTAGATAGTATATTTCTTCTTCTACTACTGCTACTACTGGTTCTTCTCCCTTAATTGGAGCAACAATTGCATTCCTATGGCTTGTTCCTGCATTTTTTGGGAACTCAAAAGCTCTGTGTCCCAGTTTGCTACATCTGTAACATCTTATTTCTCTTCCTCTTCCTCTGCCTCCTATTCCTCTAGAAAAACTCCCTCTGCATCTTGCATCACCTCCTATGGGTGCATGTTGGGTTGAGCTACTGCTAGATCCATCTTTGGGTATTGTATATCTCCCTCTACCACCTTGACTTCCCCTTCCTCAAAAAATATCTCTCCCTCTGGCAGACTACTTCCTCATGAGTTTTTCTTCAGCGTTCAGTGATATCTAATAAGCTTCCTATACTGTTTTAGGAGATAGTAGACTTATCTCATCCTATCTATAGCCATCCTAAGGCCATTCACATATCCAACCACCCTCTCATCTATATCCTGGGCTTCTTCAGCTCTTATGCTTTCCTTGTAGAATTCCTCTGTGTATTCTTTCACTGTCATAGATCTTTGTCTAATATTTTGCATCTGTTTGAACAAAGTTTGTTGATAATTACTTGGTAAAAATTTACCTCTTAGCTTTGCTACCATTCTGCTCCAATTCTTGATAGGTTGCTTGCAAAGTCTCTTCCTTTCTCCCTGCACACCATCCCACCAAAGTGCTGCATGACCTTTTAACTTGGTGACAATAAACTTGACTTTCTTCTCATCTTCTCCTTCTTCATAATCAAAGAATTTCTCCATGCCATTAATCCAGTCTATCAATTCTTCTGGATTAAGTCCTCATTCATATATTGGAACCTCGGCCTTTGGCCTAGCTATGAATCTCAACACTGATTAAAAGAACATCATCTCAGGAGTAACTGCTACAACTTCCTCCTCTGTAGCTTCAACCTCAGTTTCACTAACATCTCCATCATCTATATTTTTGCCTATTGTTAATGCATCCAATCTAGCTTACATCTGTTGCATAGCTTCCATTACTTCAATGTTTGCAACAGGCCGTCCTCTTCCACCACATCCACGTCCTCTTCCAACTATGAAATCCATATTAACTTTCGTTCTCCTACTTCTGAGATTCAATTCAATGTCAGCTAGTTGCTCTAATACCACTAATGGTGGCCTGGGTGTAGGCGATAAAGACAACTTCTCCAATTTGGCTACAATTTCTTCAATTTTAGGTTGAATAACTCTACCTGGTTCAAGAGGTGTATCAATCATCTACTATTGGACTAACTATTATAATAATTCCCTTCTTCCTTCATATAACAATTCTTCCTCTTTAAATCACCCCAACCCTTGTTTTCGGGCAAGAATCATACCGTAGGCCTCGTTTCTTTTAAAACAACGAAAATGCGTTGAAAATGAAATATACACGGGTGGAGGGCCTTCGTTCCAAAGGAACAAAAAATACACTATCAGCGCCTTATATCACTATATTGTTAATTCAAAAGAATTAACTATCGGTGCTTTATATTTCAAATTGTGTGTTTGAAATGTAATTAACACTATCGGTGGGCTTTTATTCCAAAGGGTCAGAAAAACACTATCGGTGCTTGGTCATGGTGATTCCCTAATGCGATATGACATGTGGCTATCAGCAATCTCTATCGGAGATTCCAAAAGTCCACACAATAGACTCCTCGTGCTTCAACCTTGTGATACGATAACCTTACAGATGTGAGAACTTATCAACCCAACTATATAGTATTTTGGGTCCGGACTGTCGGGGTTTCGTACTTCGACGGCTCCAAAGGACCTTCCCACCCCACTTAAAATTCTCCGATGTGATCTGGTTCGGACCCGATACGGGTATGGACCAAATTCAATAGAATTTCAGGTTCACAACTCTACTCCGGCTAAGTGTTTTTACGATTTCCTGTGTAAAATAGGACTTTGGCTGCAGAATTATATAAGGCAATTAAAGAAGCCTATGCTCGACAATATGAAGGGAAAATACAATCTGAGGACTTCAACTAAGATATTAATTGGGAATTAGGTTAAATATTGATATTTGGACTCAGAAAAAGGCCATTAAAATTGATACACACATCTAATTAACGTTCAACAGAGAACCATATAATCAGATGCAGAGAGAGGTTTTTCTTCAGATGATAATGCTTTCGGGCACGACTCCCACTCTGAGCCTCCCGTTATTTTACTTATAATCAATATATAAAGCCTTCTCGGCCATTATCCTTTACAAAAGCATGCTTTTACATAAAGTGATTTAAAGTGTAAAGCTTTGTTACAGCTTATCCATAAGTGATTATTTTAGCATGATTTATTCTTAATTATATTCCCATCTTAAACAAGAAAAGCATGGAAACTACTGGCTAAAGGGCCCCACTCCTTTGCTTGTAGATTTTTTTGGATTTTTGGAATAATTTTGAAGATTTTCCCTCCAAGTCACATGCTCTTGCATCAAACTCTTACTCACAAGTTGACTCACTTTATCAAAGAAATGATGGTGTCACAATAAAAGGACTTTCTCACTGAATGTGGCAATAGGTCCTTGTACTCATTTTGAGATCGAAAAGCACAGAACCAACTGCTTCATAAAGAAGTGTTGAAATGGTATTTTCCCACAATCATACTATGAATATACTGAAAATGGATTCTCTAATCAAGAAACAACTACTACAAAGAAGTTAGGAAGGCTTGAAAACCCCTGTCTGGGCTCTTTCCATGCTCAAAAAGCTCTCCATATGGCCTCTAAAAAGCCAAACACAATCTTTTTCTACAACACAAAAAGTACTTAGCTCTACAAATTGTCCAACATACAGTGCTCCAATCATAAAAATAACATTGCTATTGAATTCGGAACACCAAAAAACCCTTTTCTAGGCTCTTCTTGGGCTTAAAAAGACTGAAAAATCCAAGTGAATTCTCCTAGAACATTTCTCTACTATTTGTCTCGAAAAGTGACCAAAAATGCTAACCAGGCAACAAATCCCTTTTTTGATAGACCTCCGAGCAATAAATTACTGTAGGAACAGTGGAAATACTATCGATAAAGGTGCAAATTTTTTCCTATTTAAATGTTCCAATAACCTTTTAGCTCCAAATTTTTAGCCTCACACTCAGTCACATTATGGCCATGTGGCCATGGCCTGGCACCACGTGTTGTTCCCTCTTTAACTAGCACTGAGTGTGGTCACGTGGATGCATGGAACTGGGAACTGGGCTAACCGTCTACCCCCACCATCTTAGCCTCCGTTGTGGTTACGTGGTCTATAATGGAACCCAAGGCTAGGGCTTAACCACCCCACACTACTCTGTCTTTCCCATTGGTTATGTGTCCTTCATATGATCAGGGGCTAAGGCAATAATCCTTGACCCTCCCGCCAACACCATAAACAACATGGTTTAAATAAAAATTGCCAACTCCATATATCAAATAACAAGTGTGGTGCAATGGTTGGGTGTTTGGTTAGTCGAGGAAAGGTCATGGGGTCGAACCCCACTGGGTCGTTTGGCTAACCAAACAAATTTTTGGTGCAAAAATTAAGGGCCATTTGGCACCCTCCCATTGGGCCACATGGTGCCTCATCTTTGGCCCACATTAAAACACAACCAAGCAATCAAAACTTGACACATTGCCCTGTAAGGACATGCCATGTGGCAACATTTCATTGGACCATAGTGGACATTGTACTTGCCAAGTCAGCTGTTGATATCAGCATACAACTTACTCAATCAACAACCTAGTCAAGCGTGTAAGTTGACTCTTTTTTTGTTGGTGAAAAACTTCAGAGTGCAATAAATTTCACATATCATGTCAGATTGATGTGATTCAAGTGACATTGGAATCAAAACGATGAGCAACACAATTTGGCGTTGGTTTTAGGAGATTCCAAGAAATTTTATTTTTAAGCATATTTTGATCCCCTAGACCAAATGATTTCCCACTTCCACTAAGGAATGGGGATTGGTTGCAACAATATTGTTGGATGCCCACATTTCATTTTTACTTTGCTAAAAATACAAGAAATTAGCAAAGTACTCAACAACATCCTTCTTCATGCTCAACCAGTAGTAGATGTTTTTCATAGATGTTATCATTTGTCGATAATAAGGATTAATAAGATAAGATATTTTGTGAAACTCATCAAATATTATCTTCAAGCTGCCAACACATGGAATATAGAACCTACCTTTAAAATTCAATAGTTCATCCAATGTCAGAGAAAAATTCTTACTTACTTATTCTTTGTTGAGGCTCTTGCTGCAGGCATTCTTTTATATGTTGGTAATGCTCATCCTAATGCATTGCATCTTTTATCCTCTCTTTGATATCAATTTTGCAAGATCTAATGGCTTCCAAATGACCCAGTTGTAGTCTTCTACGAAGTGCATCTGACATTTTTGTTTTTTTTTTTTTTTTTTTTTTTTTTTTTTTTTTTTTTTTTTTTTTTTTTTTTTTTTTTTCTGTCCCTTGATATATATGCTTTTGAAATCAAATTCATTGAGTAAGGGTAACCACCTTTCTTTCCTTCCATTCATCTTGGGTTGGTCAAATAAGTACTTCACCCCTACATGATCTAACGTCAAAACAAATTTCCTTCCAAGGAGGTAATGCCACCACATTTTTAATCCATGCACTATGGATTCCAACTCCAAGGCATGAGTGACATAATATTTCTCATCCTCAATTGTCTTCCTTGATTCATAACAAAATACTTGTCTTCTTGCATTAGGACTCCACCAAGCCCTTCTTTGTATGGATCCATGCACACCAGAACATACTTTTCCAGGTATGTTATTCTTAATATTGGTGCATGTTATAGTGTTAATTGGAATTTATTTCATTTTCTTGATGATGTTGTTATTAGATGTCTAGTCATGGAGAAATTCCAAATTATTTATAACACCCTCATCCCACATCTACCCAAGTAACCAGCCAACCAGTGTAAATATGCGACGAGAGGACACTATAATGGGATTCAACCTCCTAGGTGACCTTAAGGAAGTGAAAAAAACATCAACATACCACAAAGACCCTCCACATCAGCAATAGGACTCCCAAGAGCCAACCCAACCACTCAAGTACCCAGTCCCTAAGACCAACTGAATTTTTAGACCACTAAACCCCTAGATGCTCCATTGATATGCCCATGCATGCATCCAGGAGGCTTGGGACATTCCCACAAAATTGGTATGCATGTGTCTAGGGACTTTTTTACCTTGTGTTATGTGTGCATCTTCAAGATTTTAGCCACTTTTTCGGGCCTTGAGCTCAGCTCACTGCCCATAAATCAATGACATTTTCAGAAATTAATTTACACAAAATAACAATTATGCATTTGAAAAAACAAGGACAAAGTCTAAACTGGACCCCTACTAGCCATGAAAGGAAATTTGTCAAACATGTCACAAATATGTAACCTATAGGTGTAAACATCAGATCTAAGCATAAGGGTCTCATTCTTATCTGAGAATCACTAAGAAGCATTGTTCCCTTATATCATTAGCCGCATTGTCATTTATTAGGTCATAGATGCATTGTTCATTTATTTGTGAATCAAAACATGAGGAGCACCATACATCAACACTTTCATAATACATTTTCATCACCAGCATAATAAAAAAAGAAATAATAAGGATACCTTAGCAATATAATCCACATATAAAATAGTAAATTTACATATAATATACCAAGGAAAGAACCTCTTATTAATGAATGAAAAAGCCAAACCAGGATGGGACTACCATGTTCCACCTGAACATAGAATGGCTGAGTTGATTCTCACTTTAGGCATTCACCCCCGTTCCATATTCCAAGCATGAATGTGGGACTCAAACTAAAAGAACGAACTAGGAAATACTGAGGTTAAACCACCTCACCATCATCAATAGAAGTCATGCTTTATCGGAATCCACACTGGATCACTAGGCCAAAACAATAAACATGTAATAACAAGGTTTACCATGATCTCCACTAGATTGCTAGGCAAAAAAAAACATGGATGCCACCATATTTCTCCACCTACTCTGTGAGGAATTATATTCTCTCCTAGTCTCTCATACCTTACCATAATCCACAGTCTAATCCAAGGATCACTAGGCCCTAAAATGAGACTCCACCATCTAGGCTTTAACGTGTATCCCACCTTCACCAGCAAGGATTCCTAGGCCTAATCAAGGGAAACCACCTCTAGGATTTTCCATATATCCTTCCATTCACCGTTTAAGGATTACCAGGCCTGCTGACGCAACAAAACATCTAGCTTTACCACAACCCATAGTCTGGTTTAAGTTTACTAGGCCATGTGTTCTATTATTTAGTTATCCACCTCACTCAACTTTGAATCCATCTGGAAATCTAGCTCTACCAAAACATGAGAACCCCATCACACAATGGCTATTCAGAAATAGCAAGGCTAGGCTGAAAACACTATCACACTTGGCAAAACCCATGCCATAACATAAAAGAACTGAATGCAATACCATGCATGCCAAATCTAACGAGGAAAACATACATGAAAATCGACACCTACAAGGAATCCTATTGTAGCTGCTTGATCCTGCTCTTCCTTTCTTTCTCATTTCTTCCTCTTTCCTTCTTTGCCTTTCTTAATCCATGCCAATGTGCTCCAAGAAAACTCTAAGTGTCCAAGCGTGAGAGAGAGAGATAGAGAATAATGAGAGAGCTCCAAAACTGAACAGGAAATAGGTACCAACTGATCCTTAGAAGCCTTTTATCAATTAGACCTCTATTCTCTTCATTTTCCATCACTTTCCTTCAATTTCCTCCTCATATGAAACATGTGACCTTTCACCTTCCTTTTCTCGTAATCTCCATTATTTTCATAAACAAATGTGCCAAAAATTCCATTTTTCCTTTCCAAAGCCTTAGCCATTGCCTCTGCCAATTTCCTTAGCCATAATAAACCAATGAATACCCACTAGGATGTGTTGCCCAACATTGATCTTGGAATAAGTGTCCCATCAACTGTGGTTATTATTTTTCCTTTATTAACTTTTATTACATGGAAATTTTCACCTGGGCTGTTACAGAACCCTACCCCTTGGGGGAAAACATCCTTAGTATTCAACCACACCTATACCTCAACAAAGCCATTGAAAAGAAAACAAACTGCCCATGGGGCTTTATAACATAGCTCGATGAAGTATTTACAATGATCACCCTGCTGAAAAGAAAACCAACATGACAACATAAAAAAATGACAACTATAATGACATGAAACCCATATGGCTTATTGGAGATTTGTAATATAGCTCATGGTGGTATTTACATCCACATAAATATGTACATATACCAAACAATGCCAAAATATGTACCAAAAACATATACCAAATAAATATAAAAAAATAGCTTCTCAACCAGAAAATAAGGAAGGACACATAGCCCACATATAATTTACCATCTCCCATGTAGCTTCAGCAGGCCCAAAGTGCTTCCACTGCACTTTAAACTGCTCAATTGGTCGGTTCTGGAGCATGAGCACCTTTCTCTACAATATACAATGAGGCTTTGGCTGGAATTCTCCATTTAGAAACACCTACTATACAGACCATACATTCACATGATTAACATCTTTAACATACTTTTTAACCAATGACACATGGAAAACATCATGGAATTTCACTATCGGAGGCAGTGTAAGTCGATAGGCTACTGGTCCAATCCTTTTAATAATCCTGAAAGGTCGAAAAAAGAAGGGTTCTAACTTGGCACATGATCCAATCCGCAAGGAGCTCTTATTTTGTTTGATGCACAAGTACCCTTGTTCCCCAACCTGAAACTCCTTGAACAACCTATTCCGATCTGCATAGGTTTTTTTTCCTATCCTACAATGTTTTCACTTTATTCTTGATTACCTGCATTTCCTGTTCCATTTGCACCAACATGTCTGGTTCAATCAACACCCTGTTAACGAGATCACTCCAACTGATGGGAGTATTACAAATATGCCCATACAATGCCTCAAATGGACTCATCTTAAAAGATTTCTGATACCTAGTGTTGTAAGCGAACTCTACCAGTGGAAGATATTCTTCCCACATTCATTGCTAATGCATCATGTACATCCTGAACATGTCCTGCAATATCATGTTGACCCTCTCAGTCTGTCCATCTCTCTATGGATGATAAGTTGTACTGAAGGCCAAATCTATGCCCAAACCTACATACAACTCTTTCCAAAAATTGGAAGTGAACTTTTCATCCATGTATGACACAATATTATTGGGAACACCATGCAATCTAACTACATATCTAATGAATACCTGTGGTACATCGCTAGTTGAGAATGTAGAATTCACTGGAATGAAGTGTGCCACCTTCATCAACTTGTCCACAACAACCATGATGGAATTGTACTGTCTCACTATCCTCGACAAACATGTGATAAAGTCCATTGAAATGACCTCCTATTTCCACTTTGGAATCACAATCGATTGTCGCGGTCCACTTGGGTACTTACGTTCTCCCTTCACCTGCTAATAATCCAAACACCTAGCCACAAATGTTTCTACATCCTTCTTCAGAGTCAGCCAATAATAAAATTTCTTCACTACTTCCAACTTCTTCTGATAGCCTGGGTGACCTGAATATGGTTTCACATGAAACATCTTCAAGATCACCTTCTTGAGCTCACTATTTTCTGGCACATATATCCTATCCCTAACCAATCTATAGGCCATAAGACAATAGTCCACATCTTGTGCACCTGAACCTATACCACTACCTGTACCTATACTCTGCTGCAACCTTTGCACAATCTCCATATACCTCACATCCCATTGACCTGCCTACAAGATCCTATCTTGTAGATCTGTCCCATTAGAAATCATAGTAGCTATATGATTTACTTGTATCTTCCCGCTAAGAGTATCTGTGACCATGTTCTCCTTTCCTTTGATGTATCTAATGTCAAAGTCAAACTCACTAATCATCTCAAACCATCTAGCTTGCCTCGAATTCAAATTTGATTGGTAAATAGATACTGCAAACCACTATTATCACTCATCAATACAAAAGTTGTGCTAAGAAGATAGTGCCTCTACATCCTCAATGCATGTACAATCACTGCCAACTCAAGATCATGTGTCAGGTAGTTCTTCTCATGTTCATTTATTTTCCATGACTCAGAGGACACTACCTCTCCTTCCTTCATAAGTACTCCATTAAGTCCTCTCTTGTAAGAATATGTACATACTACAAATTATTTGTTTGGATTTGTGATATTTAACATTGGAGCAAGTGTCAACGACTGTTTAAGCTTCTTTAAACTGGCCTCATACTCCTCTCTCCATTCAAATTTCTTACCTTTACTTTGCAATGATAAGCAATCTGTGAAAAGTTCCTTATGAACCTCCTATAATAACTTGCCAATCCCATGAAGGATCTTAGCTCATCTACATTTCTAGGAGTTTCCCACTCCATGATAGCTCTTACCTTTTCTGGATCCACTGTTATGCCCTCCTTAGAGACAACCTGTCCCAAGTTATGTACCTCAATCTGAAGGAAATTGCACTTGCTAAGCTTAGCATACAATTGTTGCTCTCTAAAAAAATCTGAACACTGTTGCCAAATGGTCGGCATGCTCTTCCTCATTTTTAGAATATACCAATATGTCATTAATGAACACAATAACAAACTTATCCAAATAAGGATGCAACACACTATTCATCAAACACATAAAGGTAGCTGGAACATTAGTCAAACCAAATGGAACTACAACAAACTCATAATGCCCATACCTAGTCTGGAAAGCTCTCTTGTAAATGTCCTCTTTATTGCATACCTGATGTTATGCAAAACATGGATACTCCTTGGATGAGGAATGCAATTTTGCATCCAACAAGTACTCCCACTTGATATTTGAGTAAACCCTTAGAGAGATAAGTTGAAAATATGAGTTGAAAAAGTATTTTATTATTTTATTATTTTTTTTAACTTTTTTACTCCAAGAATGGTGAATCACCCCCGATGGTTTTTTTTTCTCTGTAAAACTAATTCTATTAAAAGGAAAGAAAAATATAATTACAATGAGGCTGTAGCCTCAGCCTAGAACACCTGAGTTCCTTTTGGTTATCAAAATTGTCCCATATTGGGGAAAACCAGTTAAACTTTGCAAAAAACCATTAAGAAGATCGAGAATACAATGTCAAAACTAGAATGAAGACTTGAGACAACACCATTTGAAGCAGTTGAGAAACACAATAGAAATGCTAAACATGTATATGAAAAACAAAACCACAAATGATAGAACCTAACCAGTCAGCAACAAAACTTTGAGATGGCACTTGGGAGTCCACGTGGCATCACATTGGGATGTACTGGTCCAGAGACTCCTCGATGATGGGGCAAGCATTCCCATACCAGATCTCGCCTTCCTTTGCCACATCGCCATCCGCTCTGCCACCTGGAGGTTCCATCGCCTGAAGGGTGCCGCTCGAGTTGCCAGCAATAGCCATCGAAATTTTGGGTCCAAGAGAGCTGCCACCTGGTTTTCGAGTGTCACCTATAGTATCACCTTCCTCATGCTATCTACCATGCCTTGCTGCTCTTCCTTCTTCCGCTAGGAGCTGCTCAGTGCCATGACTACCAACTATTCTGTGAATGTCCTGAGGTTTCTCTGTAGTGTTTCGCGCTGGAGCACTGTGTTGTTCTTCTTCTTCAGAGAAAATGATGGTTATATTAGCAGTGATAATGGGCCGGTTCAGGTTGCTCTGGAACCTTAAATGAATTGACTGGAAGGCATTGTGAGGATAGTGTCTGCAGGGCGGGCTAGGAGGGGGAGAATTGGCCTGATACTGAGGCGGAGAGGCAGGTGGTGGTGGCTGGTCAACGCTTTTTTCCGCCTGAGAGCGAGTGCTACCACCTCGGTTACCTCCTTGGTGGCTCCTCAGGCGGTGATAAACCATGGTAATGCGGCGGAAGAGAAGCTCAGGAGAATTGGGTGCCTGGATGGGAAGCAGCGAATATGTAGAGGGCTCTTGAATAGGGTTCAAAGGGCAGAGCTAGGAATGGGAGAAATGAAACCCATTTCCAAATTCAAGATAGCAAAGAAGCCAACAACAATTTCCTGTAACATTTCTACTCCAGGGGTTTCCTGCTTGGAGCGGGCAAATGCTGAAGGAGGGAGGGCAGCAGAGGGGTTGATGGGCGACATGTTTAAATGAACAACATCCTTATCTCGGCTAGAGCGACCATTAAAGATGTCCTGCAGGCGGACCTGCTCTCGCCTTAGGTGAGTCTGCGAGTGCCATAACTGAGCATGGAAAAGAGCGCTGACTAGTGGCTGGCTGGGCCGAGTGCTGTCACTCCTCCTTAACGCCATTAATAACCTTCAGTTTCACCCGCATTCGAGTGAATCATCCCCCATGGTTGACATCAACGTCTTGAATGTTATTGGTTCTTATAAAGTTTATTTTGGTTGTACATTTTTCTTAGGAGGCCCATTTTAGACCTCAAAATTCCCCCAATGACACAACTTGTTGTAGTATTTACATTGACCATCCACTAAAACATGACAATCATACTGTTTATTGGATATTTATAACACAACTCATTACAATATTTACAATAACAACCACATATACTTAAGAAAATTTTCTTCAACCAAAAAATAACCATACTGTCCATGGAGATTTGTAAATCAACTCGATACAATATTTATAATAATATACACATATACACATTTTCTCAACCAAAAAATAAAAGGATACGATGCCTGCATTTGCAACAAAGGAATCTAGAGGCTCACACCTCCACCACCTCCACCCTCAAATTAATACTAGGATTCACCTCCTCCCTATGAAGTCAAAAATCAAGTACAAAAGTCAATTCTACATCCAGTCTAGCACTATAATCCTACAACAGTTGTCCTCTCAATGAATTGTTACCGACTCATTGTTCGAGGGCACACTCCCAATGTGCATCTAATTCCATCTGGAAATGATAATGACCAAAAAAAATCCATCACTTGCCTTCCCTTCTCTACTGCATAGTCCCTCGGGCAATCCGGTCACCTTCTTCCATGCAGTCACACACCTTCCAAGTTTCGCTAGCACCCCCATCTCGGGCAATCCATCCCTTGGTAAGGCTTCCTCGCATTGAAAGATACAAAAACTAAGGCATGTCCCTACCTTAAAACCATCATACCGGTCATAGCATGCTCATGGGAATCAATGGACACTATTGGGTACTCATGTCGCACAATGGCCTTGCTCTTGAAGTGCTTTACCAGCATACAACTGCATCTTTGAATTCCTTTTGCTACTGCAATTTCTTGCAGTCAATTTCGACCACCCAACTGAGCATTTCATACTTTCATGTACCAATCAAATAATTTCCATTACATTTAAAATAAATTGAAATAAATTCACATCATACCTCATTGGTGGCCCGTCAATAAGGTAGACTTGCAATTTTGTACACTTCGTGTCACAACAAGTCAAACTAGAATCTTTGACCAAATCATCATATATAAACATATCACATCAGGTGAGCTCAAAGCACAACCATCACAGATCAAAATCATACATCACATGTAACGATCATAAACCAGAATCACATATCACATGTAATCATCATAGACTAAATCATAAATTATATGCATAATAAAATTGATATAAAATACAAATGCTTATCCTCTAATAAATCCTTAGATTCTACCTTTGTCTTTATTCCATACGAACTCTGAATTGGCTACCACACCCAAAAAACACACAGTGTCTTCTCCCCGACCATGTGCACATACACATAGTGTGCATCTTACAGATACAACCACACATGACATACAACACCATGCAATACATGCGCCTACACCTAACATACCACACATACATCTACACCTAGTTTAGAACAAAACACAATACATCTATACCCAATGTACAACACCACACAATACATGTACCTACACTTGGCATACAACACAACAAAATACATGTACTACATAGAGTACAACACAACGAGTACACATGTCATGATAACATGACTACATAATGCACATACATAGTATCACATGTACACAAAACAACATGTACAACATGTACATAATACCACATGTACACTAGTGCTACATCTATAACATGTACACACTACAACCCATACACAACACCACCTGCACAACGTGTACACAACATCACATGTACATGGAACCATTTGCACAACATGTACACAACATGACATGTACATCATACCCCTTATATAATGTGTACATAATGTGAGACATACGCGACACCACATGTACGGCATGTACACGACACCACATGTACATAACACCATATGCATGACATGTACACAACACCACTTACACACAACAGCATTTGTACAATATATACATGGCACCACATGCTCGCAACGCCACTTTTACAATCATGCACACAACTCCATATGTACATAACACCATATGTAGAACATGTACACAAAACCATATGTACATAGCACTACATATACAACATGTACATAGCACCCTATGTACACAACACTACATATCCAACATGCACATAAAACCATATGCACACAACACCACATATCCATCATGCGTACATAATATGTACACAACATCACATATCCAACATGTACATACCGCCATGTATACGCAGCACTGCATATGCAACATTCACACAACACTATTTGTACTACCTTGTACACAATCATTGCATAAGAAACATGTACACACACTATATATACACAACACCACATGTGCACATCAACACATATGTAACATGTACAACATATACAACATATGCACAACAATATTACCCCACATCCAAAACCAAACTATCTCTGCCAAGCAACCTTGCTTCTAGTGTCTCTTTTTCCATCCATGATTATCCTAGCATGCCGCAAACCACACTACTTTTGTTTCGTTGATGTATCCCTTGGTATAGCCTGTCCATAACATAAAAATACTATAATAACATAATATAAATTCATATCCACAAGATGTTGACCTCGTAGATTTGTCAGGACTAATCTTACCACTTGATTCCTCGTAAACCAGGAACATCTTCATGCCATTCACCTACATAAGAAATCATTCTTCCACAAGACTGATACCTGATGACCCTGTCAAAAAGTGACATATATATATATATATATATATATATATATATATATATATATATATGGATGCATACATACATATACATAAACATTAGCATAAAACAATCATGATCATTTTAGACAACGACATACATACACACATATATGTACACATATATAGACATAAGCACAATCATGATCACTAGATATCATAAGGTTGGAGTGAAGAGAACTCCCTTTATATGCACAACACATGTGAAACATTGAGAACAACTATTTCCAACATAGCCAAGGCATATGACACCTCAAATCCATTTACTTCACCTTTCATGTTACCTTTCTCATTTTTGTACTACCACCATTCATTTACCCCAATGGACCCAACCAGTCGAACCGATTGTCATGGTTTTACCTTCTGTTACACTTACTCATGCACAGAGCTTCATACATGTCTTACATTAACTATCAGGTACCACACAATTCTCCTCGAGCTCCATTAAATTTCCTCTTTCCCAACCAATTCCCAAGGCTCAAAACATAAAAGGAAAGACACAAAGCAAACAAGAAGAAAATCATGAAAATCAATAACAATTCAACACCGCAACCAAGGTGGCATGGCCATGGGCAAGACACAGACAAAACAGTAAGCAAGCACAAAAAATCACAAAAATACGAAAAGAACAAGACTTGCAACATATCCCATGACTCAATCCCCATGGTTCTAAAGGAGATCTCAACCTGAGCCTTCAATATTTCGTGGAAACCTCTCTTGCAATGAAACTCCCTACATCACACTAGCATAAGAACATAATCATCAATGTATAAATAAACATAACAATACAACAATTACCTTATCTTGTTGTGACAAGCACGTTATTGTAGCTGAACACATCTGTGGCATGTCTCAAGGGACTCAAATTCCCTTGACATATATTTTTATAACTAGACACGTGTTGTTAGACCTGTCAAATACATGTCCATGAATATAGCACGTATCCACATAATTTCACACAAATTAGGGTAAAGAATAATTCTAGTGTGCAAAGCACTCATTCATTTGGAATTACGGTTTCCAAACATAGCCAAAGGAATTCTTGTCCAACTCCTTTATTTTACTTTTTTACCATGTTTCAATGGAGGCTTACTATGTACTGTCATATCACCCAATTGTTAGTTATATAAACACATCAATTATTACCTTGTCATGCTAATACCAAGCACTTTTCCTGCACTATTTACACATGTCAAACACATGTTCCAAATATCAAGACAACCATATATGTCAATTTGAAATCAGATTGTACCAAGACTAACAATCATGTCATACTCAACAATCAACCCACATTCATTAGTCATAATACATAAGGCTACAACTATCACCTACTTACACTCAAGTACATATCAGTTGTCTCAACACATATGTGTTTGTATGACCATCATAAAACAAGATCATTTCTTCATGGAATCTTACAGACACATACTCATATCATGCAATTAATCAAACATTCAAGCAAACTATAAACGCACCATGTTAGATAAATAAACTAGACGACATAATAGACACCAAACACTCAATCACCAAATAGACAACATAATCAAACAATCAAGCACCAAATATATGACATAAAAAAACTCATACCTTATTGTATTTTATGGGAGGATATCTTGTCTCCAAAATCAAGCTAGATTAGCACGATATAGCTTTCACAACATGTCATCTCAAACATAAATAAGGTCATGATATCCATTATATTCACTAGCTAACATGTTCACATCATAAGCTCATAAAAATTTATCATTCATACATAATAATCACATCTGCACAGTGAGTCTAGATTAGTATGACATAATATCACAATATATTAACTCATACCTGAATGTCATAACCCTAACCATTTGCGTAGACCAATCCAACTTACTATGATACATATAACATCAATATCTTAATGTAATAACCCTAATAATCAAGTTACTAGTATATAGCAACAATGAGTTATATATCATTCTCATCAACGACATATAACCTAATTATCAAGTTAACTATCATATAACAACAAGAAGTTATATCATATTAATCAACAAAATATAACCTAATCATCAAGCTAACTATCATATAACAACAAGGAGTTAACCTATAACATACTCATCAACAACATATAACATAATCATCAAGTTATCTAACATAAAACAAAAATAGCAATGCATACAACCACATGTTACTATCATTCATTACTATCCGACACATGTGGATATGACTACACTAATCAACTAGCATATGTCATATATGTAACCATAATATCAATAGATTTGAGGTATACCCATAACCATAATGCACATAACAATCCTTAACCTACATACCCGCATGCCCAACATAAAAACCTGTATGACAACATGCTCTTACCTCAAGGTCCAATGCTGCAACTTCACTTTGATGACCTGCATCTATTGCTCTATCTCAACCAACACATTAGCATCATAACATACCAATATCATCATCATGACCTAATTGCATACAATGACCTCATGAAAAACAACCTTCACCATGACAATGCATCATAACAACATATAGACACCGACATGCAAAACAAATACATATATCACCATACGCTCATGACGATACATCCCACAACCACACAATCAACCTTCACATGCTGAAATTACTACAACCATGACCAACACCATGCATATGAAACAAGAACATAGACCACAAGTATGATTAACAAACATGCAACCAACATGAATGCATGACCAACACACACCACCCATCCAATTCGAGGGGTGAACCATGCTCTGATACATCTCTGTAACACCCTCCTCTCACATCTACCCAAGTAACAGTTCAACTAGGGTAAATATATGATAAGAAGTTACTATGATATGATTCAACCTCCTAAGTCATGTTAAGGAAGTGAAACCGACTGAAACACACCATAAAAACCTTCAACATCAGTAATAGAAACCCTAGGAACCATCCCAACCTTCCTGATAACCAACCCTTGTGTCCCACTGAGTCTTTGAGCTATTAAACCTATGAACACTCCCATGCTATGGGCATGATAATGCCTAGAGAGCTATGGACACTCCCACAAGACTGCATTCTTGCATCTAGGGACTATTTTCAGTAGACCTATGCCATAGTTTGGGGAATTTAATGCACTTTTCAAGCCTGGAATTCCAACCACTACCTAGAACTTGTTGTAACTTCTGGAATCCATTAAACACATGATGACAAGACTAATAAACCAAAAACTAACTCCAGGACTAGGCCTGACCATCCCCAACTAGGACTGACATTCTGTCAAACACTTGTCATCAATGCAATCTACATGTTTAAATAATAGATCTAAGCATAGGGGTCTCATACTTATCTGAGATTCACTATGAGGCACTGTTTCCTTATCACTTTAGCTGCAATTTCATCCATTAAGCCATAGATACATTGTTCATTCATATACAAGTAGAAAAATGATGAGAGACATACATAGCCACTGCCATAATACATATTCATAACGAGCATAATAGCAACAGAAATACCAAGGTTACAATATCCATAGAATCCACATATAAACAAATATAATAATTGTAGAATTGAGGCTTTTGTGATCCATAATAATTATAAGAAGAGTTTCGGCATAAATCACATGTAGAAAATCTTTATCGATGCGTTTCGAACCAACTAGTGTGGTTCATCGTCAGGACAAGTTGAGGAGTCAGATCATGGCCGCACATTAAATAGGGAGAGCAGACCTTCCCAACAGCTAGGTTGACTAGGTTGACCATCAACGGCTAAATAGAAAAACGGCTAGATAATATTTTAATGATAAAAAAGTCAACAGTTAAAAATAATATTATAATTATAATAAATAATTTCATATAATATTATATATTAGAATGTATTTTATTTTAATTTATATATATTATAAATATAAATAATTCTTTTTTAAGTAATTTATTTAAATCATTAGGGATAAGTAAAGAGGGTTTTAAAATTTTTCTTTCTTATTAAGTTAATATATTTAATTCCTTATTAATTTATTTAAAAATTTAAAATTACTATGGACTATTATTTATATATTATTCTTTAGGTTATTAAAGTAACTTATTGTCATTAGGGATAAGTAAAAGGGGTTTATTTTAATAATATTTATTTAGTCATATTGATATTGATTTAATAATATTGAATTCATAATATTAGAAGTAATATAGATTTTATGGTGAAGGGGGGTTTTAGAAAATTTCTCTTTGTTAATAAATTAAATTGTTTAATTCCTTTTTAATTTAATTAATCACTTTAATTTATATATTAATCTTAGGTTATTAAATCAACTTATTAACACTAGGGATAAGTGAAAAGGGTTTTTTAATAATAACGATTTAGGGGAATAAATATTCAATAATATTGATTTAATAATATTTATATTGATTTAATAATATTTATTGGAAATAATAAAGATTTAATTTATATTGATCTTATGGTACCAAAAAAAAAAAGTCTAATAGAACAAGCCAGGAAAAAATAAATAGAATGAGCGACAAAATTTAAAAGCAAGAATGTCAAGGATAGGACCATTAGTAAAACAACTAAACCATAGGAAAGACCCTAGGAGGATGGAAAAGACAAGGCTCAAAAGAGAAGGATCCGGGAAATCTTAAAAGCAGGAAAGGTTAAGGGGGGGGAGGGGGGGAAAAGCCATATAATAGAACAAGTCAGGAAAAAATAGAATCAGCGAGGAATTTAAAAGCAAGAATGTCAAGAACAGGACCATTAGTAAGAAAAATAAACCAAAGGAAAACCCCCAGGAGGATGTAAAAGACAAGTCTCAAAAGAGAAGGGCCAGGGAAATCACAAAAGCAAGAAAAGGTTAAAAGGGGGGGGGGGGGGGGGGGGGGAAAGGAAGGCAAGACTAAAAAGAAAGGGCAGGGATCTAGCAACTACTGATCTTCAAGCCATCATCTCTATTGAGATTGTTCGGACTTCTTTCAATTTCAATAGCTTCCCTGAATTTACGGTGATGGAACTATGCCACCTTGGCAATAACCTCAGCCTCTATGCAAACATGATGCTTGGTCTTCTCTACATGCTCTGCTAACGCTGAATACTTGGTTCTACCATGTCTTAGGAATAGCTGCATGTTCGTTGATCCTTTGATGGATGGAGCACCCTGTTTCCCCGATATAGGGGTTCCCACAAGAACAAGGGATCAAGTAGACACCCTTCATGTCTTTAGGGTCAACAGGATCTATCACCGATCGAAGGGATTTATGAATGGTGTTGAGGGACCTAAAGGTTGAGGGAATATTATACTTCTTAAGGATTCGAGCAATCTTGTCCGTGGTTCCCTGGACATATGGAAGATGGATACCTAATAGGCGTTCTTTAGGTTCTTTTTTAATAAATGAATTTTTAGAGGCTTTAAGGAAAGCCTTCTGCCCTAGGCGCCTACTATAGCCATTCTCCACAAAGAAATTAAGGTGATGGGATTTCTCCTTATCAAAGATCTCATTATCAGAAATCCTATGGGCACGCGTAGCGAGGGTGTTAAGAACACCCAACCTTTGCACGGGGAAATGATGGGAATCAACATGAAGATACTGCTCAGTATGCGTTCTCTTACGAAACACTGAGTGGGAGAGGGAACCATCCTTATTCTTATGATCTAACTCGTCAACTTTTCCTGACGATGAACCACACTAGTTGGTTCGAAACACGTCAACAAAGATTTTCTACATGTGATTTACGCTGAAACTCTTCTTATAAGTATAATAATCATGAGATAACAAGAAGAAATAGCCTCATATTAATGATGTAAAATCCAACTCAGTATGGGACTACCACGATTGATCCGACCATAGAATAAATGAGCCAAATCTCTCTTTAGTCATTCACCCCTATGCCATATTCCAAGCATGAATATGGAATCTCATAGAACACATCAATCCAAAACCATCTAAGGCTTACAGAGGCCATCCACCTCAACCCATCAAATAGTGATTGCACCTCACGGTCAAACATCACAAAAACATCATCATATTGGTCTCTACCTAAGCCTTAAAGGATTCGAGAGTGTTTGTCCCAATCAAGGCTTTTAGGACTAGTAACTCAACGTGCAAATTTTATCGGGCTTCCAAAGCATTTGTCGAACTAGGGCTTCCAGGACTAATAACTCAACCCAAGAAGGGCTTCCAGAGCATTTGTCCAACCAAGTCTTCCAAGACTAGTAACTCAACCCAAGCTATTACAGGGCTTCCAAAGCATTTGTCCAACCAAAGCTTCGAGGAAAATTAACTCAACCCAAGTTAAGGAAACATGAGAACCAACAAAAAGAAAAAACGAAATAAACCCACAATCTCCATGGTTATCCAGGAAATGTCAAGGCTAGGAAATCTATTGTCAATCTCGGCCATCCTCCATGCCGATGACATATCATGACGAATCAGCCACATGCATGCCAAAAATAGTGAGGAAAACATACATGCAACTCGGTACCAGCGAGAAAAATCGTTGTAGTTTTTGATCCCGATGTCCTCTTGCACTTCCCTACTATTCATTTGCCTTCTTGCTTCAAAACTCCAAGTATTCCACACTCCTCCAAGAGTTCTCCAAGAAACTCTAAGTGTCCAGGAGTATGAGAGAGAGGGAGAGAATATAATAGAGCTCCATCAGAACATGTCAAAATCTTACCCACTGATCCTCAGAAGCCTTTTTATTAGTGAGACCTATATTTTCTTCATTTTCCATTACTTTCCTTAAATTTCCTCCTCACATGAAACCTCTGACCTTTCACCTTCGTTTTCTCCTAATTTCCACTATTTTCATAAATAAAATGGCAACAAATATCTCATGCCTTTCCAAAGCCTTTTCCATTTCCTTTGTCAATTTCCTTAGCCATAATAAACTAAATAAACACCCACTAGGATGTTTTCCCCACCGTTGAACTTGGAATACATGTCCCATCACTATGGCCTTATATATTTTTACATGGATTTTTAACCAGGGTTGTTACAAGAAAACTTTTATGGCATGTTCTTGATGTCTTTTTCAAAACAAGATAAATTTAATTTTCAAATTTGAATTTATTGGCTCCAAAAGAAGCTAAGTTGGCCTCATTCTAATCAAGTTGGATTATCTAGAGAAAGGAACCCATTCAACCTTCATGAAAACTATTTATATGGGACTTGACCTTCTCTCCAAAAGGAAATTTAGATCATTCATCCAAGAAAGTGTTTTTGTTTTGTTTTGTTGATCAAGCAAAGAAGATATGGAAGGAGAAGGATGAAGAACTAGCTCTCTTTAGCCCTCGCATGTGTGAAAAAACTCCTTCATAACCTTGTACATGTGAGAAGAAAGGCTGAATTTATGTGATGAAGTAGAATTGTAGGACCAAATTTATAGATGAAAAGGGAGGCTAAAATTCTTCCCTAGTAGTGCAAGTTAGATAATGTTTTTTGGGAAGCCATTTGAATTAGCTAGGAGGCTATTCAGCCAGGTTTGACCATGCTTATTTTGTTGGTTATTTTTACCTTGTAAATAACTAAGATGATCTAGGTGTGTCTCTTGTTGAACTTAATAATTTCTCTAAGGAAAAGGTTGTTGGGGTTTCATAGGGTAAACTCCTGTGTTCTTTGTTTGGTTGTCCCTTCCTAATCCTAAATTAGAATGTTATATTTTTTATGTCTTCTATGTAATTACTATATGATGGACTAATATATAAGAATGTGGAAAATAACTAAATGGTTAGAAGGAATTATTAGTATAGAAGACCCTTTGGAAAATAACCATCCTGAACCCTAAGCTCGGGGTAGAGAAGGCTATAAATAAGTTGTGGATTTGGGTATTGTAAGAGAGCTAGTCGATGAATGGGAATAATTTGTTAGCTTTCTTTGTACGAATTGTATTCGCCTTAGTAAAGAGGATGAGGATAACCTCTCATGGTCTACAAACTCGGAATCAGGTGAATATATAGCCAAACAAGGGCACCAGGATTTTATGACTCCCAAACTCCCCAAGAGAAGAAATGGTGGTGGGGAACCCTCTTAACACTTCTAGGCCTTTTAAAAGGAACATTCCTTCTATGGTTAGAACTCAATAATAAAATGATCACCTGGAGTAACAGATTGAAGAGTAGATAGATTGGGCCTAACCGTTGTCTGTTGTGAAAATATAAAGGAATTAATGTTCTCAATTATATCTTACATCTTTATATGTAGGTGAAGTCTAGGGATACATAATAACATAACTCAATATCTAAACAGTATGGGTTTCTTTAGAATTGGAAGTTACTTTTAAAAGTTATGACGCAGCAACAGAGTTAAAGGGTATTCAACCTTCCCATTCCTTCTCATCTCATGCAACTGGTGGGATCCCAACCAAGCAAGTTTAAAAGATAATTAAGTTCCTTCGGAGATGACAACCTATATGATTATGATGTAGATGAACAAATATTGGACAAAACCAAAACTAAGCAAAATTTGGAGGCTCAAAATCATGTCTCCCATATATAGCAGTGTGACATGGTGACTTTTCAATGGGGAATGTCAAGGTTCCACTCCCATCACAAGCATTGGAGCAGTTTTCTACCTCTCCTCAAAGAATGTTTCCCAAATCAAGTTTCCAAGGGGGTGAGGAGCTAACACGAGGGAAAATTTTTTGACACTGTGGTCTCTGTTGCACCTAGAAAAATTGAAAACATTGGACATAAAAAGGGTAATGGGTGACTCTAATATCACTATATACTGAGCCAATAATAATTCTTAGATCACAAAAGAATGGTTGTGCCCTCTCCTCCAGGATGTTCATGCAAGTTTAGAGAGCTTCCACAAAGTGGTTTCAAGCCATGTTTATAAAGAATTAAATTAGGCTGTAGATGATCTTTCCAAAGTGGTGCTTTCGCTGATCCTAGGAAATTTTTTCTTCACCAAATTCAACTCATCCTCCTTGACAACAAGATTTTTTTCACATAACAGTGTTTTGATAAAAACCTAACCAATACAAAATTCACAACCAAGTGAAAAGTCGTGAAACTCAACTAAAAACTAAATAGTATGGATCCAATATATGCATAACTTTTTGACCATCACATATATTTATCAAAAAACTAAATACTTATATATATATATTCCCATCTTTTTAAATATATTATTTTTTAAATAAAAATATTAAAAAATTTTAAATTATTTTTGAAATATCTATAAAATATTAAATTATGACTTAAAATATAATTTAACAATAAATTTTATTTGCAATAAAAATAATAATTTAGAATATTTATGTCCAAGTTGAATCAGATACAAGTTTAATTTAAGAATTTAAAGTGGAAAAATGAAACATGAAAAGTCTATTTTAATTAAAAAAAAGTGGCATGTCAACTAATTTTAAATACTAATTAAAATAAATATTTTTTATTAATTCTATTATTTTAAATAAATATAAAAGTCATAATTTCAATATTTAAAAAAATAACTTTAAAATTTTGAAGAAAACCAAAAGTAATTTATAATTCTAAAATCAAAGAAAATAGTCTCTACCAATACAGCCTCTTTCATCTTACTACCACACTCATTGAGAAAATGGCCCTTATATACTACGTAAAATTGCTTTAAATCTCAAGTAGAAACCATATATATATATAAAATGGAGATGAATTGAAACATTAATTTTTAAATAGATTATTGAAAATAAAATAAAATAAAATAATATCAATTTATATGAGATTAATATTATTAAAAATAACATGGCATTTAAATTATAAAAAATAGTATAATAAAAAGGTAAAAAAGTAAGAGATTATTAAAACATTGAAAATATATATTTTATAAGTTTATGTTAATTGAGTTTATCTCGGGTGTTTAAGAAGAATGATTAGGACCTTCTCCACCTAGATTTAACCTCCACTATTGACATATTAAACTTTGGTTTAGAAAGGTTGGTATTATAATAAACCATAGTTTTCTTTTATCTTCTAATGTAAAATTTTAGTTTTTTGGTTTTTATAGTAACTCATCATGTTGTGGAATGTTATCCGAAAAATTGTATGGTAGATTTTATTGTTTGAATATAAAAATAATTAACAAGAGTTTTCTCCTAAGCAAATTTGAATTGATTTGCAATAATTTTCACTTCTATAATAAGTTTTATAATTTACATTTAGATTTTTTTTCAAAATTATAATTATGTTGTTAGACATGTCTATTTTGGAAAAAGGCTTCCATAATTTTAATTTAGTTATCAATAATTGAATTATAGGGATTTAAGATCTATAAAATATTCTAGAACATTCTTAGTTGTAAACACAAACCAAAAACTACAATTTATTTCTATGGTAGTTTTGTCTTTTTTCCCCTTTTAATTAAATTCATTAATTAAAAAAAATCATATGAAATTGATTGAATAATTGACTATCCATGGTTAAGGATCTTATTACATGTTTTTTTTTAAATGCATAAATATCTAACTTATATATTAATTCATTTTATCATTATTATCATCAATAATAGTAATAATTTTAATTAAATTTGTAATTTAGTTAATTGTGATGTTTTGTTTTTAGCAACTTGTCATGTATGATAAATTGAATATTTTGATGGTTATTATGGATTGATGTCTTTCAAAATTTACCAACCATTTAATTTATATATTTTCTCTGGATATATTTATTTTATGATATCAATATCTAAATATTTGTATATTTATTATTATCATATATAAAAATATTATAAAGAATTTATAATATAGATAGTTCTTAGATTTAAGTAAAGTAATTTTAATTTTATTATTATAATATATATTTTTTTGAAATTTTTTAATTTATTATGTTATAGACATTTTTTATTTTAGAGATTGGTTTGAGGTTTTGTTGGGGTTTGTTGAGAGATTCTCTAAACAATAATCTCCATGTTTAAAATTATTTAGATCTAATTCCAACTATAAATATATATATATGATTGAAAACGAGTAATAAAAAATATTGTGTGTTGTGCAATCAGATTTCTAACCTGGTATTAGAGTAAGTTCTAGATTAACTCCGTGGGAGGGGAGGGCCAACTAGATGAAAGAACCTTGAGTGCTTTTCCTTCACACATAAATTAACATAGAGCATGTTAAATCATATGTGTGAGATTTCTTTCTGATTTTATGTGTTGTTCTAATGGCTATCCTAATATCACCACCACCCCACTCAATTGATACATATATTACCATATGTTTTCTTTTGAAAGTCATGTACGTTGTCAGTCTATCCTGCAAACACATATACGATTTGGTTGTTTGGCCTTTTGGTGGGATGTGGGT
This sequence comes from Pinus tabuliformis, assembly GCA_031772625.1. Lineage (NCBI taxonomy): Eukaryota > Viridiplantae > Streptophyta > Pinopsida > Pinales > Pinaceae > Pinus > Pinus tabuliformis. The sequence continues at coordinate 839,637,248 of CM062816.1, forward strand.
AAGATCCAATAGAAGAAATGCACAGCACTGTTATGACACACAGAGGGAAGACAGGAGTAGTGGTGTCCATTGTAATTACGACAAATCAACTAAGTTTTCTTTTTTGGATGAGGAGGTATTTATTGCAGTTAAGGGTTAAATTTGACGGTTTCTTTATCTGTAAGAGAATTTTTTTATGACGGTTTTATTTTTAAATTGTTCATTGCATGACTTTTAATATTTATTTGTACAAGTTTTATTTAATTTTTGCAAATTGTATTTATAATTGTTACAAAATTTCCATGCTTTGTTGTACCAATCAATTTAAGTGTCATTGCTACACTTTCATTTGAGACGCGTGGATGAAACTTTTCTATGATTTTTATAGGTTGTTGAAATATTCAGTTTTTTTTTTATTTTTAAGATGGAAATAGTGAGAAAATAGATGGAAAATATGTATCTTTTGTAATTTTTTTTTTTTTTTAAATAACAAAAATATATATTATAAAATGAAAAAAATATATATTCATAATTACTCACATGAAAATAGTGAATGTAAATATTGTTGCAACTAAAATTAGACAAAAAAAATAATTATGTGATATAAGTATTCACTAAAATAAGCAACTAGTGACTATTGGTATTGGTTCTGTGCTTAACTATTGTCCAACCCAAATCTTTTATAGCACTCTCCAGTGTAATATAATTCTTATATATATATTTATAACGTAGTCTAATTATTTTAGGTTTCATATTATTTTTATTTTTATTTTAATTAACAATAAATTTAAGATATATAATATATAAAATATAGTATTTCATAGATTTATTTTAAAAGAAGTTTGAAAAGACGGAAAAACACCATTTTTAAAAATGATATAAATTTAAGATTATTCCGAGTCTAGCTTAGGCGTTGGGTGTATTACTAACAACAAACACGAGTCTATATAAACCTAAGGGAAATGCCCTATTTGACAAGACATGTGTTGATGCAATGCGTTAGCCATCACCATTTCTTTTTGAATTGAAATCGTCCTTCCTTCCTAACCCAAAGGGAGGGTGAGGCCGTGGAACTAGAGCCGGTCGTGGTAGTGAAAAGTGATTATAAATTTGTGGTTTGGGGATCAAGCATTCTCAGTTGGTTTGGGTGACCAATCTCAGTTTTCACCTTGTTTTAGCCTTCCCTTTATGGGTTTGGGGGGATTTCACTTTACTTTAGCCTTCCCTTTATGGGGTTGGGTGGTGATCTTACCCGACTTTTCCAATATACCGGTAAGATGGGCATTTGAGTTATATGGATTGGTAGTCAAATTAGGTTTTCCGAGAGTAGAAACTAGGATGATGAGACAAGAGGAGAAAAGAGAAACCAATAGAACCAAGACCTCGGATGTCCATAAAGAACCGAGAGGAGAGAGGAGAGTTAGGCTTACTTGGAGGTCCATAAAGAACTGAGAGGAGAGAGGAGAATTGAGTCTTACTAAATCCATGTGAATAGCAAAGAAAAATTTTGGCAACAATATGCCGAAGAAATTCAAAGAATGGTGAAAGGAAGAGTATTTTGCAAGATCTCATGACTAAACTATAAATATGTGAAATACAACCTCTATTCATATATTAAAATCACTTTTGATCAAAACTATAAATATATTTATTGGAGCTGCTATTTCAATATTGCATTATATACTTGAAAACATTGGGACAAAAACACAAAAAAAAAAATTCAGAAAAAAACACAAAAGAACCAAGAAGAAACCACCTACCTATGGTGAAATCTACTGGCAAGAAGCTTAAGAACTACCAAACAAATTCTTGTTCTCAAACTGTGCCAGTGGTCTGCAATATGTTCTCAAACTACGATCTCTAAAATGGCTAGAATTTCAAATTGTGCGAGTGGTTTGCAATTTGTTCTCAAACTGCAATCTCTAAAATGGCTAGAATTAATCTCTAAAATGGCTAGAATTTCAAACTGTGCAAGTGGTCTGCAATTTTTTCTCAAACTGTGATCTCTAACACTGAAGTTTGGAAGCTGTGAACATAAATGATAGGCTGATAAGTGGTAACTTACGTGGGAGGTCATGAATCACCAATCCAATTAATTCATACGGCATAGAAAGTCAAGATGACAATTAATTCATAGTGCATAAAAAGTCGAGATGACATTCACACTTAACATTGAAATTTATTGCGTAGTCTTGTTGTGTTAACTATGTATTTTTCTAGTCGTGACAACTTTAGAGGCTCAAAGAATCTTAGAGGCTCAAAGAATCTTATTATTGTAGAGTAGCAAAAATTAGTATTTTAATATAAATAAAAAAAAATAAATTTATTTCAAATTTTCATTTTATTATAAATATAAATTGAATTTTTAATTTCCATAATTGAAAAAACAAAATTATTCTCCATTTTCACTTATATATATTTTTGGTACATCTCAATACTCATGCTAAACATTGTTTAATCTACCAACGGAGGTACAAAGTGGTAACCAATCCACGATGCCAACTACTCGAATATAGAACTTTGATTCCTTTTGATGCCCTTTTACAAAATTTATCTACTATATGCAATTAATGATCTACAACGGTTTTATAAAGTGTAGTCTAACATTGGCTGGTTACATTTCCATATGGCATAGACAGCGGCTGCGTGAGTAAGTTAAGGAAAGAGGAAAATTAGTGGAGGAAAATCCGATGTTATATTGAGTGGTACATAAAATTTCTCGAAGCAATACGTTTATTTGGAATTTTGTTGGTCGATGGACCTTTTTTCAATTGAGGTCTATCACGTGTTTACTTGCTCTCTGCTACTTAGTACTTTGTGTTCGTTCAAAAATTGGCTCCTCTGTCTTTTCATTTTCGGAGTAGTTGCTTTGCTAGCCAAGCATGATGCCTCAGGCCGAGCGTACTGCGGACTCCGGAGTGCCCTCACTGCAGTATGCGGTGTATATATGTAATAATATATATAAAGAAATTAAAACTTGTCAATTTTCAATATACCCGTCAATATGACTTTTTCAACTATTAGTGACGAGTCAGCGATGACGAGCAGATTCGGAAACCAATAATACTTAACGTGTAAAAATACAAAAAAACGGACATACGGTCGTCAAATTTAACCCCTGATTGCAATTCAATTTGTTTGTGTGGAAAGGAAACCTGCGCGAAGTTTGGGTGGAGACTCACAGTGACATACCGCTGTGGACATTGCATGGAGATAGACCTCCACATGTGCCATTCTTTAACAAAATTTTAATATCTCGTCCGTTGCGTTCATGGTATCCTTTCATGCCTACTTCAACCTGAGTTGTGTGGCTTCTAGTTGTGTTGGTCCCGCTATGCCGATAATGGACACCATATCGTAGGGAAATGGTATAAGTTTTTTGGAGAAATACATCAAAAGGACTTCATGCAAATTCCATCCCTATGGAGTCAAATTCCCCGTCTCAGATGAGTGTTGAGATCTAGGTAGTAGCCGATTCTCTTTCTCAGCCCTTGTTGCTACTAGGATTTTAGAATTTGTACACAATAAATTTGAATGGAAACTCCCAGAGGCATTTGATATGTTTGTTGGTATCACATGTAAATTTGATGAATTTATATACACTTCCACGGGATTCAAATTTTCATAACCGCAAATTTTATTTTCTTTGATGAGACATTGTTAAGGGAAAAATGTAAACATTTGGATAGTCTTTCCCCTCACAATGAAAATATTTAGCCAGTTGTCCCAATTCAGTGACCCCGATTGTTTGCTTTCAACTACCAATCACACAAGAAATTTGTTCACCGGATGGGAGAGTCTTTGTGTTAGTTCATTGGGGTAGCTCAGGGTGGTCTTGGTTTTTTGAGTAGAGTCCGTCATCAAAGACGTATGACAAGCTCGCTAGGGAAATTTAGTTAAAGGGAAGCCAAATGGAGAGTGAAGTGGTTAAATGATTTTGTATGAATTTTGCGTAGTTATTTAATATTCATTTTGTGTGTAAAGTGTATGGTATGGATAATCAATTATTCATTCAATTAGAATAGTTTAAGTTAATGGTTTTTGACATTTTTATTGTCAAGAGAAAATATCATTGATTTGGTTATGTTTATTCTATTATATGTTTATGGTACTTGTTGTTCTTTGGTGTTTCAAGGAGATTATTTTAGTGTCTATGTAAGTTTTTGGGTAAAAGGGGGTCAAGTTGTGTGATTGACTTCTGAATAGATTCAGTACACATATAGTTGACACTTGAGAGGATGTCCATAGTATGGTTTAGTTACTTAACTACTTTTTTTGACAACTATAGGGAGCTAAGTAATTTGGCAGAGTGAAATATGTCAATATTGTTAATCATTACAAGTACATCAATAGTGGTTAGAGGAAGTGGTATATTAAATGGTTCAAGTTGTAAGTGCAAAGTTTTGGTGAAGAAAGAGTGTAGCTTGGGAGATTTTAGAGTGGGTATAAGTGTTAAGGAAGGTCATACCAGACTTTTTTGTATTGTTATTTATAAAACAAACATTGTGGGATGGTGTTAGGAATAATGTTTGTTTTAGAGATTGGTTTGAGGTTTTTTTAGAGTTTTTTGAGATATTTTCTCAACAATAATCTTTCAGTTTAGAATTAGTTGGATCTAGTTCCAGCTATAAATATCTATCATATTTGTGATTGAAATTATGTGAAAAAATATATTTTTTTAATGTGCAATTATCAATAAAAAATACTCACCATAAAAATAATATCATTAATTAAAAAAAATAAAAATAAATTATGGTAAATATATTAACAAAACTGTCACAACACAACTTTCTTGCATTTTCCAACTCATCATTATATATTATAATATGATTTATAACTTTACCTAGAAAAATAAATATAATTTAATACCTATATGATTGCCTTTCTTCTTCCTTGGGGAGGCAATTATTACATACGGAAAATGTGGAGATGAGGAAGGATCTTATTGCTTATTAATTACAAACTAAAAAAAACATAGCGATTGAAGAGGTGCTTAGTATAACTATTAGTTTTTTTATACATCTTTTCAATTTTGTTTGTTATTTAGGTAATTAAAAGTAAGGATTTAAAATTTTAATATAGTTTATTATTGAAATATCTAACTAATTATATTACTTGTAATTAACTATCATAGACTATATGAAGTATTAAAATTATAAATCAAAGTATAATTTGGAGAGCTTGCTCACTAGACCATGTTATGCTAGGAGAGAGTCCACCTGGATTGGTGCGAGAGGGTTGATCTCATCATTAGAAGGGGAGAAGATGATGTCTGCTACTTTTTGGCGAAGACAATAGATTACTTATGTAGCATCTCACTTTACGCTAACATTTTTTCCATATAAACCAATATCTCCTAGATCGTTCAATCAAGACGCTACGAGTGAGTGATTTGATGTAATAACAAAGATTAACCACTTTAATTTATTATGTTCACAGAAACTTGGGAGAGGTCCATATTTTAGGAATCTAGTGCATGGCCTTCCATACAATGAGCTGATTAAGGATGAACCTCCATTCTTTTTTAACCTTTTCTTTCAACTTTTTGATGGTTCATGACATCGCCATAGTGACCCATAGCTAGTCTTGTAGCACTTTGGGCCCACATAGGACCTTGATTAGCCCCTTCTACCACCTCTACAAATTGAGGACAATATTCACCTGGCCATCAAAGTCTAGGAAAAGGTTAATGGGGTAGAATTAGGAAGATAGAGTTTCGAAGATATATAAAGTGAAAAGATAGAAGAGAGGCCATCGAGTGCCATAGAGATAGGGTGTACTAGAATGGTTGGTTAGGGAAAGGGTAAGAAAAAATGGGAGATGGGGCGAAAGAGTGATGACCCCAAGGGGGATGATAGAAAAATAGGGAGTGCAACAAAGAGCTAGAAGTGGGGTAGGGGAAGTAAAAGAGCAAAGAAATAAAACCTGAAATTGGTGATAAACTTAGGGACTAGAATAATAGTTAGATTCCAAGGACACAAAACTTGAAATTTACAATTGAAAAAAAAAATTCACGAATATCAATGCTACCTTGAGACTAGAGTTGTGAATTTCTTCCTATCTAGTCCTTGCCTCGATAGTGTTGAAATGACATAACAATGCTAAAATTCCACATACTCAAAATACTCTTGTTACCGAGGACATCATTGCTAGCATAAATCTTTGGGCTAGTTGTCTAGAAAGCACTTTCACCCAAAACACATATCTCATAGCCTCCAAAAATAGTACCATGAAAAGCACTGAGAACACAAAAGGAGGCCACAATGAGTTGTATTGTTGACACATAACCTCTAGTCTTATAGTTTCCACCAATCATGAGCGTGATTTAAACTATATTCTCTCTTTCGTAGTGTTTTCTAGTGTCTCTTACCATATTGTTCCTCCACTCTCTAGTGGATTCCAATTGCGCTATAATACTCATAGTAGAATTGAATGTAACATATCCAACTTTGAAAAAAAAAATGATCAAGTTACTTTCAGAAAATAAAACATATATTTTTTTTCATTTATCTTCTAATAAAATATCACAAGTGGTGAGCCTCGTCACTTTTAAATTCTATGAGATATATTTTGTGATAAAAGTATTGGTTACCTTGAAGCCAGATTCCATAGGAATTGAGTAATTGTAATTTTTTTTTTTTTACTATTAACCAATCCGTATAACCTTCTTTATAACATATATGTTTTAATCCCTATGCCTTAAAACATTATTCTTTATATTTAAAACATGACCTTATAATAGACCTTTTATATACTACAATTGGACTTCGTTCCATCCTAGTAACTAAAGATGGTAATCCTATATATATATATATAAAGATGGTAATCATATATATATATATTCAACCCTCCACTTTACTAACCATATATAGTTATTGGCCTTTTGGCCTTTGTTACTAAGACAACATTTGTAAATCCGACATATAGCAAGCTTTACACAGTTTAACACAAGTATATCTTATTGATGTGACTCTGGGCAATGTTTTATAGCTAAGATATGTTTCCTTATGTAACATTCAGAGTTAAACATGATCTAGAATGAATACTTGCTACTTTGATGCTGTACATGTTAAATTATTTGCTTAAAGTGATATTTAGTTGTTATCGACAGTCGTACTTTAATATTTGAATTGAACGGTGGAGATTTAGTTAGGTAAGGGATTGGTTAACTACCAAACCCATACCCTATGCTAAAGTTTCATTGTCTCAGTTGTTCATGAGAGGAGAGGAGCTCTGCTCCTTGGTTCCTTGGTTCTGTAAATTCCTCCTTAGTCCGTAGCAAAGGTCTTCGGTCAGCCAAGTGGAAGATATATGTTTTAGGATGGTGTTATACCCTAAAAAAAATTACGGTACGAATGGAAACACTCACATCCAACTAGTTGGTTTGAATATAAATTCTTTGATTCCTATGCACTCAATTTTGCTTTAATATTCAACATGTCGGGGTTACTTTGTATGGTCGTAATGAGATTTTTCTTTCCTTGTGATAGGTCGCCTTTCCCTCAGGTTAAGGTTTTGGCCGCTTCAAAATGACCCCAACTCCAACCTGCCAAGTGAGAGATTGGACTCCCATTACAGGTTATCACTTTGGTTATGGCACTTGGTCACTCATTTTTTTGTTTATTCTCTCTTGCTTACTTCTCTACTGGTTATTTGGTCAGCTTGTTTTAATCCTCATATATTCCTTGCATGGCCGCTTGGAGATAGAGTGCATATCCCTTATCTCGTCTTAGGTATAGCAACTTTCGTCTAGGCTTCTCATTTTTTGAATTCCTTCTATGGATTCCGAGAATGCCTAACTCCAACCTCTCTTTTCGTAGGTACATATCTAGAGCGACGACCCAATTAACGACTTCTTTCTCTCCAAGTTCATTTTCATTGGATGCAGTGCATGAGGTTCCAAGTTCTAATATTATCAAATTTATCCTCTTGCCAGGTCACGACTCACATATTTCTATGCTTAAATTTGCATATAGTAGTTTGTTACTAAGGACTCTTAGATGATACCCTAGTCTGGCCAAGAGTTTTTACACTAGTTTATTTAAAGGTCCAAGATTGAAGAAATACAAGGGTTAGGGTTTTCATATATGGTTTACTTACTTTATACAGGTTATTTTTGTTCTGAATGATTCCTCCTGGCCGTAGGCTTGAAGACTACACTGTTGTAAAAATTATTTAATATAAACGCATGTAGGCCCCGAATGTTCGTATCTGTCTTAGGGATTATTTAACTTCAACATTTTCAATGTGTATTATTACTCTTCCAATTTTCTGCAACACAATATATCTGGTTAAGTCTGGGCTATATTTAGAGTTTGGCTCTTTATGCATCAGTTATGGAAAAAAGTCGTCTTAGGCCTACATCTGCACATACCTTGTTTTCAGCTACAAAATGAATAACGCAACCCTTTGTGCATGGTTTAATACTGTGAATGATTTAATACTAAGATATTTTAATAGTTTTGTACTCTTTATAGCGTAATATTTGTGCTTGTGGTTATGGATTATTATACTCTTCAGTTCTCTATTGTGGCTAGTTTGTAACATTTTCATTATGCTACATAGGTTCATTACACCAATTATACCAATATGTTTCAGTGGTTTAAATAATCACATGCATTACAATATTTCTTATTTTCTGAAAGATGCACGCTAAGAATAGATTTGGAATATATATATATATATATATATTATATATTATGCTACCTAGGTTCATTATACCAATTATACCAATATGTTTCAGTGGTTTAAATAATCACATGCGTTACAATATTTCTTATTTTCTGGAAGATGCATGATAAGAATAGATTTGGAATATATATATATATATATATATATATATATATATACACACACACTAACAAGTACTTATTAGTCCATACGCTCAATAAATTTCTGTAGTGGGAGAGTCCTTTGTGTCTTAGTCTTCTCTTACTAAGGACTAATCTTATGGAATCTAGAAGGTGACACAACACTCTAAGAATTCTAGGTGCCTAAGATAGGTTGAAACCCCAAACTTTTTCCTTCCATGGTAGCAAATATAACTAAATTCTTTCATGTTAACAACAAGAGAAGGCCTATTCTCTTAGAGAAAGAACCAACAAAAGGCCTATTCTCTTATAGAAAGAAAGAAAAAATTGTTTTATAATCTTTCATAAAGGGTATAACTCCTATGATCTAATTTTCTTTCTTTTTGTTGGTAAAAGTTGTCATTGATGTCAATATGGTATTATTTGTAATGGAAAATATTCTTGTGATACATGTCCTAACCTTTGAGATGTTACAAACCCTACGAGATCTAAACCCCATCTACTTGACTAGACTCTAGGTGCATGAGTACATCAATGAAATTCTAGATTCTCTTGTCATAGAGAAACCCTAATCCTATGTGCATACCCTATATGCCTCATTTATATCATGAATCCTTAACTCTAGATAATGATGACATGGATGATTGTTGGAGGTCACACTTGGAGTCCTAATGAAGAAGCCCTTGCCCTAATCAAACCCTAGTCATATGATGTCCTTGTTCTTAATGAAGAAACTCTATACCTTTATACATTGACTCATCATGAGGGAATCCCTAATCCTAAGAGGTCCATTGATTTCAAGCCTTGAAGAAGCCTTTACCTTGAATGCAAAAAACATAATGATAAAATCCTAAAGGCTGCCATGAAAAAAATAATTATGACAGTTCACAAAGAAAAATTATGAATAAAAAATGATTTCATTCAAAGACAAAATTGGCATAGGCATGTAGAGGATTTCTTCCTCTTTCAAATGAGCCCTCACTCATCTTCTAACTCCTTCTAGATTGGGAGAAATTGAATCTTTAAGATGATATATCATATTATTTCCCCTAGATGAACTAAGCCTACATGTCTAAGTCAGCTTGACCACCATGAGACAAGTCGCTTCTTTTCTAGTCGAAAATCACTATAAATACAAGTCTTAACACTTCATTTCTCATTAGAATTCAGTGAGGAATATACATAGGAGTTCAGAAAAAAGGATAGTAATAGAAAGAAGGTCGAGGAAGATAAAATGTGGGCACAATTCTTGTGTTAAGGGCCTTACAGACTCGGTGTGTATTGGATAGTAAAAGCTTGGAAATTCTCCTGTAGGAGCTCGGGAAAGAGATAAATAATTTACGATAAGTGAGATTACAAACTCTTAGACAACCAACCGTGACAAGACACAGACCTCACCTAAAATCGGATTACAGTCCTGTCTATGATATTTCAGACCTGTGGTCAATAGACTAGTTCAGATCTCAAAACAATTACACTGTGGAGAAGTGTTTGGAGAACATTTTGTGAAGACTATGATCTACAAGTTTGTTTTAAGTGCTCGAACTGTGAAGACATTCTCTTAAAGGAGACCAGTCTTCAATTACAAAGGATTGTTACTAGTGTGGAAAGTTATGGGAGCCACCTAGGATTAGACTCACCTTGGAACAATTTTTTGCATAACTAAAGAGCATACCTTAACACAATATTGAAGCAATGTTTCTCAAACTTAAAAGCCAGTTGGGGAGAGATATTTATAATAATTTTTTGAAGGTATTTGTGGAGCATATTTTAAGGCTGTTAGAAGCCAGTTTTCAACCAGCCTTAAAAATAGCCTAGTAGCAGCAATTGAAAGGCTTCTTCAAACAGTTCTCAGATACCCTTTTGTAGCACATTAAATAGCTTTTGAAGGTGTATTTATAGCAATTTTGAAGACTTATTTTGGAAATTTATTTGAAGCATTTGAAGACCTAGAGAAACCTTCTTGGAGAAACTATTGAAGGATCTTTGAAGAAGACTTTGATGATAATTTGAACAAATTTTGAAAGTTTTCCAGTTCAGATATTGGAGCTTGTGTGAAACAGACATGAGGCTTGATTGAAGGTTGATTCGATATTGAAGCATAATTGAAGGACACTTAAAGTTTTGATAGCATGTTAAAGAAAACCCTACGAGTGGTGTGCAAGCATATTGGATAAGTCTTTGTCGATTTTTCTTAGAGCCATTTGAATACCCTTTGAAGGTTGGTGTGTGGATCTATTAAAGAAGATTTTTGGAGTAGGCTTAGTGCAACCATTTGAAGACATCTTGTTGAAGAGATTTAGCTGAACTTAGAGACATTATTTGAGATCATGATGCACTGAAGCCATCATGAGGTGACCTTGGATAATTCTGTTTGGGTAACATGAAGAGTTGTGGAGACACCTTCATGTGAAGACAAAGTTATCATTGATGAGATAGTTCCTTTGAGATCATTTGAGGGCAATGTTTAAGGTGAAGGCTGTCAAGGCTCATTGAATAAGATATTGGGATCCATGAGTAATCATTAAACCTATCTTGATGAATTGAAGTTGCGGGTTGGAGCCCTAGAAAATTGGAGTTCTCAAGAAGATCAGGTTAGAGCCTGTACCAGAGATAGGTTTGGAGCCCTAGAGGTTAGTGCCTCAAAGTGACAAGGTTGGAGCCTTTAGAAGAGAGGGTTGGAGCCTTCTGAAGTCAAATTCGGTGCTAAAAAAAATGCAGGTTGGAGCCTGGTGGATTGAAGATTGGTGTCTTCATCTAGGGTTGGAGCCATAATTATTATTTTACTCGATTTATTTTAAAGAGGATTGGAGTTCACGTCATTGATTAATAAAATTATTATTATTTGATTGTTCATTTTGTATTCTAATTATAAGTGATCTTAACCGGTAAAAATAACAATTGAAAAGAAATGTTGATTCAAACCCCTCTCAGTATTACCAACAATTGGTATCAGAGCTAGTACCTTCACTCAAAGGCTAACAACTTGAAGGTAGATCCTTAGAACATAAATGGCAAAGCCAGGTAACAAAGCCTCCAATCGTTCTAGAGATGTCCCTTCTTCAACCATGAAAGTAGAAGATAATCAAATTTGGAAAGCTCCATTTCAATGCAAACTTTGATATATGGAAGGAAAGAATGAAGAATTTCTTAATGGCTCAAGATTTTGATGTCTGGGAATCAGTGATTACTGAAATCACAATGGTAGGAGAATCCAAGAAGTATAATGCAAGAGAAATAAAAGAAATCTTAAGTGGGTTACTAGATCCTATAAAGGCCAAAGTAGAGAAATGTTCATTGGAGAAACATATGTGGTACAAACTTGAAGACCTTCACTCAAAAGGAGCATTCACCATGAATTCTATTCATGAAGATGAAGGAAAGAATGAAGGAAAAATAGAACCCATAAAGGAAGTTGAAAACAAGAATGAAGACATCAAGATCAAGGAGGACCTAGAAGATGAAAAAAATTGAAGATCATCCCAAAGAAGATCTCAAGGAAAAACTTGCAGCTTCCTTAGAAGAGATAATTCGATTGAGTAGGGAAAATGAGGATCTCAAGAAGAAAGCACAAGATGGTGACTGTGACCTAGACAAGACTAGGAAGGATGTTGATATTTTCAAGCTTCAAGTACAAGAAAAGGATGAGGATCTCACAAAGCTAAAGGAGGAATTTCATTAAAATAAGAGAAGGAATCATGAAGAATTCATATCCATGTCAAATCAATTGGATAAAGCAAAGAAAAGGAAAGATACTTTGTTAAGCCATCTTGAACAAAGACACGAGGATTTGAACAAAGTTGAAGCTAAAATTGGTCAATACAAGGAAGAAGTATCCTCCCTTAAATCTCAACTAGAAGAAGCAAAGAAATAAGTGCAAGGAGCTAAAAAGGTGATGGAAGCTTTGGCATTCCCTGAAGGACAAGTCGATGAAGCAAAAAAAGAAAGAAATGCCATGATATGCCAACTTGAAGAAAATAATGAAGATATCTCCAAGTTAAAATCAGATATCATCTCACTTAAGGCCGAATTGTGTGATGCAACAAGGATGAAGGAAGAAATGGAGAACCGTATATGTTGACACCTAATCCTTGTGATTGGGTAAATATATATAAATAAATAAATGAGAAATGTGAACAGTCATCGGGAGATGAGCTGAACAGTCTCTCCCTCATGTATATAACAGACCTACCTGATGGAATAGATAATACAAATTAGTTTTTGCTTAATGGAGTTACTGCTTGGCCTGACATGGTATCAGAGCCAGCTCATTTTTAGATTTTATGCCCTTTGTAACTCCCTATTCTGCTCCTCTGCTCCTCTGCTCCCCATTCAAAATGCTGCCTGATTCATAAATGTGGTAGCTTGAGTCTGCTCCACCCTGTCACCTGAACGCTGTTGCATGACACTACCTGCGCCCTTTGTCTGCCATATTCCATATTTACAGTCCTGACCCCTGCATTACCTACACCCTCTGGACTGTCAACGTTTTCTGCCATAACGTGAAACATCTCTGCGAGTGTGCCATGTACCACTGAGCGCTCTCCAGTCTATCTCCATGCCGAAGGAACGTATGACCGTTGTTTTGCTGAGGAATCAGGCTTGAGCTTGTGTCATACGAAGCTGTGACGAAGGAGATGCTCTTGGACCGAAGGTTTTCAAAGTTGAGATGGAGCACCAGCCGAGAATTGAATTAATCACGCGTACTGGGATTCTGCAGCAAGGCGTTGAATGAAGCAAGGGCCGACAACAATAGTCCTGCAAACTTCATCGTATATATAAGAAAGAGCCGAGGAATTTCTCCAGACTCAGCGTACTAAATACTTTGCCAGGAAGCAGTTGCATTTCTTTTTCTTAAATTTCTTAAGCATGATCGAAACTGCAAATGCATTGGAGTCTATGGTTTTTTATGAAGACCGAATGGTGTTTTAAATGATGGATTTATATGAGTTTTGAAAGCTGACATTTGGACGCTGATATGGTAATTGAGTTTTGAACGCTGATATTGTAATTGAGTTTTGAAAGCTGACATTTGAACGCTGATATGGTAATTAAGTTTTGTACCCTGTTCTATTGAACGTTGTCACATGGAGGAGCTGCGGTGAGCGTGGTCCCGTTTGGAGTCTGGTGGAGAAGCGGGGTATCGTGGAGATGCGGTGAGCATGGAGTCCATTGCATACGCAGTTTACAGAAATGCTATGTGTTAATTGCTGAAACACTGCTGTTATAATATATAAGCGGTTGTCATATCCATTTCATATATACGTTGTTTTCTGAACACTTCCCACCATACTCCAGTCTTGAAGAATGCGTTGACCTACATGGTCATGACCATGGTAATTGAGTTTTTTAAAAGGGGACGTATGCCATATGCATATATAATGGTGGATTTATATGGAATTATATAAAATTTATATGAGATTTATATGAGGTTTATATGAGGTGGATTTCTATAAGTCACATGGTGGATTTGAAATCTTTTGAGAATGACCTTTTGAGTACATTTTTACTATATATTGGCAGAAGTATCTTTTCTATTAGTAAAACTATTTTTTTACAGAATGCATTCACTCATATCTATGGTGGGAATAGTTCTCACTGGCAAGGAGAACTATCCTAAATGGTCCCGTATGATAAAACACACCCTCATTTTCAATGAGTTGTGGAAAGGAGTGTGTGTCAGAGACAAAGACAATGACCCAGTATAGCCTACCTCAGACAAAGAGCTCGTCATTTGGGAAAACAAGAACAACAAAGCTTATGCATTAATCGCAACATCTTTAAATGAAGAGGTGAGTCGCCATATTCCGTCATATTCAACTGCCTTTGAAGCCTTACAAGAGCTGAAAGAACTCTATGACTCACATTCTGCACTTGAAGTTGTCCAACTCATGATTAAACTCTTCACTCTTGAACTGCGAAATAATGATCCTCTTGCTCTTGCATCTGAAGTAAAATCTATAATGCATGATATCAAATCCACTAAGGTTGAATTGGATATTCCTCTTATCGCTTTTCTCAAGGCACTTTATCCTACTTACTCCAATTATCTTGAGTCATTGCAAGCAAATGGAAATCTCAAAGATATAACCTTTGACTCTCTTGTGAAAAAGTTTGCTGAAAGAGAGAAAGCTTTTGGAAAGAAGACAACCCCTGAAGGTTCTGAAGGGACTATGTGCCTTGCCCATAAAGAAAAGCATCCTGCTCAAGATTCTACAAGAGGAAGAGGTGGATGAAGAGGAAGAGGAAGATATTTCAGAGGCAGGGGGGTAGACATTCTCAAGGAGAAAAGGAAGATTTGCACTGTATTAGCTGCAAAAGAAATGGATCACATGATGCCTCTACATGCAAGCTACCATGGGACAAAATTGAGCAGAAAAGAAACCAACATAAAGGTAAAACTGATGATATAGACAAAGGTAAAGCACCTAAATCCGCTCACTATGTTGTGGCACAATGTAACATTGGAGTAAATGAAGATATATTAATGCTTCACTTGATTCTTGGAAAAATGATTGGTTGCTTGATTCAGGAGCAACCTGCCACATGAATCATAGAAAATATTTTTTTGAATATTTCACTGACAATGTTGATGGAGCAATATACTTTGCAGATCAATCAAAAATCAAGCCATCACGGCTTGGCACAATCAGGCTTAAATTGCCTGGTCTTCCAGACTTTCTTCTGGATCATGTTCTATATCTCCCACAGCTCAAGAGAAACTTGTTGTCCTTGGTCCACATCCGCCAGCAAGGTCACTCCATTCATATGTTTGATGGAAAGCTTGAGGTAAGAAAAGCATTTGACCACTCACTTGTCATGAGGGGAATAGAAGAAGAAAGGCTTCTCAAACTGCAAGGAACCTCTGCTCATGCACAACATTTCTCATACATTTCTCATCATGAAGAAGGTACACTTCCATCAAGTTTATTATGGCATGCTAGATTTGGACATTTGAACTATGACAGTCTCCACTTGCTGAAGAAAAATGGTGTTGCTGGTTTGCCTACAATTCCTAGGAAACTTAAGCAATGTGATGCTTGCATTCTAGGAAATCATAGCAAATAGTGTTTTGATGATTCGCATTCAAGAGCACATAGGAAAGTTGAACTCATTCATTCAGATTTATGTGGTCCAATGGCTGTTCCTTCTACAAATGGAAATAAATATATCATGACATTTATTGATGACTACACCAGAATGTGTTGCGTTTATTTGTTGAATAACAAATCTGATGCTTTTCAAACATTCAAGAATTTTCATAAATGGATTGAAAATGATGCACAATCTCATATTGGGTCTATTCGCATTGATAATGGAAAAGAATACACATGAAATGAATTTGAAAACTATCTTCGCCAACATGGGATCAAACATCAAGCAACTGTGCCCTATAATCCCCAACAGAATGGTGTAGCTAAAAGAATGAATAGGACAATCTTAAATGTGGTACGATCCACGCTCTTCTTCAAAAATGTAAAGATAATGTTTTGGGTTGATGCTGTTCTATGTGCTGCATATATAAAGAATAGATATCCATCTAATGCTATAAGAAAGAAGACTCCATATGAAATGTGGTATGGACATGTTCCTTTGGTAAAGCATCTCAAGGTCTTTGGTTCCACCTGTTATGCTTTGATACCAAAGGTACATAGAAACAAACTTGGTGCTAGAAGTCGTAAGTGTATCTTCCTGGGATATTCAAACACCTCCAAAGCATACTGCCTCTATGATGAAGTAAATAAGAAATTTGTTGTATCTAAAGATGTAATTTTCCTTGAATCATCCAAAATTGACAATGTTTTTGAGCGGAAACTTGATCGCTTGGATAGATTCGCAAAAGAAAAATCATTTCAAGAATTTGATAATCAGATTCCACATCTTGAAGGGGGGATTCCTATACTAGATCAACGTGTGGAATCTTCTTCTGAAGAACACTCTCCCCTGCATGAAACTCCAACAACGGATGATGCTTTAAGTGATGTAATTGATAGAATTGGGAGACTCAATCTTGATTTAATTCCAACTCAATCAATGGAGCAGCTTGGACCATCTCAGAAATGTCCCCCAAAGTCGATGACAAAGACACTTGAAAGTGTTCATCCTGATGAAGTTGGAAAGACAGGAACCAGAAATTCAAACTGGCAAAATGGAGGTGATGTAGATGACTCTAATTCACCTGTTGATATGGATGTTTCTTATGATTGTGAATTTAACTTGTCTACAGATTTTGAACCAACTTCCTTCAAAGAAGTTTCTTCTCATGATGAATGGAAAGAAGCGATGCAAAAGGAGTATGATGCCCTTATAAAGAACGGCACTTGGAAGCTGGTTGATCCTCCATTAGGAACCAAACCAATTGGTTGCAAGTGGGTCTACAAGAACAACAAGTATAAAGTTGATGTCTCACTTGACAAGCACAAAGCTAGGCTTGTGGCAAAAGGTTTTGCACAGAAGGGAGGGGTCGATTATGAGGAAACTTTTGCCCCACAACAAAATGGGCTACCATCGGGACACTCTTTGCACTAGCAGCTCAGAACGGTTGGAAAGTCCATCAAATGGATGTAAAAACTGCTTTCTTGAATGGAGATATAAAAGAGAATGTTTTTATGTCCCAGCCTTAAGGATTTGCTGTGAAAGGACATGAACATAAAGTATGCAAACTTGTGAAGTCCTTGTATGGCCTCAAACAAGCACCACGAGCCTGGTATGAAAAACTGACTGAGCATCTTCTGAAACTCAATTTCAAACATTTTGATCTTGATGATGCAACTTTATTTTGTCAAGAAAGTTGGCAAAATAGTTGTATATCTTGTGGTATATGTAGGTGATCTTTTGATGACAGGGAATAATGAAAGCTACATTGCATCCATAAAGAAGGAATTGGGGAAAAGTTTTGAAATGACTGATTTGGGCTATGTTCATTACTATCTTGGCATTAAAGTAACCCAACATCCAAAGTCCATATTTATTTCTCAAAAGAAATAGATTGGAGATTTGTTGAACAGGTTTGGCATGACAGAGTGCAATCCTCTTACTACTCCAATGGAACGAAAGTCAAAGCTCACATCTATTGAAGGAAAAGAATTTGAGGATGCAACAAAGTATACACAGCTTGTAGGAAGTCTCAACTACCTAACTACCACCAGACCAGACATTTCGTTTGATGTTGGAATCCTCTCCAGATTTATGCAAAAGCCTTGTGAGGGACATTGGTCTACTGCAAAAAGAGTTCTAAGGTACTTGAAGGGAACTCAAGACTTTGGAATCAAGTATACATAGGTGGATGACTTCATCTTGATTGGATACTTTGATTCAGACTTCGATGGAGACAAAGAAACCGGGGTATCAACTTCAGGATATGCTATGAGTCTTGGATTAGGAGCTGTCTCCTGGAGATCATGCAAACAATCAGTTCCAACAGATTCCACAACAAAAGCAGAATACGTGGCAGCAACTGAAGCAACAAAAGAAACTCTGTGGCTTAGGAAAATTCTTGAAGATTTGTAGGTAAAACAAGTACAATCAACTCCACTCATGATTGACAATACCTCTACAATAAATTTGGCCAAGAACCCAAAGTTTCATGATCGAACGAAGCACATCAATACTAAATATCATCTGATTCGACATCATGTTGAGGCCAAAACAATCCATCTCCGTCATTGTTCCACAAATGAGCAAATTGCAGACATCTTCACCAAAGCACTTGGAAGAGAAAAGCTTGAATGATTCAAAACGATGCTTGGACTCACCAACATCCTTCAGATTAAGGAGGGGAATGTTGAAACCTAATCCTTGTCATTGGGTAAATATACGTAAATAAATAAATGAGAAATGTGAACAATCATTGGGAGATGAACTGAACAGTCTCTCCCTCATGTATATAACAGACCTACCTGATGGAATAGATAATAAGACTCAGTTTTTGCTTAATGGAGTTACTACCTGGCCTGACAGTATAGCAAAGAAGGATGAAGAAGGCAAGAAAATGAAAGAGTAAATTGATCTCCTCAAGAATGAAATTTATCATTTGAACAAGAGTCTTAAGAGCTCTCAAACCCTAGATGACATCCTAAGTCATCACAGATCCCCTCTTGATAAATCAAGTCTTGGTTATGTAGGTGAACCCTCAAGTAGAAATGATGCAAACCCTAATGCTTCAAAGGATGTGGAGAATATTGGAAGAAATATTGATGCCCTCAGTTCTAGCAAAGGTAAGGAGAAGAGTCAAGATGACATTGGAAGAAATCCTACTTCAAGAAGATATGCAAATGGTGTCAATATTGCAAGAAGCAATAAATTTGATTAGAGGATCCCAAGACATAATGACTTTGGAAGTACATCAAGGAAATCTCAATCCTCGAGGTAACAAATTATATTTTTTGGTTATTTCTATTCTTGTACAAATTTTGGGCACATGGAAAAGGATTATAGGGCATACCACAAAGACAAATATAATGGTCCCTAGTGGTTTCCCAGAAGTAACTTTGTAGAAGGTAATTATGCTTCCTCATTTATGTACAAAACTGAATGCTACAAATGTCATAATATTGATCATATGGCTCATAATTGTAATTTGAATTGGATCCCTAACCAAGCTAAAAACATGACTTCCAAGCAAGAGAAGAAGGTCACACAAGTTTGGAGAAGAAATAAAATTAGATCCGAAAGTCTCTTGAACACTCAAGACATCCACTCATGTTGTTGATCTAATGAGTGCATCTATGGCAGATGTGATATTCCATGTTTTTAATGATAAAATTATGCCAAAAGTGAGACCATGCATACTATTAGGCAGAGCTCATGATTCTTTACTATTCTTGCAGAAGTTATCTGTGAAAAGCCCTATGAAACCCTTGATGAGTCACACATGGATAATCGTGATATTGTGTCTTCACTACACATCCATTATTAAAGATATCTTCCACTTGATCATGAAGCAAGAACTTTTCGTATCTTGATAAAAACGAAGAGCTAAAGGAGTTTACGTAGGCAAGGGGAGTTGGTTGATCATATACCTCATCCATTTCCATTAAGGTGTGCAACATCTTAGGGGGAGAAAGTACATTAAATAAAAGCACCATGATAAGGGAAGAAACATATCTATAATGGTGAACTATCATTAATGAAGAAAATACAATGAAGTAGAATATCGAAAAGCAACTTGATAGGGGGAGTACTTGGACACACCTTTTTCCATTGATGTCAAACGGGGGGAAATTATTGAAAGGGAAAGAATATTGCCATTGATGACAAAGGGGGAGACACTTGGTCAAGGTTATCATTTATCTCAAAATGGCATTATTTGTGATCGAAAATATTCTTGTGATACATGGCCTAACCTTTGAGATGTTACAAACCCTAGGAGATCTAAAACCCATCTAGTTGACTAGTCCCTAGGTGCATGAGTACATCAATGGAATTCTAGATGCTCTTGTCATAAGAAAACCCTAATCCTATGTGCATACCCTAGATGCCTCATGTATATCATGAATCCTTAACTCTAGATAATGATGACATGGATGATTATTGGAGGTCACACTTGGAGTCCTAATGAAGAAGCCCTTGCCCTAATCAAACCCTAGTCATATGATGTCTTTGATCTTAATGCAGAAACCATAAACCTTTATACCTTGACTCATCATGACGGAATCCCTAATCTTAAGAGGCCAATTGATGTCAAGCCTTGAAGGAACCTTTACCTTGAATGCCAAAATCATAATGATAAAATCCTAAAGGCTGCCAGGAAAAAAATAATTATGACAGTTCACAAAAAGAAATTATGAATAAACAATGACTTCATTCAAAGATGAAATGGCATAGGCGTGTAGAGGATTTCTTCCTATTTCAAACAAGCCCTCACTCATCTTCTAACTCCTTCTATATTGGGAGAAATTAAATTTTTAGGATGATATATCATATTATTTCCCCTAGCCAAACTAAGCCTACATGTCTAAGTCAACTTGACCACCATGAGAAACGTCGCTTCATTTCTAGTCGGAAATCACTATAAGTACAAGTCTTAAGTCTTCATTTCTCATTATAATTTAGTGAAGGATATACACAAGAGTTTAGAAATAATAGAAAGAAGGTCGAGGAGGATAAAATGTGGGCATAATCCTTGTGTTAAGGGTCTTTCAAACTCGGTGTTTATTGGATGGTACAAGCTTGGAAATTCTCCTATAGGAGCTCAAGAAAGAGAGAAATCATTTAAGAAAAGTCATATTACAAACTCTTAGACAACCAACTTTGATAAGACACAAACCTCACCTACACTCAGACTACAGTCATGTCTATGATATTTCGGACTTGTGGTCAATAGACTAGTGCAAATCTCAAAAAAAATACCCTGGGGAGAAGTGGCTGGATAACATTTTGCGAAGACTAGGATTTGCAAGTTTGTTTTAAGTGCTTGAACTGCGAGAACAATCTCTTAAAGTAGACCGGTCTTCAATTGCAAAAGATTGTTACTAGTGTGGCAAGTTGTTGGAGCCACTTGCTATTAGTCTCGCCTTGGAACAATTTTTTTCATAACTAAAGAGCATACCTTAACATGATATTGAAGCAATGTTTCTCAAACTTAAAAGCTAGTTCAGGAGAGATCTTTATAGTAGTTTATTAAAGGTATTTGTGCAGCATATTTTAAGGCTGTTAGAAGCCAATTCTTGACCAGCTTTGAAAATAGCCCTGTGGTAGCAATTGAAAGGCTTCCTCAAACAATCCTCAGATACCCTTTTGTAGCACATTGAATGGCTTTTGAAGGTGTACTTATAGAAGTTTTTAAGACTTATTTTGGGCAGTGATTTGAAGCATTTGAATACCTAGAAAAACCTCCTTGGAGAAATTATTGAAGGAACCTTGAAGAAGACTTTACTGATAGCTTGAACAAATTTTGAAAGTTTTCGAGATCATATATTGGAGCTTGTGTGAAACAGACTTGAGGCTTGGTTGAAAGTTGATTTGATATTGAAGCATAATTGAAGGACACTTAAAGTTTTGATAGCTTGTTAAAGAACACTCTAAGAGTGGTGTGCAAGCATATTGGAGAAGTCTTTGTAGATTTTTCTTAGAGCCATTTGAATGCCCCTTGAATGTTGGTGTGCAGATCTATTAAAGAAGATTTTTGGAGCAGGCTTAGTGCAGCCATTTTAAGACATCTTGTTGAGGAGATTTAGTTGATCTTGGAGACATTATTAGAGACCATGATGCATTGAAGCCATCATGAGGTGACCTTGGATAATTTTTTTGGGTAACATGATGATCCAAAATGGATCCGTAGATGACTGTCATAGAACCATGACTATATCGGGATGAAACAAATCCTTGAAGAATCCAAAACAGCAATCGAAAACACCCTGAACCAGTGGCCATGGCAGTCGGCGCAGAACGGCGAGGACCTCGGTCAAAGCGCTTTGATCGAGGCCCATGGAGACTGTGCAGGAGGTCAAAATAGAACTTGGGAGCCCCGAATATGGAAAAGGAGATGATTTTCGATGCGCACACATCGCTGGGAAAACATGGCCGAAAAGGAGGAGCCTTAAGCACTCGGTCGCGTGGGGGAACCAGAGGACCGTGTGCGGAAAATGGTAAAGGCGCTAAAGTACAAAGGCGGGACCTGCACACTAGAAATCGGTGGTATTGATTAGGGCGCCCTTGAACGATAAGCGGTTTTGGAGGAAGTGGAGCAATCACACTCAGCGATCGACGTGTGGCAGTGGAGGTGGGAGAAAAACTTCCGCCATCGCGTGTTATCAGTCGAGCAAGTCAACCGCGCTCGACGTGCGAATGACGTTGGATCTGGAGGAGCCCAGATCGGACAACTGAGATTGCATCCAATAGATAGAGTGGAATCGACAGGGGATTAAGCAGCGATTTAAGAGGATTTGGAACCCGTTGACTGCCACGGTGGAGAAAGCAACGAATTGACGAGCGGGCTAGCGCAGTTCCGATGGGGATGCATGGCTACTTCTCGAGCGTTCATGCTGATGCCAAACAGGGAATTCGAAGCACACAGGCAGTAGGTGAATCGACGTAGGCGGGAGAGGAACTGAACAGGCATGGAGGTCGAATGGCTAAAGCCATGAATAGAGACAGTGAACAGGGATTCGAAGAGGGAGAACGAAGAGTCCAAGCAACCAAGAGAGACAGTGAATAGTGAACCCTAAGAGGAGGACTGAGCACAGAGAGCAGTAAAGCCAAGCAGAGGAGACAGAGGGCCGAGCTGACCATAGGCAGCATCGAGCACCAGAGAGCTTGAAGAGTCAAGCCTTCCCATCGAGGAATCTATCTGGATTTTGCATCACAGTTGGCTCTTTCCACTGTAGACCGAGGGTCACAGAGCTGGTAGGAAGAACAAGAGTCTATGTACTCCGAGTGGCTTGGGGAACCCAAGAACCACCTTGCCAAGCAAAATCTGCTTCAAGAGAACTCATACTGATTCCTTGCATTGTAATTTCTCTACTGAAAGACATAATAAAACAAGGCCACCACTGAAGCTAGACCAAAGACATAGCCTTGGAGAATAGGGTGAACGCCTTATTAATAATTGTTGGTGTCTTTGTATTGCTTACTGTATTTCTCTGCTGTCTTTCCATTTATTTTATGTGTATTGGCAATCTGATCGATCCGTTGTTTCAATAACATAGAACACACACCAGCACATGGGTCTATAATACCTTTTGTTTAATAAATCTTCACTGAGGTCACTCATAGGGTGATTATCAAATCAAGTGGTATCAGAGCTCTAGGCTGTAAGGTTAGACAAGCTTGTGTTGGTTTAGTTGTGAATGCTCACTAGATCAAAGCTCAAATTAGGAGAAGGAGAGTTGGTGGAAACTAATCCTAAAATTGGGAGAGTCTATTCTCGAAATACAATGTCAGAAGAAATTTCTGTAGGGCCAAACTCTCAACTCATAGAAAGTTTCCTAGCTATAAATTCCATGGTGGAAGAAATGTATAGGGACTTTAGAAAGCATAAGGGTGAAGATTCATCAGGCTCTAAGCAAGATAAAGAAGAAGATGAATCTCATTCCCATGACCACTCCAAAGGAAAGGGGAAAGAAGAAAGCTTCCCTACACCTCCTAGTAGCCCTATGCATAATAAGAAAGTATCTTTGATTAAGTTAGATGTTAAATTTAGTTTGCCTATATATGATGGAGAGCTAAATGCTGAAAAGTTGGACAATTGGATAAGAAAAATTGATGTGTATTATAGAGTACAAAATATAGACTCAGACAAGAGCAAGATTCAACTAGAAAGCCTTTGCCTAGGGGGCACTGCCTTGGTATGGTGGGAAGGCAGAACCCAAGTTGGTATGAGAAAGCATGGTAAGACCATCTCTGTCTGGAGTGAATTTATTACTGCAATCAAAAAGTAGTTCTATCCATTGGCCTACATGCAACAAGCCATGATGAGCTGGCAAACTCTTTGGCAGTTGAAGGGGCAAAGTGTACAAGGGTATACTCAAGAGTTCAGAAAGAGAGCATTGATGTTGGGTATTTCATTAGACTCACCAGAAACTCTTTTGAAGTACATTGGTGGTCTACACAACTACATGAGGCATACCATCCTCATGTTTAATCCCAGTAGTATAGATGAGGTATCTGTACAAGTCACTCATCTAGAAGCTAGATGAAAGAATGGAAATCGAGAAGTTGGGGACCATCCCAACCCACTGTAAAAAAGAGCAAGGAGAAAAGGAAGCAGAAGTGGAAAGCAAGGAAGGCTAACACTGCACAGAAAGGCAAAGCCTCATGCACCCACTATAAAAAGGAGGGGCATGATGATGAGCACTGTTGGATTCTGCATCCAGAGTTGAGACCTAAGAAGTCTGAGGGAAAGAAGAAGAAGACTATTGCAGCTATTCAGAAGGATTTGGGGTTAGACTCGGGAGATGAAACAACCATTGCAGCCATAGGTATAAAAGGTAAGAATTCTGAAGCATATACTAGTAATTCTTCTCAATCTGTCATTGATGAAGAACACGAGAGAAAAAGGCGTGAGCATTTCCATATTTGAGTTGTTTCCAAAAATCGAAAGATTGATACTTTGTTTGATAGTGGCTTACAAGTAAATCTGATTTCTGAAGAAATTGTAAAGAAATTGGGATTAGCAACTACACCTCATAAGAAACCATACCCATTAGGATGGTTGAATGATAAAGCACAACTACAAGTGACTAGATAGTGCAAACTCAAGTTTTCTTTTGGGTCAGCATTTGTAGATGAGGTTGAGTTAGATATAATTCCTTTGGATATATGTGGAATTGTTTTAGGAAGTCCTTACTTGTATGATAGAAAGGTTATTTTCTATAGAGCCGAGAAAAAGTATCTACTTGTTAAAGATGGAATCAAATACTTTGTAAGAGCTCATAAGCTCAAGAATA
Organism: Pinus tabuliformis; assembly: GCA_031772625.1. Lineage (NCBI taxonomy): Eukaryota > Viridiplantae > Streptophyta > Pinopsida > Pinales > Pinaceae > Pinus > Pinus tabuliformis. Next base: position 839,662,425 of record CM062816.1, read on the forward strand.
ATTATACTCTCATAAACTCAGGACAGATGAAAAGAATGATAAATTCATGCAAACAGTTCTTACTAATGGTTGTAAAGCAAAAGAAAACTGATAAAACCAATGTATTTGAGGGTTGTAATTCTGATCAACAAGCTGATATAGAAAAGATTGTTTCAGAGTATGATGTCTTGTTTCAAGAACCTCAAGGTCTGCCACCCAAAAAGGGAATAGTACATGATATTATCTTGCAACAAGATGTTCCTTTGCCTAACATTGGGATGTATAGGTTATCTGCTTTAGAGAATGCTGAAATCAAGAAGTAGGTGCAGGAGTTGCTCGAGAAAGGGTTCATTAGGCCTAACACATCACCATGTGGGTCACCAGTTGTTTTGGTGAGAAAGAAAGATGGCTCGTGGAGAATGTGCATTATTGTCAAGCACTGAATAAGATAACAATAAAAAATCGTTATCCCCTTCCTCGCATAGATGATCTTTTAGATCAATTGAAGGAGGTTGTTTATTTCACCAAGCTGGATTTGCACAGTAGATACCATCCGGTGAGAGTTGCAGAGCAAGATGCATGGAAGACTGCTTTCAAAACAAAGCAGGGATTGTATGAATGGTTGGTTATGCCTTTTGGTTTGACCAATACCCCTACTACTTTCATGAGATTAATGAATGATGTACTCAGACCTTTTCTTGATGATTTTGTTATTGTGTATCTGGATGACATTCTGATTTTTAGTAAAACGTGGGAAGAACATTTAAAGCATGTTAAGCAGACATTAGATTTTTTGAAAAGAGAAAAAATTTATGTTAAACTCTCCAAATGTGAATTTGGAAAAACCTCTCTAAATTATTTGGGTCATATAGTAGGGGGAGGTGAACTGAAAATAGATCCCTCTAAAGTGGCAGTCATTGTAAACTGGCCTAAACCCAAGTTTGCTACAGAAGTGAGAAGCTTCTTAGGAGCAGCACAGTATTGGAGGAAGTTCATTTCAAAATTTTCCTCAATTGCAGCTCCCTTACATGCTTTGACAGGATTGAACAAGGTGTTTCAGTGGGGAGGCAAACAACAGAAAGCCTTCGACACCTTGAAAGAAAAAATTAGTACAACACCTGTACTAGCACTGCCAAATCTACAAAGGCCATTTGAGATCCAAACGGATGCCAGTGACTATGCCATGGGAGTAGTGTTGACGCAACACGGTAAACCCATACGTTATCAGTCTGAGACTTTTAATCCTATAGTAGTTAACTATCCTACATATGATAAGGAATTGTATGCATTAGTTCATAGAGTGAAAATGTGGAAACATTACTTAATGGGCAAAGAAACAGTAATACATACTGATCATCAGCCACTTCAATATCTACACTCCCAAACTAAGTTGCAATCAAGACATTATAGATGGATGGGTTTTCTACAACAGTTTCATTTAGTCATTAGATATAAAAAGGCCATACATAACAAGGTTGCAAACATGTTATCTAGACCCATTATAAATGCATCTACCATACTTAAGCATAATTATGTGCTACATGAAAGCTACATAGAACAGTATGCTCAGGATATGGACTTTAAAGATGTATATGCAACTTTGAGTCAAGGCAAAAGAGTAGAAGAATTGGACTATCATGTGAAGGACTAACTCTTATATCATTGTGGGAAACTCTGCATTCCACAAACTGAGAGAGCAAAGATAATTAGGGAAGCACACACTTCTCTGATATCAAGTCACTTCGGGGTAAGTAAAACAGTTGCACAGCTGCAAAGGTTCTACTATTGGCGAAGAATGAGTGAGACAGTTTCTAGATATGTAAAGGGGTGTGCTATTTGTGCTAAAAGTAAGCCCAGTAACAGAAAACTAGGCTTGCACACTGCATTTCCAGTTCCTTCTCACCCTTGGGAAAGCATTTCAATGGATTTTGTTGGAGGACTGCCTAAATCTAGGAAAGGTCATGATTATCTATATGTTTTTGTGGATAGGTTCAACAAAATGTGTATTTTGATACCCTGTAGTAAACAGATTACAGCTGAACAAACTGCAAAATTATTCTTGGACATGTATGGCTTCATTTTGGATTACCCACTTCCATTATATCTGATCGAGACACCTGATTTGTGGGAAAGTTTTGGTCCAGTTTGTGGGAACTAATGGACACCAAATTAAAGAAAAGCACAAATTTTCATCCACAAACAGATGGCCAGACAGAAGTAGTTAACAAGACAGTGATCCAGTTACTGAGAGGATATTGCAGCAAACACCCTAAGCTTTGGGATGAACACTTGTGTTATGTGCAACATGCTTCCAATAGAGCCAAACACTCTTCTACCCAGAGATCTTCTTTTGAGACCTGCTTTGGTTTCATACCAAGGTCTCCCTTGTATTTTGTCTTTGGTAAAGATACCATGGTTGATGGACACAGTGATGTGGACAAAGCAACTAGGTTCATTGAACAAATCCAGGAGATCTACCAGGCAGTATAGGAATAGTTGGAAAAGAGCCAGGCCAAGTACAAGGCTAGGCATGATAAGCATCGGATGGAGCATAGTTTTCAAGTTGGAGACCAAGTCTCGCTGTATATCAGCAAGGACAGGATGCAAGGTGAAGGTAAGAAGCTAAAACCTATCAGGTATGGACCCTTCAGGATACTTGAGAAGATTGGTGAAAATGATTTCACCTTGATCTGCCAGCTTACATGCACATCTACTCAGTCATGAACGCAGATTGCTTGAGGTTGTTTGAACCTTCAATGATTTAGGACCTTGAAGAGCAGATCAATTGCCTTCTGTTGATGACCTACTACTTGAATATCTCAATGAGTTGCAAGAAGATATAGTGTTGGACAGGAAGGTAAGGATGACGCGCAGTGGATAGGTGGAATACCTCAGAATTGGGCTTAAAGGTTCGAAGTGAAGCAGTGGGAAGTGGATTGAGATTGGACAAGTGAGACAACAGTTTCCTCACTTAGTCGATGCTTGAAGAAAACCAACTTTTCGTGGTCCAAAAGCTTTTCAGTTAGGAGGCCGTGATCCAAAACGGATCCATAGACGACTGTCACAGAACCATGACTATATCAGGATGAAACAAATCCTTGAAGAATCCAAAACAACAATCAAAAACACCCTGAACCAATGGCCATGGCAGCCGGCGCGGAACGACGAGGACCTTGGTCAAAACACGCTGATCGAGGCCCATGGACACTGCGCAGGAGGTCAAAATAGCCCCTAGGAGCCCCGGATTGGGAAAAGGAGCTCATTTTCGATGCGCGTTAATGCACATTACGCTGGGTAAACAGTGCCAAAAAGGAGGAGCCTTAAGCACTCGGTCGTGTGGGGAACCAGAGGACTGCGAGCGGAAAAAGGTAAAGGCGCTAAAGTACAAAGGCAGGACCCGCACCCTGGAAACTGACGGTATTGATCGGGGTGCCCTTGAAAGGTAAGCAGTTTTGGAGGAAGCGGAGCAATCACACGCAGCGATCGACGCGTGGCAGCGGAGGTGAGAGAAAAACCGCCACGATCATGGGTTATTGGTCAAGCAAGTCAACCGTGCTTGAAGTGCGAATGATTTTGGATCTGGAGGAGACCAGATCGGACGGCTGAGATTGCGTTCGATAGACAGAGTGGAATTGACAAGTGATTAAGTCGCGATTTAAGAGGATTTGGAATCCGTTGACTGCCACGGTGGAGAAAGCAACGAATCGATGAGCGGGCTGGCGCAGTTCCAATGGGGACGCATGGCTACTTTTCGAGCGTTCATGATGACACCGAACATGGAATTCCAAGCACATAGGCGGCAGGCAAATTGACGTAGGTGGGAGAGGAACCGAACAGGCATGGAGGTCGAATGGCTAAAGCCATGAACATAGACATTGAACAGGGATTCGAAGAGGGAGAACGAAGAGTCCAAGCGACCAAGAGAGACAGTGAACAGAGAACCCTGAGAAGATGACTAAGCACAGAGAGCAGTAAAGCCAAGCAGAGGAGACAGAGGGCCGAGCTGACCATAGGCAACATCGAGCACCAGAGAGCTTGAAGAATCAAGCCTTCCCATCGAGGAATCTGTCCGAATTGAGCATCACAGTTGGCTCTCTCCACTGTAGACTGAGGGTCACAGAGCTGGTAGGAAGAACAAGAGTCTGTGTACTCCAAGTGGCTTGGGGAATCCAAGAACCACCCTGCCAAGCAAAATCTGCTTCAGGAGAACTCATATTGAGTCCCTGCATTGTAATTTCTCTGCTAAAAGACATAATAAAACAAGGCCACCACTAAAGCTGGACCGGAGACGTAGCCCTGGAGAATAGGGTGAACTCCTTATTAAAAATTGTTTGTGTCTTTGTATTGCTTACTATATTTCTTTGTTGTCTTTCAATTTATTTTCTGTGTATTGGCAATCTGATCGATCTGTTGTTTCAATAACACAAAACACACACCATCACATGGGTCTATAATACCTTTTGTTTAATAAATCTTCATTGAGGTCACTCATAGGGTGATTATCATATCACATGAAGAGTTCTGGAGACACCTTCATGTGAAGACAAAGTTGTCATTGATGAGATAGTGCCTTGGAGATCATTTGAGGGTAGTGTTGAAGGTGAAGGTTTTCAAGGCTCGTTGAATCAGATATTGGGATACATGAAGAATAATTAAACTTATCTTGATAAATTGAAGCTGTGGGTTGGAGCCCTAGAAGATTGGAGTCATCAAGAAGAATAGGTTGGAGCCTATACCAGAGATATGGTTGGAGTCCTAGAGGTTGTCGCCTCAAAGTGACAAGGTTGGAGCCTTGGGAAGATAGGGTTGGAGCCTGGTGTATTGAAGATTGGTGTCTTCATCTAGGGTTGGAGCCCTAATTATTATTTTACTCGATTTATTGTAAAGAGGATTGGAGTCCTTGTCATTGATTAATAAAATTATTATTCTATCATTGCTAATTTTGTGTTCTAATTATAAGTTATCTTAACTCGTAAAAATAACAATTGAAAAGAAATATTGATTCACCCCCCTATCAGTATTTCCAACAATTGGTATCAGAGCTAGTACCTTCACTCAAAGGCTAACAACTTGAAGGTAGATCCTTAAAACATAAATGGCAAATCCAAGTAACAAAGCCTCCAATCCTTCTAAAGATATCTCTTCTTCAACCATGAAAGTAGAAGACAATCAAATTGGGAAAGCTCCATTTCAATGCAAACTTTGATATATGGAAGGCAAGAATGAAGAATTTATTAATGGCTCAAGATTTTAAAGTCTGGGAATTAGTGGTTACTAAAATCATGATGGAAGGAGAATCCAAGGAGTATAATGCAAGAAAAATAAAAGAAATCTTAAGTGGGCTACTAGATCCTGTGAAGGCGAAAGTAGAGAAATGTTCATTGGCAAAACCTATGTGGGACAAACTTCAAGACCTTCACTCAAAAGGAGCATTGATCATGAATCCTATTCGTGAAGATGATGGAAAGAAAGAAGGAAAAATAGAACCCATAAAACAAGCTGAAAACAGGAATGAAGACATCAAGATCAAGGAGGACCTAGAAGATGAAAAAAATTGAAGATGATCCCAAAGAAGATCTCAAGGAAAAACTTGTAGCTTCCGTCGAAGAGATAATCAGATTAAATAAGGAAAATGAGGATCTCGAAAAGAGAGCACAAGATGGTGATTATGACTTAGACAAGACTAGGAAGGACATTGGTCTTTTCAAGCTTCGAGTACAGGAAAAGGATGAGAATCTCACAAAGCTAAAGGAGGAATTTAATCAAAATAAGAGAAGGCATCATGAAGAAGTCATATCCATGACAAATCAATTGGATAAAGAAAAGAAAAGGAAAGATACTTTGTCAAGCCATCTTGAGAAAGGACACGAGGATTTGAACAAAGTTGAAGAAAAAATTGGTCAATACAAGGAAGAAGTATCCTCCCTTAAATCTCAACTATAAGAAGCAAAGAAACAAGCTCAAGGAGCTAAAAAGGCGATGGAAGCTTTGGCATTCCTTGAAGGAAAAGTCAATGAAGTAGAAAAGGAAAGAAATTCCATGATATGCCAACTTGAAGAAAGAATGAGGATATCTCCAAGTTAAAATCAGATATCATCTCACTTAAGGCCCAATCATGTAAAGCAACAAGGATGAAGGAAGAAATGTAGAACCATATAGCAAAGAATGATGAAGAAGGCAAGAAAATGAAAGAGTAAATTGATCTCCTAAAGAATGAATTCGATCATCTGAACAAGAGTCTTAAGAGATCTCAAACCCTAGATGACATCCAAAGTCCTCAAAGATCCCCTCTTGATAAATTAGGTCTTGGTTATGCAGGTGAACCCTAAAATAGAAATGACACAAACCCTAATGCTTCAAAGGGTGTGGAGAATATTAGAAGAAATATTTATGCCCTCAGTTATAAAAAAGGTAAGGAGAAGAGTCAAGATGACACTGGAAGAAACCCTACTTCAAGAAGATGTGTAGATGGCTTCAATAATGCAAGAAGAAATAAATTTGATCAGAGGATCCCAAGACAGAATGACTTTGGAAGTACATCAACGAAATCTCCATCCTTGAGGTACCAAAGTATATTTTTTGGTTATTTCTATTCTTGTACAAATTTTGGGCACATGGAAAAGGATTGTAGTGCATAACAAAAGAAAAAATATAATGGTCCCCAGTAGTTTCCCAGAGGTAACTTTGTAGAAGGAAATTATGCTTCCTCATTTATGTACAAAATTGAATGCTACAAATGTCATAATATTGGTCATATGGCTCGTAATTGTAATTTGAATTGGGTCCCTAACCAAGCTAAAAACATGACTACCAAGCAAGAGAAGAAGGTCACACAAGTTTGGAGAAGAAATAAAATTAGATCCGGAAGTCTCTTGTACACTCAAGACGTACACTTATGTTGTTGATCTAATGAGTGCATCTATGGCAGATGTGATATTCCATGTTTTTAATGATAAAATTATGCCAAAAGTGAGACCATGCTTACTATTAGGTAGAGCTCATGATTCTTGACTATTCTTGCAGAAGTTATCTTTGAAAAGCCCTATGAAACCCTTGATGAGTCACACATGTACAATCATGATATTGTCTCTTCACTCCACATCCATTGTTGAAGATATCTTCCACTTGATCATGAAGCAACAACTTTTCGTATCTTGACCAAAACGAAGAGACAAAGGAGTTTATGTAGGTAGGGGGAGTTGGTTGATCATATACCTCATCCATTTCCATGAAGGCATGCAAAGGCTTAGGGGCAGCAAGTACATTAAAGAAAAGCACAATGACAAGGGGGGCAACATATCTATCATAGTGAACTATCATTGATGAAGAAAATATAATGAAGCAACATATCAAGAAGCAACTTGATAGGGGGAGTACTTGGACACACCTTTTTCCATTGATGTCAAAGGGGGAGAAATTGTTGAAAGGCAAAGAATATTTCCAACAATGACAAACGGGGAGACACTTGGTCAAAGTTATC